>CM028130.1:15392000-16640000 GCA_016271365.2 Neoceratodus forsteri
TAAGGCATTTGGGGATGATGCTGACTTGGTATGATCTTAATGTTTTATTATGATGTCTGATGTTATTTATCTTATTGGTTCTATTATGATGTATTAATCTGACTTGATTTTACAATTTGTTCTACGCCTTGATTTTTGAAAGGCGCATTCAAAATAAAGATTATTATTATTATTATTGTTCATCACTGATTTAATTTTTATGTGTCTTTATCTGATCAAAAAACATGAATGAATATTTTGGACAGAATTTTACTTAAGCAGGAGATTTTGTTTCCCAGGAGGGAGGGAGGGAGTTCAGTCAAAAAAAACAGGAGTCTCCTGTGAAAAGAGGGAGATATCACATGTATGACATAGTACACAAGTTCCAGATAACCCACTAAGATAAAGTGTCATGGACAATTTCGCACATCACATTGCATGCACTTCCCTTGATGCTTTGCGTTACTGAGTTATGTTTAATTTGATATTTCTTAGAAACCTGTCTGTTGCAAATGTCCTTCAGGGGTAAATCTTGCTTCACTACTTTTGCACTGATGTCATTGGGGTCGATTGACAAACATTCCTGGAATACCACACACACCAAGTGCACTGATCATCTGGTGCATGGGGCTTGCAGCATTTCCAGAGAGTGATCAGGATTCTTGACCCCATGTACCAACTGCTGCAGGTTAGACCAGCGTTTTCTGGTCTAGTTTGTGGTACTCTTGCTTACCTGCTTTATAAAGCTTGTTCAAATATTTGGCACAAGCTGCCATACAGTAGGAAAAGTGTCACAAATGTGCCCAGTCTTCTTGAATTGAGTGCAGGTTGCAGCAAAAAGTTCAGTACAGCTGTGCCAGCCCTCATGGTTTATGCAGGTCTTGGAGGGTTCTGGCTAGGAACAACGCAAGTAAAAACATCGCGGACCACAACAAAGCAGAAATAACAGTGCCTCTCTCAATGTCATTGGCACAGGACATCATTGTGGCATGTAACAGTGCATGCCAGACAACCCACGGGTCAGGATACCACACACTGCACAGAGACACTGACCGGGGATGCACAGCAGCAGCCACTTGTGCAAGTGTACAGTGCATGTTTCCAGTGTGGCCTGCATCCATCTGCTGTCATGGCAGTACTGATCTCCATGGTCCTTTGCCCCCCCTGAACTCAAGGATACATTGTGTGACCTCCTTGCACTGTGGTGCGGTGTGTCTTGTCCCCCATGACCACTGGCACCATCCTGTGAGCTCTATGTGCAGCTCTGTCCTTCGCCCACTGTCCACCACCCAGTGTGTCCCGCTGTCACTGTTACCCCAATGCTTCGTAGTGCCACCTGGTGCCAGTGCTGGTGCTTTCCTCTGTCTGTGGCATTGTGGTGGGGCCATGTGGGTCCTGCGGTGTACTGTCCCAGTATCCACTAGCTGGCGGTCTCCCTGCTATTGTCCATGTTCCCAGTTCCTTTGCAAGTGCACTATTGCTGTGTGTGTCTTCTGTCTGCAGCATTGCCACCCGGCGACATTGTGTCCTCACTGTATTATGCACCGCATGATGTTCCGGACCTCGAGGTTATGTCCGCATTGTTTCCACCACGATATTTGGGCCGCGATGTTCCTGGCCTGAAGCGTTTGGTGCAAGCAAGCACTGTGTTGCCTTCATAAATCAGGCCCATTACTTTTAAAATTGCTTTTATATTTTGGTGTCTCCATAACACAAATAAATGAGAACACATGGCAGGTATGTTCCCCTCCCAGGGTTGAGATAACTGAACATCCAGTCACAGCTGCAGTGGAGGTGATGCTGCTATTCTTGGGAACACAGAGATTTACTGCTAGTCACTGAGACTGACACACACAAACTGGTGTTGATTTTTCTGGGAGATGCTTCCTCCCCTACTGCAGTGTCTCAGCTTTACTTATGCAGATTATTTATCCAGATATTAATGGTACTGTAGCACATGGTCTGTCTGACTCTTGACATGCTTGATTGGGACATTGTAGGGGTTGGCTCATTACACAACACCAGATGCATGATGCTACTGTCAAAGTTGTAATCCCTGTAACAGGGTAAGCCCCACTATAATGCTGGCCATGGGACCAACACCCAAGAGAAGTATGCTCAAGGAAATAAATATCCTACTATATATCATTTGACTCTTCTATTTTATTAGGCTGTTAAAACAGCATTTTCTATCTCCCAGGAGCTAGTCACACTGAAGGTTGGACTGTGACCCTCTTTAACTCTTTCCTTCTCTTATTTCCTTTTATTTTCTGTCTCCTTTACCTTTAAATCCCCTTTGCTTTCTATATTTCCTTATGCCACATACCAGCATACATCATGAGCATTGGTAACAGAGAGAAATACATGGATACTAAGATTTATTTTACTGATTCCTTTCATAAGTCCAATAAGGTGCTGAGGTTGGGTTGATCATGTACAGTAAAGTAAACATTAATCAATGCTTTTTTGACCAGTAATACTGTATGACTTGTTTGTTCCTATAGTTTTGGAGCTGTTGTTGAACATAATCATTACTTTATATCCCCCCACCAGACTGTTCCTTGCCGACTGGCTGTTAGCTTCATGTAAGTGAAATAAAATGCATGCTAAATGTGTTTGTGCCAGCATAAATCTGATCCCCATGAAAAACTACATAACTGAGCCCAGCTGCAGAAAACAAGAGAAAGAAGCATGCAATCTAAATGTATAAAGAAACCTTATATCATGCTAACTTGCACTATTCCAAATGCTAAACCTTGTTTTTAAAAATAAAGGTGCCCATTTACAGTGTAGAAGCAGTTTATCCACAAACATCCTGAATGTAAAGGAAAGGTAAGTAAAGGACAGTAGCCCTAGACAGAGAAAAAGTCAGTGTGAAGCTGGTGTGTGGAGACAGAATCTGAAGTCTGAGCTCTGAGCTGGAGGAGGGAAGCTGAGTAAAAACTCTTCAAGAGTAGAGTACTGTGTACAGCACCCAAGGAGATGGGTCTTAGCCTTACAGAACCAGAAAGACTTTAAACAGGAAGAAACATCTGTCTTGTTGTCTTTTGCAAAAACAGGGACTTTATTCTGGCAAGAACCTGGCAAGAAATAGTCATGCTTTCTGGCTTTCGTTATACTTATTGTTTGAATAAACATACATCTAAAGGTATTTGTACATTACCAATTCTGCCCTGCTACTGTATGTTTCATGCCCACATCCCTG
Organism: Neoceratodus forsteri; assembly: GCA_016271365.2. Taxonomy (NCBI): domain Eukaryota; kingdom Metazoa; phylum Chordata; order Ceratodontiformes; family Ceratodontidae; genus Neoceratodus; species Neoceratodus forsteri. The sequence goes on from CM028130.1 coordinate 15,395,185, forward strand.
TTGTGACACTACCTCCCTTCTGCACCATACCATGATGGCTGTGTAATGGCCATGTGAATATGTATATATGCAATTTCATGTTACTCGTGTTCTGAAACCCCATGAAGTGGTTGTCTACATCACTAAGGAATGTGGATCGCCCCCCTTAGCCGTTTCCTTTTGTTACTTCCTTCTAATTGCAAAACTGTGATATATCCAAGAACTGCTTTCAAGTGGTTCTACCGAGGCAGGGGTCACTGCTTCTTTTGGGGGGAGTGTACTGTAGTGGTTTTATATGACAATGTCAATTTTTGTTAAAAAGGCAAGTCTTTGAGATCACTTTACAGACAGTACAGGAAGTTCTTTGTCAGAAAAGATCAGGTTAACCAGACTAATAAAGTAAATCAGCAGGAATCCCTCGCTATCTCTGGCACAATCAACCAGGTCTCAACTTGAAGTCTGGTTCTCTTAGAATTTCAGACTCCTCTTCAGCAGTGAGATTGTGACAGGGTGAGCTACATACTGTAGACCTCATACATAGCACTGTGCCGCTGTTATGGATGACATGGTTATCTACAGTGAAGATTGGAAAACACACTTAGAACACCTTTGGTTAATCAATCAGTCTTTATTTCACCAGGTGAAACATCACCGAGCATGCTCATTTACAAGATGGACCTGGTCCAGCAGCTTACCTAACTAACTAATTTCTTTAAAAATATAGAGACAACAGGAAGCAGGGATATAGACCTGTAGATATATAGATCACTTGGGTCATCAGAGGGATGATATGAGCAGTTTTCCATATAGATAGGAGGTCTCCCTGCGCAAGGAAAATATTAAAGAGATGTGTGACTGACAGGGCCAGGACACGATAGCCAAGCTTTAGGAAATAGGGGTCAATGAAGTCAGTGCCCATGCTCTTTCTGGTGTCTAGCTGTAGAAGTAAGTCTTCCACTTCTTTAAGTGAAATTTGATGAAATGAGAATGCGGCATCTAGCACTTGGGAGACAGTTTAGTGCAGTGGTTTAAGGCTCTGAGCTAAAAATCTGGTGACATCCAACAGACCAGACATGGGTTTGAATCCCACAGCTTCCACTTGCAGACTGTGTGACCCTGAGCAAGTCACTTAACTTCCCTGTGCTCCCAGGTTGCATCTGTAAACAAGCTTTCAGCTTAGTGTGCTAGTCCTGGTTAAACAACTAACAAAGACTGGGCCATCTGAATTCTAGGCACAACGTTGTGTCTGGAGGTTATTGGCAGGGGATAAGTTAAAGTTAACGCTATGGTAGCAAAATGATTATTAAAGAGGTCCAGAATCATATGCTTATCGGTAGTAGAGGAGCTCCCAGAGGAGATTTTAGCAGGGACGGAGTTGAATGAAGCATGTCCATCTTAGTCCTTAAATGTCTTCCAGAATTTAGCAAGGCATGAAGTAGAGAAGTCTGATTCCTTATTGTTGTAACTAGCTTTCTCAGCTCTGACTAGCTTTGAACAGTGGTACCTAGCCATTCTAAAGGCTGACCAGTCAGAAGGGAGTTTAGATTTCAGCACTTTCTTCCAAAGTTAGTCCCTGTTACACAGAGCTATCTTCAAACTGGAAGTTAACCAAGGGTAAGATTTTTTTCTTGGTATGAATTTTGACCATGGGAGCATGCTTGTTTTAGGTCCCAATGACATTATTATGAAAACACTCATACACCTTGTCCACAGTCTTGGCCAGATAGAAATCTTGCCATATCAATGAGTTCTACAAGTCCAAAAGGAATGTAGATGGGTCAAAGTTTCAACTGCATCTTTCGAGTATATATCTGGACATGGACATGGGTTTGGGAGAAGACCTCATGCAGATGGTGAAGCAATGGTCACTGAGGTCAGTGAAAAAAAAACCCAAATGAGAATACAGGTGAGATTTGTTTATTAAGATAAGATTGAGTAACAAACTCTTATCTGTATTTTATTTGTTAGGTCAAGTTGCCTCTGTGAGGAGTTCTACAAGCTTACAGGTGTTACTAAAGTCTTTGAGGAGTTTGGAACAGTCACAGAGCCAATCCAGACTAAGGTCTCCCAATATGATGACTTCTGAAGACAATGTACTCAACGTGCTGGACAGATGGCTCAGTAATTGTATCCTCGCTAAGGGGGGGTCTATAGCATCCTATGATGCAATGGGATGTGGAAGAAGGAAGCTGTACCTTAAGTGATAGACTTTCAAATTCCTTAGGGATTGAAGTGGAGTCAGTGGGGTGGAAAGGATGAGAAGAGACTTGGCAAGGTTGGAGGAATGGTCAAATGTATGGCATCTTAGATTCAATGCAAAGAAGTGCAAAGTAAAGCACCTGAGAAACAAAAACCCAGGGGAAGAGTACACAGTGGGGGGTGAGGTACTGACATCAACAAAAATGTAAAAGGACCTGGGGGTACTTATATCAGACTACCTAAAGGTGGACAAGCAATGTGAGAAGGCAGTAAGGAGGGCTGGCAGGATACAGGGATGCACAGGGAGAGGCATCACCAGTAGAAAATAAGAAGTTGTTATCCCTCTGTACAGACAGCTGGTGAGACCCCATCTGGAGTACTGTGTACAGTTCTGGAAACTCCATCTCTACAAAGTCATAGACAGGGTGGAGGCTGTCCAGAGGAGGGCAACCAAATTAGTGAAGGGTCTGCGCCAGAAGACATATGAAGAGAGACTAAAGGAGCTTATTATGTATACCCTTGAGGAAAGGAAGGAGAGGGGGATATGATAGAAACTGTCATGTACCTCAGGTGAATCAACAAAGTCCAAGAGGGTAGCATCTTTCAGAAAAAGAGATGTGCAAGAACAAGGGGTCACAATTTGAAGATAGAAGGTTGATGGCTCAGGGGAAATGTGAGAAAGTATTTTTTTCATGCAAAGGGTTGTAGATGCATGTAATAGCCTTCCTGAGGAGATCTTGGAGTCATAAACAGTGGGGGAATTCAAGAATGCATGGGACAGACATAAGGCAGTTCTAGTGGGAGGTAGGAGGAAGTAGGTTGTTGGTTAACTAGGATCTGTAGTTTATCCATTAGGTGGAGAAATGGGTGGACTAGGTGGGCCAAGTGGTCCTTATCTGCCATCAAATTCTATGTTTCTATGTTGTAGAACACACAGTTGGCCACCTTACCTACTCTGGCCAGCCTATCAGATCTGAAGATATCGTAGGATGGGATGTTCACATCATAGTTCAGGGTGGAGAGTCTGAACCAGGACTCAGTGACAACCAAAACATCTGGCTTAGTATGACAGAGCCAGGCCTGAATGAAGTCCAATTTATTTTAAAAGACTACATGCATTTATATGGAGTAGGCTGATTCTTTTGTTGAGGGCCAGATCAGCAGTAGCAGAGACTGAGGAGGGAAGGCCTGGATTTAATTCAACATTACCAGAGCGAAGGAGAAGAAGCAGCAGTAGCTTTGTAAGAGCACCTAGTAGCATTCTGAAGGACTGAGAATGCTCCTGTTTACAGCAGGGCTGTGGACAGGGTGTAGAATAACTGAAATGGTAGCCAAAAGAGCCTAAGGTAGCAGAGAGGAGCATCCTGGCTTGATAGGTAAATGTTGCTAGGTAGAGTGGAGGAGGAGTGGTAGAGTCATTATGCCATAAGCATGTTGTAAAAATGGTTCCAGACTACCAGAGATGATGGACAGCATGATCTGGGGGGGTGGAAGCCAGTATTCTAATGGGAGAGATTCATTAAAACCTGCCATGACAGATATTAATCAGTCAGGCACATGAAATATTTTATTTATTTATTGAATTTTGATGACCAGGTAGGCCCACTGGGCCCCGGAGGTCCCTTTTTCAGGAGTGACTTGGGAGTTACAGGACAAGTAGGATATACAAGTAGTACAGAAGTAGGTCATAGCATGTGCAGGTTTCTTATAGCAATGACATATTACATAACAGGTTACAGTAATTTGCAAAAGTAAACAATGGAGGAAAGCTAGAGCAACACCTGGGTTGCAATTACCCGAATAGAGTATATGTTAGGAGGAGAGCCAGTTAAAAGAGGATTAGGGCTCCCAGCTTTAGGTAGGATGAAGTAAGTGCTCAGGTGGGAGGGAAGAGGGGAAGTGTCAGGTAGCATAGCAAATATATAAATAGCATAAATATACTGAAGTTCGGGACAGAGGAGCAGACTAGTAGTCCAACTAGGCAACAGGAGAAGAAATGGACCTGCATTTTCAGTTGCTGAGACAACAAGGAAAGAAGGTAAAGCAAAAGTAGCTTGATTCTTAAATCTGTCTGCAATACTGTTTGGCAAAATCTTTATCAAACGTCTGGGGAATGTGTTTCCCCTTTAAGGTAGATGCAGGCAAGGCTTCAACCAATAGACAATTGACTCTGTAAAGAGGGCAGGGGATCAGGTGTATTTAATAAAGGAGGAGGAGGAGGGGGTGGGAGGAAGGGCAAAAATCATCCTAAATAACTTAATCTTCCTAAATAACTTCTCCCACCCAAGAGCTTAGCAGTAGCCAAGAGTCGTAACCGAGAACATCAGCAAGAGAGCTGGGCTGGAAAGTAGAAGTCCCAAAAAAGGTCAGCTGCCAATCAGAGGCAGGCTGAGTTTGCAGACAACCAATGAGAGGCCACCCTCAAGGAGCTGCCAACCAATTACAATCGCGACTTTCAATCCCAGTGTCCCGGTCTGAGAGTGGCCATACCTGAGCTTTCTTGTGGCGGTTCTGCACCATAGGGCTAAGGAGAAGGATGTGGCTGATGGCTTCCTCCCACCAGTCACTAAGGAGAGCTCACCCACTCAGGTCAGTCCTGAAGGGAGGAAGTAAAAGATGCAGTTAGAATTTAAGGCCAAGGAACAAAGGATCGACACATAGAATAGTCATTGGGTGGGGAAAAAGTAAGATAAGCGTAGGGTGGGGAGTTGGAACAAATGACAGTTTGGAAGGGAAGGGGTAGCAGCCAGACAGCCCAGCAGGGGATCACTGAACTTGGCACCTGGATAATTAATTTATATAGGTGCCAAGGGCAGGAGAAAAAACATAATAGTGCAGGAAATAGCAGAGGAAAGGGGACAGGGGCCAAGAGGCTCAGTCAACTTGGATTTCCAAATTCAAGCAGTCCTGGGTGCTGAAATTAAAACAGTTAAGGTGCCAAAAACAAACTGTGACATACGAGCTGCTAGGAGGAGAATACATTTAAAATTAAGGCAGTAGGTGCCAAAAGGCATTAAGCAATATGGCCAGTTAGTAGGCACAAATTAAATTAAAACAGTTTAGGTGCCAAATAACATTAAGAAATATGGCAGCTAGGAGGAGAAAAAATTGAAAATTAAATCAGGAGGCTCCTAAAGGCATTAAGAACAAGCATTTGAAAATGTTGAATGTTTGCTTGCAGGCATTTGCAGTGGTGTTTGGCACTTATGGTACTTTAGCCTAACACCCCGGGCGTTTGCTGGTATTTGCACTACAAATTTTCAACATGGCCTATTTGTGACCCCACCTAACAAAAGCATTTGTAACCTCTGCTAATGAACAGTGTCACTATGATTTTCTTAATCAGCCCCAAACATTGATTTCCCACAGCAAATACACCATTGTGCACCAGATGTGTGAAAATACATTTTGGCAGTATGTTAAAAATGACAGCTGAACTGTTCATAAGGAGGTGTGCAAAAATGGCAATGTTGAAAATCTGGAGTGAAAATATTACAAATTCTCAAAGTTACAAGTGTGCATGGAAACTGTGAAATGCACACTCATAACATAGTCATTTTGTGGACTTTTGTCACCAAATTTTCAACATAGGCATTTTGGGACCTCTGCTCATGAACAGTGTCTCTGTGATTTTCATAATCTGTCCAGAACATTGATTTCCCACTACAACCACGACATTGTGAGCCTGATGTGTGAAAACACATTTTGGCCAGGAGGTGAAAAATGACAGCTATACTGTTTATAAGGAGGTGTGAAAAAATGCCAGTGTTGAAAATCTGGAGTGAAACTATTACAAATTCTTGAAGTTATGAGTATGCAGGGATAGTGCGTAATGCACACTCGTAACACAGTCATATTTTGGAATTTTTTCACCAAATTTGGAACACAGGCTTTTTGGGAGTGCTCCCCATGAACAGTGACACTGTTGTTTCGTTAATCAGTCCCAAAAGGTGATTCCATGCAGTATCTGTGAAATCACCTTTCAGGATGAGATAACCGCATGACACGGCTTGAATTCATGAGGTGGGGTCCCAAGAACCCCATGTTGAAACTTTGGTGTCAAAATTCACAAAAATGGCCAAGATATCACCCTAAGTTGAAAAAGGCCCCATTTATATCATTATACAGCTTACTGGCATTTCTTCAGTCCGCAGTCAGCTTTCAAGAGTGCAGACATGTTACCACTTTACCAAAGATCATTGTGCCAGGCTCTGAAGGTAAGTATGGGGTGAGGGGGGTGTGAGGAGGTGGGGTGCACTGAGAGTGGGTACGGGTTGAGGAAGGGGCACAGGACACAACAATGGACTGTTTTCTGTTTTTGCAGGTTTAAAAAAAACAAAAGACATCGGTGGATGGTTTTCCCACTTGGAATGGACAACGGGCACGCTGGGGTGGGCTCCCAACATGCCACCTAGAGGTTTGTGGGGGGGGGGGGCTGGAGCTGACAAGGGATTGGGCCCCCTGTCAGCACATACAATGTGTTTGGGGTGGCAATAATGAGGGAGCAGGGAGGACAGCAGCAGAGGGAGGAAACGAAAGATTTCATTAGCAGCCGGAGGGAAAAGGGTGACGTCAATATGCTAAATACACACGTTACCACCTCTGATTGCAGCGGTGCTTTTCTTTTAACTGAAGAGAACTGCAGCCAAACTGCCATCATAGACAGCTCGCGAATTCATTGGTGTGGTAGGGTTGCACCTGCTACAGCGAGCACTACTTTGGACAGAAGGGTCACACACCTCCAAAAAGTCATACTGTCTCAAAACATTCCTTGCACATGCGTGCAAGCTAATGCAAAAATGGCTAGCTAGGAGGTGAGTACTTTGTGAAGTGAGTGGAGGCAGGGAGCAAAAAGGGCTGGGCAGTTCAGAGGTGCAAGAGACTCTGGGTCAGCAGTTAAATACATTCACAGAGGAGAGGAGACAGGGAGAGAGTATACAAAAATGCAGTTAATTCTAGTGTTAAGCATAGATGGCAGGGTGGGGCAGAGAAGTAACACAGTCAACACAATTCAACAGTACATTACAATGGAATGTTGCTGAGCTAAGTTAAGCAGTCAAAAATAGAAAAATAGTCAGTCAGAAAATAGACAAACAGACAAAAATCCTCCTCAATAACTTCTCCCACCCAAGAGCTTAGCAGCGGCCGAGAGGGGTAACTGAGAATCGCAGCAAGAGAGCTGGGCCAGGGAGTAGAATTCCAAGACAAGGTCAGTGATACAATCCATCAAAGACACAGACCTGACTGTAAACCCCACTTAATGTGTAGTGGCCCAAAATGAAACTAAGTATTTGGGATTTGTCATAGGTAAAGGTATTGTTACTCCAGATGTGGGTAAAATGGAGGCCATATCTAACAGTCCCATTCCCAGTACAAACATAGAAACATAGAAGTTGATAGCAGATAAGGACTGCAAGGCCCATCCAGTTTGTCCATTATTTCTACCTTATGAATGTACCATAGACTTTTACTCTATCAATGGCCTATTTATTCATACTCGTCTGTATTGCTCCCCTATACCTATCCCATGTCTGTTTAAAGCCCTGCACTGTATTCATATCCATAACTTCCTGAGGTAGGCTGTTCCATTCATCCACCACACTTTCTGTGAAAAAGAACTGCACGGTCAGGTTTGAACCCCAGCCAGCACAGAACTTCCTCACATTACCCCTTAATCGACCTCCCTCTAATCTCATGCTGTGTCCTCTTGTCCTGATATTTTTCTTATACTGAAACATGTTAGACTCTTTCATCTTGTTAATGCCCTTAAGATATTTGAATGTTTCGATCTTATCATTTCTCTCCCTCCTTTGCACTAGGGTGCACGTATTGAGCTCTGTTAATCTGTCTTCATATGTTTTCTGATGCGGTCCCTGCACCATTTTGGTTACCCTTCTCTGGACTGCCTCCATTTTGTTAATGTCCTTGTGCAGGTACAGCCTCCAGTACTGCACATAGTACTCCAAATGGGGCCTAACCAGTGTCTTGTAAAGCTGTATTATTACCTCCCTCTTACGACTTGTGATACCCCTACTGATACACACCAATATCCCACTAGCCTTACCTACTGCTTTTTTGGTCTGCTTGGATGATTTCAGGTCATCTGTGATGATGATGATGATGCCCAAGTCTCTTTCTTCCATTGTGATTGCCAGCTACTCCCCTCCCAACCTATCTGTAGCTTCAGGGTTTCTTTTCCCTATGTGCATGATCTTGCACTTCTTTGCGTTAAATCCCAGTTGCCACTCTTCATACCATTTTACCAGTTTTTACAGATCTCTTCTCATTCTGCCCACCCCATCTGGATCATCTACTCTGTTGCAGATCTTGGTGTGATCTGCAAACATACAAACCTTACCGTCCAGTACATCTGTAATGTCACTGTTGAAGATATTGAAGAGGACTGGCCCGATGACATGTACAGTACATTCCTTGTACGTCCCTTCCTTGGGTTGGCCAGTTATTATGGGAGGTTCATTTCAAATTTTGCACCATAGACACACCCCGTACTGACCTGATTAAGAACAAATGGCCAAAGGAGGTCCAATGGACCCTGCAGTGTGATGAGGTATTCAGGAACATTAAGGTTAATTTATGTTTTTCCCTCGTGTTAGTGCAGATTGTCAGACCCCTTTTGCGGTACACACTCATGCTTCAGACACAGGTATAGGGGCTATCTTATCCCAACAGAGCAAGGGAGAGGAGCACCCAGTGAAATTCATCAGCAGAAATGTCCATGACAGGGAGTGAAAATACTTCACAGTAGAGAAGGAGTGCTTGGCCATGAGATGGGCCGTTCTGTGGGGTACAGAATTTACTGTGCTAACTGACCATAATCCATTGTGCTGGCTCCACCAGATGAAGCATAGACATAGAAACATAGAATTTGACAGCAGATAAGGACCGCTTGGCCCACCTAGTCTTCCCATTTCCCTACCTAATGGATAAGCTGCAGATCCTAGTTAACCAACAGCCTACTTCCTCCTACCCCCTACTGGAATTACCATATGTCTGTCCCATGCATTCTTGAATTCCCCCACTGTTTTTGACTCTACAACCTCCTCAGGAAGGCCATTCCATGCATCTACAACCCTCTCTGTGAAGAAATACTTCCTCACACTACCTCTCAGCTGTCCCCCCTATATCTTCAAATTGTGCCCCCTTGTTCTTGCACATCTCTTTTTCTGAAAGATGCTACCCTCTTGGACTTTGTTGATTCCCTTGAGGTATTTGAAAGTTTCTGTTATGTCTCCCATCTCTCTCCTTTCCTCGAGGCTATACATCTTAAGCTCCTTTAGTCTTTCTTCATATGTCTTCTAGTGCAGACCCAGCACCATTTTGGTTGCCCTCCTCTGGATAGCCTCCACCCTGTCTATGTCTTTGCAGAGATGAGATCTCCAGAACTGTACACAGTACTTCAGATGTGGTCTTACCAACTATCTGTACAGAGGGCCAACAACTTCCTGTTTTTTTACTGGTGATGCCTCTCCCTATGCATCCCAGTATCCCTCCAACCCTCCTTACTGCTTTCTCACATTAGAGGCCCACCTTTAGGTTGTCTAATATGACTATCCCCCAGTCCCTTTCCATTTTTGTTGTTGTCAGTACCTCAACCCCCATTGCGTACTCTTCCCCTGGGTTTTTGTTTCCCAGGTGAATTACTTTGCACTTCTTTGTGTTGAATCTAAGCTGCTATACATTTGACCATTCCTCCAACTTTGCCAAGTCCCTTTTCATCCTTTCCACCCCACCAAAGAGACATACTGTAGCCGGCTCGTCGGCACAGCGTTTGGATTTCCGCCGGCGACCCGGGTTCGGGGACGGACTCGGGTCACTGGAGAGCCAGCTGGGGGAAGTAGGCTTGAGCGTCCTGCGACTGCTCGCCTACTCCGGGGGGAGGGGCTGTCTGATACCCCCTGGCAGAGGTCAGGGGGATCAGCAGTGAAGCCCTAATGCATATGGGGGCGTGGTGAACATCGGCCCTGCCCAGACGTTCGTGGCACACCACACCCCGGGGAGGAAAAGCGGAAAATCCTGTCCTTCTGGTCTGCCGGATGATGGCTGCCACGCTCCTGACGACCCGAGATGCCCTGACACCTCCGAATCCACCTCAGCAGCACCCGGGGACTGATGTCTAGTGTGCTGGTTGCCCTCCTTGGTGCCTTCCCCCTCGGAGGAGAGGGACCCACCCAGCGAAGGGTTATGCCGGGTCACCCCTGGGTCGGCTGTGATCTGGGGTGAGAGGAAGGGGGTCAGGGTGAGGGGGTCGCAGGAGCCATGAGCAGCAGGAAGGAGTGGCAGACCAGGGGCAAGTAAGGAGTATTAATATATATAAAAAAAAAAAAAGAGACATACTTGCCCTTCCAGTCCTTCTGCAATGTTACTCATAAAGACATTAAAAAGGAACGGCCCCAGTACTGAACCATGTAGTACCCCACTAGTAACCCCCCATTCTTCACTGTGGACTCCATTTATTATTACCAGCTGTGTCCTGTTGTCCAACCAGTGTTTTACCCAGGCTACTACCCTGGGACCCAGTCCCAGGCTGGCTAATTTGTTTATTAATCTTTTGTGCAGGACCATGTCAATTACCTTGCTAAAGTCTAGGTAGGCCATGTCCACAGCCCTTCACTGGCCTACTACTTTGGTCACCCAGTCAAAGAAATCAATTAGATTTGTCCACCATAACTTTCCTCCTGTGAATCCTTGCTGCCTTGTGTCCTGTTCCCACTGGCCTTTAGGTACTCAACAGTTCTTTCCTTCAAAAGTGATTCCATCATTTTGCCTACCACTGAAGTCAACTGGCAGGCCTGTATTTTCCTGCCTCTGTCTTGCTCCCACTTTTGTGAAGGGGAATTACATCTGCCCTTCTCCATTCCTCAGGTACCACACCATCCTCACATGATTTATTAAAAAGGTAGTCAGTGGTGTTACTAGTTCTTCCCTTAGTTCTTTTAGAATTCTGGGATGAATCCCACTAGGCCCCATTGCTTTATCCACCTTCAGTTTTAACAGTACTTTCAGAACCCTTACTTCTGTGAAAGGACTAATATCAACCCTCCTATCCAGAGTGCTTCTATTGACTGGATTAGGTATCTCCCCCTGCTTTTCCATTGTGAATACTGAGCAGAAGTATTCATCCAGTACCCCTGCCTTTTCACTGTCGCTTTCTGCCCAACCACCTTCCTCTTTATTCAGCCTCAGTATCCCTGCCTTAGTCTTTCTTTGCTCCCTAATGTACCTATAAAATGTTTTATCCCCCTTCTTAATCGAGTTGGCAATCTTTTCCTTGGTTTTAGCCATTGCTTTTCTGACTGCCTTCCTCACTTCATTCTGCTTTGACTGGTACAGTTTTCTGACCTGCTCCTTCTGTGTTTCCTTATACTTCCTGAATGCCATATTTTTCTCCCTTACCTTCCCCGCCACTTCTTTTGAGAACCATAGTGTTTTTTCCTTTTGTTTTGATTTGTTTATTTGCTTCACACTAAGGCTTGTTGCCTCTGTGATGGCAGCTTTGATGTTTCACCATCTCAAAAATTCAAGGATTATGCATTGTTATTTAGCACTAGAGCCCTACGATTTTATGTGAAACACACTATAGGGCAGGAACCCAACACCAGTATGCTGACGTTCTGTCCCATTATGGTGCAAGTGCTGGTGATAAATGAATTGTACACATGTGTGTATCTTGAATGAAAATATATGTTCAGATGTGAAGATTAAAGATGATGTCTATACAGGTATTGCAAAACCTGTGTAGAAAGCATCTGGAAATTGAATGGTATCAGTTGATGTTAGCACATCAGGATTCAGATGCCATTTTTATACATAGGGTCCCTGAGGTAGAGCTTCTAGTGTGGGTGGCTGGAAGATCTAACCCTTCCTGGGTTCTGGTGGGGTGATTGCCAACAGTAAGCACTGTTGCCGTCTTGTGCAGGATGTTTGTGAAAAGTGAGCCCTATCTAAGGTAGAAACTTATGTGTAAGGTATCAACCCCCCCCCCCATTCCTTTCAGTTTTTGTTTCTGTTAGACAGGGAGTGGCTGTCCAAAATGTTAATGTTAATGTATTCACTTTCATCATCTCTCTGCAGTAATTGTGAGACAGCTGCTAGCGCTGGGAATGAAAATGAAATATGTTTGCTGTATGCTTCTCTATTTTAGGGTGTCATATTTAACGATTTAATGGAAAGAAAAAGAAAAAAAGATATGATGAGTTCCACGGGTTGGCAGGAAAATAGAGAAAAGGAGCACTCCATCATTCTCCCGTTCCCCTTGCAAAACCAAGTGGAACCCTTATGGACTTACTATCTTATTTAAACTATCTTTTGAGATGAAACAAAATGGAAATATAGAACCCCCTTAACATAAACCCCCCTTAACCAAGAAATGTGGAGTTAAGTCTAGGCTAGAAAAGATAACATGTATGAGCATGTATATCCCAGACAGCACTCTCTGAGAGGAGCAGGGGCATCTTTGAGGCTCTGTGGGGCATATTCCTACAGCAAAGGGTCAGTGAGCCCACTAAGGGTGAAAACCTGTTGGATGTGGTCCTCACAAATGGGGACAGAGTGGAGGAGGTTGAGGTGGGAGAAGAGCTTGGTACCGGTTACCTCAGGGCCGTCAGATTCAGGGTGAGAGCAGGCAGGGAGAGGGTTAGGATGAGAACCAAGGTAATGGACTTCAGGAAGGTTGAATTTCATGGAATGAGGAAGGTAGTTAGAGAAGAAATGCTGAGGATAGGGGATGTGCACAGAGTGGAGGAATTATGGGCAGCCATCAAGAGTGGAGTATATAAAGCCATGGACTCATGTATAAGAAGGGTGAGGAAAAATAGAAGACGGAAAAGACCTCTATGGTTCACTAGAGAGGTGGCATTGGGGGTCAGGGAGAAGACTACAACATTCAAGAGGTACAGGAAGACACAAAATGATGAGAACAGGGAAACCTACGGGAAAAAAGAAAGGAAGTAGGGCAAAAGATTAGGAGGGCTAAGGAAGCCACTGAGGAGAGGATAGTGAAGCAGGCAAGGAGTGGGGGACAAAACCTTCTTTAGGTATGTTGGAGAAAGGACGAGGGTACAACATGAGATTGGAAGGATGAGGGAGAAAAGTGGAACAATACTGGAATGGGATTTTGAAAAAGCAGAGGCAATAAATAGCTATTTTGCCTCCATCTTCATGGAGGAAAGAGAGGGTAGGGGACCAGGATGGGGAAGGGGTGACAGCCACAGGCAGGTGGGTGTGGCAGAATTTACAACTGAAGGAGTAAGGGAAGAGCTGGGTAGATTTAGAGTGGACAAGGCAATGAGGTCTGATGGAATACACACAAGGGTTCTCAAGGAGGTGAAGGATGTACTGGTGCCACACCTGGCTAGGCTGTTTAACTTGTCCTTGGTCGCAGGGGTGATGCCAATAGACTGGAAGAGGGCAGATGTGGTTGCACTACATAAGGGGGGGGAGGAAGTATGAGGTCAAAGACTACCGTCCCGTTAGTCTTACCTCAGTGTTGGGGAAGGTAATGGAAACACGACTTAAGATCAGGTTGATAGAATACTTAGAGATGAATGGCATGCAGAATGACAAGCAGCATGGCTTCACCAAAGGAAGGTCCTGTCAGACTGACCTGATAGAATTTCTTCGATGGGGTGACACAGATAGTGGATCAAGGAGGAGCAGTGGACATTGCCTACCTGGATTTCAGTAAGGCCTTTGACACTGTTCCACATGGTGGAATGGTGCATAAGCTGGACAGACAAGGGGTGGACCACAGGATCACCAGGCAGGTGGAAAACTGGTTGAAAGGTAGAAGTCAGACAATGTTGGTAAATGGGACACATTCCAGGAAATAGGCTGTGACCAGTGGGGTGCCACAGGGGTCAGTGCTAGGACCAATACTCTTTAAAATCTATTTTAGTGACCTAGCGGAGGGTCTGGAGGGATGGGTGTGCCTCTTCGCAGATGATATAAAGGTCTGCAATAGGATGGATTCATCTAGTGGGGTGCAAGCCATGAGGCAGGACCTGGAGAGGTGATATCATCCCTGAAAGTTATAAAAATCCACCACTAGGCATAACGAAGGTATTTATTTCATTTATTTATTCTGGATTCGGAAAAAATACCTTTGAGTCAAATACTCATTTACAAAGGTTCCACGTCACATAGCTAGGACATTACAACAATAAGGTAAATACAACGCAGGTAACAGGACAAGCCTGACAGACTAGGGGTTTAGGTAGGTAGGGGAATCAGTTGAATACTGACTACAAAGTGAGGAGGACCTCAGAAGTGTGTGCTTGTTTCCACACTGTTCTATTTGCAAAGGCTGAAACTAAGCCTCAGGAATTTTCGAAATTAGAAAGTTTGATGGATACTGGACATCGAATAACCTTTTGCTTTCTGTATGTTTATTACTTTTATTTTTTTTATTTTCTGACTTGAATAAAACAACGCATGTTTGCATTTCCACGCGCATGACTTCTGGCTTGTTGTGTCTGTTTTCTCCCACACCTTCACAGAGATCTTTCACTTATCTAGACCAAACAGACTGACTAGCTTCAGTTTCACAGGGCTTGCATATACCTCCCCGCTGGGCCACATGACCTGCCTCACTTTCAATACACAGGTATAAAAGGCCTCCTTTTATGGCTGGCTGGCTTTGGTAAGGTTTCTACTTGATTTCATAATAATACAATGGACACATAAAACTGGACATTATATCACACAAAGGGCATTTAGCATATACCGTTAACATACATTGCAACAACCATTTCTTCCTCATCACCCAGTGCGTGCTTGTGCTTAAACTGCAACTTTATACAACTACCTTTATTTACATTTGTCTGGCTTGACCTACAGCCTTTTATTCTGCCAAGCAGCCATGAGTTCCACGTGGAAGGCACATAGATTTCGACAGGCAGCACCAGGTCCTTTAAGGATGGGTAATCCTTACATACTGGTTCCTTTTCAACCTCAAGGCTCAGCCTGCCCTGGTAGCCTGAGGAAAAATTATATTTTTGAATTCTGAATCTTTCTTGGGCTCAGTCTGCAGTGTTGACCCAGAAAGGGTGGCTTACGTGGCTCAGTGTTTCACTTTCTCCCTGCTGGCTGTCGAGCTTGCAGTCATGGAGAGTGGGGAGAAAATAATCTGAATTTTATCAAATAAACTCCTTTGTTTAAGCTAAATACATGTTTTTAATCCTGCTCCTTTTTTGGAATGAAGGCTGGCAGGACTTTGTGTCAGGGCTCAGCATTTTTCTTGCATGTTCAAGCGGCTTGCAGAGCAGGTTGAAGTGCGGCACTGTTGTGGCCAATGACCCACTGCCTTTGGAGACTTGGCCTACATTCCCCAATGGGGTGGTACACTGCTGCTGACACTAGTTCAGCCAGCATGCCACCACCTTGAAACATTTTAGCTGCTGCAATCAGGGGCCACCTCGCCATTGCAGTGTCATCTGCTGCAATGAGGGAGCTACCCGTCATTGTAGGGTGGCCCTCTGCATGCCCTGACCCAGTTTGCAGACGGGGAGCCCAGTACCTATCGGCATAATCTCCCCATCCCCATGTTTCGGCTGTATGCCGAGGGGGTGCCCAATCCCCCTTGGCATCATGCACCCCCACCCATCTTTATTAGCTGATGGGGTACCCAATCCCTGTAGGCTTCGGTTCCTCCTTCCTGACTGAATTTGCCGATGGGGGAGCCCACTCCCTGTCGGCATAATGTATACCACCCCAATGAGTAGTCTGCTGAGGGAGGTGCCCAATCCACCTTGGCTTGTCCACCACTCCCGTAAGTGCCGACAGGGGTGCCCAATCCTCTGTTGGCTACAGCCCCCCCAAAACTACACTCGGGTGGCATGCTGGGAGCCCATCCCAGCGTGCCAAATGTCCCTGTAACAAAAAAACTGCCCCGCAATAATTTTTTTTTACCTGTAAACAAGAAAACTGCCCTGGTCGAATCGGTGGCCCTTCCCCAATCCACACCCACCCTCTGCACACCCTGCCTCCCCACACATCCCTTTACCCCATACTTACCTATGGAATCTGGCACGACTATCTTTGGTGGACCAGGAACACGTCTGCACTCTTCAAATCCGACCCTCGATCTGAGGAAGTGTTGGTAAGCTGTATAATGGCATAAATAGGGTGTTTTCAACTTTGATGCATATCTCAGGCATTGTTTTGAAATTTTGGCACCAAATTTTCAACATGGGGTTTTTGGGACCTCTCCTCATGAATTCAGCTACTGTCATGGTGTTATTCGGTCCCAAAAGGTGATTTAGTAGTCACTACGCAGAATCACCTTTTGGGACCAATTAATCGAAATGACAGTGCCAGTATTCATCAGGTGGGCTCTCAAAAGCCTATATTCACATTAGTGGAAAAATAAAAAATTACTATTTTATAGGTGCATTGCGCAGTTGCTACGCACTCTCGTAACTTCATGAATTTGCAATATTCTCACGCCAGATTTTCAACATTGGCATTTTTCTGCACCTCCTTATGAACAGTACAGCTACCATTTTCACATCCTGGCCAAAATGTGTTTTCGCACTTCCGGCGCAGAATAGCATGGTCGCTGTGGGAAATCAATGTTCGGGACACATTAAGAAAATCACAGTGACACTGTTCATAAGCAGAGGTCCTAAAATTCCTATGTTAAAAATTTTGTGATGAAACTCCATAAAATGACTGTTACAACCATACATTGCGCAGTTTGCATGCACGCTCTTAACTTCAAGAATTTATAATATTTTCACTCCAGATTTTCAACATTGACATTTTTCCACACCTACTTATCAAAAGTATAGCTGCCATTTTACACAACCTGGCCAAAATGTGTTTTTGCATTTCCAGCGCCGAATAGCATGGTCGCTGTGGGAAATCAGTTTTTGGGATAGACTAAGAAAATAACAGTGACATTGTTCATGAGCAGAGGTCCTAAAATGCCTATGTTGAAAATGTGGTGATGAAAGTCCATAAAATGACTGTGTTACAACTGTGCACTGCGCAGTTTCAACGCACCCTTGTAACTTCGCAAATTTGTAATATTTTCATGCCAGATTTTCAACACAGGCATTTTTCACACCTCCTCATAAACAGTACAACTGTCATTTTTCACATCCTGGCTGAAATGTGTTTTTGCACTTCTGGCATAGAATAGGGCAGTTGCTTTGGGAAATCAGTGTTTGGGACAGATTAAGATCGAGCAAGTGAGACAGAGGGAGTGACCGAGCTTAACTGAGCTCTGTTGGGACTGCTGCGGATTTCTTTGAGAGCAGATAAAGACACCAACGCAGGCAGGAGCCCAGTACAAAAGGGCAGCCTGCAGCGCTGGGAGAAATGGAATGAGCGAGTGAGAGAGAGGGAGTGAGTGAGCTCAACAGAACTCTGTCAGGACTGCTACAGATTTCTTTGTGGGTAGAAAAAGGTGCTAACCAAGGCAGGAGCCCCATACAATAGGGCAGCCTGCAGCACCAGGAGAAACAGAATGAGTGAGTGACAGAGAAGGAGTGAGCCACCTCAACGGAGCTGTCGGGGCACCTGTGAACTTCTTGGTTGGCAAATAAATGCACCAATGCAGGCAGGAGCCGAGTACTGGGAGAAACATAATGAGCAAGTGATGGGGGGAGTGATCGAGCTCAATGGAACTGTGTCAGGATTGCTACAGATTTCTTTGCAAGCAGAAAAAGGTGCCAGTGCAGGTGGGAGCCCAGTACAAATGGGCAGCCTGCAACTCTTGGAGAAACAGAGCAAGTGAGTGAGAGAGGGGGAGTGAGCGAGCTTAACGGAGCTCTGTTGGGACTGCTGCGGATTTCTTTGTGGGCAGAAAACGGCACCAACGCAAGCAGGAGACGAGTACAAAAGGGCAGCCTGCAGCATTGGGAGAAATAGAACAAGAGAGTGAGAGAGGTGGAGTGAGTGAGCTCAACAGAGCTCTGTCAGGACTGCTGCAGATTTCTTTGTGGGCAGAAAAAGACGCCAATGAAAGCAGAAGCCCAGTACAAAAGGGCAGCCTGCAGCATCAGGAGACATAGAATGAGTGAGTGACAGAGGGGGAATAAGCGAGCTCAGTGGCGCTCTGCCTGGACTTTAGAGTTGCACACCCTCCCGCCCAGGGTCCTCAGTGGCCTATATTACAGCAGGGTCTCTGGAGTGGAGACAAAGCAATGATTGGATACTTTTAGGATTGCTGTAATAATACAGATTTAGTTGTTCTGTTTATTTCTCTAACTGAGCTAAGTCCTGAACTATACTGTTACGACTGCTATAATAATATAAATATTTATTTGTTCTGTTTATTTCTCTAAGAGAGCTGATTACTTGGTGCAATGGGCTTTCTAACTGGACTAAGTGAAACTATATGAGAGCTGAGAACAAAAAGTATGGTAGCTGAGGGGTGATAAACAGACAAGGAGGCTTTAGGATTGCTACAGTAATACAATATCTAATGGATGAGATTTAAGACTGAATTAACCCAGTTGGCAAGGTGTCAGTAAGGGGACTAGTGTGGGGGGGACAGGAATTTGAGTAAATAGGGGCCTAACTGTTGTAGCAGGGTACAGAACCTGGGAGTAACAGCCCTTAACATAAAATGGGGGCCAAAATGGGGCAGGTGCCTCATGTCAATAGAGCAACCATCTTTGGAAGGGTGGTGGGCTGAACAGGGTGTGGATCCACCATGATCCTGGACTGGGCTTGGAGGATGGGGGCTATATGGCCTGTAGATGACTGGCTAGTTCGAGGGAGGAACTGTGGAGGTTAGGGAGGAGTCTAAGTGGCAGGGCAGATGAGTATGGTAGGCATCCTGGGAGGGGGTAGGGGATGGCAAAGAGGGATGGAGGAAGAACAACTAGGGAGTGAAACTGACCCCAGTATCAGAGGTACTGCTATCTCCCTTCACAGTTCTTTTAATATCCTTGGGTGTATGCTAACTGGTCCCATCACTTTGTACACCTTCAATTTAGTCACCTCCTGCAGGATTCTTGTGCCTGTGAATGGACTATAATAATAATATAGTAATAAAAAAATGTATTTATATTACGCCTTTCAAAAACCAAGGCACATTCCGAAAAGATTAAATACAAACAAAACAAACAAACAATGATATAAAAATTGTTAAAAACAAATACAAAACATTAATCAAGGACACCATATGCCTTATTCCATAAAAAGGATTTAATATCCTGTTTAAAACTCCCCATGGTCGAACACTCCCTTATCCGATGCGGTAGAGAATTCCAAAGGGTTGATGCCACAAACATAAAAGCCCGGGCACCAGCTGATTTCAATATAACCCTAGGAATCTCTAGCAACCCCTCGTCAGCTGAGCAGAGTGACCTCACAGGGAGGTAAGGAGTCAGCAGATCTTTCAGGTAGTCAGGGCCCAGTTCATGTTGGACTTTAAAAGTCAGTAATCCAACTTTGAAGGTGATCCACTACTGAACTGGTAGCTAGTGCAAATCCCGCAGCACCGGAGTACTATGAGATGTTCTAGGAGTACCTGTAAGTATCTGAGCTGCAGAATTCTGCACCAGTTGAAGGCGGTGGATATCAACCCCCGGAAGCCCAAGGTAAAGTGAGTTGCAATAGTCCAGGCATGAGGTCACGAAGGCATGGATCAAAGTTGGCAGATTGCCAGATGGAATGAGGTGCTTGATTCTGACGATGTTTCTCAGATGATAAAATGAAGATTTTACCACTGCTGACACTTGGGATCGTAAAGTCAGCCCAACATCTAAGATCACCCCAGATCTCGCACCCGTTCAGAGTCCGGCAACTCGACATCCCCACAAAACATCCCAGAGGGGGAGTCGGCCACAGGTCCCCCTATCCGGCGATCCGGATCCAGAACCAACACCTTGGTCTTCCCAGAATTCAACTTCAACCAACTGGACCTCACCCAATCCTGGATTTCCTCCAGACAGCTATTAAATACTGAGACAGCTCCTTCCTGGTCGGGTGCAAGGGACAGGTACAGTAGGGTATCATCTGCATAACACACTGAAAACCCAACCTGTACCATCTCACAATGTTTCCAAGAGGAAGCATGTACACGCAAACAACATGGGGGACAGTATAGAGCCCTGAGGTACCCCACAAAAAAGAGAAAAGGGATCAGAGGGAAAAATCCCCTGACACCACCCTCTGAGTTCTTCCAGGGAGGTACGATGTAAACCATCTGAGCACAACCCCAGATAGTCCACAAATACTTCTCAGGCACTCCAAAAGAACCCCATGGTCAATGATGTTAAATGGTGAAGATACAGTAGATCCAGTAACACCAGAATAGACCATTTTCTCTGGTCTCTCGCCATTAGGAGATCATTGAGCACCCAAAGCAGCGCAGTCTCGGTACTATGCCTCTTACAGAAACCTGATTGGAGAGGTTTGTAGATGCTATGGATGGTCAAGTGGTTCTCCAATTGGGTTGCTACCACCTTATCAATCACCTTCCCTGCAAAGGGGAGGTTCGAGATAGGTCTGTAGTTAGCCAGACATTCTGGGTTCAGAGACGATTTCTTCAACAAGGGTGTCACCACTGCCTCTTTCAAGGACAGGGCATTTTCACCCGAGTTAAGAGAGGACCAGGCAATCTGTGCTAGAGCCATTAGAATAGAATCTCCACACCCTAAAATTAGGGGTGTGGAACCTGGATCTAAACTACAGGAGGTAGGACGCAGCCCCTGGACAATTCGCATAACATCCAAGATTTGCGGGCGGTCGAAGGTACTCCAGGAAAACAAAGGGATAGTGACCCGGTCCTGGGCACCCACAACTAGCATAGAACATGCCAAACATATATCTGCCCTAATGTCGGCCACCTTATCAGCAAATAACTGAGCAATCTCATCACACTGTGATTGTGACAATGCTCTACAGAGCTGTAGACAGGTTGGGTTGCACAATCTGTCCACAGTTCTGAAAAGCTGAGCAGGTCGGTTCTGCACGGCAGAAATTTCCCCAGACAGGAACTCTGCCTTCTTAGGGAAGATTTCTGACTGATAGAATTGATAATGTTCTACCAGTCTAAGGTGGTCAGCATCCAGGCCAGACCTCCGCCGGCAACGTTCTAACCTGTGTCCAATTCGCTGCAACTCCCTCAAAACCCCATCAAACCATGGGGTTCGAGGTTGGAGGGAGAGAGAATGCACACGAACTGGAGCAATAGAATCCAGGGCAGAGGTAATGGTAGTATTACAAGCCACAACCAATGTCTCTGGATCATTGCTATGCACAGGAAGTTCTGATAGGTCAAGAACCGCCACAAGGCCATTACAGGAAACATTCCTCAAGGGGCGGAACTTGACCATCTCCACAGGGGTCGGCCTACAAGGAGGGGCACCAAAATTGAATCTCACAGTGTAGTGATCTGACCAACTGACTGGTTCCACCCCCACATCAGAGGCCTCGATCCCCAGGAGGAAGACCAAGTCAAGAGAATGGCCAGCTTTATGGGTAGCAGTGGTAACCACCTGTGTTAGGCCCAGTGAATCCATTAACTGGAGTATGTGTTGTCCAAATTGCGAGAGTTCATCATTGATCCATGCATTAAAGTCACCCAGGACCATCAGCCTGGGGGACTCAAATGTCAGGTCGACAATGAAGTCTGCTACTTCCTTAAGGAATTTTTGTCGACCTCTTCACGTCTTTGCAACTGCTGTACTGCTGTAGCCTTCCCCCCCTTGGGGGGCTCATGGCAGTTCTTAGGCATGGTACTTTCACTTCCCAATACCTACATAGAAACATAGACAAAGAAACATAGAATTTGACGGCAGATAAGGACCACTTGGCCCACCCAGTATGCCCATTTCCCTACCTAATGGATAAGCTGCAGATTCTAGTTAATCAACAGCTTACTTCCTCCTGCCCCCCCCACTAGAATTGCCTTATGCCTATCCCATGCATTCTTGAATTCTCCCACTGCTCCTGATTCCACAACTTCCTCAGGTAGGCTGCTCCATGCATCCACAGCTCTCTCTGCGAAAAAATACTTTCTAACATTACCTCTGTGAAAAAATACTTTCTAACATTACCTCTGAGCCATCCCCCCTCTATCTTCAAATTGTGCGCCCTTGTTCTTGCACATCTCTTCTTCTGTATACTACCTTCTTGTACCTTGTTAATTCCCTTGAGATAATTGAAAGTTTCTATCATGTCCCCCCTCTCCCTCCTTTCCTCAAGGGTATACATATTAAGCTGCTTTAGTCTCTCCTCGTATGTCTTCTGGTGCAGACCTTGCACCATTTTGGTTGCCCTCCTCTGAACAGCCTCCACTCTGTTTATGTCTTTGTACAGATGGGGTCTCCAGAATTGCACGCAGTACTCCAGATGGGGTCTCCCTAACTGTCTGTAGAGAGGGATAACAACTTCCTGTTTTCTACTGTTAGTGCCTCTCCCTATGCATCCCAGAATCCCCCCAGCCCTCCTTACTGCCTTCTCACATTGCTTGCCCAACTTTAGGTCATCTGATATAATTACTCCTAGGTCTCTTCAATTTTTGTTGTTGTTGTTGTTATTAACTCACCCCCCACTGTGTACTCTTCCTCTGGGTTTTTGTTTCCCAGAACCTAGACAACACATATAAGCAAGCAACATTAGGTGTTGACAAATGCTTGTCATAACTGGCTATGTGCTAGCTAAGAAAGCTAGGCTTCTGGGTGTAGCACAGAGAAAATATGTAGATATGTTGAAACTGCTCCTATGTTTAGAGCTGAGCTGCCTCAGCAAGCCCCTTTCTAAAAAGCAAGCTCCTAGGAGCAGAGCTGATCTGTGTTTCCAGTATCCCTTCTGCTAAAACAAAAGGCAGGCAGGGATACAGACAATAAGAAAGCATCTGGATCCTGGAGTGCCACTGGACAAGAAGGACATCTATGGATCCTGGAATAAGTCTGGGATGGGGCAAGAATTACATGGTACAGCAGAAGCTCATGGAGGGTGCTGGTTTGGGTCGCAGTGAGCAGAAGGCTGCTAGCAGGGGTAGACCTGCACCGCTTGCAGCTAGTGCTGAATGTGGTGGCCAGGTTGTTGACCGGTCTACCCAGGTCTTGTCATATTACACCTGTGTTGTAGTCTCTGTACTGGCTGCTGGTTAGGTGACAGATCTCCTTCAAGGTCGGTTTGCTGATCTATAAGGCTCTACAAAGTCAAGGCCCAGTTACCTGCAAGACCTCCTGTGTCATAGGATCGGCCCACCCACTCCCTTCATTCTGCTGATGATGGATTATTAGAAGTTCCCAGGATTTATTAGAAGACATTGGGGGCTTGTGCCTTTTAATTTGCAGCTCCAACCCTATGGAACTCCCTCCCTCACCAGATCCGAGACACTCCCATGGTGGATATATTTAAATGGGAGCTAAAGACCTTCCTAATCAGACAGGCTTTTTCAGGAAGTTAGTAAAGTTTTACGTGGTATTTAAAGTGTTTATCTGTGTGTTTGTGTAGTTATAAAGTATGTTTATTTATTTATTTGTATTTAAGTCTTAGAGTAACACTTTTGAGCTTGAACTCATTTATAGAGGTTCCATGTCAAGGAGAAGCTTAGCGAACAATAATACATTCAATACAAAGCTTACAGACATCCATTGCAGAACATTGTGAGACAAAGAAGTACAAAAGATTAGGTTACATTGAATGGTATTGCAGTTGCATTATAGAATAGGTAATCTATGTGGTGAAGGACTGCACTCGAGGGGTGGTGAAGGAGTGATGTAAGGGAAATGGCAGAGTAGTGTGATAAAGCAGATGAGGGGCCTTGTCAAGTTAGATGGGGCTAAAAGAGTGAAAGAAGAGGGTGTACGAGAAGGACTGTGGAAAGGAGGGGGGAGTAGGGCAAGCAGTAAGTGGAGGGGTTAGGAAGTGAAGTAGTGAGAGGTGAAGGTATGGAGGGGGGCTACAGGATGTGGTGAGAGGATTATAGGAAAGAGGAGGTGGAGAGGACAAGGGTAGGGAAAGAAGACAGGGAACATGGCAAGTGACTCCCTGAAACAGAGGGACAGAATAAGTTCTAGTGCAGCATAGTAGTACTCCCAGTGAGGGCAGGTGGGGTATCAGTGGTTAAAGTCACAGACACTGCTCAGTCAGGAAAGAGCAGAGTTGTGTTTTGAAGTGCCCTAATTTTGCAGCTTCTATCGCATCTCTAGAGAGCAACTTCAGTCAGCTCGGTGTACGATACCCAAATGACCCTTGTTCTTAAGTGGTCCATCTAAAAGGTACCTTGAAGGTATTACTTTTAGTCCCTCATGTAGACCTTGGTGTGGTAGCTAGGTACATTATATTTCGGACCACCGATGGTGGGTAGCCTGTGATGACAGCAATAAGAAATGAGCTACTGTAGAAACAGTGACTCATTTATATCACTACCATCAATAGCTACCTTGCTAGGGTAGCAATCTCACAGCCACAATAGCGACCAGAAGGGGAGGAATAGGGAGGTGGAGGGATAAGAGGGAGGGTTTACAGGAGTAGGGGGAGCCTGCTACAACTGAGCCAGCCCTGTGGTGTGGTGGTGAGGGTTGCTGGCTATGGCACAGCAGGCACTGGGTTCATGTCCTGCTGGGTCCTTTGTTTTTGCTGCAGCATGTGGCACTCTTTTTTTTTTTTTCAGCTGTGTTTTACCCCCTCCTCGACATGCAACCCCCCGGAGTTAACAATCCTAATTTAGGAGTGGTGGGGGGGGGCTCAATGTCCCCACATAAACACTTGTAGTGGCCAGAAGTGGGGTCACTTTGGATTGTATATCACTGAAATGCTTTTCAGTGATATACATTTGCTATGACAGTGATTACTATCATAACATGGAACCCTGATGGTTTAAGTCCTAGAGTGGCCTTTTTGGCAAGCAGACACACTTGGTACTTAATCCTGTTGTGCAGGTTTAGCAAGTCAATGCAATCATAGCATTCACAGATGTGAGTTAGTCTGTTCGCTCCTAGTACAAGCCTACATGCCTGTTCAGCACTAGGGTGATCTGTTTTAGACTTGTATCAGTGGCGGCCCCATAGACTACCAGCCCATAGTCAATTACAGAGAAAACTGAGCTATTTACTGCAAGCTTGAGAGTGTTGCCTGAAAGGCAGTTTTTGTGTCTGTACAGTCGGCCTATTTTGGCGTTAGCAGACTTAGCTAACAGATCAATGTGTTGTGAAAAGGTAAGGGAACTATTTAGGGTGACACCCAGGTATCTGAAGTTCTGAGCCATTTCCAGAACTTCGCCTTTATAATTCTGGATATTAAGTTGGTGTTCTCTGTGGCGATTGTGGGAGGAGACAAACAGCATTGTTTTTGTCTTTTTATAGTTTAGCAAGAGTCTAAATGAATGGAACCAGGATACAATGCTTGAGAAGTCACCCTGCATATGTTTTTCAAGATAAAGTATTTGAAATTGTTTTTAGATTTATTGTTGTGAAGCGTATTGAGTCACAGTTAGAAATGTGCTATACCAAATAAAAAATGTATTGATTGTTTGATTAATTGATTGATTGAAAGAAGTTGTTGGTTTAGATCATGGAGAGAAGTAGGCGAGGGGTGTGTCTGTTATGAATCCTAGGTTGCAGATTGGCAGGAAGGATGCGAGAAGGGACCAAGTAGAGAATCAAGACCAGAAGGGACTGGTCTACAGCCAGTGTGGAGAAAGGTCAGCTATAGAGGGTGCATGTGATAGGGTCAGTAGGTGACCTATCACATGCATGGGTCAGGCTAGAAACCATAGGGATGTGTATGTAAGTATTTATTGTTAGGGGGCTCTAATCTTTGGAGTAGCGCCCTTTTATAAATAAAACTGATTGGATTGGATTGGATTGCAGTTAGTGACACCACCTACCTGCCTGGACATCACCTCATGCTAATGTACATACTTCACCTTTGTAATTATTTATTTTAGTCTCCCCCCCCCCCCCAAAACAATAGACTACCAAACTGAGCTCACAATAAAAGCACCCTCCTGTTCTGTCTTCAGGATGCAGTATGTGCGTACTGGCATGCAGAGTCAGGATGCAATCTGGGCATCCTGTAAATAAAAGATAAATAGTTAATATATGAAAATACCCTTACCTTCATTCTGTCTTTTCTATTTTTCCTCTCTTTCCTTGGCTTCACCCGGGGCTAGCCTTCCAGTGGTGATTTATTCTTCTGTTACCCTTCCTTCAACCCAAACCCCATCTGCATTAGACCCAAGCCGTCAGGCCCCAGGTAAGAGGGCCTAGCAAGAGGGCTGTAATGCATAGTGACCTTCTTTGTGGGAGGTTAAATGTAAATAAAAAGTGTTCCTGCTGGGAGACATCTCAAAGTGGTGACATAGAAAACAATGGGTTGCTTTCTTATTGTTTGTATCCCTGCCTGTATTTTACTTTAGCAGAAGGGATACTGGAAAGACAAATCAGCTCTGCTCCTAGGATCTTGCTTTCTAAAATGGGGCTTGCTAAGGCAGCTCAGAAGCTCTACACATAGGAGCACTTTCAAAACACATTTATATATTTTCTCCCTGCTGCACCTTCACAACAGCTGAGTGCTGAGTGATCAGAAGAGAATTAATGCAAGGAGCCTAGCTTTCTTAGCTAGCACATAGCCTGTTATGAATAAGTCATGGGCCAGCAAGGAAAATGCTGATCCCTGACACAAAAGTCCTGCCAGCCTTCACTCCATAAAGAAGCAGGATTAAAAACATATATTTAGATTAAACAAATGAGTTTATTTATTAAAATTCAAATTTTTTCTCCCCCCATGACTACAAGTACTACAGCCACCAGGAAGAGAGAGAAACATTTGAGTCATGTGCTCCTCCCTTTCTGGGTCAGCACTGCAGACTGTGCCCAAGAAATATGTAGAATTCAAAAATATGATGTTCCCTCAGGTTAGCAGGGAAGGCTGAGCCCTGGTGTTGCCTTCTACATGGAACTCATAGCTGCTTGGCAGTGTAAAAGGCATAGGCCAAGCCAGACAAATGTAAATAAAAGTACATTAATTGTATAACAGTCAGAGTTTAAGCACAAGCACACACTGGAAGATAAGGAGGAAATGGTCGTTGCAATGTATGTTAACTGTATATGCCAAATGCCCTTTGTGTGATAGATGTCCTCTTTTGAGTGTCCATTGTATTAATATGAAATCAAGAAGAAATCTTACCTTAAAGTACACCCTGCTTCTCAGAAGCCAGCTGGCCATAAAAGGAGACATCTTATACCTGTGTATTGAAACTGAGGCAGATCATGTGACCCAGAAGGGAGGTGTATATAAGCCCTGGGGAACTGACGCTAGCTAACCTGTCTTTGGTTGTGGCAAGGGAAAGACCTCACTGCTGAAGAGGAGGCTGAATTTCTAAGAAAAACAGGTTTCAAGCTGAGACGTGGTTGATTGTGCGAGAGAGAGAGAGAGAGAGACAGACAGACAGACAGACAGACAGACAGATGGGGGGGGCATTCCTGTTGATTTACTTGGTTTGTCTGGTTAACCTTATCTGTTCTTACAAAGAGCTGCCTTTGCTGTCCGTAAAGTGGTCTCAAAGACTTGCCTTTTTAAGAAAAATTGACATTATCATATTAAACCATGCTAGAAGAATGTTAAGCCTGACTCCTGATGTCTGAATTCCTTTTGCACACTCATTACGCTCCCACAGTGCATAGAAAGCACAACCAGCAATTATGCCCCATAAATAATACCACCAGAAATATACTGACACAAAAATGTTGACTGCAAGGATATCGCATGGGAGAGATGACCGCATTGCAGAGACTTTGAATACCTGCTGCTGCCTTGCAATATTCCTGTTGCTCCACGGCTGAGTGGACTAGAGTTTGTTACACAGTATATAACATGGGGGTGCAGGAGGCAAAGCTTTCCATACTGGGGCAAGTGATGTATTTGTGCATAGCATGCTGGATTGTGTAGATTTGTGCTGCATATCTGTGGTGGTGGGTGGTGTGGGTTTCAGTATCCTGGCAGTTTGTTTGTACTGTTAATATATGGGTTTGGCAATCCTGATGACTGTGTGAGCTTGTTCCTGTGTGTCTTTTTTTTTTTATTGGCTTAATGATTCCATATTTTGGCATGTGGTATGTTTTCACCTCGGTGGAGCTGTATTCAGTGAAATGTATTTGAGATTACTGTCATCGGTATTGTGGTCTGTTGGATCATCACATAGTGCCCACAGAAAGAGGGCACATAGAAACGTAAACAATGATTGCAGAAAAAAGCAAAGGTTCATCCAGGTCCTAGCCCTCCCTATCCACCCCTGTATCCCCATCTACTGTTACCTTCCATGCACACATTGCTCTTGGAGAACAGTAGAACTCTCAGGGTGTGGACTCTGTTGGTGCAGTTGATCAGGAGGACATCTGTATGCATCCTGGAGTACATCTGTGAGGAGGTAGGTATTTACGTGGTACTGCACTAGGTCACGGATGGTGCTGGTTTGGATCCTGGGTAGGGGTGGGCAAATGTTGTGAATTCCGCTTTCTCAGAATTTCAGTGAAATTTCAGAAATTTCACAGAAATTTTGGAACTTTTGCCATCAGTGAAACTGGGATTTTCAGAGGACTTTTATTGAGTTCTGCAGACTTTTTTTGTGAAATGTGGAAAAATGCATATAAACTGCGGAATTTATTCTATCCACAGTTTAATGAACTGTCAGTGAATGAGCGCCTGCTTGTACAACCATGCGATCATTCACTGACAGTTCAGTGGGCCACTGGTAGCGGAAGAGAGAGGAGGGTAGCCCGATCAGGAGCAGGGTTGGGGGGGAGTGGGGTGGTGGGGGATAAACTGTCAGGGTGAGGGGGTGGGAGGCCCACTAGATACCAGGGAATTGGGATTATTTTTTTATAAGGGATCAGGGATGGGATGGACCACTAGACACCAGGGATACTGGGAATACAGGGGGGTGAGTCGGTGCACTGCTGGCTGTTCTTTTGTGGAGTAAGGAAACTAGACTAGGGAGGGGGGTCTACTAGACATCAGGGAAATAAAATATTTTGGGGAGCCATGATTGGTGGGTGGGGTAGGCTACTAGAAAGCAGGAGGGTCCGAGGAAGGGATTGGAGGTATTTATTTATTTACTGGGACCCCGATCAGTGGGAGGTGGATTAATTAATTAAAATGCGGTTAAATAAAGCCTCAGAACTGACCACTGGCAGTGATCCTTTCTGCTGATTTTTTTCTGCACTGTTTAATAAATTAACCAACAGTTTGTATATTTATTCCACAGTTTTAAGGTGGAATTTCTGTGAAAGTTCCGAAAATGATTTATGAACTTTCGCAGAAGTGAAATTTGCACTGTTGCCGAAATTCCGCTGCCAGAAATTCCTTTTTCACACCCCTAATCCTGGGGAGCAGTAAGAATTCAGGGTTGTTGGTCTGGATTTTGGAGAGGAGTAGATGAAGGACAGGTCTGTTATGAATCCTACATTGCAGATGATCAGGGAGGTTGAAAGAAGGGACCAAGTAGAGAAGAAGTACCGGGAGGACTGGTTTAGGTTGTGGAGAAAGGTAGGCTATGGACGGTGCATAGAAACTTAGGAGCCAGAAGGTGGGAACCATAGCCTTGGGTTCCTCTGGGAGAGTAAGCTCTTTAACCTTATATCCTCTACCAGCCATCTTGTATCTCCGACAAATCGAATCGCCTTCCAAACTTTTGCTTTTTTACTCTAGCAAAGGGGAGAACAGGAACTATTTAGGATACAGGCCTCCCCTCCTCTGACACATAGCTTAGGAGCTTTAGAAACATAGAAACGTAGAATTTGACGGCAGATAAGGACCGCTTGGCCCACCCAGTCTGCCCATTTCCCTACCTACTGGATAAGCTGCAGATCCTAGTTAACCAGCAGCCTACTTCTTCCTACCCCCACCCCCTAGAATTGCCTTATGACTATCCCATGCATGCTTGAATTCCGCCACTGATTTTGACTCCACAACCTCCTCCAGAAGGCCGTTCCATGCATCCACAACCCTCTCTGTGAAAAAATACTTCCTTAAAATACCTCTGAGCCGCCTCACTTCTATCTTCAAATTGTGCCCTCTTGTTCTTACACACCTCTTTTTTTGAAAGATGCTACCCTCTTGGACTTTGTTGATTCCCTTGAGGTACTTGAAAGTTTCTATCATGTCCCCCCTCTCCCTCCTTTCCTCGAGGCTATACATATTAAGCTCCTTAAGTCTCTCTTCATATGTCTTCCAGTGCAGACCCTGCACCATTTTAGTTGCCTTCCTCTGGACAGCTTCCATCCTGTCTATGTCTTTGCGGAGATTGGGTCTCCAGAACTGCACACAGTACTCCAGATGGGGTCTCACCAGCTGTCTGTACAGAGGGATAATAACTTCCTGTTTTCTACTGGTGATGCCTCTCCCTATGCATCCCAGTATCCCCCCAGCCCTCCTTGCTGCCCTCTCACATTGCTTGCCCATCTTTAGGTCATCTGATATGACTACCCCCAGTTCCCTTTCCATTTTTGTCATTGTTAGTATCTCACCCCCCATTGTGTACTCTTCCCCTGGGTTTCTGTTTCCCAGGTGCATTACCTTGCACTTCTTAGCATTGAATCTAAGCTGCCATACATTTGACCATTCCTCTAACCTTGCTAAATCCCTTCTCATCCTTTCCACCCCACCCTGTGCATCAACTCTGTTGCAGATCTTAGTGTCATCTGCAAAGAGACATACTTTTCCTTCCAGTCCTTCTGCAATGTCGCTTATAAAGACATTGAAGAGGACTGGTCCTAATACTGAACCCTGCGGTACCCCGCTAGTAACCCTCCTTTCTTCTGAGTGGACTATTACTCTCTGTGTCCTATTCTCCAGCCAATTATTTACCCAGGCTGTCATCTTGGGACCCACTCCCAGGCTGGCTAACTTGTATATTAATCTTTTGTGTGGGACTGTGTCAACACAAACTGCTACTCTCTCCATACTTGTCCACAAAATGGCACTAAGCTCACAGTCCTTCTTTCCTCTCAAAGTACTACCAGCCAATCAGGGAGGCTGAGGTATGCACATGACCAACCAGTCATGCACGAGCACCAGAGACCAGAGGAAGGATAGAGGCCTAGCCATACAAGTAGGCCTACCTTGCAACAGCCTTTTTTTTTAAACTACATTACAAGGCCTTGGACTAAGGTGGCCATTCCCGCCAGCTCCTCCAAGCACTGGATGAAGGGTCAAAAACCTGCCGGGGCAGAGAAAGGGATCCCAGATGAGCCCCCACAATCTCTAGCCCCCTCTTCCCAAAGTCTAGGAGCCAGCATGTTCTGGGGAAAGGAGGCCCAGACTCCAGAACCTGACCAAGCTCTCCTCAGAATAAATGCAGCATTTAAAATGGTGTCTTTCCTTAAGACGTCTTCCACTCACTGACACTGAGCCGGAAAAAATGTTCATACTGTATCGCCCCAGCAGGTACATCGGGGGCAATATGGATTCTTCTTCTGGCTTCTCATGAACTCACTGGACCCAGAGCAGGAGGGTGCAGGGAACCTTTAGAAACTTCAAACCCCAGAAAACTGCAAAAAAACACTTAAACTAAAGGACTTAAAGTTCATTAAAATCCTTTTTGTGGCAATAATCAAAACCGGACTCAATTTTTTGTCCCCAATCAAATCTCTTTATTCTCCTAAACTCCTAAATGATTTTCAAAGCTCAGGGTTCCAATCACTTCAAGACTGAAATACTTAACAGTTATATGGGGCTAACTTTTTATATCAAACTTACTGATTAAAGAGAGAGAGAGAGAGAGAGAGAGAGTGAGCAAATGGGCATTTCTTAGGCATAGTTTTTCATACAACAGAACCAGTAGCAACACTTTACTCAGGACCAAAGACTGAATTTGAATTTTTTTCAGAAGTGTGAAGCTCCCATTAAAACAACTAGCACCAATAAGTACCTAATCTTGTTGCTGACTTAACCTGATACTGAGCTTCCTCCAAAGAGCTCTCTTGGTTACTGTCTCTGCCAAAAACTGGGCTTTTTTTTTCCAAAAATGGGTATCTCTTCATTATCACCATCACCATCACCAGGGGAGTGATAGCCTCCTTCGATGCTTCTAAGCTAATTCATACTTGGGGTGAGAATCTAACAGCCCGATTCCTTCAAGACTGCAACTTAATGCCTCTCTCACTGAAATTCTGGACCAGCCTGTTCCCTGATGCTCTTTCTCAAGACTTGCTCTGACAGTTCTCCCAGAGCTGAGCTTCCCAAAACAGCTACAGTGGCTCCCTTACTTCCAGTTTCCTGTTCCCCGTGCTGAGCCATGACCTATTTTGGCATTAAAGCCTACCCCATCTGTAGGCCCTGGAACCTGCCCCCAGCACACAGGAAATGAAAGCCCCATTGAGCCAAGGCAGCCACCCACTCCCACCTTCCAGTCTACAAGCCTCCCTGCTACATGGGAATGCTACCACCATCCTCCAACCCCCCTGATGAGGCCCCACCACTACCTCCACTTCCACAGACTGAGCCCAACTCCCCCGTTGTCCTTCTGTACCTACCCTTTGAAACCCTGGATGCTCTCACCACCCAGTCCCAAGTAGACCCAGGACAGAAATGATCACAACTGCCTTTCTGCTTACCTCCCACAGAGACCCCAAAACCCAGAAACCCATCACTCCACCACCAAAACTGTGGACCTGCCTAAGAGGAGGGGAGCCACCCTCCAAACTGCCCTACTGCAATACTTGCTGGTCTATCTTCTCTTCCTTCTCTGCCTCTCCCTTATATATCCACCCCATCTGCTGCCCCCAAGTGGCAGCAAGCAGAAAATACACCCTTAGTGCACCAACTCCCTAAGCATCAGAGGAGAGGGGGTCCCTAAAGGTGAGCCATAAGCCCTCCCATGATGGGGGCTTACACATCTATTATTGTAAAATAATTTGTAGCCCTTAATCTCAGTGTACCAGCTACTAGAATCATCCCACCACATTTCTGATATAGCAACAATGTCCAAATCACCTCTATTCATGATCATCTCTAGCTCCGTGATTTTAATTGTGCTTTAACTCTGGCATTTGTAAATAGTATCCTACAATCCGTAGTGCTTATGTTCCCAAGTTCATGGTTGTCAGTGTTTTTTTTTTTTGTCCCGTATCCCCCGTTATGTTTAGTTTAAATGTTTAGAAATAACATTTTCTATTTGTTTCCCCAGTGTCAAGCTTCCTCTGTTACTTAAATGTAGCCCATCCCAGCTGAATGAACTATAGTTGTGATTGTATGCTTTCCAATGAGTTAGGCATGCATATCTTTATTTATTCTTTATTTATTTATTCAATACAAATTGGGTTTACAACCTTTGAGTGAGAGACTCATTTACAAAGGCACCTCATTGCAGGGAGGGCAGACATCAAGACAGTTATTACAGTGCAGATTAATGCAGAGTATAACATTACAGGTTCAGTAAAAGGAACATTTAACATGGATACACTTAGGTTACATAATATAGTAGTTTGTATGTTACTTGGGTTACACAATGTTACAAAATTGTGAGTTACAATCATGGATATAGTAGGTCCTCAGAGAAGACAGTGGGTTACATCCCTATTTGGACCTAGTAGGGAAGGAGTGGGTCTGGGGGAGGGAGAGGCTGTCCAGTGGACGTTTCTCGAGCCGGGGGCAAGGCGGGTGGGTACCATGGGTTACAAAGGGGGCTAGTTGCACCTACAACAGTGGGTATTAAAGATATGGTTCTGAAGAGCTGTTTTGAAGGAGCCAATTTTTGGCAAGTTGGAGATTCAGCTAGGGAGGGAGTTGAACCAGGTGGGGGTTCGGTAGAGGAAGGACCTCT
Organism: Neoceratodus forsteri; assembly: GCA_016271365.2. Taxonomy (NCBI): domain Eukaryota; kingdom Metazoa; phylum Chordata; order Ceratodontiformes; family Ceratodontidae; genus Neoceratodus; species Neoceratodus forsteri. Next base: position 15,429,116 of record CM028130.1, read on the forward strand.
TGGCAAGTGAGGTCTTGGTTCTGGGCACCTGGAAGGTGGCCTTAACACAGCTATGGGTGGTGATGGACGATGATGACTGCTGTAGGGAGGTGGAGACCCCCGAGGGGAGAGTCCTAGCAGTGATTTCTTAGCCAGAAGGCAGGTCTGGTAGAGCAGTCGCTCCTCAAAGTTGAGCAGATTGGTGGTAGTATAGAGAAGGCAGGTGTGAGTGCGGCTGGGGCCACCGGTCAGGAGATTACAAGCCTTATAGATGGAAAGTTGGATTTTGGAGAGGGCAGTGTTGTCAGCTGTGGTGTAGATGGGCAAGCCATAGTACACGAGGGACAAGACAGAGGAGGTGATGGCCAGCCTGAGGGCAACCTGAGGCAGGCAGTCCCTGTGCCGGTATAACAGGCCAATGCAAGAGTTTATGGTGGCTGACAGGGTACTAATGTGGGCATGGAAGGAGAGGACAATATCGAATGTGATGCCTAGGTACTTGTACAGTATGTGGCCACTTGTTCTAAGCGGGTGCAGAGTGCTGGGGATAATCAAGAGGGGAGTCATTTTAGCTTTATTTTGGTGGTGGGAGAAGAGCATTGATTTGATTTTCTTTAGGTTAATGACCAGTTTGCAGTCGCCAAACCAACTTTCAGCTTGGTTGTAAGCTTGCTGGAGGGATAATTGGAGGGAGGTGGGATTGGGATGTGAGGCAATGAGGACTGCATCATCAGCATAGAGGAGCATTTTACCAGTACATGAGCTGGGGAGGGTGTTGAGGTAGAGATTAAAAGGTACTGGACCCAGGATAGAGCCCTGAGGGACCCCGGAGTGAACAGGAAGAGTGAGCCGCTGATCTTGACATGCTGGGATCTAGCAAAGAGGTAGCTAGAGAACCAGGAAATGGGACCACCAGAGAAGCCAAGTTGGTGGAGACAGTTGAGTAGATGGGGATGACAGACAGTGTCAAAGGCCTTGGAGAGGTCAATGAACACTGCTCATGCAAGGCTGCCAGAGTAGAGTGCAGCATGCAGGTGTTGGGAAAATTCCAGGAGAGCCGTGGTTGTACTGTGTCCTGGGTGGAAACCGTGCTGCTCTGGACACATAATGTACTTGGTTAGGTACTCAGAGAGCTGGATCAACACCACTTTTTCAAGGGCTTTAGAGAGTGGGGGGAGGATGGAGATCAGCCGGTAATTGTTGGGGGTGGACCGGTCCCCACTTTTATGTATGGGTGTGATTTCAGCAGTTTTCCAAGCACTTGGGAACTGACCCAGGCACAGAAACCGGTTTAGAAGGTCAGTCAGGGGGACTAGGACTTTGTCCAAGATCATACAGAGGATCCTGGAGTCGGTTATTTCTGCCAAAGGCTTTTAGCACGTGTGGCATGGCTTCTTGGGGGAATAGGGTGCACAGGTAGAATGGTGGGCGATGCAGGACTGGAGGGAGAGAGATGGGGATTGGGTCAAAGAAGCTGCTAGGAAGGACCAAGCTTAGGTCAGAGAAGGCGGTGTTAAGGCAATCGGCTATAAAGAGTGGATCTGTGGTGAGGATGCCATTGATGGAGAGCTGGGATGGTGGGGGGGCAGCGGGACTTCCCATTTAGCTCTTTCAGATTATCCCAGAAGATCCAGGCTGAACCCCAAGTGGAAGCGAGGGTGGTCTGGTAGTGCTCTGCCTTGGCCCGCCTAATGGCCCAAGTGCACTTATTGCATTCTGCATTGTAGGCCTGTCTATCAGATGCCTTTTCAGATTCTAAAGCAATGTGCCAAAGAGTATCTCTGTTTTTGAGTCTCTGGAGGAGGAGTGAGGTGATCCATGGGGCATTGCATTTTTTGGAGAGGATCCTGGTGAGGGGGGTGAAAATGTCACAAACCTTACAGAAGGCATTTGTGAAGTGGTCAAGAGCTCAGTCAATGTCAGGGGTGCACTGGATAGGGGACCAGTCTAGATGGGCTAGGTATTGCTTTAATTTTCTGAGGCCTCCAGGGTGTAAATGGTGGCATAGGGTAGCCTGGGTCATTGACTTCAGAGTGGAGGATGACCAGAGACAGAAGACTGGGGAGTGATCGCTAAAAGAGTTGGGGAGGATAGTGACATCCCAGATTTTGTAGGGGTGGTTAAATATAACAACATCTAGGAGAGTGCTGGTGCCAGTAGAGTGGTTGAATCTGGTGGGCTGGGTGACTAACTGGGACATATCCAGGACAGCTAAGGAGTCCCTTATATGGGAGGCAGTGGAGGCAAGCCAGTTAACATTAAGATCACCTAGGATGACTTGCTCCACTTTGTGAGGGAGAGATGTGAGGTAGTCAATGAGGGACTGAACTGCTTGGTTTTGATTCCTCAGGGGTACGTCGGAGACCATGAGGAAGAGAGTGCCTTGGGAGGGGTCAGGTGTGATTTTTAAGGTGAGGGCTTGGGCTCTATAATCAAGTTTGGGAGCTGGGAGTGCCTGACCTATAAGAGAGTCCCGTATGAGTAGTGCACAACCACCACTGTGTTTGTATACTTGATCTTCCCTGTAGATGGTATATCCAGGGAGGGTGATAGCAGAGTCAGGGGTGGATTTTGGGGAGCCAAGTCTCTACCAGTGCAATTATGTCAGGTTGATGTTGAATGACCCAACACTGGAGGGCAGCTGATTTCTTTAGGAGACTGCAAATGTTTAAGGATGCAAAGTGGAGGCCAGTTGCAGTACAGGGTTTGGAAGGGTTGGAAGCCATATGTCCTGGGTTTGGGTGTACATTACCAGATAATAATAGTAACAGTGTGATTATTCTGGTTAGTGGCTGGTGGCAATGGAGACTCTTGGGTTGACACCCAGCTGAGCACTTTACAATCAGGGTGCATGGGATAGATAAAGTGCGAAGGGTGGGAATAGCAGGGTAGAGCTGGGCCCAGGTCAGCCTTGGAGGGTGGAGGGAATGGGGGTGTTGGCAGGGTGGGGGTGTTGGGGGGTCACGGGTGTGTCGAGAGTGAGGGAGGGCCGAATAACTGTGGGGTAGTCTGGGGATGAGGTGCCTAGTGTGGAGGACAGGTGATCCAGTCAGTGTGAGGTCAGTACCAAGAGGGTGAAGGAGAGCAGACTTAGTAATGGAGTGTAGGTACCCATAGTTTTATTCCTATAGTAGACAATAAGGGTGCAGGCTGACCTTCAGTGAGGGTGGATGCCACTGTGGAGTAGCAGTAGAGCTGCTGACTTTGGTGCAGAAGGTACTAGGTTTGAATACCCCGGGGGTGTCTTGGAGCCTAGCAGGGAAGTTGTCTAGGCTTGCCGAGAAGGCTGGGGAGTGCTAGAGTAGTGGTGAAAAAAGGGGTGGAAATAGCAACACCTAGTGGTTAAGTATTGAGCAAAGTAGGGTGGGGGGAGGTGCTGTAAGGTTTTCCAGGCAGGGGGACAGAGCAGCTGAGTAGTAGAGGAACAGGAAGAGTGTCCAGGAAGTAGTAGAGAGTAAGGAGATGTAGAGCAGCTTTGGCACGGTTGGGGGAAAACCCCTCTTAGTGGGCGAAGAGTATAAGCTGCAGATGGGAAAAATCAGTATCAATCAGTAGAAGAGGGAGGGTGCAAAGACTGATGAATAGTGATAGACTGACCACACAGTAAGTGAAATGAGACAGGAACTGTATTGTGTTGGATTGGGTAAGTGTGCTTATAACTGGGCCCTCTAGTGGCTAAAAGATATCTGCTAATGAAAAAAAAAAAGGCAGGGAGGTTCTGAAGCAAGTTTTTTTTGGGGGGGAGCACTGCAGCAACCTCAATGAGATGCCAAGGTCAAGGGTGCAGCCCACAGACTTACAGCTCTAAGAGAAGGGGCACAGGTCTCTGGGCAGATAGCATCGCACTACCTTAAAAACCTCTCCCAAAACTTAAATCAACTCTAAGAAATCTCTACATCAGACTAAACATTACTTAAAGTGAGAAATCAAGAACATGTCAAGAAGAGGTCATTCCTAGCATTAATTTCTTGGCAGCAGTTCCTAGAAGACTTCTGGATTGCTGCACATACTGTGAGAAACAATGGCAAACAGTGGCAATTAAGATTCCTCCGGGGTAGATGCCAAAATTCAGAGTTCCAACCTGTACCTTGCTTGGAGGATGAGCTTCTGGCAGTTTCTCCTAAGTCTGCTTATCAAACTACAAAATGCAGTTTGCTTGAGAGGAAACAGCCGGAAAGAGCACAGTAGTCCCCTGGGGAGATAAGGTTAGAGGACGAAATTAAATAGCAGGCTTGGAGGGGATGGCAGTCTGAAAACAAAAGAGAGATGAAGAGGTTGGCAAGGGTTGAGAATTAAATAGAGATAGCTTAATTAGGGAAGTTCTGAAGCAAGTTGGGGGCTGAGGAGGACACAGCAGTATGCTCAACAGGAGAGAGCAGTAGCCTCAGTACAGTTGTGGAAGGGTCTCTGATTAACACTGGAGCACTGAGCTTAAAAAAAAAAGGCAGGGAGGTTCTGAAGCAAGTTTGGGGGGACACTGCAGCAGCCTCAGTGGGACACCGAGGTCAAGGGTGCAGCCCACAGACTTACAGCTCTAAGAGAAGGGGCTCAGGACAGATAGCAAAATCACACTACCTTAAAACCTCTCTCAAAACTTAAATCAACTCTTAAGAAATCTCTACTTTAGACTAAACATTACTTAAATTGAGAAATCAAGAACATGCCAAGCAGAGGTCAGTCCTAATATTAATTTTGTGGTAGCAGTTCCTAGAAGACTTCTGGATTGCTGCACATAGTGCGACAAACACTGGCAAACAGTGGCAATTGAGATTCCTCCAGGGGTAGATGCCAAAATTCAGAGTTCCAACCCGTACCTTGCTTAGAGGGTGAGCTTTGGACAGTTTCTCCTTAGTCTGCTTATCAAACTGCAAAATGCAGTTTGCTTGAAAGGAAACAGCCCAAAAGGGCAAAGTAGTCCCCTTGCTTGTAGGGTGAGCTTTGGGCAGTTTCTCCTTAGTGTGCTTATCAAATATCATAATATCCATTGTGTCGTGACCACTTATGCAGCCATTCATTGATTTCTTTTATTTTTCTATTTTTTCATTTTTCCAAAACCCAGGCTTAGGCACTAGTAGGATTTCAGAGAAATAAATATCACATCTCATTTCTCTTAGTTTAGTGCCTAGCTGTATAAAATCCCTTTTGATCTTCTCCACGCTCTGGTTGTTAATGTTGTTTGTGCCAGCATGGACGACAACAAATGGAGTGGGGCCAGAGCTGTGAAGTATATTGTCCAACCTACTGGTAATATCTGCAATTTGTGCTCCACAGACACTACTGCATGTTTTGTTTGTTTTGTCAGGTCCAGACTCCACTCTAACTATATATTTGATGACTGAGTCTCCTAACACATGTATTTATCTTGGGCATAGTGGGCCTGGCTTTTTATGCATAGTAGGGTGTACAGTAGGCTCATTTTCCTTACCTAAGATAGGAATATCATTGGGCCCACTAAGGGTTTCATCCATTACCAGTAAGGTTTATGAGGGGTTTATTACAGAATTAATAATTGCACTTTCAATGTTTTGTTTGGAAGTGCTCAACATAGAGGCTATATCCGCATTGAGAGATTCATTCATTGTGTGGTTCCCCTTGTTGACTGCTGACTCCATCAGTTTAAGAGAGAAATAGTCATTCTTATTTGTACAATCTCTTTGTAAACCTAGACATGGTATATCTAGTGAGTGATCATTATTAGTCTGGGCAGTTGTTCCCCCGGTGGACCAGAAATCATTATCTTGGTGGTTACTTGCAAGTGATAGGAAGCAATTATTCAGTGGAAGTACAACATCCACTGCTCTACAACCTTTTTTAGTTGCTGTTTTGTTTCTGCTGTGACCCAATTTTCTCCTTCTGATTGCCCTTCATTAGTGTCAGCTTCATGGTTTCTTTTTTATTAGTACAAGATATATTAGTGACTGGTATAATTTTAGAGGTAGTATGGGGTACAATAGTGTTGTCTGAGGGAGCTCTTTTGCCAGTAATGCTGGGGGATATACATTTATTGTGGTCAGAACTTCCCCTCTGTAGTGTGCTAGGATTGTTTACAGCCATAATCTTACGTGCCACTTCCTGCTGGCTTTTTCGATTCATTCTAATTTGATGTGGAAACTGCTGATTTCAGATTGCATCTCACAAATTTGCTTACATTTGTCATATGTAAATTCTCATTTTTTGGGTGGAGTTTTCAATTATCTTGTTCCTAGAGCAACTATTGCATTTGAGACCGATGTCTCCTTCTAATGTCATAATGTCCTTGCAACACTTTTTTTTTAATGTTAGTTGATGGGAATCATGAGATATTTTTCAGTTTTTGGGTATTGCATTTTTCATGGCATTTTCACATGGAGTACTTACTATTTGGGATTTTTCAGTACTTGAAGGTATCAGAAGAAGACAATCTATGGTTGTCTGGGAAGAAGTCTACAAGGACACATCAAGTGATTCAATGTCAGTTCCTGCTTCCACTTCATTGTTACTATAGTCACCACCACCACTAGTGCCCATACCAACCACATTGTTCTTGCCCTGCACCACTCAATTGGGTGTTTTGCCTTGCATGTTGTGTCATTACCAATGTTCTAAAATTTTCTGGTTGCCACCATGACTGACACTCTTTTTGTACAGACTGCTTACAGCTCCAGATCTGCCTGTAGGGGCAATGCAGAATAAATTCCACACTAAAGAGTAACCTTTTGTGCTTTGCACTATGGTACCTGGCATCTTTCTTGTATAGTCAAGAGACTAGGAGAAAACCCAACACTTCCATTTCCTTGTTGACATGAATTGTTCTCATTAATGCTCATCATATTACTCTTATGTTTAGCATATGATTTTTTTCTGCACTTGCCTCTCATGAATTACAGTGGAATCCTCTCCTACTCCCTCATTGAAGCTACAGACTTCAACAGCACAAGATTCAGAAGAACTGGAAGTGCTGTCATCATCAGGTGGGACATAGCCTGGGCTTTTCCATTCCCAGTCCCCACTGTCATCATAATTTTTATCAGCATTTGCTGCTTCAGAATCTGAGCTTATATTTGAGACGGATGTTCCTTGTCCTTGCATGCTGCTTCATCAGCTGTAAGTGTTTTGGCGCATGTGGCAAAATGTTCAGTACCTCTATGAGTAACACAAGTGAGTTCTTTCCAAAACTCTACTACCATTTCATTACGAACATGCTTTTATGGTTCAGGAGGACATTCAGCGCCAGTCCTGATGATGTTTTTTTTTTTTTTTGCATTAATAGTTTTTATTACATTTAGTAATGCGTACATACAAGAGAGCAAAAGTAAAACAGACATCATTAGCATGTCTTGGTGATGTTATTATTATTATTGCCACTATGTTCCTCATCAGTGCTAGGATTTATATTGTCTACATCATTTTCAGTTGCACATGCAGCAGCACTGTGCTTCCTTTTCATAGATGTTGACTGGGAAATACGAGACATAGTAAACACAGCCATGAAAAGAATGGATATTGTTTCACTAACTGTTGCAGAGACAGACAGTGTAGCTGACTACAGTATGTCAGAGAGATTAATAAATGACAGAGCTCGGGGCACCTAATGGATAGAGCAATACAGGGTAAAGTGCTTTCATTTTGCCGCAGAGACATCATACACAGTGTAGATAAGTCACCACAGTAATTAATGATAGGGCCCAGGGCACCTAAAAGACAGTGTAATATAAGCTAAATGGTTTTTGCTATGCCACAGAGAGACATCACCCACTGTCCAGCTATGACAGGGCTTGGGGCACCTAACAGACAGTGTAAAACAATGTAAATGACTTTCACTATGTTTGAAAGATGTCAAGCACAGTGTAGCTATGTCATCATAGTAATAAATGACAGGGCTCATGGCACCTAGCAGACAGTGTAATACAGCCTAAAGGGATTTCACCATACTGCAGAGAGACACAGAGTTTAGTACAAGTCACATTGAACTGTTCCCCCAATGAGTTGCTTTAGCATTTCTGACTAAGCTGCATAAGTGTTACATAATCCAGCACAAAGCCCTGCACAAACTGTTTCTTAAGAGTTACATAGATACATAGACAGTGTTGGCAGATAAGGGCCTATGGCCCACCCAGTCTGCCCATTTAAGTTTGTAAGTTCAGTTTATGTTTTCCAGGAAGTCTGTTGCCCCTTACCCCTGACCTCTATAATTCCTTTATGTCTATCCCATGCATTCTTAAATCCCGTGATTGTTTCAGCCCCCACCACTTCCTCTGGCAGGGTGTTCCACTTGTCCACCACCCGTTCTGTGAAGAAATTCTTCCTCACGTTTCCTCTGAATTGTCCTCCTCCAACTTCATCCCATGCCCTCTAGTCCTGGAACATCTTTTCGCTTAAAAATAGTGCATTCCTGCCCTGTTCCTCCTGTAAGATACTTGTATGTCTCTATCATATCCCCTCTCTCCTCTCTCCTCCAGGGAGTACATGTTCAGTGCCTTCAACCTGTCCTCATAGGACTTGTGATGCAATCCATGCACCATCTTTGTTGCCCTCCTCTGAACCTTCTCTACCCTGTCTATGTCCTTACGTAGGTAAGGTCTCCAGAACTGCACAGTGAACTCCAGGTGCAGCCTCGCTAGTGTCTTGTATAGTGGAATTATGACCTCCCTTTTCCTGCTGGTGATGCCCCTGCCTATGCATCCCAGCATCCTATTTGCTTTACCTGCTGCCTTGTCACACTGTTTCCCTGCCTTGAGGTCATCAGAGATGATAACTCCAAGATCCCTTTCCTGCTTGGTGCATGCTATATCCTCACCCCCAACTGATATATTGTGCCAGGGTTTTTGTGCCCCATATGCATTATCTTGCACTTCCTTGCATTGAATTTCAACTGCCAAACCCCTGACCATTCTTCGAGTTTCTGCAGGTCCTTCTCATTCTGTCTACACCCTCTGGTGTGTCTACTCTGTTACAGAGCTTTGTGTCATCCAGCGAACAGTGAAATTCTGCCTTCTAGGTCCTCTTGCCAATGTCACTGATGAAGATATTGAATAGTACGGTCCCAGCACTGATCCTGTGGTACCCACTGGTCACTCTTCCCTCTGTGGAGTGACAGCCATTTACCACCACCCTCTGTGTCCTGCTGCCCAGCCAGTTACCTACCCACCGCACTACTGTCCTGCCCACACCCATATTCCCCAGTTTGTGCAATAGTCTTCTATGTGGCACAGTGTCAAAGGCCTTGCTGAAGTCCAGATAGGCCATGTCCACTGCCCTCCCTGATCCACCTCCCTAGTCACCCAGTCAAAAAATTCAATGAGGTTGGTCTGATATGACCTTCCCCTGGTGAAACCATGCTGCCTTGGGTCCTGTAGTCCATTGACAACCAGATGTTCCACCAGTCTCTCCTTCAGTAGTGCTTCCATGATCTTCCCCACTACCGAGGTGAGGCTGACTGGTCTGTAGTTCCCCGCTTCCTCTTTGTTCCCACTTTTGTATAAGGGGACTACATCTGCTATCCTCCAGTCTTTGGGTACCTCCCCTGTTTCTAGTGATCGGCTAAACAGGATAGCAAGTTAAAACTCTGTTTTGCATTACATTGTAACTGGACTTCAGATGCAGCCCAACTGAGTTGCAAAAACATTTTACAAACATTGCTCTAGAGCTGAATAAGCACTAAAGCGGTATGTAAGGCTAGAGGGATGTTGGGGTGTATTAGCATGGGTATCACAAGTCAGAAGAGGGAGGTAATAATCCCTCTGTATAAGACACTGGTTAGGCCCCATCTGTACTACTACATGCAGTACTGGAGGCCACACCTTCACAAGTATATTAACCAAATTGAGGCAGTCCAGAGAAGGGCAACCAAAATGGTGCAGGGACTGCATCAGAAAACATATGAGAACAGATTAACAGAGCTCAATATGTATACCCCAGAGCAAAGGAGAGAGAGAGGTAATATGATCGAAACATTAAAACACCTTAAGGGCATTAACAAGGTGAAAGAGTGTCAACATAAGAAAAATAGCAGGACAAGAGGACATAGCATGAGATTAGAGGGAGGCCAATTAAGGGGTAACGTGAGGAAGTTCTTTTTCACAGAAATGGTGGTGGATGCATGGAACAGCCTACCTCAGAAAGTGGTGGATATGAATACAGTGCAAAGCTTCAAACAGGCATGGGATAGGTGTAAGGGAGCAATACAGATAAGTATGCTTAGACAGGCCATTGAAAGAGCAACGGCAGATGGCACATTCATAAGGCAGAAAAAGAAGTGGGCAAACTGGATGGGCCTTGCGGTCCTTATCTGCTGTCAACTTTTATGTTTCTATGTTTCTATGAAAAACAATTCAATATGAGTTGCTAGTGCATTGTCAACTGTAAAAAAATAATGCCTTAACCAACTCATTGGTGGAACTGCAAAAAAAACAAAAAAGAGCTGCTACTCAGTGTGTGGTTCGCAAAGTAGGAAAGTCAATGAGTTGCAAGTAAACATTGGAACATGCTTACGTTTGAACACAGACACCAGCCAGATGGATAAAGTGTTTAATGTCCTTTAATTTAAAGATTCAGCCACTCCACACCATAAAAACATGCAAGCAAGGAAAAATGTCTCCTGGCTAATGTGTTTATATGGTGTGGAGTAACTGGTATGTCAAGTGTAAGAAATTATGTGTGCCGATGTTACATGCTCCTCACTACTTGATGTGACAGGGCTTGGGGCACCTAATATACAGTGTGTAATACAGCCTAAATGCCTTTCACTACACTGCAGAGAGACAGAGTAGCTCTATCACAGACAGAGCTCAGAGCCCCAAACAGACAGTTTAATACAGCCTAAATGACTTTTGTTATGCTGCAGAGAGATGTCACACACAGTGTAGCTATGTCACCACAGTAATGAATGACAGGGCCCCAGGCATGTAACAGGCAGTGTAATACAGCTTAAATGGCTTTTGCTATGCTGCAGAGAAACATCACATACAGTGTAGCTATATCACCATAGTAATAAATGACAGGTCTCAGGGCATGTAACAGACAGTGCAGTAGAGATGCACAGAGTAGCTATGTCAAAAACAGTGCTCAGGGCACCTAACAGACAGTGTGTGATACAGTCTAAATGGCTTTCACTATTCTGCAGAGAGACATAGAGTCATTATGTCACAGACAGGGCTCGGGGCACCTAACATACAGTGTGTAATACAGTGTAAATGGCTTTCAGTATGCTGCAGAGAAACACAGACTAGCTATGTCATAGACAGGGCTCAGGGCACCTAACAGACAGTGTGTAATATAGTAGAAGCCTCTTAAAGGAGATACCTCCGTGGATGCTCTATCGTCCCCTTTAAGAAGTCATCCCATTTATCAGTAGCTTTTTTTTCTATCACAACCAGAAAACTCTTTTCTCAGGAGACATATACACACGTTACAGTAAAGAACAAAACAGAGAAAACAAATAAAACATCAGGAAGTACCAGATACCAATACTTTCTGTGATTACAGCTCCATTTTGTAAAAGTGTGTTTGGTTTGGTTCTTGATTTAATCTTTTATTAATTGGTGAAAGCAACACACTGAACTATAATTAGAATCACTTAGCTTCACTTAGCAACTTTTGAGAGAGAGGAGTTGGGCGGCTGTAAAGTCTCGATAACTTTTATTTTCTCACTCAGTGGGAGGTTGATTCTTTTGTTGTTGCTTGTAGATGCCATCCTGCAAACCAAAAGCACTCCAGAGAGATGCTAAACACACTCCAGAGAAATGTTAAAAACACTCCAGAGAGATGCTAAGCAAGTGGGAATGTGAAACAGCATAAATGCAGGGCACTTAATGAACACTTAAAGAGTTGCGATTAAATTTTCATCTCCTTTTCATATACCTGTGACTAGATAATCATCCCAATTAAGTAACTGGACCATCTCAATTAAACAGAGGCTGGTCCCATTGAATAACATTAGCCAATAATAGGTGCCCAGGGGATCGTCCCAGTTATGTGGACCTCCCCTTAAACCGCGTCCCCTTTAAGTGACTTCTACTGTATAGCCTAAATGGCATTCACTATGCCGCAGTAAGACACACAGTCTAGCTAATGTTACAGACAGGGCTAGGGGTACCTAACAAACGGTGCATAATACAGCCTAAAGGGCTTTCACTATGCTGCTGATAGACACACAGAGTAGCTAATGTCACAGACAGGGTTCAGGGCACCTAACAGACTGCAAACACACAAGCAGCTGCCAGTCAGTGCCTTTTCTTCTCCCTCTTGCTCTTTGTCTCCCCACCGCCACACTGGATGATCCCCCAATTGCCTCTTCAGTCCCAAGCCCCTTGCTCCTTTGTGGACTTTTTTTCTAATAGGTTAATTTTTCACCACGATTTAGGCAAAAACATGCAGAGCAAGCACTAGATCCCTTCCTCTCCCTCCAAACTCATAGAAACATAGAAGTTGATAGCAGATAAGGACCGCAAGGCCCCTTCAATCTGCCTATTTTTTTTTCTACCTTATAAATGTGCCATTGGCCTTTGCTCTGTCAATGGCCTATCAATTCAAACCCATCTCTATTGCTCCCTTATGCCTATCCCATGCCTGTTTGAAGCCCTGCACAGTATTCATATCCACCACTTCCTGAGGTAGGCCGTTCCATGCATCCACCACCCATTCTGTGAAAAAGAACTTCCTCATCCTCCATCTTAATTGTCCTCCCTCTAATCTCATACCGTGTCCTCTTGTCCTGCTATTTTTCTTATATTGAAACATGTTAGACCTTCACCTTGTTAATGCCCTTAAGGTGTTTGAATGTTTCGATCATATCACCTCTCTCCCTCCTTAGCTCCAAGGTATACATATTGAGCTCTGTTAATCTGTCCTCATATGTTTTCTGATGCAGTCCCTGCACCATTTTGGGTTCCCTTCTCTGGACTGCCTCAGTTTGGTTAATGTCCTTGTGAAGGTGTGGCCTCCAGTACTGTATGCAGTACTCCAGATGGGCCTTACCTGTGTCTTGTAAAGAGGATTTATTACCTCCCTATTCCGACTTGTGATACCCCTACTAATACACTATAATATCCCTCTAGCCTTACATACTGCTTTAGTGGTCTGCTTGGATGATTTCAGGTCATTGGTGACAATGATGCCCAAGTCTCTTTCTTCCCTTGTGACTGCCAGCAACTCTCCTCTCAGCTTATAGGTGGCTTCTGGGTTTCTCTTCCCTAGGTGCATGATCTTGCACTTCTTTGCATTAAACTCCAGTTACCACTCTTCCAACCATTTTTCTAGTTTATCCAGATCTCTTCTCATTCTGCCCACCCCATCTGGATCATCTACTCTGTTGTAGATCTTGGTGTCATCTGCAAACAGGCAAACCTTACCCTCCAGTTCATCTGCAATGTCACTGATGAAGATATTGAAGAGGACTGGCCCCTGGACTGATCCCTGAGGTACCCCACTTGTGACTTGAATCTCTTCTGACTGTATATCATTTACCACCACTCTCTGTTTTCTGCCCATCAACCAGTTTGCCACCCAGCTGACCAACTTATGACCCACCCTAAGCCTACCCAGCTTATTAATCGATCTTCTTTGTGGAACAGTATCGAAAGCTTTGCTGAAGTCAAGGTAGGCAACATCAGCTGCTCCCCCTTTGTCCACCACTCTGGTTACCCAGTCAAGGAAATCTATGAGATTAGTTTGACAGTATCTTCCTTTTGTATACCCATGCTGTCTTGGATGCTGTGCTCTTATGGATTCCAGGTGTTGCAGTATCCTTTCCTTAAGCAGTGCCTCCATAATCTTGCCCACTACTGAGGTAAGACTGACTGGTCTGTAGTTCCCTGCCTCCTCCCTGCTACCACTCTTGTGGAGCGGGATCACATGAGCCCTTCTCCAGTCTTCTGGGACCTCTTCTGTGCTCAGAGACTCACTAAACAGTTCTGATAATGGCTCTGCTTGTTCCACCTTTAGCTCCTTTAGTACCCTGGGATGTATGCCATCAGGTCCCATTGCCTTGTCCACCCTGAGCTTATCGAGCTCTTGTAGGACCTTTTCTTTTGTGAAGGGACTGGTGCTCACCTCCCTCCCCTCTGTGTCCATGGTGCTGAGTTGTAGGCCCTGCCCTATCTTCTCTTCAGTAAATACTGAGCAGAAGTATCTATTTAGGATAGATGCTTTTACATTGCCCTCCTCCTCACATGCCCCCTTATCACCTTTGATCTTTTCAATACCCTTTCTGGACTTTCTCCCTTCACTAATGTATCTATAGAAAGTCTTGTCACCTTATTTTACTGTTTGTAGTGTTTCCTCGGTTTGGGTCTTTGCCTGCCTTACTGCCTTCCCTGCTTCCCTTAGGGAAGTTTGGTATGCCTCCCTATCTTCATCCTGCTGTGTTCCTTTGTATTTCTTGAAGGACAGCCTTTTGGCTCTGACCTTTTCTGCTACTGTTTTTGAGAACCAGAGTGGTTTCCTTCTTCTTTTGCACTTCCTTTTCTCTCTAACACAATGAGATGTTGCTTCAAGTATTGCATCCTTAATGCTTGCTCACTTTGCCTGTACCCCCTCACCTGTATTTCTTTTTGCCAGGGCTAGCTTAACTCTGTTGGCCATCTTACCAAAATCAGCTCCTCTGAAGTCCCATATCTTGCCTTGATTTAGTTGTAGTGGCCAAATTGAACCATACCATGTGATGGTCACTGGCCCCCAGGTGACCTTCTACCTGGAGATCTGCGATCCTTTCCCTGTTAGTCAGTACTAGATCTAGGATAGCCCTGTCTCTTGTGGATTATTGTACCAGTTGTTTGAGGCCCTCCCCTTTCAGGGAATCCACCAAGTGTCTAGTTCTGGCAGATGTTCCTGCTGGTATTGACCAGTCTGTATCTGGCATGTTGAAGTCTCCTATTATCAGAACCTCCCATTTAGGTGTCATGTTTTGTATGTCTTCTAACAGTAATGTATCTATGGTCTCTTCCTTGATCTGTGGGCCTGTAGACAACCCCAGTTCTTATGGCTGTCCCAATTCCTGTTTCCAGGGTGACCCACAGTTCTTCTGACTCCTTATGTGTATTCTGAATTTCTGTAGCTTTGATATTTTTATTGACATACAGGGCCACTCCACCCCCCCCCCTTTTTGCACCTCGGACTCGTCTGAACAGTACGTAGCCAGGTACTGAAGTCTTCCCAAATGTGGTTACTGATAAACCACATCACGCTAATTGCTACTATGTCCAGTTTAGCCTCTGTCATTGTAGCCTGCAGGTCTGGGATCTTGTTTCCCAGACTGCGACAGACTCCACTGCTACCTGCACAATGGGCTCACAGGCAGACAGAACACAGACAGCAGCACTGATCAACCAGATTGTCGGCCTGGTGTGATGTGCTCCTTTTTTTGCTGTGAGTTTGTGAAGTACCCCAGAGGCTGCCCTTCCATGCCTTTTCCCAGCCTGGGAAAAGTCCCAAGACCCCATAGACTGCCTTTAATGCCTGTTGTACAGTTCTGGAGACCATACCTACGTAGGGACATAGACAGGGTAGAGAAGGTTCAGAGGAGGGCAACAAAGATGGTGCATGGATTGCATCACAAGTCCTATGAAGACAGGTTGAAGGAACTGAACATGTACTCCCTGGAGGAGAGGAGGGAGAGAGAGGATATGATAGAGATATACAAGTATCTTACAGAGGAACAGGGTGCAGGAAAACACTATTTTTAAGCGAAAAGATGTTCCAGGACTAGAGGGCATGGGATGAAGTTGGAGGGAGGACGATTCAGAGGAAACATGAGAAAGAATTTCTTCACAGAACGGGTGGTGGACAAGTGGAACACCCTGCCAGAGGAAGTGGTGGGGGCTGAAACAATCACGGGATTTAAGAATACATGGGATAAACATAAAGGAATTCTGGAGGTCAGGGGTAAGGGGCAACAGACTTCTAGGAAAACAAACTGAACTTACAAGCTCAAATGGGCAGACTGGGTGGGCCATAGGTCCTTATCTGCCGACACTGTCTATGTATCTATGTATCTATATATGTATCTATGTATCTATCTATCTATGTTTTATCAAAACTTACCCTTTACCCAACCTGCTACCCATGTCAAAGCAACTCAACCTATAAAGTACACTGTTATAGCAGCATGCCCCTCTGGACCCATCAGAGATGCTGAAAATGCTTACTTTCGATCTCTCTGTCCTTCTAATAGCCCTGTTTTTTGGCATCGAAAGCTGCACCATTTTTATCAATCAAGACCTCTCCCCAAATGACACCTATTCCACCTCCATAGTTCTGACTCACCCACCCCTTTTGCCAATAATATTAAATTATCCATTCCATCCATTTGCCTGCATGGGAAAGATTCATGGTTACCAACTAGGTGCATACATAGTCCACCTGAGCACCCCTCAAATATTTAACACTGGACATCCCAAGCACAGTCCCTGGTTTCACAAACACATCACCTGTATTCCCTTACTAAGACTTTTGTTAGGTGGTGACATACATCCAAACCCTGGACCTATTGCAAACACCAGTATTCAATCTCCCAATAGTGCCCGGTGGGTTAAGGGACGTGGATTAAGAACAGCCCTTATGAACATAAATAGCCTGAGAAACAAAGTACCTGAGCTGGAGGCCTGGGTAAACTAGTACTCCTCAGGTATAGTCTGTATAACTGAATGTGGCTTAAACCCTCCATCCTTCCTCGTGAGGTGGCACTCCTTGGATACCAAACCTTTAGACAGGACAAGTGCATCAAAAGGGGTGAAAGGGTCCTCATATATGCCAAATCCTAATTAAATGCCACTGTAATCCCTTCATATGCCCAGCCAAACTCAAAAAGTTAAAAAAAGTTTCATCAGTCTATTACTAGGAGGAAACAAATTGCTCCTAGTTAGCTGTGTCTATAATTGCCCCTAAGGTCATAGAACTAGTCCTAGAGTCACTGTTTGAGACCCTGCCTATCCTACCTAAGGGTGAAAGAATTTTCATTGGAGATTTCAGCTTAAACTGGATCAAATAGATCCCGGCTGACTTAAAATCCAAACTGGAAGCCGGCCCATCGGCGCAGCTGTTGGATTTCCTCATGCGATGCCAGCGACCTGGGTTCGGGAACGGACCAGGGTCGCTGGAGTGACGGCTGGGGGAGAAGGATGGAGCATCCTAGGGACTGCTGTCCTTCTCTGGAGGGAGGGAGGAGGGAGGAGAATGTGCTGGAGCATTGATGACCCCTGGCGGAGGCCAGGAGTCACATTGCTACCGGCACTGGCACGTATAGGAGGCGGGGCGGATGCAGGTGTCATTGCATGACCCCGCCTCCCAGAAAAACGGAAAAAGTCAGCTGCCAACCACAGCTAATGAAGCTTGCCACGGCTTCGATTTGCTCCCCAGGCCGGCCCTCCGACCTAGTCTGAAGCCTGCGGCATGTGAGGGGAGTGCCGCAGCCCCGCCGTGGGGGGTAAGCCATGGGTATCGGAGGGCCTGAGGCTGATTTGAGGAGTAGAAGCCTGTGGCCCATGACTGGGCTGAAAAATACATCAGGCGGCAGGCAGCTCGGGGCGGAAAAAGAAGAAATAGAAAAAAAAAATCCAAACTGGAGGATGACCATGTCACCCAGCCCATCACTCATACCTGTATGAATATGAAAACAGGGCATCACACCACCCTTGACTGGATCCTCGTATCTAAACTCAGTAGAATCCAACTCAGATGTTTTTTAACTGACACCATTAGCGACCATACCCCTACCTTCTGCATTTGGAAAAATAACAATCCATCACCCCCCCTCCACCCCACTCAGATCATTTGAGCCAGGAATTTCTCCAAATTCAACCTAGACTCCTTTCAGAAATCCCTATCCATGGTAAACTGGCCACAGATTGACATCACTCCTTGCATAGACTCAGCCCTAGACCTCTTAATAAAATACATTCTATCCATAGCGAATAAACATGCCCCACTCAAACAATTAAGAGTCAAAGGGAAGGAATCTCATTTGCTGTCCCAGCCACTTAAAAATCTCATGCTGAAGAGGGATGCAGCTTGGCATACCTTTAAGGTGTCTGGACTCTCCTCTGACTGACAACACTACAAAGAGATGCACAACAGATGCAAACAAAATATTAGAACAGTTAAACAAATGTACCTCCGAAAGCTGCTATCCAAAAACTGCTACAATTCTGAAACTCTCTGGGCACAACTCAATGCCTGTCTGAAAGGAAACATCAGGTCTAAACAACCCAATATTGAGGTAAATGGTGTGCACCTTACCAACCCAGAAGACTCGGCCAATGCTAATAATCAGCAGTAGTAGTAGTAGTAAAAACTTATTCATTTCATAAACAAATGAATGAATTGGACAGCTCAGCTGAGACAAGCTAATTTCCAGAGAGGTCCGTTGTGCAGAGTTGCATAAATTACATAGTACAAGATACAAAATACAAAACATGTGTAATAAGCCAATAGACACAATAAATTACACAAGTCAGATACAAAAATTAATAAATACATCCACATACTAGTTGCCCCCCTCCCAAGGGAGGCAGTATAGCGCAGTGGTTTAAGGCTCTGAGCTGCAATTCTGGAGACCTGGGTTTAAATCCCACAGCCCCCACTTGCATTCTGTGTGACCCTGAGCAAGTCACTTAATTTCCCTGTGCTCCCAGGTTGTACCTGTAAACAAGCTTTTAGTTTAGTGTGTCTCACCTGGTTAAACAATTGGAGAAAAAAGTATTTGGAGGTACTCAAGGTACTTCAAGTATACATCTTTGTCTGGACTCCTTAATAAATCAAGATTTTATTTAATCTATTCTAACTTTTCCATTTATTACTCAAAGAGCTCGGGTTAAGGAGTTCCATAGCATCAGACCCCAATGCTTTCTGCACAAGTTTGTTTGTAACTGGTTAGATTATATTCTAATCCCTGTGCAGACCTCAGACCCTGTTTTATTAATCTTAATGTTAATTTATCTGAAACATAATCCAGGGTCTGCCCTGTAACACATTTGGTCATGAATAACAAAGCGTACAAAGAACGTCTTTCTCTAACGTTAATCTACTGCAGCTCTTCAAAAAGGTTTATTCTATGGGACCTCTTTGGGGCATCAAGTAAATATCGAATTTGAGATATACAATATCAGTCTATTTAAACTGCTTTGTGGATCCCCTGCATAAACAATATTCTTGTAATCTATTAAAGGCAATATCAGTGAGTTGACCACATGCCTCCTTGTTATTTCTGTCAAGGAATTCTTGTTTCTATATAAACAGCTGAAATATTTCCCTACTTTTTGTCCATTGACCCTATGTGTAGATCTCATTTCAATGCTGAGTCAAGTTGCACTCCCAGTTATTTGTAGCTCTGAACTTGTTCCAGGGTAACATTATGGAATGTTCTAAACTGTAAAGTTGTTTCTGAGGGACACACATTTTGTTGTCTAGAAAAAATCAGTACTTGAGACTTTTTGGGGTTCAGAATCAGCCTACACTTTGGTAAATAGAACTGTAGTTTGTCAAATGCTCACTGAAATGTAGGCTATCCTAATCAGTTCCTCACAGAGCTAGACAAATTCTAAGTGTTCTCCTCCCCTGCTGCCCCAGCAAATTTATCCTGACAGCCCCCTGCCTTCTTCAATTACCACCTCAAATTAGTAACTAGACAAGAGGTCCTAAAGCTATTAAGAGAAATCAAAACCACAGGGTCTGCAGATCATGACAAACTAGACCTGAGACTGCTACATATCAGAGCTCCAGTGATAGTTTCTTCATTAACCCAACTCTTTTCACAAGTTCTTACTTGAGGGGACTTTCCCTAAGGCATGGAAGGTTGCCCTAGTGAGAATTATTCATAAGGGTGGACCATAGGACCTAGCTGAAAACTGTCACCCCATATCAATCCTAAGCATCCTTAGTAAAATACTAGAGAGAATTTTACACAATTAAATACAGGACTACTTAGAACAACATAGCCTTCTAACAGCCAATTAACATGGATTTATTTATTATTTATTTATTTATTTATTTTTGAAAGTCAGATTTACAACCTTTGAGTCAGGAATTCATTTACAAAGGCACCTCATCACAGGGAGGGTAGACATGGTTACAGTGTGAGATACAACAGTGATAACATACAGGTGCAATACAGATAACAAAACAACACAATATAACAGTGGTTTACGGAATGAAGTTACGTGCAGTAAATATCAATAGTATAAAGTAGAACAATAGTAGAAGACACAACCCTGGTCGTACCGGGGAAATACCTATGTGGAAGGGTGGGAGGAGGAAACAGGGGTGAGGAAAAAAAAAAGGGGGGGAAGCAGTCCAACAGACATTGTCAAGGCTATGGGCCAGAAATGGGGAGGGACCCCAACATTAGGTTGATTAAGGGCAACTACAACTTAGGGCACCAAAGAGGTGGTTATGGAGAGTGACTTCAAAGGGACCAATTTTGGTAGACTTAGTGACAGAGGGTGGGAGGGAGTTGAACCATGTGGGAGCGCGGTAGTGGAAGGACCTTTGAGCTAGGGAGGTCTTGGTATGGGGCACCAGAAAGGTGGCCTTAACTGAGCTACGGGTGGCAACAGATGGGGATGAAAGCCGCAGACAACATCATGGGGCTGACACTGCTCTAGTTCAATTATCTTCGGACATCTACTTAGCTCTAGACATGACTGGAATGATATTTGTAGACCTAGCAAAGGCATTTGATTTGGTAAACCACCAAAGCCTTTTTAGCAAAAATGAAATCCCCCCAATTGGGAGATCACCCCCTCAATTTCTTTATTTGGGAAGATGTCTCTTGGTTAACCTCTCCTGAAATTTTACACAAAGCCATTATTCCAAACTCTGTTATTTTTAAAATATTCCAATTGCGCCACCTGATTGTGAAATCATTTGGTTCTGTACCACCCACACCTTTAAGTTCATCCTGCATGACAGAATTGATTCCTCTTGCAGGCTTTTCCCATGCTGTACCTAAAATGTATGGGATAATACATAACTAGAAATGGCCTGATTGCTTTGGCCTGACTCAATTTTGGTCTTCTCTTTTTCCCCAGCAGGAAATTAATTGGCTCTCTTTGTGGTTGAGTTGTCATAAATACATCAGACAAGACAAGCTCAGGTTATTACAGTTCAAAATCTTGCATAACTTCTATTATTCACCCCAGAAATTGGCTAGGTTGGGACTCCTTTCATCTTCCGCGTGTACTCGTTTTCAGCAGGAGGAGGGTAATCTACTACACATATTCTGGACATGTGCCAAGATAGCACCCCTTTGGAATGTGATTCAACAGAGGGTTGACCCTCTATTAGGTTTGTCCGAACTCTTTTCTCCCTGAAATATGCACATCGGGGTATCTTTCCTCTGTCACAGTCACTAACAGAAAATTTCACATAACTCTTATAGCTGTGTTGGTCAAGAATCTGGTTTTGCATCATTGGAAAGACACAACTGACATTACCTATAGTGAGTGGTTGCAGGAGTTACTGGCAAATCTGAGAATGGAAAATATGATTGCTAATTTACATGATCAATCTCAGAAATTTCATAAGGTTTGGGGCCCCCTTCTGACATTGTATTCCCTTCAATCACCATAGAGGTTCTCTTTTTTCTTTCCAGTTGGTAGCTTATCCAGTGTGAAGAAATTGGAAAAGGAGGGTGGGATGGGGAGGGAGTCAATCTAATTTCTGATACTTATTCCTGTCTCATTTGTATGTATGTAATTTTGGATCTTCTCTCTGTAACTATATAAAAATGAATAAAGATTGAATTGCAAAAAAAAAAAAAAATAAATCCATCAGCTTAAATGACCTGGCATTGAGTTGGTTCCTGAGCTACCTTTCAAACAGGTCTCAAAAAGTAAATTGGAAAGGGGTATTATCTACCTAACATCTGAGTGGGGATGGCATCTCCCGGGATACAATCTGGGGGCCCCTGCTTTTCTCCTTGTACATAAATGACTTAACAAAGAGCTGTGGGGATGCTAACCTGATTTTGTATGTGGATGATGCAGTTGTATACAGGTGCTCCCATAGCTCATTCCACCAAACCAACCTACTCACAAAAGACATACTGTCCATGGAGTCTTGGTTCCAAACCAACAAACTGGTGCTTAACAGTAAAAAAGAAACAAGGCTATAGTCTTTACCCCCAGAAGTGCAGATCCAAATAGAATGATCACCTTCACTCTTCTCTCTACCTACTTATGGTACAGTGGAACTCACCTTGGCTGTTACCCTA
Source organism: Neoceratodus forsteri (assembly GCA_016271365.2). Taxonomy (NCBI): domain Eukaryota; kingdom Metazoa; phylum Chordata; order Ceratodontiformes; family Ceratodontidae; genus Neoceratodus; species Neoceratodus forsteri. The sequence continues at coordinate 15,451,278 of CM028130.1, forward strand.
ACAATACCCTTATTTTCATATTTTTGATTGCAATTATATGTTGTTTAACAGTATAACCTGCTGTGTAGAACTTTGCTGTACTATGTAATTCTGTACTCTGTCTTAACTGTAATCCTGTATGATCTGTCCAGAAATGTACTATTTCAATTTATATGCCTTACTATATGTAACTAATTCCAGTTTACCTCTAAAAAGGGGACATTCAGGGCTCAGTGATCCTACCCAGTTAACACAATTTAATAAATAAACTCTCACTCTGCTAAAAGATAAAACAATTGAGTTAATTGACTCCATTAAGTACCTAGGTATGTTTTGTAATCAATACTACACCTTCTGAGTTCACATGGACCATCTAACCAAGTCTTTAAATCAACAGCTGGATCTCTTGTATCACCTTGTTCCCTTCCTCACAATAGAGTCCAGATGTCATACTGCAAATACCATTCTCCTCCCCACTGTTCTCTGTGGGTCCTCAATCCTCTGATCCCACAGGAACACAGAACTGCAGAAACTTAGACTGCTATACCACAGAATTGGTCACTTTGCTGTAGCCACCCCCTCAAGCGAACACCATTGTATTGTCCTCAGCTCACTTCAGTGGCCTGCACTGGAAAGGAAATTAGCTTTACAATTCCTCTGTCTAGCCTACAAGCTTCAGACCAACAAGGCTCCTCTAGCATTAAAGACCTATTATTAAAAAACACAACCAGGTGACCTCTTAGATTCTCCAACTCCCATCAACTATTAGTCCTGTGCACAAGAACTTCTGCTGGAGACAGTTCATTTACCACTGCTATTCTTATTCTATGGAATGCCCTCTCAACCAGCCTAAAGAGATACACATCTCTTGGTGGTTTCAAAAAACTGCTAAAAGCCCACCTACTTGAATTAAGTATCCACAGTTGTAACCCCTGAATAAATTATTCTTTCTTCCTGAACCTTACTTGTGAACCTTCCCTGCACCTATCCGCTAGATATGTTAACTGAGTTGTGATTTCAAATGTATGTAACTCACAACTTTGCCTTTTTCATATGTGATACATTACATTGTGCCTTTACATGAATTTGCAGATAAATATTTTTGTTTATCTGTTTTATCCTTTTCCATGTACTCTGTGTTCATCTGTATATAATTAACCCTGGGTCACCCCTGAAAAAGGGACTTCTTAGTCTCAGTGGGTCCACCTGGTAAAAACAAATTTAAATAAATAAAATGTCTGGTACGGTAGTAAATTACCAGAACTACCCTACCTGGCAAACAATCATGATACTCAACATACCAATCCAGCTACCTGACAGTAGCCCATTCCTAAAAGGAACTGGCTAACCCTTTGACAAAAATAATACAAGTCATTAACAACAGGTAAAGTTCTGTAACTTTGAAAAACTGCATCTGTAATAACAGTATAAGGGGGAGGAGGTGGAACTGAGATTGTGAGTAATTGCAGACCAATTTCCTTATTATTAAGCATCAGTATGATTCAAGAAAAACTGGTGAAAAGTCTGCTCACTTGGTTACTTGAGGGAGCACCAGCTTCTCCCAAATTCATAGTTTGGATTTAGCATGTAACATGGTATTATGACTGCTTTGGTCATGATCATGACTGTCCAGCAGCATAACAGAGAAAATGGCCTATTATTGGGTGCAGTCTTTAAGGACTTGACCAATGCACTTCATTTGATAGACTACTCCCTATTGGAAGCAAAACCAAAAAATGTAGGAGCTGAACCATCAGGTCTTAGATGGTGTCAAGATTATCTGAGAAATTGGATGGTGCTTTGATCTTTGCCTTCTCCCTCCTCAGTACTTTATGGAGTACCCCAATGTTCTGCCGTGGGTCTGTTACTGTCCCCCTTGTATGTCAGTGATATGCCTAATTTATGTGAAACATCTACTTTACCATTGTAAGCTGCTGCTGCTGCTGCTGATGTATTATTTTCTGTAGCCACTAATGCTGGAATGCGTAACAGTAAGCAAACAAATTTTTCAAACTGAAAATTTGGTTTCAGACCAATAAACTGGTGCTGAAGTGGAAGAAGTCAAAGACCATGCTCCCCTGTACCCCACGGACATTTGTTAAATATTCTTGTAGATTCGTACTTCAAATATTGTATCAATCTGTGCTAAAAACTATTGAACACTTGGAATATTCAGGTGTTACAATTGACTCTTGTTTTATCTATTAGAAGAATATTAAGGTAATTCTGGGTAATCTGCATAGAAAATTGGTACTACTGTACAGATTCAGAAATTTGCTATCTTCAGAAACAAAGAAAGCTATAACAAGAAATAGTTTGATTGCAGTTTTAGAAACCTAATCTGGGGAGCATATTCCACTGGTATAATGAATAAGAGGCAGGTTCTGTATATAATGCTATCTGCCATGCAGCATCTGGTAGTCTTTCCCAAGTGCACCATTGCAATCTGTATAGTAAACTACATTAGCAACCACTAAAGGAGAAAGACACCCTAAGCATGGTCAATTTATTCAAAAGAAAATTAATCTCTGTGAAGCAGGACCCTCAGTGGACCTTATGACAAAGCAAGAATCAGGAAGGGATTTTAGATCCTCTGAACAATAGTTGTTAGCAATTCCAGCAACTAATATTAAAGAGTATTTTTTCTTATCTAGCTCTCAAACAATGAAAGATAATACCAGAGGAAATATGTCAAGTTAGTATTGTTCTGCATAGTGAAACAGAAGATTTCTAGACAGGAGACTTTTGGAGTGAGAAAGCACATTCTACACGGACTGTAAAACTCCTCCACCATAGACACTGCAATGGAGTTTAATGATAGACTTTTTGAAGATTTGCACCAATACTTCTTACCAAGCTTCATTCAAACCTAAACAAGCCTCAGAGTGCCAGCAAGCTCTAAATAAGTGATTGCAACAAAGTAACATTTCAATGTTCTGAAAGACTGCTTCAAGCCTTGCTGAAATTTTGTCACTGACGTCAGCAATGACAGCTTACAGTCTCTCTCATACTGTAAAACTTGCAGTGAGAAAGAAAAATTGTTCCACACTGGGGATTGAAACCAAGCTTGTGTGGCTCTGAAACAATATGTCAAGATATAAAAGCCCAATCACTGATATAATCTCTTACATCACGCAGTTGAATTACGCAGACTGAATATCTGTGCATGTTACTATAAGGACATCCTTGCCAAGACCTGAGCAGATGGGAAAAATTCTGGGAAAACCTCTTGGAACTCACTGGGAAAGCATTCAAGCAGGCCTCAACTATGTTAAATGTTGATGGGTCTATCACCCATGACCCTGTGTTAATTGCCAACACATTTAATTTATCCTTCACAGACTTTAGCCAAACTCTGCTCCCAAATTTCTTCGAACTGTCCAGAACATCTCCTATGTCCACCAAATCAGAAGAGGCCTTGACCCACCCATGTTTCTACCTCAAAGCTATCTTGGAAAGCAAGACCAAGACATGCCTATGTAAAGTTTTAGGAGGAACTAGGACAAACAGTGATTCCCTCGACCTAAAACTTCTTTCCCTAACTCTAGATGAAGTCTCCCCACAAAGCTTCTCAATCACTCCCTCATACTTTCACAGTTCCCCCAGATCTGGAAATCTGCTCTGGTTACACCAGGTTTTAAGAGTGGGGACAGATTACTACCTGGGGATTATAGGCCAATATCTCTTCTTCCCCCATTGTCCAAAGCACTTGAAAGGATTGTTGCTGACCAATTTGTGGAGTACCTGGAAAAATACAACCTACAATGTGTCCAACAACATGGTTTTCAGAAAGGGCACAGCACATCTACGGCTCTACTGGAATTCACAGGTTTCATTCACCATACTCTTAATCAGGGTCAACTTGTTGGTGCAACCTTTATTGACGTGTCTAAAGCATTTGACATGGTCAATCACCATTTGTTGACACTTCAACTTGCTGGGCTTGGTATATCTTCAGAAGCCCTAAAGTGGTTCACTAGCTATCCAGCAAACTGCACACAATAGGTGAGAATAGGGTCTGCCCTTTCTGCTAAACTGCCCATTTACTCTGGGGTTTCTCAAGGATTGATTCTGTGACCCCTTCTATTTAACATCTTCCTCAATAATCTTCCTGCATCCTGTTCTGAACCAGTAGTCCTCTATGTGGATGATGCAGTCATTTTCTCAAAGACTGCTGACCCTACTCTCCTTCAGGCCCAACTTCAGAAAAGTTTTACTGAAGCTGAGTCCCAGTTCACCTCTCATAAGTTGGTGCTTAATTGCAAAAAAACAGAGTTCATGCTCTCCCATGGTACCCACAGCAAGCAAAAAAACCAAACAATTGGTGATTAAAAACAGTGCGGGTGTTGTCCTTGATCAGACTCAATCTTTTAAATACCTAGGAGTTACTCTGGATAGTATGCTCTCCTACTAAAACTATGTTGCCAAGGCAGTTAACATTCGCCTAGGCCTTCTACATAGGCCTAAACACTGCCTTACTACTGAAGCTCTGAGATTGGGTATCCAAAGTTCAGTTGTGTCTATTATTGACTACGGCTTGGTCATTTATGGTTCTGCCACAGACACAACCCTACGTCAGCTCACCACAGCTCTGAATAAGGCATGCCATCTACTAACTGTTGTAGCATATCACACTCACACTTGTGATCTTTATGAACAAGCAAACTGACTTCAACTCCAGGCTCACGGTCTGTTTCAAGACCGAATTGGGCCTAACTGGTGTACCAGTTGTGGAGGCCAGGTCATTTTAGCGTACTGTGGTAGCTGTTGTAGGGTGCAGGATTGCCCTAATCTACCGTCCACCAGGTGATGAGAAGCTATTCCTGCAGGAAATAGCAGATTTCGCCGCCAACATGACTTTGGAGTCGCCCAGACTGATGGTTCTGGGCAACTTCAACGCCTGGGTCGATGAAGAATCTTCACTTTTTGGTCAACATTTCCTCCAGGTGATGACATCTCTGGCTTTACACAGGTTGTTTCCTCAGCTACGCACAAGGGAGGCCACTCTCTTGACCTGGTCTTCCTCCTGGAGATCAAGACCTCTGATTTAATGGTGGAACCAGTCAGTTGGTCTGATCATTACTCAGTTGGGTTAAATTTTGAGGCCCCCCTGGGTAGGTTGGCCCCTGTGGATTTCATCAGGTACCACCCTTTGTGGGACGTGGTACCTGAAGACCTGATGGTGGTTATTGACCTCTTATTGTTGGACGAGTCTTGCACTGATCCTGAGCAGTTGGTAGTGGCCTATAATGGGACCATATCTTCAGCCCTTGATCAGATTGCTCCTGTCCATGTTTCCCCCTTCTGCATCACCCTGGAGCCCCGTGGTTTGATGGGGCTCTGAGAGAGTTGCGGAAATTGGGGCGTAGGTTAGAGCGTCGTTGGAGGAAGACTGCCACTGATGCCGACCACCGTATTTTGCTAGAGCATTATAAACTCTACCAAACAGCAATTTCCCATAAAAAGGCAGAATTCCTGTCCAGGGAAATTTCTGTTGCACAGAATTGACCGGCTCAGCTCTTCAGAACTGTTGACAGACTGTGCAACCCAGCCTGTCAGCAGCTCCATCAAGTTTTTACACAAACTGATTGTGATGAGATCGCTTGCTTCTTTGCGAATAAGGTTGATGACATCAGGAGGGAGTGCCACCAACTTCACATTAAGGGGGTTGGAGTAGATCAATGACCTGTTACACAGTCTGGAGTTTTCTGGAGTACCTTTGACCTGCTGGATTTCATAGACATTATGAGGATTGTCCAGGAGATGCATCCCACTTGCTGTAGTTTAGACCCAGGCCCTACTTCCCTGATTTTGGGTTGTAGTGAGATCATTGGCCCGATCTTAACTTGGATTGTCCGGTGCTCTTTAGAGATGGGTGAGTTCACTAACTCCCTGAAGAAGGGGGTGGTGATCCCCCTCCTGAAAAAAGCTTCTTTAGACCAGAAGACCTAGCAAACTACAGGCTTATCTCTAACCTCCCTTTCGTGGGGAAGGTTACTGAGAAAGTTGTGGCTGCTCAAATGGATAAACATTTAACTGCCAATAATTTATATGAACCTCTCCAATCTGGCTTTCATAAGAGGCATAGTACTGAGACTGCTCTGGTTCGGGTGCTCAATGATCTCCTGATGGCGCGAGATCGGAGACACCGTTCTATCTTGGTTCTCCTGGATCTGTCATCAGCTTTTGATGCTGTGGATCATGGGGTTCTGCTCGAATGCCTGAGGGTCATCTGCGGGCTGTCAGGTACAGTCCTCAGATGGTTTTCATCTTTCCTTGCAGGGAGAACGCAGAAAGTGGTCTCGGGTTTGTTTTCATCTTGGGCCTTCTCTCTGCCATGTGGGATACCTCAGGGTTCGGTGCTGTCCCCCCTGTTATTCACAGTATATATGCTACCCCTCGGAGACATTGTAATACAGTATGAGCTGAGGTTTCGCTGCTATGCTGATGATACCCAGCTCTACCTGCCTTTTACACCTGACCAGGTTGATGCTATCTTGATACTGAACAACTGCCTCGCAGAAATCCAAGATTGGATGAATTTCAGCAGACTAAAGTTGAACCCAGGAAAGACTAAGGTTTTGGTTGTGGATCTGGGTCATAGGGTAGAGGGACTGAGGACTGGGCTTCCTTCTGGTTTAGTTCTGAGGGATGACCAGATTCTCACCTCTGAACGGGTGCACAACCTGGGAGTGAAGCTTGACGTTGGTCTGACTCTTCGACATCAGGTATCAGCAGTCATCAAGCTGGACTTTTTCCATCTTAGGAACATTGCCAGGATTAGGCACCTTGTTCCATCCAATGACCTGTCTATTTTGGTCAATGCCTTTGTGACATCGTGCCTTGATTACTGCAACTCCCTTTATCTAGGGCTTCCTGGGGTTGATATCCACCACTTGCAGCTAGTACAGAATGCAGCAGCATGTTTGTTGACTGGGGCATCTGGAAGATCTCATATCACCCCTGTGCTGCACGCTCTGCACTGGCTGCCAATACAGTGGTGGATCACCTTTAAGGTAGGTCTTTTGACTTACAAAGCCCTACACGGATTGGGTCCCGATTACTTGAAAGAGCTCCTGGTTCCTTACACCCCTCTGCGACAGCTCCACTCCACTGATGAGGGGTTGCTGAAGATTCTGAGGGTTAACTTGAAGTCATCTGGTGCACGTACCTTTGGATTTGTGGCACCTACCCTCTGGAATTCTCTGCCCCGTCAGCTCTGGGAGTGCAGGATGGTGGGGAGTTTTAAGCTGGCACTAAAGACTTTTTTATGGGAAAAGGCGTTTCCTGTTTTATCCTGATTTTATATTTTATGTATCTGAATATGTGTTTTGTTTTGTACTAATATTGTACAGTGCTTTGAAACACTGAAAGGTGCTTAATTAAATAAATGTTATTATTATTATTATTATAAAGCCTGCCTTCTAGCTAAGAAGGCAGATCTTGGTCTCCTACCACCAGGTTCCCTTTAGTTTTTCCATCCCTTCCGGGCGCTCGTAGCACATGAAGTTCTGTGAGCCAAACTTTTACTGTCCCTGGCTGACGAACCTCACTCCAACAGTGATCCATTGCAGTTAGAGCTGCTAATTTATTTAATTCCCTTCCTCCTGAGATTGTGACAACTGCAACCTTGGGACCATTTAAGCAGAAGCTGTGCCAATTCCTAGTTTCCAGCACATTTTGTGACTGCTATACCTAATTTCTGCTGACAGCTAAATGCACTGGGACCTCACTCTTTTACCATTTGCCCCTGTATAGCCCTATACTGTTGCTGTGCTATTCCACTCACAGCATTTCCTCCATTATCCTTTTCCCATTCCTGCTCTCTTTTCATCCTACCTCATCCCCCCCTTCCTTTACCCCTCCACTCCCACCCCTTCCTCCACTGTTTTCTCACCTTGTTCTCTCCCTCTACCCCCGCCTTCCTTGGGTCTTTCCTGTATAAGCTTCATTCTAGACTCTCCCTCCTTGCTCTTATTTTGCTCCTTCAATGCCCCAACTCACCCTCTGTCCTTCCCTCATTGTAATCCCTTTCACCCCTCTTGAGACAAGGCCACCAGCTGCACGTGACACAATAATTATCTTGCCATATTGTTCTTTTATTTATGTAATGACTTTCCTCATGTTGTACTACTTACTGAAACCATTGTAATTTGCTATTCTTGTGACTTGACCTGTAACCTCTGTAAAAGAGCCCTTGGTTCAAAGGCCTTTCCGATTTGTTAAATAAATAAATAAATGAAATGTAACCTTAAATTTGACAACAGTGAATGTAGAAAAGAACTTGAATAATCACAAGATGCACTTACTGTACATGTTTATACTTGTTTGCACCTAAAAAATCAATGGGAGAAAAAGGTTGTAGAGCAGAGTAACTTTCTTTCATTCAAAAAGGAATTAGATATCTTTCTACTGAATAAGAGAAATGTACTACTTTCTTAGCCCTCTTGGAGTGGGAAGTAATCACGATGGTCCTTTGGCCTTCTTTTACCTCTGCCATCCAAGTAATCCAAGAGCAATTTCTCATGTTGTAGTTTGTCATATTCCTGGAGTGCTTTTTATGTTTTTGTTGGGTTTTGGTTGCCTTTCCCAGACAAATCGTCATCATTTAAAGTCTAGGAAAAGAGTAATTTTGCAGGACATTTTTCAATATTACATAGACATTTGCAGATGTGAAAAATTACAATTGTGCACATTTCCAATTAGTAGTAAACTGTTGGTTACCGAGATTTAGTTCCAATGTTAATGCGAGGAGTGTTCTGAAAAATGTTCCTTATTATATAAAAATGTCATTAACCTAATTGGAGTTTGTATACGTAAAGCTGAGCCTTATGCATATTTTTTAGCATTTTTATAAACAAACTGTCAGACAAGGTTTGCCTCAGGTCAAGAAGGAGTATTTCTATATATTAACTGCACAGTAAGAGAAGCATCCCAGGCTGTTAGTTTCCATCAGTGATATTCTGACAAGATTAATACTGAGTGATACTATTTCAGTCCTTAGATCACATGAGGATAGTATATTAGCCAGAGTACAGTACCCTTACAGAAATATAAGTGTGTTGTGTACATTCAGAGTGCATGCCATATGTTTACTGGTGCATTGTTTGCATACGGTTCATATACACAAAGTGAACCTGTGCAAACCATATCTAAAAAGCACATCAGGTTCACATGCTGCAAGCTTGATGTGTGCAGCAGGTAAGCTGGTACAAACATCTTCAAAAACCACATCAGGTTGGCATGTTGCATGCTTGACATTTGTGCAGCAGTTAAGATGGTGTGAACATTATTTAAAATCACATCAGGTTCACATGTTGCATGCTTGCAATGTGTGCAGCAACTAAGCTGGTGAAAATCTTATTTACAAAACACACCAGTTTCTATTTCTCATACTATTGCTAGCAATGTGAGCCATTAAAATATCTTCTTCATTGATTTCCCTCATTAATTCTGATCCTTTTGCAAGTTGCTTAATGGCTTTTGATTTTTGTTGTTAAATTGACATTAATTTGTAAAGTATTGCTTGCTTACTGCACTAAATGCCGAGGATATAGTCAGCCAACATCCCCCATTCCTGATGTGAGAAGAAGGGCCTCTGTGTTGTGAAGCCTGATATTTTTGTTTTGGGCCATGCAAATCCCTTCATGCATATTTAGTGCTACAAATGTATTTGTTCATGATTGTTATGGCTCACGTACTTTCTCTTTGTCAGTCTGTATAGAGCATATACACTATGGCCATGCTCAGCACTCTTTTTGCTGCATAGGGTCTTAGAAGCACGCACCATACCTCACATTTTGGCACTGAAATGAGGGACATGGACACTCAGAATAAGGAACACTAACCCTCATGATGATCAGGACACATCCTGAAACATGGAGATACTGTAGTTCAGAACACAGTGGACACCACTGTATTTATTTTTAGTGATGTTAGCCCTGAGAATTAACTTCTACCATAAAGCAGGGGTGCCATTTAGGTAGGGTAGAGAGGGGCAGTTGTCCCCTCCCACCAGCATTTGTGCATAGGTTGTTCTTATGGTGTGGCAATATTGGAATTAAATTGGGATTTAATCTTTTGCACAACAAGTGCCCCCCGGTCTGTGTTGTGGTCATGCTGCAGGTGCACTCATAAATTGACTGTGTCTGTATTGTGTTGTCCACTCTTTCCACCTGTTAGTGGCAGCAACATTACATGTGGCGTGGAGAAGCTCAAGCCCTCAAGCCAAGCAAGTGCACATGAGTTACATGAATTGAACACTGAATTCTCAATAACAGTGTTGTGACAGCATATTTTTGTTGTTCTACTCTTAGTGAGTCTCTATCGCCCTGGGTGGCGGTAGGGGCTGGGGGGAACTAGAAGCTAACTCAAGACTAGGTTATCTACTTACTCTATCAGACTTGACTCACAAAAACAAACAGTGTGGGCCCCCCACCACTGCAAGCCTAGGCCTTGCAGCAGCAGTGTCAGTTGTGTGGGCAGCCTTCATAGGCCTTGATCAGTGCAGTGAGGCAGCAGCCATGGTAGCAGTCAAGCAAGAAGCAAGCAACACAGGCTGGGTGAGTTTGGTTGGAGAAGTGACTTGGTCGTAGACCACACTGGGGACCTGGGATTGTCAGTTCTAGCATCCAGCTTCTGGCAGAAGGATGGAGGAGGAGCAGACTGAAAACTGGGCTGATGGCTCACTGGGCTAGGCTGCAGGTTCTGGCCAGATTGCTAGGTAAGTAAAAGTAAATATATTTTTTTACAGGGGGATTGGGGAAGGAGGAAGGACTGAACTACTGATGTATTTTTCACATTTCTGTGCATTTGGGTGGCTTCATGACCCATATGGGATGAGTACTAAATGGAATGGATTTGGAGAGAGAGAAATTGGGACAACATATTCTTTTTGGGGGGAAGGGGATTCAGAACTTCATCTAGTAAAATAACTGATTAGTAACTGGGTGGGTTTAAGCCCAAATCTGATGCACTGCTCTGCGGTATAGACAGATGAACCTTATACATTTGAATTTTTCCTTATTTGCATATCACTTTTCCATATCAACTAATAAGTTTTACCTTTTTGAGATGTTCCAGACATTCTAGAGCTTGCGGCCTGAGGAATTACTAGCACCTGGTCTCCACTGGCTTTTTGTTCTCCCCTGATGAAATCTGAAATGGCACCATTGCCATAAAGTCAGAATTTACAGTACATCTTTTGTGTGAGCAGGATGTTTTCCATGAGGGATGGATGAGGGTCAGAGCAGTTTTCAGGGGTAAAATGAGGGCTCTGCCTCACATTCAGGGACAGTTGAGTGGTATGGTATGCACAGATTACTGGAGCCCTACTATAGTCAGGCCTATGCCCCCCCCTCCAGTGAAGCTGAACTCCACATCCCCACACTCAGGCACATTGTGACATAGGGCAAGTGAGAGTGCAGGTGCATGCCCTATTGAAGTGAATGAGGGCATTTTTTATTACTATTTTATACATTATTGATGGAGAGTTGGAGATTAATGAAGATCACTGCTTGACTAACAAGGGCCTTTTCTGTAGAACAGTGGCCTTCATTATTCTCCAACTCACTATCATAATGTATAAAATAGTAATAAAAAAACTCCATTCATTTCAAGGTAGTACACTCCACAGCTGTAACTCTAGCTAGCATCTCTTAAAGACTCCTACCTCTGATTCTCTAGTACTCAAGTGTGAGACTCTCAACTTATATCTATACTTGGTGGGTGGTTTGAAGCAGCATGGCGACACCCACTACAGTGCGCGTGCATGGAGGGTGGGGACTGGTTGTGTGGGAGGCCTGCCAAGTTATTGCTTCTTTTGTGTTTGCCCGTTAAAGTCTGTTTGTGTGGAAGTATTCAAAACTATGGAGAGAAAATAGCAGGACTACAGGCCAGACAGAAGTAATTAAGTAGTTTTGTAGGTAAGTGTGTGTATTGGGGGTGGGAAGAACCACATGTGTTTCCATTGGATGCAAATCCAGGATTCCAAGAATAGGACTCTCAGGATGGGAGTGGTGTACAGGCCTCCATCTCAGACAGACATGTTAGACAGGGAACTAGCAGGACAGATCAGGAGGACCTGTTAGAAGGGTAGTGTGGTGATTGTGGGGACTTCAACATGCCTGGAGTGGACTGGAGTACCCCAACAACAAGGAATAGAAGGGATCAGGTACTGCTGGTTGCCTTCCAGAACAGCTTCTGATGCAAATGGTCAGCAAATCAACCAGGTTAGGAAATACCCTTGACTTCATGCTGGCAAATGGTGAGTTTGTCAGGGAGCTTAGGGTGGAAGAACCACTGGTAGGGAGTGACCACCACTCAGTATGGTTCACATTGAATATGGGAAAGGAAGGAGTGGAATTTGGTACGAGTGCTGGACTTCAGGAGGGTCAACTTTGGGAGGATGGGGGAAGTGGTAAAAGGGTACCTGGCCAGAATTCAACCTTGCATGGGCACTAACCAGAGGTAGGGACTCATAAAGCTAGGGATAGTGGAGGCAATAGGCACCAGCAGCAAGGCCCACAGCAAGAAGGCTAGGGCAAGGAAACCTACCTGGGTGAGCAAAGAGGTCATGGAAAAGGTAAGGAGGAAAAGAGATGTCTTTAGGAGGTACAGAAAACAGGAAGAGGAGAGGACAGGGAGCAGTACCTGAAGGAATTGAAGGAGGTGACAAGGGCAGTAAGGGCAGCCAAAGCTTTTTCAGAGCTCAGGCTGGTGCAGAGCATTAAGAAGGGGGAGAAGGACTTCTTCAGGTACATCAGGGAGGAAAGGAACTGTAAGGACCATATAGTAAGGATCAGGAAGGGGGATTGGGTGGAAGCAGGGGGTGATAAAGCAGAAGTACTAAACGATTGCTTCTGCTTAGTATTTACTAAGGAGAAGAGGGGGGTGATACCCAAGGGGGGAGGGAGGTCAGAAACAGAGGGGGAGGGGTGACAGATGAGGAAATCATGAAGGGCAGGGTTCTAGAGGGTTTCAGGGCACTGCAGGTGGACAAGGCACCAGGCCAAGATGGCATCCACCCGAGGGTACTGAAGGAGCTGGTGGAGATCCTGGCAGGACCTTTGGCAGACCTATTTAATGCCTCACTACACTCAGGGTGTGTTCCTTAGGATTGGAGGATGGCTCATGTGGTGCCCCTCTAACAAGAGCGATCCCAAGGATGAACTGGGGAACTATAGACCAGTGAGCCTCACATCCAATCTGGGTAAGCTGATAGAGACTATCCTGAAGGAGAGGCTTGTTGACCTCCTGTAGGCCAAAGGACTGCAGGACAGCAGACAACATGGCTTCATAAGTAGCAGATCCTGCCAAACTAACCTGGTGGAGTTCTATGACTGGGTATCTAGGCAACTGGACAGGGGCCATGCAGTGGATGTCCTGTACCTGGACTTCACTAAGGTATTCAACTCAGTGCTGCATGAGAGGCTGGAAATTAAGATAGTAGGCACAGGGGTGGGTTCAAAACTGGTGAGATGAGTAGTGAATTGGCTTCAGGGAAGGCAACAGAGGGTGGTGGTGGGTGGGGAGCTCTCATCCCCAAGGGTAGGGATGAGCAGTGTTCCACAGGACTTGGTGATGGGACCAGTGTTATTTGAGATATTCATTGCAGACATAGCACTAGGTATAAAGAGCAAGATCAGTCTGTTTGCAGATGACATCAAGATGGGAGCACCGGTGGACAACCTAGGGGGATGGCAGGGGTTGCAGGATGATCTGGCAAAGCTGGAAACCTGGTTGGACACCTGGCAACTGGGGTTCAATGCCAAAAAGTGCAAGGTGCTGCATTTTGGGGTGAAAAACCCAAAGAAGAGTTACCAGCTGTGGGGAGTGCAGCTAGCTGAGACAGAGGAGGAGAAGGATCTGGGGGTGCTCATTACGGGGTCAATGAACAACTTGGCACGATGTGGGAAGGCAGTTGTAAAGGCCAACAAAATACTGGGTTGTACTGTAAGGGGTATATCCTTAAGGAAGGGGTGTGTGATTCTGCTACTGTATAGATTATCAGTTAGATCCCACCTGGAGTACTGTGTGTAGTACCAGTGCTCATCTCTGAAGAGGGACATTAAGTTGCTGGAGTGGGTGCAGTGCAGAGTGACAAAGATGATCAAGGGGCTGGGGAACTTAGCATACTAGAGGAGGCTGGGGGAGTCAAACATGTACTCACTGAAGAAGAGGGATGGGGGGATATGACCAAAACCTTCAAGTACATGAGAGGAATAAACAAGGCAGTTACAGAAGGGCTGCTCAGAGTAAGGGAGGGAAGGGACACCCAGGACCATGAAATGAGACTGGAGGGAGAAGGGTTCAGGAGAAAGATGAGGAGACACTTTTTTACAGAGAGGGTGGTAGCTGGGTGGAATGAATTACTGGCAGAAGTGGTATCTAGTAGAACAGTGGACTGCTTCAAAAGTGGCTGGGACAGGGTAAGGGGGGTCAAGGGAGTGGGAGGGTAGGAAAAAAGAGCAGCTGCAGAATGAGGGGTTCTAGCTGCAAATTTGAGCAGACTTGATAGTCCACTAGGCCTTTATCTGCTGGCACATTTTGTATGTTCATATTGGCATGTGTGCTACAATTCAACTGTGCAGCTGAGATGAGGGAGGACAAGAAACTAAAAAGTATACCAGTGGCTATAAGCATACCACATGCAAGCAGATGCATGTAGATTTGTATTGAAGTACAAGCTAGCCATATGTATGAAGGCAGTATTGCTCAGTGGTTAAAGGCACTGAACTGCAAACCAGGAGATCTGAAGGCCTGAGTCTGAATCTCATCAGCCCGTACTTGTATTCTGTGTGATCCTGAGCAATAACTTAACTTTAATGTGTGCAGTTATCAGTGGCCACTTGCTTTTTGCACATATGCCACATGCATGCAGTCTGTTCCAATTTAACATAAAAAGCATGCTTTCCTCACTTGCTTACTAAACGCATGCCACATGCATGCAACCAGTTCAAATTTAACATTTAAATCATACTTGCAGCACACATATCATATGGGTAGTTTTATGTGCACAGCATGAACACATTTCATATAATTATATCTCTAAAGGTTCATACAAGAAACTATTTAGCTTCATATCATAAGGGAAAGAAGAGAAATTGAAAAAGAAATCTCATTGAACTAATTGTTTTATTAGATCTTTCACTATAGACCTTTCTCTGCATTGTGTTTCATTGAATTCAGCTTTGGAATGTCAGTAATGAGGGGTAGGTGCACTGATTAGTAGCATAGCATAGCATAGCACAGGACAGTAGAAATGTAATTTGTAAACACAAGGTCCTCAGCCTAGAAAAGATACAAAGGGATTACCTGAATATAAAGGTGGTGCAAATCAACAAAAATCCAATATAATCAGATATGTACTAGCTGTCAGGGTCACTAAAAGCAGGCATGAGGAAATAGACTAGTGAGAGAAAAACAAGTTGAAAATATTGTGTTGCAACTGGTCTACTCAACAGGGAGAAGAGACTATTTCATTCAGCTGGTGTAGAGATTTGTAGTTGTGGAAGGATACACTGAAAACTCCAAAGAGTTGTGCTTCGGTATCCCATTTTTAAAACTAAAGCAAGATAGCTGTAGGCTCTGCCTACATCATTCAAACTGGTGATAGGTCTATTGTATCATTGAGACCTAACTCCACTCTGGCACAGACAGTATATATATATCCACTAAATCTCATGCATCAAGGTCTGGTGCAGAAAACATCATTATGCAGCAACTGTATGTGTGGTTCAAAGGATCATCCACAAAGTAAGCTTCAGGTCTGGGGCAGACAGCATCACTATAAAGATGCTTTTAGATATAATTTTCAAAATGTAAGGACATTAATTACAAAAAACTACATTAACACATCTATTAGGGTTGAAACACAAAGTATATTGGGTAAAGATATGAATACTTATGTTTGGTAGTCTGTAACCATGACAAATCAGTGATGTGGTATTCTTTAGGGTTTTAACGGTCTTGCAACAAAAGGTTTGTGTTACCTTAATATTGGCATTGCCTTGCCACACAAAGAAAATGACATAGCAATGCTTGCATAGAGAGTGTCCATTAGGGTAATGCCAACTTTGTGTTGTATGACTAGTGAAACCCAGAGGAATACTACATCACTGATTTGCCAAAGTTCCCTGATTTCCAACCCTATTTCTTCATTTCCTTTGTTTCTACACTTTGTGATCCAACTCTAAAAGATGCATTAACATTGGCCCCTATGCATTATTAGGTGTAATGCCTACACACTATGTATCCACAGCACATAGGCAATGCTATGTTAGGAATCAGAGCATCCAGGGTCATGCAGACCCCCACTGGTTTTTCATGGAAGAAGAATGTGCCACTTCTGCACTCGATACCCTGGCCATTCTTGCAGTTACACACATGGATGGTCTAGGGAGTGGCCAAGGGGGTGTGCACACACTCCACATTATTCACAAAGGTGCAGAATGCTGGGTGAGAGCAGTGCAGGACATGGCAGCAGGCACCCCATCATATCTATTTTGCAACCCCATGGAATACAACTGTTGCCCGCAATGGAAAGTACTCCACCACCACCCCATGCCATGCTATCCCAGCCCTCTGATTAGGAAGGGAGGGCTGGAGGAAGCCATTTGGGAACTCAACCATCATTTTAAAAAGTGAGGGATTTGCTGTGTCCCTCAGTCTCCTGCTCTGCACACAGCAGGGGATCCACCGGAAGACCAGGATGGGTATCTGATTGGTTGCCTTTCTGTGTCCTCCAATCTGCCCCCCATACACCAGGGCACCAGGGAGAGAAGCCACATACAGGCACTTTGTGGTGGCCGGTGATTGTGCAATGCCAAGTCTCGCGTGCCTGTTTTTAGGTGCAGAGCTGCACAGGTCATGTATACACCTCTCACCCATACCCATCCCCCAGTAGCAGTCCATAACCCCCACAGTTATTTGCAATTAGTTTGACATAGAAGTGAGCAATCTACCCCTAATTAAGGAGGCACAACTACACTTCTGTGATAAATCAGAATATTCTTCTTGCAGTCACCTAGCAATCAAAGGGTTGAAAGTAACATCCATTGGCAATATCCATTTGAGAGTTAAATATTTCTGACTTAGGAGACAAGTTCAAATCTGTTATAGACATATGTGCTTCTTTCTGAACTTCATGTCTGGACATGTTACTTCTGTTGTAAAGTTCAGGGTACAAATATCACAAACATCAGAGACTGGTGCATGTTCCATAGAACATTGTGTGCCGCATTGTTAAGTAAAGTCTTATAGGAGAAAGATCTCTGTTGACTTTTATTTCTGTCATACAGGCTCCTAGGGACTATACATATGTATGTTCTGTTCAACTGATATAATAATCACTTACACTGACCCTTTTATATTTATAAATAGCTATATTGAAAATATGTGCATACACTGAGAATACATAGTTGCAGTATGGCTTGTTTAAATTAGTTTAGCTAATTAATTCTTCTAACAAGTGTTAAGAATGTTAAGAACTTATTTGTCAAATACTTAACATGTGATGGGCATCTATTAACACCAGTTCATCTGATTACTTATTAAGGGCTTAGGGCCCTTGCACCAGGCCAGTGCTGGTTGGCATGAAGCCACTTGTTAATAGGTTTTGTGCAGTTTGGTCACCGCACTTGACAAACAGATGGATTGGACAGGTTTACAACGTTACACTACACTGGGCTATTTCCAAACTTTGAGCAGCAAATGTATTAATTGTGGACACATGTTTTTCTTATTCATGTGACTTTAGAGAGATATTAGTATACCTCCTGCATTTGTGGATCTGCCTGCTATGACTCAGTCAGGTCCAGAGGAACTTTTTTATTTCTTCTATTTGCAGCCACCATAAGTGTTACACTGGAAGGGGGCATGGTTCAACCCCCCCCCCCGAGCTCCTTCTTTTGTGAAAGAGGTTCGCCTAGAAAGGTGACAACAAAGTCTTTAGATGAGTCAGGGGGAGTGGTAGAGGAAGTGCTAAGAGTGAAGATCATTGCCTTAGTTTTCTTAGTATTGAGGAGAAGCTTAGCATTGATACGATTAAGTTTGAGCTGAACAAAGTCAGCTTCTAGCACATCCCTAACTTTGGACAAGGTTGAGCCCGAAGTGTACAGTACTGTGTTGTCCACAAAGAAAAGCAATTTGGATTAGGTTGTGTGAGAATCCATGTCATTGATGTACAAGGAAAAGAGGATAGGGCTTAGGATGGAGCCTTGAGGGACTCCCCTGGCAGTTGGCAAGGAGGCTGAGAATAGGCCATCAGCTTTAACTTTCTGGTTCCTCCCTGATAGGTAACTGGTAAACCACTGGGCAGTGGAAGGGGTGGCACCTAATTTAATAAGGCTAGAAACAAGTAGATTGTGATTGATTGTATCAAACACTTTACTAAGGTCTAAGAAGACTGAGACAGTAGTCTTCTTAGGGTCCATAGCAGTAACCCAGTCATTAGTGGCTTTAACGAGTGCTATGATGGTGCTGTGGTTAGGCTGAAATCCAGATTGTGCTTGGTTAAGAAGAGAGAAGGTTTTGATGTGGAATTTTAATTGTGTGTAAATCAATTTTTCAAAGTCTTTATAGAGAACGGGCAGAATTGAGATTGGCTTATAGTTATTTAGATTACAAGGGTCCGCAGATTTGAATAAGGGTAGGATGTGGTAAGACCATCATCAGGTAAGACAAACACCATACAACTGTTTCCAATAAACAAAATACTGCAGGCCTGTGCTTCTGCAGCCCCAGCTTTGTGTGTATGTCTTATGACATGCATGAGTACCTGCAGTTGAAGAAGCCCAGGCCCCATACAAGCCTGGGCTTCTGCATACAGAAGTACTCTTGCAATGTGGGCATCGTGGATTTCTATACACAGCTGTATAATTGCATCCCTCTAAGGGATCTGTGATTCTGCAGCCAAAAGTCAATATGTATGTTTTACACATGTGACTGAAGAGGCACAGGTCCCTCATTGGCTGTGCTTCTAGAGACAGAAGTACTGTTGCAATTTTGGTATCAAGGATTTTATGGTCCCTGCATTTCTACAGCCTGAGGTTGGTGTGTATGTCTTACTCCTGTGACTGCAGAAGCACAGATCCCTCAGGGGCCTATGCTTCTGCAGACAGAAGTGTGTGTATGTCTTACAGTGTGGATGAGTACCTTTGTTTACTAAAGCGATGGTCACATAGGGCTGGATATGCAGACATTTGCACAGGCACAAATCCTAGGTTGCCCATGCAAATCAGGTTTAGCACAAATTTCCTATATTCAAAAGTCAGTGTGGGCAAACAGGGTTTGTGTTCAGGCAAACTGTTGAGGGGGTGCAATGCAAATGGTGGGGTGGGCATCTGAATATTGGCATAGTCCGATATTCAGAGTAGTTGCACTGTGCAAGGGCGTTTTGCATGATCCCCTTGCACTGCACAGATACCACCAATCTAAACCTTGAATTACTCCCACACAGTCCTAGTGGCTGGCAGAGGAAGTGTCAAGGTCCCCTGCCAGTCCCAACCCTCTGAAGCAGTTTCCTTGTGTCCAGTGGTCACTCCGTCTACCCGCTGCCTTGCCCAGTACAGTAAAAGTATTTCCCTGGAGGCCAGTAGTCCCTTGATCCACCCGATACCCTGACTGATTCTGCCGACACATCTCCCTAGTGTCTAGTCATCCCTCCTTCCTCCTGATCCCATGCTTGTTCATTTTCCAGCCATTCCTTGGTAGCTAGTGGTTACTCTTCCCATCCTATTATTGGCCCCATCCACAGCACCCGCTGTGCTGGTGTCTAGTGGTGTCCTTCACTGACCATCACCATCCACAAGAACCCACCCTGATGACCCGGTGGCCATACATCTTTCCCTCCCTCAAAGGTTGCCAAGGCAGGAAGACACAAATGATGTGACCCCCCTGCTGGTCAGGAACAAGTACTGGCCATGACACCACTATCCTCCTGTAAACTTTCTCTCCCAAACTCAGTGATCCCCATTACACACATGCCAGCCACCACCAGTGAACTGCCAAGGGCTGTGGAATAGGGACTGATTTGCTGACACAGTACACGAGTATGCATCACCAGGAAGAATTGGCTTCCCCATCACAAATTTCCCACCATTCGCAAGTCACAGATGTCCCTGGAATCTAGTCGCCTCCCCTTCCCCGAGGCATTGATGATACCACCCAGCTCCCCCACACCCCCTTACCATTAATGCCAATTCTGCATTGAAGATTGGGCAATTGGCACAGCCCTGGACACACCACCTCAGCCAATCACCGTATGACAGTGCTTGTAACATATTTTCTATTTATAGGGCTGAATTGGGGGGCCACTTGAAGTCAGGGATGTCTGCGACTGTTGCACAGTGGATAGTCTGTGATGGCGGAAACTTATTTTTCCTAGTGACTCAAACCTGTGTACTGTGCTAACCCACCAGTCCCTATTCCACAGCCTCCTGCAGGGAACTGCTGGTGGCTGGCATGTGTGCAATGGGGCTCACTGGGTGTGGAAGTTTACTTGATAATGGGGACACTGCTGCTGGTACTAATTTCAGAAAAGTGTGTGTGGTAGGGTTCACATCACCTGTCTTTGCCTGCCTTAGCATCCGTGGGGGGGGACATGTATGTACTTCAGGCCTCAGGGCAGGTTCTTGGGGTTGGGAATGGTCAAGCAAAGGCACCACTGGACACCAGCGCAGCAAGTATTGGGAATGTGGCTGGAGATTGGATGGGGTGAAGGACCACTGGCTGCCAGGGACTGGCTGATACATGAATGGGGAGGAGACTGGGTGGCGGGAGGGACAGCTAGCCACCAGGGAATGGTTGGGAACTGAAATGGCATGAGAGCAGATGGAGAGAAGGATGACTGGGCACCAGGGAAACACTTTTGCTGTACTGTACAGGGCATTGGATGGAGGGAGAGACCACTAGACACCAGTGACTGTAACTTACATCAGGCATGGGTGTGGGTGGGGGGAGGAACTACTAGACACCAAGGACATGATGCTGTCTATACGGGAGTGGAACTGGAAGGAAGGGGAACCACTAGCATCAGAGATAGCTCTTTGGGACTGGGTAATTGATGGCAGTGCCATGAAACCAGCATCGCTCCCCATGCAAATGAGCCTATAATGGGCAAGCAAATGGCCCCTTAGCATCTCGCAAGCCCAATGGGCTCATTTGCATGAGTCCATCTGAATATCAGAAATTTAGCATGGGAGCAAGCTATTGTGGTGCCCTATTTCACAAGCCATGTTGGTGCAACACTAAGTGGCTTAGTGCTGGGCTGACATGGTCCTATATTCAGTCGAATAGCACCGGTGCACTGTTCCACTGAATATAGCATCTTGGGCACCCAGGTTATTGCAAGACAGAGCACAAATGTTCGTGCTCTGCTTTGTGTTTTTTTGAATATCAAGCCTGTAGGGTTCTGGACATCTACATTCAAAAGTACTATTGTAATATAGGTAGTGTGGATTTGTATCCATGGCTCCAGGGGTCTATGCATTTGCACACAAAAGTACAGTTGTAATTTCAGCATCGTAAATTTCTATCTGCTGCCAGATTTGCACTTATGAAAACTAACAGCCAGAAATCCTTCTCTTACTGTGCAATAAATATGTGGAACAGACTTCCTCTTCACCTGAGGCAAGCCTTGTCTGACAATTTGTTTATAAAAATGCTGAAAAAATACATAAGGGTCAGCTTTATGTATACAAACTATAAATAATTTGATGACATTTTTATGTTTGCTTGCCCGCTTGCGCAAGAAACATTATGTGGCAGCTTAGTAGAGAAGCAGGTTGTGGAGGCGTGGCAGCGAACGGAGGCACTGCATTTGAGGGCTTGGCAGTGGTGCACCAATGGAGGCACAGTGTGCTGATGACACTGGCTTCCAAAAGTGACACCAACTTCTAACGTTTTCACCGCAGCAATCAGGGGCTACCTCGTCATTGCAGCGTCAGCCATTCCGCTGCAATGAGGAAGTGACCCATCATTGCTGGGCAGAACGTTGCTACTGTAATATTGTTTGTGAACATGGCAGCAGCTTACCGCCATGTTCTCTAACAATATTAATCAGTCCCCCACTGCCGAGGGGGTGCCTAATCCCCCTCGGCAGCATGCACCCACCCACAACAGTCTTTGTTTGCCGACGGGGGCCCCAATCACTGTCGGCTTCAGTCCCCATCATGGGTTAAGTTGCTGATGGGGGAGCCCACTCCCCATTGGCATAATGTCCCCTTCCAAACAAAACATAGGTTTGTGCTGAGGGGGGTGCCTAATCTCCCTCGGCTCTTGCGCCTCCCGTATGTGCCAACGGGGGTGCCCAATTCTCCCATCGGCTACAGTCAGCTCCCCCAAAACAAACACTCAGTTGGCACTCTGGGAGCCCACCCCAGTGTGACAAATGTCCCTTTTAAAAAGGAAAACCATCCCACAATTTTTTTTTTGTTTTGTTTTTTTGTAACTGTAAATCAGAAAACGGTCCCTCATTGAGTCTGATTGTCCTGCCCCCACCAGCGCCCACCCACTGCCTCCTCTCACCCCAAACTTACCTTCAGAGTCCAGTGCGACAATCTTCGGTGGACTGGGAACATGTCTGCACTCTTCAAAGCTGACCGCAAACTGAAGAAATGCTGGTAAGCGGTCTAATGGCATAAATAGGGTTTTTTATAACTTTGGTGCATATCTCAGGCATTTTGGGAAATTTTGGCACCAAATTTTCAACATGGGGTTATTGGGACCCCTCCTCATGAATTCAGGCACTGCCATGGTGTTATTCCATCCCAAACTGTGATTTTGCGGTCAATGTACAAAATCACCTTTTGGGACTGAGTAATGAAATGACAATGCCACTATTCTGAGGGGAGCTCTCAAAAAGCCTATGTTGCAAATTTGGTAAAAAATCAAAAAAATGTCTGTTTTATGAGCGTGCGTTGTGCAGTTGCTAGGCACGCTTGTAACTTCACGATTTGCAATATTTTCTCTCCAGATTTTCAACATTGCCATTTTACTGCACCTCCTTATGAACAGTATAGCTATCATTGTTCACATCCTGGCTTAAATGTGTTTTCGCACTTCTGGCACAGAATAGCTCGGTCACTGTGGGAAATCAGTGTTTGGGACACATGAAAATCACAGTGACACTGTTCATGAAGAGAGGTCCAAAAATGCCCATGTTGAAAATTTGGTGATGAAAGTCCATAAAATGAATGTGTTACGAACATGCATTACGCAGTTTACATGCACTCTCGTAACCTCGCACATTTGTAATATTTTCACTCCAGATTTTCAACATTGCCATTTTTCTGCACCTTCTTATGAACAGCATAGCTGTCATTTTTCACATCCTGGCCAAAATGTGTTTTTGCACTTCCAGTGCAGAATAGCGTGGTTGCTGTGGGAAAACACTGTTCATGACACATTAGGACAATCACAGTGACACTGTTCATGAGCAGAGGTCCTAAAATGCCTATAATGAACATCAGGAGATGAACGTCCATAAAATGACTGTGTAACATGCATGCATTGTGCAGTTTCCACGTATGCTCAGAGGTGCGAGCATTTTTAATATTCCCACTACAGAGTTTCAACATTGCCATCTCTTCACACCTCCCTTTTGATGGTACAGCTGTCATTCTTCACATCTTGCCCGATCTGTGTTTTCGTACATGTGGCACAGAATGGCACTGTCACTGTTGGAAGTCAATGTCTAGGACACATTGACAAAAATCACACTGCCACTCTTCATGAGAAGAGGTCTTAAATGCTTTCATGAGGTGGGGTCACAAAAAGGCCATGTTGAAAATTTGTAGTGTAAATACCAACAAACACCCGAGGCATTAGGGTTTCTAACCATAACATCCTACCCTGTACAGGCTAACAGGCATTGGGGAAGGGGGTGTCTTTGGATTGCTGACTGTACTGCTCATGTCATCCCAATCCCACCTCCAGCCACTGGCAGGCACGGAGGTGTACCTTGGACTCTTCGGCCCCAAACTTCACCCTATTCTCCTATGCTGCGCCCATTTTAGTGTATGTCCTTATGGAACAGAGTGACTGTAAAGCCAAACATCCTAAGGCACACCTCAACATGTGTCAGTGTCTGCAGAATAGAATGAGGTGACTTGGCATGAACTTCATGGGTGATGACCCAGACACTTAACCCAGTGCCTGTCCATCCCTACAGGATGGAGGTAGGCTTTGAGTGAACTTCAATACTTCACTGCTATTCCTATTCTGCATCTGTCTAACTCCTGCATTTCCAGTGCTAATACCAGCAAGCAAACATTCAGCACTGACAAATGATTGTTATATAATAGGTAACATTTTTCAGAACACTCCTCCCATTAACATTGCAACTAAATCTCAGGAATGAACAGTCTACTACCATTTGGAGCTGTTCAGAATTGTAATTTTCCACATCTGCTAAAGTTTTTGTTATGCTGAAAAATGTCCTGCAAAATTACTGTTTTCCTAGACTTTAAACAATGAGGATTTTTCCAGAGAAAGGCTACCAAAACCCAGCAAGAACATAAAAAGCACTCTGAGAATATGACAAAACCACAGAAACTGACCTCCCATTGATTTTTGTAAGTGCAAAGAAGTATAATCATGTAAGGGCCTCTTGTGATTGTAAATTTTTTTTTCTGGATTTAGTCAAATTTAAAGTTACATTCAGTCTGTATAATTCGACTGCATGATGTAAGTGATTATGTTCTCACAAATCATCGAAAAACAAATGCAGTGTGACAAAGATCCACACGATGGCAGCATAGACCATGCATAGTTATACAACTTCAGGGAAGATTGCAGTATGTGTTAGAATCAGAACGCAGTAATACATTACTGGTACATTGCATGTATATTTCCAATGAATCATAGCAATAATCTCATAGATTGTCCCTGATACCTTACTCTTATATGGTAGGTACCTACGCCTAAAAGGTTAGTCCTGATTATAGCTGATATTGGAGCCATGCTTAGATAATACTATGGATGCTGTCAGGGGCGTGTTGTAGGTTTCCAGTATAGGTTGGGGGGCCATGACTAACACACCTGACCATGCAGCAAGGATGCGCATGTACCCCTTCCCCTGCTGAGGTCTGGGCAAAGGCCCACACAGATATAATAGGTAACATTTTTCAGAACACTCATCCCATTAATATTGCAGCTAAATCGCTGGAATGAAGAGTCTACTACCATTTGGAGCTGTTCAAAATTGTAATTCTCCACATCTGCTAAAGTTTTTGTAATGCTGAAAAATGTCCTGCAAAATTGCTGTTTCCCTAAACTTTTATCAATGTGTTTGTTTTTCTGAGAAAGGCTGCAAAAACCCAGCAAGAACATAAAAAGCGCTCCGAGAATATGACAAAACCACAGCATGAGGGACTGGCCTCCCACTGATTTTTTAGGTGCCAACAAAATTAATCATGTAAGTGCCTCTCGTGATTACACAGCTCAGGCACAGAGGGCAACCCTAGGAGGCATATGCCAAGTGTGGTCCAGCCCCTAGCCTTACTGTCTGCTGAGCTTCACTGATCTTCACCAACTGGGACAGAGAGAGACCAATCATGGAGGGAAGGCAAACTCTGACATGTGCAGAAGCAGGGATTCCTTGACAGCAGTTCTACCTGGCTGAATCCCCCTTGAAGTGCACAGTCTGGGATCCTACTGTATCTCCGCTGAGGCGGCTGCTCTCCTCGATCACTCTGCTCAGACCCTGCCAGCAGCTGCTCTCTCAGCATAAGGAGCTTTTGGAACACTTACCAAGGATTCCTGGCTGCTGTATGTAAATCATTAGTACTGCTGTACCACTACTGAAATAGTGGTCGATTAATAGAAAGCTCTCAGCTGGAAGCAACAGCATAGACACGAAGGGTACTCCTAGGAGGCATATGCCAAGAGAAGTCCAGTCCCTAGTATTACTGTGATTTGAAGTGTTCCACAGTTTTTAGCACTACTTGGTTTACTATTTGAATTTTGAAACTGCAAATATGTTCCATAAATGTCTGTGGGGTACAGGGGAGCATATTCCTTGTCTCTTTCAGTTCAGCACCAGTTCATTTGTCTGAAACCTCAGTTCCACCTCCCCCCTCCATACACTGGTATTACAGATGCAGTTTTCCAAAGTTACAGAACTTTACTTGTTTATTTTATTTTATTTATTTCATTTGTGTTTACCGGGTAGAGTGCACTAGGCAGATAGTTGCCTATTTTTAGGCACGACCCAGGAGGTTACAGACAGAGAAGTATTTGACACAGCATGTCATTTTGGTGATTCAACTGAATCTGTACAGGGATTTACAAAACAATTGAGTGCCAATAATACAAGAGTGCATACAGTGAAATACTGTAATTCAATAGCATAACGTATACCCATAGGGGGTCTATGAGTACTAAGTACAGACAAATGCAGTCATCTAGGCAATGAATTATTCTTAACACTGCACATTTACACATCTGACACTGAAGACAACCCTAGACGGGGCATACTGTAGGTATAAGTTTAGTCATAAATAACAGAAGACAGAACAGAAGGAGGTGGGTTACAAAACTTAGTCAGAAAATGATGTGAGAAGGTGGAGAGCAAGACATAACTAGGTGGGAAGAGTTGGGACAGGAGGTGAGTTACACCAAGCAAGTACATCGAGAGTGCTGGGACAATAGGGTACGAATTTGGTTTCTGAAAGAGATGGGTGACTAGCACTGTGATATGCTCAGGGGGATGGTATTCCACAGTTTAGGGGCTGCACTTGCAAAGGCCATAGTGCCAAATGTGGATCTAGACTTCGGGATGGACAGCAGATCACAGTCTGAGGATCTTAGTGAGTATTGTTAATTTATTTATTTGAAAAGATTTCACCAGTAAAGAAAACATGAGCTGTAAACAGCTTGTTTCCAGACGCATCCGAGGGAGGGGTTACAAAATGGGGGGATCAAGCAAAAGTATAACAAAATCAGATACATACAGTGCAATAATACATAAAGTGTAGTACTAATACAATACATAGAAACATAGAAACATAGAAACATAGAAACATAGAAACATAGAAACATAGAAGTTGACGGCAGATAAGGACCGCAAGGCCCATCCAGTCTGCCCATTTCTTTTTCTACCTTATAAATGTACCATCGGCCTTTGCTCTGTCAGTGACCTATCTATTCATAGTCATTTGTATTGCTCCCTTATGCCTATCCATGCCTGTTTGAAGCCCTGCACTGTATTCATAGCCACCACTTCTTGTGTAAGCCATTCCATGCATCTACCACCCTTTCTGTGAAAAAGAATTTCCTCACATTCCCCCTTAATCGGCCTCCCTCTAATCTCATGCTGTGTCCTCTTGTCCTGCTATTTTTCTTATATTTAAACATATTAGACTCTTTCACCTTGTTTATGCCCTTAAGGTGTTTAAATGTCTCGATCATATCACCTCTCTCCCTCCTTTGCTCAAGGGTATACATATTGAGCTCCGTTAATCTGTCCTTATATGTCTTCTGATGCAGTCCCTGCACCATTTTGGTTGCCCTTCTCTGGACTGCCTCAATTTGGTTAATGTCCTTGTGAAGGTGTGGCCTCCAATACTGCACGCAGTACTCCAGATGGGGCCTAACCAGTGTCTTGTAGAGGGATTATTACCTCCCTCTTACGACTTGTGATACCCCTACTAATACACCCTAACACCCCCCTAGCCTTACCTACTGCTTTAGAGGTCTGCTTGGATGATTTTAGGTCATCAGTGATGATGATGCCCAAGTCTCTTTCTTCCTTTGTGACTGCTAGAACTCCCCTCCCAGCCTATAAGTGGCTTCAGGTTTCTCTTCCCCATGTGCATGATTTTGCACTTCTTTGCATTAAATCCCAGTTGCCACTCTTCTGACCATTCTGCTAGTTTATCCAGATCTCTTCTCATTCTGCCCACCCCATCTGGATCATCTACTCTGTTGCAGATCTTGGTGTCATCTGCAAACAGACAACCTTACCCTCTAGTCCATCTGCGAGGTCACTAATGAAGATGTTGAATAGGACTGGCCCCAGGACTGATCCTGAGTACCCTTGTGACTTGCATCTCTTCTGACTGTATACCATTTACCACCACTCTCTGTTTTCTGCCAGTCAACCAGTTTGCCACCCAGTTGACCAACTTCTGACCACCCCGAGCCTACCTAGCTTATTTATCAATCTTCTATGTGGAACAGTGTCAAAAGCTTTGCTGAAGTCAAGGTAGCGACATCAACTGCTCCCCTTGGTCCACCACTCTGGTTACCCAGTCAAAGAAATCTATGAGATTAGTTTGACGGACCTTCCTTTGTAAACCCATGCTGTCTTGGATCCTGTGCCCCTATGGATTCCAGGTGTTGCACTATCCTTTCCTTAAGGTGCCTCCATAATCTTGCCCACTACTGAGGTAAGACTGACCGGTCTGTAGTTCCCGCCTCCTCCTGCTACCACTCTTGTGGGTGGGATCACATGAACCTTTCTCCAGTCTTCTGGGACCTCTCCTGTGCTCAGAGACTCACTAAACAATTCTGCTAATGGCTCTGCTAGTTCCTCCTTTAGCTCCTTAAGTACCCTGGGATGTATGCCATCAGGTCCCATTGCCTTATCCACCCTGAGCTTAGTAGCTCTTGTAGGACCTTTCTTTTGTGAAGGGAGTAGTGCTCACCTCCCTCCCCTGTGTCCATGATGCTGAGCTGTGGGCCCTGCCCTACTTTCTCTTCAGTAAATACTGAGCAAAAGTATCTATTTAGGATAGATGCCTTTACAGGGTCCTCCTCCTCACATGCTCCCTTTTCTCCATTAAAGCTTAATACCCCTCTGGACTTTCTCCTTTCACTAATGTATCTATAGAAAGTCTTGTCACCTTCTTTTACTGTTCGTGCTAGTGTTTCCTCAGTTTGGGACTTTGCCTGCCTTACTGCCTTACCTGCTTCCCTTAGGGCAGTTTGGTATGCCTCCCTATCTTCATCCGCTGTGTTCCCTTATATTTTCTGAAGGCCAGCCTTTTGGCTCTGACCTTTTCTGCTACTATATTTGAGAACCAAAGTGGTTTCCTTCTTCTTTTGCACTTCCTTTCTGTCTAACACAATGGGATGTTGCTTCAAGTATTGTATCCTTAATGCTTGCCCACTTTGCCTGTACCTCCTCACCTGTGTTTCTTTTTGCCAGGGCTAGCTTAACTCTGTTGGCCATCTTATCAAAGTCAGCTCCTCTGAAGTCCCATATTTTTGCCTTGGAATGGGATGATTTAGATGTAGTAGCCAAATTGAACCATACCATGTGATGGTCACTGGCCCCAGGTGACCTTCTACCTGGAGATCTGTGATCCCTTCTTTGTTAGTCAGTACTAGATCTAGGATAGCCCTGTCTCTTGTGGGTTGCTGTACCAGTTGTTTGAGGCCCTCCCTGCAGGGAATCCACTATGAGTCTAGTTCTGGCAGATGTTCCTGCTGGTATTGACCAATCTGTATCTGGCATGTTGAAGTCTCCCATTATCAGAACCTCCCTTTAGCTGTCATGTTTTTGTATATCTTCTAACAGTAATGTGTCTATGTCCTCCCTCTGGTCTGGGGGCCTGTAGACAACCCCAGTTCTTATGGCTGTCCCATTACCTGTTTCAGGGTGACCCCACAGTTCTTCTGGCTCCTTATGTGTATTCTGATTTCTGTAGCTTTGATATTTTCATTAACCTATAGGACCACCCTCCCCCTTTTTGCACCTCGGTCTCTTCTGAACAATACATATCCAGGTACTGAAGTCTCCCAAGTGTGGTTACTGGTAAGCCACGTCTCACTAATTGCTACTATGTCCAGTTTAGCCTCTGACATTATTGCCTGCAGGTCTGGGATCTTATTTCCCAGGCTGTGAGCATTGTGTACATGATTTTCCATTGGCGAGATTTTGGTGTGTTAGTTGTTGGGTGAAGTTTGGCATTACCCTGTGCATAGTATGGGGAGACAAACCTTTTTCTTACCTGGTGATGCAAATGAATGGCAAACGCCTGAATTCCTGTTTGACCACTAGCTGAGGGAGGGTGTTCTTCCCATTCGAGCGTATAGGGTGCTGCACCCCTCTCCCCATTGCTAGTTAAATATTCTGCAAAGGCGTCAAACTTCTGCCCCAATGCACTGACTCCCTCTTTAGTCAGATGCAGTCCATCAAATTTAAGAACTTTCGCTCCCAGAACTGTTGCCAGTTCCTACAAATCTGTGTCCTTTTTCCTGGCACCAGTCCTTGAGCCACGTGTTTAGCTCCCCTATCTCCCTTCTCTGACCTTCCGTCCATCTGCTCCCTTCTCCCAGACTGGCAGGATCTCAGAGAAGGAGATGCCGGACGAAATAGATGATAGTTTGTCACCCAGCCTAGTCAGGTGTTCCTTGGTCTCCACAACTGACCGGCTGGCGAGATCGATAGTCCCTATGTGTACTAGGACATCAATGTTTTCTCCTGCTTTGTGAACAATTTTAGCAATGCGGTCAGTGTCTCTCCATGCTGATGTACCTGGGAGACATCAGCCATCACCCTAGCTGGAGATGGGTATCAACTCCCCGAATCATGGAGTCTCCTATGATCAGAAGTTTTTGGATTTCCTTTCTGCTTGTTTAGTTTTGGTTCCTGATTTGGGTGAGTATTGTTGTGCTAGCTCCTGTGCCGAGTGTCCTGCTCTGCAGTGTCTTCTGCCTCTTTATTTGATTTCAGAGATAGAGGCAGATACCTGTTTTAGTGTTTATATGGTTTTGGAGGTAATGTGTTGGAGAGCAGAGAGTGATGGGGCACCTGATTTGCTCCTCCTAACCACCTGCCAACCTCCTGGACCAACTACCCTCTGCGGTCGAGGTTTTTCTGTTGGATGCTGGGGAAATGGCGGGTGGTTCTTATAATGTATTTCCTCTTCAATATGAAATTTGAGGCGTGCAATCTCTGCCCATGCTGCCCGGAGCTGGACCTAAGATCTCAAAGGCCCAGCATGAGGACAGTGTCCTAAATCCTGTAAGACTGTCCTTCTGAAAATTGTTCCACAGTACCTGCAGTTAATGAAATCCATTCCAAATAAGTTGCTGGGTTTGTAACCTAGTCAGAGTAATTAGAAGGAAAAAAAATGCAAGTAATGGTTTGAATGTGCTTTGTTTAACTTGTTATAACAAGTTAAATTACTAGTGCCCTGTAAATGAGATCACCTTGTGGAGGCCCCACTGATCCGCCCCTTCCTGTTCTGCCACAGGAAATGTTACAACTGTGGTACCCTATAAAAGGAGTGTAGTGTGGGGTGGTTGGGGATGGGGTGGGTGGCTGGGCCCTTCCCTGCAAAAAGAAGAACCACGGACGAAAGAACAAGGAGGTAGAGCAGAAACAATCAGTCAACAACAAATGCAGTAACCCTGAAAGCTTATCCTAATGTTAGATAAAACTGTAAAACCTGTAAAGCACCACCTGTAATAATTTCAGAGAAGATATACCCTAAAGAAACACTTTGCTCCAGAGAAAATAAAGCAGTAACAGAAGATATACCTTGCAAAGACAATTTGAATCAGAAGATTACAGCAGTAATCTGTTAGCACACACCTGTAGGCACACCTTGTAATAATGCAGAAGAAGGTATACCAGCAACAACAATTTGAATCAGAGAAAAATAAAGCAATGAAATGTTAGCAACAAACAGTAGCAATCCCTGTGAGTAAAAAATAAAAACACCACCACACAGTAAATCTGCTTAGCCAAACTAAGTCTTAATCCTTCTCCCTTGCTCTGGTAAGTTTTTCTACTCTGCCTTTCAAGCAGTCTTAGAAGGAAAGAGCTCAGGTGAAGCTAGGTGCCTTGGCCAGCAAACCAAGTCTTCAATTCAATACAATTCAATCCAAGACAACAGACAGTATTGTATGAAAGAAAATGGAATGTAACAAAGTGAAAATCGGAGACATTGGATGAGACGTTCAGGGGTAACAGAACAATATGTAAGTATAGCACATATAGTGGTATACAGGGACCCATTAGGTATGGGCCTAATGCAAAACAAGATGTAGCAGGCAGAGCACAGGCCTACAAGTGCTAATTCAGATCTGAAGAGTCCGAGCTGAAAAGTTACTACTAGAAGTGCTAAAATGGAATTAGAAGGGAGTTTATAACAAAGGGAGTTATAACACAAAAGGTGGGGTAATGACATGTTCATTATTTTTGTCAAATGGTAAGCCAATACCACTGTGTCCGTTTTGAGAATTTTGAATCTGCCCCATCCACGACTGGACTCTTTGATACAAGTTATTGCCATCATGTCAGATTTGGGCCTATTCAAAACATCATTTATACTTTCAGTTAGTTGAGACCCAGTCATTTTATCTACATAAAACATTTTAAAACAGTAAATGCCAAATTAAAATGTATTTCCATTTTCATTTTTATGGGTATATCCTTGTCCCTCAGTTGCTGTTTTTTTGTTTGTACTTTTGTGATTGGTTTAATATGATCATTAGCATTTACATAGTTTTTGTTCAGCATCAGAGAAATTTGAGTCTGTTGTTGCTTGTAATATTTTTCTTTTGTCAATTTGATTCCTTTTTTTACACTTATTTCTTAAATTTCTTTGTTGATGCCATTTTTACATTTCCAGTAGAATTGTGCTTCTTCCAGATCTCATCTCTATCTTTTATGCCATGTCAACTCCAAAATTATCCTCACGATTATCCCCTAATTTCCTAAATTACATACATACGAACATATGAAAAGCCAGCAGAATTGGGCCTTTTGGTCTATCTAGTCAGTTCATTGAGCAGGGATGCAGCTCAGGCCGTTGCCCTTGCACTCTATCCCTGACCTCTCCATCCCTCCCCCCTTTCTATGACCCTTGTCGTCCTACTATATCTATCCCTGCCTGTCTTGAAACTGCCCACCATGCTTGAGGAGATCAGTTCTTTTGGCAGTGTGTTCCATTTGATCACCACCCTTTCTGTGAAAAAGTGTCTTCTAGCCTCCCACCTAACACCCCCCCCCCACAACTTAAGGCTGTGCCCACTTGTGGTTTTGCTGTAGCTCAGCCTCAAGAGGCCCTCCTTATTCACCCTATTAATCACTTTCAAATATTTGAAGGTCTCAATCATGTCTTCCCTCTCCCTCCTGTTCTCCAGAGAGTATATGTTTAGGCCCTCAGTCATTCCTCATATGATTTACCCTGCTGCTTGGTGATCTTTTTTTTTTTTCATGCACATCTTCGACCCCGACTGGCCACTCCTTCAGAGTGCCAGGGCTGGCCCACCACCCTCCGACCTCCTGCCACCTCTACCAGCTCCCCATTGTGGCCTACATGAGTAGCCCAGCATAGCCCTGTGCCGGAATGGTCCCTCTCTTCTGGGAGGAATTAGATTCAACAGCCCAACTGTGTACCTTAGGCACCCTGTGGCTGGCTCCGGGGCTTTGGGTGGCAGGGGCCAGGGGCCAGGGTGCTCATCATCCAGTTGGTCGGGGGCATTTTCCAATTTCTGTGCCCTGTCCACTGCAGTTCATGGCCTTGCATTAGCAAGGGAGTGTCCTGGGGTGGTGGCATATGGGGGGCATGTAGAGGCAGCACATCCACCCAAGCACACCACCAATCCACCCACAGGTCCCCAGGCAGAATCCCCCACCAAGAGAGAAGCATCCAATGGACACTTATGGAACCCCTCCCTGGCGGTCTCTGCTCCTGGGACCCGGGCATGGGCAAGAACCTGGGTCACCAGCATGCCGAGAGAACACCTTCGCTCAGTGCCATGGAGTGGGCTTGGTGATCATTTTTGTAGCTCTCATCTGGATCATCTCTATTAGGTTGATGTCCTTTTTAAGGTGAGGGTTGTAGAATTCCACTGCATACTCCAGATGTGGTCTCACATGTGATCTGTACAAGGGCAACATCACCTCATGTCGCTCACTGCTGATCCCCCTTGTTATGCACCCCAGCATCTTATTTGCCCTTCCCACTGCCTTCTTGCACTGCATGGGATGCTACAGGTCACTAGCTATCATCACTCCCAGATCATTCTCCTCCTCCATGGAAGTTACTTGGACGACTCCCAGGTAGTACTCTGTCCCAGGTTTTTGGGCTCCGATATGCATAACCTTGCACTTTTTGGTATTGAAGCTCAGTTGGCAGGTCTCAGACCACTTTTCAAGTCTTTGTAGGTCCTATTTAAGGTCCTGTGACCCCTCAGCTGGGTCCTCCCTCCTGCAGAGTATGGTGTCATCCATGAACAGACACATTTTGCCCTTGATGCCATCAACAATATTGTTGATGAAAAAATTCACTTGCACTGGCCCTAGCACAGAGCCCTACAGGGCACCACTTGTACTACGCTAGTACTAGATAACTTTCCCCTAACCATCACATTTTGGGTTCTGCCCCCTAGCTGGTTTTCCACCAATCTGGCCATCTTCTCTCTGACTCCGAGGTCCACCAACTTCCTGAACAGCCTCCTGTAGGGGACAGAGTCGAAGCCCTTGCTGAAATCCAGGTATAGGATGTCCACTGCTTGGCCCCTATCCACTGTTTGGTTACCCAGTCAAAGAAGCCGATTAGACTCATTTGGCAAGACCTCGCTCCCATAAATGTTTGCTGCCTTGCATCCTGGAGACCATATTCCTCTAGATGCTTTGTCAATCTTTCCTTCAGTATGGTCTCCATATGTTTGCATAATTGCTGGCTTCTCTTTGGGCCCATGATCACTCCAGGTACAAAAAGTTGGCACACAGTCACTAATGTAATCAGAAAAGATTTCACATGTCTCAATATCTGTTATTTCCCATGATCAAATCCATAAATGTACCCCTATTAATTTTATTATGTCTTGTTGCCTAATTTAACACCTGATCTAGATTTACCCTTAACAATTCTCTTTTAATTGTTATTGTTTGCACAATTCCAATTTACATTTATGTCTCCCAACAGTACTGATTCTCTCTCTGCTTGTTCTGTATAGTAAAACTAGCTGATCATTGATCAGCTGATTTCACCATAGAGAGCAAGAAAGTGCATTAATGCTTTCATTCTGCTGAAGGTCACTAATGTAGGGGAGGTTAGGTCATCTTTTTGTCATCTGGAATGGCTAGTCAGCCAAGAAATTCTGAAATCAGGCACTGAGGG
Organism: Neoceratodus forsteri; assembly: GCA_016271365.2. Taxonomy (NCBI): domain Eukaryota; kingdom Metazoa; phylum Chordata; order Ceratodontiformes; family Ceratodontidae; genus Neoceratodus; species Neoceratodus forsteri. The sequence goes on from CM028130.1 coordinate 15,486,344, forward strand.
GAAGGAGAGTGGTTGGAGTGTGCTGCAAGGGCAGAGTAGAGAGAAAATACTTACTCATTTAGCGCAAACAAGTGCTTAAATTGTGGCTGGCCTGAGGGGGGAGAGTTGTCAGTTCTAATCATAGGAGATTTCAGTACCTGTTTATAAAATTGTGGGTTCTGGGATGGGGGATGGTAAGATTGGGATTCTAACAGAGGGTGGGGGGGCTGGCAATTATGGATTTGGGCAGTGGAGGAGGATGGGGGCAGTTTCTTTTTTTTACTTGAAGTATAGCACCTAAATACCCAATTATGCATATTGAATATATGACTATGTGAGGCCTCAAATATGAATACTAATTCTAATATTTGAAATTGGGTACTCACGCACCCCTACTCATTAATGCCAGCTATCATTGCATTTTTTGTGATGTGGACATTCGCCCACTATGAGCTGGATGGAGAGTGCCACTGGTCATGTTACATACTGCAGATCCCACTCAGCTATCAGAGGAGACCTGGACCAGATTTAAACTGGTGATCCAGAAGGGATCCTTAACTAACTGATAATTTGGAGGCAGTATCACACAGTTGTTTAAGGCTCTGAGCTGCAGACCTGGAGACTTGGGTATGAATCCCACAGCTCCCACTTGCATACTGAGTGATTCTGAGCAAGTTACTTAACTTTCTTGTGCTCCCAGGTCATACCTTTAAATAAGCTTTCAGCTTAGTGTGTCTCTCCTGGTAAAAAAAAAAAACAAAACATCATGTCTAGGTCTGACAGTCGTCTTCAAGTTGTTTCTGCATTCCTTGAGGCAGGATATTGAAAACAAGTGATAAATGGTTTCTTCAACAACTTCTAAAAGGTATCTGGGGGCAGAATAATGACCTCCCTAAGTCTCTATGGATAGTATTAGAATTTGCAACCATTGTAAATGATGGTGATATCTCTGGACAGTCAGTGATGTTTTTTTCCCTTACCCCAAAAAAGATTGTTAGAATTTCCTGAAGCAAATTGTTTCCACTTGCAATAGAGATGAATATCTCAGAATATTGCATTGTTCACACAAGGCAGGGTATTCAAAGGATACGACAAAAAGTGCAACTCCCAACTGTGAGAACTTGCAACTGCATTACCTGAGATATGTCAAAATGTTTGATATTTTTAAACATTTCAGCACATTTGAGACAGTTACACAGATTTGTGGCAATTTGCAGCACAAAAATAATATACAGTATGTACCACTTTTTTAAGTAGGAGGCCAAATGCTTCAAAATTTAGCAAATGTGACAGCCAGTTTGAATAATCTTTATGCACAATTTTTTGGGAGGACAAGAAAATTATGGGGTAAATTTTGGGACTAGTCTCTAAAGAGAAAATGTCTCCCAGTGAAAATGCAACAACACCTTTCAGAACATGCACATGTGAATTTTGGACATACCTAACTTTTTTGAAACACTTTCTAACAAAGTTTGTGTTATTACTTTACATTGTGGGTAGGCAGTTTTCTGTCCTCATCAGAATGTTTTCAGCTATGCCAGATCAACCAAATTGCATGTGCAATTGTTTCAGATAGCTGTTCCCAGAATAGAACTACATTTTTATGGTTGCATGCATGGAGCCCTGCAGGCATTTTGAGATCACTAGGAGAGAGAAACAGAGAGAGAGAGAGAGAGAGAGAGAGAGGTGGTGGTGGGGGGGGGACTGACAGGATAAGATGACTGTGTTCTTCCATTGCGTGCTTTGGAGTGGACATACATCAGTGCCTCAGTCCAGGTTATCTCATTTAAAGCTGTGGTCTGATGGTGTCTGCCTTCTCCTTCATTTCCTGTCAGCCTGTCTGCACTACATATGGACTCTTATTTTATTGCTCTCTCTCTGTGCAGCCTGGATGACAGGCAAAGATAAACTCATTCATGAATAGGAGTTACTAAATTATGAATGAATGACAAAATACATTTTCTCAAAGTGTGGAGTTTGCTGTTTGAAAACTGCAACTGACTCTTGACACGCCCCCCCCTTAGCAACAGAGCCAAAGACAGAATCCTTTATATCCTCTCAGTTGCATGAAGCATTTGTAAATAAATGAATAATTTTAAACTGCTTCTTTCATTTCAATTCAGCCAGATGTTACGTCCTCAAATATTAGTCTCTGGTTTATTTAACTTAGTGAAGCAGGATTAAAACAAAGATATTAGCTACAGCTTGGTGAATGGATATTCAGACCAGAGAATGAGGCGCTTTCAATTTCACCTGCTTGTCTTTCTGACCATAGCTGTTTAATTACTCACATTTCCATGCCCCTATTGCTCTCAAGTTTATAGATCTGAGTTTTAACTCTTGATTATACCAGTAGTTTATCTTCATCCTGCAATGTGGTGGTATAGGTCTGTTATTTAGTGTAAACTACCTATCATACTTCTTACTGTGATTGTCATATTACTTCATTGCAATAATAAGACAGTTTAGATCTACAGGTTGTGAGTTTTGATCACTTTTTATTATTTACCTCAGTTATTTCATGAGATATTGTTTCTTGATTGTGATGTCTTTGGTAAAATAAATTGTACCTAAAAAGAATGGATTGGAGGGGCATAACCTATTCATGATTTAGAATGGATTTACAGGAGTGATCAGGAAGCACAGGTAGGTAAAGTGACTTGCTCAGGGTCACACAGTATTCAAGTGGAAGTTGTGGGTATCTAACCCAGATCTGCTGGACGTACCAAGCTCATTCATGACTCATTGCTGGAAGCTCCAGGCTACTGTGCAGATACTGCACCTAAAATGTGATGCTTCTACTTTGGGCTGTTTACAGTTAAAACAATCATATGTTTCAGATTAATTCAGCACAGCAAGGGGCCACATGAGAAAGACCTTGGATACACAAGCTCTAAAATAAATTTGCTTCCATACTCCTGCAGCTCACACCATGGATTTGCCACTAGCCTAATGGATAAATACTCAAGTGTGATAAAACTTCCTTTGATAAGGTGCTAGTATTGTAACTAGTAGGTACGCCGTTCAAATCCCACCCCAGCCAGTAACAGTCACTTAACTTCACAAGTGCTCAACTCATCCCCAGCTGTAGAACTGGGTCACAGCAGATCCCACACTGAAAATTAGACACTTCTAAAATGGTCTGTTTTGACAGGCAGCTTAGCCAGTGCTGCATGATGCCACCCCCCCCCAATAAGGCAATGGACTCACGTGTCTGTGTACATAAAGAAAAACACTACCATTTTGTCAATAGTTTATTGGATACAGTTTTTATTTCCTGATAACCAAACTTGCATGGAAATGCAGTGATGGTTACAAATGTATCAAAGAAACCAGTGACAAACTATATTGCTTTTCTATATATATTTCAGTAAAGTGGGGTTTTGTTGGAACAACAGCACAACTTTTCTACTCAGACCTGGTGTAAACAAGACATTAAGGAATCACAGACAGTAAAAAGGTTGTTTGTTAGGGTACAATACTAAAATGGGCTAAAACTACCTTTCATAAAGTGCTAGGATAGAACCTAGAAGATATGGTGTTCGAATACCAACACAGCCACTGGCAATCACTTGATTTCCCTGTACTTCACTCACTCTCAACTGTAAAACTGGATCAAAGTAGATCCCTCACTGAACAAGTTCTAGTCAGAGCCAACACAAATGCATTAGCACTATAAGGGACGTACACACATATGGAACTGAGTGATGGAAGGGGATAGGAGATCTGTCAGAGACTAGAATGGGCGGGTGCAATTGACATATTAATGGCAGGATTTGCTGTTTGTGAAAGAGCCCTCTGGGAGGAACAAAATGGAAAAACTCCATCACTCAGTTACATTCACACTCTTTGTCTCAGTCCCTTATAGTGCTGCTGCAGCCATGTTGTCTCTGACTCGAACCTGTTTAGTAGGTAGTGTAATGTGGCCTGTGGTCTAGAGCACAAACTTAGAAACCTGCATAACACAGGTTTAAACCCTAATGGAAACAAATACTTTGTGACCTTGAGCAAGTAATGTAACCTCCCTTTCCTGCAGTCTACTGAACTGTGGATAGAAAAAAAAGCAGGGCACCACTAAAAATGTGATATTGCATTTAAGTTCAGTTATCCTGGGAAAATAAACTGTGGAATAAATTGAAATGGGTAGAAAAGAAACCTCTGCTGTTTTGAGGATTCTGAAATCATGGGAGATGAGCACCATCATGTGGTGAAGAATGGTAATGCCTTCATTATGATAAATATTCTACTGTTCAAGTGATATTGCACACTGCCCAACAGACTTGTAAGCAAAGTAATCATTTGCATAGCTGATGAAGATTTTTCCAAATTTACTATAAGCATCAGTGTACAAATACTTCAGAAAGTTTTTAAAACTTTTAAATGCGAGAATCCTGTATCAAAGGTACATTTAAAGCACAGTTAGTGTTAAAAACATTTTCAGAGCAAAACATCTTAGAAGATAAATGGTCTCCACTGACAGACTGCTTACACAGCACATTACAGTCAACACACACCCTCATAAAGCAAAGTATGAGCTACTAACATGGAGGTCCATCTTCCAAAGAGAAGAGAAGTACTTTAAAAATGAAAAATATAATGGTGCATCAGAGTCTGGAATGACAAGATGAACAGCAATATCTAACTTGACGTTCCTTACAGCAGATGGCAAAAGAGGAAAAACAATATTTCGCTGAGCAATGGCCTTATGAAACCAAAGAAAAACTATAATGGGCAAAGGAATTTGGCCTATATAATCCACAATCAATTAATATACAATGGTAAGTTACAATAGAGGTTTCTTATTGGCTGAGACCTTTTTTAACTGTTACAGTATCTCCAATATACTCATAGTAAGGGAAAGTCATTTTTTATTTCTAATGGATCCATAATATGCCATAATAGGAATATAGCCTTTCAGGGATGTGATTTTTTTGTGCATATTATCATTCCAAAGGGGACACAATTTGAAGATAGAGGGGGGAAGGCTCAGGGGCAATGTGAGGAAGTATTTTTTCACAGAGAGGATGGTGGATGAATTCAGCAGCCTTCCTGAGGAGGTTATGGGGACTAAAACTGCGGGAGAATTCAAGAATGCATGGGACAGACATAAGGCAATTTTTGTGGGGGGTAGGAAAAAATAAGCTGTTGGTTAAATAGGATCTGCAGCTTATCCTCTAGGTTGGGAAATGAGCAGACTAGGTGGGTCAAGCGGTCCTTATTTGCCATCAAAGTCTATGTTTATATGTTTCTATGTTCCTTAAATGGCTGCAGGCACTCTGCTACATATCATGCCTTTCCATATACCTCAGTAGTGATTACATCTACAAACATTCATGTCTTGTTGTGCCTTATTACTAACTCAGTACATGCCACAGTTTGTACTGACCCCATTACCAGGAAAAGTTAGAAATGTGTTTGACATAAGAAAAACTGATAGTCATTCCAGCTATACAGAATTGCCGTATATAGGGCTTTTTTTTTAGGTTGTCTGGTTTAACAAATTAGAGAAATGAAGGCATGATTCGAGTACAGTTACTTCACAACTATACATTTTCTATGGATTTTCATGGAAGTTATGATTCAGGGGTACAGTATTTACAAAGAAGATGTTTTGAAACCCAGTTAAACTGATATTATCATACAATGGCTGGAGATGAAAGATTCTAAGTGTTAGATATGAATTCTAGACTTACAGTGAAGCCCACCAGGATGAGAAGCTGCATTGCAGAGTTCTGCAGTAGAGTTACTGCAGTAAACAATGCAGTTTAAATGGGAGTTAATCCCTTTTGTCATGCAGTAAACCTGTCAGACTGCGCTTCATCCTGGTGGGCTTTACTGTATGTTAATGACTGGAAAGCATCCCTTAAAAAAGACTATAGACATTTAATTAAATAGCAGTGTTTTAGTTTAATAAGAAAGTGCTATGAAATGAGTAAAGAAATTCTAGAATATTGATTGGCTAATTGCCCCTTTTACCCATGTCCTCATCAAGCCTTAATGTTACAATCAGCACTAATTGTGCCAGGCAGAGCCACATAACACTGAGTACTCTTGCCACCCTGCCAGCCAACTGCGATCCCTGAAGCCCACTGCAATCTCAGTGACACCCCCAACACATAAACACAGGAAAAAAAGTGTCACTTATAAAATGGGCCTCCCTGTGAAGAAGTTAATTTGAAAATGCACACAGAAACTGTACATAAAAACAGTAAACAAAATATACTCAAATTAGTAGAAAAAAGAAAAAGTAGTCCTTGTCGTTGGCTTGGAATGCAGCTGTTTAATTAACAGTCACTATAGTGGGGAACCAGGCATCAACTAGTGAGGACCCCGCTCCCCCAAGAAGGAGAGCAGTCCATCAGAAACTCAATCCTTCTCGATCCCTGCCAACCCCTGGCATGCTCGTTCCTGAACATAGGTCACTGGCACAGCATGAGGTAAGGCGGCCAGTGCTTCAGCCCTCAGCACTACTGGGCTGGCTTACTTTTGTAGATTTAATCTTCAATCTGTCCTGATGCTTTAAGGTAGTTTTTTTGCAATGAATTTCCTTACTTTCAAAAAAAAAAGAGGTATATAAAGCACCAGGCCGATGGCATGCATTGCGATTGGACCTGGGGGTGATTAAGCACAGATCCTATCTTTCAGGATACAGGGCCTAATGCATGCTTTGCAACAAACATGATCATTTTCAAGGCCAGACTGCAGAGAGATACATGAGGCAGGGTAACAGTAAAGGACACTACCACTGAGAATGAGGGGTTCAATCTTGATGTGTGTTATCAACCTTTTTTTATCCTTATTGTTTATGTTTTTTTGTGGGCCCTACATTAAAGCGGCAAATTCATTTGGCATAGCATCAGACCTATAGCATGTTTCATTTAGGACCCCCAACAGCAGACCCATCAGGTATGATGCTGGACCAGCAGAGTGAAGGTTTTTTAAATTTTCTGGACTGCACCTGACTAAAGATAGGGTCAGTGCACTGGGGCAGAAGTTTGATATCTTTGCAGAGTATTTAAACTAGCAAATGGGGAGCGGGGTGCAGCACCCGGTACATCAAAAGGGAAAAACACCCCTCCCACCACAGCTAGTGATCAAACAGGAGTTCATCATGTTTGTAGTTCATTTGCATTACCAGGTAAGGAAAAAGGTCTGGCTCCCCATACGGCTTGCAGAAGAAATGCCGGACCTCGCCCAACAACTAACGCACCAAAAACTGGCCAATGGAAAATCATGTACACAAATGCCTGCAGTCTGGGAAACAAGATCCCAGACATGCAGGTAACAATGACAGAGGCTAAACTGGACATAGTAGCCATTACCAAGACATGGTTCACCAGTAATCACACTTGGGAGACATCAGTACCTGGCTATATACTGTTCAGAGGAGACAGTAGTGCAAAAAGGGGGTGTGGGAATAGCCCTTAATGTCAATGAAAATATCAAAGATACAGAAATTCAGAATACACATTAAGAGCCAGAAGTACTGTGAGTCACACTGGAAACAGGAAATGGGAGAGCCACATGAACTGGGGTTGTCTACAGGCCTCCAGACCAGGGGGAGGACATAGACACATTACTGTTAGAAGATATACAAAATATGACAGCTAAAGGGGAGGTTCTGATAATGGGAGTCTTTAACATGCCAGATACACATTGGTCAATACTAGCAGGAACATCTGGCAGAATCAGACACATAGTGGATTGCCTGCAGGGGAGGGCCTCAAACAACTGGTACAACAACCCACAAGAGGCTATCCTAGATCTAGTACTGACTAACAGGGAAAGGATCACAGATCTCCAGGTAGAAGGTCACCTGGGTGCCAGTGACCATCACATGGTATAGTTCAATTTGGCTACTAGAACTAAATCACCCCATTGCAAGGCAAAAGTATGGGACTTCAGAGGAGCTGACTTTGATAAGCTGGCCAGCAAAGTTAAGCTAGCCCTGGCAAGAAGAAATACAGGTGAGGAGGTACAGGCAAAGTGGTCAAGCATTAAGAATGCAATACTTGAAGCAACATCCCATTATGTTAGAGAGAAAAGCAAGAGCAAAAGAAGGAGGAAAACACTTTGGTTCTCAGAAACAGGAGCAGAAAAAGTCAGAGCCAAAAGGTTGGCCTTCAGGAAATATAAAGGAACACAGCAAGACGAACCTAGGGAGGCATATCAAACTTCCCTAAGGGAAGCAGGCAAGGCAGTAAAGCAGGCAAAGCACCAAACTAAGGAAACACTAGCACGAACAGTAAAAGAAGCTGACAATACTTTCTATAGATACATTAGTGAAAGGAGAACGTCCAGAGGGGGTATTGCTAAGATCAAAGCGGATAAGGGGGAGTGTGTGGAGGAGGACCAAAGAAAAGCATCTATTCTAAATAGATACTTCTGCTCAGTATTTACTGAGGAGAAAGTAGGGCAGGGCCCAGAGCTCAGCAGCATGGACATGAGGGAGGGAGGTGTGCACAAGTCCCTTCACAAAAGAAAGGGTCCTACAAGAGCTCATTAAACTCATGGTGGACAAGGCAATGGGACCAGATGGCATACATCCCAGGGTACTAAAGGAGCTAAGGGTGGAACTAGCAGAGCCATTATCAGAACTATTCAATGAGTCTCTGAGCACAGGAGAGGTCCCAGAAGACTGGGGAAGGGCTCATGTGATCCCACTCCACAAGAGTAGTAGCAGGGGGGAGGCAAAGAACTATTGACCAGTCAATCTTACCTCAGTAGTGGGCAAGATTATGGAGGCACTCCTTAAGGAAAGGATAGTGCAACTCCTGGAATCCATAGGAGCACAGGATCCAAGACAGAATGTGTTTACAACAGGAAGGTCCTGTCAGACTAATCTTATAGATTTCTTTGACTGGATAACAAGAGTGGTTGACCAAGGGGGTGCAGTTGATATCACCTACCTTGACTTCAGCAAAGCTTTCGATAGTGTTCCACATAGAAGATTAATTAATAAGCTGGGTAGGCTCGGGCTGGGTCAGAAGGTGGTCAACTGGGTGGCACACTGATTGGCGAGCAAAACTCAGAGAGTGGCGGCAAATGGTATACAGTCAGAACAGATGCAAGTCACAAGTGGTATACCTCAGGGATCAGTCCTTGGACCAGTCTTCTTCAATGTCTTCATCAGTGACATTGCTGATGGACTGGAGGGTAAGGTTTGTTTGTTTGCAGATGACACCAAGATCTGCAATAGAGTAGATGATCCAGATGGGGTGGGCAGAATGAGATGAGATCTGGATAAACTGGCAAAATGGTCAGAAGAATGGCAACAGGGGTTTAACGCAAAGAACTGCAAGATCATGCACACAGGGAGGAGAAACCCTGAAGCCACCTATAGGTAGGGAGGGGAGTTGCTGGCAGTCTCAAGGGAAGAAAGAGACTTGGGCATCGTCATCACAGATGACCTGAAACCATCCAAGCAGACCACCAAAGCAGTAGGTAAGGCTAGGGGAATGTAGGGGTGTATTGGCAGGGGTATCACAAGTCATAAGAGGGATGTAATAATCCCTCTTTAAAAGACACTGCTGAGACCCCATCCGGAGTACTGCGTGCAGTACTGAAGACCGCACCTGCGCAAGGACATTAACAAAATGGAGGCAGTCCAGGAAAGGGCAATGAAAATGGTGCAGGGACTGCATCAGAAAACATATGAGGACAGATTAACAAAGCTTAATATGTATACCCTAGAATAAAGGAGGGAGAGAGGTGATATGATTGAAACATTCAAACATCTTAAGGGTATTAACAAGATGAAAGAGTCTAACATGTTTCATTATAAGAAAAATAGCAGGACAAGAGGACGCAGCATGAGATTAGAGGGAGGCCGATTAAGGGGTAATGTGGGAGTTATTTTTCACAGAAAGGGTGGCGAATGCATCAAATGGCTTACCTCAGGAAGTGGCGGATATGAAAACAGTGCAAGGCTTTAAACATGCATGGGATAGGCAAAAAGGAGCAATACAGATGAGTATGAATAGATATGCCATTGACAGACTACAGGCCTATTCCACATTCATAAGGTAGAAACAATGGGCAGACTGGATGGGCCTTGTGGTTCTTATCTGCCATCAGCTTCTATGTTTCTATGTTTCTTTATAAAGGACCTCAGGGCCTATATGAAGCAACTGACATATCTGGCATGGTGCCTGACCTGTAGCTTCTTTGTGTAGGGCTCTATTGGCCCTGTGAAAAGCAGCAGACCCATTAGGCTGGATACAAAATTGCCACTTGAGTGGTCAAAAATGAAAAAGCTATAGGTGATAGACAAAAGTGAAAAAAAACTGAATCCCCCAAAAAACAAACTGTGCATGCCCATGGACATTTCGTGTCCTATTTTTACAGTTAATCTTTTATTGTAATTATTGTGATTGTACATACAAATACACTACATTCTCCAATATACACTTACATAAATTCTTAATAGGAGAAGGAAAAAACATGATGTCTGAAGTATTATACAATGGTATTAAAGGGGAAAACATATGTTGAGAAAGCAATATGTAGCAGTACAATCTGTACGATAGAGAGAAAATATGGCAATTTATGTTTCAAGGGGTAAAAGGAGCAGATACAAACAAGAAATATGAGCAGTCGTGATTGTACTTCTATTATGCTGTAATTTAATACAAGTATGTGTAAGATTGTATAAAGGAAGAACATAAAAAAGAGAAAAATATCTAAGAAGGCAAACAAGAATGAAGAGGGAAAGGGAAGAAGAAAAGGAGATAAAAAGATAGAAAGAGAAGAGGTAAAAAAGGAATGAAAGAGCTAAAAGCGGGATTCCAATGTGAACATATAGCAACCCATGGATTAAGAGATGATATGTGTAAATGTGTTTAAATATTTTAAATAGTGCTGCCAGCATTTATTATATAAAAAGTTGGTCAGAGGCTACATGTGACATACGATCAAGGATGGCGTATTGAGATAGACGAGGCAGTATAGCGCAGTGGTCTAAGGCTCTGAGCTGCAAATTTGGTGACATCCAGCAGACCAGACCTGGGTTTGAATCCCACAGCTTCCACTTGTATACTGTGTGACCCTGAGCAAGTCACTTAACCTCCTTGTGCTCCCAGGTCGCTCCTGTAACAAAGCTTTCAGCTTAGTGTGCTATACCTGGTTAAACAACTAAATAAAAAAAAAAAAAAGATAGTTGTTTGAGAATATCCGGGAGGGTGGGAATGATGTTGGATCTCCAGTGCATTAGTACAAGGTGTTTAACTTGAAGGAATAGTAGAGATAACCACATATTCTGACAATGGGATATTTTGAATGCATGAGCATTGAAAATACCAAGTATGCAATGTTTTGGTTCTAATGTAAAGGATCGACCAATCACTTTCATTGCAAAAAATGAATATGATGCCAAAGATTGTGTATGGGAGGACAATGCCATAAAATATGTAGCAAATTGCCATTGGGGGAGATACAGCACCAACATTTATTGTTGTTCATTAAGCCCATTTTTTGCAAAATCTCAGGAGTTCTGTACCATAGATGCAGAATTTTGGTTTGTATGAGTGAACTGCAATAATCCTTGAAAGATTTATGGCAGGATAGCCAGCATTTATACCATTGTGAATTGGTTATGTTATAATTTAAAAGGGTACTCCATTTATTTTTTGAAATGATAGATTGATCTGGAATTGTATTTCTGATATGTTTGTAAATGATACTATTTAATTTAGAGTTTGTTTTGATCCATTTAGACATAAAAGTATCATATATAGATTGATGAGAACTAGTTGGAAGATAAAGGTTCCATGCCATGCGTAACTGTAAATGTTTCCAGAAATCATGCTGGGGAAGATTCCATTGTTTGCGCAGGTCAGAAAATAATTTTAATTTGAGAGTCTGAGGTATAAGTATATCCTCCAAGAAAAAAATGCCCCTGTTTTTCCAAACACACAAAAAAATTTGGGTGATTATCAAGAGTGATGATGCGGTTCCCCCAAACGGGAACATATATGAGAGGGATTGGGTTGGATTTAAGGCATGTATGAATTATTTTCCAGTAGTATATGGATGATGCTGTAGTAGGGTGAGATTTAAAATTTAAGGGGAGAGGGTTATAAATGAAGGAAGTGGTGACATTGCCCAGACATAGAGATGTTTCCATATTGACCCACAACAGTGATTTATTGCTGGGTTTATTAAACCATATTACAGTTTGGGCAGTGCGGAAGGCCCAAAAATATGTTTGGAACCAGGGGAGCCTGAAGCCCCCTTTGGACTAGTGGAAACGAAGTTTGTTATGACTAAATCTGGGAATTTTGCCTTCCCATAAAAATTGCCAATTATATCATCAATTCTGACAAAAAAAAGTAGACAGAGTTAAAGAGATATTGGAAAATAGATACAGCATTTTGAGAGCTATTGACTTCTTGATAGTGGAGAATTTCCCATTAAAAAAGAGGTTAAGCAGTTTCCATCTGTTGAGAGTGTTTTCAATATTTGCTAATAATGGGGAAAGATTGGCGTCCCATATCTTGTCTAATTTAGAGGTGATCTGTATTCCAAGGTAAGAGATACTTTGAGGGGCCCAAAGAAAACTTAATATTGTATTTATAGAAGGATTACAAAAATTGTTCAATGGCATTGTTTCTGATTTGTTTAGATACAGAGCAAGCCCAGAAAGTGAAGTAAAGTTGCTAAGTAACATAATTAAGAGTAGTCCTGAAATTTCAAGATTTTCGAGTAGAATGAGGAAGTCATCAGTGTAGGATAGTGAAGTATAGTGGAACTTATGCATAGGGATATCTTGGATCATGGAGGATTGATGAAGAGCAGCTGATAGGGGTTCCATAGCTAGAATAAAAAGAGTGGGGGATAAGGAGAACCCTTGCCTGGTACGTTTTGCCAGATGAAAGGATGAGGACAGAGCAGAGTTAGTAAGAACCCGGGCAGAGGGGAGGGTGTATAGTAATTGAATCCATGTACAAAATTTATTAGTGACACCAAAGTGGGATAGAACATGATACAAATGAGTCCAGTGGAGAGAATCGAATGCCTTTTCAAAGTCGATGGCTATAGCTGCAGCAGGTGATTTAAGAGATTTAGCTTTGTAGATTAAATTAAATAATAAGCAGAGATGATCAGAACCAGTTCTATTTTTGACAAATCCATCTTGGGAAGTATGGACAAGTTTCAAAATTATTGAATCTAAATGAGTATTTAATATTTTGGCAAAAATGTTCCCGTCCATATTAAGTAATGATATCGGTCTGTAACTGGATGGGAGAGAAGGGTCTTTATCTTTCTTTGGTAGGACGGGTATAATGGCTTCTGTCATAGAATAGGGAAGTTTACCTTTTGAAGATGCCTCTTTGAAGACCTTAAACAGTAAGTGGCATAAGATGTCAGCTAGAGGTTTATAAAAGTCTACAGAAAAACCATCACTCCCATAAGCTTTTACAGATTTAAAGGAATTTAGCACTGCTTGTATCTCATTTAGGGAAAAGTGTTCATCCAGCAAAGCCATATCTTGTTGGAAGAGGTGTGGTAACTACAAATTGTCCAGAAATTGTTGCATATATTCAGGTTGTGGGGGAGTGGGGTGAGAGTATAATTGCTGGTAGAAGGATTGCATAACATGGTTAATTGAGAGATTATCTGTATGGATTTTGCCTGAAGGAACTTTCAGACAGGCAATATGTCTCTCCATCTGTTGATTCTTGAGTTGATAAGCAAGCAGCTTCCCGTATTTATCCCCTTGTTATTATTCCCAATAACGGTGTTTAAGTCTAAGGAGGGTGAGTTCAGTTTTCCTGGATATTAATTCATTGATTTTAATTCTAAGCTGAAGAATTTCAAGGTGTAGTTGTGAGTTATTATCTGGATTTTTTGTTTATAATATTGGGTTTCTTTTTTTTTAAGAGATTTCTCTAAATCTGCCAATTGCTGTTCCCTTAGTTTTTCCTTGTGTGCTACATAGCTTATAATTTTCCCCCTAACTGTTGCTTTAAGTGCTTCCCAGATGGTACCTTGAGATACATCAGGAGTGTTGTTAAAGGAAAGAAATTCTTGGATTTGGGATCTAAGCCAAGATAAGAAATCAGGGTCTTTCAATAAGAATGGGTCTAGACGCCAGGAGGGGGATTTAGGTTGGGGCAGGCCCCAAATAAGATGTCATTTTATAGGAGAATGGTCTGATCTAGTAATTGGGAGGATAGTTGTTTCAATAATGTTTTCAGTGGTGAATGGGGAAGAAAACCAGTAGTCAATTCTGCTATAAGATTTATGAAGCGGTGAGTAAAAAGTATAGTCGCGCTGTCTAGGATGGTGTAGTCTCCAAATGTAGGTGAGACTGAAGTTTTTCATTAGCATTGAGAGTGCAGAAATACTTCTGGGGTGGGAATCACATGAAGAGTTACTTCTGTCTAAATGTGCTTCAAAAGCTAAATTAAAATCCCCACCTACAAGTATAGGAGAATTGTTAAAGTTACTGTTCATAATTTGTTGGGACGTATTATGAAAGAATTCAGGCGAATCAGGGTTAGGGGCATACATGTTGACTAACATAAGGAGGCCTGCAGGGGTATTTAAGTGGGCTATAATCCATCTGCCATCTGAATCAGAGATGGATTTGATAAGGGTCAAGTTAAGGGATTTATGTAATAGAATAGCAACCCCCATTATCTAGAAGTAGAGGTGGACGCATATACTTGACCGATGCAATCCCTTCTGAGTCTGTTGACATCCTCTATTAAAAGTTTTGTTTCTTGTAAAAAAGCAATATGAGTTTTATGCTTTTTGAGTTAAGAAAGTATTTGCTTTCGTTTACAAGGTGAGTTGAGTCCCTTAACCTTCTATGAATGTAGAATTAGATCACTTATGTTAATGGGGAGATGAGTATGAAAACACAAATAGGATGTAAGGAACTCATATTGAAAGGGCTAGAGGATGTTACAGACTCAGAAGGCATAGTACTAGCACAGTCAAATGCATGCAGGATATTTAGTTTGTGGAAATATTTAAATCCCGGGTGAATGTTTTCATTGGGTCTCACAAGGAAGAGAGGTAGTAAAAAGAATATAGACAACATATATATATATATATATATATATATATATATATATATATATATATATATATACATATATATAGTTACTAAACAAAACCTATGAATGTTATTCTAACACACTATGAAGTCTTTAGGTAATATAGCAAGATATGAGTCAGTGAAATCACCAAGACTCTCTTGCTATACTACAGAGCATGTAAACAGTAAGTAAATCTTGGGAGAAAATGATCTTAAACCCAAGATACAAACTGTAAACAATTCTTTCTATCAAGTTATAACTGTGACTAGAACTAAAGTGAACATAATAATTCCCTGGGGGGGGCCATGAACATCTTACCATATATGAAAAGGGGATTACAGAAAATATATGCAATCCCAGACATAATAACACATCTTGAACCTAAGTTAGGCTGGAAAAAAGAACTGAGCTGAAATACTATTATGGCAATGCAAACAGTATGCCATCATGATTGGCTAAGTCCTAAAATTATAAGAGCAGCTGTACTTGTGCCATCTACTATGTACTTACTCACATAATCATAATGCTTAGACACATAAGTGTTTATGTAGGAGGAGTGTTCAGATAAAATGGAGCAAGTAGGGTCCAAATAGTATAACGGTTTATGGGGTGTCAAGGCATTACAAGATCCAAATTGTATGTGGGGTTATCTGGTGAAAGTCTTGTATTGAACAGGAATACGTAGTCATTCTGGCAATGTGGCATTTATAAGAGTTGAGTTTGTTCAGGCTTCGAGGTACTGCATATATTATTGATAAGTACTAGGTATTTTTAGTAGCACAGATCCAAAAATCACCCCTAGGGAAGGAGTTGCTTTAACATAGTGAGATTTCAAGACCTGGAGAGGGTCGAGTGAGCTCAGCTATAAGATTACAACACAGGCTTAAAAAGCCATATTATAAGGGCTTCGAGTCAGACTGTGCTATCTATTACTGACTGCAGCACATTGAGTAAAATAATAAAGATGAGACACCTCGAAAATAGCCTGCAATGCCTAATTATAGGGTACAACTGAAGACTAAGTGATAGATAAATAAAACAGTACAAGTTGGTATACCATGGTTATAGAAAAGGGGATTTAAAGTTAGATAAAGGCGCGGTGGAGTGGGAAGGAGACTGGAGAAACATATTAATGAGTTAAATGTTAGTCTGGGACGTAGTAGGGGATGAAGGGAAGAACTAATTGAGGACCACATTAATATAACCCCAAGATACAGTAAATTTATAATGTTTACATATGGTAACAAATGTGTAGGGTGATGCTGGATCACAAATTAGTTAAGAAGGCAACCTCCCTTAATGGTTATTTGAGAAGGCCATACTGATAAAAAAGATGGTAGACACCTCTAACTGAATATAGAAAATCATTGAGCACATATGAATTAGTCTAACATTATATAAGAACTGCCCCTTTAAAAGAAGAACATACCCAACATTAGGGATACTCAAAAACTGACATTATGAGTAATATATGCAAAAATAACTGGATGTATAATGTAGCAGACATTACATTGAGATAGAAAACTCCAAGACTGTCACAATAAGATGCCTAAATAATATGACATGCTATTAAACCAAAAGTCTGTAACCGCGATGTACAGCTTATCACTTTCCAAACCAGATGGATGTGATAGTATGCACACACAAGGAATGCACTGCGCGGTTGCAGGGCAGACAGATTCTGATAGTGATCAGAGAGCCGAGGTTAATTAGGCACCAAACTCAAGAGGTACTGATATATACACATGCCCAGGCATCATTTATAGGTTTGATTTGTTTTTGCACTTCCCCTTCTGTTTCTTTTTGGGAGTCTCTGCTGATTTGAAAGGGGAGCTGGTCACCAATTCAGCCCAAGAGGAATCAGGAGAACTGCCACCCTGTAAAGCTTTTCCAAGGTCATTGCCGACAGGATCCATAGCTGATTCTGGGAGGTCTTCCTGAGACGAGTTTAAGTCCTCTTGTAGTAAAGAAAACTTATTGGAGAGGGTTAGAGGTGTAGTGAAGCCAACATGTCACTCGTGCTGAGAGGTAGGCCTAGCAGGAGAAGCATCTACACAACAGTCATGTTTAGAAGAAGGTGGATTCAAGTTCTTTTTGTCTAGCAAGCGGATTGAGATTCGGACAGGAGGTGCTGCATCAGCCTAGATGTCACATCAGAATTTCCAAATGGGGCAGTTGGAAACTGGGGCTCACCAAGAAATGCAGCCAAGGCTTCCGGAGTGTTGAAATCTTTGGTTGAGTCACCCAGAAACAGGTGCATGACAGCAGGGTAGCACAGAGCAAATTTGATCCCTCGTTGGTGTAAGGTAGTTTTAATAGGATTGAAAGCTCTGTGTTTATTAGAGAGTTCCTTAGAGAAGTCTCTAAAAATAGAAATTCTACGATCTTACCAAGTAAGCGTTCCCACTTGTTTTGCTCTATTGATAATCAGTTCAGTGTGGGCATAGTTTAAGAATCTGGCAATGATAGGCCTAGGTTTCTGATCTGGACCAGGCCTCCAGCTTAAAGTATGGTGTGATCTCTCAATAGTAAGGTCTTGACCATGTGGGAGTTTGAGCAGGGCTGGCAGCACATGTAATAGAAACGCGCTAGTATCTCCGAGTTCTGCACCTTCAGGAAAACCCAAAAACATCAGGTTATTGCGTCTGTTACTGTTTTCAATGTCATCAATTTTATTCTGTAGGCTTCTGATAACTCTGTCTTGCTCTGTGATGGTGGCTTGCAGGATGTTAATAGAACTTTCATTTTGAGCAACTTTAACTCCAGCATCATTGATTTTTTGGTCTAACACTTGCATGTTAGTGATGTTTTGTTGAGATGTTATTTTTAGGTCGTTAATTTCCCAGATGAGTTGTTGAAGCATAATTTCCACTCTTCTGAGGGAGCTGTTTTGCAGGAGCTGTTCAACCATTGTAGTAGGCCTTCACAGGGAAGCAGTATAAATGCAGAAAATTATAGCTATAGAGTTATGATATAGAGAAAATAATTTACCAGAGTTGAGCTATGATGGTAGTCAAATTATATTTCACTTGCTGGTAAACACTGACAGTCTGGGATCAGGAGGATGGATGATGATAGATGGTAGTCCCAGGGAGAGGCGGAATTAAGCAGCCTTCTTCAGCACAGCCAAGCCACGGCCCCCTTCGTGTCCTTTTTGACTTAGGAAAAAAAACTACAGTAACATAGAAACATAGAATTTGATGGCAAATAAGGACCACTTGGCCCACCCAGTCTGCCCATTTCCCTACCTAATGGATAAGCTGCAGATCCTAGTTAACCAGCAGCCTACTTCTTTCTACCCTCAACCCCTAGAATTGCCTTATGGCTGTCCCATGCATGCTTGAATTCAACCACTGTTTTTGACTCCACAACCTTCTCTGGAAGGCCGTTCCAAGCATCCACAACCCTCTCTGTGAAAAAATACTTCCTTATATTACCTCTGAGCCACCCCACCCATCTTCAAATTGTGCCCTCTTGTTCTTGCACACCTCTTTTTTAAAAGATGCTACCCTCTTGGACTTTGTTGATTCCCTTGAAGTACTTGAACGTTTCTATCATGTGCCCCCTCTCCCTCCTTTCCTCGAGGCTATACATATTAAGTTCCTTTAGTCTCTCTTCATATGTCTTCCGGTGCAGACCCTGCACCATTTTAAGTCTGAGCACATGTACAGTTCACTTCTGTGGGTCTTTGTGTTTTTAGGGATGCTTTTTTTCTACTGTATCACCCCTAACCTTTTTACCTTTTACGTTTTTGTGTAAAACACAACACGAGGGACATGGTGCTTACCACCCACCCCCACCACTGAAATCTCTCAACTGACAGTTTTAAATCTGGTCTGAAATACATTTTTTTGGATATTAAATTCAGCCCTTTTATGGGACAATCTAACTACATCCATGTGTGTGTGTTTGTGTGTGTGTGTGTGCATAATGTTTGTTTGCTTAGTTTTTCCCATTCCCATAGGCAGCACACTACAGAAGGAGACAGTGCCCATATGTGGTAAAGTGGGGGGTGCCAGTCACCTGTCATTGTATCTGGCTTAAGATAGTGACTGGCTAAGGTGGATGGAGGGCTGTGCTGATTAATCCACCATGAGATGCAGCTGTATTTTACTGCATGTACATTAGTGACCATAGAGGGAGGATGCTGGCTTGGGTGATAGAGGGTGGGAGAGGAAGGTGGGGACAGGGACTTTCAGTACAGTGGCAGCACCCAGGTTGTGCTCACAGTAACTGCGTCATCAATTTTCTGTTAATAAAGGAATAATGCCCGACAGGGTGGGTGTTATGCTGGGATAACATCCCACCTTGGGTGGTTGGGCCCGAGGCCAACGCGAGGCGCCCAACACCCAAGGCGGATGTTATCCCAGCATAACACCCACCCTGAGGGCATTATTCCTATTATACAATGGCTCGTTAATTTTAAAAGACAGAAAGATGAGGAAAAATGCATTTTAAATACATTTTGTGTTTGATTTTCAATGTGGAGGTGTACTGAAAAGAAAAGTAGTTCTGTTTTGGCCAGTAGGTGGTGCTGCTGCTAAACAAATTGATGTGTTTTTGAATGTGCTGCTGCCCCCACACACACACACAAACAACTGTATCTTGTTTGCAGTTCTCTCGGTACAGTTTGCTTAATGTGCGGGACAGTATCCAGTGTGGATTACAATTTGATCGGAGCTGCCAGCGTGTCACTGTTCTGTGAGACTCCGGTTTTAGCACTGTGAACAGAAGGCTGTGACAGTACGGAAGTCTGTGACAGTACATGGCAGGATGTAGGGAGGATTAGTTTTGGAGATTACGAGGTGAGCTGGGATGGGGGAGCTGGAGAAAAACTGTCAGTCCGTGACTGTTGACAGTTTGCGATTTACTGAGTCGAGGATTGCGGTTTTTGAGGTAGGAAGCGAGCGCAGCATATTTCGAAATTGGACGTGTTCAACTATCGTAGCTGCAGAGTGAGTGGACTTCGGGGCTTCCATTTGTTTATGTATTTTTAAACTGTCTGAGTTGGGAATGTTAACGTTGTGTGGCAGCATGGTTACCAGGGTGGCGTGTGACACGGAGCACAGTTGTTAAGCAGGGCGGGAAACTTCGATTCCGTGCACAAGAAGAACTGCTGTAGCTGCTGCTTGGGACGATAGTGGAGTGATATTTTGTTTACTTGGAATGCGGTCGTCAGTGCACTGGGAGTAGAGTCGGGATGTTATGCTGGGATAACATCCCGGTTACTGTCCCAGTCTGACCAATCGGGGACAAGGATTTTCTCTTGCCATTGTATAATGTACAATAATAACTGGTCAGTAATTTTTCCTATGGGTTGGGCCAGTTGATATTTCCCGTAACAACTGGCTGGTTGTTATTGCATTCACGAGCCATTTCAATCAAAGTATGCCACTCCATCATTGGCTCTTGTCTTGCTTGTGGGTGGGTGTAACAGTTCAAAAAACAAGGCGGCTCCGTCTCTCACTTACCGTGGAGCCGCCACAACATGAATTTTCAGGATAGTGTTTTTTTATATCCGATTGATCCTACCTGAAAAAAATTGCTGCTCAGTGTATTATAAAAAATAAAAAGATTGGGGGAAGGGGGTGCTGTGAGAATTTTATGCACACCCTCATTGTGGGATGCTTTGATAAAACCCTCAAGCTTCACCCTTGGGGTTTATATAGCATCCCACAACCCGGGTGTGCATTAAATTCTTATAGCACCCCCTTCCTCATCCTTTATTCTCCATGTCCGGTCACAAGGGTTGGGCACCCAGTATTGAAATAGGGCAGGTAATGGCTGACTGTTGGCAAAGCATGACAGAGTGGACTGAAGGGGTTTGATGATGTACCCTTCTAAATCTGTAACCCCAGGTGCTAGTGACCATGGCTTTACTGCCTGACCAGAGTTTGTTTGTTAATGTACTGTCCTGTCACCAGGGTTGGGCACAAAATGTTGAAATGGGGCAGGTAGGGGCTGACTGTTGGCACGGCTTGAGAGATTGGACTGAAGGGGTCTGATTATGCACACTTTTGGGTCTGTAACCCCAAGTTCTAGTGAGCATAGCTGTACTACCCATCTCTACTTCTCTCACTGTTTCCTTCTCTTGGTGCTCAGTCTCATAGCGGAAACTCTTTGTAACATTCACACTGGGATCATACTGCCACACACACTATGACGCAGCATGCTGGGCATCAGAATGTCCGGTGCCCAACCTAGTCCATCAGGCACTAAAAAAAACAACAGTCCTTCTACAGAAAACTACTTGATGGGTCCAGTGCTCAACCTGGATTATCAGGGAATAAAAAAACTGGCTCCCTCCCAAAACCACCTAATGGGTCCTGTGCCCAACAGGATCTGTTAGAGAATATACAAATATGTCCCTTCTCCACCACCCAGCTACCTGAGGTGTCCAGGGCCAAGCCTAGGCTGTCAGGGAATAAAGAAACTATCCCACTCCCCTCAACAATCTGGCAAATTACAAGTCGGACCTGGCCTGTCAGGGAATAAACAAAAAAAATGGTCTCCCTCCCTCAAACTACCTGATGGGTCTGATGTCCAACCTTTCCGATCAGTGAATTAAAAACTCCAAAAGTACAATGCTTGCGCTCAAGAAATGAAGGTTTTGCACTGCTGCAGGGTGGCTAGCCCGAAAATGACAAGTTCCAACTTTTTTACCTACTGTACAAAACAAAATGTCAAAATACAATAAGGTCAAATCTGAAAACATATCATCGTATATAAAGTTGAGCACAAAACTGGCATCAATATTAACTGCTAGTTTTGTGCACAACTTTATATGATATTTTTTCAGATTTAACCTTATTGTATAATGCCATTTGGTTTGAACAGCAGGTAAAAAAGTTTGTTTTAGAAAAATGAGTCAGTAATTGGCAAAAAGTGACAACGTTGAAGATCATGTTTGTATATTTATAGTGTGTAATAGATTTAAAACTATTTAAATGGGTGGTGATTGGTGTAGAGCTTTTGATGATGTCACAAGCTTTCTACTAGTATTTAAGTGAGCAATGAATTCCCATATGTAAGCTAACACCCCCTTGGAGGCACTGAGCCAAGGCATTAGGGACGCAGCACATATGATGGAATAAAAATTCACCAATTCATTGTTAAGTATTTTGTTGTCATCTCTCCTATTTGACATTTTGAGTGCAGCATCTTGAAACAGTGAATTAAAAACATCTGGCCCTCCCTGCAACTACCAGATACATCCACGGTTCAACCCAGACCATCAGAAAATAAAACATCTAAGATATGGGGTGGGGGATTTCAGTGGGTTATCAAGAAATTAAACTAATTTACTGGTGCTGTGGGGATTTGAACCACTGTGTAATGTGTAGGGAGCATTACTGAAAAGCAGTGCAGTTGTGTCAAGGCCCTTCCTGTGGGTACTGTATAAAAAATCTGTAAAAGTGACATTGGTCGTGGTTCTCAAATAATTACAGTTAGAACAGGGAGACTGAATCAGAGAGTAAGGCTTGCTAAAAATAAGAAAGCAATAAGACATGACAGGGCAGTGTTTGTCATGAGTTAATGCCTGACCAGGTGCATAGTGAGGCACGTGGCATTCATGCCAAGTGCCTTGAGCAGCTGGAGTGCATTAACCAATGACAACCACCAACCCAAATGTCTGATTGCACTTACAAAATGGGTAATGAAGTGATGGAGCCAACTGCCAAACTGAGCATATGCATGTGCTTGTAGCTTCGTGTCGGACCAGCACTATTTTGTTAAAAATAGACTTCCATTTTACAAATCGATAGTACTGCTTATCTGAATCAAGTTCCTTAACTGACATTGATCAGCTTAATATCAAAAATTGACATCATGGAACAAAACACCCATGGAAGCAAAGCAAATGAAGGAGCCAGATCGAAAACCAACAAGACCCAAAGCAGCTTCAGACCATCAACCTCCACACTGATGGCCAATGCCATCAGTAAAGAAGCTTTGCTTCTCACGCTACAGTTGGTGTATTCCACATTAGAAGCCCTAGTGGGAAAGGTAACCACACTGGATGCCATTGTAATCAGGATGCAGAAAGAAGCTAAGAGTGCCTCAGACTCAGCAGTTAAAGCCCTCATGACTGCAACGGGTCTTGTTAAAGAAAACTTGGTGCTTAGGCTGAAATTTGAGCATCTTGAAAGCCAAGCACAGGCTACAGATATCAGAATAGAAGAAATGCTGGAGGTTGTGGGAGAGGAGGACATTAAAGCCTTTATCCATCAGTGGCTAATCAATCATTTGTATTTTCAAAAGTTTTGTATAACGAACTCTACAGAAGGACCACTCGTCCCACATGGGGTGATGATCCCTCACCTCGGGCAGTCATAATAGTTTTAGCAGATGAACTGGAGCTGGATGAGATGCTACAAGCTGCCCCACATGCTGAGACCATGGAGAGGCAGGGTACAGCCATACTTCTATTAAATGTACCTCCGTTTCTCCACTTGGTTAAGAAGGAAGGTGTTCGTCAGGGTCAGACAACAGCTGAGAACTAGAAGTGAAACACATTCTGATGCCTCCTGCGAGACTGAAAATAATTTATGGAGGATGAATCTATATCTACATACATCCAAAAGATGCTGGTAAAACTGTGGCCTATATCAGCAGAGAATGTTCAGCCTGTGGGACTAAATGCAAATCAGATGACAAAATATGAGATGCTACAATCAGGTTTCCTCTTTTACTGGAAAGGGGTACAGGTCAGGGTTGAATTAGGGAAAGGCTATAAAACCTGAAGTGAACTGATGACATTTATGAAGTGCTCAGGCCTGATGTCCATTCATGTTTTTTTTTTTACTATTATTACAGATGTTTAAAAGTTTTTGCTGCTATAGGTGGATTAGTGAGCTACAGATGTTTCAAAGTTTTTGCTGCAATAGGTGGATTAGTGAGCTAGCACATAATACAGCATTAGCTCAAAAATGGCACCTTCCTGCCACAGGACACATAAAGAGGACATCAATCTAACCACCATTGTTATTTGAAAACTGTTTGAGTATTATTTTTGTTGCAGCCACTTTCTGAATGGCTAGGAGTTTGAACAGTTATAGCACAGTACGCACTGACTTTAGTTTTTGATGGACTAGTTTAAAACTGAAAATCTTATGTTTGTTGCTGGACATAATGCTGTGTTTGAATGCAGATACTAAGCTGATTGTTTTATTTACAATACTCTTTCTAGTTATGCTGCAATTATCTTTTTTCTCATCATTCTAGGTAATATTTGTTGTTCAATGCCTAGTATACATCACAGGGTTTCTGATGTTGTCTTCAAGAACGGTCTGATAATCCAAGCTTTATTGCATGCCATATTATTGTATTTCTCCTTCAAATAAAGTTTATTTGAAGGCATACAGTCCAGTAGGTGAATGGTACAATCTTTAGCACAGATCTCCAGTACATGCAATGTCCTCGTTCTTTGCACTATTAGCTCATTCTAACAAACTTTGCAGTTCAAAATTTGGTGTTCCCTCTGTATGTAGTAACACTATCTGGAATTTATCAACTCCTAACATTAAATTTGTGTCCTGTCTTTTCGTTTTTGGATCCCTGTCTACAGTAAAAATGGTGCAGTTGAAAGCACCACCAATAACAGTAGTCAGGAGGTGTGGAGAAAGTGTTCAAATTATTTGAATAAAACAATGCATGCTGCTTTAGTCTGGGCAACACATAGGTTGAAAATTCTATAATGAGTCTCATCTCATATGTCTAAAAGTAAGGGTCTTCCAGGCCAATTTCCACTAATTTTTGGACCGTAATATTAGTAGTTTTAAAAAGGATCCCAAGGCCATCACAGGTATCCTGTCCAAAGGACCAAAAGTGTTCAACCACAGGGCCATTTCCTTTCACACTGTTCAGTTTTGGAAATTGTTTTTATTCTAGTATCTTGTAAAAAGAATATCTTAAAAGGAGAATCCTTAAAAATTGAAAAGATGTGTGATCTTTTCCTGTTTAAGATACTATTTACATTTAGAGTTGCTATTGCTACTGCAGTAGGGGGTCTATTCTAAGCCATGATGTTTTGAAGTTAGAAACTGAAATGCATCTTCCTCAAGTCTAATCATTTTTCTACTTTATTCTAGTTTCTCCTTCTGGATCTTGTGTGTTCAGGAAGTTCTTTTTCCATCTCTGAGGAAGCCATTCTTTGTGATGTTAGTGCTGAAGATGTTGAGCAAGAAGACTCTGAATCCATTTCCCCATACAATTCTCCCCAGTCTCTTCCTGATGATAGAGCTTGAAATTTATTTAATGTAGTAACATCTGTTACAGTTTTGATATTTGTTTTTCTAAGCTTTGGCACCTCAATGTCCTAATTCCTCTTGTAACAATAATGAACTGAGGAGGTGGTGGCATACTATATATTGTTTATGGGTGACCTAAATTTTAATGATATTGATTGGACAGAAAAAAACAGTCTCTAATTCTCTGTCAAAGGATTTCTTGGCACTATGTGATGAATTAAATTTAATTCAACAAGTTAAATTTCCAACAAGAGGTAACAACACTCTTGATATTGAACTAAGCAGTAGTGATGCAGCAAATTAAAATTTCACCCGAGAAGAGCTGGCGAAGTGGTCAAATTCGCATTGTGGAGCACTTCACAAATTTTCCTACAGAAGGCAGAATTTCGCCTAGGCAAAATTTTGCCTTCCATAGGTAAAATTTCACCTTTACGCAGGTATAACTAAATTCCTGGTGACTAGCGGTCCCTCCCCCCACCTGTCCCACATGTATAGAATAATCCCTGGTGGCTAGCGGTCAGGTGGGGGGGAGGAACCACTAGCCACTAGAGATTTAGTAATGTCTTCATATGGTGAAATTTCGCCTGTGGACAGAAGGTGAAATTTCACCACAAAAGGCAAAATTTTGCTGAGGAAGGCAAAATTTCTTCATTCAGCCAGGTGAAATTTCACCACTCTGCCAGGTAAAATTTTGCATTTCGCTATGCGAAATGGGTGGAATTTCATGTATTACTCCGCAAAGTGAATTCCACCCACTTTGCTCACCACTACTAAGCAGTGATTCCTTAATTATCAATGACTGTAAAATCACTGCACCGATAGGGAGCAGTGATCATTGTGGAGTTAAATGTGCCCTTCTTTCACCCTGGCTGGATTCCATCAAGCTGACCAAAGATGTTTCTTATCTCAAAACAAATAAGACAGCCCTTAATGAATACCTTGCACATCAATCAATCAATCAAAATCTTTATTTAATCAGTCGAACATCATTGAGCATAGCTCATTTACAAGATGGACCTGAGTGGTCAAGAAGTGCAAGTGTTTTATAAGGGTAGCATAAACAGACAAAATGGGTAGCATAAACAGTAATACAATGACAAGGTGCTAATATATAACAATATACATATGTACAAGGCACATTAAAACTTTTAATCTGTGAGACAGAAGGTAATGGGCACATCAGGAGTAATATGTAGATTATAGGACCTAGCAGGCATTTTGAGGGTGAAACTTGGGACTGGAAATGGGAGTTTTATCAGCATATAGGAACACGGGGGGGTAGGTAGGGCTGGGGTTTAGGCCTTGTGGAAGCAGTTGCAGAGTTCTGGGAATAGGGTGGTGAATAATCTTTTGAAGGATATTAAGGGTAGGAGGTTATTTAGCTTCATGGTTTTTTGGAGTGAATTCCAAACAATTGCTAGTGAGTAGCTGATAGCAGCCCTCCCAAACTGGGTGCAGACATTGGGGACCTTAAGAATGATAATTTTGCTGATCCTTAGGTTGTATGGCCTAGAAGTAATTTGAGTAAAACAGTCTGAGACATAGGTAGGTAGCTTGCCTGATAAGGCTTTGAATATCCAAATTGCAGCATTCCTATTTCTTCTGTGTTGTAATGATGTCCAGTTAACTGCCTTATAAAGGGAGCAATGATGGGTGCTGAAGGGAAGGTCAGTAATGAATCTGATGGACCTGTGGTATAGGGTGTCCAGTTTATTTGAGAGGAAGTGAACAATGTCCATACAGAAAGTCAGCATAGTCAATGAGGGATAGAATGAAGCCTGGATTAATCTTTTTGGAGTCTCTGTTGAGGTAGTGCTTTATTCTAAAAATAAACCAAGCCTTTGTCTCAGTTTCTTTATTAGCTCCTCAATATGGACATAATAGTCAAGCTTATTATCAATCCAGACTCAAGGTATTTGAAGTTATCAACGAATTCAGCTTCTCTCAAGTAAGGTGGTTAGTTGTAGGGTGGTGGATGGTGGGGTAGTGGCAGAGCAACTCTTTGAGGTAAAGAACATAGCTTTTGTTTTTGGCATTTAGAAGTAGTTTTTATCCAGTAGGTTGTGTTGTAGGATGGAAAATTCAGATTGTAGCAGTTCACAGGCTTTAGAATAATGAAGGATTGCTAACATATAATACAGTATCATCAGCAAACAGATGGATGTTGGATTGAGTGAGGTTAGCATCAATATTATTAATATAGATGGCAAAGAGGATGGGGCCAAGAATAGAGCCTTGCGGTACACCTCTTAACAATGGTTTTAAGGTGGATAGGTAGATTCCATTTTTTACCAGTTGTGATCTATCTGATAGATAGCACTTGAACCAATTGAGTGAAGGGGAATCCAACCCTAGTGAGCCAAGGGAGGTGATTAATGATTCATGATCCACTGTGTCAAATGCTTTGCTCAAATCCAGGAACACAGCACAGGTACTGTTTTTCTTATCCATAGCAATCTGCCAGTTCCTTCATAGGTAGATGCAGCACATATTGATTAGAATGCCATTCTGGTAGGTCCAGACATTGATAGTAAAAATATTATCTTAGATGCAGCACATAGATTAATTTAAAAAAAAAAGTAAAAGACAATCACACCTGAATCCTAGATGGTTAACAGGCAAACTATGAAACCAATTAGAAAAAAAAAAGAAATTATTTAAAAAGTATTCAACTAACAAAAATGAAAAAAACATTGGGCAGACTTTAAAAGAACCCAGAAGAAATTTACAAATGGTATTCAAAAGGCAAAATGTGATACCAAAAAATCTATTGCAATCCAAGCACAAAAGGGAAATCAGAAGGTTATTTTTAGTTATATAAATTCACTGAAGAAACAAGAATGTAAAGTGGGTCCCCTTTTGATTAATGATGTGGTAGTTGCATCCCCAAAGGAAATGGCTGAACAATTAAACTACCACTTTGGGAAGGTATTTAATTTTACATCAGGCAACACTATGCCAAATATGGAAAATCCTTAAGATAATGCTACCTTAACCACTGATGATATCAAGACCAATCTAAACTGCACTAAACGATGTGCATCCCCAGGCCCTGATGGCATCTCAGGAGATACTATTTTACCTATGAAGAAACATTTGTCAACCCTCTTAAAAATCATTTTTGAATATAGTTTGAATTCTGGTTCTCTTCCCATCAAGTGGAAATGATGAATATTACCCCCCTTTTTAAAAAAGGTGACAAAGACAATCCTGGTAGTTATCACCCAATCAGTCTAACTCCTATTTTCTGCAAAATCCTAGAAAGAATTATCAAGGCTATGATTTCCCTAGCGATTAAAAATCTTGATCCATCCTGGCCAGGTGCTGCTGAGGGTTGAGGTGCTGGATGCCACACCTCACACCATGCCGGTGACCTGGGTTCGGGAACGAGCCCGGGTCATTGGGGGTCAGCAGGGGAGGACTAGGATTGAGGGTCTGCAGACAGCTTTCCTAGTCCTGGGGTGGGTTGGGAAAGCACAGCAGCAGCAGCCCCTGGGGACACCCAGAGGCACTGCAGATGCAGGTGTCAGTAGAGGAGGAGTGCACTAGACATCTGCACATCAGTGCATGGATGTCATTGCATGTCCGTGCTCCATCAGGGACCTACTGGAGGAAAAAATGGCTGGGCACAACCAAAGCAGCTTGATGGCTGTGCCCTGTGATGCCAGGAGGACTGTTGTAGAATTGCACTGGGGGGTCCTGGGACTGGCTCCACTATGCAGAGCATAGGGGAGCCCCCAGTGAGTCAGTGATGACCATACCTGGACCCCCCCATCATGCGAGTGATCCTCCTGCTCTCCTGGCGGGCAGGGTGAGTGGCTGGATGCCCCAGTCAGTAAGTCACCGCAGCAGGTGTATAAACTGTGATATGATTAAAAAAAAAATCTTAATCCATTTCAGCACGGCTTTGTTAAAGAATGATCCTGTAATACTAACCTGGTGTGTTTCTAGGATAATGTAGGTCAGTACCTAGACAATGGTATCTCCAGTGATGTAGTTTTCCTTGATTTTAGGAAAGCTTTTGACTCTGTGCCACATTGGGTCTTGATTCAAAAGCTATTGTTACATGGGATCAACTCATTGATCATACGGTGGATCTCAAATTGGTTAAAGGAGAATTCTCCTGTATATTTATGATTTGGAGATGTCTGATGTATTTATTATACATTACATCAATTACTGTACATATGTCAATAAGAGATCAGTCATTTCTTCTGTTGCAACACTTATCTAGAGTCTGAGGCTCTGACACAAGGTAGTAAAGTGTCAAGCAAGCCTCCATTTACATACAAATGAGTCACTCGTAATACAGCCCCTGCCATTCCTTGATGTCACTGCAGCAAAAGTGCAGAAGAAAACCAAGGGTATCAATGCTGGCTATCCTGATTTTTGTTTAAGTTTGCAATGGCTCAAGACAGTTATGTCATGCAACTCAAACAGGGAGTAGTGCTTGTAGCCTTAATACTGTACATGTAGAGCAAATACTACATCTAATAGTATTTCATTCACAGGTACAAAATCTGTTTCTTTGTACTACTCCTTTCTCTCTGTGAGACAGTTGTAACACGTTGTGAAGAGCAGTAGACTAAATCAGTCAGTCAAGCAGTCAACCAGTCAATGTGTATTGAACCAGGTGAACACCCTTGAGAAGATTAATTTACAAAGTGGGCCTAAGCAGTTTCCCAAAGGATCACACAAGACTGAATTCCTCCTTTGCACAAATAATACACATCTCCCTTTCAGCAGCCTGAAAGTGGAGAACTAGATCACTTACTTTATAAAGTGTATTGTTTTACATTTCAAATGCTCCTTCTACCTGAGTTTCTGACTGGAAATACCAAGACACAGAATGCATATGACATGGGAGGAATGAGCTAAGCAAATACAGAGCACTACAAACACTGACACAGATTAGTTTCTTTACCAACAACAGCTGAACCTAGTGTAGCATCTGATTTGTGAGGGACATCCTACTTCAAATGCTGGCAGTACAAAGGGGGGAGGGGTCTGCCACAGCTTGTCCTCAGTACCTTCAAAGTGAAGTGCTGTAGCTCTCACATCACTGCTAATGATTTATAATGGGAATAGGGGAATTTTTTAAGTCATGGACCTGAGGGGCCATCACAGTTCCAAAGGAGGTTAGGGGAACTTTTTAAGGGTTAGAGAGTAAGGCACTCTAGTAGGATTTGACCCAGAATCTCTCAGTTCTTGTGCCTGTGCTTTAACCACTATATTACCCTTCTTCCATATGCTGCAGCGGATGCTTTCCTGGTAGCATATTCCTTGTTATAGCTGAACTCTTTATTGCCTTACAGTAGCCATCCAATCTCTGACTGCCTAGTTACAAAGGGTAAGGGGCATATTTGCATGATTGTTTCTCACTGCTGGTGTCAATCAAAACAGAGCATGCTAACACACACACATAACATAATACAACAACTGTATAATACTACTTAAAACTCTTGTTGTACCCAGAGTCATTTATTGGGTAAACTGTTTTTGCTAACAGAAACAGTAACACAACACATGCAGGCACTTCCTTATATGAATGCTATGCATACCTCAAATCAGTGCTGTATCACACTCATATGGTCCTAGTCCCTATGAGATCTGCATTTCAGGATGTGCACAACACATAAAAGGTTTCTCCATTACTTAAGTGGGGAACCAAATATTGTGGGTCTGGTTTACTGGTGGAACTGCATTCAGTGCAGCATCATTATCTGTTGTTCTGATGACATTATCCTCCAGCAACATTGATGGTAAAATGGAGGACAAACACATTGATAACTTCTAGGGGCTATGTATTTTTATTTATAATCTAGATTTGGACAACTATAGGACTGCTGGCAACTGGAGGAGGCACACAACAGTTATACATAAGGAGCTGGGGAAAATATTGGTGTGAAACTATGGGAGACTTCCCCTTTAAGTAACAGATATCAAAGAGTAATTATTGATGGCCATGAATCTGCATGGCTTCCTGTTAATAGTGGAGCTCAGCAAGGCTCCGTATTGGCCCCTGTAATATTTAAAATTTTTATTTCCGATCTTTCCCATAACTTAAATTGCTCTATAATTAAATACGCTGGTGACTGCAAAATCAGCAATCACTGCAGTATGATTGAAGGTGTTAAAATACTACATGAAGAACTTAACTCTCTAGAGGCCAGGTCAAATAAGTGGGGTTTGGTCTTCAACATCTCTAAATGTTGAGTTCTACATTTTGGAAAGAATAATCGAAGAAATCAGTACTCTCTATATAATGAAGCTCTGACCAGTAAATCCAATGTAAGAGACTTGGATATTGTTATAGATCAAGATCTAAAGTTCAAAATACACATTTCTAACACTCTTAGTAAAGCTAATAAAATATGGTGTGCAATTAACCATAATATAAAATTAAAAGATCCAGATATTCTCTTACCACTATATAGATCTTATGTAAGGCCACACTTTGATTAAGGTTCACAGTTATGGTGTCCTTATTCTCAGAGTGATATTAATAAGATTGAAAGATTTCAAAGAAAGTTACAAAATCTATTTGTCCAGATACTGTAAATCCTTGCCCTATGAGACATCTTTCAAAATATAACTTTTTTTTTAATTTAATTTATATTTTTGTGCCCTACTACATCTGCCCGGTCATGGACCCCATGCTGTAGCTTCCCCATATCGGCCACCCTCCCGGGACCCCCTGGTTTGCCCCCCAGGCCATGGCACCGGAACCCCTTGAAAGATGCCACGGTCAATGGGATAGGGTGGGAGTTGGCCTGGGGAGCCGAACGCAGCCACAGGGCGGGCATCACCAAGGCAGTAGACAGGCTAGTTTTTCTTGTTAGACCCCAGGGGCAGGGACATGCAATGATGTCCAGCATCCGCCCCATCCCTCAACGTGTGAGCGCGGGTTGGTTCGTGAGTCCTCCAGCCTCTGCTAGGGGTCTCTCGGATTGCCAGGCATTATCCCGTCCCTCCCCCCAGAGAAGGAGAGCAGTCCATAGGATGCTCCATCCTTCTCCCCCCGGCCAGCCCTCCAGTTCCCTGGGTCCACTCCTGAACCCAGCTCACTGGAGTCGCAAGCGGAAATCCAACCACTGCGCCGACAGGCCGGCCTTTCAAAATATAACTTAATGTCTTTGGAGCTACGCAGGTTGAGAGGAGCTTTTCTCTTTGTATGGGACATCATTAATGATGAATCACTTACAGCACTTTGTGGCCTAGAGTTCAAACAAGTTATAATTAACACAAGAGGTCACCCCCTGCAGTTATTAAGAGCTAAGGTTACAACTGAAAAAAAAGCCTATTACTTTTCACTAAGAATAGTTAGTCCCTGGAACTTTTTGCCAACTTATCTGACTTTCAGCAATAAAAAAATTATATTTAAAAGTAGATTAGATCATTTCTTAATGGCAAATAAAAATCTAACATATTCTAAGTAATACCTGGAGCTATTATGGGCCTATGCCTTCTTGCTCCTAAAATTTCCTTAGTAATATCTGTTCCATTTGGTTAGGGATGGAGCCTATAGAAATGGAATAATCCTTGTCCTTATCTGCTGGTGGTACAGGAGGAACTTCATCTTTCAGACTTAATGTAACTTCTTCAGGTTATTTATCTGTCATAAGCATTACTGGGGTTGTGAGTGGTTGGTCTAATTCAGTGCCTGGGGTGGGGGGCCATACTGTGGCATAGTCTATGTGTCTTGTGGTATTACTGTTATCTTTCATTTCTGACAGAACTTCAGATTACAACTCTCTCAGTTGGGGGGATCTGCCTGTTCCATTTTTTCCCTTTGCTGTTTTTTGTGGAGGATTGTTGCACTAACGTTAGGAGATCACTCTAATCTGGGCAGCTGGTCCTGTTAAGGACAACCCATGGGCACTGATGATAATATTATCACATGGGCTACACCTGTACTCTGTTTGAGCAGAACTACATAGTATGGTTATGTTCATATCAAAAGTTGAATTTCACTTTGTTGCAGGTATTACCTAGATGTCTTGGAGATCCACATTTAAAACAGTTTTGGGTTGCCCCAGGTAAAAGCAAAACTCTTTGTCTCTCCTAGGAAAAAAATAATATATCTCACCCCTCTTTCTGTTTGTTTCAACCTAACATAAACTTTCCAATCCACTGTCTGCTTATTTTCATTGTAAATAATTGGTTCTGAAGCACTTCAAAGCCAATTTTTTGTGATAGCAAATACTGTACAGTATACCATAGACAGAAACTCCTTTGTTTCGGAACAAGATGGTAATGGTTTGTAATAAGCTTAAGTTGGGAGAATTACAATAAAGGGTATCCAGATCTTCATATACTTAAATGTTTGTTATTAAAGTAAAACCTCTCTAACAGCGCCATGGTCTTAAAACTAACATCAAAGGTTGTATCCCCTTAAATGTTAATTAATGCATACATTTTCTGATGAAAAAGTCATGGAATTCTTTAGTAGTGCCCTGGCTACATATACCCAGTCTGGGGAAGGGGTGACAGACCACCACAATAATTAATTATGATAGAATTGCTCATTCTAACTGGTTCTGCATTCTGGAAAAAGAGATATGTCATCCTAAACCTTCTCTCACCCCTCAAGTTTTCTTCTCTCCGATTCTGATTTTGACCCTCCATGTCAGACTGCTCAGCTGTAGAAGTGCCAGGTGTTGTATCTGAGTTCCCCCCATTTATTGAAAGCCTTCTATCAGTTAGTGAAAGCCTTCTATAAGGCACATTCTTTTTTTATCATGAAATGTTTTATTATTTATATCAGGTACATTCTGAACAGCTATAATCTTTTCCCTTATAGGATTAGTTAGCCCTTCTTGCATTTGTAAATCTATTTGTACAACCCTCGTGTTTTGTTCTCTGTTCTGTCTTGTACTTATTATGGCTAGATAGCAAGAGCTATGCTGATATCGTTTCAGTGTATACCTATAGCAGAGAAGGAGGCTCTGAGGGTGTAGCCTGACAGCATGTTTGGCTAAGCATGACAGGACATGCTTGCCAGATCTATCCTCTAAAGTGAGTGCACAATGGGAATGGGATTGAAATTGAATGAGAGGGGTTACAGTTGTGATTTAGTGTCTGAAGTCAGAAAAACTGTGGAAAACATACCCAGGGAAGAACTACTTAGAGAGCAAAATAGATTTAAACCTGTGGATCCTCAGGTAGCCTTTATATCCACACACAACCCTGTGTCACACCAGGATACATCTATTATTAAATCACATTGGCACCTAGCAAAGGGATCTCAATTTAGAAGACCCCAGGATGGTGTTCAGATTGGGGAAAACATCAGGGACATAATTGTCCATAGTACACAACCCCAAAAAGAAGCACCCAGAATTTGGCTACCCAATAGGAAAAATGGCAACTATAGATGTGGCAACTGCAAATGTTGTCCCAACATTCTAACAACAAATCATTTCACAAATCCTGTTACAGGAAGAGACATGACCATTAAGCAATTCTTTACCTGTAACACTTGTGGGGTTATATACTTGGCCCAATGTAAGTGTGGTAGTTTATACACAGGGAAAACCAAACGTAATTTTTAACTTAGACTAGGTAAACACCTGAGGGCCATTGAGAAAGGAGATAGAAAACAACGTGTTAGTAGTACGCATCTTGAAGTCCTGGAATAGATCAAAACATTATTTCTCCTTTAGGGATATTGAAAAATCATTCCTTCTGAAAAAGGAAGGGATTATGCCAGTTTATCGAAATACAGAGAACAATATTGGATTTTATCTTTGAAAGCAATGGAAAACAAACGCCTTAACAATAACATTGAGATAACCTCATTTTTGGTGAAAAAATAATCGAGAAAAGAAAATACATGAATTGCTGTACTGAATTGCTTACTGTAATTATGCATTATGAATTTTGTTCATTAGTGGGTGGGGGGGTAATCCATTGTATTATTTGTTTTGTGATGTTTTTGAATGGTTGGTTGTCTTTCTGTGTTTTCAGGAGTTGCACCCAGTGGACTACCAAAGTTGGGATTTCACTTTAAAACAAGAATCTAGAGGAACTACAGTTGCAAACACAATGCTATGATGCTCAAATAAGTAACTTTCCCGCTCTTTGTTTGCTGGCATTTATGCCTTTTTATATTTCATATGACTTTGCCTTGTGCCCTTTGTGATATACTGTACTTTGGAGCACTATGTTTAACTTTAACTGCCTCTTGAGTGAATGTTAAATAGTACCTTTTAATCTGAGAACTGAACTCATTACATTATTGACATGTTTTTACTACAGCACTGTCACTTTAAGTTAGGCAGCTTTTTAAATGTTTTGGAATAAAGCTTTTTTTAACAGCATCTGAGGAGTGTGGGTTTCTTGTAAACATTACAGTTTGAGTTTTGAACTTCACAACCCCTGTGTGGTGGAGCGGTGTTTGCCTCTCTTTAACCATTTTAAGTTAGGGATTTATAAGTCCAAGAGGGTAGCATCTTTCAGAAAAAGTGACTTGCAAGAACAAGGGGACACAATTTAAAGATAGAAGGAGGGCGGTTCAGGGGCAATGTGAGGAAGTATTATTTCACAGAGAGGGTAGTGGATGCATGGAACAGCCTTCCTGAGGAGGTTGTGGGGTCTAAAACTGTAGGAGAATTCAAGAATGCATGGGACAGACATAAGGCAATTCTTGTGGGGGGTAGGAAGAAATAGGCTGTTGGTTAACTAAGATCTGCGGCCTATCCTGTAGGTAGGGAAATGGGCAGACTAGATGGGCCAAGCGATCCTTATCTGCCGTCAAAGTCTATGTTTCTATGAACCCTTGGGAAGACTTGCATGCCTTTGAAGAAGCTCACTATCGAGTGAACGCATTAGGGGCAAGTACTGTTCCCCTGTACTTGCGGTTATCACATTATTTTTGGTCTGTGGCATTTTGAAACAATTATATTGCACATTGTTTTGTATATGGACTGCATTGTTTGGCTGTTTTTATCCTATATCAAAAAAAGAAGGAAACTGATGAATTTTTCCAGACCTCAGTGTGCATACGTGGGAGTCAAATTCCATTTGGAAAAATGCCATTTACAGGCACAAGTGTTTTCTCCTCTTTGCTACCTAAAGGGGTAACCCATTTCTGTATGGGCCACCTTGCCTCTGTGCATCACGTTCACCAGGAATGACACATGCAATATGCCCCACCCTTGTGATTCATTGCACTGTCTCTAGCGCCTGAACTCCTCATCATATTATAACCATGCCATGCCTCTTTTGTGTATGTGCATTAACATGATTCTATTTGCATAATTAAATAAATCTAACCCCTGCTGAAGCACTGTTTGCAGTACAGTGCTAGCAAACACAAAGAAACACACCAACCAGTTAACAAACATGTGTGGTACTTTTGCTTTCTTCTTGACAGACTCCCTCAACTTGTCCTTCTTCCCTTCATGATCACCAGGCCGATTGAGTAATGAGAACATGTCTGCATGTTCTCTATTGTGTATCTGTTGTCTGACCTTGCTAGTCAGGTGGGTCCCCATGGATTTCGCCAGACTGACATAATTTCCAGGGTCTTCTGCCTCAGAAGCCTGACCTGATGTCATGCCTGCCCCACTAGCCCCTGTGACCCCTTGGTCTGTCCCTCCTTGTTGTTGCTGAATCTGAGTCACCATGGCCATCTCCAACACCAGGTCCATAATCTTACCCAGCTTCTCATCAGTAGTAGACCCCTTTTTGATCTCCTGCTGCCAGGAAGCTGGACTTGAGGAAGCCAGTGCTTGTGCCCCTGATTCCTCCAGCAGAGAAGTGATAACCACCTCCTCACTGGATTTCCTTTGTGCTCAAGATAGGTCCATTTCTCTCCTCTCTTCCCCAGGCAGTGCTGACAAGCCCCTACTGGAAGGATCCCTCTCAAGATCATAATCACCATGTTTCTAATCTGCTCTTCAGACATCTGATGAGCTTCAGAAACATTCTTTTCTTGTTGAGGTGTCCTGGGTACCTTCAATGGGTGTGCTGCCACTTCCTTGGCCATCTACTTTTTCCTTGCAGCTGCCATCACTGCTGTTGATGTAGTCATACAGCTGATGCCCTTCAAGCAGGTCTCTAGCCACTCCCATCCCTTCTTCTTATACATCTCGTGAAGCTGGTCTTCATGCACTGCTGTCACTGTCTTCACTGCAGGGGTCTTCTTGCTCAACATCTTTAATCTGTAATGACAAACTGTGACTTGTGGCTATGAGCTACTGATTGATTGATCAAAAGAAGGAGGTGGAGAAGAGTTGTTTTCCCTCAGTTCTTTTTAACCCCTCTCACTGTGCCCTGCTCCAGATAGCCACAGATCTGTGGGTGGCTCCTGCGGAACCTTTGGGTTTGCTCTCTACCCCAGATGGAGGAGCCCTCCTGCCTAGCCTCAGGTCAGGAGGGAAGGCCCCAGACATATGACCAGCTGCTGCAGTGCTTTTGGAGCCTAATATCTAGAAAAGAAATCTTTTAGCTAAGTAACAGGTTTTTACCTTTTTGAAAATATAAAAGAGACAAATATATACCACAATGTATTACATGAAAAGACAGAGATGACTGTTATATGAGAGTCTATAATTCACTACACTGTCTCTGTAATTTGCAGGCCATATTAAGAAGTAAAAATGGTCACAATGACTTCCTGGGGCATGAATCCATGATGTGGATTCCGGAATTGAGTCCCTAGTAAACAAAATAACAATAGAAAAAAGGCATCCATCATACTTCGTGTAGGACTGAGTTATATGGTGAAGGGCCACAAAAAGGACATATGTCATGATCTTCTGAATCTTGCAAATAAAAGACAAATGGACCAAAGGTTGCTGTCTCAGGTATTCTACCCATCCCCAGCGTGCATAAAGACACACATCTCACAATTTTGGGAATAAATATCAGGTTAGCCAACTGGTGCCATAAAGAAAGTATAGAATTTATGGATCACTGGCAGGACTTGTATCTGAAATGAAATCCATATGCAAAGGATGCACTACATCTAAATAAAACAGGGACCAGAATTCTTGGGAAAAAAACTTGCGCACCACTCTTACAAATCCCTGTTGAAACTAAAAAGGTTGAGGGAAAACAGAACAAGTAACTAAAACTCCTGAGGAAATATTGTAATAAAATTCAAAAAAGAAGTCCTAGAATGCATATTACTCAATGCACGAAGTTTGAAAAACAAAATTAATGAATTAACAGCACTAGCATCTATGAATAAGTATTCATTATAAAATGGTGAGGGAAAAACCTGCATTTTGATTGGCTCTTACCTGTGCATCAAATCCATTCGATGCACATGTACAAACAAGTCCTCAAAGGCAGGGCCACATTGGAAAAAAGAAATCAGTGAGCCGTAGGAATGCTCATTTTCAAATTCTGCCATTTTTCTTGCTCGTATACTACTGAGAAAAACATTCAGCCCAACAGCTAGCAGTAATCATTATTTCAATAAAGTATCACATACAGAAACACATACTACATAAATTCATATTAAAAGGTTCTAAGTGCATCCATTCTTGTCCTGCCAATAACTTCTGACACTGCTCTATGGCTCATGCTGCATGTCTGCTCCTGCCATCCCAGTTAGAAAAATTGCATTCCTTAGCACACACATCCCACCCACCCACGGATCCCTTCAGGCATTACCACAAATTTGTCAGACTAGGCAATTATTTAATGATGATGAGAATACTAAACTAGGTGGCCCATCTGCATTTATTGAACAGAGAAA
Source organism: Neoceratodus forsteri (assembly GCA_016271365.2). Lineage (NCBI taxonomy): Eukaryota > Metazoa > Chordata > Ceratodontiformes > Ceratodontidae > Neoceratodus > Neoceratodus forsteri. The sequence continues at coordinate 15,525,331 of CM028130.1, forward strand.
CAGTCTACAAAAAGACATGGAGCCCAATACTCAAAGGTCTGCCCAAGCTGCATCAATGGTAGGTTGCGCCGATTGACTGTGTGCCAAGGATCCTTTGCCCAATTCTCAACTGGATAGGGTCCTGGCAGCAAAGTCCCACAGCTTGAGGCAACTGTGGCCCTGCACCAAGCAGACAGCACATCTGCAGGTGTTCCACAAGCTGCTGGAGAGTCGGCTGGCAGCTGCAGCATTGGACAATGACAAGCACAACTCAATCCCCGATCCCCTTGCTATTATAATTGATGACACCCCTGGTAGTCCACCCATCCCTGATCTCTTTTAATTAACATACACATGTTCCTCATGGTCTAGCAGACACCCTTTCCTATCTGCAATCTGCCCCATTATTATTAGAACTGTCCCTGATGGTCTAGAGGGCTCCCCTCCCTATACCTGATCTTCCCATATAATAAACCACATAACTGCCCCTGGTGGTCTAGTGGACCCCTCCACAGGAAGTGCCCCAAAACCCCACTCCCCCTCTCCCATCCCTGAGCAGGCAACCAGAATAGCCTTCCACTCACCATCATGGCTGGCTGCTGACTGAGCTTTCAGTGACAGCGTACTGTATGCAGGACATACTCATTTACTGTCAGCTCAGCTCTACTGTCAATCAATGAGCGTGTACTGTATACTGCAAGTACTCATTGATAGCTCAGTTGGCAGCCAGCAGTGGTGGTGATCAGAAGATCAGAAGGCTGTGCTGGTTGCCAGCTCGGGATAGGATGGGGGGAGCAGGATGGTGGGCACTGCCTGCTGGGGTGGGGCTGGGGGTCAGTTGGTCTGGTGGATCCCCTTCTTATTAATATAAGAACATCTCTGGTGGCCTAGCGGACACCCACCCAGCCCTGATCCCCTTTAATTAATACATAATTATGGTATGTGGTGTTTCAGCAGCCCCTGCCCCAATCCCCTTTTATTAATATATAACCATGATCTCTGGTGGTATATTAGCACCCCCCCTGCCCCAGGCAGAATTTTATTTCTTTCAGTGGAGTTGTGGCCAGGATACCATATACTGTACAAATATCACTGCAAGTAAAGAAATACATAAACCATTTTTAAAGTAAAAGACTTAGAACAGCCCACTGAAATAAGAAAATAGCCACAGTGGTGCAGACGTTTATAATACAAAATTTCTTCTAAGCAATAATTGCCATGCCATTCTCTCTCTGTACCACTAGACGCCATCTTGCTGGACCATGTGAATAACTGAAAAAGCTATTTATTCAGTAAGGAGACATCTGCACATCATGAGGCTATGCCTTAGACTGGGAGGTTTCCCAGACTGTCCCTGGTATAACATGGCACTGCCAGGCAGTGCAACATTTTGCATCAACAACCAGTGTTCTGAGTGCTCTTAAAGGGGCAGTGACTAAACATTAAGCTTCATGCTTAATTGTGTACTTCAAATCACCCCCTGGGGTCATGAAAGTGAGTACCACTTAAACAAACCATAATATAACAGTATAAACATGAAAACAGTTTAGAAATAGCAAGCATTACTTGACACAACTTGACCATAGGAGGATGCTACTGCTGGGAATGGAGGCCAGGAATAATCTAGATTACAATGTAGACCATTCAGAGTAGTTCCATGGAAGGGGGAACACCATAGTCACCTGAAGCTAGGTTCGAGTGGCAAGTGCCACCGTGCAGGGAAAACAAGGGAAGAAATGTGAAGGGTAGCAGCTGGAGATTACCCAGCACTATGATTTGCAAATTTTCAATATACAGTTGCAAAACAGGAAAACAACATGGAACCATCCATCTAAAGACATTCCAGTAGAGAAGAAAAAAGGTTAATGCAGTTTATGCAGTACCACGTAGCATAATGTGCACAGAAAAACAGGTACATTAGGACATTTACAGCAGAAAATCAATTATGCACAGGTAGAATACCATGGGTAATCGAAAGATTAGTCCAAAGAAAGTCTGAATCCAGTTGTACAAAAGTTCAAGAGTTGTACTGACTTTTCCAGTCAGCTGGAAAGGTATTATGAGTTGCTTGCACTAGTTCTTGACAGGACGAAGTAAGGTCCATAAAAGTAACCTAGGAATTCTGCGAACTGTCAAAATCACATTAATTGACTCTGATCCAGAAGTAAATGGTTTGATACCTTTTCTTGGACCAACATAGATGTTACTAAAATAACAAAGTGCTTAAGCTTTCGGACTATAGAAGTCCTTCCTCAGAATCTTATGGGTCATAAGCTCCTGAGGAAGGACTTCATCAGTCCGAAAGCTTAAGCATTTTGTTCTTTTTGTAACATCTATGTTGATCCAATAAAAGGTATCAAACTATTTACTTCTATTTATGTTCTTATAAGGACCAATAAGACAAAAACTGAATCTAAATATCATTAATTGACTTTGTAAGTCCAGGATCCATTGAGAACTTCTTGTGAAGAATCGTTTTGATCTGGTACACAGGACTGTGTATGAGAGAATCCTGCAAAGAAGTGGGCTGAGAAGTTCCAGCTAGTTACACTGAGTGAAGCTTGGGTGAAAGGAACCCAGTTGGAAAGAGTTAGGAGTGTAAGGATCTGAATGATCTTGATTGCAAGTTATCAGGAGGAATTTCTGATTCTGAACGAACAGCGGGTTCATAGAAACATAGAAATATAGAAGTTGTTGGTAGATAAGGACCACAAAGCCCATCCAGTCTGCCATTTTTTTCTACCTTATGAATGTGCCATAAGCCTTTACTCTGTCAATGGCCTATTTATTCATATTCATCTGTATTGCTCCCTTATGCCTATTCAATACCTGTTCATGTGCAGCTACATTATTGTGAGGACTGGTATCATCCAGGAGGGTGTTACTCAGGCACCCATGGTTCAGATGACTGATGTGGACTTTGTTAAGTACTGACGTTCCATCTGACTTGTCTTGCAAGTAGATACACACTAGAGACAGCTTTTCCCCAATGTAGAAAGGACCAGTCCAAGGACAGAGCAGTTGCTTTGTGGGATCTGGAACTAAGACAGTCAATATGATTTGTCAGTGTCTCCCACAGAGAACAAAGGTTCATGTGACTTGGATGCTGACATTTTCTGCATGGCAGAGTTTCTCTGTCTCAGTGTAGTCATTGCAACATATCTGGCAATTTCAAGCTGTTCCAGTACAGGGATAATGTACAAAAAAGCTGATTTTGGAACCTCTAGCAGTGAGAGATCCATGTCCAACTGAATTTTGGATGGCGTTCATGGACCAAGAACAAGGGAGTGTACTCTGTACTGTCAACACAAGGGCTTGTGTTGTAGGCAAACTGAACAAAAGGAACAAAGAAGTTCCTAATGTCATGAGCTTCATCCAGGTACTTGGATACAGGGATGCAGCAAAGTTAAACTTTACAAGCGATATTGCTGCAACATTGCAAAAATTCAACTTCATGAAGTTTTGCAAAGTTCCTACTGTCAGCACCAAATTCGACATCACCAACTTTGCAATATTTTTCAGGTGAAGTTGCACTTTTTTCCTGTGAATTTGCAACTTTTCTGGTGAAATCTGGTCACTTTGTGGGAAAAAGTGCCACTTTGCAGTTGCAAAGTCAGCACTTCAAACTTTACTAAGTTTGCTAACTTTGTGAAGTTCTGTTGAATCAAACTTTTCTCAGCTTCACACATCCCTACTTGGAGAGTGTGTTTAGAATGGTAGACAACATTCTTTTGTGTTGTTCTATTGTATTATGGGTGATAACTCATTGTGTAAGTCTTTTTTATTTCTAGGAATTTGAAAGCTTCTCAAACAAAGGTAATGGTTTGCGCAACACTTGAGAAAGGAATTTGTGTGGATTTAAGGGGAGTCTGAGGCCTGCTAACTATGTGAGCCCGTAGCTTAATGGTTAGAGCACTGGAGTGGCATACCAGGGGTATGAGGTTCAATTCCCAGTGGGCTACATTTTTCCTTTCTCATTTCCATCCTTGATTTCAAACAATGGTAGAAAGATATTAGTGCCTCTGTGAGAATGTGGGTATACGTGGGTATACGTGGGTACCATGATGACAAACAACTGTGTTGAGGAAGGCATTTACTACTGTAGCAGCTTTTGATATCTTTTAGTAGGATTAGCTCTAAGTATTTTGTAAGGCAGTCTATGAAAAAAAGAACATATTTGTTGCCAAAGTTAGGACATGTTTGTAAATGTGCAAAAATGTCTGTACTGACGTGCTGAAATGGTTCCTTGACTTCAGGCATTTAAATGAGGTGTGCCTTTGTCAGGATGGCAGGAGGCTTTCTAGCAAGTAGGGCCGGCAGTATTTGGCAAATTGGACAAAGTCCTTATTCACATGAGACCAGAAGAAGTGGAGCATTGTCTTTCCCAGAGTTCTGTGGACTCCCATATGACCTCCAAAAAGTGGAAATCATGAGTGGAGAGAAGAACTCGGTTGATTAGAGAGGCCGGCACAACTAACTCTACATGAGTTATGTTCATGAGATGACCCTTGCCTTCCGTGGTCCAGATGTGAATTAATTAACCTTCATTGAGAGTACATATTGTGAAGCTAGGGAAAAAAACATCCTGGCAGTGCCACTTTCTGTTGTGGAAGAGTTCCAGACTCGAAGTAAGTGATTACGTCTCAGAACTACGGATATGATCTTTGCTGAGTTTAGACAGTTGCCAGGGAGAATGCAGAGGCATGAGGATTGGTGCTGCTTTCTGAAGAAACATTCAAGAGCAGATAAGCAACTTGGGGTGCTGTAAGTGTTTCCAGAGGAAGCACATCTGTGGTGTGAAAAGTAAGAGCTTCTAAGCAGGATTCCATATCCGTTGAGGGTGATGCAGAGAGATACTGTCTTCAACCAGCATTGTCCACATCGGATTGAACTCTGCCTGGTCTGTACTGAATTTCAGAGTTCTAGGATTGGGGCATAACAATCCATTAGGCAAACTTTTCTACTAGTTCCTTCATTTTGAACAACCATCTGAGGGCAGAGTGATCAAAGATACTGTGAATGAGGAGAAGTGAAAATAGCAGTCAAATTTCTTTACAGCAAATACCATGACTAGACATCCTTTTTCTGTGATGCCATAGTTGTGCTCAGCAGAGGAAGAAGTGTAGGAAACAACACCTTCTGTTTCAAATTGAACATGATAATGCACAGACCCCACTGCCAAAGAACTCGCAACCATACAGACTTTGAAGGTTTGATCAAACCTTGGGAAGGCCAATTCTGGAGCAGAGATCAGTTTGTCTTCTAAAAGTATCAAAGGCCTCTTTGCACTCAGAAGTCCATGAATATTCACACCCCTTTTTGGTGAGGATGTAAAGTGGAGCTGCAATCCTTGCACAGTAACTGATGAACTTTCTGTAATATCCAGAAAGACAGACCTAGTAAAGCTCTGAGGTCTTTGAGGTTAGAAGGTTCTGGATAGTTTTTAACTGCTGATAACTTGTCTGGGTCTATAGGGATGCCCTGCAAACTAATAACATGTCCCTGGGAATGGATTGATGCTGTGCTAAACAACACTTCTCTGAGCGAAGCTTGAGGTTGTCCTGCCAGAGCCATTCAAACACTTCTTTGAGGTGTTGGAAATGTTCTAGAAAAAATTCAACTGAGGACAGTAACATTGCCTGGGTAAACTAGACAAGATTTCCAAGACAATCCATATAGTATGGCTTCCACAACATATTGGAATGTGGCTGGATTTTTCTGCAATGTGATAGGCAGATATTTGAACTGGAAAAGTCCTGAGTGACAGTGCCAATCTGTATATGGACAAGAAACTGGATCAATGGAGACTTGGTAGAATGCACTTTAAAGGTCCAGAGTAGTGAAGTAGCTGGGCTGGCCACACCAAGACTCTCTAAGCATCCTCTGTTGTGGTAAAGGATGGGTGTTCACTTCAGCACAGTACAAGCAATGAGTTTCCTGTAGACCCCCCATAAAGTGATACCCCTTGTCCTTCTTTGCCACCAACAGGCATGGTATACCCCAAGGACTTGTAGGTTCTTCAATGATGCCTTATTCAAGCATATCTTTGATCACATCCTCTAGGACTTGTTTCTGTTTGTGTCCCACTTTGTAGGTTCACTGACAGATGGGTTTATGACTGGGCTGCACCTCTGTGATATGTTGCAGGATATCACAACATCTGAGCTTGTCTGTACCCATAAAGACATCTGGGTAGTTCTCCAGGAAATCCAAAAGCTGTTATTTCTCTGTTGCAGGTGATGGAAGCTTGGAAGAGAATTGTCACTTACTGAGGGATAATACTGGTGAAGCTGGAGTGTTGGTGGTAGCACTGACAGGTGTAGAGATGGTGGAACCAAACTTAGGTTCTTGTATGGACTGGTCTCCAGTGGACAGGCAGACAACCTTTCCAACACTGGCCCCTTTGGAGATGACAATTGGCTCATATGTGAAGTAGCAGCATTTCTATAAAATGGTGTTGTTTTGCACAGTAAACAAGGGGTAGGATTCACAAAGATTTCTGAAGGTGCAAAACCTTGCCTAAGTCTCAAATCTGAAGTCTCCAAAACCTCTGTAACTGTGGAAAAAAGGGGAATTGCTCTGAGTGCTATTCACAAAAACCTCCGCAGCTGTGGAAAAAATACACTACGGACTGTGGAATAAAGTGCAGCTGCAGAAGTTTCTGAGGAAAAAAGGTAATTGATAAGTATGGCACAGCCCCTCAAAGGGTATTCTCAGCCAGGTTTTTTCTTCACTTGTGGAAAAAATGTTACACACATTGGAGTGAGGCATAACACTCCCTCAGCAAACTGCAGTAGTGCCCAACAATTGAAGTACAATTAAAGTGGAGGTCAGGCGTAGGTAATAGCATCATAGTGGGTATATCAGTGACTGAACTTACAGCAACATTAGCACACACTGCCATGGAATGGCAACAAACAACAATTGTTCACTTGGGAACATAAGCAGGAGGCTGGTAAGGACAGAGGTCTGGGTTTATATTCTGTTTTAACTGAAATATTTGAATAGTTTTGTATGTAAAATTAGTTCTATGTGTTAAAAATTACTACTTTGAGTTAATACTGTTACTTAAGCTGTGATATTGTAACTTTTGGAGCTTGGGAACACTTGTTTGGCAGTGATAACTAGAGTGAAATTTAAATGTGATGTTTGCCTGGTGTTGGTAGGAGCCCTCCCACCCAGCCTGTTTTATAGGCTTTCTTAAATACTGAAAAGCCACTGGGGGTTGGGATTGAAGGGCTGTGTATTTTTTTGGGACTGAAATTTGAAGCAACAGGAACTGGTGGGCCTGTGACATCATACGTACCTGATGTCTGCATACACACACTGTTAGTGGACTGGACACACACTGGACTGTATGTGTTTGTGAGAACTGGGAATTTTATTGGTGGGGTTGAAATTGGGTTTGTAAATAACTGCAGTCAGTATAGAGAAAACTGTATTCAAGGGGGAAGGGACTGAGGAAAGGGGTGTGTGCCATTATAAACAGAGGGGGACAAACATGGTGGCCATATTCCACCATGGCAGGCATCTTTGGAAGGGTTGTAGGCTGCACAGGCTGTGGGATGGCAATAATTCTCAGTTGGGCCTGGAGAGAGGGAGACTGCCCACTCTGTAGACAGCTATCTTGTATCAGGAGTGAAGTATATTGGTTAAAGAGTAAGCTGGGGGAGTCGGGGGGTATCCAAGGATAAGGGGTGTGGATATGGGAAGCAGAAGGGTGGGGCTGAGGGGAGGCTGGGGCAACGCTCTGAAATTACAGGACGTTATGTTACAGCAAGCAGGAGGGGAGATATTAGGGACAGAGGACCCTTAGGGATGTTGAAACTAAGGGGAAAGTGTACGGGATGAACATTCCGAATACAAAGAGGGTGGAGGGGGAAGAGTCAGGAGGGGCATTTGTGGGGAAGCCTAGTAGAGAAGACATTGAGAAGGGAGGGGCTGTTGTGGGGAAGCCTAAAACAGCAGACTGTGGGAAGGAGCTCCTAAGGAGGACAGAGCAGAGGGGAGGAAGAGGGCCAGTTTAAAGGTGCAGTCAGGAAACTGGGTTACTTGATGGAGGCTGACATAGAGTGTCTCAATAAATTTGAGCTACTAAGCAACCTAGAGGGGGAGGAAGGGGTTGGTGGAAATGAGGAAACTGATACAGAGGCCGGGGGAAGGGAGTCGGTTATCCATAGGGCATCACAGACCGGCAATGGAAAGGATAGAAATAGTCCCAGAGGAAGAAAGGGAAACATAAATGATAAGCAGATGGGGGAGATGCAACATATTGCAGACAAGAGGGAGGAGAGCATGACTGGAGAGAAACTGGGAGACAAGGAGATGGGGGAGGAGCCCCCCTTCAGCAGGGGGGTCTGTACCAAGGATGGGGCCCTAGGTAAAGGGGACTCACAGAGAGCCTCTGGAGGTAGGGGTACTATTACAAGGGGGGATGATGGCAGTGTGGGGGTAGGGGAAGCCATCGGGGCCAGGATAAATGGTTCAGATAAGAGAGGGTTAAAGGGGACACCTATTCAGAGAGGATCTGAGTTAAGTGGGGAAAATAACGAGGGAGGCAGAAAGGAGAGGGTGACAAGGGGGTCTCCAATAAGGCAGGAAGACTCCTATGGAATTGAGATCATGAATAACAGGGGGCAGGGGCTGAGAGTGCAGAGTGGAGGTTACCATAAGGATGATGGTGGTGTTAAGGTTCTGTTATTGGGAGACTCGATGATTAGGGGTATCCAGTGGGAGGGACAAGGGGGTGGATGCCATAGCCAGGTGAGGTAGTGAGTATCTCTGTGCTGACAGTGCACAGAGCAAAGTTCATGGTGTACGAACTGGTTAGGGATTGTGGAGGGAAACCGGATTTCCTGGTGCATTTGGGAACTAATGATCTAGAGGGAAATAGCGTTTTGGAAATCCAAGCAAGGTTCCAAGAACTTGCCAGAGTCTGTCGGGATAATGGATGCAACATTTCCTTTTCGGAAATATTGCCAGTACCAAAGGCCTCAGTGGAGAAAAAAATGAAGCTCACAGAGGTTAATGACTGGCTCAGGAAGTGGGGTGAAGAGAGTGGGTTGGGGTGTTAGGGAACTGGAAAGGAGTTTGGGAGGATAAGGGACTGTATGCAAGGACAGGCTTCATCTTGCCCCATTAGGGAAGGAAGTCCTTAAACAGGGATGGCTGACTACATTCAAGAAAGGTGGGGTTTAAACTTGTGAGGGGGAAGGGATAAGGAAGGGGCTGACCAGAAGCCCTCTCCTCCAGATGATGGATGTAGCCTTCATACCCAAGGCGGGGAGGGGGAAACAGACTGGGGATGGAGGTTTCAGGAGGAGCAGAGGTAGGATACAAGTATAAGGAACCTGGGTGGGGTTCGACAAAGGGGATCAGGGATAAGGGATGGGGGTTGGTGTTAGTAAATACCAGGAGCTTGGAAAACAAGTTGCCAGAGTTCCAGGCCATGCTGTTCGGGAGAGTGGATGTGGCGGCGGTCACGGAGACATGGGCCAACAAAAACCATGACTGGGACCTAAATGTGCAGGGGTACACTATGCTTAGGAAGGATAGAAAGGAGGGCAGAGGGGGTGGAGTGGCTATGTTCATTAGAGATGACATAGAAATTGCTAGGGTAGAAAAGGCAGAGGGAAACGTGGAGGCCTTATGGGTCACCTTACAATCCCCAGCAGGAGATCAGGTCAAGCTGGGTGTAGTATATAGGCCCCTCGGGATGGGTGATGTTATGGAGGATGGTTTGCTGGACAACATCATTACCCAGCGTGGACCAAAAGGGGAAGGAGTGGTGTTGATGGGGGACCTTAATATGCCAGGTACAAACTGGGGAACCATGTCCTCTAAGGTGGCCAAGGAGCTGAGTCTGCTGGACGGCTTACAGGATGTGTTCTTAACACAGCATGTGATGGAGCACACAAGGGAGGGGCATGTCCTGGACGTGGTTCTGGCAGATGGGGATCTGGTAAGGGGCTGGTAAGGGGCCTGGCTGTAGAGGATCCCCTGACTGGGAGCGACCACAATACTGTCTGGTTTCAAATAAGCATGGGGGGAGGGGGGGAGATCTAGGACACTGGCAGTGGACTTCAGGGGGCAGACTTTGTGGGCATGGGAAATATTCTCAAGGATCACTTGAAGGGGATTACATCAATGACAAATGTGGAAAGAAGATGGGAGGTCATAAAACAGGGACTTCATGAGGCAGTCAGGACCTGCGCTAAGGTGAGACGTAAGGGAGCAAGGTCACATAAACCATGCTGGTGGTCCAGTGAGGTTCAGATAGCAGTCAGAGAAAAGAAGGTGGCCTACAAAAAATATAAAACAACAAGAGGGGATAGGGATAAGGAAATGTACCATCTTGCATCTAGAAAAGTCACCCGGATGGTGAGGGGGGCAAAGTCCAGTAAAGAGCAGCGGCTGGCACAGAGGATACATGGAGGGGGAAAAGGGGTTCTTCCAGTACATTGGGAAGTGGAGAAAAACTAAAGGCCATCTCAGCAGATTGAGATCAGAAGGAGGGTGGGTGGAAGAGGCGAGGGACCAGGCAGAGGTATTTAAGGAGTACTTTGCCTCTGTATTCACTAGGGAGGGGGATGGGATATCTACAAAGCAAGGCATGATGGGGATAGAAGCGTCAGTAAGTGGGATCAGGGGAGCAACAGAAATGGAGCAAGAGGAAGGGAGAGGTACCCAAGGGGTGTCACATCTGGATAAGGATAAAAAGGCCAGTAAGGTGGAGGGGACGGATGATGCTATCTCTGCCAAAAGGGTGTGGTTAGCCCTCAAGGCCCTAAAGAAAGACAAATCTCCTGGGCTGGATGGCATTCATCTGAGAGTACTATGGGAATTGGCGGACATACTGGCTACACCCTTGGCGGAGCTCTTCAACAGGTCACTTGAGACAGGGAGGGTACTTAGGGATTGGCGAGAGGCACATGTGGTGCCAATCCATAAAGGGGGGTCGAGGGAAGTACCAGGTAACTATAGACCCATCAGTTTGACCTCGGTGGTGTCAAAATTAATGGAGAGTATACTAAAGGAACGATTGGGGGTGTACTTGGAGGAGGTGGAAGGTCTGGATAGTTGGCAACATGGGTTTATGCCAGGTAGATCATGTCATACCAATCTTGTGGAGTTCTACAAATGGGTAACATCAGAACTGGACAGGGGAAAGCCTGTGGATGTATTATTCTTGGACTTCAGCAATGCGTTTGACTCTGTCCCCCACAATGGTCTGGTGGAGAAACTGATGGGGTTGGGAGTAGGCCCTTTGATGGTCAAATGGATTGAAAACTGGCTCGCTGGATGCACCCAGAGAGTAGTGATCTATGGGGAGCTCTCGAACCCTAGAGAGGTTGGTAGTGGGGTACCGCAGGGCTCGGTCCTGGGTCCGATCCTGTTTAATACATACATATCAGACATCAGGGAGGGTATAGGGTGTGAAATGAGTCTCTTCGCTGATGACTCCAAGATAGGAGCAGTAGTTGAGGGAGAAGAGGAGAGGTTGGCCCTGAAAGGTGACCTGGACACCCTGGAAAGTTGGGCTCACACATGGAAATTAAATTTCAATATCACCAAGTGCAAGGTGTTACACCTTGGGCGGGGAAACCCTAAACACAGGTACACCCTGGGAGGGGAGGCGCTGGAGTCCTCAATAGGGGAAAAAGACCAAGGGGTCATGGTGGATGCATGTGTGAATAACTCTAAGCAGTGCAGGAGAGAGGCTAGTAAGGCAAACAGGATGTTGGGATGCATCGTAAGGTGGATCACCTCTAGGAGCAAGGAAGTGATTCTGCCACTGTACAATGGACTGGTTAGACCATACCTTGAGTACTGTGTGCAGTACTGGAGACACACTTGAAGAGGGACATACAGCTCCTGGAGAGGGTACAGAGGAGGGCAACTAAGATGATATGAGGGCTAAGGATTTGGCGTATGAGGACAGACTTGAGGGCTCTGCCTGTTTCATTGGAGGAGAGGAGATGGGGACATGATTGAGGTCTTCAAGTACCTCATGGGAATAAATAGAGGTAAACATGGAGGGGATCTTTAGACTAAAGCAGGGAGGTATCACCCGAGGGCATGGTTTGAAGTTGGAAGGTGGAAGGGTGAGGGGGGAAAAGAGGAGGAGGTTTTTCACTGAGAGGGTGGTGGACCCTTGGAATGCACTGTCTGGCAAGCTGGTTCAGAGATTCACAGTGGAGGGCTTCAAAAGAGGGTGGGACAGACACAGAAAGAGGATGTATCAGATGATGGCCTGTCCCAGGGGGGTGTGGATGGATGATAGGGGTTTCTGGAACACAAGGGGGGGAGAGGGCCTCGGCAACCAACTAGGGATCTGAGGTTCGAGCAGACTCAATAGACCATAAAGCCTAATCTGCTGGCAAATAGTATGTTAGTATGTTAACAATCACTAGGCCCAGTGCAGCCCATGAAGGAGCCCCACAGGGAGTAGAGGCTGAACAGTCTGCAATGAGTGTTACTCCTGCAGGCAACAGGAACACTTCAGGGAGGGACGACCAGCAGTGACAGACAGACACTATGGTGCCATGGTATTGCTGGTATCTGTGGTTCTGCAGTGGTCCTAGTTGAGGGACTAGTTGCTGGTCTCTTTGTGGGTGCTTTCACTGTTGTTGTGCCTCCTAAGCTATTTCGGCAGCGGCAGATCCGCAGTTGTGGATTTTCAGCACATGCACAATTTCTGCAGCTGCTGAATTTTCGTAACTGTGGGTATTTTTGAAGAAGTCTGCACCTGCGCAAGTTTTCTTTCAGACTGTCATGCAACTGCATTTCTGCAGTACTGCAGACGTTTTTCCCATAGCTGCAGGATTTTTGGCCTTCTTTGTGAATCCTGCCCAAAATGTTTCAAGGGAGAAGACCTGAAAAATGCAAAGTGGGGATGCCATGGTGATGCCAGTAACACCTTGTGGAAGTGTTTCACTTTGAATCTTTGCAATCAAAACCTTCTCTGTTTTAGGAGGCACAGTGACTGAGTCCATCTTTTTTTTCTTCCCTACGGGGATACAGTGATAGTTTGATTCAAGCAAAGTCCACGATGGCTTAGTGATGTTTGAGAACGTCCACAGCAGGAATCACCAATTGTTGTAGCTCACACAATAGGTAGAACTTGACAGTAGCTTGCTGTGAGCCAAAATGTAGTTTGAGCTGGACAATACCTGTGATCGGTACCATAGCAGCATTTCCTGTGATGATGTACTTCAAGTCAGATGGAGAGACATGAGGAGACTAACAAAGAGCTTTATTGTTCAGGATGTTGGTGTTGATGAGTGAGATATCTGCTCCGGTGTCAATCAAGGCATGTATGGACCAATCTCCAATGGTCTCAGAGAAGTAGTTTGCTACAAAGTGCTTATCTGATGTCAGGCACACCTGCACCTGGATGCAAGATGGTGCCAGAGTTGGTTCTTGAAGTTGGAGGATGATGCTTGTATGAGTTGAGATAGTCAGAGTGGCGGTCAGTTGAGATGTTCCCTTGCTCAATAAAAGCCCCTGGTTTGTTGGACAGCACTCATTTCCCTGATCCTATGAGTACTTCTGTTCATCTTGCTGCTGCAGTGGATTTCCTTGGTTTATGATATTCATATTGTCATACTTTAGCTTTCTGAAAACCAAACCAGTGTGCCCTCTGAATCCACACCACTGGCAAATAACAGTTTTCAAGAAAGTTGTAGTTGATCAGGTGGCTATCAAGGTGATTGCAGTGCTTTGACAGAGGTAGCAGAGGAAGAAAATAAGCTGAGCTATAAATTATTGAAGGATGTGATAATCTTGTCTATCATTGCTTGTTGCTGCTATACACATGTTGTGAGTACAGCCATTTGTGCTGACTGAGGTCTTACACACTGTTGGCTTACAACATGGATATGGATTTCTGCATGGGTCATGCAGCTGGGATAGAGTCCATCAAGGGTGCTGGGTTCTGTTATACCACATAAGGATGGGGTTGTTGGAGCAATCCATGGATCAAAGCTATAATTTGATCCTTCTCTGTTTTCTGCTGACATTTGCAATGTGACTCAGAGTCCACTACGATTTGAAGGGCTGCATGGTGCATTACCACAGCTATTGTTCCAATAACCAGGGCAGATGTACTTGGATGAAGTGATCTTTAAAAGTTGCATACAGTGTGACAGTATTTCCTTTAACTTCTTCTAGAAGTGTGTTGAACTAGGAAATAGCAGTATATCTCAGAAGCAAGTGTGAGGCATTGCAGATATCCAAGGATTGGACCAACCATTGAAGGCATCTTTGTGAGGCAAAGGTGAGAAGGATGATGATTGTGGATTGGTATGCACCATGAAGTGTGGTGAGATAGTATTAATATAGGCAGGGTCATCCAGAAAGGATTGTATAACTGACACTCCCTGTGATGAGATGAAGGACTGGATGTCCTGAAGGAGGGTTTCTATTTTTAGCCCTATGCCCTTAAGGTCGGGGAAGGTAGGCCTTTGACTATTCCTGTGTGTCTATTTCCTTCTTTGTCAGACATGGTCATAGTGAGAGATCTTCACTTGACAAAAGGGAGGTTCTAAGGATGAGAAGGAGCTGCCATCATGCAGAGGATGAGTTGCTGTGGATCAGATGGAGTGCCACAGAGAAAATGTTGTCATAGATAAAAGTACAGTTAATTGTAAGCAAAATCCATCAAGTGAAAATCTCTAATGAAAAAGTTCATCCCCTGTCCTTGTTGGTCTAGTATTTCAATAAAGTTTTGTTTGCAAAATCAGCTTTTTGTGTCAGTGTTTATTCATTTCAATAGGGTTTACCATACTTAATGAAGGCTGACATTAATTTCCATGGGGTGAAACCATTTAGAAGAAAGTTGGTGCCTTTAACAAAGATAGCGTCCCAGAGCTGTGGACTTCCTGTAGTTTTGCCCTTTCCAAGATGGTCGTTAACGGGAGTTAATGGTCACTTCCTGCTTGTACTCTGTGTGTTCCAACAAAGATGTCTGCTGCTTGCCACAAGGTTGCTGTGGAGGTGCTCTCTCTGCATACAAAATGATGATTCTCACATGGTTGTCCTCCTCCCCAATCTGGAAGGGAAAATGGCAGGCGCCATTTTTAGTGAGTGGCACTGTTAGAGGAATTTCATTTGCTTGCTTGCAGTTTATTGTGCTTTTTTTCTCTCTGGGCTCCAGGCTGTCTCTTTTTTATTGATACTTTGCCCTCTGTTTATTTAATGTTTTAGTGTATTTGCCCCACCTGAGCTGGAGTGGCTCTGTCCCTGTATTTATTTTTCTTTGTTGCTTTACATGGGCTCCTGTGGCTCCTCTACTCATGTATTATTTATTTTTTAGAAAATTGGCTTGAAAAATAAAGCATGCTGATTGTCTGAAAGCCATGATCAGCATGCATTTATTTTTCCATAGACCCCGCAAAAAAAACAGGTGCCAATTAGGGCTGATCCATTACTTGGGGAATCCTTGGGCACCCCAAATTTTCAAACAGAGGAGCTGCCATGTTTCTCACTCACTAAGCGAGCCGTGAAATAGCCGATTTCCACAACTCCAGAAAGAAACAAGCTGTAATGAGCCATTTCCCTGTAAATTATTTATAAAATAAAACTCCTGTCATTGCCATTGGAAACAGAGCTGCCTAGCTGAGTGAGCGAGTGATGGGGCAGCCGGTCTAGAGTTAGAAGTAGAAGGACTTGGGGATTGAGAGAGAGAGATGGCAAGTAAGTGATCGGTTGGCAATGGCAAGGCGTACCAGCGAGAGACTGAGTAGGTGGGTGGGAGGAATGCATGAACTCAGTGGCAGTGGGGACATCAGGTAGACTAGAGCACAGGAGGATAATGGGGACAAGAGACACTCAGAACAGAGAAAAAAATCAAACTGTGCTGCATGTCACAGAGTGCTACTGCCCCTGTCTTTCTCACACACACACATACACACTGGCGATACCAGAGGTTGTGCATTCTGTCACTCTATCTCTCAACTAACCTGTATCAGAGGTGGCGCATTCTGCATGTCTCTCTTTTTCTCCTTTGTCTTGAATCTTCAGAGAAAATTAGCCCCTCGATATTGCTTATCCCTGCTGTCTGTGTGTGTGGAGAGGTGACAAGTAACCATGACAACCACCTGAGAATGTTAAAACTATGGAGGCTTTAGAGGCACAAATGCCTCAGGCTTTAAGGAAAAAAAACAACACTGAAATGCAGGCAGAAGAACTATTTTTTTAATTATAATTTATTATTTTTATCTCCTCTACTACTACCCTCCAACTCTCCACTCAATTGGACCTCTAAGGTGCTGCACACACATCAACCCTACTAACCCACAAGGTCTGCCTCTAGTGTGCCCAGCTTGGATCCCCTGAGTCCCTTGATGGCTTGGATAACCTCCTGGGTGGGGTGAAGAGATATCCCCCTTACCTTCCTCAACGTTGTCTCGAGGAGTGAGCCTGCACAGCGGGGTCTGCCTTGTTCTTGTCGGTGGGTGGCAAGCAAGCACCAGAGGTCGTCACCTAGGAGGTGTGGAGGGTTGTTTTCCTCCATGTTGGTCCCGACGCTGGCGTGCAATGAGGAACAAGGGGTCAGGCGTACACAGAGAGGTACGTCTGCTCCAGTCCTCTGCCAGTGCCATCCCCTGCATTGCAGCATCCCCAACAGCACCGACATCCCCTTAATTCCCCAGTAGGTGGTGGTGTAGCGGCGGGGAATGTTTCCCATCCCACCCCGGAGAAGGAGAGCAAGTCATTGGGAGCTCGATCCTTCTCCCTCCTGGCCGACCCCCAGTGACTCAAGTCCATTCCTGAACCCAGGTCGCTGGTGAGGCGCATGGTGTAGCATTCAGCACCTCAACCCTTAGCACCACCAGGCCATCTGGGAAGAACTTTTTTATAGCAAAAAACTATCTCACACATATTTCTTTTACCAAACATATAAAAAGCAGTTGCCCATTTTCTAAGTGCAATAATACCCTCCAGGGTGGGCTTTATTGGGAAATACTGGACCTTCCAGGGGCTATAAGGACCTCTGCCTGCTGCGTGGGCCTCATTACACACCTGGGCAGTCTGGTATTTCCCAATAAAGCACACCCTGTCAGATATTATTGCTTATATGTATACCCTTGAGGAAAGAAGGGAGAGGGGGACACGATTGAAACTTTCAAGTACTTCAAGGGAATCAACAAAGTCCAAGAGGGCAGTATCTTTCAGAAAAAGAGATGTGCAAGAACGGGGGGGTACAATTTGAAGATAGAGGGGGATGGCTTAGAGGTAATGTGAGGAAGTATTTTTTCATGGAGAGGGTTGTGGATGCATGGAACAGCCTCCCTGAGGAGGTCATGGAGTCAAGAACAGTGGGGGAATTCAAGAATGCATAGGACAGACATAAGGCAGTCCTAGTGGAGGGTAGGAAGAAGTAAGCTGTTGGTTAACTAGGATCTGCAGCTTATCTGTTAGGTAGGAAAATGGGCAGACTAGGTGGGCCAATTGGTCCTTATCTGCCATCAAATTCTATGTTTCTATGTTTACGTATAACCTCTGTTTATGGTGTTTCACTTTTATTTATTTATTTATTGTCCTGACTGGGACTCCATGGCTGTGGTGATTTATATAATTTTAATCCCTTTTTCCTGTAGCATGGTCAAGCTGAGAACGAGGCTGCGCATGTCAGGAGCAGGCAGGAGTATACAGTAAGGTGTGTCCCTGAGCTGTGACAGTATGGAGAAGGAGCAAGTGGTTCATTTATGTAGAGGGAATGAAGGGGCATTCTGGTAGTGAGACAGTACCACCCAGGAGAAGGTTGCAGCTGTGGGGGGACATTTGTTGTCACCGTAAGTCAGGTAGAGCAGAGCTGTGTTCAGTGTTGGGTGTGCACTGTACACCCGAGGCAGTAGGGTTGAGTCATGTGGTGCTGAGAACTAAACCGTGTGTCTTTATGTCTTTTTATTGCTGTGAGCTGAACCTTGTGTTATGAGGCAGGAAGCAACAAAACAGAGTTGTGTTCATCAGAGGAGGTCTGGTGCAGCAGCAGACATGAGTTTGGGAGCAGGACTATTCTGTGGCAGAGCCACGATTCGGCTCTACTGGGGCATGGGTGAGGCAGAAGTGTGGAGTCTTGGTTCTGACATCCTGCCAGTACTTGAAAAGAAAATGCCAAGTTTCTGCTGCAGAGTCAGGAGGGCAGAGCTAGGTTGTGGCAGGTGTTCTAGTGTTTTCAAACTGCGGCATTGGTTTGTTTAGTATTTGTACAGATTTTTATTTAGATTGGAAGCACCCAATCAAGAAGGAAGTGCAGCTGGAAAAGCCATAGGTGGCAATCCCCATGCCATGAGGTACAGACAGGCAGCAGCTGGGATGGCCTGGAAAGAGAACTGTTGGGAAACAAACCAAAACATCAGTGCTGGCGAAAAGGGGAGAGAACACAGTTGAATTATGTAACCCCATTGGTGCCCAAGACTTGGTGAAATACAGGACTGACAGAACATTGATTTAGCATCTGGCTAGTAATGTCCCACATTTTTCTCAGTTTCTGTGTTGTAGGAGGGTTGCTACTAAAAGCAGGAGATAGTTTTTTCTGCCAAGAAGTTCTAACGAAGGGAATAATCTAGGCCAAGTTCAGCACAGGCTGTACGTGCTGCTGTGAAGGCTCTACATCTTGTAATCACCTCCTGAGAATAATCAGCAAAGATTTGGATTTTGTGTCCCTTCCACACTAGCTCTTTTTTAGTACATTCCAGCCTAGTGATAAGTTCCCAGACTTGAAACTGAAGAAAGCGGGCCAGAATGGTACGAGGGCAGGCCCTTGGTTCACAATGGGTGTCCAGAGTTCTATGGGCCCTATCTAACACTATCAGAGTCCCACTTTGCCATTCCAAAATAGCAGGCAGTTCTTTTTGCAGAAACGTAATGGTATCGTTCCCTTCTCACCCCTCTGGAAACCTGACAAACCTGTGATTATTTCAGCAATTGCGATTCTTTAGATCTTCAACTCTGGCCCAGAGTAAGTGGATAAGCCTCTCTTGTTCTTGTAAACGAGCACCAGCTTTATGCCAGCCATCCTCTGCTTCAGCCAGTCAATGCTCGGTGATGCATGCTCACTGAGTGACGTCAATAATATCAGCAGAGTTCTTATTTGTAGTTATATCGATTTTTTTGATACATTGAAGGATCTCCTTAAACATCTGTCAGATTTCAGGCATGTCTCCTTGCAGCAAAGTTGTTCCTGATCCTGAATCCATCTTGGGGATAAGTTAGACCGTATGGCAGAATCAGAGGTGACCTAATTAAGCTCGATATCTTAGTATCGGGAAGCTGAGCAGGGAGTCATTAGACAGGCAATAACTACACGAGCATATTAAGTATTATTAGTCACACTGTGTTGTAGAAGAAATCAGGTTTAGGAAGGATTATTCAAAGGGGTTTGCAGAAGCTCAGAGTTCAGGCATCTGTACGGTTCCACTGTTGGCCACCCCCCCCAATGGATGATACAATTATTAGAAATTAACCAAAACCATGATAAAGAAGAGATTCACATTATAAGACCTCCCAATCCAGACTATTTGAAAACTGTGCTTTTGTATTGTCAATCTGACGGTACAGCTGAAAATATTTTAAGGAAGGTACCATGGCTATCAACAAAAGGGTTTAAAATTAGCTTCCTTATCCTGGTCCCCAAAAGCACAATCTTGGAAGACTGTAGGTCTGTGGATAAGGAAAGCTCCCCCTTTTTCCCTGAACTAAATAAGAAAAAGGAGAATTGAAAAGAAGGGGAAGACAGAATAAAAATAATGAAGGCAATTGAAGAGCATAGCAAAGACAAATCAAGGGTTGGTTATGTAGGACTATCACAGTTTATGGGTAGGAAACCTCCAAACACAATACCTATAGGAGCATAAGAAATTAATTGTTCTTTTTTGGTTTTTTTTATAAGGGCCTCTGGCCTTAAAATAACAAGAAATATGGTGGATTATATAAAACTTTATCGGATCAATCCTTCTCCACCCAGAGTGATATTACTTTTAAAATCTGATTACTGCTAACATGATACTTTCTATAACAGACAAACTAGACAGTCTGGGAATACATATAGTATTTCCCCAGGATATGGGAGAAAACACCCTGGGACACAAATGCACGGCTGAGGAGCAACTAGGATTAAATGCAAAGGAAGACACCCCCCTCATAGATCTTGAGAAGTTGAAAGATATGAATAATGTTATGCCTTTAATAACTATAGACTCAGAATGACATTCTAAGTCTATTATACCCATAAAGGATGCAGAGAATAAAATCAATAATCTTACAATTCCCACTTGGAACATAGAGGGATTGCATCTAAAAATATCTGACCCAGAGGTATTGGGATTTCTAGAGACCTTTGATATAATAGGTCTCCAGGAAACAAGATTCACCGAGACTACTTCTCCCAGGATAGCTGGGTATACTGCTCATGTGTTCCCTGCCATCAGAGATAAAATATGGTAGACTTAAGGCTGTTCTATCTTTATATATTAGAATTAAACTAAATTTAAGAATTCATGAACATCTACCTAAATCAGAAAATACACTAGTGTTGACAATTACAGATGGGTCCAAAAAAATCATTTTGTGTAATATCTATTTTCCCCCAAGAACTAAGACTCAAGAGGCTGGAGGTCACTATATTTTGCATTTGAAACATGTCCTAGGTAATTTAGCTGAAAATGAAGTAATGTCTCTTATTTTTATTATCGGAGATTTTAATGTTAGGATAGACTCGGGGTCAACTGAAGAGAATTACTCAAATATTTCTCTCTTTTATCAACTATAAATCTCAAGGTGTTGACTATAAGGGAAACATTAGATATACAATCCAACACTAGAGGAAGGGAGCTCTTAACAGGGCTTGCCAAAATAAATTTCTGTCTACTGAATGGAAGAACTGAAGGTGACATAATGGGAAAACATACATTTAGTGGAGCTCTAGGTGCATCTACTCTGGATCTCATTTGGGGCAATTTAGAGGCTGTTAAATTGGTCCAAAAACTACAAGTAGTGGATCAGTTGGAATCTGCCCATCTTCCAATGAAACTAACTTTGGAGAACTTCTTTGTCAGCTTTATCTAAAATGAGACACAGGAGGGAGAGAACTTAGAAATCATTAATGAAAAAAGAAACAGATGGGGAACTATTGTACTTATCAAATGCAATTTGAGGAAATTTTGAATTCAGGTGAATTCCTTAATATTTATTATTGATTTTTTGACAAATGTCATGTTTTTAACAACTATGACATCTGGTAGAATACATAAACAATTTTGAGACCCTTGTCTAAAACTAATAAAATATTATAAACTAAACATAGCTCAGCAAAATCATGGTTTAATATAAAATGTAGAAATGCCAAGAAAACCTTTGGTAAGATACTTAAGCAATATAGACACAAAAAGTAATAAAAATCTAATGGGCCATATTCTTCTGAAAAAAGAGAGAGAAAAATACAAAAAACTACTAGAAGATGAAAAGAATAAATATTCTATAGGCCAATGGGAGAAACTAAGACAGGCAGTTCTTGATAGGGATGGTAGGCAGTTCTGGAGAATTGTAGCCCAAGGATATAATAAATACTTTGCAAGTGTAGAGTTGTACATTGCCCCGGAAACATGGATTTCTTACTTTTTTAACTTATACTATTCCCAAGAAGAAGTAGTAATGGAACATAGCCCTAAGCAAAAGAATATTATCTATCCGAAGCACATTAAAATTACAGAGATCGAAATTTATTTGGCTCTAAACTTCCTGAAGTCCCACAAAGATCCAGGGCCTGATGGAATTATTGGAGATATATATATATAAATCATTTCAGAACTGGTGGATACCCTTTTTGGCTTTAATATTCAATGGGTTCATCCAAAACATGAAATTTCCTACCAGCTTTTCGGATAGCATCATATTCCCCATTTATAAAAAAGAAGATCCAAATAATCCAAAAATTTATAGGCCTATCAGCCTTATTGATGTGTCCCAGAAAATCTTTTCCAAGATCATCTAAGGCAGGTTATTGGATTGGGCCAAGGAGAATTCTATTCTTAACAAGTCACAGAATGATTTCAGGAAAAATCGATCAACAGTGCAACACTGCTACGTGTTACAACATCTAGTTCGTAAGAATACCAAGATATGGAAAGGCAGGTTGTACTGTTGTTTTGTGGATTTCTTCTCAGCTTTTGATAGCATCTGTAGGAAGATTCTTTGGGTCACTCTGTCGGAACTGAACTTAGAGAGGCCACTATTCGATACCCTTATTAGACTACATGAACATACCTGGGCAAGAATACAGTGTAACCAGTATGGGCCTGTGACAGATAAATTCTATACAAATGTAGGAGTTAGACAAGGATGCATTTTAGCTCCTACTCTATTTAACATGTACATCAATACAAGTTTGGAACAAATCACTGATCCTGAATTTCATGCCCCCAAAATTATTGAATATAGAATCAAAAGCCTGGCCTATGCAGATGACTTGGTGCTTCTCTTAACATCAGCACTGGGCCTCAAAAGGAAACTGAATCTTTCTAAGTCTATAGGCAATCAAAGGAAAATGAAAATTAACTTAAGCAAAACAAATATAGTGATCTTTGGAAACAAAATCATGAATACACCAAGGTTTATGATTGATGGAAACAATATAACCTTTGTTTTACCAGGAGAGACACACTAAGCTGAATGCTTGTTTACAGGTGCATTCTGGGAGCACAAGGAAGTTAAGTGATTTGCTCAGGGTCACACAGTATGCTAGTGGGAGCTGTGGGATTCAAACCCAGGTCTTCATGTTTGCAGACCACTGCGCTATACTGCCTCCATAATATTGAGGTAACAAATAGTTATGATTATTTAGGGGTAAGATTTGCATATAATGAATCTTGGAAAAAACATCTGGAGCTAATACAAAATAAAATGACAGCAACAGTAAATTCTCTTAAAATATTTAATGCTAAAATGGGGAAATCCTTAGTTAAGGGCATCTTGAGAGTTATCAATGCCAAAATCAGAGCCAGCATAATTTATGCAGCAGAAGTCTGGGGCCACATTAATGTTTGTACTGTAGAAAATATACTCAATAAATTATATAGGTATATTCTGTCGCTACCCCAGGAACTCCGAACTGTATTCTCAAATTAGAGCTGGGACAATAATCATTACTTTTACTAATCAAAGATAGATAAATCATGTTTTTGCTTAAAATGTTCTTGTTGCCAGAACACAGATATCCCAGAATGTGCTTAGAAAAAGGAATTAGATTAGCAACAATGGGATTTGTACATCCATTCATTCAGCTTATTAAAAAAAAAAAATAATGCCATCTGGCTTGGGACATCTTCGGCATATGATTTATATCAGGCAACTAGAGGAAATTACCTATGATGTTAAAACAAGGCTTAGAGATCTGGACAATAATCATTTATTTACCCAATTATCACTGTTAAAACTACATGAATATTGCAAATTATTTAAGATCACACGGGGACTTGAACCCTACCTATTGCAACTGACCTGCCCCAAACTTTACAAGATTCAGAACAGAAAGTTATAATGCTCAATTTATCCAGCATAGGCAAAAAAGACATGGAACTTCCAGATCATACTGTAAATGTGGGACTAAGACAGTTGATGATATAAAACATGTGATCTTATTATGTCTGCTTTATGAGACTAACAGGAAAAAATGGTTGGATGGGTTGCTAGGAGGTCTCAGTAGAAATGCAGCAAAATTTTATTTTGCCAGCGAAATTATGGCAAAATTGCCAATTTCGCCTAGCAAAACATTTCATGTATTTCAGACCTTTAATTTTGCCTGCTCTTCGGAGGCAAAATTAGGTGAAATTGATGTTTTTGCTGTGCTGGTGGTCACATGGTTGAGTCTAAACAGACAGGAAGTGAGTGGTTCATTTCCTGTGCTATATAGCTCAAGGAAGCAGGCATCATTTATACACCCTGTGACTGCAGAGTGTGCTTTCACAGATCAATTGCTTCATTTGTGCTATTTTTTTCTAACTTTTTCTTGTTTGTCTTTGCTCTAGTTCATATTTTAGTACCTGGCGATTGTGTGTGTGTGTGTGTGTGTGTGTGTGTGTGTGTGTGTGTGTGTTTGTGATTTTGTGTATATGTTTGTGTGTGTGTGTGTGTGTGTGTGTGTTTGTGATTTTGTGTATATGTTTGTGTGTGTGTGTGTGTGTGTTTGTGATTTTGTGTATATGTTTGAGTGTGTGTGTGTGTGTGTGTGTGTGTGTTTGTGATTTTGTGTATATGTTTGTGTATGTGACCCCCCCCCCGGGCCCAGGCTCCCTCAGGGTCTCTATTTCTATTTCTGTTTGTTTGTTTGTTTGTTTGAATTGGTTGTTTTTGTGGACACAATGGAGAAGGGTGAAGACAGTGGGGCACCTGTATGCACATTTCAGGTAACTATTACAGCTGAAATGCCATGGCAGGAGGCTTTTGACCCCAGCACCAGCACCCAGCAGCCAACTGTGCCCCCTCCCCAGAAACAGGAAGCGACCGTGGCCCCTCCACCGCAGCAGCAGCGGCAGTTGGAGACAGTTCCCCCTCCACAGCACCAGGTGGATACTGTTCCTCTGCCAAGAGAGCAGGAGACTGTGCCTCTTCCCAAGCAGTCAGGGGAGTTAGTGCCTGGGGCATTATCTGTGCCCCACTCCCATGGCTCATCTAGCTCTTGCCAGGGGAGTATTACTTCCCTCCCTCAGTTATGGCTCCCTCATATTTGCTCATACTTCCAAGACCCTCCTAAACAAGTGGAGCATGACGTACAACAATATCTGTCAGTTTGCCCTGGCCGCACCCCACCTCACCCATCACTGTGAACTCTATGAGAAGCTTGGTTGGCTATCCCAGGTCAGTCACCTTAACTTTAGTACTGGGAGCCTCGCGAGCAAAGTAATCAGCTCTGGCACCCCTCCAGAACTGGCCCTGGATTCTCGCCCCTGCTGACCTCTCTCCCTACCCGCTGAGATCCCAGGGCCCTGGCCTACTAAATGTACCTACCACCCGCACTATCATGGGGGACCGGAGCTTTGCTGTTCATGCTCCCAGGCTTTGGAACTCCCTTCCTGAAAGTGTCCGCACTGCCCCCTCTCACAAGCTTTTCCGGACCTCCCTGTGGGAACATCTTAAGCTGGTCTCTCGCTGTGAATGCCTAAAGCCTCCTTAGCACATAGCTCCCAGTGCCCACTGGAATGCTGGCTTCACCACTCTCACGCTGCTACCTTATCCCACCCCCTACCTTACTGACTGACTCTATGGTGCTCCTACGCTCATGATTCCTTACATGCCTTGCTGGTCATTGTATTTATTTCTAATTTGTATCTTGCCAACAGCATTAGAAACTGGGTGTACTTTCCATTCAAATGTAAAACTGTCTTTCTCTCCTGCTGTTGTATTTAATGTACTCGTTATACCCTATTGCTGTATTGTTGTACCTGCTATACCCTATTGTACTCTCCTGGGTTGTTCCTGAAAATAGGCATAAAACTTGTCTCGTGTACCTACCCGGTTAACAAAAACTAAATAAATAAATAAACCCCAAAGTTCTCCTGTCTGGGATTTTTTTCTATGAAATATCAGTAGGTGACCCAGTGATCACCTACAATCTATGCAGGAAGGATGTGCGCAGGGAAAGTGTGGATCCCACTTCGGGACAACTGGCCAGTGTAGCAACATGGAGCACCACCACCCAATCCAATGGGATCTCAAATTGTGGGAGGTGGCAGCATCAAGTGCAGCTGTAGGGAGCAGTGCCGATGTAAGCACTGAAGTGGGTGAGCTGGATGGAGGTGTGGCTGGACACAGAGAAGGGGAGGGGGGTCAGGAAGAGCAAGGCAGCCCTTCTCTGTCTGCGGTGATTTGGCGTCCATGCAAGGGGTGCATTAGTCAGGCACAGCAGCAGCAGGAGGCAGCAGCGCTGGCAGCACAATTACCCCACAGTCAGCGGCACCGCAGGTATCAGGATGCTGAGCCTGCACTGGCTGCAGTTAGTGGTCACGTGGTCACCAGTGAAGACCTGGCAGCTATGCAGGCTGAAGTGAAAGTACTATGGCATGATTATCAACAGTTCAGGCAGGAGTTCAGTGATGCCAGGGGGGATATCAGCAAAATAATGGAGAACCAGCAACAAATTCTCAACCTCTTGGTGGACTTGCATCATGGTGGTGGTGGTGGCACTTCTGGGCATGTTTAAATTACGTATTTGAAGTCAGCAGCAAGTTAATTGTTTTTTTCTTATTTCTGAATCCTGTCCTCCTGTGTCCTGTTACTGAGTTTTGATAGTCTTCTCTTCTCTCCGTTCTATATCCACCATCACAAAATACGAAAAAAAAAATTTAAAAAAGATAAAACATAAAAAAATATATATTTTCTGTCCTCTAATCTTCCTCTATATCCTCTTGTTTGTTTGTTTATTGTCATAAATATATGTCTTTGTCCAGTGGTTCTGTGTGGTGTGTTATTTATGTATAATGTTATGTTCCCTAGAGTATTAAATCCTTTTCCCTGTTCCCTGATTTCTGTATCACCCTCTCATATTACACTAGCCATGACCCCGGCCTGTCCCCCTACACCTGTCGTACTCATGTGTCATAGTCAGTAGTGTTGTACCCATAAACTCCTTACCTTTGTTTTTCTTTTGTTTGACTCATTTACATATTCTCTCCTCCTATCCACAAATGTCAAAGTATTGTTCCTATGAACAAACATTTTTTCCAAAAATATACGATGTTGCAGCAGTCATGGGTGTGTGCAGCAACAGTCCAAAGACGTACACAACAATCACAGAAACATAATAAATTTTATTGCAAAGTGGTTTCAGTGCTTAACACATGTGTCCTGTACGCACCACAAATGTTAAGTTGGTTCCCTCCCCCTCCATTCCACACTGTGCTGTGCAGAGCAGGGTTAACATAAGTACAGAAAGAGCATATTAAATTCAGACTGAAATCAGGTGTCAGTCATGCTGTTAAATTTTCCACGTCTTCCACACACATCAAAACATGTTGTTTTGCCCACTGATAACAAATGGTTTCATACCTAATCTTGGTGTCACCACTGAGTAACATGGCCCAGAAGTCCAGAAATGTTTCCCAAAAAATGTTACCATAACTTCAGACTGAAATCAGGTCTCAGTCATGATGTTTTATGGTGCCCAAACCCCCACACCGACCAAACAATGGTCTCTGGTCCACTGTTTACAATTGATTTTAGGCCGTATCTTGTTTCTGCGAGTGCAGCACAGGCAGTATATGTCCAGAAATGTTTCCTAAAAAATGGTACATTAAATTTAGACTGAAATCTGTTGTCAGTCCTGATATTTTATGTTGCCCCCCCAGTAGTCAGACATTAAAATGCAGTTGTGGCCACTATTTACAATTGCTTTTAGGTCACGTCTTGTTTCTGGGACTGCAGCACAGGCAGTACATGTCCAGAAATGTTTCCTAAAAAATGGTACATTAAATTTAGACTGAAATCTTTTGTCAGTCCTGATGTTTTATGGTGGCCCCCAGCACTCAGAAATTAAAATTCAGTTTTGGCCACTGTTTACAATTGCTTTTTGGCCACACCATTTTTCTGTGAGTGCAGAACAGGCAGTACATGTCCAAAAATGTGGCTGGGTGACAAACTATCATCCATTTTGTCTGGCATCTCCTTCTCCAAGATCCTGCCAATCTGAGAGAGGGGGACAGATGGACGGAAGGTCAGAGAAGGGGAGATAGGGGAGCTAAACATATGGCTCAAGGGCTGGTGCCAGGAAAAAGGACACAAATTTGTAGGGAACTGCCAACAGTTTTGGGAGTGAAAGTTCTTTAAATTTGATGGACTGCATCTGACTAAGGAGGAGTCAGTGCATTGGGGCAGAAGTTTGACGTCTTTGCAGAATATTTAAACTAGCAAATGGAGAGAGGGATGCAGCACCCCATAAGTTGAATGGGAAGAACACCCCTCCCCCCTCAGCTAGTGGTCAAACAGGAGTTCAGCATGTTTGTAGTTAATTTGCATCACCAGGTAAAGAAAAAGGTCCAGCTCCCCATACAGCGCACAGGGGAAAATGCCAGACCTCACCCAACAACTAACACACCGAAATCTGGCCAATGGAAAATCATGTACTCAAATGCTCACAGTCTGGGAAACAAGATCCCAGACCTGCAGGCAATAATGCCAGAGGCTAAACTGGAAATAGTAGCAATTAGCGAGACATGGTTTACCAGTAACCACACTTGGGAGACTTCAGTACCTGGCAATGTACTGTTCAGAAGAGACCGAGGTGCAAAAAGGGGGGGTGGAGTGGCCCTTTGTGTCAACAAAAATATCAAAGCTACAGAAATTCAGAATACACATAAGGAGCCAGAAGAACTGTGGGTTACCCTGGAAACAATAAATGGGACAGCCATATGAACTGGGGTTGTGTACAGGCCTCTTGTACGCCAAGCTCCTTTTCTCAAACATATGCTTGACCTGTCATCCATTCCACACCATGGTGTTTTAAAGAATATCTGGTCAGAGATAATATGGCTGTAAAATGATGATAATGATGTAACTGTAAAAAGTGAGAGGCTGCTTCAGACCTGAGGAAAGCAGAAGATTTCATTGATACATAAACAGGTGCAGATGTGCAGGGCCCTATGGGCCATGCACTATGAGAAGACTCCATTTACCTACAGAATGCAGGGCCTGGCTTATTCACTTTCTAGACATTCAATCTTTACACACTCACTCTTCATATATTCAGTCTTCGCACATTTAGTACACATCCACTCTTCACGCATTCATTCTTTACAGATTCACGTTTTCTTCACCCTACATTTTCGAGATAGTAATTCTATGACTGCTCTTATAAACATGACATGTAGCATTTATATTATATTAGCCAAAATGTTATTTTGCACCTCAAGTGGGAAAGATGTCTCATCCAGGATTTAAAAAAATGACACCAGTCGAGCCAGCCCAGTGGTGCTGAGAGGTGAGGCACTGGATACCATACCTCACACCATGCCTTTGACCATGGTTCTGGAATGATCCTGGACCACTGGAGGTTGGAAGGGGAGAGAGGGGATTGAGCATCTGGAGGACTGCTCTTCTCTCCTCTCTCTGAGGAAGGGGATTAGTCATCCTTCCCACTGACTTCCCTCTAGCGGTTGCTGGAGGGTAGTACAGGTTGGGAAGCTCAGAAGCTGATGTGCTTACATTGGAGGGGAGGGAAGGGAGAAAAGAGAAAATGGCCGGGGCTCCACGGACCAATGATGGCCTGACCTCTTCGGCGAAGTCTGCCCCCGCCACCAAATTTGACATACCAGGTGGTGGGGGCCCGCCAGCACCCTCACATCTGGCCCTGTCATGGAGGGGGAATCCGAGGAGGAACTGAGGGGGTAGATGAGGCTGGGAATCAGGCCGGAGGATCAAACCCCACTGAGGGGGTGGTCATAGCCCCATGGAGCCCATGGTGAAGGAGGTAAAAAGTAATTAAAAAAAATTACACCGGTCACATATATGAGGTGGTTTGGAAAAATCGGCATGTTGAAAATCTGGAGTCAAAGTACTGAAAATTAGCAACTTCTGGTGGCATTGGTGATCAGCATGGAAGGATAGAAGCAGAGCTCCATCCCAACCTGGTATAATAGCTCCTGTTTTAACATTTGTCATTGTGCAACTAGATTGAACAATGGTTCAGGAAGATAGTAATGTGGATGGGAGGAGGCAGGAAACTGAAGAACAGTTCCTTTGTTGCCACTCATAGTTCATCTCTGGCTGAGTCTCTACAGACATCAAGCACAAGTAACATGGCAACCAGCACCTCAGCAGGCCACATCGCAGCCTACTGACACCGCCATCCTGGAGGAACTCCAGGAATTTCAGGCAGAAATCCAGGCTCTACATGTGGAGCTTAAAGATTTGATGGCAGCCTTGGAGATGAAAGTTACTCATCTGGAGAAGCATACTACTGATACCAACATCATGGTGGACTGTATGGAGCAAGTCCTTCTGAAGCATTTGCAGGCCCAGCAGATATTTGCAGACCACGGCGAGGATTTAGAAAATTGCTTGTGAAGAAATAACATTTGAATATATGGAGTGCCAGGAGAAGAAGATCTCTTTTCTCCAGAGCTTTTTACAATCAGTTTTGGACAGGGCTGATCTTTGCCCCTTATCAATAGAATGGGCACATCAAGCTCTCCTACATAAACCCTCCACCTCTACCTTGTGCTCTAGGTCTGTTGTTCTTCATTTAACAATTATGCAGTAAAGTATGCTTTATTAGGATGGGCTTGGTGACAGCGAGTTATTACCTATAATGGACAATGGCTGTATTTTGAAAATGACTACTTGACTGCACCATTGACGAAGTGCAAAGTTTACAGCCCCATTTTGTGTTTTTATCATCTCAAAACATCAAGTTCGCTACTCACTATCCAGCCCGACTGTGAATACAATTTCCTGATGGCTCTCGAACCTTCGATAATCCTGAGGCAGCAATATAAGAGCTTTGCTCATGGAAACATGACATCTCTGAGGAACCCATGTACAAAGATGAGTCCCATGAAAAGCAAGCTTTACAATGGGATTCTTGTACCAGTTGTGCCAGGTTAGGTTTCCTCTAACAATTGATTTTCTTACCTTAAACGTCAGTGAACTTCAGTTCTGTTTTATCTTACTGTCTCTGGTCTCTTTGTCTCTTCTCTTTTGCTTTTATACTGTATCTGATCTTGCTCTCTTTTCTTCTAAGAACACTTAGATCTATTCTACGCTTGCAGGGCTAACAATTCTCTAATGCAGCAGTCCTGTCCCCCATCCCCATTTTTTCCTTTCTTCTTGTCTTTTAATTTTTTATATAATTGCAATGGTACAAATTGTTTCCTATTCTTCCTTGTCATATTTGTTTAGATAGGGCATTTCTCTGCTGTTTTATGCTTCTTAGTGTGGTCTTCAGGGATAGC
This sequence comes from Neoceratodus forsteri, assembly GCA_016271365.2. NCBI lineage: Eukaryota > Metazoa > Chordata > Ceratodontiformes > Ceratodontidae > Neoceratodus > Neoceratodus forsteri. The sequence goes on from CM028130.1 coordinate 15,556,254, forward strand.
AGAGTGAGGGCCTGAGTTACTTGGCTGCTCACCTTCCTTGTCTGCCAGGAACTGCGATTACGGCACTCTGTTAGGGACCCACAGTGCTCCTGTGAGTGGTAGTTTTCAGTGGCAGACAGATCCCCATGCTCAGATCCTTGACCTCGGTGGACAGGGATGCCCACGCTCCACAGCAAGGACTGTATTATACTACAGGCTACCGCCAGCTCCTAAAACTCAAAAGAGAGATTGGGCTGATGGGGATCTATTTGTTTTGTTTTCTAGGGTGGAACACACAAGCTATGCGACTCACCAGGGGCAGAGGATCATTTTGGAATTGTGTCACTGATTGTTTTCAGTAGAAGCAGTTAGGGCCCTCCACCCTGCCCCTCACTCCACCTGCCCTAGCTGCCAATTACTTATATAAGCGATACCTGTGACATCACCATACCACAGGGAAAACAACAATACCAAAAAAGAAAAAAAAATTTATTTCCCTTCTTTGTCATCTGTCCACTCTGAAATTATAAGCACGGTAAACAAGTTGCCAATCTTCTTTCATGCACTCTCCCTCCCTCCCAGTGCTGAGAGTGGTTCAATACTTACCTACCAAACAAACCTAGTGAACTACCACAATGAACATCAATAATTGCAGCAGCTGTGGAACACTCTTTGCAAGAGCAATTATCCTCAGGGTAGGGCACTGTCTTACATGTGTCACCCTCAACAACTTAACATCTCAGCTAAATGCAGCATGGTCTGAGATACATCATCTCTGACTTGAACTCCTTCAGTTCTCTTGGAACAACATCACACAAACATCCAGCTACACCCTCATGTAGGCAGCGAGGTGTCAGCATGGATCAGTTGGTAGCACATCTGCCTCTGGACCTGAAGGTCGTCGGTTCTTGTTCCACACAGGGATTGGACTTGCACCTAAAATTCTGGCATCCAAGTGCAGTATTAGGGGAATGCTGTACTGCTGGGGTGTGCCATCCTTCTGATGAGACATTAAACCGGGGTCCCTTTTACCCATCCTGGTGGATGTCCAGGTGTAAGTAAAAGAACCCAAAGCACTCTTCACAAAGTGTAGGGGAAATCCCCAGTTTCCTGGCCAACATTCCCCTTCCCATAAACCAGTTCATGCAATTGTCCAGGCTGTGTGTGCATGTTGATGTGCGATATGGCCGCCACTACACATTCTGTCACTTCACTACCAGTATAGCATTGCTTGTAAAGTACTTTGGGATAAACTGTGTATGAAAAGCACTATATAAATGCTGATTCTTCTTCATTTTCTTCTACCACAAAGGTCGAACCATCCAGGGGCTGGCAAAAGGTTGGAAATCACGGGATGAAACCAAAATGCGGAACAAACAAAGGAAACCTTCATACATACTCATCGAACAAATACGCACCACTGTCCTCATTGCAATCTGAACAAAAGGAGTGCATAGAGCTGGATAAGAAAACAGTATGACACAAGGTAATGCACTCCACCAAAGAAAGGTCAAAACAAAGCATTACAAAACCAGTACTCATAATTGGAGACTCTATAATTAGTGACGCTAGAGTCTCAACTCCAGCATTACTACCAGTCTAGGATTGCAGTCTGGTGCCTTCCTGGGACATCGGCATGGAGGGACACGGACTGTGTAGTGAACATCATGTGCAATAGGGAACCCGACACAAAAGTCATCCTCCACATAGGAACAAATGACCTAGTCAGTTGGTCTGTGGAGGAACCAAAGCCAAAATCTAATCAAGCTTGGCAATACACTGACTTTGCTTTCATCCAGTATCTCTTTCTCGGAGATTCTGCCTGTCTGGGAGAAAGGGGACAGCAGGCAGAAGATCAGAGAGAAAGATATAGTTAACTTAACAACTGACTGGTTCAAGGAAAAATGACATCACTTTTTAGAAGACTGGCACACTTTCTGGGAGAGGGAGTTTTTTTGAGTTTGACAGCCTACACCTCACAAGACAAGGGACCTGTGTGTTCGAGCAAAAGTTCAACATCCATATCCCTCAGTTAAACTAACAGAGGGGGAGGAGACAAAGGCGCCCATCGCATCAGTATGGCATCATCTACCCCTTCCCCCATCCTCAGCTAATATTGCATCTCGGCACCATAAGGAATGCAAAACCTTCGATCATAATAAAACAAACACAGAGGATCTGCCAAGGAAAGGCGGTGTGAGTATGAAACACAAATTATGTAAACTAAAGCTACACAATCAGACCCAACAAAGGCATTTCCTGGGATGGAAGTCAATGTACATTAACGCTTGTAGCCTTCCAAGCAAAATCACGGAGCTCACAGCCATGTTGGCAGAGACACAGCTAGACTGGGTTACAGTCACAGAAACATGGTTCACCATGAAGCATACCTGGGATGTAACCATACAAGGTTATACACTTTTCAGAAGAGTCCCCAAGGGAAAAAAGTGTGTGTGTGTGTGAGGGGGGCTGTGTATGCAAAGGAGGCAATCAATGCAATGGAAAACCAGGGAAAACACAAAGATGCAGAGGCCCCATGGGTCACCCATGGAGCAGGGGACAAGGACCCTATCCGAGTGGAAGTAATATACAGCCCCCATCCCAGGAAGCAGAAGCTGACAGAGACCTCCTGGAAGCCATCACAATGATGGTCTACAGAGGTGAGCTACTACTAGTCATGGACTTCAATCTGCCTGATGTAGATTGGACATTGTACATAGCATCCACTGAAAGGAGTAAGGAGTTCCTGCTCCGATTGAAAGGGGCAGGGCTCAACCAACTAGTGAACTCACCCACCGGGGACAATGCAACCCTGGACCTGGTACTCATAAACAGTAGCAGGGTTTCAAATGTATGGGTGGGCATCAATCTGGGCACCAGTGACCACAGATCAGTCTGGTTAGCAATCAACAAAGTAGAAGGCATATGTCACACAAAAATAAAGCTCCTTGATTTTCATAAAGCAAATTTTCCCAAGATGAGATCGAGAATCAAATCCATGCTAACAGTAGCTCAGGAGATGTGGAAGATGACTGGGATCATTTCAAGAAGGTCATAACTATCCACAGCACAGAAGTCAGCCCTGATGGCACCCATAACTGATATAGAAGTGGAGAAAACAATAAACTCCTTCCCTTCAGATAAGGCTCCTGGTCCTGACAGGTTTTCACCCAATTTCTACAAGTCTTTTTGCAAACAATTGACTCCTTGGCTAGACCAGTTGTTTAGGAGGTTTCTAGATGGGGAAGTAATGGATGACAGCTTCCTTGAGGCCCTAATTATTGTTTTACACAAGCCAGAGCGGGACTCGGAAATGGTAACTTATTATAGACCTATCTATTTATTGAATTACGACATGAAAATTATTGCTAAATTGTTAGCAAACAGACTGGCGGAGGTAATGCCCACCATAATTCACTTAGACCAAGTAGGATTTATGAAGGGGAGGAACTCCTCGGATCATTTGAGAAAACGATCACATATTTTCTCTGCGTTCAGGGACTCCGATGTGCCAGCTGGTCTACTGTCCCTGGACGGGGAGAAAGCTTTTGATAGAGTGGATTGGGGCTTCTTGTTTTCCACAATGAGTAAGTTTGGATTTCTGAAGTAATACATTGGCTGGATTGCTTCTTTCTATAAGAATCCCAAAGCTTGTATTTATTGTACCGGAGTTTTCTTGGAGAGGTTCCTTCTCCATTCAGGTACTCGTCAAGGGTGCCCATTATCTCCTCTCCTTTTCAATATCTATTTGGAGCCTTTACTTGTCAAACTCAGGAACTCTCCCTTGATTCTGGGCATACCTCCGTATGGGTCTGATTTCAAACTATCAGCATATGCAGACAATATTCTGCTTCACTCCATCAATCCCGCTAGGGCGTTTGAGACTTCCCTGCAAATTATTTTAGAATTTGGTACCCACTCTAATTATAAAATTAATTTGGAGAAAAGCATGATCTTCCCTTTAAACTATAGGTTGTTAAAAAGCGATATTCTACATTTAGGACTTCAATGGTCCCCTAAACATTTAAAATACCTGGGCATTTATCTCACCAGATCGGACTCCCTCACTAAGAAACTAAATCTCGATGATACTCTGTCTGCTATACAACAAGATTTCGCTAGGTGGTCATCCCTTTCTATTTCTATTTGGGGGTGCATTAATATAGTCAAAATGAATGTCCTGCCAAGGATATTCTACCCGTTACATATGCTTAATGTCCGGTTGCCTATTAAATGGTTCAGGAAAGTCCATTCTATCATCTCTTCCTTCATATGGGCTGCTAAGCCCCCAAGAAGAGCTTACCAGAAATGGACTGCGCCCAAGACTGGAGGCGGTTTGAGATTACCTCATTTAGGGGGTTACTATTGGGCTAGTCAGATCTCTAAATATATGAAATGGATGACCAATGATGTAACACTAGCTAACCTGCCATATGTCCCACCGTGGCTAATACTTGAGAAAACAATGTTAGCTGAAGCACATCTACCTATTTCTATGTTGTTATATAGTACACTTAAAAATCTACTGGTTAATATCTCCCTTTCTCCCATAGGGATGTCACTAAAATCCCATACCCTATTATGTAATTTTTTGAAGTATAAACACACTCAGGACTGGAACCAACCATTAGTAGAGAACCCAAACATCAAGATAGGAACCAAGATGATTCCTAAACTCTGGATTCCTCAGTTTCAGCACACAAAATTAAAAGACTTTCTAGACCCAGAGGGGAAATGTCTCCCATCGTTGGATATCTTCAACAAATATTCATTAAACAAGAGAAAAATGTTCAGCTCATATCAAATATCTCATCTCCTGAACTGGCTAAGTAGACATCTGGTCACAGAGGACAAGTTCAGTGAATTCTTTACCTCCTTAGCAGAAGTGGTACACCTTTCCCATGCAATAGCTCAAATGTATAGTTGCCTCTTGGTACATGCACCTATTACTCAAGAAGGAGGCCCGAAATATTGGATTAGACAATTCCAAGATCCTAGCATTAACTGGTGTAAAATCTGGGAACATACATACATTTACCTATCTCAAGACAGGTTGAGACTTACACAATTTCAATTTTTACATAGTTTATATTGGACGCCCCTCAAAGTTTTTAAGATAGGTAAATCCCCAACCCCAAGTTGTACTAGGTGCAAAATGGAGGAAGGTTCCCTCTGTCATATGTTCTGGGACTGTCCCTCTGTCCAGGACCTCTGGACAGAAATCCAACAGAAGGGTGACCCTTTGTTAGGGCTAGAGGATTTGTTTATACCAGAGATTTGTTTCATAGGGAATTATTCCAAGGTACAGGTTAGAACGCGTAGATATCATATGGCAATAATCTCCTTAACACTTAAGAAGCTTGTCTTAAGGCATTGGATTGATGCCCAAAAGCTTTCTTATATACAATGGCTCCAAGACCTTTTATTTAATCTGAGGGTGGAACAATCTAGAACATCTCTGAGCCACTTCCCCTCCAGATATAAAAAGATATGGGCCAGGATCCATGCTGTTTGCATGTTACAAGTTGGAGTTCCATTGGCTTAAGGTGCTCTGAGGTTTTCAGTTGTTCTTCTAATAGTGGATGGTCATTCTCTATACAAGACATCAATCCAATGCATTTCCTTGTTGTCCTTCTGGTTTTAATCTGTCCAATCTTAGCCCATGCCCCCTAGTGTCCCTACCTTTCCTCAGATTAAACAGCCCATCTTGCATAGCTTGTTCTCTTAGGCTTTGCCCTCCACCCCCCTAACATTTTTTTCACCCTCCACTGCACCCCCTCCAACATTTTAATGTCCTTCTTCAGATATGGGTGCCAGTACTGTACACAGTACTCCAAATGTGGCCTGACTAATAACCTGTAGAGTGGCAGCATCACTTCCCTGTGACTGGATATAAATCCCCTGGCAATATACCACAGCCTTAGCTGTGGCTTTTCTGCATTGAGCAGAGTTGTTCGTGCTTCTTGTTACCAGCACCCCAAGGTCCTTCTCCTCCTCAGTGACCTCCAGCCTCACCCCACCCAACCAATATTGTCTATTTGGATTCTTTACCACAAAGTGTATAACCTTGCACTTCTTTGCATTGATGCCAAGCTGCCACCTCTCCGACCACTCCTCCAGTTTGGTCAAGTCCCCTTCTAGTTGGCTCCACTCTTCCCCTTCATCAGCTACCACCCCCATCTTACTATTGCCTGTGAACAGACTAATCCTGCTTCCAGTTCTGTCTGAGATATCCAAAATGAATAGCCCAAACAGTACTGACCCCAGCACAGAGCCCTGTGGTACTCCACTCATCACTGGCCTAGGTGTTGAGAGTCCCCCCAACTACTACCCATTGCTGTCTCCCCCTCAGACAGTTCCCTATCCTGTTTGCCAGTTTCTCTCCCACTCCTGCAGCTGTCAGTTTCCCCCATGTGTGAGGCACTGAATCGAAGGCCTTGGTGAAATCCAGGTAGAGGATGTTCACAGCATGACCCTTATCCAGCTGCCTTACAACCCAGTCGTAATATTCTTCTAGGTTGGTCTGACAAGACCTCCCCAAAATGAACCAATGCTGCCACCCATCCTGGAGATCATTTCCCTCCAGAAATGCCACCAGTCTCTATTTCAGTATCACCTCCATATGTTTTCCCACTATGGAAGTGAGACTGACTGGTTCATAATTTCCAGGTTCATCATGTAGGCCGCTCTTGTGAAGGGGCACCACATAGGCCACCCTCCAGTTGTGGGGCACAAAACATGTGTCCAGGGAGGTTCTTAACAGGTCTGACAGCAGTCTGACCAACACCTCCGCCTTCTACCTCAGCACTCTGCCGTGGATATCATCAGGTCCTGGTGCCTTGTCCATTCTTTGTGCTCTCAGACCCTCTAACACACTATACTCCTCAATCCGCCCATACATCATCCCCACCCCTCTGCCCCCGTTTTCCCCATCCAAAGAGGTAGTGGACCTCAGTTCTCCTGTGTGAACACAGAACAAAAGTATTCGTTCAGTGTTTCTGCTTGTTCCACTCCCTTTTCCACCTACTTCCCACCCCTCTTTATCCTAACTATGTTGTTCCTGCACGTCCTTTTTTCCCTGATGTAACTAAAACAGTATTTTTTTCCCTCCCTTAGTGCCCCGAGCTAACCTTAGCACTCTTGAGGCTTTGCCTGCCCTTGGCTACCTGGTAACCTCTTTGGACCAACTCTCAAATGCATCACTTTCCTCCCCTTCCCCAGCCACCTGAATTTCTGGAAAGCTGCCCTCTTTGCCTTCACCCCATCCATTTCTTTTCTGTTCAGCCAGCTTAGCTTCTTGGCTCTGCTATTCGTGCTTTGAGTCCTGGTGCAATCCTCTCTAGCCTCTGCTATCCCAAGTTTCATAATATCCCACTTTTCTTGTGCATCCATCTCTGGTCTAAGCCCTGCTAAACACCCCTGCAGTATCTCTTGCATCTTCCCAAAGTCCACCCTCCTGAAGTCCACCACTCTTGTTACTAAGCCCCCACTCTCCCTACTCAAACTATATATTTATATAATAAAGCTGATTTAATTAGTATTAGGCAAGCTGTTAAAGACTTAAATTGGCAATCAGTATTAATACAGCCCTCCCTTAAACATTGTTAGGAGTCAATTAAAAAACATTATTCATCATTTAAGGGACCTATATATCCCATTTAAACAAAAAAATTTCAAATTTCAAAAAGACACCTAAATGGATGAATCAAACCATAAAAAGACTAATGAGAAAAAAGAAAAATAAATACGATGCTTACCAAAAATATAAAACTACATCTCTTTGGGAATCTTATAAATCCATTCAAAAAAAATTTAAAACATGATTAAAAAAGTTAAATCTAGATGGGAAATCAATATTGCCAGGAAAGTTAATAAAACTAATAGTAAAGAGTTTTACTCGTATATTAACTCTTTAAAGAAGCCCAAATGTCAAGTAGGGCCATTATTACAAAACCAAACCCTTATCCAGGCTTGGACTGCCCATACAATGCCAAATGTGCTTGTTATCTCAGAATCCTGGCTTCGGCCCTCTACGCCAAATAGCGTGATTAATATACCTAACTACCAGATCTTTAGATGCGATAGGTAATCCAGAGGAGGTGGGGTCGCCATCTACATCAAAGATAGATTTGTGGAATCAATACTTAATTCTAACTCACTGGTAGCAGGATTTGAGTGCCTGGACATAAACATTGACCTATCAACATCGTTCGCACTCTGAGTCATAGGATGCTATAGACCATCATCTGCCGGTACTCAGTTCTTGTCCTATCTTGTAACTATCTTGGACACTAGCCCCCTGGAAACAATTATCCTTGGAGATCTAAACTACGATTGGCTGTCAGAAGCCGGTCACCCACTTAAATCTTTCTGCGACTCCCTTGGTTTCACCCTACTCAACAAAGAGCCCACCCATATCAACAAAAAGAATACAGCCAAAAGTAACCTTCTGGATGTCCTGCTTGTGAATAAACCCCATTCCTCCTCCCACGTTGGAACCTTTGATGCAGATATTAGTGACCATTGCCTAATAGCTGGAGTTTGGGCAGCCAACAAAGTGCCAACTATTGCCAAATTCTCCATCAAAAGGTCAACCAGGTCATTCGACCCAAAGGCATACCTACTTGACCTAAAAAAACTCCCCTTGTGGCAGAGTTATTACCTTGCTAAAACAGTGGAAACTACATATTCTATACTACATGAAATCATTACCTACCCCATGAATCTACATGCGCCTCTGTCAAAAATATTCATAAAGGCTAGGAAATGCCTTTGGGTCACTCAGGATCTCAAGGCTGCACTACTGTCCAGGGATAAACTCTGGAAAACTGCCCACAAATCCCAAAGAGAGGAAGATTGGCGCCTCTTTAGAACAGCCAGAAATCACTGCACCAAACTGATTAGGGAAGCTAAAGCCTGCTTTTACCAAGCAGAAGTAGATTCCGCAGCCAAATGCCCTTCCAAATTCTGAGCCACAATCAAAGAACTGGCGGGAACTACATCACAAAATATGCTCCCTACAAAAATTACCTCTGACAATACAGTAATCAATGACAAAAGAGATACTGCAGGTGTTCAACACGCATCATTGGCTGGCAGGCTTGTTTTCGATAACTTGGCTCGCTGGAAGCTCATGCATCTAACTTGGCACTACAAATGCACAGTTTTTGGGCTTGGATCCAGTACAAGTTCATTATCCATGACTCCTTGTAGTTCAATGTTCAATGTATATTACCTGTAAATGTGCATTTTTACTATAATAGCAGCTATTTTTACTGTTTGTACTATTGTAACTTGTCTTTCTGTATTATTACTGTAGGACCGCAGGTCCACCTTGTAAATGAGCTTGCTCAATGGTGCCCGCCGAGATAAATAAAAATATTGATTGATTGATTGATTGATGTTGATATTAAAGAAATGGCTGATTTGTTTAATATGGGATTCAGTAATGTTTTCACCAACATATCTGATGATACTCCTATTTCTAACTCCCTTATCACTAATGATGATGACTCCATTATTTTTTCTGAGGATTAGATATGTAATAAACTTCTGGCCCAAAAGAACAAATATAGCCCAAGCCCTGAAGATATTCCAGGTCACTTGCTGTTTCTATTGGCTGATATTTTAGTTAAACCATTGAAGTTAATGTTTGAATTATTTCTTGCCAATAGTTTTGTTCCACAGGATTGGAAAGATGCTAATGCTATTCCCATTTATAAAAAATGGCCCAAGAAAATGTGGGAAAATTATCGACCTATTAGTTTGAAATCCTCAATTAGCAAAATTCTTGAGAGTCTCATTAAAGATCTGATTGCACCAATTTTTAATACTAATGATCCCGAACAACATGGCATTAGAGGTGCTCGAAGCTGTGTTACCAATTTGATGTGCTTTTATGAAAAAATGAGTTCCTTATTGGATCAGAGGACCCCTTGTGAAATCATTTTTATAGATTTCAGCAAAGCGTTTGATGTGATGCCACACTGGGCATTAATTCAAAAACTTCGTAATTTAAGTGTTAATTCTTTTCTTGTTAACTGGATATCAAACTGGTTATGTAATCAAAACCAGCAAGTTATGATTAATGATTATAATTCAGACACTTGTTCAGTGTTAAGTGGTGTACCTCAGGGCTTGTTTTAGGGCCTTTTTCAATAATTTATTGCTGATTTGACAATTGGATGTCAATCATTCACTACTAAATATGCAGATGACATCAAAATAGGTGGATCTTGTACATTAGCACTTGATGCAGCAATTATACAGAAAGCTCTAGATATTATCACTGTTTGGGTCAACAGATGGGGCATGCGGTTGAACATTTCAAAGTGCAAAGTTATGCACTTAGGTTCTTCCAACACATACCCCCAGTACTTCTTGGCTGGTGATAGGCTAGCTCAGACAGTAGATGAAAAGGACCTTGGAATTATAATTTATGATAATTTATCATGTAATAAACATATACACAACATAATTAACAAACCAAATGGAGTGACTTGGTCTATATTTCAGAATATAAGATCTAGAAAGCTGGAGGTGTTATTACCATTGTATCGTTCATATGTTAGGCTTCATTTGGAATATGTCTCCCAACTTTGGAACCCCTATAAGAAATCAGAATGTCAGTTGTCGGAAGGTGTACAGAGGAAATTTAGCAAGAAAATATCAGGTTTTGAAAATATGACATATAGTGAGAGGCTTGATCGCCTTAAACGTATACCCTTTTCCACTTGACGTCTCAAAGGCGATCTTACGCTTCTATACGATACTGTATCATTCAAGACCCTTATCTGATGTGTGAAATGGGTTTGGAATTTAAAGATCAGTCACATGATATCAGGGGTCACCCACTCCAATTGACTAGAAAATATTTTTCTCATACTACTAGGAAATATTTCTTCAACATTAGAGTAATAGGACCATGGAATAATTTACCACTCCAAGTGATCATCAGTGAAGCAAAAAATATTTTTAAGTATTGACTGGATGCATTAATACAGGTTATAAACTGGTTTACTATTCTTTGGTTTGGTATGAAAGCATTATGACATTGGCCTTCTCACTCTCTTGTCAACCTTAGTATGAACCTTAGTATGAGTGTGATCCACGCCATTTGGTGGTCGCTTCCAGCTAGTGGATCCTCCACCCTTATTTCCCTCATGGTCTCCCCATTTGACAGTATCAGGTCCAGCGTGTTACCTAGCTGAGTTGGCCGACTGACTAGCTGTGTCAGGAGATCATCCTGGAATGCATCCAGGAGTAACTGCTCCCTGGAACTGGAGGTGACTGGGTGCTCCAATCCACCCCAGGCATATTGAAATCCCCCACCATGACCACACTCCCTTTCCTACATACCTTCCTAATCTGCTCTGCTAAATCCTTGTCCAGTTCCTCCGACTTGGCAGGAGGTCTTTATACCACTCCCAGCCTTAACATTCTACCCTTGTCATCCAGGAACTGCATCCACAGTGCCTCAGCCCTCCCTTGCTCCCCCTCGTCTCTCATGCATCTGATCCCATCCTTCACGTAGACCACCACCCCACCGACCCCTCAGTCCTTCCTGTATATTAAATACCCTGGGATTGCCAGATCCCAATCCTGGTGTTGTGTGGCCCACATCTCAGTTACTGCTGAGATGTCCACTCCCCCCTCAGCTAAGAGCGCCTGAAGCTCAGCTATTTTATTACCTAGACTCCCTTAGGGAGACCACCCTCCACCCATTCCCATCCATTCATCCCCCTCTTGGCTCCTTGGGCTGCCCCCTTCCTTCTGTGACCCCTTCCCCTTGCCTTCACTATATTCCTGGGGGGACAGCTCATTTGGCTCCCCATTCTGGCGACCCAGCATAATGACTGTACACTCACCTCCCCACTATCTAGTTTAAATATGCCTTTGAAACTATATATTCCTCTAACTTTCTCTTTAACATCTCCTTACCCGCCCCACTCAGGTGTAGCCCATCCTTAGCATACAGTTCTCTGTTATTCCATGTCTCCCCAGTCCTACTACTACCCCATACCCTTGTGAGTGACACCACTCCCTCAGCCAGGAGTTGAACTCCACTATTCTTACCCTTCTTGTACTGCTAGCCCTTGGAACTGGTAGCACCTCTGAGAAGGCCACAGAGCACCCCATTTCTGTGCATAACTTCTCCAATTCCTCAAATCTCCTCTTTACCTCCTCCACCATGCAACCCCCCCCGGTCATTTGTGCCTACATTTACTACCACTTGAGTCTTCTTTCTTCCCCTCTTCACATGCTTAGTCAGAACATATCCAGCCTTGTCCACTGTCAAGCTTGGTACAATCTTCACCCAATACTGACTACGTCTTCCCCTACCCCCCACTGATCCCCTTCAGTATAGAATCACCTATCACTGTCATCCCTTTCTCCATGCACCCCCTCAGTTTGTTCCCTCCTTCCATCCCCATCCCTGCCATGGACAGCGACCCTTCTCTGCCCAGCAGCTATTGGACCCGAGTCCTCCAACACTGATTCCCTCATATTCCCCCTCTACTTCCTTCATTCCCTCCCCCCCTCTCTCCTAGCTCCTTCCATGTCCTGCACTTTATTCCCTCCATCTGCCCTTGCTTTTGCTCTCAAATCTGCACCCCCATCAGTATTTTTCCCACACTCTCCTTTTTCTCCTCCATGCTTCCCTCCTGTCCTTTTTCCCTTTAATATTGTTGGAAGCTCCTCACACCCTCTCCTATCATCTCAGCTAATGTCCAATACCTGTTTGTGTCTGGTGCATATCCAAGATCATTTCCACTGGCACCCATATTGCCCCTGTCCCTGGCACTGGCACCAGCCCCCTGGACAAATATGTGGTCTGCACTCTCCATCCCTTGCCCCTTCCTTCATCCTGTCTCCAATCTCCTAGCTGGCTGCCCTCTGAGCTTCTTCTTTCACTACCTCTTCCTAGCCAGGGCACATATCGCCCTTTAGGCAAGCTATTTCTCCCTTTAGTCATGATAACTCCCACTCCTGTCTCTCTAGCCTTTGGCAAATTGGGCACGCCCCCAGCATCCACAGGGTGCTCATGAATATGGCCACTCCACAGTTGTTACACCTCACTATCCTCCTCCCCCCTTCGCGTTCCCCACCCACTCCTTCCACCGATCCCCCCACTCCTTATGCTTCCACTGTCCCCTTTTCTTTCGCACCCACTTACTCTGTCCTCCTCACCTATTTTCCACAGTCCTGCCCCCTGATCCATTCCTTCCTCCAACCTCTTTGTCCCCCAGGTTCCATTCTCTGAAGTATTTCTCAATGTTATCCCTAAAAAAACTTCAGCTACTCCCAGTATCCCACCATCTCACAGTTAATTCTGGGGAGCCTTACCCCTTTCCAAGGCCAACCCTAATGTTGAGTCAAAAGCTGAACAGTGCCAGCACATTATTACTGTAGCATCAACTATAATAGCCTTCAACTGCAGTAGCCTTCAAGGAGCACAGCACACCCACTCCCTATAGAACTAATTGGAGAAATCCACACCCACTTCCTATAGACTTTATCAGAGCAATCCCTCCCACATAGTATTTGCAGGCAACTCAAAATATTCACCCCCATTGGCTACTGTACCCTTTCTCAATATACTCAAATAACACAATTAGTCCTAGTCATAGCCCACTGCTGCAGAGGAGATCCTCCTTTCTTCTGGAGCAGCTTCCGGATGGCAGTCCTCTTACACTGGCTCCACCCTCAGCAAAGGAGGAGCCCATGCAGAGTATTTACAAAGTCATGGGGGTGGGGTGGGTGGGTTGGGGCAAAAGTTTAAGTTCTCCACTGTGCAGACCTCTTGAAGAGTTGTTTGGGGGAAGCATGGTCCCGACGGGGACCAATCTTGCCTACCTCCCCCAGCTGTAAGCAGTGTCCCTCTGGAGTGGTAAGCTGAGGTGTGGCAACCACAGCTCTTTTAAAACCTGGTACAAACTATAGAGTTCTGTCCTCTTTTCTCTGCATTACTTGGTAACTTAAGTGGGCAACTTATCAGGGGAGGCGCTTTTGAATTTTACCTTGAACCCCAACTTAGAGACTTTCTATTCAAAGTCCTCTCACTTCTCCTTAGCAGAAAATAGTTGCACATAACTTTATGCCAACTTGGAGTTCTTGATACATGGCATTATCTCCACCCTTCACAAAGAGACTATACACACTATTCTTTTCACCATGGCAGCTACACCAGGTTAGCCTACCTCTTTACTACTGCTGAGCATTCTGATACCCTGTGCGATATCCAACATGGATTGTTACACCTATCAGATCACACCCCACTATCTGCCCTTTCTTCTCTAGGGAAACCCACATATCAAACCCCCTGGTGATTGAATCCGGGTGTCTTATGCGACTGCGTGCTGCTTGACAAGTTAGAAAGTTAAATTTCTCAGTACCTTAAGGATGATGACAATGGGAATGTTATCTCAAGCATCTTATGGGACACACCTAAATCAGTTCTATGCAGTACTATTATAGCACATGCTTTGGCCCTACACAAAATGCGGGAACATAAAAAACATTAACTCCAACACAGCCTTAACACTTTACAGATGTTTCTTATGTAAGGGAGCACTTCTGTTTACCTGCAAGTGCTTGAGACTAAGACCCAGTTTCAGAAATGTCATGATCAAAAGGTGGAGCATGCCATTTTCTATCTAAGACAGCAATATTATGAGGCCGGGGCACTGGGGTGCTCGTGTTTTGACTAGGCGACTCAGAGCACATAAGGTAGAAATTATTATAACTAAGCTCCATCACCTGGAACCAGGTTTACTTACTCATCATGGAACTGAGATTTTTTAATTTTTTTTTATTTTTCGTCTTTATCCTCCTTCCTACCTCCGGTGCCCCTCCTTCCGTCCACTCATTTCCCCCATTACCTACCTTAGGGATCTGCCCCTAGAGTGCCCATCCTCCTCTCCTCGCACAGTGGGGTCTGTCCTGTAGGTGGTCCGGGTGGACTTAGGGCGACCTTCATCTAGGGCTGCCAGAGGGGTTTTTCCGGTTTTCTCCCCTTATGTCCCCACTCCCCCTAGGACGCCTTGCTCTTGGGACGTACGTCCTGAGTGGTAGCGTGCTTACGCACGCAGACCCTCATGCACCGCGACGTCCCCCCTCCCCGGCTCCGACAAGCGAAGCCGCCTCCATCCCTTCTCACTGCCGGTGATTCCACCAGCTACGGAAGGAATGCAGAGCGCAATGCGCTCTTGGTAACCCACCCATGAGGGAGGAAAGCATCCGTTGGGATGCTCGATCCTCCCTCTCCCCACCGCCCCCCGGCCGCCCGAGTCCGTCCCCGAACCCAGGCCGCCGGCGTAGCTCGAGGTGTGGCGTCCAGCACCTCAACCCTCAGCGCCACTGGGCCGATGGAACTGAGATTTTGAACATGTTTAAGACCTACTAGTCCACCCTATACACACCTGAGGCCTCCCACCCTCAAAATAATAAATACATTTGTTTCTGAGTCAGGCTCATCTCCCCTCACTCTCCACTGAACAGACTAGAGTGCTTACTTCCGTTTCACAGTTGAAGAGATCCTCAAAGGCATTAAAGCAGCCAAAAACAGGCAAGTGTCCAGACATTGATGGTTTACCTTTGGAAGTTTACAGAATTGCTTCATTAGGAAACCATTTGATCCTGTTTCTTTTTCATCTTTATTGTTCCCATTTGGACAAAGACACTCCACCACCCTCTTGGTAGTAAGCTGTCATCACTGCCCTTCCAAAACTGGGTAAAGATTTCACCCTACTGGCCTCTTATTGCCCCATTTTAATTTTGAATTTTGATTACAAATTATTCATGTCTGTTTGGGCACTGTGACTCAAGAGTCTCCTCCTACCCTGCTTGCTAGACCGGAACTAGGTTGGGTTCATGCATAGCCATCAAGCCCATGACAATGTCTGTAGATTTTTACTTCTCTTACACAGTAGATTACATACTGTACATCGTCACTCAGTTCCCCTGGTCCTGGTCAGCTTGGATGTGGCAAAGACTTCTGACCATGTGACCTGGCCTTTTTTATGAGCTACAGTAAAGGTATTTGTTTTTTCTTTAGATTTTCTAAATATGTTACAATCCCTTTATCACTCTTCTTCTGCCTTAGTTAACATTAACAGAATGGTCTCTCAATATTTCATTCTAAGAAGAGATACTTGGCAGGGATTCCCCTTCTCCCTGGTATTATTTGCTTTATATATAGAGCCATTATCCTCCCATATATGGCATTGCCCAAACATACACAGTATTCCTTTAGGCAGGTGGGACTATAGAATAGCATTGTTTGCCAATAATATTTTGCTTACTGTAACTGAACCCACTACTTCTCTCCTAACAATCTCCAAAATCATAGCCAGCCTTGAGCATATTGCTGGCTTCCATTTAAATATGCATAAAACAGAGGTATTAGATTTTAACTATAACCCACCTCACCATATATAAGATTTATTTAATGTTCAGTGGAATTGAAATTCCTTAAACTATCTTGATGTATACCTCGCCAAACACCCAGATCATTTAGAATTACTTATGAGCCCTTGATGTCAGCGGAGGCAGAGGATTTGAGCCAGTCGTCATTGTTAAATCTTTCTTTTTGCAGAAAGTAGAAGACATTCGTTCAAATGTACTACAGAGAATATTATTTTATTTACAAACTCTTCCTCGTTACCCCACTAGTTACTATTTTCAGAACTGGCACTGATTGATATCCCACTTCATATGGAAAGGGCACAGGTCTAAAGTTAGACTCTCATTGCTATATCTCTCTAGAGCACAAGGTGGGATAAACTTGCCTAACCTCCATTCATATGCCTTAGCATGACAGCTTTGCATATTTTGCCTTTGGACCTCAACAAATTATCAAGCTTATTGGAAAGACATAGGGCCAAATATTCAAAGCTTTGTGCAGTGTGCAAACCATTTGCGTGGGATTAGCGTGGGTCTGCCATATTCAAAAGGCCAAATACAGCGCGCAAACTGCATTCGCCCCAGGCAAACCATAGTTATATGCAAGGGGAAAAGTGAACATGAATACAGACACTATGAGATATTCAGTGACTAGTTCCTCGCTAAGGTGTTTAGCAAGACATAGCGTGACCCTTAGCGGGGTACAAATTACCAACCAGGAAAAGCTGGTCTTAATCCTGGACAAACAGCTTTGCATGACATTGGTGCTTTGTGCGGTGTTAGCGTGGGAATAGCGCGGCTTGTGCAACCCTAACACATGATCATGACACTTAGAAAATGCCAGACATGGAGGACACATGCTGCTCACTGATGGCACCACCATGATGCCAACAACTGCCACCAGTCCCAGCCAAGCACAGACAGTAAGGGGTGATCCAACCCATAGGGAACAGCGTGGTAGTGAGGTCATACAGCACACACCTTCACACCATACATCTGTGGTGACTAACAGATGCCAGCACACACATGCAGCACTGTGGGCATGGTGGCAAGCTAGGGGAGGATGTATGGGTGGCCAGACCTCACCACTGTCCAGGTGTGGCCACAAGGCTGGGACACATCACACAGTGCACATGTACCAGTAGTAGGAATACCTACTTACATGCCCCCCCAACTGTACAGATGCCACAGCACACACAGCTGGCCATGTATATGTCACTGTGGGCATCCCATGCCACAGGTGCAGCATCTGTGGAGCACACAACAGCAAAACATTACTGTCCATTGTCAGTAATCACCTGTAAGCTGCGCCTGTCACTGTGTACAGTGCAGTGGTCATGACTGCCCTACATACCATAGGCATTGCTGTGTCCCTCACACTATCGTCCACCTTGCTACTGTGGTGTCTGCTGTGCACTGTAGCATGCAGCACCACCACCACCTGTGCCTATGCTGTGTTGTCCCCTGGGGCAAACAATGCTATGCTGTACTGCTATTCTGATGAAGCCTGGCAGAGTACTGGGTGAAATGTTAATTTATTTGCTTTAGCCACCTTTGTATTCCTTGCACGTTTGGTATATAAAATGCTATGATTCCAATTTAACAGTGTTTTTGCGTGTTACTCGTGCTGTGTGGGTGCTTATTTTATTTTCTCGTATCTGGTGAATTGCCTTGAATAATAGCACCACATGTTTCCTGGTGCTCCTATTCTTCAGTTTTGTGTTTTATACATGTAGCATGCAGCAACCATCATGGACTGTCAGACTGACCTACAGCTGGAGCTGCAGCCAGACCTGGCCAGCCCCTGTACTTCCAGACTGACCTACAGGTGGAGTTGTGGGACCCTGCAGTAACACTGGGCAAACTGCATGCAAAACAGGGAATAATGAGATGCTAATTTGGCTGTTTGCCCAGAGACTACCTAAGTAAGCTCATTTGCATGTCACTTTTGAATATGGCAAATCTTAGCACCGGGCAAAGAGCTTAGCTCCATGTTAAAGCCTCGCTAACGGCTTGGGGACTATTATACAGTTTTGATCACTGTTCTTTCACATCTGCTGCTGCGTTCAGCTGTACAGGGTCCACGCATTTGCTGGCACACACATTGACCACATAGTTCATCTCTACCTGCCCTCACGTCGCTGTGCACTGTGTTGTTGTGGTTTGCACTTCCCGGTTGCTGTATTCAGTGCTGTCTTATTCCAGGGCTATGTTTGTCCTGCACTCCCAGCCCAGTTTGCAAAGCCTCATTCCTATGCTATATTCAGATGCTGTTTGCCCTGGGCTATTCCTTTTGAATATAGCTTGCTTTGTGCTCTGGGCTAAGTTTGCCCTCCGGGCAGTGTTAACTTAGCTCAGGGGCAAAGTTTTGAATATCTGACCCACAGAATTTACACTTAATGATCTTTATGATGTCAGTTGTATCTTGTTCTCTTCTCACGCAGGTCAACTTCCTTTCTCATTTTTTTTGTTATACAGAGATGACATTTCGGGAATGGCATTTGGTCTGCATAAGTTTCTCAAGGAGAAGGCACTCCTCTCAGAAACATTGTTGTGGATGCCAAATGATTCACTAAATACTTCAGATCCTTTTTGTCATGATGGTGGGCCCGGCAGGACCTAAGTTATTTACATCAGCTCCTAGATTGCCAGGGGGTTCACCCCTTTTCAGATCTAAGTGCTACAGACTCTCTACCAACTTTCAATCATTATCAGTACTTGCAAATCCATACACACATGCAACTTTTATCCCCTTCATGCATAAGCCTTTCAGATCCACTTCCATTGCTAATTTCATTAACTCTATTTCACCAGCAGGGTGATTACGGGAGCATTTGACTGGTGCATTATATAGAATTCTGCAGAACCAATCAAATGATTCTATGCTTTTTATCTTACATCAATGGAACAAGGACCTACAGATCTCCTGTGACCCTGACCTGTGGGCGAAGTATCCTGTTCCAATATTCACACTTCCAATGGTACCTTGTTTAAAAGAGTTCGTTTGGAAGATTCGGATGAGATTTTTCAAATCCCCAATAGTCTCAATGAAATATCTTGGGGAGCAGGCTGCCATCTGCTGGCGGGCATGTGGCGAGACTAGGACCAATCAAGTCCATGTCTTTGGTCTTGTCCATATGTGCAACTTTATTGGATGGCTGTCTCATCGGTTCTAGCATCTATGTTGGATAATAGTTCATCGTCCGTCTCTCCCACATTAGTCCTTCTACATATACCCCCATTACATAAAATGTTAGAGGGAGACAATTTAAGCTTCCATTAACTTGTCTATTCTGTGTAAAAATAAGTTATTACCAAATTATGGCTTCAACCACAGCCTCCTCTGATGACTAAATAGGTAGCCATTGTGGAAACTATTTATCAACTTGAAAAATTTACACATTTTTCTTTAAACATCATGGCGGTATATGAAGGAACCTGGAGACAATGGGTACTTTGTAAGCTGCAAACAGATTCAACATTTGTTTCGTAAAACTCTGCTCAGTTTTTGGGTTTGACAATTCTGATCTCGCAGAGTTTGTGGTTGTTTTGTTAACCTGTAACAGGATTATAATTTGATTTTACCTATGCCTTACCTCAGAAATTACTCTATTAATGTTTTCTAGCTTTTTAGCATAATTGTTCTGGTTATTTTTTTTCTATTTAAGGGCCTAATACTTCAACTCCTTGTATGTTTATTGGGTCCTATGTACATGACAGGAGTGCAAACCACCTGCTCACAAGATCCTTCACCCAATCATGCAGCTACAGGCCACAAGCAGTCTGGGGACATTCCAGGGGGTGTGCCCACTCAGCATGACAAGCACAATGGCTCTGTTTTGGGCCATGGTGCTCAGCAGTACACATGGGGAGACCCTGCTGGAACTATTTACATGCCCCCCAAAGGTTACCAGTGGGGCATGGTGGCATTGTGATCCCCTCCATATATCTGCCCCAGTACAACAGGCTGCCTGTGAAGGCAGGGGGCAACATGTTGGGCAAACTCCCACTGTTTATTCATGTATGCAGTCTGTGCCTTCCCAGGACCCCCTGCACAGGTGTGGCAGGGGACCCACTACGGGACCCTTGTTGGGCATCTGTTTGAATGCCCACCTGCATCCCCTGCCCCTGCGCTGCCCGATCAGGACCCGTAGTACTGCATGTCAGGTGGGTGGGGCCATGGACAGGTGCCCTGCAGTGTTTGCAGATGTGAATCTGAGCACCCTGTGCCTGTCCAGGGCCATGTAGGTACCCAGGCACCATTACATGTGATTCAAACATACATTGCACCCTTATTTACATAGCCCCCATTGAGTATACAGTTCAGCCCTTTGTTGTTTGCTGTTACACCAAGTTCTTTGTGTCATAGTATTACAGTGTATTTCTTTTTATGGATTTTGGATGTCTATACAGATTATTAAATCAACTGTATTATCTTTTTCCTTAATAAAGATGTTAAAATAAAAAAAAATATATTGAATGTTAGCAATATAGCCTAGAGGTTAGAGTAACGAGCTGTGAATGAGCTTGGTACATACAGCAGAAAGACCTGAGTTTGATTCTCACAACCTCCACTTGCTTACTGTGTGACTCTAAGCAAGTCACTTAACCACCCAGTGCTCCTGGGTCACCCCTGAAAACAGGCACCTTTGCCTAGTGGGCCTTACCCAGTTACCAAAGAATAAAAATAAAAAAAATAAAAAAAGGTATGAGTGAATGTTGAAATACTGACACATTTGACAATAAACAAATTACCCGCCCGGGAGTGGGTCCCAGGGTGGAAGCCTGGGTAAAACATTGGCTGGACAACTGGACACAGAAGGTAATTGTAAACAGAGTCCACTCTGAAGAAAGGGGTTACTGTTGGGGTACCGCAAGGTTCAGTACTGGAGTTGGTCCTTTTTAATGTCTTTATAAGTGACATTGCAGAGGGACTGGAAGAAAAAGTATGCCTCTTTGCAGATGACACAAAGATCTGCAGCAGGGATGATACACAAGGAGGCGTGGAAAGGATGAGAAGGGACTTGGCAAGGTTGGAGGAATGGTCAGAAATATGGCAGCTTGGATTCAATGCAAAGAAGTGCAAAATAATGCACCTGGGAAACAAAAACCCAGGGGAAGATTACACAATGGGGGGGGAGTAGTAACAACAACAAAAATGGAAAGGGACCTGGGGGTAATCATATCAGATGACCTTAAGGTTGGCAAGCAATGTGAGGAGGCAGTAGTGAGGGCTGGGGATACTGGGATATAGGAGAGGCATCACCAGCAGAAAACAGGAAGTTGTTATCCTCTATACAGACAGTCGGTGAGACCCCATCTGGAGTACTGTGTCCAGTTCTGGAGACCCCATCTCTGCAAGGACATAGACAGGATGGAGGCAGTCCAGAGGAGGGCAACTAAAATGGTGCAGGGTCTGCAAGAGAAGCCATATGAGGAGAGACTAAAGGAGCTTAATATGTATACCCTTGAGGAAAGAAGGGAGAGGGGGACATGATAGAAACTTTTAAGTACCTCAGTGGAATCAATTAAGTCCAAGAGGGCAGCATCTTTCAGAAAAAAAGACATGCAAGAACAAGGGGACACAATTTAAAGATGGGGGGGCAGTTCAGGGGCAATGTGAGGAAGTATTTTTTCACAGAGAGGGTAGTGGATGCATGGAACAGCCTTCCTGAGGAGGTTGTGGGGTCTAAAACTGTGAGAGAAATCAAGAATGCATGGGACAGACATAAGGCAATTCTTGTGGGGGGTAGGAAGAAATAGGCTGTTGGCTCCCTGAAGGAGGCATTGGTGACACCTCTTCTGAAGAAAGCTTCTTTGGACCCGGATACTCTAGCAAATTACAGACCCATCTCAAACCTTCCTTCTGTGGGAAAGGTTATTGAGAAAGTTGTGGCAACTCAACTGCAGAACCATTTAACCATCCATAATTTATATGAACCTCTCCAATCGGGCTTTCATAAGAGACATAGTACCGAGACTGCTCTGATTCGGGTGCTCAATGATCTCCTGATGGTGAGAGATCGGAGAAACTATTCCATCCTGGTACTCCATGATCTCTCTTCAGCTTTTGACACTGTAGACCATGGGGTCCTGCTCAAGCGCCTGAGGTCCATCTGGGGGCTGACTGGTACAGTGCTCAGATGGTTTTCATCTTTCCTCACCTGTAGAACTCAGAGACTTGTCTCAGGAATATTTTCTTCCGAGTCCTTCTCTCTGCCTTGTGGGGTGCCTCAGGGCTCGGTGCTCTCCCCCATGTTGTTTGCAGTGTATATGCTGCTCCTCGGAGACAGTGTAAGATGGTATGGGCTGAGGTTTCACTGCTATACTGATGATACCCAGCTCTACCTGTCTTTTGCCACCAACCAGGTTAGTGTTTTCTCTGTATTTAACAGCTGCCTCACTGAAATCCAAGACTGGATGAGCTCCAGTGGATTAAAGTTGAACTGAGGTATTGATGGTGGACCCAGGTCGCAGGACAGATGGGTTGAGGACTGATCTGCCCTCTGGTTTATCTTTGGGGGGCACTCAGATCCTTACTTCTGAATAGGTATGTGACCTGGGAGTCATACTTGACGATGGGATGACCCTTCGTCATCAGGTATCGGCAGTCGTCAAGTTAGCCTTTTACCATCTTAGGAACATTGCCAGGATCAAGCAGCTTGTTCCGTCCAGTGATTTGCCTGTTTTGGTCTACACCTTTGTGACCTCGTGCCTTGACTACTGTAACTCCCTTTACTTAGGGCTTCCTGGGGTTGATACCCACCACTTGCAGCTAGTGCAGAATGCTGCTTCACATTTATTGACTGCGGTATCAAGGAGATCTCATATCACCCCAGTTCTGGCGCGATCTGCACTGGTTGCTGGTTCAGTGGCAGATCACATTTAAGGTAAAGGTAAAGATAGAAGGAGGGCGGTTCAGGGGCAATGTGAGGAAGTATTATTTCACAGAGAGGGTAGTGGATGCATGGAACAGCCTTCCTGAGGAAGTTGTGGGGTCTAAAACTGTGGGAGAATTCAAGAATGCATGGGACAGACATAAGGCAATTCTTGTGGGGGGCAGGAAGATATAGGCTGTTGGTTAACTAGGATCTGCGGCCTATCCTGTAGGTAGGGAAATGGGCAGACTAGATGGGCCTAGCGGTCCTTATCTGCCGTCAAAGTCTATGTTTCTATGTTTCTACGTTTCTAGGCTTATTAACCTACAAAGTCCTACACAGACTTGGTCCTGACTACTTGAAAGAGCTTCTGACTCCTTACACCCCTGCGCGACAGCTCCGCTCAGCTGATGAGGGGATGCTGGAGATTCCGAGGGTTAGCCTAAATTCATCTGGGGCTCACGATTTTATGTTTTCTGCCCCAACCCTCTGGAATTCTCTGCTCTGGCAGCTATGGGAGTGCAGGACAATGGGGAGCTTTAAGCAGGCACTGAAGACATTTTTATGGAGCAAAGCTTTTCCTGATTTTCCATGATTTTATCTATATTTATTGAACTTACTGAATTCTGTATATACCTGTGAAGCACCTTGATATTATGAAAGGCGCTCTATCAAATAAAGTTATTATTATTATTAACTAGGATCTGCAGCTTAGCTTATGGAAATGGGCAGACTAGGTGGGCCAAGCGGTCCTTATCTGCCATCAAGGTCTATGCTTCTATGTTACTGCAACATATATTCATAACCTGGACATTACACTGTATTTGTACACCACCCATAGACTTCTTATTACAACACCTCAAGAATCCATTAGGGGAAAGTTTTCAAATTCCTGTCAAAATCTGATTCTGCACCAATGGAACGTCATTCTGCATCACAGATGCAAAAACACATTTTGACCAGGATTTGAAAAATGACAGTTATCACTTTCATGAGGTGGTGTGAAAAAATGGGTATGTTAAAAATTTGGGCTCATTTAACATTACCAAAGCTATGATCGAGCATAGAAAAATGTCAACATGAGCTCATAAATGTGTAATTTTATATATTTTGACCTCAAATTTTCAACACTGCCTTCGTGTGACTCCACCTCATGAATAAGGGGGGGTGAAACTATTCCAATCCTGCCCAAAAGGTGATTTTGCCAAGTGACCATGAATATCGCCTCTCAGGTCTGATTTGCATAATTCCACTACCTTTGTTCATGAGGTGGGGTCACACAAAGGGCAGGTTGAAAACTTGGGGTAAATATATGCAAAAATGAAAAAGTTATGCCTCAAAAATCAAAACCAATTGAAACATACTGAACTGCACTTACTGTGCCCACCTTAGTTTCTAATATTGCAGCTGCAGGTTCCAGCAGCAATACATGTCATCAATTGGAGAGTGGGTCCATATGGTGAGACATGTTCAGGTGTGTGGGGAGTGTAGTGGGGGTGTGCAGTGGTGACTGCTGAGTGTGAGGTCAGTGATCAGATCAGTGAGGGAGCATTTTCTTTTAAACAGGTTTAAACAAAAAAACATATCTAGGGATGGTTTTCTTTATTAATATTTCAGATTTGGAAAATTAACATGGGGATGGTGATAGGAGAGTAGGGGTGCCACCAGATAGCAGAGAAACACTATACAAATACAGGGACAGTGATCGGAGGATGGGAGGTGCCACTAGACAGCAGGGAAACATTATACAAACACATGGATAACTATCTGAGGGTAGGGAGTGCCATTAGACACCAGGAAAGATGACATAAATACCGGGATGCAATCAAAGGGTGGGTGGGGGGTGCTACTAGACACTAGGAAAACATTACATAAATATGGAGTTAGAGATCAGAGGGTGAGGGTGCCACCAGACACCAAGGAAACATATACATTACAAAGACAGCAGTCAGAGGGTGGGGGTGGCACTAGACACCAGCAAAACATTTTATAAATACATATCCAGTGATTGGAGATTGGGCAGTGCCACTAGACACCGGGGAAACATTACATATATAAAGGGGATGGCAGTTGGAAGCTAGGGGTGCCACTAGACACCAGAATAACATGTAACTATGAGGACAACAGGCAAGCTTCCACCCGCTTGAAAAACAAGTACTAGCTCTGAACCTGGAAGTGAACAGGAAGTGATCATGGAGCAGGAAAATAGTGCACCCACTTGGGGGGGGGAACAGCACTATGGTCAATGAAGATGACTGCAAAGGCTTCAACATCACTGTAAAAGGACACAGTCTAGTTATCCAGTCACATGCTTCTAGGGCCCCTTCTATCTCTGTGTAATAGCAGGAAGTCAGCATAGCTTCGCTATTTAGTCGAAAAAAGCTCTAATTTAGCCAGTACAACCTGCGGACCATATAACAAAGTAAAGGGATGATTTTCTAAATGTACACCTGTAGTGTAAAACATCATTTTGGAAAATAATAATAATATATTTTTTTACTGTTTTCCATATACACACTAAAAAACTTGAAAAATAGTAATAATACACACCATAGTGTGGTGTATAATGTGATATTTCTACTTCTCAGGTGCATCAGTAACTCAGCCTGTGGGTTCATGTCTCACAGCACACCTAAGTTGTGGCAAAATCCCATGATATACCACACCTGGTATTATTCCTTAAATATTAAAGCAGAAGAACAATCACGTATGCTGAGTGATCAGTATGGGTATATACCACTGGGTAAATCCATCTACACTGAATAGGTAAATATCCAGCAGACCTACTTATAAAAAGTTCTATTTTATGGGAATGTTATTCAAATGTTTTGCTTTTTGTTTAGGTCAATTTATAATCACATTAATGCTCATCAGAACATATGCAGTAGTGGGGTTTATCCATTGCTCATGTGGTTAAAGTCACTTGGACGCACATCATGGCACACCACATGAGGCATGGATAAACCCCATAGCGAAATATGCCCTATAGTTCAGTATTGATTAAATATAACCTTCCTCAAGCACTTCTGCTGTTCTTTGATTTTGTTTTTCAAATTCCACAGTGTGCATCCTATGTTCGGATAATGACTGGCACAATAAAGGAATAGAAGAGTACATTCCAAAATCAGTAGAGCTTCTTGACCATAGGAGACTTTTCAGCCGCAGTCACCATTTTTTGCTCATTCTTATGGCAACATGGGCAGAGCCATGCTGATGTATTGCCACGATATAGGAGAGAAAAATTACTGTGACAGGAATGTGAGGCAGTTTTCCTCTGGTAAGTGTTTCAACTGGTGCTGTGGCACAAATCTCTGCCTCCTTCTTAAAGCAGCAGTACAGTACAACATTAAAAAAAGTCAGTAACACGTACATGTCTTCCTTCTGACCTTCTTTAAAATTCTATTAAGCAGTGCAGCATTTGGCTAAAAAGGTGCCCAGTTTCTTCTTTGTTTTTGTTTACATTTGTATGCCTACCAGGTTGTTCCCCAGACCTGTACTGCCTACTGCACACACACACACACACACACACACACACACACACACACACAGACATTCTGCTTTGTTTACAACTAGATCAGTTACACTTTCTGTGTGGTACATGCATTCCTTCAAGAAAGTATACTGAAGTCAGCAGTGAATGGATTAATTTACAAAGGAATGTGACCAACAGTGGGGGCTGTAACTCAAGACATCTGATGCTATACAGATGGAGAAAATGAAACATCAGGCTGAAGCATTAGTTTCATACATGCACTGTAATAGGACTGAGAGATACAGTGTGTGTGTGTGTGCATATGTGTGTGTGTGTGTATGTATGTGTATATATGTGTGTGTGTGTGTGTATGTGTGTGTGTGTACATAGGTGTCAGAAAGGGGGGAGAGAAGAGTGCTGTAGTACCCCCAACTTCATAGGACATAATAAATTGCACTTTTAAAACTGCTGTCTTTACAGCACCAGCTGCTCTTGTAACCTCTTCTCACTAGAATTAAATAGAAGTCAATGGAAAAAGAGCCACATATTTGTCTCTCAAGTGTGAAGGAGTTAAAGCTGCCTGAGTCAGTGACAGCATCACCAGTTGAACCCAACCACAGAGAGAGAGAGGGAGAGAGATAGAGAACTACATCTGACTACACTCAAGTAGGCAAGCTGAAAATGATAAAATGCAATGTTGTTGCTTTGACACTCAGCACTGCGCAGCATGGCTGTATGGTTTCAAACCTTAGTTTCTTTTCTGTTTGCGTTGAAGTTGTGCATTGTGCTGTACATAGTTACTCAGGGAGGCTGCCAGCTGGTTATTCTTTGTTTCCAATGGCATTCAAGTACTACTAGTACCTTTTTGATCGAATCCTTATTCTGTAGTTATTTCTTGTAGGCAGGCCGGCTGGCTGGGCACTGCTATCTGATTTGCATATAGTCTGTTATAAACAAAAATACAGTACATTTTTGTGAATGGTTTCCACAGGATAGGCTTTGTATGCACTGCAGACCAAACAGTTGTAAAGTGTAAGCAAGCTATATATATGGAATATATGTTTCTCATTTTTCTCTTAATGCAACCCTGCCCCCCAAAAAATGCTCAATAGAACTGCTAGCATTTCTATCTATATAGTACAGTACACTGTTTAGCCTTGCATTAATTTGTCACAAATTTTTAGATATGGAAGATACTGGCACAATATGAGACTGGAGGGGAGTAGGATAAGGGGAAAATTGAGGAAGTTCTTCTTCACTGAAAGGGTGCTGAATACATGAAAGGGCCTGCCCCAAGAGGTGGTGGGAGCAAACACAGTAGATGGATTCAAGCATGCCTGGGCTAGACATAAAGGAACCCTAGAGGTGGGAAGGAGAGGCTAAGAAGATGCCCAAATAGGGTCACCAGCCACTGTTACTAGAGGTGGGTGAGGTCCATGCATTTCACTCCACAGAGCACTTTGCACATATGAAATGACTACACAAAGTACTCCGCAACTTGAAGCAATGTAATCCACCATAAGGAGTAACGCAAAGTGCCATTGGTTTAAATGACTTCGCATTGACTTTGCCTTATTTTGGGACTGCAAGGCTAAGTTTGCATTGAATCATGGGGGGGTGGCAGGTCACATGGGCTCTACATTGTCTTTCAAAGCTTAAGTTCTTTGCAGTGTGTGTGTATACTGGACAGCTAGAGACAGTTTGTTCTCAGAGCTTTGAGAATCAAACCATTTAAAAAGCATTTTTGACTCTTTTGAGCCAATTGATTGGGGCAAAATTTAGTACATCGATTGCAGGAAACCCTCCTTTGCTTATATCATCAAGTGGTTCTTGGTTTTGTGTGCTTTTTGAATGTTAATTTGTAAGATTAAGTCTGTGTACTGACAGACACTGTAGAAGTGTGCTTCGGGGGAGGGGTGTTAGGAAAGGAGATTCACAGTCAGTGACTCAGTGAGAAAGGCAGTCCGTCTAACTGTTTTGGAGAAGGCAGTGTAGTACTATTTCTGTATTCATTTACACACAGTAATACTTTTACTAAGTTTTGATAATTTGTGGGTGTTTGCTCTGGTGCTGTGCATTTTTACGGTTGTTTTAAAGGATTTGTTTGTACTGCACTGAACTTTAAAATTTTCTGCGCATTACCTGTAGTGTGTGCGTGTGTGTGTGTGTGCCGTCAAGTCACACACATTTTATCGTGCCACACCATAATCACAGGACTCTAATTTGAATCTCTTATCCATCTATGGTACTTTTTACTGCTTTGTTCTATCTTGGTCAGTAGTGGACTGTTATTGCAGCTGCACCCCCCCCCAAAAAAAAGGTATTATTGATCCAGTTTTGGATTTCAGATTTTGACCACTGGTTAAGGTGGTGTTGTGCTTGTGCCAGTGAAGCTGCATCTCTTAAGTGCAACCTCCGTCTATCTGTGCATTTGCATCTCTTTAGGGCCCAATCTCCATCTGTAACTTATGTCACAGTTGTTTCTTTGGCTTCTTTTCAGAGTAATGTGATGTGGTGCATATTTTGGCATGAACATTGTACTCATTTATGTGCATTTTTAAGTCAGGGTGATCATCACAAGTCACTCATGATACAAATCACGTTCTTCATCTTCACTCACAATTCACAAATTACACAACTTTAAGTTTTGGGGTGTAAGTTGTATGTAACCCTGTTTTGTAGTATCTCTGCTTCACCGTGGTACTCACTGATATGTGTTTTCAAGTCAGAGTGTTTGGAGTGGTACAGGTCAGGGAAGTACAGCAGTAGGTATTTGCATACAATTCATTAGTCATGTCACACCAGTCACTCATCACAAGACAAATCACGTTCTTCACAAATCACAGCAGTTAAATGTTTTTCAGTTCTGATGATACGCTGAAGACCTGTAATGATGACCAAAACATTAATGAACAATTTTTTACTTGTTTTTTAAATAATGCCCCCACCCCCCAAAAAGAAGAACATTTGAATTTGGCAATACCACGTTACTGCTACCTCCTGCAGCTTTGCTTCCCATTGGGCATGGTGGTGAACATGTGGAAGATGGGTACACTGACCATCTGTGCCAAGGTGGCTGTTCTTGAGTCCTCGGTGGACCACCACATTATAAAGATTACAATGCATCACTTTGGAGTCACCAGAGAAGGAAGGAAAAAGGCCCACAAAGGAGAGCTGTGGGCAGGGCCCAGTACAGGTGGTGGGGGGGAGCACCAGGACACACATGCTGCTGTGCTGCCAGTGGTTGCGGGCTGACAACATGCTTCAGTTCCTGTTGCTCTTGCTGCAGCTCTTCCTCCTGATCCTGCAGGGGCTGCTGCGTCACCTGCTCCTGCTGCTGCTGCTCCCGGATGAGAACCACAGCTGCCGGGCTCATTGTGGCTGCAGGTAGGGTCCCCAAAGCCTACCAATTTAATCTAACTGGGCGGCCGCCCCGCATTCGTGGGTGGCCCACAATGGCCACCACTTGGCCCACCACATAGAAACATACATAGAAACATAGAATTTGGTGGCAGATAAGGACCGCTTGGCCCACCCAGTCTGCCCATTTCCCTACCTACTGGATAAGCTGCAGATCCTAGTTAACCAGCAGCCTACTTCTTCCTGCCCCACCCTCTAGAATTGCCTTATGACTGTCCCATGCATGCTTGAATTCCACCACTGTTTTTGACTCCACAACCTCCTCTGGAAGTTCGTTCCATGCAGCCACGCTCCATCAGGAAAGTAAATAAAGAAAACACTATTACAAGTACTAGTAAAATAAAGTACAGTACCTAAAAATAAGTGAACAAAAAATTATTTTTTAACAAAAAAAGGTATTTCTAATTAAATAAAACTTTTCTGAGGGACTGTAACAACTAAATACACAAACATTTAAAACACAAAAAAGAACTATAGCTTTTTTGTGAGCTCTGAAATGCACAGAACAGAGTCAGACTGCACACTGCAGAACTGCCTGGACTGCAAACTCTTTCCACTAGAGAAAATGAGATTAAAAGACTGATAGAATATTAATGAGGCGCCTTCACACTCTGATTGGTTACTGAATCGGTCATTAGTGGCCAGGCAATGACCGATCCAGATGTTTCAATTGCACGAGGAGCTACTTCACATGAAGACAGAGTGAACCACGATGCCGGGAATAGCGGCAGAGTGTGATTCCCCACTTACATGGTAAAAGTAATTGAGCCACAATAATTCACATATGCAGTGACAGAGAAGCAAATAGAGCCAAATACAGCAATTGAGTGTAAAATAAAATTTAAATGTCAGCTTAACAGTTAAAGGCAGCAGTGACATACAAAGCACAGTTCTTGTATTTCGATTAGGTTTCCAACTGCAGTTCGTGCCAGCAATTGGAAACCCAATCGAAATACAAGAACTGCTTTTTAGGTCACTGCTGCCTTTAATTGTTAAGCTGACATTTGAATATTATTTTACACTTGATCGCTGTCTTTGTGGCTCTATTTGCTTCCCTAACAGAAAATAAGGAAAATTAATGGGGACCTCATCAAATCCATGGGGTCACACTAATTAATGTCAGCACAGCGCACGCATGTAGTGTCACTGTATATAAACTAAACCACAGCTACTGACAAGTCACACGACCACACCGCAAAGACAAACAGCACAACCAAAGGTTTTTTTGAAGATTATGTTTACGCTCCCCCTAGGCAGGGCATCCTTCCTGGGTGTACAATCAGTGAGGATTGCTACTCCCTCTCTGAACCCTGCAGTCTGACTGGAACTCCCCCAACAACCAGGCAGCCCTAGTGCATTGGATTACCCCCATACCCCCCAGGCCGGGCCTGCTCACCCTCAGTGGTCTATCTGAAATTAGAGAGAGCTTGCCACAGTTGCCGGGTTGGCCAGGAGTCCATCAGGGATCGGGCCGGTGGTGGGATGTGCGTCCTGCCTCTGTTGCTCTCATCATCTCCATGGTCCCAGGTGGGGTTTTTGTGGTTGTAGTTGCCCTCTCAGGAGTGCAGTGTGCAATGACGTCCACACACGGCTCACCTGCTGATGTCTGCTGCACTTCCTCCCCCTCTCGTTCTGGCTGGCGTACCTGTGCTTCCCCCAATCGTCATCGCGGATCACTAGGATGCCCAGCAGCCCTGGAACCCTCCCCAGAGAGAGGAAAGCAGTCCTCCAGATGCTCAATTCTCTCCCTCCCCTGCTGACCCCTGATGGCCGGGCTCGTTCTTGAACCTGGGTCACCGGTGAGGTGTGAGGTGTGGCATCCAGCGTCTCAACCCTCAGTGCCACCAGGCTGGCAGTACAACCAAAGTTAATAAACAATTTGTTTTCAATATTTTAAATTGGCACCACTGGATTAGCCTTATAATTACAATAATGACCTTGCTGGCAGTTGTTTCAGGCAACCTAGCCCCCACATGGTTGTTAAACCCCAGGGAATGACCACCAGCTCGGTCATTATTGTATAAGTAAAACACTAACTTCCTGCCAGTGCCTATTGTACCTACTGCACCTACCCAGCTTACAGCCCTACAGCCTAAGACCCTGGCCCACCATGCTCCTCAGAAATCCCTAGGGAGCAAAAAGAAGAACAGGAGGAGGGCACGTATTGATGGGGCACACATAGACAAGCCTATTGAACTGCCTCCCTGAATCATGTGACTTGCAGACCTGCAGAGACAGTCAGCCATGTGATCACTTATCAGTGGTCTCTGGACTGTTTTTTTTAATACATGTTATTTTGGGGGGGGTGTGGCCAACCGCTGAGCTCAATGGATAGCTGAACCCAGAGCTCCTGTAACCCCCACTGCATATCCATGTGATACCCGCTTTTTTCCTGCACTCTGACTCGTTTATTTACCCGTCAAGTAAACGCAAGCACTTAACCTCTCAGCGGCTTCATGTTTGGATCTCTAACCTACGTAGAAATACCCGTTACACCCGTTGCCCGTTTGTTGTGCTGGTGGCCTGGCCTACTGCTTACATGGAGCCTGCTTCTCCTCTCTCGCACCCGGAAGGGGGCCTTGCAGAAATTCGCCAAATGTTTGCTGAAATTCTTCATAGAATGGACAACTTAGACCTAGCTACCAGGAAAAACATCACTAATATTGTGGACTTATCCCAGCAGGCTTGCATTGCTGAATATAGAATCGCTGATGCAGAAGACAGTTGTTGGCATGTTGGGGCATGGCTGCAGGACCACGATCAGCTGACTCATCAGTTGTGGGCTAGGGTGGAGGACCTAGAAAACCGTAGCAGGTGGAACAACCTAAGGTTCGTGGGTTTCCCTGCAGGCTGTGAGGGGTCCGATAGTATTTTATTCCTGTGAAAAGAGCTTCCCTCGCTACTGGGCTGGCATTCTGATTCACCGCTCGAGACTGATCGGGCTCACAGAACTTTGGCACCGCATCCTGGCCCTGGCCCTGAGGATCACCCTCATACTATTCTGATCCACTTTCTCCGGTTCCAGGACTGGGAATCCATTACTCAACTGGCTTGCCAAAAGAAAGAGCTTCTGTGGAAGGGACACAGGATCCAGATCTTCATGGATTACTCCCAGGAGCTGACAGCATGGCAGAGGGCATTCACTACAGCACGCCGGGCTTGCACTGAATTGGGGCTAGATTACTCTCTGCATTACCCAGCTAGTCTCCGTATGATATTGAATTGGTCCCCATGGCTATTTGACAATCCATCAGTCACAGAGAAGTTCCTGGTGACTCAGACCCCCATGTGTAACTGGGACATTCTTAAAGTAATGCATAAACCTGGGGTCACAGCTATGGAGACCTCTGTGCCGGTGCTTACAGTTTCTTCTCCTGCACCTACCCAGCCTACAGCCCTATAGCCTAAGACCCTGGCCCACCATGCTCCTCAGAAATCCCCAGGGAGCAAAAAGAAGAACAGGAGGAGGGCACGTATTGATGGAGCACACATAGACAAGACTCCCCGGCTCTGTTCTCAGAGTCGTAGTGCTATCCCTGAGTCTGTAACCTCCCATTCCTCTTTCCAACCAGACATGAGCAATAACCAATTTCTGGCCTTGATGGACCTTC
The DNA here is from genome assembly GCA_016271365.2 of Neoceratodus forsteri. NCBI lineage: Eukaryota > Metazoa > Chordata > Ceratodontiformes > Ceratodontidae > Neoceratodus > Neoceratodus forsteri. The sequence goes on from CM028130.1 coordinate 15,590,018, forward strand.
CAACTGATGGTACTCCGCAAGATCCACCTTTGCCTCCTAGGCTGCACTCCAAGAACAATAAGTCTCATGTAGCACGTTATCTCTCCTGGGCTGATGCCGCTGACTCTTCTCTTCCAGGGACTTCCACCTCCATGGATGCTGCTTCTAGCCAGCCATCTTCTACTTGACCCTCAGTGGCTCCTTCTCCCACTTCTAAACCTGCGGGCTGACTTTGTTTGAATCTGCCTCCTGGTGTTTCTAACATGTAACTGAAATCCCCCTGTCTGCAATTATCATTGGTGGGACCATGTCACACTTTCTCTGGTCCTATATTCCTCCTCTTTTTTTTTTTTTGCTTGCCCTAATATGGGCATTTGGGTTTGCAGACAGGGAGGTACTGCTCTCTTCGGTATTGTGGCTGCTATCTGCCTGGGCCTGTATCTTGTTTATGTCATCTTAATCTTTCTTCGGCAGGCAAGTTAGGAGTCTGCTTCATTTGAGGCAGTAAAGCAATCACCTCCCCAACAGCCCCCCCACTTAGTTCCATAGGGGTGTCACCCATTGGAATGGTAGTAAGGGTTTGGGACTGCATCCTCAGTTTGCTGGTAAGTCTGACACGGATGTCTGTTGTCTAGTCATTTTAACTAACTGTCTTATGCAGGATGCTTTTTTTTTTTTTTTTGTAGGTGGGATGCTACGCGGAGAGCCTCTCGGACATTGGGATGTCCTATCTCTCAAGCCATAGTTAACTAACTGTCTACCCCCCAGTGATCCCTGCTGGTATCTGGGCCATGAACCGGTCGATGCACATAGTGGGAGCTGGTCTGTTATGAGGGAAAGCTTTTTGGGGGGGGTGGAAGGCGGGGGAGAGAGAAGGTTGCAGCTGTTGCTGGTTACTATTATTACTGTTGTTTGTATTTAATGTTCAGGCCTTACTAAGCCTTGCACAGGAAGGCATTTTTTTTTGTACACTGTTAGTAGTTTTGGCACTCTGAATTCTGGGACTTTGACCTGTCTTCTTTATATAATAACTAAGGGAGAGCTTATTCACTCCATCGTTTTTTGTCTCCCATCCTGGGGCTTCCTGTTCTGGACTATTTCAGCCATGATCTCATTCAGGCCTCATGGAGACTAACCTTATCTCCTGGAATGTCCAGGGATTCAATTCTCCAATTAAAAGAAAGAAAGTTTTGATTGACTTAAAAAAATTAAGGCCTTCGGTAGTCCTCCTACAGGAAACGAAACTCCCCTCTGTTGAAGCAAGAAGCTTTTTGCTGGGGTGGGTAGATGAGTTGCACAGTGTGGCCCAATCCCATAAGAGGGGTGTTTCTATACTTTTGCATAAAAATCTGGGGTGGAAATTTAAAAGACATATTCACGATATGGATGGGAGATGGATCATGGCTGAAATTGAGACCCCAGAGGGTCCCCTGGTCCTGGTTAATCTATATGCACCTAATCAGGACTGTCCCCAATTTTTCCATACAATCAATCAGGCCCTTGCAGATTTTAATACGCAGAAGGTCCCAATCCTTCTTGGAGTGGATTTCAATTTGGTACTGGATCTTTCACTTGATGGAAGCTCTAAGGCTCCTGAACCACACAGACAGGCCAAGAAAGCCCTTCTGAGATTAATGGAGGAACATGGATTGTTAGATGAGTGGTGGGCCTTGCACCCTGGGATGCGTGGTTATTCATGCTTTTCACAATCTCATGGTTCATCCAGCAGAATAGATTTATGGTTGATTTCCTCTGGTTTCTACGAAAGGGTAGTAACCACTTGTATGCATTCAATCTATGTTTCCGACCACGATCCTTTGTAGCTACAGGTTAAACTGGGGCAAGACCATCCTTCCTCTTCCTGGTGCTTAGATCCCCTTTTCCTTGAGGATGCTTACTTCCAGAAATGGTTGGGTCCTGCAATAACTGAGTACTGGACCAACAATGACAGTGGGGAGGTCTCGGATACCACCTTATGGGAAGCCTTTAAGGCGACTATACTGGGTGGTATTATGGCATTTTCCTCAGCCAGGTGCCGTTGCCGGGAGGCCGATCAAAGGGCTCTCAATAAACAATTATATCTTTTGGAACTCTAGTATAAATCCCTCCAAGATAAACCCCCTTCCCAGTCTCTACTCACATAATTGGGGGGGAAATGCTACAAGTCTCGATGGCTGAGAGGGACCTGGGGGTGGTGGTGAATGTCAAGATGAACAACTCTGAGACTTGTAGGAGGGCAGCAGCCAAGGCCAACAGGATGCTGGGATGCATCGCTGGGGGGATCACCTCCAGAAGGAGGGAAGTGATACTCCCTCTGTATAACTGCTTGGTGAGGCCGCACCTTGAGTACTGCATGCAGTTTTGAAGGCCACACTTAAAGAGGGACATTAACCTCCTGGAGAGGGTCCAGAGGAGGGCAACCAAAATGATTTGGGGCTTGGGGGACAGGACCTATGAGGAGAGGCTCGAAGAGCTAAATATGTACACATTGGAAGAGAGAAGGGACCGGAGGACATGATAGAGGTCTTCAGGTATGTGAAGAGGGTAAATAGGGGAGGAACAGTCAGGGTGCTTCGAAGGAAGGAGGAGGGGGCCACTAGAGGGCATGGGTGGAAGCTGGAGGGGGGAAGATTCAGGGGAGAAAGGAGGAGGTGCTACTTCACTGAGAGGGTGGTGGAGCCATGGAATGCACTGCCTAGGGGGCTGGTGGAAGCAGAGACAGTGGAGGGGTTCAAGAGGGGGTGGGACAGGTACAGGGGAAGGGTTCTGGAAGCAAAATCCAATGCAGCAAGAATATCCGGAACTCGGAAGGGAGAAACCAGAGAAGGCGAGGGGGACAGCAAGGTCAGCACCCAGGGTGGGGGCTGACCAAACGAGCAGACACGAAAGACCGTTAGGCCTATTCTGCTGGCATTTTAGTATGTTAGTATAATTGGCAAGTACCAGAATCTCAATGAATCTGCACTTAACTCACCAGGCTGAATTTAATCTTCAGCATGTGCACCACACTTACTGGGAAGGGGGGGGTGAAAAGGACAGCAAACTTCTGGCTTATCGTTTAAAGCACCAACAAATGTCTAGGAGTATACCTGCATTGAAAGACCATGGTGGGGTCCCTTGTTATTCCGCTATAGGGATCAATGATATCATGGCTCAATTTTATAAGCAGTTATATTCCTCCTCATGCCCCCCAGATCTACTTTCTATTCAAAATTCTCTGGAATCATTACCCATCCCTAAACTTTTCCCCTCCGATGCCATCCAGTTGGAAGCCCTGATCACCGTGGAGGAAGTGGATAAGGCTATTCACTCCATGTCACTTCGCAAAGTCCCGGGGTCAGACGGTCTCTCCATCAACTTTTACAGGGTCCATGGTGTTAATCTTGCCCCTTACCTAGTTTGTACATTTACGCATTCTCTGCACACTGGGCTTTTAACTCCCTCTATGAGGGAAGCCATCATTACTGTACTTCCTAAGAAGGGGAAAGACCTACTTTCTCTGGGCAGTTATCGTCCTATCTCCCTCATTAATGCCAATGCCAAAATCCTGGCCAAAGTTATCGCTGGTAGGCTGGAACCCCTTCTCCCAGGGCTGATCCACCCCTTCCAAACAGGCTTTGTCGAGGGGTGCCAAGGATGTGACCATCACAGGACACTCATTTCATTAATGCATTACTCAAAACTTTCTAATAAACCTTTCATGGCCCTAGCCATTGATTTTGAAAAGACCTTTGACTCTGTCGAGTGGCCTTACCTGTTTCACACCCTCTCCTCAATGGCAGTAGGACCAGGCTTTCTCTCCTGGATTTAACTAATGTACGCCTCCCCCCCCAGCCAGGGTTTTGACAAATGGCATGTTATCTCTGGTCTTCTAATTGCAGAAAGGTATGAGACAGGGTTGTCCTCGCTCTCCTCTTCTGTTCATCTTAGCCATTGAGCCTCTGGCCATTGTGCTTCAGGCATCGTCTTCTATCCCCGGAATATCGGTGGGTAGTACCAACTTTAAGACTTTTCTCTATGCTGATGATCCTCTGATCACTAATGAATGTACCCCATAGGTTATTCAATCCATTCTCCATACTCTAGCAGCATTTTCTGGACTTTCAGGTCTTAAGATAAACCATGCTAAAACCGAGGTGCTCCCCATGAATTCGGTACCTTCTGGCATAGATCTCAGTGCCTCGGATCTTAAATGGTCCCCCAATGGTATAACATATTTAGGTGTTATCCTGCACCTCAATCTGTCTAAAATGCTCACTGCTAATTTTTCTACCCTGATTGAATGGCTCAAACAAGACTTTGCCCGCTGGAAGGCCTTGCTGCTCTCCCTAGCTGGGAAAATTGACTCCATTAAGACGATGGTGACCCCTAGAATTTTATATCTGTTGGCCCATCTCCCTGTATCAATCCCATCAAAATGGTTCCAGAAAATCGAAGCTTTATTTAGCAACTTTCTGTGGGAGGGCTCCCACCCACATTATAGCAAACTCAAACTTCGTCAGCACTGGAGCGGGGGGGGGGGTTTCCCTGGCTTCAGGGTTACCACATGGGCTTCATCTCAGCCCAGACCACCTTATGGTTTTCCAAAATTGGTCTCACTTCTCCCACATGGCTCTCATTGGAGGCATCACTTTTACAGGCCCCCACTCCAGCATTGGCGTTGTATAGCAGGAAAAATCCTCCCCCAATCTCTCCCCTTCAATACTGGTGTCAATCCAATACTGGCAAAAAGTCCTGACTCTCCTAGGCCAGGACTTAGCGCCGTGGGAATTTATGCCTTTTTGGAATAACCAAGCCTTGATAGTGGGCAGCAGTATGATCCACTGGAAACTATGGAAGGCACAAGGTATCTCCCTAATACAGGATTTTCTGCTTCCTCAGTCTAGCACCCTGGACACCTTTGAGGTGCTAAGATCCAAATACCATTTCCCAGCCGCACATTTCTGGAGATATCTCCAAACTCATGATGCCATTATTCATCTTCCTAACTCCCCTAAAGATAAGAGCTCACAACCAAGTTCACACCCATTTCATCTTGGATCCACTGCATTAAGAGTAGAGCCAGTGCAAATTACACTGCCCTCAGGGATGCCTCGGTCAATCCCACACAGTCGGCCAGAATCCAATGGGAGTGGGATCTTCGACCCCCTATATCTGAGCGTAAATGGGATCATGCATGGGTGAGAGTGCACATGTCTGGCAGGGATGGTCGCACCTGTCTTATTATGAACAAAACCCTCCATAGGTGGTATAGGAACCTGGTTAAGTTGAAAAAGATGGGGCTTCTCCAACAGGATACTTGCTGAAGATGTGGCACCCAAGAAGCCCATCTGTTTCATATACTCCGTGACTGTCCCAACCTCCAGCACTTTTGGACTGCCATTCAAGTCATGTGTGCTCAGCTTTTTCCCCAGCTTAATCCTCACCCCTCTCTCCTTCTTTTAGTTTGTGCCCATCCTCATACACCCAAACATTGTCCTGGGGCCCAATGGGTCACTGCAGTGGGAGCTATAGCCAAAAGACTTAAATTAATGAGATGGAGATCCCCAGAGGTCCCAACCTTCTGTGAGTTTCTTCATGCCCTAGGTCATGGGGTGATATTTGAGAGGCTCTCTAGTTTTGCAGCAGGTTCACTGGCTTAATATGAGGCACGCTGGCAGCCTTACCTCTGTTCCAAGTATTGTCATGATGTCCCACCTTAGGTGGTTCCTTTCCTTTTTTTTTGTGAGCTCCCTGGTTTTGCTCTCTCTCCCCCCTTCTAATATGAAGGTGACTGTTGCCCTGTTAGTGCCATCCGCCAAGGTCATGTTTTTAATCCCAGAAACAGTATGCCTCTTGTTTGTTTTCTGTGTATATAGTTACTATTAGTCCAGGCCTGACTTAGGACACAATTTTGTCTGTCATAGCCTATCCTAGGCCTTGTATGCTATTGATACGTTGCTTTGCTTTACCTGTTAGAAACTTCTGGCTCCTCCCCAAGGGGTGGGTAGGCCTAGGTAGGCCTTGTTGACCTTTGTAATATGACAATTCTTCGTATGATGTATATCACATTGTAATGTTTAGGACATGACATGCTCAGTATGTTATTATTTTGCTATCTGTTATTATAGCCCTAATAAGTCCTTATCTGTACCAAAGGTTGCAATATGGTTCACATAATGTTTCATTACCTGATGTCTGTGTATGTGTCCTTTTGAAATGATAATAACATTTCTAACAAAAAATATATATTATTTTATTGCACCTTGCAGAAAAATACAGTAGCACATGACATCCAAGACTTTTCTCTCTTCACTTAAATACATTATTTGATGTAGCATATAGATTTCCAGTAAAACATATACAAAGACGTAACGTAGACAAAGATGATCAAGGGGCTGGGGGACTTATCATACGAGAGGAGGCTGAGGGACTTGAACATGTAAGGACATAGGGTAGAGAAGGTTCAGAGGAGGGCAACAAAGATGGTGCATGGATTGCATCACAAGTCCTATGAAGGCAGGTTGAAGGAACTGAACATGTACTCCCTGGAGGAGAGGAGGGAGAGAGGGGATATGATAGAGACATACAAGTATCTTACAGGGAGGAACAGGGTGCAGGAAAACACTATTTTTAAGAGAAAAAGATGTTCCAGGACTAAAGGGCATGGGATGAAGTTGGAGGGAGGACAATTCAGAGGAAACATGAGAAAGAATTTCTTCATAGAACGGGTGGTGGACAAGTGGAACACCCTGCCAGAGGAAGTGGTGGGGGCTGAAACAGTCACGGGATTTAAGAATGCATGGGATAGACATAAAGGAATTCTAGAGGTCAGGGATAAGGAGTAACAGACTTCTAGGAAAACAAACTGAACTTACAAGCTCAAATGGGCAGACTGGGTGGGCCATAGGCCCTTATCTGCCGACACTGTCTATGTAACTATGTAATCTATGTACTCACTGGAGGAGAGGAGAGACAGGGGGGACATGACTGAAACCTTTAAGTACATGAAAGGAATAAACAAGACAGGTACAGAGGGGCTGTTCAAAGTAAGGGAGGGGAGGGACACCAGGGGCCATGATGTGAGACTGAAAGGAGGAAGGTTCAGGAGGGAGATGAGGAGACACTTTTTTACAGAGAGGGTGGTGGCTAGGTGGAATGCATTACCTGCAGAAGTGGTATCCAGTAGAACAGTGGACTGCTTCAAAAGGGGATGGGACAGGACAAGGGGGAAGGTTAATGAAGGGGAAGGGTGGAAGGGAGGGTCAGCTGCAGAATAAGGGGTGCTAGCTGCACTTTCGAGCAGACTTGATAGACCTCTAGGCCTTTATCCGTTGGCAAATTTCGTATGTTCGTATATGTGAACAGTACAAACATTTGTTGTTGCTTTTCAGTACGTATATCACATATCCAGAAAACCCTGCATACGACTGCAAAATATCAAGGAGTGCTGGAACAGAGTGCTCTGGATTTAGAAGGGTAAGCAATATGTCATCCACATATAGAGAAAGTTTAAAAAGCCTCCCTCCTAATGATATACCCTCCATCTCCACAGACTCTGTGATTGTGATCACCAAGGGTTCAATGTACGAAGAGAAAAGAAGAGGGGAGAGGGGGCAACCTTGACGTGTTCCTCGATTAAGTGCGATTATGGGGGAAAGAGTACCATTAATATGAACAAACACTTTTGGAGCTGCATAAATTAGTTTTAGCCAGGAAAGGAAGTCCACTGGAAAGCCAAAAAGTGATAAAGTCTGCTGTGAAAAAGGCCATGATACATGAGCAAATGCCTTGTCTGCATCAAGGCTTATCGTAGCTGGAATTTGTCTTTGAGTTAAATGAGTCATAAGATGGATTGTACAGTGGATGTTATCATTTATCTGGCTTGCATACATCCTGACTGATCCAGATGGATAATAGTTGGGAGAACGGTTTCCATCCAGCGGGCCCATATCAACATAAACATTTTGTAATCCATATTCAGTATAGAAATGGGTCTGTAAGACGATGTGACTTTTGGATCTCTTGCTGGTTTTAGAATAGGGGAGAGTATGGCAAAGGCCCAAGAGGGGGGAGGAGAATCCCCTTCCTGAATTTCCCTGAAAGTTATCAGTAAGAAAGGAGACAGCTGCTTAAAAAACATTTTATACCATTTGATGGCAATCCATCTGGTCCAGGGCACGTCTGTGTTTTGGTTTCTGCTATTGCGCTCTTTATTTCCTGTGTTTTAATTGGGGTTAATAATACACATTGTTGGGCTGAGGAAAGGGTGGGGAAAGTCAGTTTAGAAAGAAAATTATCTATCTATGCAGGTGGGGGGGGGTAGTATGTGGTGTATATAGCTGATTGTAAATTTTTTGGGAAAATCTCCAGTATGTCTTCTGTAGTGGTTGCCATATGATTTGAAGACATCAAGGGAATCTGCAAGATATAAGCAGCCGCCTTCTGTATCCTGAGTCTGCATGCCAGATTTCTTTCACCTGGGGTCCCTCTCCATATCTGTATTTTTTCAAATATAATAAGGCTTGTTGAACCTTTAGATCAATAATTTTTGCAGCTCCGCTTTCAGATGGCGAACACAGGTTTGTCCCTGAAGAGTTCTTGCTGCTGGGGTTTGTTGAAGGGTCTGAAACTCTGACTCAAATCTAACATATGCAGCCTCCTCTGTTTTCATTTATATGATGTGTAGGCAATTATTTCCCCTCGAATGACTGCTTTTAATGTGTTCCATTGTATAGCCGTGGTGACCTTGGGGGTAGAATTGTCCGACGCTATTTGTGGAATTTTAACTTTGTTGCATTTTACAAATTCCAGGTCTCGTAAAAGTGATAAGAAGACTTTCTAGTGTGTCCTAGGTTTAATTTTAATAGAAAAGGGGAATGGTTGGAGAGAAACCTGGGACAAATTGTAATATCCTGGAGTAATTCCGTGTGCTCTTGGTAGTAAAAAAATAATTAATATGGGAATTGATGTGGAATCGGGGTGAAAAGAAGGTAAATGCTCTGGATGTGGGATAAAAAAATCTGCACACATCTACCAGACCCAGGGAGTCTATCTGAGCTCGGAATAGTTTTTGAGAGGGAGATATTCTATGCTGTGCATATACTGACATGTCTAATTCTGGAGCTGTGGTTAAATTTATATCCCATCCCATAATCAACATACAGTACGTGCTAATTAACTGGATCCACTTGTAGCGGACGTCCACTTCTAATGGACAAATCTCAATTGCCAGAAGCCATTTACCATATGGCTCAATAATAAAGCCGCCTGATTAAGCGGACCTGTAATTCCACATTTAGTGCGTGCCAAGTAGCCCATTCACAGATCTCTTCACACCTCTAGCAGCCGTTAATGCAGCTGTGCTGCTGTTAATGTGCTCATTAATCACTTAAGCCAGTACAACCCACCCAACCCCCGTCTGGCAGTTTCATATCCTTTGTTTTGCTGAACTTTGCTGTTTGTGATGCAGTCTGCCTGGGGGAGTTACATGCCCATATCGAAAAAACAAACAAACATCTTGTGTGGGTTACATGTGGTACTCCTGCCTGTAAAATTCACAGACACTCAGCAACAGTAACTCTCACCTGCTTAAGGGCTTTCTAAGTTCTGCATACAAACTGTTCATATGGTGCTTACTGCTCCCAGACGATTTAAGCTGGTAAGAGTTGCAAGAGGGAGGCGTACTCTTCAGTCTTGGAGTGGAATCGATAGGGTCAAAAGCTACAGAGGGGCTACACTGTTTGCAGGAATGGAGGATGTTTTTCTGTCTGGAATGTTTGCTTCCTCGTCTGCCTGCATTGTGTCTTTCCCTCGCTCGACTCCCTCGCTTAAGAAAACAGTAAAACTGATGTAACGGACTCTGCTTGTAATGAACGACATCACGTAGGGTTGCCATCTTTGGATGGGGCAAAAACTAGATCCTAAGCTCTGCCCCTAGTTCCGCCCCTTTTCATGACTCATCATGCATTGTTTCTCCTAGAAGGCCATTTGCTATATCAATAAATGACAACACTTAAAGCAGCAGTTCAACAAACATGTTACGATGCTGTACTGTACCTGTTAAAGTTACTTTCCTATGTTCTTCCTAGTCATCCATTTACTTATGTATTTATTTATTGACATTGGTTTACCAAATAAATATACAGAGATAAAAGAACTATCATTTACAGATATGATCTGGGGAGGGGAGACAAGGGGAACACTGTAAATAGCACACAACAGTACACATGGTCTATAATAATACATAATCAATTGTTTCCTGTAATGTGTACATTATATCTGTTTCTGGCACCTTTCACTGTTCATGTCCACAGTACTATTTCAAAGCCAAAGAAGTGACCATACCATTTTCTTGAGAAAAAAAAAATAATTTAAAACATTTAAAAATGTCTACATTCTGTTAGAGATGAAAATGTTTACCAGCAAATGAAACTGGAAGACAACTGGCTCTGTTACTGTTACAAAAGGTGGGGGCAGTTTGTACTGCTATGCCACTTTAAGGTGTAGAAGAAAAGATTAGGTTAAGTAGGTGCTATTGGTGTTAATGGCCATACTTTACACCTCCCAAGCGTGACTGCTTTCACAAACAAAGGGCTATATTGACAAGAGAACTTGTCTGTAACATGGCTATGTAGCTGAAACAATGAATGATATGACAAAATCTGTTTCAAAAGTATGTGAGCACTCAAAATGGCTCAAAAACCTGACCAGCACAGAACAAAACCGGATTACCTGATAGAGACCCTGAAAACCTGATCACCAGGTAAAAAACCTGACAGGTGGCAACCCTAACGAAATGCCATATGTCAAACTAGTCCATTACAAGCGGTGCATACTGTACCTTGAAATATCTCCAATAATTTATTGAAAAAAGCACGAAATCTAGTGAGGGGGATTGAGGAGGGAAGTATATATTGACTAGGGTCACTTGTCTCCCATATAGTCATCCTGTCAGAATGACAAAACATCCTGAAGGATCTATATATTCCTGATGTAGAGCAAAAGTGGTAGTTACTTGAAGCAAAATTATAGTACCTCTTCATTTCCCTTTCCATAGGATAATGCATTCACCCAGTATCTTCCACCCCAAGCCAATTTCATATGCTCTGTGGCTTTCAGGTGAGTCTCTTGAATATAAATCACATCCAGAGATTGTTTCCTAATATATCGGAACACCCTCAACCTTTTAACTGGGCTGTTTACCCTGTTAATGTTAAGAGAGAGGATATGCAGTGGTATTACCCCCATTTATAAACATTGACGCATGAGAGGATTCCCTGACATTTGTCACATTTTATGCAGTTTAAAGCATCCAAAAATGAATCACCTTTTCCCCGCCTAAACTCATTTTCCCCTCCCTGCTTACTTCCCCATTACCTTGTGTTCACAGGCGGTAAAGCTACTTGTTTATCACTACAACATTTCTCAAATACAAAGTAATACTTAAGCCACTTTTGTCTCTGCAAGGAATTTTGTATAAACATTTTAAGAATCATAGAAGTATTATAAAAATGACCAGTGTTCATTAGTTTAATAGCCAACTGGGTTGAATAACAAACTGACTCTTCCCTCTAAAAAATATAGGTAAATATAAATTGGAGCCTAGTCTGACCTTTTTTAACTGAAAGAAACAAAAAATATAAGTCTGGTAATAAAAAGGTGTTGACCAGGTGCCGTACGTTTGAGTTATAAGGTAGAGGAGTCCATCTTTGGTCTCCCTACGTACTCAGCATAAACTCTGCTGAGCAGAGGAGGTAAACCAGGATAAAAATTGTCCCGGGCCTCCAGGGGTCATAGCTCCCCTTTAAGTGTGGATAACACCAAAACAATAGCTGCAAGTGTTTGTAGAAAAGCAGCAGTAATAAAAATAAAATGACTGCACTCGACCATCTGCAGTTTTCTTCACTTCCCCGCTGGAATTAACTGTCTAGCAGTACTAGCAGTAAAATTAATTCACATCAAAGGGCGCTAATAATATTATACGTTTAATATAAAACATAGTGAAGGGGGTATCTACAGGGACCTATCAACAGACCTTCACCACAGGGACTAAAAATTGAAGTAGCTTTTTGTTAGTCTTTAGGAAGTAAACCGCATTATTAATGAACGTGGAACTAAATAAAAAGGACTAAAGAGGTTCCCTTATATCTCGGTGTACTTCTAAAATGTAGGGTATTACATAAATAAAGTGCTATGCCTAAGTCTATGCTGTGACTGCTGGCAGACTAACCAACAAGAAGGGAAACAAACATATTAGCTCCAGTGCTGGAAAAGGCTGTGACCAGCCGTTTTAAATCAAATAACTGCCTCCTGGACTGTTCAGTTTGTCCATGAGCTTAATTTAGCCCATCATTTAGTCAGTATAGGTTCTAGGTGACACCCGTGGTATGTCGCTGAAACAGGCTCCACTCAGAGAGAGAAATCATCCGAGTGTACCTCTGTAATAGAGATCCATTAAACAGGCCTATATTGGTTGGCAATCAAACTTTGCACAGTACCTCAGATATAATAATGTTCAGGTTTTGCCTCTGGTAGAGCGTTGATACATTGCAAGTCGGTTTGCCACCGGGGTGGCCGACTGATCTGGCATACCATGGTTATTTTTCGGTACTGGAACGGATTGCCATTTAGGAGGTTGAGGTTTGGCTCAGTTTTCCTGATGAGCAGAAAATTGGAGGCCCAGCTTCATCAGCTCCGTTCGTGCTTCCTTTGCAGTCGAATTCTCATCTCTCTCCTGGTAATTGGACCTCCAGATGGGCAGGATAAGGTGTTATACATTTATATCTCTTCTCTTTTAGCACTGGAAAGATATCCGCGTGAGCTCTGTGGTGTCTCATTGTTTCAGGGGCATAATCATTATCCAAATAGATCCTCATTTGGCCATAATACACCTTCTGTCATCTCCAGGCTGTGAGTAAGACCTTTTCTTTTATTGCAAAATTGAGTAAGCATGCAATTATTGACCTAGGGCGGACATCGGGTGATGATGGTTTGGGCCCCAGAGCCTGATGTACCCCCTCCATTTTTAGTGAAAGATCTGTAGGGAGGTCCAAGGCAGTGAGTAACAGTGTGACTGTGAAATTGATGTCCTGGTCCTCTGCTCTCTTGGGTATGCATTAAATCCTTATATTTTCGCTCCTCGCTCTGTTCTCAGCATCCTCTTGCCTTGCTTGGAATTGTGCTTGTTACTCTTACAAGGCTTGGATTGTCTCATCTAAGTCATCAGTATGGTTTTCCACTGTGGTTATTTGCTGTTCTGAGTCATCCACTCATCACTCCAGGGTCACTGCATCTCTGTGGAGCTCTGAATGAAGTTGTTTTACTTCCACACAAAAATATTGTAGCTCTTTATATATTATGTCTAGTTTAAGTTTTTTAGCTTTAGATTGTTTTTTACATGGCGTTGCTGTAGTGTCTGAGCACCCCCCAGTGTCGATTGAGGCCTGCAAGTACTCAGAGTCTGAGAGCTCTGTGTGGGAGACCTGGTAACCTTCTTTAATTTGTTGACTGTTTTCCACTGTTTTTCCCCAATTCTCTCTGTTTGCTTCAGGATTGCAATAGTTTGCCCCTTTCAGAAGAATTGTTTAAGATTAAAGCTTGGGTTCAGATTGAGAATTATTAGGGGAATTCTAGCGAGGATAGTGGGAGCTTTTTTTAGGCTGCCATGCTGGTCGAGATGCTACTGGAAGTCCACAGCCGGCTTTGGGCTGTTTGTTTCTTAATGACTTTGCCTTGTCTGACTGCAACGCGAAGTAGCACATCTCAGGGGGGGGCTTTGTGTAGTCCAATGCAGATGCAGAGTGGGCCACTTCAGCCATGCTTCGCTGACAGATTAAAATGTCACTGCATCTCTAACTGTTAGAGGTAAGGAAAAAGGGCAGACTAGATGGGGCTAGTAGTCTTTATCTGCCATCAATTTTCTATGTTTCTAACTTCCCCCATGAGCTCCTTGCTCTCCACGAGCAATGTGAATGGCTTTAAGCTATCATGTTGGATCTGACCAGAGTTTGTTATGTGTTGCTATCCTTCTTATCTTTGTCAAGTGCAGTATGATGAAACTACCTTTGTTAAAGCTAGCAACTGCAGTCTCAGTTACCTACTCCTTATTGCCCTGCCACTTTGCTTTCCTTGCTCTTTGATTTTTACAGGACCCCCTACTGCGGGGACATGTTTGGTCTGCCATGCTGTCTTCAGGATGGCTTTTGTCTGGTGTGTCTCCAGTGTGTTGTCTAAAACCATTATGGTGGTCATAGCATTCAGTGCTACAAAACCAACTGTAAGTTAAAGAAATCGATTGAATCACAATTGTGCCACGCTATGGTTTTTCTATGCACCCTTGTTCAAGTTGTTGTCTGTGCCAGCCAAATCACATGGGCTACTCTCTTTCCAGAAGCCGTTACCAAATTCCAAATCAGCAAAATAATTATTCAGTGCAATGAAGGAGCACCTGTTGCATTCTGGTGCATGCTGGGATACATGGGCCTGCTGTCCAGTGTTAGTTTTGTAGTAGCTTTCCTGTCCAGGAACCTGCCTGATAGCTTTAATGAAGCCAAGTTCATCACCTTTAGCATGCTTGTTTTTGTCACTGTGTGGCTCTCCTTTATCCCAGCCTACCTAAGTACTCAGGGCAAATATATGGTGGCAGTGGAGATATTTGCTATTATTTCTTCTAGTGCTAGTTTGCTGACCTGCATCTTTTTTCCAAAGTGTTACATCATTTTACTGAGGCCTGACATGAATACAAAGGAATATTTATTGGGAAAGGGGGCACATAAGGAAAAGGCTTAAGATACCATGTGAACTGAAGCATTCTAGCAAATAAATATAGGGTTTTATATGTTTATCTTGGTTTAAAAATGAAGTAAAAAAAAACAAGAAAAGAAAAGAAATGTTGTAGTTTCATGTACTGTAGATATTCAAAATATAGCAGAATGGAAACTGGATTGACCAGTGTTTATAACTTAACATTTTAGTCAAGGGGTTTGATTTTTGAAAGTATGGAACATTTGTACAGTACACAAGAACAAAAATGACTTCAGAGTAAACAGTTGTACATGTGCGGAAGAAAAGCAACCCAAGAAATGTGTACATATCTGCAAACGTGGAAGTGCCCCAGGTACAGTGGAAAAACTGCAGGAAATCTGCACTGCAGACTTATAAAAGGCACACAGACAGAAGATACACAAGGTGGAGTGGAAAGGATGAGAAGGGACTTGGCAAGGTTAGAGGAATGGTCAAATGTATGGCAGCTTAGATTCAATGCTAAGAAGTGCAAGGTAATGCACCTGGGAAACAAAAACCCAGGGGAAGAGTACACAATGGGGGGGTGAGATACTAACAACAACAAAAATGGAAAGAGACCTGGGGTGTCATATCAGATGACCTAAAGATGGGCAAGCAATGTGAGAGGGCAGCAAGGAGGGCTGGGGATACTGGGATGCATAGGAGAGGCATCACCAGTAGAAAACAGGAAGTTATTATCCTCTGTACAGACAGCTAGTGAGACCCCATCTGGAGTACTGCATGCAGTTCTGGAGACCCAATCTCCGCAAAGACATAGACAGGATGGAAGCTGTCCAGAGGAGGGCAACTAAAATGGTGCAGGGTCTGCACGGAAGACATATGAAGAGACTTAAGGAGCTATATGTATAGCCTCGAGGAAAGGAGGAGGAGGGGACATGATAGAAACTTTCAAGTACCTCAAGGGAATCAACAAAGTCCAAGAGGGTAGCATCTTTCAAAAAAAGAGGTGTGCAAGAACAAGGGGACACAATTTGAAGATAGAAGGGGGGCATCTCAGAGGTAATTTAAGGAAGTATTTTTTCACAGAGAGGGTTGTGGATTTATGGAACGGCCTTCCAGAGGAGGTTGTGGAGTCAAAAGCAGTGGTGGAATTCAAGCATGCATGGGACAGTCATAAGGCAATTCTAGGGGGTGGGGGTAGGAAGAAGTAGGCTGCTAGTTAACTAGGATCTGCAGCTTATCCATCAGGTAGGGAAATGGGCAGACTGGGTGGGACAAGCAGTCCTTATCTGCCATCAAATTCTATGTTTCTATGTTTCTAAAAAAATCAAAATGCACCCCATTTGTCATGCCGTGCAGCAGCAGGGCAAGTGAGACAACCATGTGGCGCTGCCATGAGCACAGCATCAGCAATAACCAAGTCAGCAGCAGAGGAACCCCACCAACAGTGACCACCGGCAGACCTGCCCATCTAGTGCCAGGCAAGTAGCCCTCACATTCTAACCAAACCAGCCTCACTTGCAGGACTTCAGTATTCACCCTCAGATGGACCAGTAGATGTTGAAACTACACAGTGGTGCAATTGTCTATGTGTCTTATCTTCAGGCCCCACTCTCAACACCTATTTCTCTGTTTCTGGCTTATACCTTATTCTACCCAGAGTAGCACAGGTGCAGTTCATTTGTATACAAACATAAATACAAACATACGAAGAAGCCAGCAGAAGATTGCCATTTGGTCTGCCTAGTCTTCTTGTATTACAGGGTCCACAGCTTGTGCTGCTGTCCGTGCCCCCCTCTCCAGTCCTCTCATCCTCCCTACCCATGATCCGTACCTTCCCCCATGCCTATTCCAACCTTTCATGAAGCTGCCCACATCTTCAGTGAGACTACCTCTTCAGGCAGTGTATTCCAAGTGTCCACCACCCTCTCCATGAAGAAGTGCTTCCTGACCTCCCTCCTAACCACCCCCCTCCAGCTTAAGACTGTGCCCCCTCATGTTATGGTTGCCACTCAGATTAAAGAGACTCTCCTTATCCACCTCATTTATCCATTTCATGTATTTGAAGGTCCTGATCATGTCCCCCTCTCTCTCTCTCTCTCTCTCTCTCTCTCTCCTGTCCTCGAGGGATTGTATGGTCATGCCCTCAACCTCTCCTCGTATACCTTATTCTGCTGATCCACTATCATCTTTGTAGCCCTCCTTATAACCTTCTCCAGCAGGTTAATTTCCTTTCTGAGGTGTGGACACCAGTTTTGAACTCCATACTCTAGATGTGGCCTCACCAGTGACCTGTACGAGGGCAGTATAACCTCCTCTCTCCTACTACTGATCCCCCTAGCTATGAATCCCAACATCTTGTTTGCTCTTGCTGCTGTTTTCTTGAACTGCACAGAGTTCTTCATGTCACTAGTGATCATCACTCTCATGTTCTTCTCTTTCTCTGATGCAGATACTGTACCTGGACTTCATACAGGTAGTATTCCATCCTGGAATTCTTGACTCCAATGTGCACAACTTTGCATTTCTTGGCATTGAAGCCAAGCTGCCAGATTCCAGACCACCTTCCCAGATTTTCCAGATCATCCTGTAGGTCCTGTATCCTTTCAGTTGTGTCCACTCTCCCACAGAGTTTGGTGTAATCCGTGAATAGCCACATTTTCCCCTAATACCATCCCCAATGTCACTGATGAAGACATTGAACACTGGCCCAAGCACCGAGACCTGCGGGAACCCACTGCTTACCTCTTTGGTGCCAGATAACTCTCCCCCCACAAACACTTTCTGGGTTCTGTCCCTCAGCCAGTTTTCCACCCATCTGGCCATCTTATCCCAAACCCTGAGATCCACCAGCTTCCTGATCAACCTTTTGTGGGGGACAGAGTCAAAGGCATGGCTGAAATCTAGATAGAGAATGTCTACTGCATGCCCCTGTCTACTGTCTTAGTGACCCAGCCAAATTGGTCTATCAGATTTGTTTGTTATGAGTATGAGTTCCTCCTCATGAACCCATGCTGCCTCACATCCCAGAGACCATGCTCCCCTAGATATTCTATCAACCTTTCCTTAAGTATGGTCTTCATGAGCTTACACACAATTGAGGTCAGACTGACCAGTCTGTATTTCCCTGGGTCATCCTTGGGACCACTTTTGTGGAAGAACACCACATGTGCTGTTCTCAAGTCCAGCAGTACAATGCCTGACTCCAGCAAAATATTAAATAGACCTGCCAGTGGCCCTGCCAGCTCCTCAACCAGTTCCCTTTGTACCCTGGGATGTACTCTGTCTGAACCTGGTGATTTGTCCACCTTCAATGCTAGCAGCCCTCACGCTACCCTCCATCACTACATATGTGTTCCCTTCCCCCTGATCCTCTTCTCCCTCCATAAGGCACTGGTTCATCCTTATCCCTGATGAAGACGGAAGAGAAATATCCATTTAGTATCTCTGCTTTTCTCCCATTATCCTCCACCCTCTCCTCTGTTTCTTAAGCCTAACAATCCAGTTCTCTTTGTCCCTTTTCTTACTTATATAGCAAATGATAGCCTTCTCCCCCTTCTCAATTTTTTCAGCTATCTGCAGCTCCTTCTGTGCCTTAGCTTGATGGATTTCCTTACTTGCCTCACCAGCCAACCTTGGGTCATTTTCCCTATTCACCTCTCTCTCTCGATCTTCCATAGTTTTCTATATGCTAACTTATTTTCCCTTACTGCCTGGGTGGCCCCAGAACTGAACCAGCTATGTGCTTTGCCCCGGGTGTTCTTCCCCCTGAGCCTAACACATTAATTTGTGGCAACCAGTTTTCCTTCCTTAATGATGAACCAGCTTTGGGTCACCCTCATATCTGCTCTGATCCCTGGCAGGAGTAAATTGTGAAGATTCTGAAAAACCTTATGGGCTATGTCATACTGTACATTTATATGAGGCTTTTCATACAGTTGCTGCATTGTTTCTGTGCAGCACAATTATTTCATTATGTACATGTGGTCTTTTTAACAATGCATTGCAGTGCATTTTCCAGTTATTTGTACAGCTGCACACTTTTCCGGACTCCTTGTAGCTGTTGTACACTTTTTTGTCTTCAGAAATTGGGCCACAAGGTTTTTACCTGCTGTCAAATCTGTATGCAGACTGATTAAAGGAACATTGTTTATTTACAGGTACTATGTTCAGGATTTAGAAGCAGTCCTTCCTCAGGTACAAACTAAAGAGAACACGCATAGGCTGATAAAGGCAGAGCAAAGCCAACAATGTTTAGAACAAAAGTGAACGATGAAAAGAGTTGGATGGTTGAGTGGAGGAAATGTAATTTACAACTTAATTTACTTGTTAATTTCTGTACTTGCAGGTACTCACAGCAATGCATATATCCCCTGACAATTATTGGTTCATTATTTTCCTCTAATAGTTATGGATTCATGTTTTTGAAAAGGCTCTCTTAAAATATTAGGACTTGCTATAAAATAAATAATTTAGTTGTTTTATTACTCAAGTTACAGGGAAAGGAAAGTGTGCTGGATACCTCATATTCTTTTGTTTGTTTAAAACTTAGTATGCGGTCTTGATTTAATCAAAATGTACAGGTGCATTACATATACATATCTGAAGAATACAAAACAGTAACCCAATTACAAAAAAGCAGAAACTCTATACAGAAAAGAACAAGGAAAACCATCAAACAGTACAACAAAAATGGCAGCAATCCGTCTTCTAAAAGAATATTCAAGTTAATTTTTACCAGTAGAATTCCTATTCTGGTTATCTGTTACTATGATACTCTATAACACATTGGCAACACCACTCACTTTGACAAGATCATGAGATGGTTCTCAACTAACTTGGTCTCCCACTATGTTGGTGTCTTGCAGTAACTGAAGAAGTACCTGGAGCCTTTCCCATCTATAAGTAAATGTTTTGTACCTGTGATTAATGCTGGTAAGCATCTTCTCCATTCTTAAAGACTACAGTGCTACTGTAAGCCATTCCTTATAGCTTGGGACTTGGTTGTCTAATCATTGTCTGGCTAGATTGCCTTGCAGATGATGTGATTAGGGCCATCTGGCTCCTCTGCCTTTACCACTACCCTCTCCAGGGCAAGACCAGTTAAGCAAGTTCAAGAATCAAATGTGTCAGGGTGTAAGAGAGGAGTCTTTCTCAATGAGAAGGAGCATCATGACCAGGGTCATGTGATGAAGCTGGAGGTAGGGGACACATTTTAGAATAATGTGAGGACATATTTCTTCACTGAAAAGGTGATGTGGGATGGGGGTGAGATTCCACCATCCTGGAAACAAATTTGTATCTGAGTTACTGGGAGAAAGCAATAGTCAGATGCCCCAAGACCAATCTTTACTACCATAGACTGGATCTCTGGAGGCTTTTTATTGACAATGTTTTTATTGTGTGGAAAGGGGGTGAGGCAGAATTGGGTATGTTCATAAAATGGTTGGAGAGCACCAACCTGAACTTAAAATTTACAGCCAATGTAAGTCAGACCAAGGTGTGTTTCCTAGATCTGGAAATAGTGAAAATGGATGATGGCACAGTAAAGGTGACTCTTTACAAAGAATTCACTGATCGAAACACCCTGCTCTATGCTACCAGCTGCCACCCCCAGCACATTATCAAGAATATCCCTAAATCCCAGTACATGAGGGTAAAAAGAAATTGCAACAGTGAAGAAGACTGTAACAGAAACAATCAAGAACTAAGGGCTAAGTTCCACAGTAGAGGCTACAAACAGGAGTGTCTTGATAAACTGGAGGAAGCAGTGGATCTGATGAAGCAGAGTGATCTGTTTGCCCCCAAGCAGAGAAATTTGGATGTACAGTAGATGGGCTCATGAATTTTGTCAGCACTTATAATAAAAGGTCATTAGCAGTTAGACAAATCATACTATTAAATTGGGAAATAGTAGGGTCAGACCCCATTTTTAAAAAAGAGGTTACTATTCTTCCCAGGTTCAGCTATAAAAGAGCAGAAATTTTTCAGACCTCCTTACACACAGTTACCAACCCCCTCCCCCGCAACACCAACTACTTGGCTGCCCAAGCTGCCCAGAGGTAACCACAGATGTGGACACTGCAAGTACTATAAGAGATCCAAAGGTCTTAATGCCATTATTTAGAGCATACGTTAAGCCTCACCTCGATTATGTGTCTCAGCTTTGGTGTCCTTGTAAGAAAACTAATATAAACCAATTAGAAAGAGTTCAGCATAAACATACGAGAGGCATGTACCAACTTCCTTATGAAACTAGATTATCAAATCTTAATCTGTTATCCCTAGAAAATCGCAGGTTACGAGATGATTTATTATTCCTTTATGATATAGTTCTGGATCCAGTACTAATGACTGACCTAGGATTACATTTCAAGGATTCAGCCTATAACACTGGAAGTCATCCTCTCCAACTGATAGGTAAATCCTTCAATTATAGTAGGAGGAAATATTTCTTTACCATAAGGGTGATTAAACTTTGTAACAATCTGCCATTACACATCATTATTAGTAAAGATAAAGAACAATTTAAAGCAAGATTGGATGAATATTTATTATCTGTAAAATCATTGACATATTATTAACTTGACTAGTATGTAAGAATTGTGATGTAGACAGCCAGTTCTGAGTGCTGTATAATATTTTTTTTAATATAAAATGCATTAATGACTATCTCTGCTGAAAAATCTAATGCTCTAGGAGTGACCTCAACCTCCCCCCCCCAAGTTTTCAGCTGACAGATGCAAGCTAAGAGAAATGCTGACAGCATGTGTATCACACACACTCAGTTTGTAGATACAATGTGTTACATGGCATACCAGAAGTTAATTACACAGTTGTTTAAGTTAACTTTGTTAAGAGGGAAATCATAAAAAAGGTTTATGATGTTGAAGAGAGGTGTGAGGTTGTAAATGCTCACATGAAGTCTGTGTGAGGAGGATGATGCCTGGATCAAAGGAGATGTCATTTGAAACATGAGTCATGCTGAAGGATTGCAAAATTGATACTTTAAAAAGACTACTGTTTTTTTATTAGATATATTTTTAAATATAATCTGACAGAGGAGTAGCTAGCTAACCTCACAAAAAAGGGGTTGGCCAATACAGTTGTTTAAGGAATAATTCTGTTTTATAGAGACATTTTTATCTAGACTCTGACCAAGCAAGATCGGTGAGCACTTAAGCAAGTATTTAGAGACTAAGTACTGTAGTAGGAATTTGCACTGTTTAAACCTTGTTTCTTTTTAAAAGATTTGTATTTCTTTTGATATAAGAGTTCTGTATTTTGTGTTTCACATAGTTTTAACTATTTTAGTAAAATTCTTTTTAGAACTTACTTGGTCTGCCTTTGACTTCTTTTTAGTTGTAAGAAAAGTATATGGTTATTGCATATACTAAACATAAGCTTGTATGGTGGTACCAAACTGGAAAGAGAAGCGTTAAATCTGAGGTCTTTATTAAAGTTTTAAAGGGTTCATCTCTGTACACCTGGTTAGGTGCCCGTAGGCAAAGATATCTGGCCTCCCAAAGACAGATATATCTGAAGCTGTGCATTGGGTATGCTAACAAGAGGTTAACAGTTTGAATCCCTCCAGAACTGAGACCAAAGGTTGATCCGAACTCACAAAAACAGACAAGAGGGTTACCTTGTCTGTTACACTGTTCACAAGACTGCGCTCAGAGCTTGGCACTTTGGGAGTAGAGGGCCTGACCTGCTGAGTGGGTTTGTGACAAGCATGCAGTATATGGGCCAATAGGCTTTCTTGCTCTCTAAACACCTTAGTATGAACCTTAGTAGTGTACTGTACCATTGAGGAAAAAAACACCACCTTTACAAGTAGTAAAGCTACAGAAGGGGTGCAGCTGTTATAGCTTTTATGTATGTAAAACTATTCGACTACTGAGCTGGAGAACATGCTAGAGCAATGCAACATTGAATGGGGATGCTCCCAATGCCTTTGCAGCACTTATCCAAGCTGTTCCAGACACAGAAAACATGAATTAAGTGTTGTGGCATAGAAAAGGTGACCCTGGGGAAACGGGGTGGGGAGCTGGATGCCCTTTTATTGGAAAGATAGTCTATCTGGATCTTCCAAGTAGGAGGGTATTACCCACCTGGATTGAATGACATGCTGGACATCATGCCCTACATTAGAAAACAAAGAAGGAAACTATAGCCCTGTCATACTTTTTATGGTTAAGATAAATCTAGCTTTTTGATTTTTCCATAAGAGTAGTCAGTTATGAGTGAAAAGGCAAATAATATTTTAAAGTGGATAGTTTTGTGTATATAAACTGAAAAGGTACACTGTTTTTTTGCCTCTTCTGTTTTACTCTATTCACCCTTCACCTCTTTCTTTCTTTCCCTCTAGGTTCCTATGGAGGTGATTCACTAGTTACAGAGGCTAGCCAGAGTGGGCGGCAGGCAATCCAGATGTGACTTGTAGAACCCACTGGAACTTTCATTAACACTAAGTATTAAGCTACATTTTTGATGGTATTAGTAATCTAAAAGAATACCTTATAATTGAGAGCTTACAATGAACTGTTTACTTAAGCTGTCATGATTTTAAATTAAGTTTCAACCTGTCCCATTGGACATGCATTTTGTATAATTATTGAACATTGTATAGCACTTTAACATGGTATTGTACCTTTAAGAGTGGTCTTGCACAGGATTGGTTCATATGGATTTTAAAAAGCCAAGACTTCCTGTTGATCAGTTACTCTTGATAAAGCCTATGGGCGTGACCTGGTCAGATGTTCTGTGTCTGTTTGCATGGATGTGGCATTTATATGTATGCCTTTTTTGCACATAAAAGCTCTTTTGAGCTGTAAGCCTGGTGCTGGTATTTTTGCCTTTTTCACTTTGATTTTTACCTGGAACAGGCTTGGAGGAGTGGAGCAGTAAGTTTCTGCTGCCATAATCCTATTTAGGCATGAGTTCATCTTTGAGTCCAGATTCCAGGTTTTCTTCTGAAGGGTGGTTCTTCCATCCCATAAATATGACCTACCCTGACACATTGCCTGGGTTTATCAACCTGCAACAAAAGAAGCTGTTAAGGTATAACCTCAGTCCTTACAGTGCAGCGTGCTCCTCCCATATACTATTGCCCCCAGCATTATCTTGGAGTCTGGGGGCTGAGCCCATATCCTGAGAGGTCACTTAGATGTTACTTATATTCTGCTGTCAACTGTCCTTTCAATTGTCACAGAATACTCATTCTAAATCTATACCAGTAGGGTAACCCATCTCTAGATTATTAAATCTGTGCCATGGAGACCATAAGTCTATGAATTTCTCCATCTCTAACCTCAGGGCACTAGTAATTTTCTCCAGTGTCTCTCTATAATTAACCTTCACTCTCCACTGTTCTATAGTGTGTGTGTGTGTGTGTGTGTGTGTGTGTGTGTGTGTGTGTGTGGGGGTGTAGTCAGCAACCAGTTGATA
Organism: Neoceratodus forsteri; assembly: GCA_016271365.2. NCBI lineage: Eukaryota > Metazoa > Chordata > Ceratodontiformes > Ceratodontidae > Neoceratodus > Neoceratodus forsteri. Next base: position 15,614,171 of record CM028130.1, read on the forward strand.
GCAATACATTTAAATGCAGTTACCCAGAGGATGTGACCTAATTTACAGCTCTGTCTATTATCTTCCATTAGTGTCGGGAAGCCAGCACCAAGACAATAAAAGTTTTGGGTATATCCTTTCCTGTGATTTGTTTAATATGTTGATGACTATCTGACCAGAACTTATATAATTTAGAGCAGTCCCAAAACATATGATGATGAATACCTGCACCTCCACTGCACTGATGTCAGGACTAGTCAGAGTGGCTACTCTGAAAATGTTTTGTTATCACTGGGGTTCTGAAGTACCATAAGGTTATTTGCCGGCTCTTTTCCTGCCAGCTTGTTGAGCAGCAACCTGCCATCCTCTATGTAGTCTCACCTCCCAGTCCCGATAGGAAATAGGAGACCCTCCTCCTCCTCCTCCCACTTCACCCTCATTGCTTCATGCAGCTTCATCACTTAAAATCCTGTATAAGTCTGATGCTTGCCAAATTTTGTCATTTAGGGTCACTACATCATAAAAGAAATGTTCCCATTCTTGGGCCTTTGTAGTTTTGAAATTACATTTGGGGACTGAAGAAAATGGTGTGTATGTAAGTACTGGAAGTGGTCCTCTCTTCGTAAGCCAAACTGCCCAGTTAACTCGGTGAAGGTAAGACATCCTCTGGTGCCAAGGCACTGTACAAACTTCATTGAGTCCTTCCTCTCCCAATAAGCATAGTCACTGTCTAACTGTGCTGGGGAGAATGATTCATTGTGCCAGATAAGAGAGGTAAGTCAAATGTCATTAGGGGTATTAGTTTTCTTCCTTCACTTCAGTAGAATGTGGAAGGCATGTTTGACCCAGGATTTTAAACCTCTTGCCATATGTGCTAGGGTACCACTGCTGTTGTCAGTCCCACAGTGTACTCTCCAGGAGCATATTCTCCTCTATGAGATACCAACCTGAGCCTGTCCACTGTTTTGCCCCCATACATACAAATGCCCCCAGGACTGCTCAGCAGTAAGTTTGCAAACATGGGAGACCTAGTCCTCGCTTCTCCCTCCACCTCTTCAGGACACCCTCTCACATTCTAGGTTGTTCACCCCCCAAATGAACTTGCACAGTGCTTTCTTTCTGCAGTGCATTCCAATAATGCCCAGAGATAGGTATGGGGATGATATGAAACAAAACTAGAAAATGGAGTAAGACACTCATATTTATACTTTGTATTCTTCCATAAAGGGTCAGGGATAGCAGGGTCCTCCTTGTCAAATTGACCTGTAAATTCTGAAATAACTTGCTATAATTATTTTTAAACAAGAGTGAAGTATCCCGATACCTGAGTCCCCAGCTACCTAAAGGTATTGCGTCTGGCCAAAGTAAATGGAAAAGTGGCTCTAAAAGGAAGAATCAGAGAACCAATGAGGATCATGGCCTCCAGTTTTATAAGACTGATCTTATATCCTGCCAGCTCAAAAAAAGTCCTTCAGTTTCAGACATGGGCCAGGAAGGGTACAGGATCACCTAGAAAAACAGGGAGTTATCAGCATAAAGTGTTAATTTCTGCTTTATATCCCCCACCTTAACCACTCTGATGCATGGATCTGCCCTTAAGATACAGCTAGGGGTTCTAGACAAAGGTGAAGTAGAAGTGAGGAAAAGGGGCACCTCTGCCGAGAGTCTCTACCCAAGGGGACTCTGTCTGAATAATGCCCATTGACCTTTACCAGTACTTCAGAATTTTTATGCAGTGATGCAACGGCAGAGAGGAAACAGGGACCTAGAGCAAACCTCTCCAGGGTGGCTGTCAAATAGGTCCAGACCACCCTATCGAGCACCTAGTCTGCATCCATGCTAATGGCTACCTGGAAAACCTTCTGTTTCCTCTGTACCGAAATAATGTTTAAAAATCTCCAGATAATGTTCTGCAGTAACTTCCCAGTTATAAAACCTGTCTGGTTATGATGAATTGCAGAGGACACACATTTTTGCATCCTGTCTGCCAGAATACCTCAAAGATCTTAAGATCCATTGGGAGAAGAGAGATGGGTCTGTATGGCCCACAGTTCTCCAGGTCTTTGTCCAATTTCAACAGGATTGGTAGTTGTGCTTGGTTCCAGGATGGTGGAATATCACCCCCATCTCACAGCATCTTTGTTGAAAGCCTCCATTAACAGTGGTAGTATTTGTATTGTGAAGGATTTATAAAATTCCATAGGAAAGCCATCTGTCCTGGGAAATTTACCTTTTTTCAGGGTTTTAATTCGGCCATCAGCTGCTTATACTGGGGTGTCTAATACGTCTCTAGCCTCCTGAGATAGGAAGGGTACATGTATGGAAACCAAGAAGTTATGTATCTTCTGAGAAGGATGGAGGACTGCTCTGCTTTGTATAGATCTGAATAATGCTGAGCAAAGGCATGCATAATTTTAGAAAGGCATTATTAACTACAGCCTAGGAACCTGTTATTTGAGTGCACCTTCTAAGGGCAACTAACTGCAGTCTCTGTGGGCTGACCTAAGGTAGACAACTTACACTGGCCAAGGTTCAGTCTGCATTATGAGTTCCACTGGCTCACCATTCCATTTTTCCCTTTAGGACCTTGTTAGTACCCTCAGTAAATATGTCCATTATTTATTTGACTTTTGACTCATGAGCATATCATTAGTAGAGTGTTGTTAATTACATTTTAATGCAAGTTGGTATTGCACTGTGTTTCAAATGTGTGGTGATCCTGTGGGGTTATGGGTAAGGACTGCATCTCAGGAGGTTATAACACTCTTACGTCAGGCCCTCTTAAAACTAGTCTCCAAGTGGAAGCACAGTGCAGTTCAGCCTTTTACAGACAAGACCCCTCTCCCCAAATCAGGAATTTAATGACCCAAGCAACTCAACCTTGTTCACTGTATGACAGGGGTAGTCCTGCCTCATAGATGGCAACCCAGTTACACTATTATTTAACAAGATATGGTAATTTACAGTAATTAACATTTACTAGCTTTCATGACATAATACAGTTCCTGATGTCTCTGTTGTATAAGTAATGGTTCACAGTGGGCTATTCATTCACATTTTCTTTTAGATGCTTTAGAAGACCTTGAAGAGTTTTAAAATGCTGTGCAATGTATAAAAAGATAATCAAAAGTATTGTGTTGTGTTTTTTTTGTTAATTCTTTGATATATGGGTGAGGCCCACTAGGCACAACTGCCTATTTTCAGTGGCAACCTGAGAGAAATGGGGCGGTTAAGTGACTTGCTCAGAGTCACACAGTTTGCAAGTGGAGTTTGTAGGAACCAAACCCAGATCTGCTGGATGTACCAAGCTCATTCAAAGCTCTTTACTCGAACCTCTAGGCTATATTGCCAGTCCCATTTAAAAATAGGCCATCTATGTAATACATAAAGTATAATAATAAATGAGGAGGGAGGGGCAACATGGCTGCCTTTGAGCATCGCCGTGTGTGCTAAATGCTGCAGTGTTCCTCTCCCGAGCTCTTGAGTCAGCATCAGCTTTATTTTTCCAGTCCGAGAGGAGAAGGTTATGTCGATAAGTTTTGAGCCTTTAACTTCAGACGAGGAGAGTGACAGGAAAGCCACAAGATCTTTTTGAATTTCGGAATCATGACACCAAAGAAGGACTTCAAGAACTCAACCAGTGGAAAGAGGCCTAAAAATTCCAAAACAGCATTTTCATCTATGGCCACCAGGAACTCAAATGTCTGTGCCATGAAAATAAAATTAGCCAAAAAGACACAAGAAGAGGGTGCTGTGCTGGAAAAACAGTCAGTGACTGCCGGCCTCTTTCCTTGCTTTCTATAAAATAAAAAGCCAAATTTAAAAGATACACCTACCGCACTCATGTTCAATCCAAATGCTATGCCAGAAGTCCAGCTGGATAAACAGTTGGAGTGTGCTGGGATACCTCACCGAGACACCAAGCCATATCTGGGTCAAGGAGAACTGCAGGAAATATTACCCGACTCACCAAGAAACTGCTGCATTCGTCCCCTTTACCAAACAATTCTATAGAATCCTCACCTGACACAGAAGATGCTGTAATCACTAAACAGATGAAAAAAGATGGGGTAAGAATTTCAAATTCTTCTGATGTTGATGTCATTAACTCAGTACCCCATATTACACCTAAAAGAAAGGCAAGTGTGTCTCCGCAAAAAAGTTTCGAGAAACAAGTAGGTAAAGACTCCAACTTTAAGAAACATGGGGGACAGTGCATGGGAAAATCCCTCCAGTACAAGTACACTTACAAGATACAAGTACGGATAATGATACTATGGGAGAACGTTCAGGGGATGAAAGTGGTGAAGAGCCACCCAAATGGGCAAATAATTTATTTACCCAGTTAAAATTGTTAACACAACAAATGTCCCAAATACTTCAGCAGCAGACCAAGTCCAAATCTTATTTCACAATTACACAAGAACTGATGAAGGAAAATGTTGAATTAAAAGAGAACATGGATAATTTAAAAGCAGCTATAATCGAGTTACAAACTGAAATTGTTCCAACTGCTTATAAAATAATTGACTTAGACCTCTCAAATAAAGAGTTAAAAACAAAATTACTGGATTTTGAAATGCGTGCACAGAGAAAAAAATATTCCACTAATAGGTGTTCCAGAGGCGTAGGACAATGATAAAACCCTATTGGACACATTTAACCAGATCACAGCTGCCTATTTGGACACAGATCCAAACAATATCACATTTGAAATAGAATCCACAGGGTCCTGTGACAGAAGCCTAATGACTCTGCCCCACCAATGCCAATTATACTCAAATTTCTAAAATCAAAAGTATAATTTCATCTTTGTACAAGACACTTGTTGGTCCAATAAAAGGTATCAAACCTTCCATCTTCTCCTAAAATCAAAAGACAAAGAAATGTTAATGGCAGCAGTCTACAAAAAAAAGAGACAAATTATTGAGAGCTACAGTCTCAATATTTAATGGCCTTCCACCTGAAGCTATTCAAGCAAGAAAGAAATTCAGCTGGATTTGGAGTACAATTTGGTTACACAGAGCACATGCAACAATGATTTTTCCAGCTAAATTAAGCGTAGTAATTAAGGACATACACTATACTTATGGAACATTAGAAGAGGCCACAAAAGATTTAAGAATTAAACTTCTGAAAATCTTTGAATAGAGAAATGAGCCACATTTCTAGGTGATATGTGTCTATGTGTATGCTTGGGGCATGGGGGGCAGGGAACAAATTCTGTAGTTGAAAGTTGTAGTGAACAGATTGGCTTTTTGTTATGTCAAGGTTTGATATTGGAAGCGTGTGCTTTGGAAGCGTTCTTGGCAAGTGCTTTTTCCTTTGTGTAAGAAATTTATGACACTGAACATTACATAGCAATTTTCTGTCTATTCTTTTCAGTCAAGCCCATTAGGAAATGAGGAGTGAGAGATAGAAATGTGATGTGTAGTTCTTTACAAAGTGATTATACTACTGTAAAGCTGTTAATTGAAATGCAAAGCAAATTTTGTGGTTTCATGCCATCAGCATAGAAAATGCAAAGCTTAGTTCGTGCTCCATGTCACCGTAACCTGCCATCCAGTAAAAAAATAGCCTATTCACCTTAATGTCACCTGTTTAGCATCGTCCACTCACCGTAGGTACCTGGTTCTTAAAATGGCTGTCTATTCTGTCTGTTGCTCCGATGTTGGACAGTTCTGGTTTTGTTTCATTTTGTTTGGTGTTGTGTGAATTGTCATTATGTCTCTTGTGCAGTGGCTTCAAAAGTGCAGACTGCTTAAGCGTGATTGCTCTGTGCTTGAAGAACTTACTGCCGATTCCTTAAGCGAGTGTTCTGGTGTCCATTTGAAGAAGCAGCCAGTGTTGTCAAAGAGATTCAGATAGCATCCTCACTGGTAAAAAGAAGGCACACAGAATATGTGACCTACTCCCCTGAAGTTTGGTTTGAGCTAGGTGAATATGCTGCCACAATGGGGGTTATGAATGCCCTTCGATATTACCATACTAAGTAAAATAGTACCATTAATGAAAGTACAATAAGGAAATTTAAGACTGATTACTTAGCGAAAGTAAAATCTGTCCTTGACCCATCAGTACTGCCTACTATGCTACCCACCAAACCCAGAGGCCGTCCCACTCTACTTTTGGAAGATGTGGAGACAGAATTAAAAATAATTATTAAAAGCCTGAGAACAGAAGGGGCTGTTGTTGATGCCAGAATTGTAGTTGCTGTTCATGTATTGAAAGCTCATAATCACAAGTTGCTGGCTGAGTTTGGCGGCCCGCTAATGTTTTCTAGGCAATGGGCCTGGCAATTCTTGAATCAGCTTGGTTTTTGCAAAAGAAAAGGCACCAAAGTTGGGCAAAAAAACCCTGTAGACCTCCCACAACTGAAGGAGGCTTTCCTTCATAGAGTAAGCACTGCCAGTATGCAAGAACTAATACCAGCAGAGCTTATAATTAATATTGATGAGATGGGGGTAAACCTGGTTCCATGTTCCCAGTGGATGATGGAGGAAGTTGTTGCAAAGCAGGTGGAGGTAACAGGGTTGGAAGACAAGAGGCAGGTCTCTATGTTGATGGGTTGCAGTCTTGTAGGAGACTATTTGCCTCCCCAGGTCATTTATCAGGGCAAAACTAATCACAGTCACCCACCATACCAGTTTCCACATGGATGGCACATAATGCACTCTGATAACCATTGGGTCAACTCGGATACCATGCTGCAGTACATTGAAAACATTCTGGTCCCCTATATCAACTCAGTAATAATAAAACAAAAACTACCACCAGAACAGAGATCTGTCCTAATATTAGATCTCTACAGAGCCCACAGTACCCGACCTGTGCTGGACAAGCTGGAACAGTCATCCATTACCCCAATCTTCATTCCTGCTTCATGCACAGACCTGTTTCAGCCTTTAAATATTTCAATAAATAAAATTTACAAAGACAATCTAAAGGCTTGTTTCACCAAATGGTATGCTGATCAAATTACTGCTAAGCTTCAATTGGGAACACCGTACAAGAGCATTAATGTGGACCTCCGCATAAGTACATTAAAAATACTGCATGCGAAGTGGTTAGAGGAATCTTTTGTGCAGCTGACTGCAAGAAAAGAAGACTGCCTGCATGGTTTTGAAGATGCAGGCATAAAGGCTGCACATGATAACTGCCTGGAAACAATCGTATGTGCATTTCTTTTTTTTTATTTAAAATAAAGTTCTTTACCTATTTATTGGGCTGGATATTCAAAAGGGTTGTGCCATGCGCAATAGGGTTGTGCATGTGCAAGTCCGAAATTGCACCATCCTGCCATATTCAGCAGGAGGCAGTTGCGCCCCCTAAGGCAAGCTGAGCAACAGCGCAATGCAAATGAAGGCATGCGCAACCGGAGGGGGAGGAACCATGCATAAACTGCATAGCCCAATATTCAGCGGGCTGTGCAGAGTTGTGCAGGCGCAACCCCCAACCTGCGCCTGCACAACTTTGAGCCAAAGAAAAAAGGAGTAAGTCAAGGGCCACCCACAGGTGAGCTGCCACATTGCAGGGCGCAACACAGCAGCTGCCAACTGTGGCTGGCCCTCAACCTACTCCCTGTGCCTCCCCTGCAGCCCGATCGTGGGCAAAAGTGTAAAAATCCCCCCGACTGGCCCGATCGCGAGCAAAAGCTTAAATAACCCCCCAGTCGATCGCGGGCAGCAAAGTGTCCCCAAAAACACATCCCTGGTGGTCAGTGGACCGCTTAAGCCCGATCATGGGCTGAATATTTTACCCCCAGAACATAGCCCTGGTGGTTCGGTGGCCCGCTAAGCCTGATCGGGGGCTGCATTATGGAGACACCCCCAGACCATACCCTGGTGATCTAGTGTCCCCACCACCCAGCCATGAAGCCCACCACCCGCTCCCCGGCAGCCGGCGGGTGGCAGCACTCCTACCCGCCTGCACCCCCACCGACTGACTGCGGTGAGGGCTGCACCCCATTGGTGCAGAGCAAGAGCCAGTAGGCGGGCAGCCCATACGCCATACAAGACAGTCCAGATATGAATGAAGGGCTGCCAGGGCAGGGGAGGCGGGGTGGTGAGCTTCGTGGAGTAGTGGGGTGGACACTAGACTACCAGGATATTGTCTTGAGGGGTTGCCACAATGCAGCCTGCGATTGGCCAGTGGTCCACTGGACCACCAGGGATATGTTCTGGGGATATTTTGCTGCCCGTGATCGGGCTGGTGGGGAGGATATTTAGCTTTCGCCATGATCGGGCCAGTCGGGGGAGGATTGCGTTTTGCCCGCGATCAGGCCAGTCGGGGTGGAGGATTTTACACTTTTGCCATTGATCGGGCTGCAGGGGGCATCGGTCCCCGATGGCTGCTGCCTGGCAGAGCGCCAGGCGCAAGTCCTCGGGGATCGGCGCACCTGCATGCTAATGGCATGCAAATGGGGCCATAAATAGAAGCAAATGGCACCCCTGCGCCTTGCATGAATTATGGCCCCATTTGCATGTCACCTTTTGAATATGGGAAATTTGCGCATGGCGCAATGGTACTTGCACCACTGCAACTTGAATGCTCCACTCTGACCACTTGCAGTGGTGCAAGTTCCATTGCACCATGCACAGTGGCTGTGGCCAGGGGTGATATTCAAAGGAGTTGCTCAATAGCCAACTCCTTTGAATATTGCCCCGGCAACACCCCTGCGCAACTATTTTGCACAGCACAAGGGCTTGTGCCAAAGAATAGCGCAGTTTGAATATCCAGCCCATTGTATCTTAGTACCTTAATTATGCTCAATCTATAGGTTACCAAGTTTCTGACGTGTTACAACAGTTTGTGGAACATGATCTGGAACTCAACGATATTCAAAGTAGGCAAACATAACCATTTTTACTGTTATTCTACTGTTAATTGGTAATTATTGATACTGTAATGTGCCGTGTTATTTCGACAGTTACTTCCACAACGTCCGACATTCAGGAAGGGGCTCCAGAAAATGAACACACCATAGAAGGTAATGAGATAGAGTAAATGTTAAAAAAAATGTGTTTTCTTCTTTTCATTAATTATCTGTCTCCGATTCTCCAGCAGGTACGGATGAACCAAGATAACACAGAAAATGAAGAGACCATAACAGGTAATGAGACACAGTAAATCTTTAAAATGTTTCTTTTCTTTCTTTAAATCTCTATCTCTGATCCTTCAACAGATACGAATGAACCAGCAAATACAGCTCCCGTACAGGAAGAAGACAGAACACTGAAGAGGAGAGGTAAAAAACATGTTTCCAATAGTATTTCAAATACTGACTCACTAAATAACTTTTTTTAGATTAAAAGGTTCTCTCTCTTCTCTCTTCTGCCCACAGTAACAAGAAGTTCAGTGCAGCACCTGAGAAAGTTGGCTGACGGACAAGCTTAATTTAGAAGACTGTGGACATATATATACTGTACGTCCAGAATCTATATACATTCACACATATTCAGTTCTCAAAGGGTTAATCACAACTGTATACTGATTGCAATGATTTTTATTGGTGACATTTGTTGACAGTTTTTTTCAATAAATAATTAGCTACTACATATATCTTGATGTCATTATTTGTGTGCTGTTAAAGTATGTTCGAGCTGCTTAGCAATGCACGAATATAGCAGCATTAAATTTCAGTAAAATTAAACAGTTTTACAGTATTTAATGGGTTAAAATATGGTAACTGTATGGTGTTAATATGGACATGACTCTCCGCCTACAGGGAAACAACTGGGCATGAAAGACAGAAGGAAGGATGAGAGGTGGAGGGTGGAGGGAAGAGAAGGGAGATTATGGATGTTCTAGGGGAGTTTGAGAAGATATAGCCAGTGGTACAAATTACATTAGGTATCTCCTAAAAAATACATTTTGGGGGTATGACTATTAGGAGCGGAGAAGGTAATATGAACCTGCTGATATGATTATCAATTTTTCTTTTGGTGTTCACTCTCCTTTTCCACTTTACAGGCAATTCATACTACTGCAACTAAAAATAATGGATTTCCCTGTTCATTCACAGTTAGGTTTACCCTGAAGTGGGGAGGGGGGTATAGATCTGGCATTCATGATTATTAATTGTAGTCCAATTAGTCTAATTTTGATGCTAACAGGCGAGATACAAACATGGTAATCCAGTTATGTTATTTCGGATGAGCCTTTTAGCACATCAAAGTACATTTTGTAGCAAAATTATTTAGAAGCAATAGCTGAGGCTGACGGGGTTAACAAGATATCTTTAGTCAGGCCTATCATGTTTAATTTCTGGTTTAGTTTTATAAACCAAGAACTCTGATTTTTTTATTAAATTACTTGGCGTATCTCTTTTACAGTGAGCTAAAAAACTATTTAAGGGTGCATTCATTATCTTAACAACATAGGAGAGATTTATCTTTAATATGTTGGTTCTGACAGGGAAAACGCCAGTTTCAGCTCTTACAGCACTGTTTATCACATAATAGGGGAGACCTAATATACTTTTTAAAAAAGATGCTTGAAGCAATTCCAAAACTTAACTGTTAGCATACAGGCCCCAGATTTCAGCACCACAGAGGACGTTTGTGTTTATTTTTGCATCAAAACATTTATAAAGAGCTGAAAAAGAGTCCTTTGCAAATGTTTTTATAAACCTATTAAGGGCTAACATACTACTTTTTACATTCTCTTTAACATATGTTATTTGATGTTTCCAGCTTAAGTCTCCACTAAAAATAACCCCTAAATATTGGAACTCCTTTACTTCTACTATCTCATTTCCATTAAAATTCCATGGTGCTAGCTTTTTTCTTTTGAGACACAAAGGTTAACATTTTTTCTTAACTGTATTTATAGATACTTTTAACTTTGCAAGACTTTGAGTGACTGATTCTAGGGCCCTTTTAAGACGTAATGGTGTTTGTGACAATATAATGGCATCATCTGCATACATAAGGATCCTTATTGGAACTTGATTAACCCTTGGGGCAAAAGTGTCAATTTTAGACATCTCTTCAACTAATGTTTCAATTTAAATATTAAAAAGAGTGGATGCTAACAAACACCCTTGTTTAACCCCTAAATCTGCATCAATTTGATCTGTTAGCACCCCATTTTACCATATCTAACTCTTACTGTTGTATTACTATGCAATAAAAACAGCAGTCCTAATAAATTACAATCAATACCTTTTGTTTTTAGTATATTCCGTAAAATACCTCTATTAACTGAGTGGAACACAGCTTTTATATCAATGAAAGCAGCATGAATTTTTGTGTGTTTATGCTTGACGTATTTAGGTAAAATATAATTCAGTACAAATATATGATATAATGTAGACCTGCCTTTACAGAACCCTGCTTGGAAAATAGACATAATCTTCTTTTCCTCTAACTAGAGCTGTAGCATATTCAGTAAAATGTAGAAAAAATCTTCAGTGATACACACAGAAGAGTAATGGGACGATACTTCAGTGAAATATTAATAGTCTCCTTTTTGTGTAGAGGAAAAATTATTCCCATTTTCCAAAACTCTGTGATTGACTCAGTTCTAAAAATAAATTCAAACAACGGCACCATTAAATCCACTCACCAACTAGGGTCTGCCTGGTATACTTCCACTCCAATGTTGTCTATTCCTGGTGCTTTATCATGTTTTTGATCCAGTATTGCTTGGATTATTTCTTGTTTTATGAGGCCCCAGTTACAGGGATTGTTAATGGCACAGAAGAGTCGCTACTTGTTTATCTCCTATTCACATAGTACCAAATATTTTTTTTAAATGAGAATACCACTCTTCACCAGATATAACTGCTTCAATATTAAACCTAATTTTATCTATACCAAAAGCCACCAAATTCCAAAAAAAGTACATTATCTGTGTTTGTAATTGCTTCCTTTATATCTGACCCCATATTTTTATAAAATTTCATCTTTTTCCTTTTTATGTTGGCACATGCTTGCGCACCAGCCAACATACAGTATTGCATTAGGAGCAGATTTGGAGGTGCGGTCACTGTGGGCGAATGCAGGGCATGCATCAGTAGGTGCATCCCTCATTCCTCAGTAAGACAACATGCAGGTGCTACACCAGCAAGATGTAATGTGGTGACCACATCTAAGAAAACGTCTGCTGCAATGAGAAGTAAGCTTCTCATTGCAGTGACACAGCCTCCCCACGTCAACATGGTGGCAGGGGTGCCCCATCCTCCTTTCTCATTCCCTGACCCACTTAATTTGCCAGTGGGGGAGCCCCCCATCAGCATAATGACCCCCCAAGTGTGTGCCTAGGGGGTGCCCAATCCCCCTCGGCATTATGCACTCCCCCCGACAGTCTTCCTTTGCTGATGCGGGGCCCGATCCCCATTGGCTACAGTCCCCCATCCCTGTTTATATAGCCAATGGGGGGCCCACTCCCCATTGGCACAATGTCTCCCCCCATCTGTTGTGTACCGACAGGGGTGCCCAATCCCCCATTGGCTACAGCCCCCAAAAACAATCAGGTGACATGTTCTGTGCCCTCCCCAGCATGCCAAATGTGCCCGAAAAAACTAAAACTGTCTCGATGTTTCCTCTTTTTTTTTTTACCTGTAAAAAAAAAACAGTCCTCAGATCTCCTGCCCTTCCCACAATCTGCACCCACCCAGTCGCACCCTGCTTCTCACATACCCCCTCAGCTACGCTTACCTCCGGAGTCCAGCGACAGATCTTCGGTGGACCAGGAACAGTCTGCACTCTTCAAAACTGACTGCGAACTGAATAAATACCGGTAAACTGTATAATGGCTTAAATAGGGATTTTTAAAACCTTGGTGCATATCTCGGGAATTTTGGGGAATTTTGACACCAAATTTTCAACATGGGGTTATTGGGACACCTCATCATGAATTCAGACACTGTTATGGCTTTATTCAGCCCCAAAAAGTGATTTTGCTGTCATTACACGGAGTCACCTTTTGGGACAGATTAAGGAAATGACAGTGCCTCTGTTCATGAGGGGGGATCCCAAAAAGCCTATGTTGTAAATTTGGTGGAAAAATCCCAAAAATGGCTGTTTTATGAGCATGCATTGTGCAGTTTCCACGCACACTTGTAACTTAGTGAATTTTTAATATTTTAACTCCAGATTTTCAAAATTGGCATTTTTCCACACCTACTCATGAACAGTACAGCTGTCCCCTTACATATCCTGGATGAAATGTGTTTTTGCATGTCTGGCACAGAATAACACGGTCACTGTGTGAAATCAGTTTTCAGGACAGTTTGAGGAAATGACGGTGACACTGTTCATGAGCAGAGGTTCTAAAATGCCTGTATCGAAAATCTGGTGATGAAAGTCCATAAAATTACTGTGTTATAAGTGTGCATTGCGCAGTTTCTACACACCCTTGTAACTTTGCAAATTTGCAATAGTTCCATGCCACATTTCCAACACTGGCATTTTTTCACACCTCCTTGTGAACAGTACAGCTGTCATTTTTCGCATCCTGCCCAAAATGTGTTTTCACACCTGTGGTGCACAATGGCGTCGCTGTGGGAAATCAACTTTTGGGACAAATTAACAAAATCACAATACCACTGTTTAGGAGGGGAGGTCCGAAAATGCCTATGTTGAAAATGTGGTTAAAAATATCCCCCAAATAATTGGGTTATGGATATGTATTGCACCACACTTTCTATGCATGCTCATGATTTCACCAATTTTTTATATTTTCACTCCAGATTTTCAACATTGCCATTTTTTTACACTTCCTCATGAACAATACAGTTGTCATTTTTCACATACTGCCCAAAATGTGTTTTTATCCCTGTGTCACCAAATGGCATAGCCACTGTGCAAAACCACCTTTCGGCTAACAACTGATAGTGCCACTCTTCATGAGGTGGGGTCACAAAAGCCATGTTGAAACTCTGGATTAAAATACCAACACCGCCTATGATGTTAGGGTTTCCAACTGGACCCCCACCCTGTACAGACTGACAGGCATCGGGGATGTGACTTGGGATCATCAGCTGTAATGCTCATGCCATTCCACCTCCACCCCCACCCTGCAGCCAGTGACAGGCATTGTGGTGTGCCTTGGAGTGTTCAGCCACAAAGTTCACCCCATTTTCCTGTACTACACCCACCTCAGCATATTTCTTTATGGAATGGGATAAGTATAACGCCCAAAGACCCCAAAGCACACCACAACACTTGACAGTGTCTACAGGGTAGGGTGAGGTAAAATGGCATGAGCGTTATAGCTGACGACCCAAAGACACACCCCAACATGGGTTGGTCTCTGCAGGGTGGGGTTGGCACCACTTCAGTACTTTACTGCCATTCCTATTATGCATCTCTAACTCCTGCACTACTAATGCCAATGCCAGTGAGACAACATTCAGCATTGACAAATGCTTGTTATTATTTCCCTTTCCTCCACATTAAGATGTTTTAAGGTAATTCTACCTGTGGTAAATTAAATTTCCTAATTCGTCTCCCCACTTTAGCAATTTATTTTTTCATATTCATATAATCAAAATCATACCATTTTGCTTTCTGCCCTATATTGGAAGTCTTGGATCTAGTTTCTCTGGAAAGCAAATGGGCAATATTTTCCACCATTTCATTATAATATCCCCAGACAACTTTGGGCTGACTATTTACAATCCCAATATACAATCTTTTTTAGGGTACTAAGAGTTTTCAGTTGCAGAATCCTTTGCATCATATCCCCCATTTGATTTGTCCACTTAATTTTCTTGGCATTACATACCAACATATTTTCATGATGATCTGTAATGTTTGCATAAATCTGATGTTTACTCAAAGCCCAGTTTCCTTCCAGAAAAAATTTAATGGGCCTGTGGTCACTTTCCCACTGATCCAAGACTTCCAGACTTTTAACATTAGTTAAAGAAAAAACATCCACCATAATATAATCAATCACACTACCCCCAGTTATACAGGAAAAAGCTTTGTTACTGCATTCGTCATCCTGACACTTGCCATTTACAATTCTTAGATTTAATGAATTTAAGCAGTCCAACAATTTAGGACCTGGTACATTCAATTTAAGGTCCATAGAAGTTCTAATGGGAATACCCATAACACCATCAAGGGACCCGGAGTTACTCTTACATTCTGGTTGGTTTCCTGTTCTTGCATGAAAGTCACCAGCTACTATTATCATTATACCAGGATTCTGAGCCTGGAAGGAGAATATTATTTCTTCCTGCTTCTGCAAATGGATAGTTAAAGGTAATTTTTTTGAATTAGATGGAATATAGATATTAATTAATACACAGGGTGGAGCATCTTTTCTGCTAATTTCTACACAAATAATATCATGTTTGCAATCCTTGTATATACATTTAGCTTTTATGCCTTTATCTACCTTTATCAGAGTACACACTCCACCTGCTGCTCACCCAAATTTATTAAACTTTTTTGTAGGAATATCCCAAGAATAAAACCCTTTGATTATAAGGTCATCAGAGTTTATGGCCCAAGTTTCCTGCAACACTATCATAGAGTGCTGAGCGAGAAACTTTATACAATTGACATCCTTTAGCTTACTTGAGATTCCAGTAATATTTCAGCTCAAGATATCAAGGGGTTATACTTCCTTTCCATTTATTTTTATTTTTGGTTAATTTTCCAGCACTATTTCACCCAAAGTAGCTACACTATCTATTCTGGATTTGCTAGTGTGCTGTCATCATATACTTCCAAATTAGATTGTGGGTGATTGTCTGAAAGTTGTGTCATTTCTACCGAAGTATCTAAAATTATACTGGAATTTATTCTCACCCCTTTATGAAGTCTCCTTCTGATGTTTCTTCTTGTCTTCTGCCTCATTATGTTATCATGAGAAATCAAATTATGAATTGTTTCAGATGATACCATATAACTTATGATCCTTTGCTGAAGCTTACAAGCCATAGTTCCCCTTAATTCTTTATGTTGTTTTATTTTCTTTGGATTCCTAAAATACGTTCTCTCAAGCAACTTCCCTTCCTCTTCCCTGATAGTTGTCTTTGCTATAATTCCCAGAGTATTCAGATCATTTTTTGTAAGAGAATTATTTGCCTTAATGAGCTAGATTTTGTTTCTAGACACAGCCAACCCTTTTCCTTTCCAGCTCTGTACCTATACACTGAACTATCAGTCCAAGCATACTTATTACCCAGAACTCCCTTGCAGACATTGTAAACTGCCAGTTTCAAGGTAATTGGTTTTTCATTTCTGGCCTTAGGGATGCCTTTGAAAAAAAAACCAGTGGGAACCATCAATCCCCTTTCTATTAAAGCTTCTTTGTTTTTTTCCTTACCCACCTCATCAATAATTTCAACCCTGTCTCTTCTACATTGACAATGAGTATTTGGTTCTGGTAATTTTTGCTTTCCATAGTCCACATCATCCAACTCCAACATTAAATTAATTAATACATCGATACAATATTTTTTTATACCCCATTCTCATCATTTAGTAAGATCTTTTGAGTCATCTCCTTCTGCTTACTTTGGATAAATGTCACTACTTTTTTCCCAGTTTTTAATTTACTTTGCTCTTTCTTACCCTTCTGGTTGGCATTCTTATTAATTTTTAGCTGTTCTACTAATTTTCCTATCTCCTCTACCTCTTTATTTCCTATTTCTTCTGTAATCTGATCAATTCATTTGGGGTCTTTCCCCAGTTTTTCATCCCTCCTGGGGGCTACCAATTTCCTCCTATGTATTCCTAGTAAGTTATTTATAGAAGATGTTAAATTAATTAATACATCGATATTTAGGAGGAGCCAGTTTCTTATCTCTTTAAGTAGCTTGTATGCTGAGTCATCCATCTTCTGTGAAGTAACATTATTAAACAATTTTCCCTTCTTTTCTTTCAGATTATTTTCCCCCTGTTTCTGTTTCTTTTTCCCTGCTACGTGTTGCTGTGATGTACCAACAATCTTGTCTGATAATAATACTTGATGTTCGGTATTTAACCACTGTGTATAGTGAGTCAAAGCCTCAAATTCCTCCAAGAATGACCTATTAACACCACTTATTTCTAGTATTGGCTATTTCTCCAACTTCCTTCAGTTTACAGGCTAAATCTTTCCCTGCTGATATTATTGTGACACCTAAACTATCAGGGTCATCAGCTTCAGTGTTAACCACCTCTTTTTCCACTTCTACTGCCTGTTGGGTCCTTAAATTCTCAGTTTGCTAACTACTACAGACAATATTAACACTCTGGCTAGACATATTATTTTCTACTAGTCTAATGGTTTTCAATATTTAATGTTCACTAGGGTCAAGGTCCTCAGAAATTGCTGTATCTCTGCTTCTACTTAGTTGTGTTGGAGAGGAGCTAAGTGCAGGAAAAGACATACTTTAGATTCTTACCACATCGTTTTTCCCCACCAAGTTTAATTGTGAACCTGGCTGTAGTACAGTGGTAGTCATAGAAAAGTTTCACAGTACTGAGGTTTACCTATGTATACTGAGGCAGAAAGAGGCAGGATCACATTACAGTCAAGGCAAATTATCTCAATGGTACCTTGGTGGTACTGTGAGGTACCTCGAGGTGGGAGACTTTTCAATAACTACCATTGTATATAACTAGTGATTTTCTTATTTCCAGAGTCTAAAGTACCAGACTTATCACTTTTGTTTCCTTTCCTTTTTACTAAATTTGCTCTATTAGAAATCCCTTTTTTTATTTAAGGGTTTAGTGTTAGTTCCTTGATGATTCCTAAGAGCTTGTCTAGTCATCATCATTTTGTATGGCACACTTTAAGCTCACCAAAGTATATGAGACAGAGTTATTTCCCTGATTAACAGGAATATTTACTTCAGCTGTGAACTATATCTTGATTCAAAAATAACACAGCTTTCTAGAAAACTTATTCAGCAGAATAAAACAAACTCCTCTGTTATCTTAAAAATAATTACCAGAGTAAAATTTATAATACATAGGCTCAGTTCTTTAGGTTTTAAGGCAAATCAGATGAGAGGAAAACCCTCTTCCACAGTTTTCAGAGAATGTCCAACACAGAACTCTCAAAACAGGTGGGTCTTGGTCTTCCAGAAAGCTCCTTAAATTCCTTAGGCTCTGCAAAGACTCTTATTCTACCAATTTCCTTGGGCTGAGTCTCCCAGACACCACAACCATTCGGGATACATAAAACAATGGCTCCAGTGGATAAGCTTCATTTAGCTGCAAAAGTAACTTCTTCCACTAGAAGGGGGTAAACAAACAGTATGTTTTGAGATTTCAAATCACACCACATCTGTTAATTACACACACACAGCCCCCTCTATTTTGTCTTAAAAAGTTACTAGGCTCAATTAAAGTAAATAGTACTAGAAGGGAAAGAAAAAAGGAAGGGAGAAAAAACAGAAAAACAAATCTGATTTTTTGCAGGATGCATAGGCTACTTACTCTTATATAGCAGCATTCCAGTTTGCCAAACAGTGAGAATAAATATTTCAGCAGTCCCTGCTATGCACCACTAAACTTAATTTGCAGGTCATAGCCCAACAAATATTTGCCAGAGAGGGAGTGAATAACGAGAATAAATTCCAGTGCAAATCAGCGGGCTATATTTCCAAAGGCAGGTCCAACGCAGCAAGAAGAATGAAGATTGAAAAACAATTTAAATAATTTTGACAACTTATGCCATTAAAAAACAACGTTGCAGCTTTCCCAGAGCTTCACTCACAGATGCTAATGGCACAACCTGCCAGTAAACCTCAGGAGTGGTGACTGAATCTCTCGGATGCCATGCATGCACTTTAACACAGAATCAAATCAGTCACATGGGTTAAACCGCGTGAAAATCAAACTATCTTCCTTGTTTAAAATAATTTTCATTTTAAAACACTAAAAAACATAAAATAACACAAAACTAAAAGTACTGTACCTATTTCTAGACTTAACTCATAGCAGTTATCAATATTGAACTCTCTTATGAAATAAGTACCGCTCAATAGAAAACATATAAGGAGGTGGAGAGAAAGGAAAATAGTTTTTAACATTAACAGCTTAAATGCTGAATTTATCTATACAGCTATACAGTTTAGACAGGAAAGAGAAAAATAATGGAAATAAAAAGTACATATAAACAAAGCACCCAAAGCACATGAACTAAGAAACACAAAGGAATAGGGAAATTAGTATATAACACTCCCGGTTTTAATATTCCAGCAGCCCAAGTCTTTTTTCTTTTTCATCATCTGGTTTTCCAACCTCTTTATTTTCACCAGATATTGTTATCTTCCTCTGTGCTCCTATTTGGTCACTATTCCTCAATCTTCTTTATTCTCTGCCCAGTAGAAAATTCAGTCAAAGGCCGCAGTTCAGATTTTAAAAAGATTTTAAAAGGTCTGTTTTCCACAGCCAGTAAAAGTCAAAACAAAGCTGCCAGCTGCATCTGCTCACTTCCGTTCACCTGCTTCTCACTCCCCCCCCGTGGGGTGTTGTATCTTCCTTCCTTCTGGCATGGCTCCTCCACCATCAGGACTCCAAGGCCCTAAAGGAAAAAACAAACACAGAGGAGGCCAGGAAAGGCAATACTGCGGCACAAGAAATTCAGGAAAAAAGTCATAACTCAGAACAAAATTTAGACAACGGTGGTATATCTTTTATAATCCAATAATTTGCATTTCTGGCTCTCTGCTTGCTCAGCAACCAAGCCAAGCTAGCATGTAGCCACTCTCCACTTGAACCACACTAGTAGGGAAGGGACTAAAGTTAGACAATGGATGCACCAGTGCCTAACTTTGGTTTAGATTTCTATAATACAGAAAATTTGGTAGACATATGGGCCCAGATATTCAGACTGCACCAGGCAGTGGTGCAAGCCTGGGTACAGTGCAACTGGGATGCGCCGGGGCCAGGACCAGGACCAAGTGATATTCAACGGTGATGCACCATGGTGCAGCACCATTGAATATGGCATGGTCGGTGCACACACTGCGCATGGTACAGTGGCAATGTGCACACAAGCCACAGACAGGGAGCAGGGGGATGTGCCAGCGCAAGTGCATTTGCACTTGGTGCAGCATCCATGATATTCAGCCAGGGGCATGCAAATGAGGCCATAATATATGTAAGGTACAAATGTGGACATTTGCATGTCATTATGGTCCCAGTTGCATGCCTTGTGCAGGGCAGCCCAGCAACTTGCACCTGGTGCCCTGCACAGCACGACATGGGCAGTGGGTATCCTGGGCCATCCCCTGCCCCATAGCCATGATCACATGGCATATGGCATATAGGCTGTTGGTTAAATAGGATCTGCAGCTTATCCTCTAGGTAGGGAAATGGGCAGACTAGGTGGGCCAAGCGGTCCTTATCTGCCATCAAAGTCTATGTTTCTATGATTCTATATGTGAAAAAATACATCCCTGGTAGTCTAATAGCCCCCATGTCCCCAATTCCCCATAAATAAAAGCCATGACCATCCCTGGTGGTCTAGTGGTCCCCACTCCTACCCGAGCCATCGATCAATGTCATTATGACCATCCCTGGTGGTCTAGTGGCCCCACCGCCTGTTGCTGTGATCGTGGTAAAACCCTGAAATGAAATGCCCTGGTGATCCAGTGGTACCCCACCCCTCCCACCCACACAGAACCCCTTGCCCATCCGCTTCATCATCGGCAGGCAGCAGCATCCCACCCGGATACTGCCTGGCCGCCTGCCAATGACAGGTACAGTATGGGCTGTATGCCCATTGGTCCCCAGTGTGGACCAATGGGCTTGCAGGGCATACTGTACTATATGTAAGGAATTGGAACTGTACACATTGGAAACTAGAAGGGAGAGAGGATACATTATTGATATTTTTAAGCATGACAAAGGCATCAACAAAGTAAAGGAAGGGTGTCTACTTAAAAGGAAGGAAGGGCTAAAAACTAGAGGGCACAGCTTAAAACTCCAGGGAGGAAGATACAGAGGCAATGTGAGGGGACAGTTCTTCATGGATAGAATGGTGGAGGCATGGAACAGGCTTTTAGAGGAGGTGGTGGGGGCTGAAACAGTGGAGGGATTCAAGAGGGCATGAGACAGACATATGGGGTTGAGTGGGGGGAGGGGCAGGACAGCAAAAGTGAAGATGTGTAGGGGAGAGGTAGAAGGGCAGACTGTATGGGCCACCACTGTCATTTTCTGCCATTAAATTATGTGATGCTGTGTGATTCTGTGTCATTAGGGGTATTAGTTTTCCTCCCAAGCTTCAGTAGAATGTGGAGGTTATGTTTGACCCAGGAGATTATAAACCTCTTGCCATATGCTCTAGGGTACCGCTGCTGTTGTCAGTCCCAGTCCCACAGTGTCCTGCCCAGGAGCATATTCTCCTCTATGAGATATCAACCTGAGCCTGTCCACTCTTTTGCCCCCATACATACAAATGCCCCCTGAGCTCCTAAGTACTAACTTTGCAAACACGGGAGACCTAGTCCCCAATTCTCCCTCCACCACTTCAGGACACCCTCTGAAATTCTTGGTTGTTCACCCCCCAATGAACTTGCACAGAGGATTCTTTCTGCAGTGCATTCCAATAATGCAAAGGGATAGGTATGGGGACCGTATGAAACAATACTAGAAAATGGAGTAAGACACTCATATTTATACTTAGCATTCTTCCATAAAGGGTCAGGGATAGCAGGGTCCTCCTTGTCAAATCGACCTGTAAATTCTGAAGTAACTTGCTATAATTATTTTTAAAATAGAGTGACGTGTTCCCTGATACCAGAATCCCCAGCTACCTAAAGATATTGTGTCTGGCCAAAGTAAATGGAAAAGTGGCTCTAAAAGAAGGAGTCAGAGAACCACTGAGAGTCAAGGCCTCCAGTTTTGTAAGACTGATCTTATATCCTGCCAGCTCAAAAAAAGTCCTTCAGTTTCGGAAGTGGGGCAGAGAGGACACAGGATCACCCAGAAAATATATGGAGTCATCAGCATAAAGTGCTAATTTCTGCTTTATCTCCCCCACCCTAACCTCTTTGATGAATAGATGTCCCCTTAAGATATAGTTAAGGGTTCTAGACAAAGGTCAAGTAGAATTGTGGAAAAGGGGCACCCCTGCCGAGAGTCTCAACCCCAAGGGACTCTGTCTGAAAAATGCCCATTGACCTTTACTATAATTCAGAATCTTTATGCAATGATGCAATGGCAGAGAGGAAACAGGGACCTAAAGCAAACCTGTCAGGGTGGCTGTCAAATAGGTCCAGACCGCCCTGTTGAGCACCTATTCTGCATCCATGCTAATGGCTACCTGGAAAACATTCTGCTTCCTCTGGGCGAAAATAATGTCTGAAAATCTCAAGATATTGTTCTGCAGTAACTTCCCAGTTATAAAACCTGTCTGGTTATGATGAATTGCAGAGGGCACACATCATTGCCACCTGTCTGCTAGAATACCTCTGAAGATCTGAAGATCCACTGGAGAAGAGAGATGGGTCTGTATGACCCACAGTTCTCCAGGTCATTGTTCGGTTTCAACAGGACTGATGTTTGTGCTTGGTTAAAGGATGGTGGAATCTCACTCCCATCCTGCAGCACCTTGTTGAAAGCCTCCATCAACAGTGCTAATACTTGTACTGTGAAGGATTTGTAGAATTTCACAGGAAAGCCACCTATTCCAGGAGATTTGCCAATTTTCAGTGTTTTAATTCAGGCCATCAGCTGCTGATACTGGGGTGTCTAATACTTCTCTATCCTCCTGAGATAGAGAGGGTACATGTATGGAAGCCAATAAGTTATGTACCTTCTGAGAATGATATGGGGCTGCTCTGCCTTGTATAGATCTGAATGGTACTGAGAAAAGGCCTGCAGGATTTTAGAAAGGCATTTTTAACTACAGCCTAGGAACCAGTTATTTCATTGCACCTTTAAAGGGCAACTTACTGCAGTCTGTGGACTGACCTAAGGTAGACAACTTACATTGGC
This sequence comes from Neoceratodus forsteri, assembly GCA_016271365.2. NCBI lineage: Eukaryota > Metazoa > Chordata > Ceratodontiformes > Ceratodontidae > Neoceratodus > Neoceratodus forsteri. The sequence goes on from CM028130.1 coordinate 15,637,051, forward strand.
CAAGGTTCAGTCTTTCACTGGCTAATCATTCCATTTTTCCCTTTAGAACCTTGTTAGTACCCTCAATATATATTTTCATAATTTATTTGACTTCTGACTCATTAGCACCTAATTAGTAAAGAATTGTTTATTACATTTTAATGCAAGTTGGTATTGCACTGTATTTCAAATGTGTAGTGATCCTGTGGGGTTGTGGGTAGGTATTGCATCTCAGGGGCTTGTGACACTCTTACACCAGGCCCTCTTAAAACTAATCCCTCAGAGGAAGCACTGTGCAGTTCAGTCTTTTATGGACATGACTTCCCACCTAAATTAGGAATTTAATGACCCAAGCACCTCACTCTTGTTAAGACTGTAAGACAGGGGTAGTCCTGCCTCATAGATGGCAACCCAGTTACACTATTATTTAGCAAGGTATGGAATTTATAGTTATTTACAACATTTACTAGCTTTCATGACAGAATACAGTTCCTGATGTCTCTGTTGTATAAGTAATGGTTCACAGTGGACTGTTCATTGCACATTTTCTTTTAGATGTTTTAGAATACCTTGAAGAGCTTTAAATGCTTTGCAATGTGCAAAAAGTAAATCCAAAGTATTGCTTTTTTTTGTTAATTGTCTGATAAATGGGTAAGGCCCACTAGACACAAGTGCCTGTTTTCAGGGGTAACCTGAGAGCATTGCATTGCATTGGTAAAGTGACTTGCTCAGAGTCACATAGTATGCAAGTGGAGGTTGGAGGAATCAAACCCATGCCTGCTGGATTTATCAAGTTCATTCACAGCTGTTTCCTATAACTTCTAGGCTATACTATCAGCCCTATTTAAAAATAGGTTGTCCATATAATACATAAAGTATAATAATAAATAGTACTTTTATTGATAAAAACACTAGGTCGCATACTCTAGGTAGAGGGTTCAGCTGTAGGAAAAAGGAGGTTATACTACCCCAGTACAGATCACTGGTGTTGCCACATCTGGAATACTGGGTCCAATTTTTGAATCCTTACCTGAGGAAAGACATAAACCAGTTCAATTCAATTAAATTCATCTTTATTTTTCAAAAGTGCTGTTCACGCTGATCATAGCACCTGTACGATAAAAATTCAGAAATATCATACTTAAAAACATGAAACAACTCACATAATCTATCAACAAGTCAATAAGCAGGAAAGGCAAGGACAAACAAGTACGTTTTCAGGGCTGTTCTGAAGCTCTCCACCATCAGGCACTCTCATATCCAACAAGATAGAGAGTTCCACAGGGTCGGGGCCACAAATGCAAATGCCCAGGCCCCAGATGTCTTCAACTGGACCCTGAGAAACTCTAGCAATCCCTCGTCGGTGGAGCCAAGTGGTCAGAGGGGGCAGTAGGGATGCAAGAGCTCTTCCAGGTAACTCTGACCCTGTCCATTTAGGGCTTCAATAGTCAGCAAGCCATCTTTAAAGGTGATCCACCACTGAACTGACAGACAGTGCAGTCCATGCAGCACAGCACAGCACAGCTGAAGGCAGTACACAGATGGGCAGTCAAAATAATACATGGTCATCAGGGGTATTTGTATGCGATGAGACTGTAAAGCCTAAACTTGTATTTGCTGGATTCCAGGATGAAAACAGTGACATGACAGATACATTCAGATACAGCAGGGGCATAAACAAGGAGGACACTACAGAGTTGTTCAAGACCAGAAAGAATAAGAACCATAGGGGAAATGGCAACTATGGTAAATATAGTCATCTGTGACTATAATTAGTCCTGGGAGGACAGTGAGACCAGCAAACAAATTGTCAGAGCTAATAGAAACATTAGCATGCACTGCTGGCTGTTGAATCACTCACTGCTCCAGTACTGCTCTGACGTCAGCTGCAGGATTCTGAGATTTGTAGTTACAGAAGATGTCAGCTTGGAAGTCAGCAGAATCAGTCAGATATAATATACTATGTTTCAGCTAACAGTAAAAAACTGTTTGCACACAAAGTGCAAATAAGAACTAGCCCCACCCTAGGATATGAGGTTCTTAGTGCTGCCTGGTCCCCTTTTAGCCTGCCAAGTGCAGAATTCAGTTACATTAATTGCTCTGATACACACCAAGTGGTACATTTTATTCATGAACATCAAAGGCACAAGACATCAGTTTCTGATAAGAACACAGAGATTTAAGATTTGACGTGCTCAATAGCAGTAAAAACTAAGACCATTAAGAATTCTATTACCAAGCGGTCAGCAACTTCATTCCCAGAAACAAGAGCTGCTGTCAGTTAAAACTATAATGAGAATCTAAAAATTGAAAAATAAAACACTTGAGTGATTTCTAAGATGCTACTGAGTTGATAATTCTTTAGCTGAAGAAGACATTTCTTATAATTAACTATTTAAAAAGAGAGATAATTTAATCAGTACACTGAGCTTTTTGATCCTACATAAAGGCCACTTACAGAATGTCATCAATTTGTTTACTATCTTTTTAACGAGATCTGTGCCTCAGTACTATCCCAATTCATATTGTTGCTAATTCTAGTATGACAATAGCCCATCTGTCATTGTCGAGGAAAAGAGCATATACTATAGAAACTGATTTCCCAACATTCACTGGCAGGTAGAAAGGTAATAAACACAGAGTCTGATTCATCAAAACAACTTTTGTTAAACATTTCTTGAATTTAAATTTTGAATGATTTTGCATTTATTAATAGGGAAAACCATTTACGCACAAGTGCCTAATTTGAAAGGTGGCCCAGTCAAAATTGCAAAAGACAATATGATACATATATAAAAATAACAATAAATACAGTACAAGATAGCTTGTTGTACATAAAACTACATCATAAATAACTAACTAAAACAAAGGCATGTCTCCAAATCCAAATTTCTATTTCTGTCTTGGCAGATTTGATTATTGCACGGTCTGTATTAATTCCTTTAAGCACATAATTTCTCATTATTAAAAAAAAACTAGATTGCTAATATCATATTAGTTATATAATGACCTATTTATTTCTTATGATGAGTACTATAAGAGATATAATTTGGAAATAAGTAAATAGAGTATTAAAATCTGTTAACAGCAGGACGGCTAGCCCTGATTGGGCCTGTATCCTCCAACGAACCGCATCTGCAGTTCAATCAGCTCTGCAAGGCACTGCAGCCTGCCCACTCCCCAATGACCCTAGAGATGGCTAGCCCTGATCAGGTGTGTATACTACAATGAATCGCATCTGCGGTTCGAACCACTCTGCAACGCACTGCCACCTGCCCGCTCCTCACTGACCCTGGTACAGAGGTTTGGATATAGAATTTTGGCACCCACCTACAGCCTGTCCTGATTGGCACTATCTGCCCATCTGCGGCTTTTTGACTTTCAAAAAAAGAAAAACAAATCCCTAACTCCAGAAACCAGGCTCTCTGGGTTATCAGTATTATACTCTGGCTGAATTTTACAAAACAAATGTTGTTCCTTACAATTTTGTAATGTTTCTTAGAAATGTTGCTAGTGTTTTGTTAAAGTTTGCTAAGATAAGGATTTTAAAGTTGTAGAGAGCTAAGGGTATGCCCCTGCTACTATCTTTAATGACTCCGTATCAACTACCGCTATGCCCCCCCCCCCCACCATTTCCTTCTAAGACTCTTCCTGGTCCTTTGTTTTTTTTGTTCACCCTTTAACCCTTCCTTTTCTGCCTTCCATTAACTTGATCTCTGCCCCCTTCTCTCCCCAGGGGATGGCTAGCCCCGAATGGGCATGTATCCTCCAATGAACTGCATCTGCAGTTCGATCCACTCTGCAAGGCACTGCCACCTGCCCGCTCCCCACTGACCCAGGGGATGGATAGCCATATTCGGGCATGTATCCTCCAATAATTTGTATCTGCAGTTCAATGCACTCTGCAAGGCACTGCCGCCTGCTCATTCCCCACTGACCCAGGTATAGAGGTTTGGACTTTGAGTTTTGGAGCCCACCTACAGCCTGTTCTGATTGGTGCTCTCAGCCTGTCTACAGCTTTTGATCTTTCAATTTGGTCTGGTTAAAAAGTATTTTATTTAGATATATCACAGACAACAACACACGTGAACCATGGGTGAACGTTTTAAATCATACTGACACTTTTTCAAGGTGTGGTTAACTGCACCAAGCTACTCCCTTATAAGCTGCCTAGTTAAAGGCACCTGCAGCATAATTATTAAAGTGCTAAGTGCTGCATACTATACTACACATACCTACCTAAAGTGCAGTATTAACAATCATCCAATCCAAACAGTTTATATATACATACCCAGAACATACATATGTATACAGAACCATAACAAGTTACAAATGATGTAAAAAAACTAACTGTAAGCACAATATAAATACAATCTCCATTATTGCACTGAATTCAATTGCACTTTACTAATTGCATGAATTCTATTTGTAAAGCCTTTCTCACGTATTTCAAATTTATTTATTTTTGAGAAAAGGGGTCAAAATGAACATTCATTTAACCCTTTACTGCCATTTTCATGTAATATATATTGCCACCTACTCAACACTGAAGCAATTTGTTCTTCAAGTCCCCCTTCCCCCGGATATAGTCACAGAAATCTTTTCCAAACCTTGAAATTTAAACCATATCTCTGTCTTCTCCTTTTAATGTGTATAGGGACAGCATTTTTCTCATCCTTTCTAGATATGCTACCCAAATGTTCTGAAATGCAATTTTTAAATAATCTTTTCATCTTACTAACATAAAAGTCCTGGCAGTTGCAAATTGCCACACATATTACATTCTTAGTGGAAAAAATTTAATAAAGTGTCCATTGTCATACTGATGTCCTGTCACTGAATGCACAAATGTGCTACCAGTATTAATATGTTTACAGAAAACACAGCTACCACACTTAAATGTCCCAAAGTGCAGGTTGGTTTTTCTCTGTTCCTTAGGTTCCTGGTATAAACTTCTGATAACCATACTTGCAATGTTAAATCCTTTCTTGTAAACCATGCAGGAGAGTTAGTACACAATGCTCCAATTTAGGTTCCAGTGTGAGTAGGTGCCAATTCTTGAGTAAAATCTATTTTATTTTATAATTGTGCGGGTTATACTGTGTAACAAAATTAACACAGTCAGTATTAGCAGTCATAGTTCTACTAGTATTACTTCTCAGAAGTTCTTCTCTACTGCATTGCTCTACTCTATTTTTTACTCTCTCAAAACACATTTTATCATAACCCATTATAAAATCTTATGCACAGTGTCTCTGTCCCACTTTCATATTCCTGGTCACTACTGGTATTCCTTTTTAGCCATATGATTTGTCCCTTGGGTATGTTCCTTACAAGGTGTCTGGAGTGGCAACTACCAAAAGTCAAAAGGGCATTCTTGTCAGATGATTTTCTATGTAATCTTGTGCACATCCCACCACCCCATCTTTTTCAATGGTCAGGTCCAAAACATCTATTTTTACCTTACTTTCATTTTTGGTAAATTTTAAGTTTCCATTTGTCAACTCTAAGTAGAGTACAAATTCAGTTAAGGCAGATGGGGCCCACTTCCACACCACTATAATATTATCTATAAAACGATGGTACAAAAGAGGATTTTCTCGATATGGATTTTGGTCTGATATAACATATTCTGTTTCCCATTGTACAAGGTAGATATTTGTATAGTTTGGTGAGAAGGATGCCCCCATCACCATTCTCTTAACCTGGAGGTAGAATTGTTCCTTGAACACAAATACGCTGTAGTTTAACACTTTCTCAGTTAGTGTTAGCAGACATTCAATAAAGGCATTAGAATATTCTGGCAGCTCATGCAGGGCAGTTCTCTACACTTCCACCCTCTCCCCATGGGGTATGTTCATGTACAAAGCACTGATGTCTAGGGTTACAAAAATCTCATGTGTTTCCCACTAGGTACCAAGCATTTAACATATTCTTCTACTACTTGGGCAATAGGCTCTGTGATCGAGCCAATACTTGCCATTATGGGCCATGCTGGTGGGTTCACCATGCACTTGTGGATTTGTGGTAGCCCATACTGTATATTGTGGCCCATATTGGATTCTTCACAGTCATAAAATAGTACATTTGTTTAGTTATAACCCTTTTTGTCCACACTTCATACAGGTAATCATCAATTTCATTTGTGTATACAAGCATCATATCTCTTGGAAGTTTCTGAAAAAATTCACTCTTAGACAATTGTTCCAAAATCTCTGCCTCATTCTTAACTTTATTTAACACCACTATTGCACCGCCTCTGTCTGCTGCCTTTATTTCAATTTTGTCATTCTTTGCCAAACTTTTCAGGGCTTCCTTTTCCTCCTTTGTGCAGTTAAAAAAGTGTTTTTTTTTTCTTTATGCTGCAGGTAATTCAAAATATCCCTCTCACAGGTTTTTTGAAAAGTCATGACTACCAGATTTTTTATGGAATAAAGGTTGGAGGCTTCTTTAATTTACAAAGTGTATTGCCATCTCCCACTTTTCCACTCACCAAGACAGTAGAACCACTTTCATGCGGTGTCATAAGTGTGTCAATTCTCTCCATCTTATCACTGTAAAAACCTTTTAAATCCAATTTTTGAGTGAGCTTGTGCAAATCTAGCATAGTGTCAAATTCCTTAATGTCATTGGTTGGCATGAAATTCAAGCCCTTTTGAATAAACGTTTCTTCTACTTTAGAAAAAGGGTAATCAGATAAATTAATCACAAGTTGATTTAGTTCCTGTAGTTCCCCCCTCAGTGGAACCTGTCCCCACTGTAGTTCCATCGGCCCTGTCAAACCCTCTTGGCTCCAAGCTCACCCTTATTCTTCTTTTAACCCCGTTAATATGCCTCTCAGGAAATAAACAGCCTGGACTATAAGCCTGTTGCTCCTAATAATAACTCTCATATGATGCACCCACGGCAGATACACCACTCTAAACCTGTCCCAACACTAGACCACCTTTACCCTGGATTGAGCCTCTTGGGGAATGTGGATTTTCAAAGAAATCCTGGATCACAACACTGTTGCTATGTCTCACCAAGTATACATGTGCAAATTGCAGTCTATGCCCTATCCCTCTACCACCACCGTGCTGCCACCCAAACGAGGCAGATAAACCCTTCACTACATAAACAATCCAGACAAGCCCTCTCAAAAGTCCTGATAAATGGAATAATAAAGCTTCTCCCCTTGTTGCTGCCCTGCTCTGGCAAAGTAAAACTAAACCCAGGGCCATCTACATCTATTGCTGCTCCAGCTGATCTAGCCAACCTAAAATGTATTAGCTTCCTTCACATAAACGCATGCAGTTTATTAAAAAAAAAATGTTGTCTAATACAGGCCTTGGCATTACATGCAACCCCAGACATGTTGGTAATATCAGAATTTTAGCTGAGAAGCTCCACTCTGGACCAGAATGTTAACATACCTTCCTGCAATATTTTTAGAGCTGATAGACACTCTGGGGAGGGGTTGCAATTTATGTATCAAATTCACTGCCTCACCCATCGACTTCTCCACTGTTCACAAGGAATATGAAAGTCTCACCCTAAAAATCTCCTTACCATCAGGTGAATCAATTACTGTTTTAGGCTGCTACAGACCTCCATCAAGGGGGCTTGCGATACTAAATCTCCTCTGCAAAATGCTAACCTCCACTGACTCAGAAACTATCATAATGGGAGACCTTAACCTAGACTGGAATGCCTCCTGCTCCACACTATTTAAAGACCTATGAGACGCCTACGGTCTACAGCACCTCATTTCTGAAGTGACCTGACCTAATCTTAAAAACCCTGCCCACACTACCCTCTTGGACATAATCCTCATTAACAAACCCCACAGAATCTCCCATGTAGTTGTATTTCATAGCGACATCAGTGACCACATGGCAATAGCCTGTGTAAGACACATGCAAAAAATTACCTCCTTTACAGAATATACCTACAAAAGGAGTTATCATAGATTCAGTACTTCAGCCTTTCTAGCTTGGAAGGATTAGATGGCAGGAATTCTATTTTGCTCCCTCCATCTCAGAAGCCTACACCTTATTCCAGTCTCTAGTCCTAAAGGTGATTGACACCCATGCTTCTGTTATAAAAACAGATCTAGGAAAAATCTTTCCCCTGGTTTAATAGCACCTTAAAAGCCGTATTGTGACACAGAGATGCCCTCTGGAAAAAGGCCAGGAAAAACTAAGTCATGAACCGACTGGGCTGCTTTTAGAATAATTAGGAATCAGTGCACCAAGCTGATCAGAACAGAAAAGGCAAAATATTTCCAAAATGCACTTGAGTCCTCCAGAACAATACCACCAAATTCTGGCCAATCACGAATGAAGTTGAGGGACACAAGCCAAACAAAATCAAATCTGGAGATAGCACCAGCAAAGACACACATCTTAGAGGCACTCAATAATCATTTTGCCACCGCTGGCCTAGCTTTTGACACCTCTCCCATACACAAACTACTAGGCCAGCAAAATAACTATGACACATCAAGGCCCCCGACTAACTCCCCCTCCTGCTTGGCCAAATGTAGCTTTACACCAGTCGCACTCAAAAAGACAAAAGATCTTTTAACCTCACTCAATAGTGAAAAAAAGTGCAGGGGCTGATCTAACTAACCCCTACTTCCTAAAAATAAGCTACTACCATCTGGCTCCACAAATCACCCATATTTTCAATACGTACCTCTCAGAAGGGGCACTCCCACCCATATGGAAAACAGCTCATGTTGTCCCACTGCTTAAATCTGGTGACCCGAGCGACCTAAACAACTATTGACCAATTTCCCTACTACCCACTATCAAAGCTACTTGAAATATTGGTAAATTCCCAATTAAGAGAATACCTGGAAATGCAAGATCTACTAAACATCCTACAGTCTGGGTTCAGGCCTAACCACAGCACAGTCTCTGCACTTGCCAAAGTAACTAACAACCTGCAAAAACTGCCTTCAACACCAAAAATTATGCAGTCACTATATTCCTCAACCTAAGCAAAGTGTTCAGTATGGTGGGTCACGACCTATTACTGATTCAACTGCAAAATATGGCGTTAGACGATGCCGCCATCAGATGGTTCTCATCTTACCTTCTCGGTAGGCAGCAACAGGTGAAAGCACAGGGTGAACTCTCACCTCCTATAACACTCCTGAGAGGGGTTCCCTCAAGGCTCCATCTTGGTTCCTATTATTCACAGTTTACATCAATAACATCAACCACAATATTATTAGGCCAGTGTTCACCTATTCACAGATTATACTGTACTTTGCATTGCTCAGCCCGCTTTCAAATCTGCATGTGTGAGGCTACAACAAGACTTCAATATATTGCAGAAAAATCTGCTACACCTGAAGCTACTACTCAATGCAAAAAAACTAAAACTATGTTTCTCTCCTCATCCCAAAAAACAGCAACTCCTGCTAAACAATCTGCCAGTGTCCATATATCAACCATTTATTTATTTATTTTGTTAACCGAGTAAACATATGAGCCAAGGCCCTTTTCCATATGCGACCTGAGACTATAAAATAGTCACAAGATGTTATACAAAAAGATAACTTCTACATTAACTTAATGCAGAAATACAAATACATGACATGTAAGATAAACAATATAATACAAATTATTTAAAATAGCAGTGACATTGCAAGCTACTCAATAAATGATGCTTCAATTTCTTTTTGAATAAATTATGACAACTCATAGTTCTCAATTCAATTGGAAGATCATTCCAGTATTTTGGTGCTTGGATAGAAAAAGCTTGAGCACCCATTTTAGTTTTAGTGACTTTCAAATTTAAACAAGAAAGAAAATTTGATCTCAAGTTTCTCGGAGCTTCCCTTACAGTTATCAGAGAATACAAGGGAGAGAGACTTTTTTGTCTCAATACATTATCCATTTTACAACAAAGAGAGTAAATGGAACTCAAGTTAGGCGGTAGAAACCCTGAAACTTGATATAAAGTACAATGATGTGTACTATAAGGCAATCTATAAACAAATCTACAAATACTATGAAAAGTCATTGTTAAGTTATTTACCACATGTTTAGACAAAGTAGTAAACAAAAATTAATTATAATTCTGTTGAGAAAGTAGTATACTTTGGGCTATATGTTTCCTGGCTTGTAAAGTTAATACATTCTGTAGTCTGAATAAAACCCCTAATTCTTGATTTACTGATTTTGTTAAAGTCAATATATGATTTGAAAATGTTAAATTTGAGTCCAAATTCATTCCCAAATATCTAAAGCATTGCACCTGCTCCAAATTAGTTCCATTTTTACCAAAAATATTCAGTTTCCCTAATTTAACCAACTTTTGTTTAGAGGAAAATATCATACTCTTGGTTTTTGAAGGGAGGGGCTGACTAGAAGCCCTATCCTCCAGATGAGGGGAGTAGCCTTCAAATCCAAGGGCGGGAGGGGGGAAACAGAATGGGGGTGGAGGTTTCAGGAGGAGCAGAGGGAGGATGGAAGTATAAGGAACCTGGGTGGGGTTCGACAAAGGGGATCAGGGATAAGGGGTGGGGTTGGTGTTAGTAAATGCCAGGAGCTTGGAGAAACAAGTTGCCAGGAGTTCCAGGTCATGCTGTTCAAGGGGTGGTGGAGCCAGAGACGTGGGCCAACAAAACCATGACTGGGACCTAAACGGCAGGGGTACGCTATGCTTAGGAAAGATAGAAAGGAGGGCAGAGGGGTGGAGTGGCTATGTTCATTAGAGATGACATAGAAATTGCTAGGGTAGAAGAGGCAGAGAAAACGTGGAGGCCTTATGGGTCACTTCCACGATCCCCAGCAGGAGATAAGCACAAGCTGGGTGTAGTATATAGGCCCCTCGGATGAGTGATGTTCTAGAGGATGGTTTGCTGGACAACATCATTGCCCAGTGTGGACCAAAAGGGGAAGGAGTGGTGTTGATGGGGGACCTTAATATGCCAGGTACTAACTGGGGAACCATGTCCTCTAAGGTGGACAAGGAGCAGAGGTTGCTGGACAGCTTCCAGGATGTGTTCTTAACACACATGTGATGGAGCCCACATGGGAGGGGCATGTCCTGGACGTGGTTCTGGCAGATGGGGATCTGATAAGGGACCTGGTTGTACAGGACCCCCTGACTGGCAGTGACCACAATACTGTCTGGTTTCAAATAAGCATGGGGGGAGGGGGGTAAGATAGGACACTGGCAGTGGACTTCAGGGAGACAGACTTTGTGGGCATGGGAAATATTCTCAAGGATCAATTGAAGGGGGTTACATCAATGACAAGTGTGGAAGGGAGATGGGAGGTCATAAAAGGGACTTCATGAGGCAGTCAGGATCTGCGCTAAGTTGAAACGCTAAGGAAGCAAGGTCACATAAACCATGCTGGTGGTCCAGTGAAGCAATGGTAGCGGTCAAAGAAAAGAAGGCAATTTAAAAAATATAAAACAACAAGAGGGGATAGGGATAAGGAAATGTACCATCTTGCATCTAGAAAAGTCACCCGGACGGTGAGGGGAGCAAAGTCCAGTAAAGAGCAGCGGCTGGCACAGGGGATACATGGAGGGGAAAAGGGGTTCTTCCAGTACATTGAGGAGAGGAGAAATCTAAGGGCCATCTCAGCAGATTGAGATCAGAAGGAGGGTGGGTGGAAGAGGCGAGGGACCAGGCAGAGGTATTTAATGAGTACTTTGCCTCTGTGTTCACTAGGGAGGGGGATGGGATATCTACAAAGCAAGGCATGATGGGGATAGAAGCGGCAGTGAGTGGGATCAGGGGAGCAACAGAAATGGAGCAAGAGGGAGGGAGAGGTACCCCAGGGGTGTCACATCTGGACAAAGATAAAAAGGCCAGTAAGGTGGAGGGGACGGATGATGCTATCTCCACCAAAAGGGTGTGGTTAGCCCTCAAGGCCCTAAAGAAAGACATCTCCTGGGCCAGATGGCATTCAACCGAGAGTACTAAGGGAATTATGGACATACTGGCTGCACCGGCAGAGCTCTTCAACAGGTCACTTGAGACAGGAGGGTACCTAGGGATTGGCGAGAGGCATGTGGTGCCAATCCATAAAGGGGGTCGAGGAGTACAGGTAACTATAGACCCATCAGTTTGACTTCGTGGTGGGAAAATTAATGAGAGTATACTAAAGGAACGATTGGGGGTGTACTTGGAGGAGTGGAGGTCTGGATAGTCAGCAACATGGGTTTGTGCCAGGTAGATCATGTCAAACCAATCTTGTGGAGTTCTATGAATGGGTAACATCAGAACTGGACAGGGAAAGCCTGTGGATGTATTATTCTTGGACTTCAGCAAAGGCGTTGACTCTGTCCCCACAATGGTCTGGTTGAGAAACTGATGGGGTTAAGAGTAGGCCCTTTGATGGTCAGATGGATTGAAAACTGGTTAGCTGGATGCACCCAGACAGTAGTGGTCTGTGGGGAGCTCTCGAACCCTAGAGAGAGAGGTTAGTGGGGTACACGCGGGAGCTTGGTCCTGGGTCGATCCTGTTTAATGCATACATATCTGACATCAGGGAGGGTATAGGGTGTGAAGTGAGTCTCTTCACGGATGACTCCAAGATGGGAGCATTAGTTGAGGGAGAAGAGGGGAGGTTGGCCCTGCAAGGGGACCTGGACACCCTGGAAAGCTGGGTTCACACATGGAAATTAAATTTCAATATCACCAAGTGCAGGGTGTTGCATCTTGGGTGGGGAAACCCTAAACACAGGTACACCCCAGGAGGGGAGGCGCTGGAGGCCTCAATAGGGGAAAAAGACCTAGGGGTCATGGTGGATGCATGTATGGATAACTCTGAGCAGTGCAGGAGAGTGGCTAGCAAGACAAACAGGATGTTGGGATGCATTGTAAGGGGGATCACCTCTAGGAGCAAGGAAGTGATTTTGCCGCTGTACAATGGACTGGTTAGACCACACCTTGAGTACTGTGTGCAGTACTGGAGACCACACTTGAAAAGAGACATACAGCTCCTGGAGAGGATACAGAAGAGGGCAACTAAGATGATACGAGGGCCAGGGTATTTGACATATGATGACAGACTTGAGGAGCTCTGCCTCTTTTCATTGGAGGAGAGGAGAGACAGGGGAAACATGATTGAGGTCTTCAAGTACCTCAAGGGAATAAATAGGGTAAACATGGAGGATCTTTAGACTAAAGCAGGGAGGTATTACCAGAGGCATGGTTTGAAGTTGGAAGGAGGAAGGGTGAGGGGAAAAGAGGAGGAGCTTTTCACTGAGAGGGTGGTGGACCCTTGGAATGCACTGCCTGGCAAGCTGGTTCAGAGATCCACAGTGGAGGGCTTCAAGAGAGGTGGGACAGACACAGAAAGTGGGTGTATCAGATGATGGCCTGTCCCAGGGGGTTGGGGATGGATGATAGGGGTTTCTTGAACACAAGGAAGGGGAGGACCTCGGCACCCAACTAGGGATCTGAGGTTCGAGCAGACTCGATAGACCATAAGGCCTAATCTGCTGGCAAATAGTATGTTAGTATAATTTTAAGTCCAACAAACAATTTTCTAGACTCTGAAAATCTGCAGCCAAATCTTGGGCAATTTTATCTAATGAATTAGAGTTATTATATAATATTATATCATCAGCATATAAGATTGTCTTAGCCTTAAGAATTTTACTTGGTATAATATCCACAAATATGGAAAACAATAGGGGTCCCAAGATTGACCCTTGAGGTACACCCTTTTCTAAAATTCTACTCTTTGACACTGAACCCTCATAAAGAACTTGTGGCTCCCTACCTGATAAATAACTCTCCACCCATTCTAATGACAATCTGGATAATCCCTTGGCAGCTAGGCTCCTGAGCTGCAGGCGATGGTCAATAAGGTCAAATGCCTTGGACAGGTCCACAAAAACAGCACCAGTGAGCTCACCCCTCTCCATAGCCTCACTGATGTGGTTTGTGAACCTGGCCAAGGCAGTTCCTGTACTATGAAATTTCCTAAAGCCATGCTGCTCAGGAGCCTGAAGCCCAGTCAATTGTAAGTAATCACTAATTTGTACCTATGTTATCTTTTCTAAAATTTTACCTAAAGGATGGAGAAGAGAAATAGTGTAGTAATTCCCCAAATCTTTACTATTTTCCCTCTTAAAAATTGGTCTTATTACGTTTTTTTTTTCATTGCTGTGGAAAGATCCCTATTTCTAAGGACAAATTAAATATTTTTGTCAAAGGCTTATAAATGTATGAAGATATTAACTTCAAAAACCTTGGCTGAATATCATCAATTTGAAAATTTTTTAAAGGAATTTTCTTCAAAATGTTTAGTACCTGATTGGGCTTTATTTCTTTAAAATGAAATATTAAATCATTTTGAGATGCTATAACTGTGTTCTTTAAGTCCTGATCATCCTTATCTACACTATATTTACCCATATCCACAAATTGTTGTAAAAAGGCTGTACTTAGTTCTTGTGGATCTTTTATTGTAACTCCTTCAACAAGGAACTTACCTGATAGTACATCTATGGGAGGAGACACCAAAGATTTGATTGAAGACCAGAATTTATTTGGATTTGACAAATTTAGATCTTGTTGTTTTGTATAATAATCAGATTTACATAACCTTAATTTTATCTTACATTCATTTCTTAATTTCCTATAGTTTTGAAAATCACTAATATTTTTACTCAAGCAAAATTGTTTCCATGCTTGATCTCTTTGTTTCATCAATTTAAACATCTCTGTAGTAATCCATTTATTCACTGTTCCCCTTACTCTCCTTGTTAGTATTGGACAGAATTTATTTTGTAACTCCAAAATTTGTGTTGTAAAGTAATCTACTGCAGACTCTATGCAAGGTATTACATCCAAGTAAGACCAATCAACATCTCTTAAATCAGACTTTAATCCATCATCTAAATCTTCGGGATACTTTCTATAGGTAATCAAACGAGGGGGAGGCTTTATTTTCTTTGATTTCCAAGTACAATATATTGCCAGGTGGTCACTGATAACATCTGATAAGATTCCATGTGGTTAATGTGTATGTTCATTGGACCTGGATTTGTTTCTACATCACTGGCTAGGAGGGCTAAAAGCAGAAGGGACAAGAGTGGGCAGGTGGGAGGCCACCATGGGTGTTTTCGACATGTAGTGTAGTAAAGCAGGTGCCCAAGCAGTCTTTGTTCCACGTACGATAGGGTTGCCAACATTACGGATGGCAGGGATATGTCTATAATCGTAGTTACATTGTGCATGTTTACAGGGCACGGTGGCAAGTGAGTAAGGGTGCAGTGGTAAAGGAGTTTTTGCTCATTTGCTAGGATATTTGCAGAGAAATCCGTGGCCAATAGCAATCCAGTTAAGGTGGATGTGGGCCAGCAGGAAGAGACCTACATTCCCTAGGGGTAGGGGAAGGGTCTTATTTTTAGGGTGAAAAACCAGTGAGGTGAAATGCTGAAGTGCCATGGTGCACAGTACAATTTAGTAGTGATGTACGGTTTTAGGGGTTTGCAAGATTCAGGAGGTATAGAGAGGCAGCGGCCACTAGTGGATGAAAAATATAAGCAGCAGATGGAAGAACTAACTGATAGGTTTTGACAGTCACCTGACTTGCCTTATATATGTAAGAGTTGACCAAGGGGGGTGGTGGTGGGGGCGGAGGGGCAGCCGGCGCTTGCACCGGCGGGGATCATCTCTGGGCACTCAGCCGTTACAGCCTTTTTGTCTTGGCACTGTTTCTGCTGCACATACCCTGTTCTGTATAAACCTCTTTGCATTCTTGTATATCATGTGTGTCCCTCCAGGACCACCTTGTAAATGAGTTCCTCAATGGTGAGCTTCCTGGTAAAAAAATAAAATTGAATTGAACTGACAACAGGAATGCTGGATGTCATGGTTCACCTCAGGACCAATGACCACCTAGGGATGAGGCTAGGATAGTACAAGGAGAGTTTAGGGAGTTTAGGGAGTTGGGGAGGGGTCTTAGTCAGGTATCACACTTAGTGGACTTTTCTGAGATGCTACTGCCATACTGGGAGCTTCAACACATGGTTGCAGGACTTGTGCAGAGAGAAGGGGTTCAGCTACACTGGAGATTGGGGTCCCACCTGGAGGGATAGAGGCCTATACAGGGGAGCTAGCCTACATTCATCTATGAGTGGAACCACAGTCCTCAATGAATTGATTAAACATTACATTGATGGACATTTAAATTAGCTGAGGGTGGTGGTGGAAGGAAACAGGGAGACATACATGTCCCCCCAACCTGAAGCAGACAATAGAGAGATACCCAAGGGAAAGAAATCCCCAAGGGTACCCAACAAAAAAGGAAACACAGTAGTAGGGAAGAAATATGGGACTGCTTTTTTTTTTTTAGTTGTTTAACCAGGAGTAGCACACTAAGCTGAAAGCTTTTTCACAGGTGTGACCTGGGAGCACAGGGAAGTTAAGGGACTTGCTCAGGGTCATACAGTATGCAAGTGGAAGCTGTGGGATTCAAACCCAAGTCTGGTCTGCTGGATATCACCAGATTTGCAGCTCAGAGCCATAAACCACTGCGCTATACTGACTGAATGCAGAGAGCTTAATGAGAGGTGGCAACTGTGGACAGGAATGATCACAAACAGGGTGATAGCACATTCTGGAAGGCCATGTGTGCTCTATTTACTAGATTACTACACTGTTAATATATAACTTAGCTGTTGAAATTGGCAGTATCTTGAAAAATGTTGTTGCCTAATCAAACTTCTATACTGACTTCCTTACTACCAATTGTGTACTAGCTAAATGTCTGTTTTATCATGTTTTGTCCTGTATAATGTTCACTGTGTTACTTCTGTGACTTTGCATTCCAACCTTGTATTATATTGTAATCTTCTAGGTCATGCCTGGAAATAGGCATATGTTTGCCTTGTGCACCTTACCCAGTAAACAAAAACTAAATAAATAAATAAATGCTCCAAGTCTGGGAAACAAAATCCTCGACCTAGAGGCAGACCTCTAGCTAGAACAGTGAGACGGGGGTGGGGCAGAAAGAATGACTGGGGGTGGCAGCTACCAGTCACGCTTTCTGTCACGTGATTTGCCAAAAATGCAGTGTCAGTCAGATGTCAGAAAAGTAAATCTTGTTTTGCTACCTGACTGTAAATCATTTAACAGTTAACTCTAAACATGCAAGTGCTGTGCAAACCAAGGTTAACACAGTGTTATGAAACTAAAGTTGAAGTCTTCTTGGATAGTAGTGTTTGAATTCTTCCACAAAGACATCCAGGTTGAGACTTGAAGTCACATCATTTTCATATGACAGTAGAATGAGGTTTCTCTTTCATTTATGACCCATGCTCATCCTCTGATATGATCAAATTATTTTCAAATAAGTAAAGGAATTCTCATAAGCAGCAGTTGATGCTCCAAATAGCAAGACAGCAATACACATTTCAAACATACATGGAAAAGCCTCCTTTAATTCCTTAGCAGCACCAAGAACTTCTTCAAATTCATTTCACTGTTTCTTATCCATCAGTGCCTTGAATACAGCCATTTTAACTTTGACTTTCTCAATATCTAATGCAAGCAAGTCAATCAAAGCATGTAGACATTCCATTTTCAAGAAGTCAGGAGAGCTAATAGAATACATTGCTGGCAAGCTTTTGTATAACTCAGAGTTCCTCTGAGAAAATCTCCTTTGCAATTCACTAGTGGTTTTATCAATCAGTTCATGATAAATCTGGGACCACTGATGCTCATTTAAAGTTTGGAATCCTGGGAAATGCTCAGTGATGACTGAATCTTCAAACCTTCTGGGCAGCACCTTGGCTCTTTTGGTGGCACCAGCATGATGCAATGCCAATGTTTCATCCCAGGCACTTTTCAAAATCTGGAGCTTGGATGAAATATCTGCTACAAACTCTTCAAACAGTTCTCTCTTCTATTGAAGTGTTTCACAGGAAACAGTAATCAATTTAAGTCCCTTAGCAAGCTGCTTCAATTCCTTTTCAAGGTAAATATTCACTGGACCAATCACATTCAAAATCATTCTCATAACCTAGGCCAAGAACAGGAATTGGGATGATTTTGTAACTTTCGGTAGCCCTCTTGCTTCAATTGACAGATCACCGTAACCATTTGCAAACTCTGACAGAACAATCCGAATGTCTTCCAAATGATTGAGGATTACTTCCAAGGTTTTCTGGTGACCAGTCCATCTTATGTCTATGAGTCTTTGCAGGTGCTGACCTTTGTATAACACATTAACTTCATGTCTGCGAAAAAATTTGTACAGAGTGTTGCAATTTGAGAACATATCTGCCACTGCTGTGCTCTTCTCACACACGAGTAACCACCAGATGTAACATGATTCAAGGGTGTGTGTAAGGAATTTTCTTGTTTAATTTTTCTTGCAAAAGCTTTTGTACACCTCCTTTGCACCCTGACATAACGGAGGCACCATCAAAGCAAGAACATAAAATATTTTGAGGGTTTACACCCAGTTCTTGGATGTCTTTCAAGATCTGTTGTGTAATATTTTCAACAGTGAGGCCATACAATTGGGATACTCCAGTAAGTCTCTCCTTTGGTTTGCCATGAACAGAATATCATAAAATAATGGACAGATTTTCAACATTCACAGCATCCCTTGTGGTGTCAGACATGAGGCAGAAGAACATGACATCAGCATTATTTTTAATATCTGCAACAATATCTTGCAGAAGCATTTTATTCATAATGTCAATTATTTCATTTTGAATTTCAGCAGTAGTGTACTTTGCATTCTTCAGAATGGTTTGCAGAATATCCATGAATATTTGATCTTGCCCTGCAGTAAACTTAATTAGGTTAACGAAAACTCCTGATGAATTGTTCAGTGTTAGATCTAACTCATCAAAGTTGATGATATCGTTATCTCCTCTCAGAGGCAGCTCATTTAGGACAGCAAACTGAATGATTTCACCCAAAGTTTTTACATAGTACCTATTCCTTTCAGTTTGTGCTGATGACCCCAGAGCAGCAATTGTGGCACCGGTGGCCTCTCTTTTCCTTGCTGCAGTCCAATCAGCCATTGCATTCAAGTGAACTAAGCTGTAATCATGTTTATTGAGTCCTTTCCTTTGACAAAGAGCATTTTTCCAGTTGCAAAACCCAGAGAATGTAAAAGTCATATCAAATCCCATTCCACCAGCATTGCCAGGGCATGCATACATCGGACAAGAAAAACAGAAGGCCTTATCAGCTGCAACTGAGTATTCCAACCATGGTCGGTTCACATACCATTTTTCACTAAAACTATGCATCACTTCTCCAATGTTTGTTTTAGGAAAATTTATTTTGGGTTGTGCTGGTTCTTGAGTTCCAAGATCTGACAATATTAATGAATCATTCTTGTTTGTAACCTCACTATTTTGTTCATTAGCACATGTTGACATAGACAGTAGTGATCTTGGTTGAGTTTCTCTATGAGCTGCAGGAGCACAAATAACAAATTAGTAAATTTTTAAATCTACCTACACTGCTGTGGCAGTGGCAATCAGGAATGAGGTCAGTGTTAGTCACCTAACAAGGCAGGCTAGTCAAGACACACAGCTAAGCTCAGCAGGTCAGCACCTCCTCTGTGTGCTTATTAAAAGTTATAACTAAAAGAAAAGAAACTAGAACACAGCACACGCACAACTAGAGATGGTCACTGTGGGGGATCAGTTTTAAATAAAAATGTGTGCCATGAAATGAACTGTGTCTGTGTTTTCTTTCCTAGAACTCAACTTAGAAGAGACGGGCCTGGGTGGGGCTGTGTTTTTAATGAAATGTGTTTTGATAACATTTGTTGCAAACTCCAAAATGTACTTTGTCTGTTTTATTTACTTCAGAAAAGGTTTTTTTGTATTAGACACACACACACACATTACAATACAGTCTCTGGCGGACTGACATAATCACTTTTCTCTTTCCACTAGGCAGCCACAAGCAGGTACTAATTAGGTACTGGTAGCAAATTAATACATTGTTTGAGACAAGAACTAATCACTCCATGTATCAGCAGTCAGAGAGAGCACTAGCCTAGCCTATCCTTATCAGAACTAATCTTTCCTCTCTACCCTCTGCCTCCTCCTAGTCCCCTCATACCTTGGTCTCCCTCTCTATCTCTTAACTGTTTTCTGCTTTTCTATTAATAACAGTACAGTGGTGATCCTGGAATTTTCTAAGTTGTCCCTGTGACTGTCCCCTCAGTCTAGCCTTTCTCTCTCTATTTCTCTCTCTCTCCCCTGATGCCTTTGCTCCTTTACCTTTAGAGCTCAATTTGTTTTATCTTAGGCAAACAGGCAGTTACTTGCAGGTTACACCTTTTACTATTATGGGCAACAAGTTAACACAAGCCTAGTCCCCCTTGGTCTCTTCCTCTTCATTATTTTCCCTTAGGCAAACAGGCAGTTACTCAATGTACTGAAACCTGCCCTTTTCTTACGATTAACATGAAAAAGCATAAGCCTCTCAAGTTTGCACCCTTACTGTCTCTTTCTTCCTCCTAGTAGTCCCCAAGTTCTTTCCTTCTTTATCTTTATAGTGAGGTATAGGCCTTTCTTTTTAGTGTGTCCTTTGTATCATTGTTACACTACACTTACTTATTCTTATTTGTTGTTTGGGTGTTATTATTTCTTCCCTTTTATTTGTGCTACCACTGGCTTATACTATCATGCCCTTAGCATTAGGGAAGGTTCAGGATCCACTTTGGCTGGCTGGCAATGTCTTCATTTTTGGAGTCAAACCACCAGTGTGGTTCAAGCTGCAATCTGGTGCACCCGGTCAGGGGCAAGGGGCAAAAGCCTAAAGGAGGGAAACGGATAAAGAAAAACTTGTGATCAAGGCTAAATTGGGGGGAAGGTTTCAGGACAAAGATAGCAGGAGACAAAGGGATTTAGCACAAAGGGGAGCTAACTGGAGCAGAACACAAGCAACAAGCTACATTACACCCTGAGAAGTTTATTATTTCCTTGTCTTTATTAGTGTGTCTTTTGCTTTTGTATAATTATTTGCTGCAGTACACTTTTTTGTTATTTGTGTTGTTAGGGTTTTGTACCCTTTCCTTTCTCCCTTAGTGTTGTTTGTACCAATCTAGTATAGCATTACTGGCTTTATTGGCTTATCATGCCTTAAAGTGCCTTAGGGAATATAATAAGCCAGGGAAGGTAATGCTGCATAGTGCACCAAAAGGTAAGGTTTAAACACCAAGTTACATCCAACTCATACTACACCCCTCAGTCTCTCACTTACTTCTTTCTTTCTTTCTTTGCTTCTATCTGCTAATAATTCTGACTTAGTCTGAGTCACCTTTTGTGTGTGACTACTAGACTACTACTACTATACTGTAGTGTAGTGTGCTGTGCACTCAGTTTTGGCAGCAGGGACTTCTAGTTCGTTCTCCCTCCTATTTGTACTACTACTGTAGTACTACTAGTACTGGCTTGTTAATTGTTGTTATCAGATGCCCTTAGGTAAGCAAGGGAACTTGGGAAAGTATAAAATATACACAAAATGTAACAGTCAGTCATTCACCAAGTTACATCCTCCTTCCTACCTACATACACCCTCACCTCAGCTCAGCCTGTGCCCGTCAGTTCTTTTCTTTCCCTTTTTAAATTATTTCCTTCTTAGGCTTCTTTATGACTCTGAGTCTTCGGACTAATTTGAGTCACCTTTCTATAATATACTAAGTTGTAATTTGTTTACTCTTCTTTACTGTTTGGCAGGGGGTGACAACTAGACAAGATGAAAATTTTAAATTTTGAAAAAAGATGATTCTTGACTTCTTCTGAGTGACTTGTCTCTAAGTTGTCAAGACAAGTAGTAATTCTATCATAGACAGACTAGTTCTTCATTGTTTGTTTGTTTAATCATTTTGAATTTTGTTTCTTTGTGGCTAAGATAAGATTAAGAAACTGACTCCCTCTGGCACTCCAGATGCGGATCAGATGGCTCCTGAGTAGTCCCTCCCCTCCTGCCACCCAGCCTGGTGGCCTCCAGCTCCCAACTTCCACCCCCCCCGCCATGGATCGTGAAGTCAGGAGGCACACACACAATCGGATTCACAGACTAGTCCTGTACAAAATAATTTCAGTGAATCAATTCAACAACTACAACAACACAGTCAGAGAGAAGAAATTTGACAATGAGATGAGTGCTCAGCGCACCACTGAGACAACAACAGTCAGTCACATAATCTGGTCTCTCTCTCTCTCTCTGCACAGACTGGTGATGGTGGCCTGGGCTGGGCTGGGCATGAGCACATTGTCCCCCCCTTCACTGCCATATGTGGTAGCCATAGCCAGCCAATTGGGTATGACACTTACCCTGGTGAGTCGGGTGACCGACCAACCATTCACCGTGGCACATGCCAGTCTAACTGGAATAATGGATCTTGGATCCACCTTCCTTTCTCCTCATGGCTGTAGCTAACTCCCAATGATCCAACCCCCACACTGTTTGTGAGCTGCTGCTCGTGCTTGCTCAGATGGTCATACTTGCTTCCTCCCTCCCTCCTATGCCCTTGCCCATGGCATGATCATATGTGCACTGCTCTAGTGGATCAGATGACAACCATGCATTGCAGCAGTGCAGTGAAGGAGTGAGTGAGTGAGCATGTGAGCACTCTACTGGAGGAGCATAGTACTGCATGTATCTGCGGTGCTGGATTGGATTCAGGCATATTAAATTTAAATCCTGCTTATTCTGTTCTGCATGATTACATGGGGCAAAACAAATTACAATGGGTCTGTGCCCTCCTACCCCCCCATAGCTACGGGCTTGCCTAGAGGCCATCTTGGCAAAGGTTGACCTGGACACTGTCACCATTGCCTAGTCATGGTGCAATGACAACCATGACTGGGATATAGCCATACCAGGCTACACTCTGTTCAGAAAGGACAGGGTTGGAAAAAAGGGAGGGAGTGGCTCTTTATGTGTGGGATAGCATAAAGACTACTGAAATACAGGGAGATCAGGAAGGGGTGGTGGTACTGTGGGTCACCCTAGAAATTGGAAAGGGAGCCTCTGTTCACACTGGCATGATCTACAGACCTCCAACATATGGAGGAGTTGGATAAGGTTCTAGTGGAAGCCATCCAAAAGATGGCAAACAAGGGAGAGGTGCTACTGATGGGGGACTTTAGACTTCCGGACATAGATTGGAGCATCCCTGCTGCTGCTTCAGCTAGGAGCAGGGACATCCTGAACTCCCTGCAGGAGACATTCCTACGGCAACTAGTAAAAGAGCCCGGT
The DNA here is from genome assembly GCA_016271365.2 of Neoceratodus forsteri. Lineage (NCBI taxonomy): Eukaryota > Metazoa > Chordata > Ceratodontiformes > Ceratodontidae > Neoceratodus > Neoceratodus forsteri. The sequence continues at coordinate 15,660,245 of CM028130.1, forward strand.
CATTAAGGGGTAGTACTGGACCCTGTACTCACCAACGGGGGCAGTGTTCCAGACATCACAGTGGGTGGCCACATGGGGACCAGTGATCACCATACAGTGTGATTCAATGTAAGTACTGTAGCAGGATCGAACCACACAAGGGCAAGGGTCCTGGACTTCAGGAGAGCTGATTTCAAAAAGTTGGAGGAATGCCACAGGGGTGCACTGGCAGGGGGGATGACACGGGGGAGTGGAGGGACAGTGGGCAAATCTAAATGGAGGGATAGAGAAAGCAACAAACCTCAGTGCCAGACAAGTAAGCAATAGCAGCAGGAAAAAGAAACTGCTATGGTTCTCAAAAGAGGTGGCCAGGAAGGTAAGGTCAAAAAAGTAAGCATTCAGGAGGTATAAGGAGGTATAGGGAGACACAGAGAGAGGAAGATAGAGAGGTGTATCAGTAGAAACAGAGGGAGGCAGGGAAAGCAATTATGAGTGCAAAGGTGCAGACAAAGGAGAAAATAGCCCAGGCAGTGCAGGTGGATAATGTATTTTTCAGGTACATAAATGAAAAGAGAAAGACCTGGGGAGCGATATTAAGGCTTAGGAAGGAAGGAGGGGACTGTGTGGAGGGGACCAGGATAAAGCAGATATCTTGAACAATTGTTTTTGTTCTGTGTTCACAGAGGAAGGGGAAGGTGAGGGACCACAGATAAGGGCCAGAAGCATTGAAGGAAAGGAAGTAGAAACTAGTCATTTACAGAGGAGAGGGTTAGACATAGACATAGATAAACATAGACTTTGACATCAGATAAGGATCACTTAGCCCACCCAGTCTGCCTATTTCCCTACCTATTGGATAAGCTGCAGATCCTAGTTAACCAACAGCCTACTTCTTCCTAGCCCCCACCAGAATTGCCTTATGTCTGTCCTATGCATTCTTGCATTCCCCCACTGTTTTTGACCCAACGGCCTCCTCAGAAAGGCTGTTCCATGCATCCACCACCATCTCCATGAAAAAATACTTCATCACATTGTCCTTGAGCAATCCCCCCTCTTGCAAACTTGCAAATCTGAAAGTTGACAAGGTTATGGGGCCAGAAGGTGTGCATCCTACAATATTGAGGGAGTTCTGGGAGGTGCTAGCTGCACCTCTGACAGCCCTGTTCAACCACTCACTGAAGATGGGTGTGGTTCCAGAGTACTGGAGGAGGGCAGATGTAGTCCCACGTCACAAAAGTCAAAGCAAAAAGGAGTCTGGAAACTACAGGCCAGTCAGCCCGACTTCCGTGGTGGGGAAAGTAAAGGAATCACTCCTGAAGGTGAGAATTTTGGAATATCTGGAAATCCAGTGGCCTTCAGGATCCAAGGCAGCATGGATTCACTGGGGAGAGATCATGTCAAACAAAACTGATAGAGTTATTTGACTGTGTGAACAGGAAATAGAATCAGGGTAGAGCAATGGCTGTGGCCTACCTAGAGTTCAGTAAGATATTCAACACCACTCCACACAGGAGACTCGTAACAAGCTGGAAAGCCTAGAAGTGGGTCCTAGGGTGTTAAACTGGGCAAGGAATTGAGGAAAAAACACAAATCACAGCACTCTCTTCTTAAGTACAAAGTGCATAGAGCACGATAAAGTCTTACATTTTGTATTTATTTCAGTTGCCAGACTTGACAGACATACACAGCAGCTGGGAGCAGAAAAAAATCCTCCTGACTGCATTTCACCTTATGGATTTATCAAAAGATAGTTGCCACTAGGGTCAAGATCCTTATAAAGTTCCAACACAGCTCACCCACCTGTGATCAAAAATTAACAGTGACGTGATGCTCACATAACAGAGTGAAAGGAAAAGCTAAAAACAACTGTATCACCCAAATTGTATAAAAGGCACATTTAACATTAAATACATATAAATTGTGCCTATGTATTTCTAAAGTACCTAATTACTGGGTTACTGAAACTGAAAAATGACACTTATACGTATATGGCAGAGAGCGATCTTTAATAAAAAAACAAAAATGGGGATTATGTCAAAATGCTTGATACAATATACTGTATAATAATATTCTGTACAAAAGACATTCTTATCCCATAATGTAATCAAGATACCCATAAAGTTCATACTCATGTGGGATGGAGGGGGACCAGAGGAGGTGGTGGTCCTGGAGTGGGGAGGGGAGGATTTTCAGTTGGGGTTTATTTAAAAGGAATCACATGATGAAGGCACTCTATTAGGCATGGTATCACTTTAGAGGCTTTCTTTCTGGAGTCCATTAAAAGTTGTCCCATTCCTTTCATGGATGTATATGTACCTAAAATACAGTATACAAACAGAGGCACGTGAGTGACATTGCATCAGCTTTACCTTTCAATCAGAAACAAGATCATTCTAATCATTGAAGCCTTTTTCCCTCATACTGGCATCCAAGCTGTAAATCCAAATGGCTTCTCTTTTGTTAAGAGACATTTGCCTGTTTCCACTCTTTGCCCCATTTTAACATGTCCGAGTCCTATAAATCTGATAGTATGTTCCTCATGTTTCATTGCATTTTGAATATGCAGAGCCAGCACACACTCCAAATTTCCATTTTCCATGGCTCTTACATGTTTACCAACTCTTTCCTTAAAGAACCGCTGACGTCTTAAGAAGAACTTTCAAAAACCTAATATTTGAACACAGAGCAGCTTATATTTCTCATTAGCTCAGTATTCCTTATCCCTGTTACTTCTTACTGAGGTCATTTGTTTCAAAAACAGGATAGTTGTTTCCTTGAGAGTTCTCTAGCTCCTATTGCTTCTTCCCAACCTGATGTCATAATTCTCTGCTTGTGACATCTCAGCTATTAACATAGCAATAGACTGTGATGTCACAACAGGGCATTATGATTTCAAGTAGGGAATAAGCTACTTAGATAGATGAACTCTAAGGAATAAAGATCTTGATCCCAATTTTAGAAGGTAGACTCAGGGCTTGCGTCAAGCCCTGTATCCACCACAAAGTTTGATGCAGCTATGCCAATGCCCTTGGATGCAATGCAGTCTGATTTTAGTAGGGCTGGTGCAGTTGTGACACTTTACCCATTTTACATCAGCTTGCACCAAAGGTGTGGCACAAGCCATGTAAAAATGGTACACCGCGAGGCATACGCATGAACCGGAGGAGCTGGTCTGTTTTGCGACAGGTGAAGCTTCGTCCGGCGGCTTCTAAAATCCCACTTCCAGCAAAGGTTGGCGCAAGTCACCACTTGCTTCTGGGTCTTAGCTGCAACTTCTGTGCTGCGTCCGTGACCCTTTGTAAAATCAGGCCCCAAGCTTTAGTGGGAATTTTTTCAGTAATAAATAATGCAGAGGAGAAATCTATACAAGATACATGAAATACAAGCTGACTTGGGCCTAAATATTGTATTTTCCAAAGTTTTCCAACAGGCGTCAGCTGTTCTTTACATTTTCTTTTTGTCCTCCCAACATAGTACACCCCACATGTGCAGGTAGCCAAATACTGTATACAGTATTACAAATGTGGTGTTAGAATTGATAAAATGCAAAATCGCAATTACAGTATATGGTGGAACATTGTTACGGATGGAAATCCATCTGTTCAAAAATGTTGTTATGTTGCAGTACCTGTGTCAGCTAGTTTATTGTGCAGTACTAGCTACGTAGCTAGTGCAGCATAACAACTTAGCTAGTGATCATGCATGTGTGGTCGGGTAACCTGTGATCCTCAGGGAATGGCTGCGGTGGTGAACACAGTCCTGGGAAGTGAAAAAGAGCACAAAACCCCTTAAAAAGTAAGGAACCTAATTGTATGAGTGACCATACAGTATAAAAGATTGTTTATGATCACTCATACACTCCAAGGATATTTTTTTACTCTCAAGATTTCTGTGGTAATGGACCTCTCGTGCTGCGCTCTCGAGGTCTCCAGTTACCATGGAAGTCACTCGAGTAAAAAACATATCTTTGTTTATGAGCAGTAATACACAATCCTCTATGTTTCTTTAGTGAGTGGATTTTGGCATTCCTTGCTATCACTTACATACTGGCAATATTTACATCTCTCACACTTCTTGCTGCCCTTTGGTAAGGGTGGCATCCAGTTACTGGGTCTATTAGCTGGCTGCACTGAGTGTACCAATTGGTCTCTAAGATTTGTAGCCCTCCTTCTTGGAGTGGTGTCTGGGTTGTCTCTTTTAAAAGTCACTTCCCAAAACATGGCAGTTTTTCTGTATGATCTTGCTAATTTTCCGGGCTTTCACACTGTAAGTTGTCACAAAATGTATTTGATTTACTTTCTTCTATGGCAACCCATCATCCATTTTTCTAGCCAATAGGGATTCCCTACTTCTGTCATCATACCTTGTTTTTGCATCATTAATGCATGCCCTTGTATAGCCCCTCTCTGGAAACCTTTCTTCAAGTACCCTTGATTCCCTGTTGTAATCTGTTACTTCATTGCAATTTTGTTTCATGAGGCAGTACTGTCTCCTATGCATATTCTCTGTCAGGTGGCATGGGTAGCAGCTCCTTGCCAATAGAATGGTATAGTATTCTGATCCATGGATTTTCTGTATGATGTGGTGCTTATCCCACCACCCAGTGTCTTACGGATTTTTATATCCAAACGAGAGACTTCCTCCTCATTTGCAATGCAGGCAAATTTCAGGTGTTCATTGCTACCATGTACTGCTGGTAGCACATTAATTTTTCCAGCTCTGAACAGCTTGCTTCCCATACCATAAATATATCATCTATATATCTCTCCCATAGCTTTATGTGATGAAAATAGGGGTTTACTATATGGTCCCAGATATATGTATCCTCCCAAAGTCCCAAATAAAGCTTGATGTAATTGGAAGCAAAAGTTGTCCCCATTGCTGTACCTTTCTCTTGATTACAAAATTTGCCCATATATGCAAAGGTGTTACTTTCTAACACGAATCTTGATATTTCAATCAATAAAGTCAGTATCTGGCTTTGTATCTTCTCCTCTCTTATTAAGGTGATACCAGAAAGGACATTAACCTCTTGGAGAAGGTCTAGAGGAGGGTTACAAAGATGACAGTGGGTCAGCAGGGTAAGGCATACGAGGAGAGGTTGAGGGCACTGAACATGTACTCCCTGGAAGACAGGAGAGAGAGAGAGAGAGAGAGAGAGGGGACATGATTGGGACCTTCAAGTACTTGAAAGGGATAAAAAAAGGTTGATAAGGAGAGTCTCTTTAAGCTGAGTGGCAACCATAACACTAGGAGGCACGGTCTTAAGCAGGAGGGGGAGGGATTTAGAAGGAAGGTCAAGCAGTACTTCTTCACAGAGAGTGTGGTAGACACTTGGAATGCACTGCTGGAAGAGGTCATCTCTTTGAAGACAGTGGGCAGCTTTAAGAGAGGCTGGAATAGGCATGGGTAAAAGTAAGGATCATGGGTAGGGAGGATGGGAGGAGTGGGGAGGAAGAGCTGGGACATTAGCTCAAGCTGTGTACCCTGCAATATGATCACACTTGATAGACCGAATGGCCTTCCTCTGCTGGCTTCTTCATATGATCGTATGTATATAATTGCTTTTAATCCTGCCACTTGGGGGATATTCATGCATAGAGACTCTACATCTAGGATTACTAATATACTAATATACTATTTGCTAGCAGATTAGGCCTTATGGTCTATAGAGTCTGCTTGAACCTTAGATCCTTAGTTGAGTGCCGAGGCCCTACCATCCCTTGTGCTCCAGAAACCCCTATCATCCATCCCCACCCCCCTGGGACAGGCCATCATCTGATACATCCACTTTCTGTGTCTGTCCAACCCTCTCTTGAAGCCCTCCACTGTGGATCTCTGAACCAGCTCGCCAGGCAGTGCATTCCAAGGGTCCACCACCCTCTCAGTGAAAAACCTCCTCCTCTTTTCCCCCCTCACCCTTCCACCTTCCAACTTCAACTTCAAACCATGCCCTCTGGTGATACCTCCCTGCTTTAGTCTAAAGATCCCCTCCATGTTTACCCTATTTATTCCCTTGAGGTACTTGAAGACCTCAATCATGTCCCCCCTGTCTCTCCTCTCCTCCAATGAAAACAGGCAGAGCTCCTCAAGTCTGTCCTCATCACGTCAAATCCCTAGCCCCGTGTCATCTTAGTTGCCCTCCTGTACCCTCTCCAGGAGCTGTATGTCCCTCTTCAACTGTGGTCTCCAGTACTGTACACAGTACTCAAGGTGGTCTAACCAGTCCATTGTACAGCGGCAGAATCACTTCCTTGCTCCTAGAGGTGATCCCCCTTACGATGCATCCCAACATCCTGTTTGCCTTGCTAGCCACTCTCCTGCACTGCTCAGAGTTATTCATACATGCAACCACCATGACCCCTAGGTCTTTTTCCCCTATTGAGGCCTCCAGCACCTCCCCTCCCAGGGTGTACCTGTGTTTAGGGTTTCCCCGACCAAGATGCAACACCTTACACTTGGTGATATTGAAGTTTAATTTCCATGTGTGATCTCAGCTTTCCAGGGTGTCCAGGTCCTCTTGCAGGGCCAACCTCCCCTCTTCTCCCTCAACTACTGCTCCCATCTTGGAGTCATCCGAAGAGACTCATTTCACACCCTATACCCTCCCTGATGTCCGATATGTATGCATTAAACAGGATCGGACCCAGGACTGAAACCTCGCGGTACCCCAGTACCAACCTCTCTCTAGGGTTCGAGAGCTCCCCACAGACCACTGCTCTCTGGGTGCATCCAGCTAGCCAGTTTTCAATCCATCTGACCATCAAAGGGCCTACTCCTAACCCCATCAGTTTCTCCACCAGACCATTGTGGGGGACAGAGTCAAACGCCTTGCTGAAGTCCAAGAATAATACATCCACAGGCTTTCCCCTGTCCAGTTCTGATGTTACCCATTCATAGAACTCCACAAGATTGGTTTGACATGATCTACCTGGCACAAACCCATGTTGCCGACTATCCAGACCTCCCACCTCCTCCAAGTACACCCCCAATCATTTCTTTAGTGTACTCTCCAATAATTTTCCCACCACCAAGGTCAAACTGATGGGTCTATAGTTACCTGGTACTTCCCTCGACCCCCCCTTTATGGATTGGCACCACATGTGCCTCTCGCCAATCCCTAGGTACCCTCCCTGTCTCAAGTGACCTGTTGAAGCTCCACCAGGGTGCAGCCAGTATGTCCGCCAATTCCCATAGTACTCTCGGATGAATGCCATCCAGCCAGGAGATTTGTCTTTCTTAAGGCCTTGAGGGCTAACCACACCCTTTGGTGGAGATAGCATCATCCGTCCCCTCCACCTTACTGGCCTTTTATCCTTATCCAGATGTGACACCCTGGGATACCTCTCCTCCCTCTGCTCCATTTCTGCTGCTCCCTGATCCCTCACTGCCTCTTCTATCCCCTTCGTGCCTTGCTTTGTAGATATCCCATCCCGCTCCCTAGTCAACACAGAGGCAAAGTACTGGTTAAATACCTCTGCCTGGTCCCTCGCCTCTTCCACCCACCCTCCTTCTGATCTCAATCTTCTGAGATGGCCCTTAGTTTTTCTCCACTCCCCAATGTACCGGAAGAACCCCGTTTCCCCTCCTTGTATCCCCTGTGCCAGCCGCTGCTCTTTACTGGACTTTGCTCCCCTCACCATACAGGTGACTTTTCTAGATGCAAGATGGTACATTTCCTTATCCCTATCCCCTCTTGTTGTTTTATATTTTTTGTAGGCCACCTTCTTTTCTCTGACTGCTACCTGTACCTCACTGGACCACCAGAATGGTTTATGTGACCTTGCTCCCTTACGTTTCAACTTAGCGCAGATCCTGACTGCCTCATGAAGTCCCCGTTTATGACCTCCATCTCCTTTCCACACTTGTCATTGATGTAATCCTTCAAGTGATACTTGAGAATATTTCCCATGCCCTCAAAGTCTGCCCCCTGAAGTCCACTGTCAGTGTCCTAGATCTCACCCCCTCCTCCATGCTTATTTGAAACCAGACAGTATTGTGGTCGCTCCCAGTCAGGGGGTCCTGTACAACCAGATCCCTTACCAGATCCCAATCTGCCAGAACCACATCCAGGACATGCCCCTCCCTTGTGAGCTCCATCACATGCTGTGTTAAGAACACATCCTGGAAGCTGTCCAGCAGCCTCTGCTCCTTGGCCACCTTAGAGGACATGGTTCCCCAGTTTGTACCTGGCATATTAAGGTCCCCCATCAACACCACTCCTTCCCCTTTTGGTTCACACTGGGCAATGATGTTCTCCAGTAAACCATCCTCTAGAACATCACTCATCCCGGGGAGCCTATATACTACACCCTGCTTGACCTTATCTCCTGCTGGGGATTGTAAGGTGACCCATAAGGCCTCCACGTTTCCCTCTGCCTCTTCTACCCTAGCAATTTCTATGTCATCTCTAATGAACATAGCCACTCCACCCCCTCTGCCCTCCTTTCTGTCCTTCCTAAGCATAGTGTACCCCGTCGTTTGAGGTTCCAGTCATGGTTTTGTTGGCCTACATCTCCGTGACCGCGCCACATCCACCCCCGAACAGCATGGCTTGGAACTCTGGCAACTTGTTTCCCAAGCTCCTGGCATTTACTAACACCAACCCCACCCTTATCCCTGATCCTCTTTGTCGAACCCCACCCAGATTCCTTATACTTCCATCCTCCCTCTGCTCCTCCTGAAACCTCCACCCCCAGTCTGTTCCCCTCCCCCTTGGGCTTGAAGGCTACTCCCCTCATCTGTAGGAGAGGGCTTCTGGTCAGCCCCCCTTATCCCTTCCCCCTCACAAGTTTAAACCCCACCTTTCTTGAATGTAGTCAGCCATACCCTGTTTAAGGACTTCCTTCCCTAATGGGGCAAGATGAAGCCTGTCCTTGGCATATAGTCCCTTATCCTCCCAAACTCCATTCCAGTTCCCTAACACCCCCAACCCACTCTCTTCACCCCACTTCCTGAGCCAGTCACTAACCTCTGTGAGCTTCATTTTTTTCTCCACTGAGGCCTTTGGTACTGGCAATATCTCCGAAAAGGAAATGTTGCATCCATTATCCTGACAGACTCTGGCAAGTTCTTGGAACCTTGCTTGGATTTCCAAAACGCTATTTCCCTCTAGATCGTTAGTTCCCAAATGCACTAGGAAATCCGGTTTCCCTCCACAATCCCTAACCATTTCATACACCATGAACTTTGCTCTGTGCACTGTCAGCCCAGAGATACTCACTACCTTCACCTGGCTATGGCATCCACCCCCCTGTCCCTCCCACTGGATACCCCTAATCATCGAGTCTCCCAGTAACAGAACCTTAACACCGCCATCATCCTTATGGTTACCTCCACTATGCCCTCTCAGCCCCCCTTCCCCCCCTTTATTCAAGATCTCAATTTCATGGGAGTCTTCCTGCCTTATTAGAGACCCCCTTGTCACCCTCCCCTTTCTGCCTTCCTCGTTATTTTGCCCACTTAACTCAAACCCCCTCTGAATAGGTGTCCCCTTTAACCCTCTCTTATCCTAACCATTTATCCTGGCCCTGATGGTTTCCCCTTCCCCCACACCGCCATCCTCCCCCCTTGTAATAGTACCCCTGCCTCCAGAGGCTCTCTGTGGGTCCCCTTTAGCTAGGGCCCCATCCTTGGTACTGACCCCCCTGCTGAAGGGGGGCTCCGCTCCCACCTCCTTGTCTCCCAGTTTCTCTCCAGTCATGCTCTCCTCCCTCATGTCTTAAAATGTTGCCTGTATCCAGTACAAATGAAGGAAGGTAAAATACCATTTTCTTAATGTGGTCATCCACAAATTTTGACAATGGTTCAGTTACACTTTCTACTCATGGTATTATAGGCCTTCCAGTGGGCTTATCCAGTGGCTTATGTACCTTAGGCAGTATGTACATTTGTGACCTCAGTGGGATCTGTACTGTCAGGAACTCTTTTTCCCTTTTATTGATAAGTCCCTCCATAAATGCCCAGTTCGTAAATTCATCAATTTTGTTTTTAATAGAGAATGTTGGATCTGAATTAAGTGGTTTGAAAAAGTGCTATTGCTGTAGCTGTAACTGTCTGTTCACTTCTTCCATGTAATCTATTGTATTCATGTTCACAGCACTCCCTTCTTTGTCTGTTGGCTTGATTGTAACAAGGTTATTTGTTTGTAAACCATCTAACATAGTTTTTCTTCCCTGGTAATGTTAGTATAGATAGGCAAAAATTTTTCCTAAGTTGGTATATGTCCTTCTCACTCAACTTCTGAAAGGTTTATACTGCTATACTCTGTGGGGGACAGCTTTTAGTGGACTCCATAAAGAACACCTCTAAAGAGATACCATGCCTAATAGAGTGCCTTTGCCATGTGATTCCTTTTAAATAAACCCACACAGAAAAAACCTTTCCATCTCCCCCCTTCCCCACCACCTCCTCTGATTCTCTTCTGTGTGACATGAGTGTGATCTTTATTAGTGTTTTGATTAGAACAGGGGATTAGAATGTATTTTGAGTGCCACCCTGATGGTGCTGAGGGTTGAGGCGCTGGATGCCACATCTTGCACCACACCAGTGACTCGAGTTCAGGAGTGAGCTTCGGGCAGGGGAGTCGGCAAGGGGCCGGGGTGAGATTGAGCTCCTTCATTCTCTCCCCGAAGTGGGTGAGGGATAGCTCGGCATGCCAGTGGCTCCCAGTGGAGATCGAGGGTGCTGCAGCACATCGGCTGCATGTCATGCAGCGTGGATGATGCTGGCAGGCTTGATTGTGCCAGAGCATCATGGGTGCTGCACGAAGGGGGAGGGGCACCAAGAACAAGGAAAAACGCAGCTCTGAGGGGGAAGGCAATGGCACCTGAACCCCATGCCCACTGCCGGATCCACCCTGCCTGGCTTTCCAGGTCCTCTGCCTAGTGCCCACTCTCTCAGCCAGAGTCTAAGTATGTGAGAGTGCCCAACAAGGAGGGGTGGCCAGTGTTAAGCTGGGGGTGCTGGCTGTGGGAAGGTTGAGGGAGAGAGGAGGCACAGGTTCAAGGGGACCTCAGGCAGGCAGGAACAGGCAGGATGCCTGAGAGATGCCCCCTCAGGCTGTGACTGGAGGGAAATAGAATAATAAAAAAAAGAATGTCTTTTGTATAAAGTATTGTTATATATTGTATCGAGCAGTTTTTACATAATCCCCATTTTTGTTTGTTATTAGAGATTTCTCTACCATATACTATATATATACAGTAAGTGTCACTTTTTAGTTTCAGTAACCCAGTAAGTGTCACTTTTTAGTTTCAGTAACCCAGTAACATGGCACTTTAGAAACATACAGGCACAAGTTATATATATTTAGTGTTATGTGTGCTTTTTATACAGCTTGAGCAATACAGTTGTTTTTAGCTTTTACTTTTCACTGTTATGTGAGCACCACACCACTGTTAAATATTGATCACAGGTGGGTGAGTGTGTTGGAGCTATATAAGTATCTTGGGTCCCATTCCAAGAAGGCTGGCATAACTTGCACATATTTGTGAGTTACGCTGGTCACCTCTATGCCAGGGACCCTACGCCACATTCCAGAAGTGGCAGGGTCCTAGTACTTGTGACATGGGAGATACGCCATGCGTGTGGCGGTAGCCCACCCATGGCGTATTGTAGCCGCATGTCACAACTCATGGTGAGAGACAGGCAGCCCCACTAAGCCCCCCCCAGCCCCGGACCACCTCGGCAGACACCAGGGGTCATGGGGGGGCTGGACATACAGTACAGTCATCCTGGGGGAGGCGCACCAATATCAGACCCCTGGGGTCCCTGACGATTGGAGGGATGGAAGGCAGGGGTATGCTGCAGGGTGATAGGGGGTCCCTATGGTGCCATTACTGGGGCTCTGCATGGTGGCATCTGATGGTGCCAGCAGTCAGATGCCACTTAGGACAGCTCCGAGCTGTCAGAGTTTCCCTATGCCACTGCGGCTTTGGGAATTGCAACTATGGCTTATGACAGTCGCCCATCTGGAATTGGGCTATGTGCATATCATAACCCGCAGTTGCACCACGCATTGTGGGCTGCAGCGTAAGTGGTGTCTGAACTTGCAATTGTCACAGCCCACAGATGCACTGGCATACGGCACATCTTGGAATGGCACCGGGTGTATCGCATGATGTAAGTCAAGGGATACACCATGGAGAGTGGCATATCCCACCTTACGCCAGCATAGCTCAACTTGCAGTTGGGCCCCTTGACCCTAGTGGCCACTATCCTTTGATAAAGTCAAAAGGTGAAACACTGTCATGAGTACTTTTTCTCCTCCCAACAGCTGCGTATATCTGTGAAGTCTGGCAATTAAAATAACTACAAAAGATAAAGACTTTATTGTGATCTGGAGACTTTGTACTTGAGAAGGGATAGCAGTGACCTTTCCTTTTTCTTGGATTAATATATATCACCGGCACCTAGCCCTCTGAGCAGCTCTGTCAGTTTTTACTCTAGGTGACAAATTGGTTGGGAGACAGGAGACAGAGGGTGGTTGTAAATGGAGTTCACTCTGAAGAAGGGAGGTTGACAAGTGGGGTGCCACTGGGATCAGTAGTGGGACTGGTCCTATTTAATGTCTTTATTAGTGACATTGCAGAGGAGCTAGAAGGGATGGTATACCTCTTTGCAGATGACACTAAAATCTGTAATAGGGTATACACTCCAGTGGGATGGAAAAATGAGTAGTGATCTAGGAAAGTTGGAGGAGCAGTTAAGGGTGTGGCAGCTGGGTTTCAATGCAAAGAAGTGCAAAATCATGCAACTGAGGCACAGAAAGCCGGGGGGGCTGGAGTACAAAATGGGTGGGGGGAGGCAGTATTAACAGCCACCAAACAGGAAAGGGACCTGGGAATAATTATATCTGATGACCTAAAGGGGGCCAGACAGTGTGACAAGGCAGTGGGGAGAGCTGTAGGATGCTAGGTTTCATAGGAAGGGGTATCTCCAGCAAAATGAAAGAGGTGGTGTTGCCACTGTATAGCTCACGAGTGAGACCATGCCTAGAGTACTGTGTCCAGTTCTATAGACCACGGCTTTATTTTGAGTCGGGTGCGCCCGACACAAGGGAGTTGCGGCAAAGGTGTTTGATGCAAATCGTGATTTGCGTCACAACTTGCATCAAATGATACTTTCTAATGTGGCCTGCATCTGTTCCAGACACAGCTGTGGCAAAGTCAACTTTTGCTAGGGTTGCATCCAACAACCCAGTGCGGCAGGGCGCAAGTGGGCTTGCACCATGGTGGTTCTGCCACATCCTCTTATTCTGTATTTTCAAACCCTGCCATGGACGCACTAGAGGGCACCACTTAAACCAGCCAGGAGGTGGTCTAAGTGGTTGAACCTCTGAATGGGAGAAGTTACTGGACAGTGGGGAGCAGTACCAGCATGAGCGGAGCCACAGGGTGTTGGGGCACAGCTGTCCAATCCAGTGGAATCATGTGGGTAGGTGATACAATTGTAGCTCCCATCTCACCTGCTGGGCATGACAAAGAAATGGTGGTATAGTAGAACCCCCCCCATGATCCCCGATCTCCCACAGGCAGACTGGAACATGTGCCCCTTTGGTACAGCACCCCCCCTCGATCCACAGTCTCATGAAAAAAAAGACAAACACCATGCCTGGTAATACTCCCTGGTGATCTAGTGGCCCCACACCCTCCCCACCCTGAAAGGCAGTGGTCATCCACCCCACTCCCTCTGTCCCCAATGTACATCTGTGGGTGGCACAGCCCTCCGCACACCACCATGGCCAGCCACACAATGTAATCTCACAGACCGCACAAGTGTACTGTACAATTACACAGTCTGTGAGATTGGATTGCACAGCTGGCCATGGTGATGTGAGGAGGACTGTGCCAGCTGTGGATGTATGTTGGGGATGTGGGGCTGGGTGACCACTGCATTTCGGTGAGGGGAGGGAGGGGGGCCACTAGATCGTGTTGCCATGTATGTGCATGCATGTTGTGTGAGGGGGAACAGACTGTGACCATTGTTTTATAGCAGTGTCATGCACACATACACTGGGATCAAGGCACCTTGTGGGTTAGGGTGTTTGCCGCACCAGCATCAGATGTGGCCCCCTTTTCTGTTGCAATTTGCGTCCAACGCAGGTGGCTTCGAAAATCAGGCCCCACATCTCCAGAAGAACATAGACAGGGTAGAGGCAATCAAGAGGAGGGCAAACAGAATGATACATGGTCTGTATCACAAGCCCTATAAGGAGAGACTAATGTACCTCAATATGTACACCCTGGAGGAATGGAAGGAGAAGGGGGATATGAATGACAGAAACATTCACATACATCGCAGGTATAAATACTGTTCAAGACAGAAGCAGTTTTCGGAGAACAAGATGCTCAGGATCATGGGGACGTGCTATGAAGCTGGAGGGGGTGAGGGACTCAGGCGAGGTATGAGGAAGTACTTCTTCACAGAAAGAGTGGTGGATGCCTAGAACAACCTCCAAGTGGAAGTGGTGTGGGCAAAAATGGTAACAGGATTCAAGAATGCATGGGAGAGTCATGAGGGAACCTTAGAGGTGGGTGGGGGTAAAGCTGGAGATCAAGTAGGGCCTGCGGTATTATAGTAAGTAAGGAAAATGGGCAGACTAGGTGGGCCAAGTGGTCCTTAGGTGTCATCAATATCTATGTTTCTATGTTTCTGTGTAACTATGTAAATATATATAAACTCTGCAGTGTGGCACTGGCTATTGTTCACCTACTCATAGTCCAAGTCAATGCATGTCCTGTTCTCCTTTCATCCTCTTACATCCTAAAGATCAGAAACATTGAAACAAAGGCATAGACTTTGACAGCAGATAAGGACCTCTTTGCCCACCTAGTCTGCCCATTTCACTACCTATTGGATAAGCTGCAGATCCTAGTTAGCTGTTTGTCAGCTCTTTGTCTTATGAAATTATGTCTTTTAGATATTTCAATGTGTTAATATTACCTCCCCTGAGTCTTTTCTTTTTCATCACAAACAGTTCTGTCAGTTGGTCTTCATAGATCATGCTTTCTAAACTACTTTGGTCACTCTTCTTTACACCTCCTCAGTCCTCTCAATATTGCATAGTCTCTGGTTTATACTCCAGTCTGCTACCTGTAATCTTGGGTAGGATTTGGGTGAGAAACAACTTCTTTCCAAAAGCAACATTGAACATTACCTTCTCCTTTAGACGTATCTGAAACTCGTTCATGCAAATACTATTTTCATGTTTAGAGACCGCCATTGTTTACATAGAAACACAGAACAGAGAAGTTGTTGGCAGATAAGGTCCTCTCGGCCCACATAGTCTTCCCTGCTTTACCTACCTACTATCGAACCGCAGACCGTACTGAATCTCCAGTCTCCCCCCCCCCTTGCCTTACTTTGAAGCTTCCCGTATCTATCTCATGCATGCTTGAATCCTGTTACCATTTTAATACCCACTTCCTCTATTGGGAGGCTGTTCCAGGAGTCCACCACCCTCTCCATGAAGAAGTATTTCCTTACATGTCCTCTGGAGTCCCCCCCCCCCAGCTTTATCATGTGATCCCTTGTTCTGGAGCATCTTATTTTCTGGAAGATGCTACCTTCCTGTACCTTATAAATAGCTATGAGATATTTTAATGTTTCTGTTCTATCCCCACTTTCTCTCCGATCCTCTAGAGAAAAAATATTTCATTCCTCGAGTCTTTCCTTATAGGGTTTTTGATGCAGACCCTGCACCATTTTAGTAGCCCTCTTTTGTACCTTATCTATATCCTTCCAGAAGTGGCGACTCCTGAACTGGGCACAGCACTCAAGGTGTGGTCTTACCAGTGATTTATACAGGGGTAGTACTACCTCCTTCTTTCTATGCGAGATGCCCTTCCCTGTGCACCCAGTCATCATGCTAGCCTTCTCCACAGCCTTATCACACTGCTTGGCTACCTTCAGGTCATCAGAAATAATTACCTATAGATCCCTTTCTTATTTTGTGGTTGATAATACTTCCCTGCTCAATTGGTCTGTTGCCACTGGGTTTCTGTGCCCTAAATGCATGATTTTGCACTTTTTTGCATTGAAGTCTAACTGACATTCCCATGACCATTTTTCAGCTTTTTCAAATTGTCCCTCACCCCCCCCCACACACACACATGGGTGTGTTCACTCTGTTGCAGATTTTTGTGTCATCCACAAACAGGCAATGTTGCTAATAAAGACATTGAAGAGTACTGGGCCTAGTACTGGCCCTGTGACACCCCATTGGTCACCTTACCTTCTCCAGAGTGGACCCCATTTACCACCACCTTCTGACTCCTATTGTGTAGCCAACTTCTTATCCATTTTATTACTTCTGGACCACTCATAAGTTGCCCAGCTTGCTCACCAGTCTTCTATGTGGAACTGTGTCAAAGGCTTTACTTAAATCCAGGTAGACTACATCTACTGCTTCTCTCTGAACCACTTCCCTGGTCACCTAGACAAAGAATATGATCAGGTTTGTCTGGCAAGACCTCCTCCCTGTGAAACTATGTTGCCTCAGGTCCCGTAATCCACTGGTTACAAGGTATTCTCCAATGCTTTCCTTCAGTAGCGATTCCATTACTTTACCCGCTACTGAAGTCAGGCTGACAGATCTGTAATCTGTGCCTCCTCCCTATTTCCACTTTTGTGTAGTGGGACCACATCTGCCCTGCTCCAGTGCCCTGGAACCTCCCCTGCTTCTGGTGATAGGTTGAACAGAGCTGTCAGAGGTGCATCGAGCACCTCCCTGAGCTCCCTCAGTATCCGTCTGGTCCCATTGCCTTGTCTACTTTAATTGTACAAGTTCCTTGAGGTCTCTTTCCTCTGTAAAAGGACTAGTGTCTACCTCCCTTCCTTTAATGCCCTTGTCCCTCATCTTTGGCCCATCACCTACCATTTCCTCTGTAATTATCAAACAAAAGTAATTGTTCAATACGTCTGCTGATTTTTGGTTCTCTTCCTCACAACCCCCTCCTTCCCCTTTTAGCCTTACTATCCCTCCTTTGGTCTTTCTCTTCTTGGTTATATATCTCAAGAATGTTTTATCCCCTTTTTACTGACTGGGTAACATTGTCCTATATTTGCACCTTCGCACTCCTAACTGCTCTACCTGCCTTTCTTTGTTTCTCCTGGTAACTGTCCCTATCCTTCTCCTTCTGTGTCCTCTTGTACCTTCTATATGCTAGTTGTTTTGCCCTTACTTTTTTTGCTACTTTTCTAGAGAACCATAGCAGTCTCTTTTTTTCTTTTGCCCTTGTTAACCTGCTTGACACAGGGATTTGTTGCCTTTTCAATGCCCCCCATTATTTTTGCCCATTGTTCCTCGACTCAGTAGTTATACAGTAGCTGGTCTGGGAACTTCATCTATTTATGAAAAATTATTAAAGCTGAATCATGAAGACTTACTAAGTTCTTTGAATCCATTACCTGACTAATATTAGAAATTTGACAGGATGAAGCATTAATTTCTGTCTTTTGAGATAAGAGCTTAAATCCTTTACTGCTTATTTTTCACTATAATAAACTCTTGAGAATAATGTTATTTGATTACAAATGTTGCAACATAATCTATGTGTTAAAGAATATTTTAAGGCAGATAGGAAAGTGGTAGCATCTGATAACACCAGTTCAAGAATTTCAGGTGCAGGAAAAGATTAATTACATAGTGAAGTGCAAACACTACATAAATCAGCTGTTCTATGTCTCTTACACTGGGGTAATTATAGTATGCACTACCTGAGATGTTGAGCATCAGTAGTTGAGTTGTTAGGAATTTTTTTTCCTACATGTAAATCTCATAGAATGTCCATTTTCTATATCTGTGTAACCCTAGATATACTGCAACTATGGTAAATGTTATAAAAATTCTTAGTGCACAAACATATTTTGTTGTGGGTAACCAAACAGCTTTGACATGGTATCTTATCATAGTTTTCAGAAAAAGTAAAAACAAAAATATTTTTGCTCCACTAACAAAAAATTGGTAAGAGGCTCTCTTCTCATTTTGTAGTTTATCTTCCCACAGATTCATTTGACCTTTCTGCTGGTCATCAGCACTCTTTCTCTGAACGTGAGCTGGGGAGTGTTGCCCGCTGCAGCATGGGCCAGCTTGGGGATGTACACATCTGGGGACTGGCATCACAGTGATCCCGTGCAGTGAGCTGAGGAGTGCTGCCCACTGCAGCATGGGCCAGCTTGGGGATGTACACATCTGGGGACTGGCATCACAGTGATCCCTTGCAGTGAGCTGGGGAGTGCTGCCCAGTGCGATATGGGTCAGCCTGGGGAGGGACACATCTGGGGTCTGGCATCACAGTGGCCTCTTGCAGTGAGCTAGGGAGTGTTGCCAAGTATGTACTGTTTTACTTTTTGTCTAGAAATTTCTCAGTAAACTATAAACAGAAGTTCTTTATTAAGTAAGCTGTTCTGGTCTAAAGAGAAACCCAGACAGGTCTCAATTCAACAGTGTCTTCTGCAGAACTCTCTAGAACCTAATAAAGAAAAAAAGTATTCTGCAAGAACAAACTACGTACACATTATAGTGTAAACCTGTCACTCAGTATTTGGTAACAGAGCCAACTAGAAGCTTTTACATTATGTTACATCTTACTTCTCATAAAAAAAAATGAAACTGTTCAGCAGCTATGCAATATGAATTGGGAATTGGATGAATGCCAATTGCATCCTATAAGCAATATAAAACAAACGTTATCACTTCAGTTCATAAGTTCATTCTCTGAGGTGGCTTTACCATACGACCAGCACAGGTGACATAAAAATTTCCCATGTCCTTTGTTTGTTTGCTGGGATCTGGCGACAAAGTCTGTAATGGTGGTGTTACTGGTTTAGAGTCATCTTGAGAAATCAAATCATCTGGTGGTGTGGCAACACTATTCTCAGAGTTTAAATCAGCACTGATTGAAGTTGGTTGAACATCCTGTGACTTGAGCAAATGTCGTCGGTTACGCCTGCATTCTCCTACATTGTCTGCTCATACTAGGTATGATCTTGGAGTGTGCAATTTTGCTGCAACAGTAGCGAGCTGCCATTTCCCATCAAGTCTCTGCATGCAAACTCTGTCTCCTTCCTGAATGAGAAGTAAGGCTTTGGTATTCCTGTTGTAGTATTTTGACTGATGACCCTGCTTCTTTCTCAACTTTTTCTGGGCCTGAGCTGGGCTAATGACCTTTGGCTTGAGCTGGTTGCTTGTAGATGGTAAAACTTAACACAGGCGATGACTCATCAGTAGTTGAGCAGGTGAGCCTATACCATCAACAGGCATATTCCTGTATTCCAAGATATGGATCCCCTCCATTTTGTTTAGCTTTTACCATTAAATGTTTCACAGTTTGTAAATTTTTTTTTTCTATTTTCACATTTGACTGTGGGTAACAGGGACTAGATGTCATTTGACTAAAATCATAATTACGTGCAAGATGTTTGAACTCTATTGAGTCATACTGAGGACCATTGTCAGACACCAACTCCTCAGGTATACCATATCGACCAAATAGTCCTTTGAGTTTACCAATCACAGTGGAGGTCAAAGTGTTTCTCAACCTTCTCAGCTCAAAATAGCGGCTGTAGTAGTCCACTACTAACAAATAACTTTCATTGTCCAGCATAAACAAGTCTGATGTCACTTTCTGCCATGGACGAGAGGGCACATCATGTGAATTCATGGGTTCCTTTGGATTTGACATGCAATGCTGTTGGCAGATTGGACACTTTAGTACAGTTTCTTCAATCTGGGTATTCATGCCTGGCCCTGCACTTACATTTTTTCCACTACCACATGTCCAGAATGGATAAGCTGTATTAATTCAGACCTCATTGATCTTGGTATTACAAGTCTGCCCCCTTTGAAAATCAAATTTCCCATGACTGTTAATTCCACATGGAAATTCCAGAATTCTGCCACTTCTGGCTGACAGAAATGTTTTGCCCTTGGCCAACCAGTGTTGATTGTTTCAAGCAGTGAGGATAACTGGAAATCTTTCTCAGTTTCCATCTTTAATTCTTTTAACTTCTGGTTTGATACAGGTACACTGGACATGACTTAATGAACTTGTGCTTCAAATGACTCTCCCATACTGTCCTGTCTAGCCAATGGCAGTCTGCTTAGCATGTCAGCAACTGGGGTATCTTTCTGTACCTGTATTTCATCAAAATGTCATATTTCTGCAGATGCAACATCATCCTCAGCAGTCTGGCTGGTGCTGCTAGAAGGTTTTTTTCATGATACTCTCCAGAGGTTTTGGTCTGAGTCTACGGTAACCTTTTTCACATAAACATACTGGAGGAATCTCTCAAAACCGAACACAATGGCATACATTTTTTTCTCAATTTGAGCGTAGCTCACTTCTGTAGTTGTGGGAGACTTGGATGAATAAGCCACTGGTTTTTGTTATTGCAGTAATACAGCCTCCAGTCCTCTCTTTGAAGCATCCACTTGGATTGCTACCTCTTTTCCTATGTCATAGTATGCTAAAGTGCCTGTACTGGCAATCAGCTGTTTCATATTCATGAAGGTAGCATTCTGTTGTGTGTCCCATTGAAACTCTGAGCCTTTCTTCAAAAGGTCTCTTAGTGGTGCTAAAATCTCCACAAGGCATGGTGTGAACTTTGTCAGATAACTTGCCATCCCTAATACAGTTTCTAGTTCTGCACAGCTCTCCAGTGGCCTCATTTCAGAGACTGCTGCAACATTAGTTGGGTCTGCCTTGAGACCTTTAGTATGTGGCCAAAATACCTTACTTCCATCGCCCTAATGGTGCATTTTTCTGAGTTCAGTTTGACCCCTTTCTCTTGAGATCTCTACAGCATGGCTTGCAAATTTGCATCATGCTTTTCTGTGGTAGCTCTATATACTAGAATATCATCCACATATGCTGCAACACCCTTGAGTCCTGTATAGGTTTAAACCACTTTCTTTTGAAACACTTCCTGGGCTGAGTGTATGTCAAAAGGTAAACGAGTGAATCAGTATCTTCCTTGTGGGGTATTGAATGTTGTGAGCATTGGCTTTCCTGGTCTAGTTTTATTTCCCAGTAACCAGATCTAGCATCCAGTACACTGAAATACTGGGCTCCGACCAACTTGCTTGTCATATCATCAAGTGTTGGAATTTGATAATGCTCACGCTTGATTGTCTGGCTCAAATCATGTGGGTCCAGGCACAGTTGTACCTCTCCTGGATGAGGTTTCTCCACTAGGTCCATAGAGTTCACCCACTCTGTGGGTTCACCTACCTTGATGATGATGCCTAAGTTTTCCATTCCTAGAATTTATTTTGCCAGTCATTCTCTGAGCACAAATGGGACCTTGCACAGAGCATGCAATACCAGGTCTTTAGTGGTATCCACTTTAATTTTGTATTCACCAGGAAACTGCCACAATTCATGGAAAACATCTTCATATTCTTTTATTGTATCATCAGGCTTGTCAGTTGCTGATTGCATTGGATATGGGCAATCCTCCACAGACATCACCAATTTAATCAATTTCAGATCCAGGCATGCCCTTAGCCCAAGCATGGGAGGTGCTTTTGTGTTTACAATGTAAAATTTTAGAAACTTTGCATCATTCTTATACTTACAGTCTGTAGTACACATGCCTTTCACATCCAAAGGCTCACCTCCATATCCAAGCAGTTTCTGGGTGGTGGACTCAAATGGCTTTTAAGGTCCTAATTGCTCAAACACTTTAGCAGGTATCTCATTGACTTGCTCACCTGTATCCAGTTTGAACTTTACCCGCTGATTGTTCAGCCCAATCATTATTTCTGTGAACACTTGGTCTGGGTGGGTCTCTGTGGCAGGGAGTGTTGATTTCCTTGAATACACTTGGGTGACTAACTCCATAAACACATCTTCAGTGCTATAGTGTGGTTTGTCATCTACTCCATGCACTTTTTGATTTACACATTTGCAAAATGGTTACCTCTTTTACATTTGTGACAAACTTACCCGTTGGCTGGTCACTCATCCAGTTTGTGTGATTTCCAACATCTGCCACATGCTTTCTGTGAGCTGGTTGCTTGTGGACTGCCTGCTTGGGGTTATCTGCTGCTTTACATTTGTGGTTGCCTGGGAGTATGGCACAGCTTGGCTATTCCATAAACCACTTCCTCTTTGGCCATGGTTTTCAATTGAGCGTGTGCCAATTCATGCATCTTAGCAATGTCCAGTACTTTGCTCAGATTGAGATCCACCCCGATTCATCAGTTTTTCCTGAACCTTTTGTGAATTTGTTCCAAACACTATTCTGTTCTGGATCATTTCATCCATGTCAGTGAATCCACAGTCTCTGGCTAGCAATTTTAATTCTGTCATAAATGGTTCCACTGATTCACCTACTCCTTGCACCTTATTGTAACATTTGTAGCTTGCAAACACTGGGCTGGTTTTTGGGGTGACATATTCTTCAAACCTATCATAATAGGTACTCAGTTTCTTTTTGTCTTCTGTTGACATGTCCATCCAAGTACTATGACTATCCCTACCTTTCTCTCTGACCCAAATGAACAGGTAACAGCACTTTTCTTCCTCTCTTTTGCCTTCAGAGGGCTCTTGAAAATGAGCTTGGCATGCTGCTTAAATTTCTTCCACTCCTCCGGAAGATTCATGCTTTCCCAGCTCATTCTGTGCAACTGCATCCCAAAAAATTCCATGATCTTTTCTGGTCTTCTGTTTGCTTGGCTGCTTCTCCACTTACAGAGACCTCTGACACCAATTACTGTTTCACTTTTTGTTTAGTAATTTCTTAGTAAACCTTAAGCAGAAGTTCTTTATTAAGTAAACTGCTCTGATCAAAAGAGAAACTCAGACAGGTCTCAATTCAACAGTGTATGCCACCGAATTATCTAGAATCTAACAAGAAAAAAGCATTCCACAAGAACTAACAACATACACATTATAATGTAAACCTAGCACTCAGTATTTGGTAGCAACACCATCTAGAGGCTCTTACATTATATTACAAAGTACAGCGTGAGCCAGACTAGGGCAGACACATCCAGGGTCCAGCATCTTTGTGGTCTCTCACAGTGACTTGGGGAGTGCTACTGAGTGCAGCATGAGCCAGCCTGGAAAGGGGCCATCCAGGGTTTAGCATCACAGTGGCCATATACAGCAAGCTGTGGAGAGAGCCTGGGGAGGGACAGATATGGGGTCTGACATCACAGTGGCCCCTTGCAGTGAACAGGGGAGTGTTGCTGGGTGCAGCTTGAGCTAATCTGTAGAGGGATACATCTGATGTCTGGCAACAGAGTGGTCAATCACAGTGAGTTGCTGAGTACAGCATGAGTCAGCCTGGGGAGGGACACATCTTGAGTCTGGCATTAAAGTGGCCCATCACAGTGAGCTGGGAAGGCAACCTTGGAAGGGATACATCTGGAGTCTATCAACACAGTGGCTCTTCACATTGAATAGGGAAATGCTGTCAAGTACAGTGTGAGCCAGCCTGGTGAGGGACGCATCACAGCAGCCCCAGCAGTGAGCTGGGAAGCTTGCTGTCTAGTGAGGAGGGCACTCTACCACCCTATGATATCTGAGGCCATCAGAGCCATGGTTTGGGGGAGTGTCTGTTGAGGTCACTGAAAGGGGCAGGAGTATCTGTTTAAATCCCCGCGCTGCTCGTACTGCAACTTATTAATGAGAAGCAAGTCCCCCTGAAGCTGTGTTCCCTGGTCTACAAACGAAAGGATATCATCAGCTGAGGAGCCAGAGTGAGAGACTGCCTTCTTACAAACTGTTTGTGTGACTTTGAATATCAGTTTGCAAATATTAGTGTTACGAGGGAATTTGGGGGAGTGTCTGCTGAGGTCACTGAAAGGGCAGGAGTATCTGTTTAAATCCTCGCCGTTTCAAGCAGTTGGAAGGAGAAGTGAGTGCTAGCGCCACTGCCTGCAGAAAATTGAGAAGATTACTTATGAGTTTTATCTGTTGGGTATAGTAGGGTTAGGAGGCTAACTGTAATTTAACTGAAGTTTATATTTAAAGAGTTAAGCTAGGTACCAGAGGGTGCTTAATAAATTATAATAGTAACTGTTAGATTTTATATTTAATTTATTTGGGAACTTATGTATAAATTAAAATTGCAGTTAGGATTGTAGTTATTTTAAATTTGTTGTAATATTTTAGTATTCTGGGAGTATTTATTTATTTACATTGTGTTGTTGTATTTATTTTGAGTGTGATTTGAAATGTTGCTGTTTCAGTTAGGAATCATGTGGTTGATGGGTGGTTATATGTTTTCCCCAGCCCCGAGGAATAATTTAAGTAATAGCAGACTCCAACTGCCCATTGACTCCTCGGAGTGATTGGGTACAAGGGGATACATTGAGTATAATTAATAGGGGGAATCAATCATCTAGTTATGTAATTTGTTCGGGTTTATTGACTGTCTGTCTTGAATCTCATTTATTTAAGTGGACTTCAATATACAAAGGCCTTTTGAAACATAGAAACATAGAAACATAGAAACATAGAAACATAGAAACATAGAAACATAGAAGTTGACGGCAGATAAGGACCGCAAGGCCCATCCAGTCTGCCCATTTATTTTTCTACCTTATAAATGTGCCATCGGCCTTTGCTCTGTCAGTGACCTATCTATTCATAGTCATTTGTATTGCTCCCTTATGCCTATCCCATGCCTGTTTGAAGCCCTGCACTGTATTCATAGCCACCACTTCTTGTGGTAAGCCATTCCATGCATCTACCACCTTTTCTGTGAAAAGAATTTCTCACATTCCCCTTAATCGGCCTCCTCTAATCTCATGCTGTGTCCTCTTGTCCTGCTATTTTTCTTATATTTAAACATGTTAGACTTTTCACCTTGTTTATGCCCTTAAGGTGTTTAAATGTCTCGATCATATCACCTCTCCCTCCTTTGCTCAAGGGTATACATATTGAGCTCGTTAATCTGTCCTTATATGTCTTCTGATGCAGTCCCTGCACCATTTTGGTTGCCCTTCTCTGGACTGCCTCAATTTGGTTAATGTCCTTGTGAAGGTGTGGCTCCAGTACTGCACGGTGCACTCCAGATGGGGCCTAACCAATGTCTTGTACAGAGGGATTATTACCCCTCTTACGACTTGTGATACCCCTACAATACACCCTAACACCCCCTAGCCTTACCTACTGCTTTAGAGGTCTGCTTGATGATTTTAGGTCATCAGTGATGATGATGCCCAAGTCTCTTCTTCCTTTGTGACTGCTAGCAACTCCTCCCAGCCTATAAGTGGCTTCAGGGTTTCTCTTCCCTATGTGCATGATTTTGCACTTCTTTGCATTAAATCCCAGTTGCCACTCTTCTGACCATTCTGCTAGTTTATCCAGATCTCTTCTCATTCTGCCCACCCCATCTGGATCATCTACTCTGTTGCAGATCTTGGTGTCATCTGCAAACAGACAAGCCTTACCCTCTAGTCCATCTCTGAGGTCACTAATGAAGATGTTGAATAGGACTGGCCCCAGGACTGATCCCTGAGGTACCCACTTGTGACTTGCATCTCTTCTGACTGTATACCATTTACCACCACTCTCTGTTTTCTGCCAGTCAACCAGTTTGCCACCCAGTTGACCAACTTCTGACCCACCCGAGCCTACCTAGCTTATTTATCAATCTTCTATGTGGAACAGTGTCAAAAGCTTTGCTGAAGTCAAGGTAGGCGACATCAACTGCTCCCCTTGGTCCACCACTCTGGTTACCCAGTCAAAGAAATCTATGAGATTAGTTTGACAGGACCTTCCTTTGTAAACCCATGCTGTCTTGGATCCTGTGCCCTATGGATTCCAGGTGTTGCACTATCCTTTCCTTAAGGAGTGCCCATAATCTTGCCCACTACTGAGGTAAGACTGACCGGTCTGTAGTTCCCCTCCTCCTCCCTGCTACCACTCTTGTGGAGTGGGATCACATGAGCCTTTCTCCAGTCTTCTGGGACCTCTCCTGTGCTCAGAGACTCACTAAACAATTCTGCTAATGGCTCTGCTAGTTCCTCCTTTAGCTCCTTAGTACCCTGGGATGTGGCCATCAGGTCCATTGCCTTATCCACCCTGAGCTTAGCAAGCTCTTGTAGGACCCTTTCTTTTGTGAAGGAGTAGTGCTCACCTCCTCCCCTGTGTCCATGATGCTGAGCTGTGGCCCTGCCCTCACCTTCTTTCAGTAAATACTGAGCAAAAGTATCTATTTAGGATAGATGCCTTACAGGGTCCCCTCCTCACATGCTCCCTTTTCTCCATTGCTTAGCAATACTCTCTGGACTTTCTCCTTTCACTAATGTATCTATAGAAAGTCTTGTCACCTTTTTACTGTTCGTACTAGTGTTTCCTCAGTTTGGGACTTTGCCTGCCTTACTGCCTTACCTGCTTCCCTTAGGCAGTTTGGTATGCCTCCATCTTCATCCCGCTGTGTTCCTTTATATTTTCTGAAGGCCAGCCTTTGGCTCTGACCTTTTCTCTATTATATTTGAGAACCAAAGTGGTTTCTTCTTCTTTGCACTTCCTTTCCTGTCTAACACAATGGGATGTTGCTTCAAGTATTGTATCCTTAATGCTTGCCCACTTTGCCTGTACCTCCTCACCTGTGTTTCTTTTTGCCAGGGCTAGCTTAACTCTGTTGGCCATCTTATCAAAGTCAGCTCCTCTGAAGTCCCATATTTTTGCCTTGGAATGGGATGATTTAGATGTAGTAGCCAAATTGAACCATACCATGTGATGGTCACTGGCCCCCAGGTGACCTTCTACCTGAGATCTGTGATCCCTTCTTTGTTAGTCAGTACTAGATCTAGGATAGCCCTGTCTCTTGTGGGTTGCTGTACCAGTTGTTTGAGGCCCTCCCCCTGCAGGGAATCCACTATGAGTCTAGTTCTGGCAGATGTTCTTGCTGGTATTGACCAATCTGTATCTGGCATGTTGAAGTCTCCCATTATCAGAACCTCCCTTTAGCTGTCATGTTTTGTATATCTTCTAACAGTAATGTGTCTATGTCCTCCTCTGGTCTGGGGGCCTGTAGACAACCCCAGTTCTTATGGCTGTCCCATTACCTGTTTCAGGGTGACCCACAGTTCTTCTGGCTCCTTATGTGTATTCTGAATTTCTGTAGCTTTGATATTTTCATTAACATACAGGGCCACCCTCCCCCCTTTTTGCACCTGGTCTCTTCTGAACAATACATATCCAGGTACTGAAGTCTCCAAGGTGGTTACTGGTAACCACGTCTCACTAATTGCTACTATGTCCAGTTTAGCCTCTGACATTATTGCCTGCAGGTCTGGGATCTTATTTCCCAGGCTGTGAGCATTTGTGTACATGATTTTCCATTGGCCAGATTTTGGTGTGTTAGTTGTTGGGTGAAGTTTGGCATTACCCCTGTGCATCGTATGGTGGGTTGGAGTCAAGATACAGTTTATTCAGATTGTTATGTGGCTAAGTATAGTAAGAAAATATTTAAATTGAAAAACCAGTTACATAAAGTTTGTAAAATGGTAATTATTATTAGCTTGATTATAAGTGGGGATATTCATCCTAATCCGGGACCCTGCATTAGCTTGGACTCTGTAAATTCTAACTCTAGTGAAGTTCTGGGTATGGATTTAACAGCTGATATTTTTAAAAATGATGGGATGAGAGTGGTCCATATTAATATTTGCAGTTTACTGAGGAAAATTGACCATTTAAGGAATGGATTAATAAATATAGCCCTGAAGTGGTTATTATTACGAGTCTTGGCTATCTGATAGGGTCCCTGATAGTATGGTTTATATTAATGGTTATAATTTATGGAGGAAAGACCGATCAAGAAGGGGCGGGGGAGTTATTATTTATGTACTTAGTTCTTTGGATGTTTCTACAGTTAACTGCCAAATGGATTGGGCAGATCTGAAGTTCTTCCTTTATTGCTTAATCTACCGTTTAGTAAACCTTTGCTACTATTGGGAATCTATCGTCCTCCAAAAGCCAGTATTGATGTGTTTCAGGTTTTTCAGGATTTTTTGGGTGATTATTTAAGCAGATATGAGTTTATATTATGTGGGGACATGAATGTAGACTGGAAAACTGTAGATGTTAATCACAGTATTGTTGAGATGTGTAATTCTCTGGGCATGACTCAGTTAATAGCTGAAGTAACTAGAGTGAATTCCAAATGACCACTTTCCTCTACAATTTTAGATTTATTGTTTACCACTGAACCAGTTAGGTATATTGCTAGTGGTGTTCTTCCAGATTCTTTTCGGAC
The DNA here is from genome assembly GCA_016271365.2 of Neoceratodus forsteri. NCBI lineage: Eukaryota > Metazoa > Chordata > Ceratodontiformes > Ceratodontidae > Neoceratodus > Neoceratodus forsteri. The sequence continues at coordinate 15,688,451 of CM028130.1, forward strand.
CATCAGATGATATATGCTATTAGAAATCAAAAAGAATTCAGAGAGTAGTAAAAACAGTTTATTATAGATCATTTAAATATTTTGATTATATAAATTTTATGTTAGATTTGGATGAGTTTAATTGGGAAGGTTGATTTGGTTCCTACAGTTGCTGAAGCCTGGAGATTATTTCAGGAGGATTTTTGACAATTTGTAATAGGCATGCCCCATTGAAAATTAGGAAAACAAAGTCTAATAATTCCCTTGGTATAATTCTTACTTATTTAAAATTAAGAAACAGCGGATAAGGCTTGGAAGGTGGCTAACAGCACAAAATTGGATAATGATTGGGTGAATTACAAACAGATGCGAAACTATTATAATTATGAACTTAAGAAGGTCAAAAAGATTATTGTAATAGGGAATTGAATTTAACCTGATTAATGATCCAAGGAAGTTTGGCAAGTTTTAAAAAGGTGAAAGGGATCAACAAGTGGATTATCCTGAGAAGTTTAAAATGGGATGCTAAGTCCCTATGGGCCTTCTGGTAGTGAATGGATTTAATGATCTTTTTATAGCAGTGGGAAAAAAGGCCTTACCACAGGTTAAGTCTTGTTTTTCTCCTTTAAATTCTCAAGGTAGAGTTATAGAGGCTGCCCCCTTGAAGGACAAGGAGTTTGTGTTTGAATTGATATCACCATCTGAAACACAAAATGCATTACTTAATATAAATACTAGGAAGGTTGGTGGATTGGATGGGATTCCTAGTATTTTGTTGAAATATGCTGCCTGGTTATTTCTTATCCCTGACTAGTATTTATAACATGTCTCTTATGAGTGGGGAAATTCTAAGTATGGAAATCAGCTAAAATTATTCCAGTTTATAAGAACGGACTTAGGTCTTTAATGGAGAACTATAGGCCTATATCACTATTACCAATAGTAGCTAAGGTTTTTGAAAGATTGATAGCAAAACAACTTCAATCTTATTTGGAAAATGGTAGGTTGATTAATAAGTTTCAATCTGGCTTTAGGCCCTTGCATGGTACAACCTCTGCCTTGTTGAAGGTTACTCAGGATATTGTGGGTGCTCTGGACAGGGGGATGTTGGTGGGAGCAATTTTTGTAGATCTATCCAGGCCATTTGATACCCTGGACCACGGCATCCTCCTGTCCAGACTACCTGCTTTGGGAATTTCAATAAAGGTGATTAGGTGGTTGGAGGCTTATTTAACTGGTAGGAATCAAATGGTTTCAGTGAATGGATGGGATTCTGGTTTTAGGGAGATCATATCTGGGGTACCCCAAGGATCCATTTTAGGTCTGATATATTTAATTTATACATGAATAATTTTGTATTGACTAATTCTGATGTACAGTGTCATCTGTATGCAGATGATACTATTATTTATCTGAAAGGATTATTATCAACTCAGATAGAATTTACTCTCCCAGAAAGCATTTGATGAGCTTCAGTTATTCTATAGAGAATCTAATCTTGTTCTTAATCCAAAAAAATCCCAGGTAATACTTTTTTCCAGGGAAAATAATGAGACTTATTCCAATTTGGGTTTGAGTGTAGTGACAGTGGATAACATTGCTCTAGAACAAGTCCAATGTTATAAATATTTAGGGATGTATATGGATAGATCATTGAACTGGACTTTCCATATAGAACAAACAATTAAAAAAGGTTAATTGTCATTTGGGTGCACTTTACAGAGTTAGGAATTGTATGGATGTTAATGTAAGGAAACAGGTAGCCATGGCTACCTTGATCCCTTTGTTGGACTTTGGGGATATTATTTATACGGGGGCTACCTCAACCCAGTTGGCTAGATTAGATGTTTCCTTTAATAAAATAGCTAGGTTTATTTTAGATGTTCCTAAGAGAACTCATAGGAAAGAGTTATACCAATCTTTAAATTGGATGAGTCCTAAAGATAGAAGGATATGTCATGTTTTGATATATATGGTTAAATTAGTTAGGGGTAGGGTACCAGATTATATTACTGAGGAATTTCAGTTTAGGATAATTAGAGGAGGGTTACATTCTGCTGTGGGTATGGAATTTGTTTTGCCGAGAAGAAGGACGGAGTTGGGTAGAGAACATTTTTTTCATTTGGGTCCTAGTTTATGGAATTCACTCCCAAGTTACCTGAGGCCAATTGGATCCGGCCCTAATTTGAGTGCAATAAAAAGTTGGTTTAAATCTGAAGCAGTCAAAAGGTTAAAAGATGATTAATTATGTAGGTTTTGTTATATATTTTGTCCTATAATAGGGCATATAACAGTATCTTAAGTATGTAATTTTGTTGTATGTTGTTTGGGTGTATGTGTTATTGTAAATAATTTTTTTTTTGTGTGTGTGTATTTTACGATTTTGTTAATTATGTATGTATTTAAGTATGTGTTAAGGACCTCACTGGAAATGAGCTTGTCTCAGTTGAGCCTCCTATTCTTTTGCTTGTCAACTGAATAAAATTTTTACTACTACTACTACTACTACTACATCTGGGGTCTGGTATCACAGTGGCCCCTTACAGTGAGCAGTGGAGTGCTACCACAAATTGTGAGCCAGCCTCAGGAGGTACACACATCTGAAGCCCAGCATAACAGTGGCCCCTCGCAGTAAGATGGGGAGCCAGCTCGGGGAGAGATGCATGTAGGATTCAGCATCACGGGGGCCTCTTGCTGTGAGCAGGGGTGTGCTGCCAGGCAGCATGAGCCTGCCTAGGTGGGACGGGACATACCTGGGGTCTGGCATCACAGCAGCCCCAGCAGTGAGCTGGGAAGCTTGCTGTCTAGTGAGGATGGCACTCTACCACCCTATGATATCTGAGGCCATCAGAGCCATGGTTTGATACTAGGGAGGTGAGAGGGACTTGTAGCAAGGAAAGAGAGAAAAAACAAAACAAAATGTGCCTTGAGTCATCTCAGTGATGATTGATGGCTCCCTCAGTTTCCGTTCCATGTTGATCCATGCTGGCCTCAGTGATGGGTGGATGGTTTTCAGGGCTGGTTGTGACAGACAGGAGCCAGAACAAAATGAGATAGTGTAGCAACTCAAGGGCCAAATAGTTATTTAGACAAAAAAGCAAAAATTGTAAATGATATGAGTGATAGAAAAACACACTTGAAAACAAAACATGTCCCAGAAAAGCAAGCTGCACTTGTTGATGTTCATAGGGCCTGATTCTCAGAAGGCTCTTGTCTCCTTCCCATGTACTAGGAAATGTTGCAAAGTCCTCCCTTTGCACAGAATGTGCACATCAGGGCACTCTGGGATATTCATGTAGAGGGACACTTGCCCCCTCCATACCGAATCTTGGTCCACACACTTTTCTATGCAGGCAGCTGGGATGGGGCCAGTACAGGGGATGGACATTAATGCCATTCAAGACCAGCAGAAAGGATGGAGGCTACATAGCCCTAAGGGCTACAGTAGTGGCTACCCCCCCAATCACCACCATCCACTTAAAACCGTTGTTAATTTGGTGGCAGTGGTTAACAGGATGCATATATGTTACTTATGTACATTCATGTATTATATATAAACAGTAAAACATTATTTAACCATACAGGTTGGTGATCCCCAAATGTATTACATAATAAAAGTCTAGGTACTAATAAGTCACGGTCATTTTGCTTTCTTTCAGGGCATAACCCATCACTGCACACAACGCACAGTACAGTAACTAGAATACTGCATGGTCATAAAATGAAACTCATTTGCATTATTTATTCAGTGCTAAAAATTGTCTTTGATTTGCCTTTGCATACTCTGCCCTGTCCCCTGTGCAGTCACGAATGTAACAATATCCAGGCACTGCCATTTCGTTTGCCATTTTCAAGTGCGGGATGCTGCTCGAGGTATACCACTATAACTCTGAGACTAACATGTGCTCCAGTTGCTGTAACTGGAAGTGGGGTAGTTCTAGCTCCTCCCTGGATTGCTAATCTGTCTGAATTGGCCCCTCCTTTGGACAAGTTATCTATAGGTTATTAGTTTTGGTAATTAGAGATAAAGTCTCGATATAGTCCCCCAGTGACACAAACGTCTGAGCTGACATGTATTTATTTATTTTGTTTATTTCAGTTGCAGATTAATGCAGTTGTGCCATGATGGCTCTTTTACAAAGGTTCCATGTCAAGTGGATGCAAGACAAAAAATTACATAAGTAGATTGCTGAACAAACCAAGAAGACAACTAGTTAAAAAGCAGATTAAGTAAAGAACAAGTAGGCAGTTACATTGACTGCAATGGTTACATGAATTCAGAAGTGCATTAAGGACATTAAAAACAAGATACACTAAAATATAGAGACTGGCATCTAAGAAATCAATCTGATGCTAAGTGCAAGGTAACAAGGAGGTAGACTGAGACGGCTTTGTCTCGAGGTAGGAAAGTGGAGTGAGGGGAAAGGGACTATTGCAAAGAGCAGGAGTTTGGAGACAGCCACCATGGGGCTTTGTCAGGAAGGGGGTAGGAGAGAGGAGAGAAGGGGAATAGGTAGGGAGAGAAAGGAGGGAGAGGGAGGGTCTCTCATGGTGATGGTAGTAGCCTGCATTTAGGAACTGCAGTCACATTGGTTACTTTGGGCAAGAAGGATTTGCAGGTCTCTTTTAAATAGGTCAGTTTTCTTATGCTCCAGGGCGGTAGTGGGGAGTCCGTTAATCCATGTGGGCCCACGGTAGGAGAGTGACCGTTGTGCTAGGGAGGTTCTTTTGACAGGGACATGGAGCGCTCCTTTAGCTGTTCTTCTAGTGACCTTTGAGGAGAGGTTGTGCTGGAACAAGGCAGTAGTAGATTCGGGGGTGAGACCTCTCGGGGCTTTTTTACCAATTAGGCAAGCCTGATACTTGGCCCTGAGGTGTAACGGGAGCCAGCCAGTAGTGGAGTAGGGAGTGCAAGTATGAGTACAGTGTTTGGCCCCAAGGACCAGACGGCAAGCCTTGTTGGTTAGTAGTTTTACGCGTTTTAGAGCTGTATCAGTAGTAGCACTGTAAATTTATTTATTTATTTAGTGATTCAGAAAAAACCTTTGAGCACAAGCTCTTTTACAAAGGTTTCACATCATAGATGCCAAAACAAAGTACAATAGGAGAAAGCAAAGGTACATTACAATGAACGATACAGCTTGGATTCAGAACTTACAGGATGACTCAAAACATAGGCAAAGGTTAATACAACAAGAAAAACACTTTATGAGGGTGGGGGAGGGATAAGCAGCCACAAAGTGCCTTGTCAGTAGTTCAGAGGGATGGGCATAGCTGGCAGTGGGGTGAAGAAAGGAGGTATGAGAGAGAGGTAGGTACTGCGGTGGAGGTGAAGGGTGGGAGAAGAAGGGTGATAAGGTATAGGGAGAAATAGGGGGTGAGGGGTGGCTGAGTGGAAAAGACATGCTACAGTAATGGGTGGGGTGCGAGCGGGCATGGTCAGGCAGCTTGCATTAGTAGTGAATGTTAGGGAAACTCATGTGACTGGGAGTTGGGGGAGGGGGAAGGTAGGGTGGTGGGTGCCGAAGGAGCATGACGTGAACTGATTGCTGAGGAAAGTCATGAGATGGGACAGAGGGAGGGGGTACCTGAGGCCTGCCTATTGCTTGCTGGAGGGCAGAGAGAGCAGGCTAAGAGCCTCAGGGGTCATGGTTTGCCTGTTGCTATAAAGGATGCCGAGTTTAATATTAGCAGATTTGACAACGTGGTCTATATGGTATGCGAAGGAGAGGGTGTCATCAAGGTGAATTCTGAGATATTTAAAGGTAGAGACTTGTTCAATGGCACCTCCTTTTTGGCTAAGGATAGACAGGGGTTCAGCATTCCTTTTCACGTGTGGCACAGTGAGGAACATAATTTTTGTTTTTTTATAATTTAGTAGGAGTCGGTTTTGGGAGAACCAGGTCTCAAATAATGCAAAACGATAACGATACTGTAGATTTTTTGAAATTTCTGATGAGTGATTACCAGGCACTGAGATAATTGCATTGTCTGCATAGAGCAGCATTTTTGGGGGACAAGCAATGGGGAGGGAATTTATAAAGAGACTGAAGAGAAGTGGTCCAAAGATTAAGCCTTGGAGGACCACCAGTGTTACCTTTCTGGGGTCAGAAGTTACCCCTCCTATGCTCACACACTGTATTCTGTGAGAAAGTTAGCTGTTAAGCCAGGAGATGGTATCTACTGACAGTCCTGTGAACTGTTTCCCTATAACTAATTACTTTAAATAATACTTAAAGGCATTTAGAACAGTGTACCTTTTAAGCATTCAGAAGCATAAACCCAGTCATTTAAAGCACAGAACCATTCCACCTATGTTAAGAGCTCAAGAAGCTACAATATTTCAAACACTCTAACAGCTTCACTTACCAATAGGAAGGGGGGATCTACTACAAAGGGAATTCAAGGTGCATTGTGAACCGAAATACTTATTTTAAACTAACAGCACTAGAAACACTAGAGCACTTAAGGGATTAATAACACTAAAAAGCAGCAGCTGAAGTTAACAAATCTATCTTTTCACTGCTTGCTTTCCTTGTTTAACCTACTACAGGATTGTTTTCTAGATTTGAAATAGGGGCTTAATTTCTTCTTTTTAACACAGAAGCAGTCTTCCCATTTGAAAAGTCAAAACAACTGTCCCTCTCGTTTAACCAAGCAGTACAAACAAGGAAGACCAAAAGGGGCAAATCTTTTACTTTTAATTTAGGTGTTTCGGGCTGGCAGTTACATTCACAGACACTGCCTTGCCCTGAAACACACCACTAGAGTCAGCATTTCTATCATTAAGCCTATACAGGCTCTCAAACAGGCATTTCTGCATCCATCCTGCAGAGCATATGCAAGCTCCCAAAGGCAGCATTTAAATGCAGACATGGAAATACCTCAGCAAAGGCACATTATTTTAAAACCTGTATACTTTTTATTTTACTATCATTTCCACTACCTATCCACTATTAAATGGTGGAAATACTTTTAACCAGCGTACAGGACACATACACGCTATCAAACAGGGAAAATACAATACCTCTCTGAGCAGTAGCTTGAGAAGCAGGCAAGAGAAACGGCTCTCATTACCAATGGGCAGCATAGCAACCCTCACAGAAGCTTTCTCATATTTACTGCTGCTCTCATCTTAAAAAGGGGGGATACAAACCTTTGACCATTCCTTACCATAACTACCCTTCCCCTTTACTCTACCTAAAGCACTTCGGGTTATAAATCGGCGCTATACCAAGCGCCTTCATTACATTTTACTTTATTTTACTGTCACAATATATTTCCACACGACTGCTACTTTATTTAGTCACTGAATAAATGCAGCCTGAATATATAACCAGTAAAACCACACCACTAGGAGAAAATCACAATCCCAAGACTTTTCTCCACCTACTAGCTTCTACTAGATTTATTTTTCAGTTTTTATCCTTAAAAAGCACACCTTGCGTTGTGGAGCACCATTTTTCTCCAAACCCTTTCCAAGGATACTACCTATTTTTCTGGCCCCCTACTCATCACAGGAGCAACCTGTGACAGGGTGGAGAAAGGTAAAGGCTTAATGGCAGGGACAAGGGGGAATCGTTTGATAACTGGGAAAGAGTGAGAGCAAAAGAGAGCATCAGGACTTGATTACAATATAGGCCTCCTCCAGGAATGAATTGGACACCAGTAGCTGCAGGTAAGGAGAGGGAGATGGGCTTGACTACACTTGGATATGGAATCAGGATTGGATTCCAGTTAATCCAGTCCTAATTCCTCATCCAAAATGGGCTTTTTTTTTTAACATAGAAGATTTTATTAAGATTTTCCAGTTTTTACATTGCATTTCCATATTCATTTCTCTCATACGTGTAGGAGGATCCTCATGATCCAAATTCTTACAGTATACATTATATTACAAGAGGCTAGACACATATAATCTGCACATATACATTCATATATAAATACAGTCTCTCCTTCTTATTTGTAGCTACTCATTTATTAATAGGCAACTAGGGTATGTAAAGTGGTCTACCTAAGGGCTGGTGGGGGGAGAGCTATACAGAGAGGGGGAGGGGCTTTACACAATGGTGAGTTAAGATAAGAATCCCATATTTTATGGAAGTGAACCATTTGACCCAGATGAACATAGGTCAACCCTTCCAATAATGCTAGTTTGGCTATAGCTGCATGCCATTGTCTTATACTTGGACTGATAACCTGTCTCCACTGCATTAAAAGGAGCCGTTTGGCCTCTAATAGGGCCGCCATGACCCACTCTTGGAGGGCCTTTGGCAGTATAGAAAGGCTAGACATATCTCCCAGCAAAAGTTTAGGATCTAACTGGAGGTTCCTTATGCCTAATACTAAGCAGCAATCTCGTCTAATTGCATCCCAGAAAACAGAGAGTTGTGGGCATTCCCACAATATGTGAAAAAGGTGGGCTCTGGGTTGTTGGCATCTCCAACAGTTGGAGTGTGGCATTAATTTTGCCAAACATAGGACGGCCGGATTTCTGTACCAGCACAGCAATATTTTTAACTGTATTAGTTGGCTTTTGGAATCTTTATACAGTTTATGTACATTTTGAAGACATTTAGCCCATGTAGTGCTAGGTATAGTTACCCCTATCTCGGTCTCCCATCAGGTTCTGCAATGCTCTGTGGGGTCTGATTGAGAGTCTCTACCTATAGCATAGAATTTACCTATATGACCACGTGAGGAAGTTTCCTTATGTAGAGTGGTAAGCCACTTCCATTTATTATCCGGTCTTATTTGGGCAGAAAGGGCATAGGCAAGGCTGTGTATTTGGAGATATTGCCACAAGTCAGTATTTAAAAGATTAAATTTATCCTTTAACTGGACAAAGGATAATAATGTATTCATGCCAGGCATCATGATGTCTTTCACAAAGTGAATACCCTTTTTTTCCCAAACAGTCCATTTAAGAGGTTGTCCCTCTAATGTTATAAAGGTGTTGTGCCATAGCTCTACATACGCCAGAGGTGGGGCCCACACATTCTTAGGGGTATGGGAGAGGGTCATAATGCGATGCCAGGCATATCGGGAGTGACGTATATCTGGAGATAGGCCCTTTCCTGTAGAGCCACTAAAGCTCAGCAAGGACCTAAGTTGGATTGGGGCCGCCATGTCTATTTCAAGGCCAACCCACACTGGACAAGGTGTATTGGGTGGTACAAACCACTTTGTTATTTGTGCCTCAGTACATGCTAGATGATAGTTCAGAAACCAAGGGGCTCCAAGGCCTCCTTTAGTCCAATGAGACCTAAGTTGGTTTTTCCCCCATCTATGTGCCTTCTTCTCCCATATTAGATTACAGACCATCTTCTCAAGGGAAACAAAGAGTTTGGGAGATATTCGTCTTGGAAGATTATTAAATAAATATAGTACCCTAGGAAGTAATAGCATTCGCACTGCAGCCACTCTACCCATCAAACATAAATGTAGTTTTTTCCATCTTTCCATTTCTGCATTTGGTTGTTTTAGCAGAGGGGAAACGTTAGCTGATTCAAAATTTTCCCAATTAGAAGGTATATAGATCCCAGATAGGGAAAAGCCTGCGGAACCCATTCAAGTTCTGTGCCATGAAGGCATTCCCGTGAGCAGAGTGAGTTCAGTGGGGCCAGTACAGTCTTTAGTTGATTGATCTGCAGGCCTGATAGAGCCGCAAAGTTTTTAAGAACTGAGAGAGCTATTGGTAATGAATCTTGGGGGTGAGATAGGGTAAGTAGAAGATCGTCTGCATAGGCTGCTACAGTATAGGATTTGTTGTGTGCTGGTATGCCTGTAAGCCCTTCCGTATTATCAAGAGCATGAAGTAGGGGGTCTAGGGCAATTAGAAATAGAAGGGGGGATGGGGACATCCTTGTTGGGTGCCCCTATATAATGGAAAGAAGGAAGAAATGGTGGAATTAGTGAGAATCTTGGCCTTTGGAGAATTATAGAGGGTCAAGTCCCATGAGCAGAATTGGGGACCAAATCCATATATATGAAGGACCTCGCGGGGGTAATTCCATTCTACGGAATCAAAAGCCTTTGCAAAATCAACCGCTAGGGCAGCCATAGGGATTTTAGCTCTATTTGCCAGCCACTTTAAATTCAATAACAATCTAGTATTGTCTGAACCCACCTTTCCAGGCATAAAACCAACTTGGTATGGATGGATAATTGAATCCAGAATATTCTGCAATCTGGTAGCTAATATTTTAGCCAGGATCTTTGAGTCCACTGGCATTAATGATATGGGGCAAAAATTAAAACAATTCAGGGAATCATCAGATTTCTTTTAGGTATTACTATAATTAAAGCCTCATTCATTGTGGTGGGGAGGGAGCCTGAAGAATGGGCACATTGCAGAGCAAGCAACAAGGGATTTACAATTTCCTGGTCCAAGGCTTGATATAGCTCAATGGTCATTCAGTCTGGCCCTGGGGCTTTCCCCTTGGCCATGCAAAATAGGGCCTGTCGCACCTCAGTCTCTGATATAGGGCAGTCTAAAAGGTCAACTTGTTCCTGAGTCAATGAGGGTATTGTAATATTTTTACAAAACTGACACAGTTTATTTGAGAGCTGTTCCCTCGTATCTATGGATTTGGATTGGTATATGGTCTGAAATAATTTTTCATGGTCTCATTATGCCCTTCGAGTCACTAACTATGGAGCCTGTGGGGGTGCGGAGGGCATGTATTTTTGAGGATGCTTGCTGCTTCCACAATTGGAAGGCAAGGAACTTCCCCTTTATCTCCTCCTTCCCAATATCGATGTTTAGCCTTAAACAAAGTCCATTCTGTCTTATGATGTAAATGTGAGTTTATTCGATATTTAAGTCCTACGATGTGCCTCATCAGCGAGGGGTCCCTAGAAGCAATAGTCTGGGAGGCTTTACAATGACCCTACAGGTCAGTGAGTTCTGATTGCAGCATCGCTATCTCTTTTTTCCAGGTTTTATTCCGGTTTGCAGCAAAGGCGATTATATGGCCTCTGAGAATGGTCTTAAATGCTTCCCAGACTATGCCTGCCAAGACTTCTCCAGCCTTATTAAAAGTAAAAAATTCCCAAGCTGCTTTCTGCATTTCTTGTTGGAATTCAGGATCTTTAACTAAGAGGGGGTTACATCTCCATCTTGTACCACCATTTCGACTCTTGGGGCAATATAAGTAGGTGTCACAGGTGCATGGTCTGATATGATTATATTGCCTATGCTACTGTTCGAGATAGCACTCGAGGCTGGCTGGTTAGCTAACCATTAGTCAATGTGACTATAGGTGTCATGCGGAGAGGAGTAGTATGTATAATCATGGCCTGATGGATGATCACGCCTCCAGACGTCCACTTGGCCCCACTCTGCTATCATTTACTGCAGGGCTGCATGTGCCTTTGTGTGGATTTGGGGGGGGGTAGCACAAGATTTATAGAGTTATAGAAGTCAGAAGAGGAAGGAAGCATATTCAATTCAATGCCTTACAGTAACTGGTAATTGCTGTTTTTCTTTTAGATTTGGATTGTGGGCTTTGGTGACACTGTACTTTCTTTGTTGTCTTTACTGAGAATTGTTTTTGGGCTATTGAGGATTTAAAACGTAGTGGTGGTGAATTCTTTGCTGTCTTTGGTTGCTGCAAATTTTGGCCCCCCCTTCCCCCAACTCTTGATTATATGCCCTGTTAAATCTGATTGACAGGAGCTAAACACTTGGTATAGCAGGGGGTGTGGAGTAGGAGAGGCATACCAGGAAAGGAACAGCAGCAAGCGAAGAGGTGACTGCTCTCTCAGTGGAAGGGAAGTAAATGCAAATCTAGGAGCTTTCATTATTACTTCTTCGCATTGTTATTGCATTGGGGAAAGGAGGAGTAGGAGTTTGAAGAAGGTTGTGCAATGGCTACTTAAAGTCTGTTTTTGAGTGTGGATAGGAAGGATAAGAATATAAAAAGCAGTTACTAACATACTAACTTACTATTTGCCAGCAGATTAGGCCTTATGGTCTATCGAGTCTGCTCGAACCTAGATCCTTAGTTGGGTGCGAGACCCTCCCATCCCTTGTGCTCCAGAAACCCCTATCATCCATCCCCACCCCCGGACAGTCCATCATCTGATACATCCACTTCTGTGTCTGTCCCACCCTCTCTTAAAGCCCTCCACTGTGGATCTCTGAACCAGCTCACCAGGCAGAGCATTCCAAGGGTCCACCACCCTCTCAGTGAAGAACCTCCTCCTCTTTTCCCCCCTCACCCTTCCACCTTCCAACTTCAAACCATGCCCTCTGGTGATGCCTCCCTGCTTTAGTCTAAAGATCCCCTCCATGTTTACCCTATTTATTCCCTTGAGGTACTTGAAGACCTCAATCATGTCCCCCCTGTCTCTCCTCTCCTCCAATGAATACAGGCAGAGCTCCTCAAGTCTGTCCTCGTAAGTCAAATCCCCTAGCCCTCGTATCATCTTTGTTGCCCTCCTCTGTACCCTCTCCAGGAGCTGTATGTCCCTCTTCAAGTGTGGTCTCCAGTACTGTACACAGTACTCAAGGTGTGGTCTAACCAGTCCATTGTACAGCGGCAGAATCACTTCCTTGCTCCTAGAGGTGATCCCCTTTATGATGCATCCCAACATCCTGTTTGCCTTGCTAGCTGCTCTCCTGCACTGCTCAGAGTTATTCATACATGTATCCACCATGACCCCTAGGTCTTTTTCCCCTGTTGAGGCCTCCAGCACCTCCCCTCCCAGGGTGTACCTGTGTTTAGGGTTTCCCACCAAGATGCAACACCTTGCACTTGGTGATATTGAAATTTAATTTCCATGTGTGAGCCCAGCTTTCCAGGGTGTCCAGGTCCCCTTGCAGGGCCAACCTCCCCTCTTCTCCCTCAACTACTGCTCCCATCTTGGAGTCATCTGCGAAAAGACTCATTTCACACCCTATACCATCCCTGATGTCTGATATGTATGCATTAAACAGGATTGGACCCAGGACCGAGCCCTGTGGTACCCTACTACCAACCTCTGTAGGGTCTTAGAGCTCCCCACAGACCACTACTCTCTGAGTGCATCCAGCTATCCAGTTTTCAATCCATCTGACCATCAAAGGGCCTGCCCTAACCCCATCAGTTTCTCCACCAGACCATTGTAGACAGAGTCAAACGCCTTGCTGAAGTCCAAGAATAATACATCCACAGGCTTACCCTGTCCAGTTCTGATGTTACCCATTCATAGAACTCCACAAGGTTGGTTTGACATGATCTACCTGGCACAAACCCATGCTGCCGACTATCCAGACCTCCCACCTCCTCCAAGTAAACCCCCAATCGTTCCTTTAGTATACTCCCCATTAATTTTCCCACCACCGAGGTTAAACTGATGGGTCTATAGTTTTCTGGTACTTCCTTTGACCCTCCTTTATGGATTGGTACCACATGTGCCTCTCGCCAATCCCTAGGTACCCTCCCTGTCTCAAGTGACCTGCTGAAGAGCTCCACCAGGGGTGCAGCCAGTATGTCCGCCAATTCCCATAGTACTCTCGGATGAATGCCATCCGGCCCAGGAGACTTGTCTTTCTTTAGGGCCTTGAGGGCAAACCACACCCTTTTGGCTGGGATGGCATCATCCGTCCCCTCCACCTTACTGGTCTTTTTATCCTTATCCAGATGTGACACCCCTGGGGTACCTTTCCTTCCCTTTTGCTCCATTTCTGTTGCTCCCCTGATCCCACTCCCTGCCGCTTCTATCCCCTTTGTGCCTTGCTTTGTAGATATCCCATCCCTCCCTAGTGAACACAGAGGCAAAGTACTCTTTAAATACCTCTGCCTGGTCCCTCGCCTCTTCCACCCACCCTCCTTCTGATCTCAATCTGCTGAGATGGCCCTTAGTTTTTCTCTGCTCCCCAATGTACCGGAAGAACCCCTTTTCCCCTCCATGTATCCCCTGTGCCAGCCGTTGATCTTTACTGGACTTTGCTCCCCTCACCATGTGGGTGACTTTTCTAGATGCAAGCTGGTACATTTCCTTATCCCTATCCTCTTGTTGTTTTATATTTTTGTAAGTCGCCTCTTTTCTCTGACTGCTACCTGGACCTCACTGGACCACCAGCATGGTTTATGTGACCTTGCTCCCTTACGCTTCAACTTAGCGGCAGATCCTGACTGCCTCATGAAGTCCCCGTTTATGACCTCCCATCTCCTTTCCACACTTGTCGTTGAGGTAATCCCTTCAAGTGATCCTTGAGAATATTTCCATGCCCATAAAGTCTGCTCCCATGAAGTCCACTGCCAGTGTCCTAGATCTCACCCCCACTACCCCAATGCTTATTTGAAACCAGACAGTATTGTGGTCACTCCCAGTCAGGGGTCCTGTACAACCATGTCCCTACCAGATCCCCATCTGCCAGAACCACATCCAGGACATGCCCTCCCTTGTGGGCTCCATCACATGCTGTGTTAAGAACACATCCTGGAAGCCATCCAGCAGCCTCTGCTCCTTGGCCACCTTAGAGACATGGTTCCCCATTGTACCTGGCATATTAAGGTCCCCATCAACACCACTCCTTCCCCTTTTGGACCACACTGGGCAATGATATTGTCCAGCAAACCATCCTCTAGAACATCACTCAACCGGGGGCCTATATGCTACTCCCAGCTTGACCTTATCTCCTGCTGGGGATCGTAAGGTGACCCATAAGGCCTCCACGTTTCCCTCTGCCTCTTCTACCATAGCAATTTCTATGTCATCTCTAATGAACATAGCCACTCCACCCCCTCTGCCCTCCTTTCTATCCTTCCTAAGCATAGTGTACCCCCGTACATTTAGGTCCCAGTCATGGTTTTTGTTGGCCCACATTTCCGTGACTGCCGCCACATCCACCCGCCCCTCGAACAGCATGGCCTGGAACTCTGGCAACTTGTTTCCCAAACTCCTGGCATTTACTAACACTAACCCCCACCCCTTATCCCTGATCCTCTTTGTCGAACCCCACCCAGATTCCTTATACTTCCATCCTCCCCCTGCTCCTCCTGAAACCTCCACCTCTGGTCTGTTTCCCCCCTCCCCCCTTGGGCTTGAAGGCTACTCCCCTCATCTGGAGGGAGGGCTTCTGGTCAGCCCCTCCTTATCCTTCCCCCCTTACAAGTTTAAACTCCACCTTTCTTGTATGTAGTCAGCCATCCCCTGTTTAAGGACTTCCTTCCTAATGGGGCAAGATGAAACCTGTCCTTGGCATATAGTCCCTTATCCTCCCAAACTCCATTCCAGTTCCCTAACACCCCAACCCATTCTCTTCACCCACTTCCTGAGCCAGTCATTAACCTCTGTGAGTTTCATTTTTTCTCCACTGAGGCCTTTGGTACTGGCAATATCTCAAAAGGAAATGTTGCATACATTATCCCGACAGACTCTGGCAAGTTCTTGGAACCTTGCTTGGATTTCCATAATGCTATTTCCTCTAGATCATTAGTTCCCAAATGCACCAGAAATCCGGTTTCCCTCACAATCCTAACCATTTCATACACCATGAACTTTGCTCTGTGCACTGTCAGCCCAGAGATACTCACGACCTTCACCTGGCTATGGCATCCACCCCCTGTCCTCCCAATGGATACCCTTAATCATCGAGTCTCCCAGTAACAGAACCTTAACACCGCCATCATCCTTATGGTTACCTCCTCATGCCCTCTCAGCCCCCTCCCCACTTTATTCATGATCGCAATTTCATGGGAGTCTTCCTGCCTTATTAGAGACCCCTTGTCACCCTCCTTTCTGCCTCCCTTGCTATTTTGCCCACTTAACTCAAACCCCTCTGAATAGGTGTCCCTTTAACCTCTCTTATCTGAACCATTTATCCTGGCCCGATGGTTTCCCTTCCCCCCACTCACCATCCCCCTTGTACTAGTACCCTGCCTCCAGGAGGCTCTGTGGGTCCCCTCAGCTAGGGCCCCATCCTTGGTACTGACCTCCCTGCTGAAGGGGGCTCCTCTCCCACCTCCTTGTCTCCCAGTTTCTCTCCAATCATGCTGTCCTCCCTCATGTCTGGAATATGTTGCATCTCCCCCATTTGCTTAACATATATGTTTCCCCTTCTCCCTCTGGGACTATGTCTATCCTTTCCGTAGCTGGTCTGTGATGCCCTATGGGTATCTGTCTCCCTCCCCCCGGCCTCTGTATAAGTTTCCTCATTTCCACCAACCCCTTCCTCCCCCTCTAGGATGCTTAGTATCTCAAATTTATTGTGACACTCTATGTCAGCCTCCATCAAGTAAACCCAAGTTTCCCTGACTGCATCTCTAAACTGACCCTCTTCTTCCTCTCTTGCACTGTTCACCTTAGGAGCTCCCTTCCCACAGTCTGCTGTTTTAGGCTTCCTCACAGCAGCCCTCCTGACTCTTCCCTCCAGTCTCTTTGAATTTAGAATGTTCACCCTGTACGCTTTCCCTTAGCATCAACTTCCTATCTAAGGTCCTCTGTCCCAATATCCCCCTTCTGCTTGCTGTAGCATAATGTCCTGTAATTTCAGGCGTTGCCCAGCCTCCCTCAGCCCCACCCTTCTGCTGCCCATATCCACACCCTTATCCTTGGACACCCCCCAGCTCCCACAGCTTACTCCTTAACCAATATACCTCACTTCTGATATAAGATAGCTGTCTACAGAGTGGGCAGCCTCCCTCCAGGCCCAATTTAGAATTATTGCCATCCCACAGCCTGTGCAGCCTACAACCCTTCGAAGATTCCCGCCATGGTGGAATATGGCCACCCTGATTATCCCTCTCTGTTTATAATAGCACACCCCCTTTCTCAGTCCCTTTCCCTGAGTACAGTTTCTCTATACTGACTGTAGTTATTACAAAACCAATTTCAACCCCACCAACAAAGTTCCAGTGTCTCACAAACACATACAGTCCAGTATGTGTTTGGTCCCACTAACAGTGTGTGTAAGCAGACACCAGGTACCGTATGATGTCACAGGCCCACCAACTCCTGTTGATTCAAATTTCAGTCCCAAACAGAAATACTCAGCCCTTCAATCCCAACCCCCAGTGGCTTTTCAGTATTTAAGAAAGCCTACAAAACAGGGTGGTGGGAGGTTCTTACCAAACACCAGGCAAACAACACATTTAAATTACCTTCTAATTTTCCCTGCCAAACAACTATCCCCAAACCTACAATATCACAGCCCAGTAACAGTTCAAATTCAAGGTAACAATTTTAACACATAGAACTAATTTCACTTACAAACTATTCAAATATTTCAGTTAAACAAATATAACTCCTGACCTCTTTTTCACCAACCCTGTTGCTTAAGCTCCAAAGTGAACAATGAAAGCCAAGGTAATTCCTGTTTAAAGACAAGTTAATTGCAGCTAATGTCCTTCCCCCAACACCAGGCAAACAACACATTTAAATTACCTTCTAATTTTCCCTGCCAAACAACTATCCCAAACCTACAATATCACAGCCCAAGTAACAGTTCAAATTCAGGTAATAATTTTAACACATAGAACTAATTTCACTTACAAACTATTCAAATATTTCAGTTAAACAAAATATAACTCCTGACCTCTTTTTCTACCAACCTGTTGCTTAAGCCCCAAGTGAACAATGAAAGCCAAGGTAATTCCTGTTTAAAGACAAGTTAATTGTAGTTAATGTCCCTTCCCCTAACACCAGGCAAACAACACATTTAAATTACCTTCTAATTTTCCTGCCAAACAACTATTCCCAAACCTACAATATCACAGCCCAAGTAACAGTTCAATTCAAGGTAATAATTTTAACACATAGAACTAATTTCACTTACAAACTATTCAAATATTTCAGTTAAAACAAAATATAACTCCTGACCTCTTTTCTACCAACCTGTTGCTTAAGCTCCCAAGTGAACAATGAAGTTGCTCAATATATCTAAATGTGTGCAACAAAGGAGGTAAGGGAAATAAAGAAAATGTTTTGCACTGATAGAGGAGGTAGAGGGGAGACTTGGGGAGTGTTTAGTATCCTGCATCTGGAAGGGTGGGGGTCATCAGGCACGCATAACAATGGGTAGGGTGGTAGGCTGCAACAATCATGTGCACAATCTTCTAAAAATTGCCAGAGTGTGGAGGATGTTTAGTGTGCAACCACATAGAAAACTTAGAAAGGAGACTGAGTGTCTGCAGGAGGAACTAAGACAGGCAAGGTAGTTTGGGTGGGTTTAGCCAATACTGGAGGGAGGAAGAAGGGAGTTGAGGAGGGCTATTTAAGCCAACAGTGGTGAGGAGAGGTCAGAAGAGGGAAGCAGAGACAAAGGGCCCAGGCCAGGAAGAACAATTGCCGAGGAAACCAGGTCAGGAGACAAAAGACAAATGGAAGGAGGAGATAGGGACTTGTGAGGGGAGGCAAGAAGGCAAAAGTCATGGAGTGGAAAGGAGAGAACAGGTTACTATGAAGAGAGAGGAGGAGGCATTTGTGAAGGGCCTTCAGAAAATAGTTGTGCTCTGCTAGAGAGGAAGAAGGTGGAGGAGGAAATGATGAAATTAGAGGAGTATTTGATAAATGCCTGGACCAAACTGGAGCAGGGGAGTTCTGCTGGGAGAATTGAACAGGGTGAAAGGGGGAATAATGTGCAGGAGGAAGAAGAGGAGCTGGAAATGAGAGAGGAGATGAATGGAAGCAAGCAGGAGTAAGAGGGGTGGAATCTTAGTGTTGGGTGACTCAATACTAAGAGGAGTTAGGTGGGTTAGCAAGGGGGAGAGGCATAGTCACATTTGGGTGCAGGCCATGCCAGGAATGACAGCGGAATGGGTGGGACAGTCTGTTCTGAAATATGCTAGAAGGGGTAGGGACAAGCCTCATTTAATTATACATCTTGGGACAAATGACCTGGCTGACAAGACAGTAGATACAGTCCAGAGGAGGTTTGAGGAACTAGCACAATTATGTGAGGGGGTGGGAAGATCAGTAACTTTTTCAGAGATATTTCCGGTGCCAAAGGCAAGCACAACAAGAAAGCTGAGCATAGAGGAATTTAACGGATGGCTAAGAACCTGTGTTGTGCTAAAGGATATGGGCTGTTGGGGGGTGGAGGGACCTGGGAGGACAGTAGTCTCTATGCCAAGAACAGACTACACTTGGAGTGAGGAAGGAAAGAAAGTGTTGAAACAGAGGATGGAGCAGTACATAGAGGAAGTTGGGAATTTAAATAGGAGTGGGGTGGCAGTTGGGGAAGAGATATGCAGAGACTACAGGTTGGGAAACCATATGAGCTTACTCCCACATAAACAGTGACAGAGGACAAATGGCAAGTACTGTTGGTGATGCTAGGAAAGGAGGACAGGATGGGAGGGGGAGAAAAGGGTGGAAGGTGGTTATCCTTAATGCTAGGAGCCTTGGGAGGAAAATTGCAGAGTTACAGGTTCTCATGGCAGAGGGAGAGGTGGACATTGCAGCCATCACGGAAACATGGGCCACCCAATACAATGACTGGGACCTGTCTGTACCAAGGTAAGGGTTATTTTGTAGGGACCGGGTGATTGGGAAAGGAAGGGGGGTGGCACTATATGTGAACGAAGGACTGAAGTGTGTAAGGGAGGAAGGGGAGGAGGGTAGTACAGAATCACTTTGGATGCAAATCCAGGATTCCAAGAATAGGATTCTTAGAATGGGAGTGGTATACAGGCCTCCATCTCAGATGGAGGAGTTAGACAGGGAACTAGCGGGACAGATCAGGAGGACTCATGTAAAAGGGTAGTGTGGTGATTGTGGGGACTTCAACATGCCAGGAGTGGACTGAGCACCCCAACAACCAGGAACGGAAGGGAGCAGGTACTGCTGGATGCCTTCCAGGACAGCTTTCTGCTGCAAATGGTCAGTGAACCAACCAGGTTAGGGAATACCCTTGACCTTGTGCTGGCAAATGGGAACTTTGTGAGAGAACTTATAGTGGAGGAACCGCTGTCAGGGAGCGACCACCACTCAGTATGGCTCACATTGGATATGGGCAAGGAAGGAGTGGAATCTGGCACAATAGTGCTGGACTTCAGGAGGGCCGACTTTGGGAGGATGGGGAAATGGTAAAAGGGTACCTTGCCAGAATTCAATCCAGTATGGACACTAACCAGAGGTGGGAGCTCACAAAGCTGGGGATAGTGGAGGCAACCAAAACTCCGCTGCAAAGCCCAGAGCAAGAAGGCTAGGGCTAAGAAACCGATCTGGTTGAGCAAGGAGGTCATGGAAAAGGAAAGGAGGAAAAGAGCTGCCTTTAGGAAGTACAAGAAAACAGGAGGGGGGGAGGACAGGAGGAGCAGTACTTGACAGAATCAAGGAGGTGACAAGGGCAGTAAGGGAGCCAAAGCGATCTACGGAACTCAGGCTGGCACAAGGCATTAAGAACGGGAAAAGGACTTCTTTAAGTACATCAGGAGAAAAGGAGCTGTAAGACTATATAGTAAGAATTAGGAAGGAGGGGGTTGGGTGAAGTTAGGTGCGAGTACATGGAAGCACTAAATGAGTACTTCTGCTCAGTATTTACTAAAGAGAATAGGGGTGACACCCAAGGTGGGAGAAATGGCAGAAGCAGGGGGGAAGTGGTGACAGATGGGGAATCATGAAGCAGAGTTCGAGAGGGTTTGAAGGCACTGAGGGTGGACAAGGCGCCAGGCCCAGATGGCATCCACCCCAGGGTACTGAAGGAGCTGGCAGAGGTCCTTGCAGGACCTTTGGCAGACCTATTTAATGCCTCACTACATTCGGTGTGTACCTCAGGACTGGAGGATAGCTCATGTGGTGCCCCTCCACAAGAGTGGCCCCAAGGATGAACCGGGAAACTACAGACCAGTGAGCCTCACATCCATCATGGGTAAGCTAATGGAGACTATCTTGAAGGAGAGGCTGGTGGCCCTCCTAGAGGCCAAAGGACTACAGGACAGCAGACAGCATGGCTTCATATGTGGCAGATCCTGCCAAACCAACCTGGTCGAGTTCTATGACTTGGTAACTAGGCAACTGGACAGGGGCCATGCAGTGGATGTCCTGTATCCTGGACTTCAGTAAGGCATTCGAAACTCAGTGCCACATGAAGGCTAGGAAGAGTTAGTTAGAGCACAGAGGCGGGTGCATAGCTGGTGAGATGGGTAGAAACTGGCAGCAGGGAAGGCAACAGAGGGTGGTGGTGGGTGGGGAGCCTCACACCCTAAGGGCAGTGACGAGCGGTGTCTCCACAGGGCCCCGTGTTGGGACCAGTGTTGTTTGGGATATTCATTGCAGACATATCATGGGACATCAAGAGCAAGATCAGTCTGTTTGCTGATGATACCAAGGTAGGCGTGGTGGTGGATGACCTAGGGGAATGGCAGGGGTTGCAGGATGATCTGACAAAGCTTGAAACCTGGTCAGACACCTGGCAACTGGGCTTTAATGCCAAAAAGTGCAAGGTGCTGCATTTTGGGATGAAGAACCCAAGGAGGAGTTACCAGCTAGGGGGAGTGCAGCTAGCCCAGACAGAGGAGGAGAAGGATTTGGGTGTGCTCATTACAGGGTCAATGAACAACTCGCACAATGTAGGAAGGCAGCTGCAAGGGCCAACAAATGCTGGGTTGTATTGCAAGGGGTATATCCCGAGGAGGGAGGAGGTGATTCTGCCACTGTATAGGTCATTAGTTAGACCACACCTGGAGTACTGCATGCAGTACTGGCGTCCGTGATTCGAAGAGGGACATTGTTACGAGGGGTGCAGCGAGAGCGACAAAGATGATCAAGAGGCTGGGGACTTATCATGAGAGGAGGTTGAAGGAGTTAAACATGTACTCACTGGAGGAGAGGAGAGGAGAGACAGGGGTGACATGATTGAAAACTTTAAATACATGAAAGGAATAAACAAGACAGGTACAGAGGGGCTGTTCAAAGTAAGGGAGCGGAGGGACACCAGGGGCCATGATATGAGACTGGAGCGAGGAAGGTTCAGGAGGGAGATGAGGAGACACTTTTTTACAGAGAGGGTGGTGGCTGGGTGGAATGCGTTACCTGCTGAAGTGGTATGCAGAACAGTGGACTGCTTCAAATGAGGATGGGACAGGACAAGGGGGAGGGTTAATAAAGGGGAAGGGTGGACAGGAGGGGGAGCTGCAGAATAAGGGGTGCTAGCTGCACATTCGAGCAGACTTGATAGACCTCTAGGCCTTTATCTGCTGGCAAATTTCATATGTTCATATTTATCCAAGAATATGTCTGGTACTAAGTTAAAATCTCCTCCTATTATCAAAGGAATAGTGGAGTCAGACTGTGCTAGCCCAGCAATACTTTGGCTCAGATTTGGAAAAAACTCTGCTTGGTCCACATTCGGAGCATAAAGGTTGCATATTATCAATCTGTCCAGGCCTGATTTTAATTTAACTATTACCCACCTTCCGTGTTTATCAGCACGAGACTCTTCCATTATCCAATTGCTCGATCTCCGAATTAATATAGCTACTCCCCTTGATTTGGAAGATGCTGAGCTAGCATGTACGGTGCCAACCCACGATTTCTTGAGCCAAGGAGTGGATTTGTTAAGGAGATGTGTCTCCTGCAAAAGAGCAATGTCTATGTGCATGGAACATAAATGCTGAAGCACTTTGGTTCATTTGACTGGGTGGTTAAGGCCCTTTACGTTCCATGACACTAGACGTAGGCACTGTACAATATCTGGAGACATAGTAATGAGTATGGTAGAAACCTCTGAGCTTCCTTCAATATGTTCTAAAGGAATAGACCTTCAATACCCTGTTTGAGAGCTACTATCTAAGAGATCTACTGTAACCTGTTCTCAAGATACCTAGAGGATTCTATGCCCTGAGACAATGATTGACAATAACAGCCACAGGAAGTGTATATGCTAACAATAGAATCTAACCCAACTAGAACTGACTACTAGTAACAACAGAAAGCCTGTACTACTCAGGCTTAAATACACTATTCTATAGTCAAAAAGCAATTAACCGCTAACTGCTACAGACATTTTTAGGAAGAGAATAAACAAGAACCGTATCCTCAGCTCCACCTACGCCTGTGCTCAGGGGTATCAATGAGAGTCACAACCCAACTGGTCTTATCCGCCCTCATCCAAGGAATAATATTAAGGGAAAGTATAATCCCGGGGAGGGGGGGAGGTATAGACCCAATAAAAGGGGGGGCAGGGGGGTTAATAATGAAAAGGAAAAAGGGGAAGGAGTGATAGGGAACTACCCTAATTGAGAACATAGGGCCAAGCCCACTGGAACATTTGCCCATACAGTGCAGTTTCATTACTAATTCAAACATTAGACTGTAAAACTTCAGCAACTTCCAGCATTATTTATACTTCCCAGACCTAAACCAGGCTTAGAAGGTGGTGGTATAGGAAGGGGGTGGAAGGAAGGGGAGGGAAGGAGGAACATAGGGGGGAGCCCCTTCTTCATCTGGACACTATTTCACAGAGAGTATCAGCAATCACAGAGAAGGGGAAACTTTGTCATGTCTCTATGTTATCATTAAGCCAAGCAAGAGAGACATCATACAGTAGGATATTGCAAACTGTGGTCAGTACAGTCAGTGTTCAGCCAGGAGATTCTTCATCTCGATTCCTTGCTTGTTGGAAGCAGTTACTAAGGACTGGAACTTCTCAAGAAGTTACCGCTGCTGCGTATGATTTAATCCCTGGTTTAACCTGACTAGAAATGTCCACCACTTCCAACAGAGAAGATTCTGGGATATCAGCCCAGTCCATGTGGTTCCCATGATTAGGCGAGGAGGGCTCCGTTAAATCCACAAAACGATCTGAACAGGACTCCAAAGGCTCATCTCTAGGCATTTTTGTGGGTCGGGCTGTTTTCTGCAGTTCAGGGGAAAGCTGTTGACCGCTCCTAGATCTCTGTCACTGCCTTGAAATCAAGCTGGTGTTTCTAGGAGGGAGAAAGGGCTGGCTCAGACCATCAGCCACTGTAGGTATAGGCCTAATGTTTGTGTAGGTAGATCTCTCTTTGGGGGCCTCATCGAGCCAAGGACCTGGTCCCATAGCACATCGGTCCTCTGGATTCCGTTACTGGTGATTACAGTTCCTAGCTCTGGTGTCCGAGGGTTCCCATAGCCTTCTGGGGGATGAAGTCTGAAGGGGTAAGTTGGGCCAAAACTTAGAGGCCTATCTCTCAATCTCCTCAGGAGCATCCGCTAACAATTCTTTCCCTTCCTTAGAAACCAACAGTCTGGTAAGACTTTTAAATCTGTATTGAAAATTATGGGCTGACAGTATCTTCTTGATAGGGCCATAGGCCCTGCGCTTATTCGCTGTCTCCTGTGCGAAATCTCTGTATATAGAAATCAGCGCTCCTTGCCATCGAATTTCACCTAGGTCCCGAGCAGCACTTAGAATGTATTCCTTTGTAGAATATCTCAGAAAATAAGCCATGATTAGCCTTGGGACTAGTTACTGATTTTCTTTCCTTCCAATGATCCAATGAGCTCTTTTGATTTCAACTGGGCCTCTCCAGCGCTCACCTAGCATCTCAGGGAGCATGTTATTGAGAAACTTCTCCATGGATGTGCCCTCAGCTCCCTCGGGAATGCCAATAATTCAGAGGTTGTTGCGTCTTCCCCTATTTTCTTGGTCTTTCACTCTGGCAAGTAGTGCTTCCAATTTTAGATCTTGCATTCTCACTCTCTGTGTTAGTTTAGCTTGTTGTATTTCCAAAGTTTCCACCTTTTGCTCTGCCACATTTAATCGATCTTGTATTACATGCACCTCTGTAGTAGTATTTGCAAGTGTTGTACTGATGGTATCAACTCGCATCAAAACCGCGTCTAACATTCGGGTGATATAAGTTAGTGATTCAGTCACTGATGGTGGTTGCA
The DNA here is from genome assembly GCA_016271365.2 of Neoceratodus forsteri. NCBI lineage: Eukaryota > Metazoa > Chordata > Ceratodontiformes > Ceratodontidae > Neoceratodus > Neoceratodus forsteri. The sequence goes on from CM028130.1 coordinate 15,713,237, forward strand.
GTATCTTGTATTGGAGAAATTATGGGCAGAGAAACCTCAGTCACCAGCTTATTCGGGGTTGATTGGGCTGGTAGGGATATTGCAGTGGGCTGTGTGTGGCAAACACACCGTACGTGTCGAGGATTAAGCCTGCAATTTCTGTGGCCTAGCTGAGCCACTCCGCTTGTGGATAGCCGGTGAGATTTAGCAGCTTCACAGCACAGTTCAGTCAGGAAAAACACACCGGACGATTCAGAGCACTTCCCCAGACGAGTATTTAATAACAAAAGATGATTTACATCCCGGGATTAGACTGACCCACCACGGGTTTTTCTCAGCGAGTACGGAGCCCAAGAGTTATGCTGCCATTCCTTTGGCGGTCAAGCCACGCCCCCCAAAATGGGCTTTTTGAAACTAGTTTTTTGATATTGAATACTTATTTTTTTATTTATTTATTTGAATTTCAGAAACAACCTTTGAGTAAGAAGTCTTTTATAAAGGTTCCATTTCCATTAAACAGTACAAATACAGACATAATTGAATTCAGTACAAATACAGACATAGTTGAAATATCAGTACATAACTGAATTCACAGTACAAATACTGTACAGACATAGTTGAATTATCAGTACAGGAAGTAGCAAAAACATAGAAAACAACTAAGAGTTTCATATGAGTTTCATTAAGGGTTTAATGCTAAGTACTGTTTGGCATAAGGAAGTATATGAGACAGAGGAAATGTAGGATTGGAAGACAGTGGTTAGTGAATGGAGCATGGGGACAGAGCAGCCCAGGAGGAGCATTGTCACATTGCATTATAGCTTTGGAGCTGAGGAGCTGGGGATGGTGAATGTGATAGTGTGTGGTAAGGTGGGAGAAGGTGGTGAGAGAGATACAGAGAGAGAGAGAGGAGAGAGAAGAGAGAGAGAGAGAGAGGGGGGAGAGAGAGGGGAGAGAGGGAAGGAGGGGAGACCAAGCGGGGAGGGAGGTATCATGAGAGTGGAAACTGATGGAGACAAAGGGGTGGGAGGGGTGGGGGGAGGGGAGAGAGAGAGAGAGAGAGGCAATGAGGCAGGAGGCAAATGAGAGAGCACAACCGCTAGTGGAATAAGAGCCATGGAGCATGAGGTGCCAGAGTCTGGGGAGCAGGGATAGGGAGTGGGGAGGGGTGGATTGTGTGAGTGAGTCCATGAGTAGTTGCTGGTAGGCAGGGTTGCTGCAGGCTCTGGAGATCCACTTTGAACAGTTTAGCACTCACAGACTTTCTTTTGCAGTAGAAAGTGCTTAAGTTTGGCTTTGAAGATTCTAGGGTTATCAGCATTTAGAGTGTTAGCTGGTATCTCATTTAGCCACAGCAGGAAATGGTAGGAGAAGAACCTTTGTCCAAGAGCTGTCCTTTGGAATGGGATACAGAACGGGTGTAGTTCTTTATTCCTGGTCCTGTACATTGAGTTGATTAAGGTAATCAGGTCACTGATACAGGGAGGAGTTAGGCCTAGCATGGCTTTCCTATCTAGGAGGCACGTCTGGTATGAGATTCTATTCTTGAGTCTTAACATGTTTGTTTTTTCATAGAGTACACAAGTTTGCATGAACCGATCAGCATCTAGTAACAGTCTGCAGGCCTTGTTTAGAGCCATGCCTACCCTCTTGAGGGTGGTATCAGTTGCTGCTCCATAGGCCACCAGGCCATAGTCAACCATGGAGAGAATGGAGCTGTTTATGGAGAGCCTGAAAGCATTGGTAGTGAGGCCTTTCCCGTGCTGATAAAATACCCCAAGTTTAATGTTTACTGCCTTCACAACCTGGTCAATATGCTGGCCATATTAGAGAGTGTAACTTATTGTTACTCCTCGGTATTTAAAGGAATGAACCTGTTCTAGAGGGGCTGGCCTGTTGTTGGTAACTGTTAGTATGGGGTACCTCCTCTTTAGCTGAGTGCTAGAAAGGAGCATGGATTTGTTTCTTTTGTAATTGAGTAACAGCCTATGAGTGCTGAACCAGACTCCCAGTTGTTGGAAGATGAACTGCAGCTCATCCTGCAGGATCTCAATGTGGGAACTGTTGCTGAGTACCACCGCATCATCTGCATAGAGGATAATTTTGCTGGTGCGTGCCTCTGGGAGTGTGTTCAAAAAGAGGCTGAACAGCAATCGACCCTTGTGGAACTCCCAGCATTGTGTTCCAAGAGGGAGAAACTGTTGGTCCAATTCTGACCCTTTGAGACCTTCAGGATAGGTAATCTTGAAACCACTGGATGTCGTTGGATGCCAGCCCAAGGGCCCATAGTTCCTTGAGAAGGAGGGCTGACACCATGTCAAAGGCCTTTGTCAGGTCAATAAAGATGGATCCATCCAGTTTACCCTTGTCCATAGCCTTGTGAGTGTAATCCATGAAATCAACCAGGGCTGCGGTGATGCTGTGGTTTTTTCTGAAACCATGCTGTTGGGGACACTGCAACTGGTATTTCTGGATACATTCCGTGATTTGGTCTGCTATGATCCTTTCTAGTGCTTTGAATAGGGGAGAGAGTATAAAGATGGGCCTATAATTAGCTGTGCACATCCTGTCCCCACTCTTGTGAACTGGGGTGACCAGTGCTTGTTTCTAGAGGGAGGGGAACTTAGCCAGGGTTAGGAACTTATTAAAGATTTTAGTGATGGGGACAATAAGCACATCCACTGTCTGAGCTACCAGTTTCATGTCAATTCAGTCACTGCCGATCCTAGTCTTTCCTTTGACCTTTGTGACATAGCCCATGGCTTCCTTGACTGTAACCCACCTGAAACAGAATTGTGGGTGCTGTGCACTCGTGGGTATATTTTCAAGATCCACATCCACAGGCTTCAAGCATTCATCAGGGAGGATGGAGCTTAGTTCCATGAATGCAGAGTTAAATTCTTCTGCTATGGGGAGTGGGTCCATAGAATTTGATCCATTAATACTGAGTAGTAAAGGTTGTTACTTGACTTCCTTTCCTAGGAGCTCCTTAAGGTTGTCCCAGAAATGCCTCCCATTCCCTCAGTTGGATTCAAGTTGATTCTTATAATAGTCCAGCTTGGCATTCCATATTAGGTGAGTGCATCTGTTCCTGGCGGCCCTGTCGTTCTGGATATCGTTGATCCCAGCTTGACCTTGGCACTGCTCCATAGGTTATCCCATTCTCTCATTAGTTTCAATAGTTCACTGGTAATCCTCCTATTGCTATAACCTCGGACGTTCCTTTTTTTGAGTGGGTATACCTGTCACATGCCTGATTGAACTTGTCAATGAGGTATTGTAATGCTTGGTCTAGATCTTGCAATATGTCTAATGGTGACCAGTCTATCTGGGATAAGGCTTCTTTCAAGGAGGCAAGCTGCCCTTTATGCAGCACTCTGCTTTCCACAAGCTTAGGTGGGGATTTTTTGTATTTATTGGTCCATCTACAGATAATTGGGGAGTGATCACTCAGAGTGTCTGAGAGCACCGAGATGTCAGTGAGCCTATCTTTATTTATTTATTTATTTATTTAAAATTTGATGACCGGGAAAGGCACACTGAGCCGAGGCTCGTTTCCAAGTGCAACCCGGGTACAATTTGTACAGGGAGTAACAAGAGAAACAGGAAGTACAGGCAGTTATCACAATCATTATTAAATTGTACAGTGCAATTTTCGAAGATGTAACATTTGGTCAGTGAGGAGTGTGAGAGAGATGAGGAGAGTTCTACCTAGGGGTGGCATCTGTAGTGAGTTGGAAAGGGCTGAGTGGTGCCTCTGTAGTGCATTTGAACCGTTTGAGCACGTAGGACAATGTGGGTTGGGTAGGAGCCTGAGTAGCTGGGTAAAGGCTGAACTAGAAGGGACCGGGTGAAGGTCAGAGGGCAGAGCATTCCAGAGAAGGGGGAGGCAGTACAAGAAGGCAAGTTGGCCGGAAAGAGTGTGAGGGCAGGAGAGGTGGAAGATACGAGGGTTCCTGTGGTGAAGAGAGTAGTTTGGGGAGGAGGTTGGGTTGAGCTGGGATATGAGGTATGGGGGAAGGGAGCCAAACCAGAATTTCGCAAAGAGGGAGGCTCAGTGGATGGTACACCTGTGGGAGAGTGGGGTGAAGGAGAGTGGGGCATAGAGCAGGCAGTGGTGAGTGAGAGGGGGGAGGCAGTGGCGAATCAGCAGAAGGAGTTGAGCAGGATGTCAAGTCTGGAGAGGGAGGATGTAGGGGCCATACCATAGACTACATCTGCATAGTCTATAACTGGCAAGATTGTTTTACGTACGAGCTCACAGTGGGTGGGAATCGATAAGCAGGATTTGTGGCGGTAGAGGATTGCAAGTTTTGGTCGAAGTTTAGTGCAGATTGCCTCAACATGAGTGGAGAAATTGAGGTGACAGTCCAGCCATACTCCCAGGTATTTGAAGACTGAGACTCACTCCAGTGGTGAGCTGTCCAAGATGGAGAGCACTGGGGCTGGGAGGTTGCCGACTTCTGTCTGGAGCCAAAAACCATGGAGACCATCTTTTTATCATTAAGAGTGAGTCAGTTCTCGAGGAGCCAGGATTGAACTCTATCTGGTGAGCATGTGAGGAGCCAGTCAAGGAGAGTGTGTTTTCCGGATTTGTAATTTAACCTTGTGGGCTCGACTATTAATTGCGAGAGATAGGAGTAACCCACTATGTATCTCAGTTTCACCAAGCTTGGACTGAGACAATTTATACTGAAGTCCCCTGTAAAATTAGTTCATAGCTCTTTGAAATGCCATCTATGGCTCCCAGGACTTTCTGGAGTCCCTCAGCAGGCTTTCTGGGTGGAAGATAGAAACACGCAATGACCAGAAATTTGTTCAGGGGACCAAATAAAAGTTTTACCGTTAGTAGCTCATGGTCCTCAGTCATGGCAGTTAATGGGAGAACCAGCCATTTCAAGGTAGCCCTGATATATATATATATATATATATGGCATCCTCTCCCCCCTTGTTATTCCTATCGATTCTGAAGGATTGATAGCCTCGCAGAGCAATTACACTATCCTTGTCCTGGGAGGGTTAGCCAGGTCTCGGTGAGGCAAATGGTGTCAGGGGTATGCAAGACAACTAAGGACTGAAGTTGTGCCATCTTAGGGAGCAGGCTACAAATATTCATAGCTGCAATTGTAAGGCCACTTGCCTTTGACACTTTAGTGCTCATGTCAGCACTAGGGCCAGGGTTAGGGTGCACATTCCTGGACAAAAGTAACAGTAAAAATATTACTTTCCTTGATTTGAATATGAAGGTGAACGTGAAGGTGACTTGGAGCATACTTTTGCATTTCTTTGATCTGCCAAAGTTAGGCAATTGCCGACTTAAAGTCACTGCCAATGGTAGGTAGGACACTAGAGAATCCGGAGTGTGGCTTGTTCTTAGGTTTTGAGAATGAAACATGGCAGCATGATTTGAATCATGACCGTACTTAGAAGAAGTTATAGTTAGTGGCTTCAGCTGTCTGCACTCGATCCCGATGTTAGCAGTGGAATCAAGTGGAGAATGGCCAATGAGGTGTCATACTACGTTTACACATGTGTAAACCCCGAGGATCAGTAACAGTGCAGCAGAGGACATGTCCTCTATTTAAGGCTCAGGTGGAATGGAACCAGAGGAAGAGCACCAATCCTATGTTTTTGAATTGTTTAGAAGGAACTAAGGTCCCTCTAGTGGCAGAACTTTATAATCTGCTAATGGGAAACTGGACAGAAAAGCTTAAGGCAGAAAAAATGGTTGTAGTTCCCTACAAACAATTCAAATTCAGCAGCGGGTACATTAGGCTCACTACAGATTCAATTGCAAAGGTTAGGAAAAGAAAATAAATTTAGGCAGCAGAGAGATGAGCTCCAGGGAAAGGCACCAGGCAGTTCAGATCCCCAGGAGCTAAAGCCAATAAGGGAGAGAAACAGAGTGCTGAATCAGCCTATAGTAGACCCAAATTCAGGTACCATCCACCAACTGAATTCATGGCTAGAAAGCCGGGCTGGAGCTGCTTTCCTGAAGCGTACCTGGATCCTTGCTCTTAAGGGCGGGCTGGGGAGTGTCCTGCAGCCAGCTGTGTTTAGCTCCAGACCACTAGTGCAGATGATGGAGCCTGCTCAGGGCAATCCTGGATTCTTGCTCTAGAGGGCAGGCTGGGGAGTACCCTGCAGCTGGCTGTGTTCAGCGCCAGACCGCTAGCACAGAAGATGGAGCCTGCTCAGGGAAATCCTGGATCCTTGCTCTCAAGGGTGGGCTGGGGAGCGCCCTGCAGCCAGCTGTGTTCAGCACCGGACCACTAGTGCAGAAGATGGAGCCCTCTCAGGGCGATCCTGCATCCTTGCTCTTGAGGGCAGGCTGGGGAGTGCCCTGTGGCTGGCTGTGTTCAGTGCCAGACCACTAGCGCAGAAGATGGAGCCCGCTCAGGAAAATCCTGGATCCTTGCTCCTGAGAGCAGGCTGGGGAGCACCCTGTGGGCTGGCTGTGTTCAGCGCCGGACTGCTAGTGCAGATGTAGCCCGCTCAGGTCCATCCTGGATCCTTGCCCTTGCTCTCAAATTCCAAATTCTGAAAAAAGCTCAGAATCTGAATTTGTAATCCAAAATAGATACAGAGCTACATAGACATTGCTGGCAGATAAGGACCACTAGGCCCATCTAGTCTGCCCGTAAGCCCTAAACCTGTATGCAGTCACTGACCATAAGTGATCAATGGCTTTTCATCACTTCCCTCCCCACCCAATGTTCCTGTGTGCCTGTCCCAGGCATGTTTAAACTCCTCCACCATGCTTGCCCCCACCACCTCTTGTGGCAGACTGTTCCAAGCATCCAACACTCTCTCTGTGTAAAAAAACTTCCTCATGTTACCTTTTAATCTACCCCTCCCCCCTTCAGTTTCATATTGTATCCTCTTGTTTTGATATCTTTTCTACATTGGAAAGTATCCCCCCACCTGCACATTGTTTATGCCCTTGAGGCACTTGAAAGTTTCTATAATGTCCCCCCTTTCACTCCTCTCCTCTCGTGAGTACATATTGAGGACTCTTAGTCTCTCTTCATATGTTTTACTGGAATCTTAGCATCCCTAGTGCCAAACAGCTCATACACTGACACCCTCTCTGGAAACTGAACAGCTCACCTTCACAATGCATTTGGCCCCCAGTTGACCTCAGAGTGGGATTCCAAAGAACACACAAGAACCTGTGTCTCCCAGATGGCAGCACAATTCACTGTTACTGGGATGGCTACAACAATATATTTCTTACCAATTATTTCTATCATGTTTTATTTATCCTGATGTCACTGATGCTGCCCTTGTTCAACTCAAACCAACTCCAAGCCCCATCTTCTACTTCTATAGCACTTACCACTCCTTCCAGGGGGTCCACTGAATATCACCCATTCCATGATGTATTCTTTTGTGGATGAGAGCAGCTATCCCCTTGCAGGTCCTTCTAATGTATGGCTAGTCAGGCTTGCAGGAGCCAAGAATTTCAGTTTCATGCTACTGCACTCTGGGAGGTCTCCAACTGAGTTTCTACCCTCCTCTTGTAGACTGACAAGGAGCATACACACATGTGAGGCATGCCTGCACTCTGGCATCAGTTGATGCCTGCTCCACCATGAGCAGTTCCAACTGTACCACCTCCAGTTGTCATGCAGGTGGCATTCAGCAACACAGTGGAGTGCGCTACCCTCCTTCACTGGAGGAAGAGAGCATCCTGCAAGTTGTTTCATTCTCCTCCTGCTCTTGGACAGCCTCCAATGTCCCAGACTCATTCTCAAACCCACATCACCAGCACTGGCAACCCTTCTGTTGTGTCAGTGGGTCAGCCAATTTAATTTTCTACATAATTTGGAATCTAATCACCAAATGGCATCTGGATGTATGTCAAAGTTGTATATCTGGATGTGGTCCCCTTATGCCCATGGATATCTGCAATAGTAATGGCATCCACTGCCGCTGTCTTCCCACTACATGCACAAACTGGAGCAGGAAGAACATGGCCTGTCAGGAGAAGACTGTGTCTGGACGGCGTATTTGGAGAATGTGGGATAAAGCAATCCCCAAGTGCTGCCATACCCCTTAAAGGAAACAATGTAAATTAAAAAATACGCTGCACATTGCCTCTCATCCCTATTTTAGTTCCGAGGACTGGGAGTAATGGGCACCAGGCCAGATTGGGTTTGGGAAGGTCTGGGGAGCATGGGAGAACAACTGCACAGAGGGCGGTGGACAGTAATTTTAGCTGCCTCTCTCACAACACCCTCCCCAGCATACAAAACCTTCTCTGCACAGAGACATGAATCAGGTTATGGCAGGCCTCTGCAGGAGGTGCACTTGTGACTGTGGATATACAGCAGTCTCCATATACTGTACTGGAGAAGGACCTCTGCATACATGCATTCTCCTTATGCCCATGTGTCTATTGAAGTCTGTTGAGGACTTCTGTGAATCAGGCACTCCATTCTTAAATGAGTTGATTTGCACAGTTGGTAGTCTCTCATATCTTTTCCCAACCAAAACTGGCAAAATTGTTCTTTTTTCCATTTTAATGCCCCATCAAGCAGAACGACACTCCCTTCAGTTATATTCCTCACCTAACAGACAGATACAGCATCTGAAGTAGGTGTTCATATGGTGATGTTTCCACAGTACATTTTCAATGGTAAAATATGGGATGAGCCTGAGGGCACTCAATGCCAGGAGTGAAATTAAAATGCTGACTTGGTTCTGGGAGCACAATGGGGAAGTATTGCTCTTGTATAAAATGTAACCCCTTTAAACTTAAAACTGACTGAATAAAGTATAATGGCTTATTTTGTTTTTATATAAGAGTTATGCATACAAGGCTGAATGACTGGGCATGTAAGTTTAAAGACCATATGACGGCAGAGTCATTATTCAATCAGAGGAAGTCACTGCCTTTATACAGGAAAGTGTAAGCAAACTGGGGAAGTGGGCATGTAACTCCATGATGAAGTTCAACCCAGACAAAGATGTGATCCTCCACTTCAGTAGTAGCAGAGTACACATTAAATGATCACAGGTTGAGAATTTCGAACAGGGAGAGGGACCTAGGGATAGCTATCTCTGATAAACTCAAGTAGAACCTGCAATGCAACACGGTGGTCAAAAAATGTAACCAAATATGAGTGGTGCATAGTATGCAATATGATTAACAGAGGCAGGGGGGGTGATGATGCCTTTGTAGAGATCTTTAGTCTGATTCACATTTGGAGTATGGAATATTGCTTTGGAGTTCTCACACTAGATGAGATGCTGCCAGGTTGGAGAATGTGCAAAGGCATTTTGCTGAGATGATGTAGAGAATTCATCACATGTCTTATGAAAATAGGTTGAACAAGCTGAATATATTCATAGTGGAGAGGAGACATGAAAGGGGTTACATGATTTTAATTTATAGAACTACAAGAATTCAACTACTGTTCAAGACCCTTAATTTAAAAACCAGAGTAACTATGGAGACAATGAGAATACACTCATACCAAATCACTGCTTTCCTTTTTAGAACTGATCATATGAAGCACTGGTTTACACAAAGAGTGGTGGCTGAACATAATGGGTTATTGGAGGATGCAGTTAGTAGTAGGAATTTGAACATATTTAAATATAGATCAGACAACTACATGGGAATATTTACATTGATAGGGTATAACCACTGAGAACCAGAAAGCAATTTCAAAGGGCTATTGCCTTAATTTGCCAGAAATATAACTATGTTGCTGTGTAAAATTAAACTTATTATAAGGAAATGTATCTTCAAACCCCTAACAGGTAGTGTATGTTCCACCCTGTTCTATCCTACTTCAAGGATGGTAGGCTCGCCAAGTGATTTTTTTCCCATTTCTAACATTACAGCTTTGTGAGCAGCTCAAGAGCATCTCAAATAGGGATCCTTCTTCAAGGGACAGATTTACAACAGCTTTAAAGAAGGAGGTACCTTTGTGCAGTATGGATTGGCCTCCAGTATGGGGAGGTGTATGCAACAACATGCCTAGCACTGGTGGGGCATCAACTGGGGAGACAAGCATGTCTCAGGGTCCACCTAGTGGGGTGAACTCTTAGTTGGGGGTAGGATTAGCGTTTGGGCTAAAAAGTAGGAGCAAAATAGCCTCCCCAATTCCAGTTGGGCTAGTGCATTGTGGAAGCCCATCTATACTCCAAAAATGTAAAATAGAATGGACCCAAAATTTATTAAATGTGACCTTTCAACTCCAAATTGGGCTTATTTCTTTAAATTGTATAGGGACTAACATGAATTGCTGCTACTAGTTTCTGTGGGGCTAAAGTCAGAATATTAAAAATAAATATTTTTTTGATGTCTGAATAAAGCTATGAGTGTAAACATTCTGTTGTTAAATTGCAAATATGCTAAAACTGAATTAAAACACACACTATTTATAGGATATGATGCCACTGTAACTTCTTTACTATTCAGTTAAATGTTTAGTTTGTTGTAATATTTAGCCAACAGCAGGCAATGAATGTCAATACTGTATCTCAATATGAGTGGAATTCTATTTCCCAGTTTACAGCTGGGTAATTAATGACAGTGATAGGCCACAATAAGATAAACTGGATTCCATGGGATTACCACTGCATTATTTGCTTTTGTCTGAGTCCCCAAGCTATACTACTAACATACTAAAATGCCAGCAGAATAGGCCTAATGGTCTTTCAAGTCTTCTGGTTTGGTCAGCCCCCACCCTGGGAGCTGACCTTGCTGCCTCCCTCTCCCTCACTGGCTTCTCCCTTCCCAGTTCTGGATATTCTCGCTGCACTGGATTTTGCTTCCACAACCCTTCCCCTGTACCTTTCCCACCCCTCTTTAACCCCTCCACCGTTTCTGCCTCCACCAGCCCCCTGGGCAGCAAATTCCATAGCTCCACCACCCTCACAGTGAAGTAGCACCTCCTCCTTTCTCCCCCGAATCTCCCCCTTCCAGCTTCTACCCATGCCCTCTAGTTACCCCCCCTTCCCTCAGAGTACCCTGACTGCTCCTCCCCTATTTATCCCCTTCATGTACCTGAAGACCTCTATCATGTCCCCCTGGTCCCTTCTCACTTCCAATGTGTACATATTTAGCTCTTTGAGCCTCTCCCCATAGGTCCTTTCCCCCAAGCCCCAACTCATTTTGGCTGCCCTCCTCTGGACCCTCTCCAGGAGTTCAATGTCCATCTTTAAAAGTGGCCTCCAAAACTGCATGCAGTACTTGAGGTGCGGCCTCACAAAGCAGTTATACCATGGGAGTATCACTTCCCTCCTTCTGGAGGTGAGCCCCCTAGCGATGCATCCAAGCATCCTGCTGGCCTTTGCCACTGCCCTCCTACAAGTCTCTGAGTTGTTCATCTTGACATCCACCACCCCCCCAGGTCCCTCTCTGCCATCGAGACTTGTAGCATTCCCCGGTGTACACTTGGCCCAGGTTTCTGGCTCTCAGGTGCAGTACCTTGCTTTTCCTTGCATTGAACCTCAGCTTCCGCTTTCTAGACCACCTTTCCAGAGCCTCCAGGTCCCCCTGTAGGGCCACCCTCCCCTCCTCCCCATCCACCATCACCCCCAGTTTTGAGTCATCCACAAAGAGACTCATCTCACTCCTGATACCCTTCCTTATTTCAGAGACATAGGAGTTGGACCGATCCCTAAGGGAATCCACGAATGACCCTCCTTGGGGATGAGACTATCCCACCAACCATGACCCTCTGGGTCTGGTTCTGGAGCCAATTGCCTATCCATCTGATTATCTGGTTCCCAACCCCCATTTCTCCCAGCTTATCCAACAGGCCCTCATGAGGAACAGAGTCAAATGCCTTGCTGAAGTCTAGAAAGAGGATGTGGATCAGAGCAGGGGGAAGAGGGAGAAAAGCGCAAGGAGAAGGACCAGTTGGGAGGAAAGGACAAGGAGAAGGACCAGAAGTACAAGGAGGATACAGTAAAGGGAGCTGAGGGTTTAGGCCAGGGGAGCACGACAAGCAAGGATGGACTAAACGGAGACAGGAAGGAAGGGAGGATGAGCCAGGCTAGTTTAGCAGATGGAGGAGAAGCACCAGTCACGAGCAGTGAGGGGGGAGTTAGCGAGGTACAGAAGGATACTCGGGAGGAGGAGAGACATAGGATCGGAGGGAAGGGGGTGGCTAGGGTAAATAAGGAGGGGACGGCATGTGTGCAGTCTGGGATGTAATTTATCTGGCCCTGGTGCTTTCTCCATCTTAAGGGACCTGAGGGCTTCCCTCACTCTGCCATGATTTCCACTTCTGCTACCTCATCCCCTGCTTTGCTTTCCCCTACCTGCCAGTGATGCCCCCTCTCCAGACCCGCCAATCGGTAGGGTCCCCTCCTCAGTTTCACCGTCTCCTCCCATGTATGATGCAGCCCCCATTTTTCTCTTTGAAAACTGAGGTGAAGTACTCATTTAGTACCTCAGCCTGCTGCCCCGGGTCTTGTGCCCATCCCTCCCATTTTAATCCTGCTAATCTGCCCCTTCACCCTTCGTTTTTCCCCAATGTCTCTAAAGAACCCCTTGTTCCCTCTCCTAATTTCCCTGGCCAGGTTCTACTCCTTCCTTGCCTTAGCCACCGTCACCACCCTAGTGGCCCTTCTGGCCATCAGCTCGGACTCCTCTCTATCCCTTTCACTCCTTGAGCACTTGATTTGCCTATAGGCCGCCTTCTTTCCCCGCACCACCTCCTGAACCTCCCTGGTCCGCCAGCAGGGTTTTGGGGCCCTACCGCATTTTTGTCTTACTCTTGCGCAGGTGCTGGCAGCATTCTGCACTCCCCTCCTGATGATTTCCCACCTACTATCAGCGTCCATGTCTGGCCCAATCCCTTCCAAGTGCTCCTTAAGGATCCTTCCCATTTCCTTGAAATCCACCCCCCTGAAGTCAGTTACCTCCATCTTTGTGCATCCCTTTACCCCTCCTAGGTTCAGGCAGAACCAGACCGTGGCATGGTCACTCCCCACCAATGGGTCCCTTACCTCCAGGCCCCCAATCTGGTCACTGTCTGCCAGGACCACATCCAGTATCCACTCCTTCCTGGTCGGTTCCCCCACCTGCTGAGTTAGGAACGCATCCTGAAAGACATCCAATAACCTCTGTTCCCTGGCCACCGAGGATGTCATAGTCTCCCAGTCTGTTCCTGGCATGTTTAAGTCCCCCAACACCACCACCCTTCCCCTTCCCAATCTGCAGTGTCTCCCAACATCTGCCACCAGACTCTCCTCCAGCTCCTCCACCAGCGCAGGGGGTCTATACACCACTCCCATTTTTACTCTCTTGCCCCCCCTTGTTATCAAAGTGACCCAAATCGCCTCCACAGTTCCCTCCGCCTCCTCCACTCCTCCTAAGGCAATGTAGTTTTTGACTATTATTGCTACCCCTCCTCCCCCATCCTTCCTGAACATGGTGTAGCCCTCCAGGTTCAGGTCCCAGTCATGCCCTGCGGTGGCCCAGGTCTCAGTGACCACTGCCAAATCCACCTGTCCCTCAGTTAGCATCACCTGGCGCTCATGCATTTTATTGCCCAAGCTCCTGGCATTTAGCAGGACCACCTTCCACCCTTTCCCTATACTTCCATTTCCCCTGCTCATGTTCCCGTGGGGATTCTGTCTTCCCCTGGTCCACACCTTACCAGTCGGCCTTTTCCTGCATTTCTCCAGCTCCCCGGGGTGGAGACAGAGCCCCTCCTTTATCGGACCCCCGTCAACAGCCTTTTCTCCCATCCCTCCCCTTCACAAGTTTAAACCCCACCTTTCACCAATGAACCCCTCTATTTTCAACTTAAGGATTTCCTTCCCCTCTGAATTGAGATGGCGCCTATCTCTAGCATACAGCCCCCTATCCTCCCTAGTCTCCCCCAATCCCCCATCAACCCATACCATCTGGCTCCACACCACTCCTTGAGCCACTGGTTTATCACCCTAACCTTCCTTTTGTGTTCCCCACTAGCCCTTGGTACCGGCAGGATTTCCGAGAAGGAAATTGTGCATCCTATATCATGACAGACCCTGGCAAGCTCCCTGAACCTCGCCTGTATCTCTAATCTTAATACAAGGCTATCTTCTTTTAGTCATGGGGGCTACTTAGGTCTTCAAATAATGCCTTAAATTAATCTTTTATAAGAGCTGACTATAAAAACAATTTGCTACAATGCTACAATGAACATAAAAAGCAGAATTTTTTTTTTAATATGTAAAATTAAACTTATTATAAAGAAATGTGTCTCCAAACCCCTACCAGGGGTTTACATTTTCATAAAAAAAGCAGACTTTAACTTCAAGGAGTTATTACTTTTGTTCGGTAACTATGGACAAAAACATGGTGCATAACTAATTTACATAAAATATCTGCCCAAGTGCTGCAGATACAGCATGCTACTAAAAGGGGTCTGTTTTCATTCTTCCAATAACCAGTATAGCACGTTGAATTTTATATAGATTGCGTATGATTTATCAAATACACAGACTATTCTGTGTACTGTTTTATTAGTACCATAATTGTAAACTGAACTGTTATTCTGTTTTAGCAGCTAAAAATAAAATTCCACTCAAGTTCATCATTCTTTCTCCAACCCTATCACGCTGCCTCCTCCAGGACTTCTTAACATCCTAGTAGTCAGCAGTGATATCCTCTCCCTATGGTGGAGGGTGGCAAAGGTGGAATAGGTCCCCGCTGCAACTTCTGTCCTGCTAGGGCACTGGGAGGCAGCCTGGATCATTGTTGGGGGCTCTGAATGCTGAGCATTGGCCATCATACCGCCATGGCTGCCGTTTTCCCACATTTTCTCCCCACCCCTTTAGAAACACCAGATGAGCAGTACCATGCAGGGCATCAGAGGCTACCCCAGCCAATCGGCATTTCTCCTTTGCCCTAAAATCATTCCAGCCTGCACTGCCACCACATTCTTCTAGGAGGCAGTTACATGGTTAAGCAGACCCCCTTCCCTCCACAGAGGATGAAAACATCCTGTGGGACACTCTAACCTCCTCTCCCTGGCCAACCCCAGATCATTCGACTTCATTACCATACTTGGGTTGCTGGCATGGTGGCAGTTAAGGTGAATAGCGCCACAGTCCTTCTCACCAAAGGATCTATAAAAAATATATTTGTTGGATGGCTTCAGAATGGTAAATGGATTTGTAAAACTGATTTGTTAGCTTCTTTATGTCTATTATAAACAGAAATCTTAGAAAAGTCTTTTGCACTCCATATCTGTTCTACACGTTCTTTCTTGAATCAGAATTGTAGAACCCCTTTCTAAGCTATAAGAAGCTAAGTTTAGTTTATTTAAAAATATTGCAACCAACACCCCCTGGGAGTGGCTGAAGTTACATGCAATGTAATATAACAAGAAAAACATACAGCAAACAGTAATCAATAATATAACATACACAATGTTACACCAATACAAAAATAAATACGAAAACCTCTATAAATATTTGGTACAAAATATGTTCTCTCTTATTCACACCAGACTGCTATTTATACAAATAAAAACCTCTTACTAAGGTGCAAATTCACTCATCTAAAAAGCATATGAAAAAAGATGCTTTGTACTTCATTGTTCTAAAAATGGGTTTGTACCATTGCAGGCCCAAATTGGGTGCTGCCTTCAGCACGAATACTCTCTCTGCTGCCTCCCAAAGCCTTGCCCGGTTGGTCGGTTCTAACTAAACCTCCACCTGCACTGCTCAGCTGGTCTGCCTGGAAGAAAGCATCTCTACCCTGCAAAGTGCAGGCCCAAATTGGGTGCTGCCTCCAGCACGGATCCTATCTCTGCTGCCTTCTGAAGCCTTGCTTGGTTGGTCAGCTCTAACTAAGCCTCCACCTGCACTGCTCAGCTGGTCTGCCTGGAAGAAAGCTCCTCTACACTGCAAAGTGCAGGCCCAAATTGGGTGATGCCTTCAGCACGAATACAATCTCTGCTGCCTCCCGAAGCCTTGCCCGGTGTGGTCGGCTCTAACTAAGCCTCCACCTGCACTGCTCAGCTGGTCTGCCTGGAAGAAAGCTCCTCTGCCCTGCAAAGTGCAGGCCCAAATTGGGTGATGCCTCCAGCAGGGATCCTATCTCTGCTGCTTCCCGAAGCCTTGCCCAGTTGGTCGGCACTAACTAAGCCTCCACCTTCGCGGCTCAGGTGGTCTGCCTGGAAGAAAGCTCCTGTACTCTGCAAAGGTACAACAGGACTCAGCCATCAGGTTCAATTTTTGGCATGTTCCACAGCCACATCCTGATTGGACACTGCCCTCTGTTGCTGCATCTCGAGTGGCTTTTCCCCTTGCTAATTCCTCCTGATGCCTCAATTGCTCCTTATACTTAAAATGACTGTTTTCTGTGTTTTTTTTTTCCATTAGCAGGTTATACAGATCTACCACTACAGGGATCTTGTTCTTTCATTTAAAAAAGTCTACCCTCTTAAAGTCACAGTTGCTTTACTTGCTATATACCTTCCTTGTACTGCCTCCCTACTAAGTCCTATTTGCCGAAATTTTCGCCGAGGATTATTTCAGCCTACTGTACTGATGCAAATTGGGAAATTCATTTTTGGGGAAATGCTTATATTGTACTGCTTCTCATTTGGAAATTTGGGGATTTTGTCTTAGGGAAATGTTTTACTGTTTAAAGTTGATTGAACTCCTGTGAAATTTCCTCCCCGGCCCCCCACCCTAGTTAAATATGCTCTAGCTCTGCCCCTCTTCTTCACGCTCCGCCCTCTATTGCCTGCTGGTCCCTCCTATTGGCCTATAACACTTGTTTGCCTTTTCTCTTTGTTTCTGTCCCACCTAGCTCCAGCCTACACTGCTATCTCTCCCCAGCTGCTCACATACCCCATCCTCACCATTCCTGCTCACTCTCAGCTCTCCTTTCACTACCTCTTCCTGGTGTTTTTTTTTTCTTTCGTCCTACACCAGCTATGAGTTCCCTCTCCCACCTGCTCCTTCCCCTTCTCTCCCTCCTTGTCCTTCCTCCCTTTTTTTTTTTTTAAGTGGCTAGTTTTCCATTAGCAGGTTATACAGACCTGCCACTAGAGGGATTCTTGGTCTTCTACATAAATCACTGTACTCATTCGTGGGCAATATGGCCTGCATTATCATTCTACTCCTTTCCTGGTGCTGCTACAAGGGGTGTTTGTAGTTGAGGTTCCCCTAAGCTTCACTCAACAGGCTGACAACTTTCTTAAAACTGCCTGTGCGACAGCTCTGCAGCTGAAAACAGGAAGCCCTCAGTGTCTGCCATCCACCCTTCAGACTCAAGTCAGATAGACACTGAGCACCCTATTATTACCTACGCTGCGCTGTCATACCGATAGATACCGATAGAATCCTCTGCAGAGAGCCAGCATGCCTGGGCACCCTTGATTGGTGCTGCACTGCCATAGGGGGATTGTGATTGGTACGCCCGCTTGCCTGCTTTGCTCTGATTGGGGCACCTTCTCTATAGCCTGTTACAGTGTTTCCTTCTTAATTCTGACTTCTCAGCTCTCGCTCTGACCTGAAATTTTCTCCCACCCCACCACCCCCCTCTCCCAGGCCTCCTTTAAATACACTCATGATCCGCCTCCTATATCATATTACTGCTTCATTGGCCTAGTTTCGACTGCTGCCAACCTATGATTGGTATCTGAGTGTGGCCAATAAGACTGCCCTGTGTGAATATCTCTTGAGCCCCGCCACTAACTAAGCTGCTCCTGCTCTCCTTGTTCCCCTTCTGCTGTATTTTCTCATCTAGGTTTTAAGTGAGTACCTAGGTGGGCAAATTACTTGCCTAGAAAATATTACACTAATACAAATCACGAGACCACTCAATTTGGGACCATGGCTCTCCTTATTGTGTTTTTATTGCTCTAAGGTGCAGAGTTTCCATCAATACAGTGCAATTTGAGTACCTCAATGCAATTCAGTTCTCCAATGTACCTTATCAATACCTAATGTTATAACAGTCTACCGTGCAGACACTATGTCATTCTCCTCTCCCCTTTTAGCCTATTCCCCCCGGTTAGACTACACCCCCTTGCTACTGTCCTCACCTACGTCTACCCAAGCACTTACATTGATCACCATCAACTGTCATTACAGTGGTGCCGCCTCTTGTGCAGCACAATATGGGTTGCCGCGACGAAATAAAAAAGCAGTCTCCATTCTTATAAGCTCCTTAAAGAAAGTTACACTCCTGCTTCTTCTCTGCTCAGGAAATGTGGAGCTCAATCCTGCCCCTCCCACAACTTACCCCGCCTATCGATTTTGCTGAGGCCACAGGTCTCAAAATGATGATGGTCAACATTTTAAGCCTGCCTAAAAAACTTGTACAGCTGCAAGCCTGGGCTGCATACGTTAACCCTGACCTTATCATAATTACTGAGTCGTGGTTAAAAAAGACGAACACTGATCAACAAATATCACTGCAGGGCTACAATTTATTTAGAGCAGATAGAGAGTCTAGAGGCGGGGGTGTGGTTATCTACGCCAAATCTAAGTATTTGGTCACCAATATTAGTTGCAAATCTCTAGCCAAGGAATTTGAGTTAGTTTCGCTGAGCCTTCTCTCCTCCTCGAATGTATCACTATCCTAGGTGGCTATAGACCCCGTCTGGTGGTGATGAAGTCCTTAATCTTTGAAATCCATGTTTGTAGATGCAAAACTGAAACAATATTTCTAGGAGATCTAAATATGGACTGGCTGTCACCTAAATCACACGGCCTCAAATCCCTTTGTGACGAGCTAGGTCTTGGGCAATTAGTCAGTGAACCTACTAGGAACAACACTCTAAATACTGCCAACAGTTCCATTCTAGATGTGGTACTAACCACCCATCCACACAAAATATCTAATTCAGCAGTGTTTCACAATGACATGAGCGATCATGGAATTGTTGCTTGCATAAGATCTCAAATTAAGGCCCGGCCGCAACCCATCTTTATAACAAAAAGATCCTTTCACAAATTCAGTGCAGTAAACTTCCTATCTGACCTGAGCATGATCAGATGGCAAGATCTCTACCTAGCCAAAGATGTCAACAAGGCAGCTTACATCCTTAATGACAAACTCACTACAATAATAAATAAGCATGCCCCTTTCATCAAAGTAAGGGTACGGAACAATTCCAACCCCTGGTTCACCTCGGATCTCAAGGCAGCCCTTATAGCTCGAGATAAGCTCTGGGCTAAAGCTAGACATTCCAAAGAATCTTCGGATTGGCAGGCCTTTAGAACAGCCAGGAATAACTGTGTGAAAAAACTTCACTCTGCTAAAGCTAACTATTATATTTCTACTCTCGAACAAGCTAAAGGTAACCCTCATAAAATATGGAAGACTATCAAAGCTATAGAAGGACGGCCCATGGCCCCCCTCTGTCCCAACAAAGATAGTTGCAAGTGGCAAGATTGTGGAAAACAAGTCCCTAATCCTGGAGGAACTTAACTCCCACTTTGCCACAGCTGGATTAGCTTTTGACTCGTCACCTTATGCTGGTGCTGCAGTGAGCCAGCATACCCTCCCCCTACATCTAGTCCTGCACCCAGCCCCTTCCAACTGCGTGAGATAACTTATAAAGAAGTAGAAGGATTCTTTTCTTAACTTAACACCAAAAAAAGCGAAGGGGACGATGGCTTGGAACCCTTTTTCCTAAGGTCAGGCTACGCCATCTCACTGCCCCAATTCTCCACATCTTCATTCTTTCCATTACATCTGCTACTGTGCCGTCCTGCTGGAAATCAGCACATATCCTCCCCTATTTAAATCTGGTGACCCATGCGATGTAAACAACTATAGGCCTATCTCCATATTTCCTATCCTTTCTAAAGTTCTCGAAAAACTGATCCATATTCAGTTAAAATCCACTTGGAAACATTCTCTCTCATTAACCCAGCCCAATCTGGCTTCCGGCTAATCATAGCACAATCACTGCACTAGCAAAAGTAACCAATGATTGGATCTCTGCTATAGATGCTAAGAAGGTAACTGGTGCAGTCTTTTGGACCTCAGCAAAGCTTTTGATACTGTTGATCACAAACTATTAGTCAATTGCCTTGCAAAGTTGGGTGCCACATACCATACCACACAGTGGTTCTCTTGCTACCTAACTGGAAGATTCCAAAAAGTAAAGGCGGAAGGCTTTTTTTCTGCTGCCTTGCCAGTTGCAAGAGGAGTCCCCCAAGGATCCATCTTAGGCCCTATCTTGTTTTCTCTGTACATTAATGACTTAGATGCTAACATATCTACGTCCAATCTGCACTTTTTCGGAGATGATACTGTGTTGTATACTTCTGGCTCATCGTTATCTGAAGTCAAGGGAGAGTTTCAAGCGGACTTCGCACAACTTGAGCATAATCTAATAAAGACAAAGCTTCTGCTCAATGCTAAGAAGACTAAAGTGATGATATTCTCCCGCCGTGCTGTCACAGGCCCCCCCAATACCCTTGCCCAAGACTTCATTGTCACCATGCTAAACGAGCCTCTGGAAGTTGTAACCAAATTTAAATATCTAGGTATCTGGATCGACAATAAATTATCTTTCAATGACCACGTCGAAGATGTCTTTAGAAGGTTAAAAGCAAGGTTAAGTTTCTTCTACAGAAATAGGCCCCTTTTCCCCCTTGAGACTCGAAACAAGCTTGTACAGGCCACTTTTCTCCCCCTACTCGACTATGGCGATGTAATCTATTCTTCCACCACTCTTGAAAATCTAAGTAAACTGGACATCCTTTATCACCGTGCATTACGGTTCATTACCAACTCCCCTTACCGTTCACACCACTGTGACTTATATGCAGCTGTTGGTTGGACATCCCTTACTACTAGATGCCTGCTCCATGCTGGGCTATGGACTCTTAAACTGCTCCTGCAGAAATTGCCAAGCTATCTCTTCCCTTATTAGTATCTCACATAGTGCATACTGTTAAGAAAATCTGACTTTATTATGCTTGACATACCAAGGATGCAGACTTTCTTTGGTAACGTATATTGCATATGCCCTTCCTCCATTTGGAACCAATTACAAACTGCTTGAAACTAACTAGCACAGTTTCAATAAACTTCTCAAATCGCTAAGTTCAGCAAATAAAAGACACCTGTAACTGTCATTAAGTCTCTTCCTTCCCCATGTGTCCATATTTATCCACTGGTAAGGTATAATTGATTTGTCATATTAACTGCTTTCCCTTCCCTTCTACTCCTGGCTTTATCTATGCTTACGCTCCACTGCTACTCTATCAAATCACTTCTCCCCATATCAGTTGTAGACTGTTGTTTGTTCTAGCTGCCAAAATAGATGTATTGCACACCAGTCATCATGTTTCATTTATCAGTATGCAACCTGTAAGTCGCCTCTGTCTCATATCAATGTTTACCACCCGCGGTCACCCTATGTGGTACCCTTTGTATGTATATCCAGCCTGTATCATGTAACGGCATTTCATGTATATACTGTTATTACCTATCTGTGTTTGTACTTTAAGTGTTTATGTCACAGGACCTCCTTGTGAATGAGCTTGCTCAATGGAGTTTTCCTGCAATAAACTTGAACTTGAACTTGAACTTGTTCTCTCTCCCAGGCCCCTGCCACCCCCACCTCGTACCCACTATCTACTTAATCAATACCAGCAGCACCTTGGGAACGCTCCACTTCTCGACCAGTCCTTCCCATGTGCCTCCACTTGGAAATATCTGGCTGCTTCTTAACACCACTAAGATTGGTCTTAATGCCAGCCTATCGCTACCGTACCACATTGCATATCATTGGGGCTGTCATATGGACTCTACCTACTGCCCATATGCTAAAAGGAAACACAAATTATCACTACTGGAACTGTGGCTCTGTTCATTGAAGCTCCTCCTACTTCTCCTATTGATCTCAGGCAACATCCATCCGAACCCTGGCCCAGGCTGTTCAAACCTTCTGAAAAAGGCAGGGGCCCTCACCATCGCAACCATTAACATCTGCATCCTGTTACCAAAGCTTGATGCACTCCAAGCCTTTATCAGCCAACATAACCCTGACATCCTTGCTGTAGTTGAAACATGGCTGACACCAAAAGTTCCTGATCTGGCAATTACCTTACAGGGCTACAATGTTTTCAGACTGAACCGTGTCTCTAAAAGGGAAGGGGGCTGTGCCATCTACATTAAGGATAATATCCTGGGGCACCTTGCTCCAACTCCCATCCCTGCCTCCTCGGCCCAACTTCTACCCAATAAAATTCTTCTAGGTCCCATTAAAAAAAACCTCACTGTCGTCTCTGTATATGTTCCACCTCAAGATCAAGATCTTGGCATCAAAGAAGTTCTTAACTTCATCAGCTGTCAACCTCCTGGTTCTGAACACATTCTGCTTGGTGATTGCAATATAAACCGGCTTGCATCTGATGTCTACACTCATAAGGATGCCTTGCAGCTGCCAGCCTCTCACAATTGATCACCACACCAACTTGGATAAATTACAAAACTGGCACCAGTACCCTGCTGGACTGGATTCTCACCAATCACCCTACCAGGAACTCTCGCACCTCCGTTCTCCCAGACTCTCTCAGTGACCACTCCCCGGTTATATGTGAATGGTCTAATAAATTTCTAAAACCACCCCCTATAATCATTACCAGCAGAGTCCTCCCCCGTGGTCAACTTGCCCATCTTAAACAGTGCCTATCCTTGCAAGACTGGCTGCCCATCTACAAGGTGACGGATGTTAACCTAGTCCTCGGCTACTTCATCACCGCCTTCCATAAGGCCTGTGACCTCTTCGCTCCTTCAAAAAAAAAAATGGAAAACAAAATCCCTCTGTAACCCTTGGCTAACTGTGGAGCTCCTTTCCCAGATGAAATCTAAGGACTACCTGTGGGCAGTGGCTAAAGCCACAGGCAAACAATCTGACATCCAAAAATACAAACCTGCCTGTAATGCCTGCACAAAATCCATTCGTCTCAAGAAAAGCTCACATTATAAGGACGTCCTCACCTTCACCTGGGGAAATGGTCGTGCTTTCTGGACAATATCAAGGACATTACTGGGAAACAATCAAAGTCCCCTCAGGCCATGTTAATTGTTGAAGGGTCCACTACTCTTGATCCCATGGTCATTGTAAATACCTTTTACACAGCTTTTACTGACCTCAGTACTGTTCTACCACCTGATTTCTTCACAGTCTGTCACACCCCCTCTAACACACTCTGCACTCTGTCAAACCATCGTCATTTTTACTTCAGGGAGATTAACATGAATGAAGCTTGCTGCCACATCGCCTCAGCCATCTCCACTTCCAGAATCAGAAGTCACACCCTGGACCTTAACCTGCTATCACTTTCACTTGACGAGGTCCTCAATCCCCTAACTAAAATTCATAACCTCTCTCTCCACACCAGTTCATTCCCTGAAATATGGAAAACTGACAGTGACCCCGGTCCACAAAAGTGGGGATAAGACCTGCCACTCTAACTACCACCCAATCTCCATATTACCACCACTATCCAAGGCCCTAGAGCGTATTGTTGTGGACCAGCTCACTGATTATTTGGACAAATATAATACTCTGTGCACAACAACAGCACGGTTTTAGAAAAGAGCATAGTACCACCACTGTCCTGCTTGAATCTACTGGTGCAGTGCATAGTTCCCTTGATAAAGGTCTTCTTACTGGGGCTGTCTTCATCAACCTCTCGAAGGCATTTGACATGGTCCATCATCTGTGGCTGTTTGACCAATTACTCCTTGCTGGCCTCGCACTGGACTCAGCCCGCTGGTTCAGAAGCTACCTTGACAACCGCTATCAAAGAGTAAAAATTGCCAGTGCTATCGCGGACACCTTGCCTGTCCACTCTGGAGTCCCTCAGGCATCCGTAATGGGCCCTCTCCTTTTCAGTCCCTTTTTAAACTCCCTACCACAATCCTGCTCGGAACAAATCATCCTGTATGTGGATGATGCTGTTGTCTTTTCTACACACAAGGACCTTTCACCACTACAACACAGCCTCCAAATTGGATTCAGTGCCATTGAAACATGGTTCTCCAATCATAACTAGTCCTCAATCACAAGAAAACCAAGTCATTGCTATTTTGCAGTTCACATAACCGTTACAAGTAACACCCCCTTGCCATCTCCACCAAGCAGGGGACTGTCCTTGAACAAGTTTACTCATTCAAATACCTAGGGATTCTGCTTGACCCCAATCTCTCCTATACGGCTCACATTGACAGCGTGGCTAAAGCAGCTCTGTGGTGTCAATTATTGATTATGGTCTTATTAGCTATGGCTCCGCCACGACATCTGTCCTTCGATGTATAACAACTGCACGCTGCTCAAGCATGCTGACTCACAACTGGTGCCCACCGCCTCACCCACCCCTGTGCCCTTTATGAACAATCCGGATGGCTCCAACTTTCCAACCCTATAAAGTATCTCACATGTGCTATGGCAGGAAAAATCAACCTTGGCCTCACACTCACCGGTGTTACTGCCTTGTTACATCAAAACACCAACCGACAGAACACCAGGAGCTCAACAACCCAGATTCTACAAGTTTCTCACTGTCAAACTACGCAGGGCCAACACTCCTTTGCCTATAGGGCTCCTCTATGGATGAATGGTCTCAGCCACACCATCTCCTCTGCCTCAACACTAGCTCTGTTCAGAACCAGGCTCCGGACCCATCACATTGCCTCTAGCTCCTGTGACTGCCTCTCCTAGCTGATGACCTACACAGCTTTAATCCTAACTTACATACTGCTTAACCCCAGGCCCCCCAGTCTCCTTCCCCCCAGCTCCTGAGGTGCCACTTCAAATCTCAAATCTTCATACCACCTCATTAGTCTCTCCTTGTCCCATTGTAGCACTGATTCCCCCCTCACCCTGTCCCCTTTTTTTCTTCTATCACTCCTTCCCATTTATTTTTCAACAAATGCCTCCAGCTGCATCTTCATCCTCCCTCTCTCCTCTCATCCCTGTTTCTCTGCCATCCCCGGGTGCCTGACCCTACCCACTCCTTGTGGGCACATGTGTCATAGCTGTGTTCACCATTTTACTATAGCTGCCTCTGTTAACTACCTACACTTCTCCTCCTCCTCCTCTACACATTACTCTTCCTATAATTGACCCCTTTCAATAGCACTGTTATACATGAATTGTTTACTGTTATTTCACTGTTGCTTCCTTGTTGTTTGTTATTTCTGATGTGGAACCTTTGTAAAAGAGCCTTGGCTCAAAGGTATTTGTAATCCTAGAATAAATTAAAAAAAAATCTTATTTCCTTAATCCATCTACAGCTATGTCTCTAGGTGACCACAACATGCGCAATTTGTGTTGGGGATTACATACAGTATATTGCTAAATAGCTTCCTTGGCATTTCTTTGCTCCTTTCATTTAACCATACCAACTTGCATATTTTTAATGCATATTCATAAGAAATCTCATTTCCCAGAATTATACGCAAAGCTCTCTTTTGTATCTTTCTAACTCTTTACTTTCTATCTTTGTTAGTCCTGCATCCCACACCTCCAAACCATATTCCAAAATTGGTCTAATCACTGTGCAGTAGAAATATACCAAGTCATTCTGACTCACCCCAGCCCTTTTCAACATTGTTAAAATGTATACTCTTGAATTACCTTTCCTTAACATCCCTTCCACCTGTTCTTTCCATCTGAAATTATGTTGAATTTTTATTCCAAATAATTCTACACTCTCGACCACCTCAACTGTGGCACATGCAAATACAAGAGGGGGTAGTACCATTTTATTTGTTCTCCCAAATCTAATTTTCTTTGTTTTTTCTGGATTTATCTGCATTTTGTTTAGTTGAGTCCAAACTTCAATTTCTTTTAAATCATCCTGTATAGTACTTTGACTAACCTCACTGAAACTATCAATTACTGAGGTGTCATCCACATTCTCAATACAAGGTCCAGCAGTTTTCAAATCATTTATCTTTACAAGGAAACAAAGGTCCCAATTTTGTACCTTGTGGTGCCCCACTATTGATATACCCCATATCTGACTTAAACCCTTCCTTTTCAATCCACTCTGATCTGCCTTCTAGAAAATCGTATATCCCTTTCATGATACAAGCTGGAATATCTAACTCCTGTAATTTTTGTATTAATGTTTCATGATCTATCAAATCAAATGCCTTTCTATAATCTACTAATACTGCTTTTTCTAGTTCCCCATTTTCCCATGATTTTATACACAGTTATAAAAGTTTTAACAAAGTTAAGGTTGTTGAACTCACTTTTTTTCTATATAATATGCTTTATTGAGTTTTTCCAACAAATACATTACAGAAAAAAAGGAAACAAAGGAAGAAAAAAAGGAAAAACCATACAATACCGTACATAACAAAATGTTCCCGCTGGCATTTGACTCATTGCATTGAGTAGTTACCCACACCTTCCCCTCCCTTCCCTCCCACTTTCCCTATACCCCCCACCTCCTCTCCTCCCCTTCTAAAACATCTCCAATAATTTGCCGCTATTTTCTCCTCCTCCCCCCTATTCTCCCACCCCTAATACCGGACTGCATTTCCATTGCACTACATGGTGGTATCTTGGACACCTCTACTTACAGAAGATAATCACTTTTCCTCTATCGCTGTCCTACTTTGTAGGAAGACTGGAATATTACTCTCTGTCAGGTGACTTGAACCTCCCAGCCATAAATTTTGTAAATTGCTTCCATCTCTCCTTGAATTTAACTGTATTGTAAAATTGCTTTGCAATCAATTTTTCTGCATAGAAGGCTGTATGAATTTCTTGAACCCATTCCCTAAGAGGTGGCGCAGTATCCTTAATCCAGTATCTAAGAATAAGAAGCAATGCTACCACTGAGATAAGAGCAAAATAGTATTTGTATGTTTGGGATGGTATGGCTGAAAGGTTACCCAATATACAGGTCTCTATGTCAAAATGGCATACCTTTAAATAATGGATCTGCAAATTTAATTACGTGTTGCCAAAAGACCTGAATTATTGGGCAAGACCATAACATATGAATTAGAGTTCCCTGATCTTAGCACACCTATGACATATGCCCTCTTGATTCTTACCCATTAGTTTAAGTTTTGTGGGTGTATAGAATAAATTATGCAAAATATTAAAACGAAGACTTGGTTTGCTGGCCAAGGCACCTAGCTTCACCTGAGCTCTTTCCTTCTAAGACTGCTTGAAAGGCAGAGTAGAGAAACTTACCAGAGCAAGGGAGAAGGATTAAGACTTAGTTTGGCTAAGCAGATTTACTGTGTGGTGGTGTTTTGATTTTTTACTCACAGGGATTGCTACTGTTTGTGGCTAACATTTCATTGCTTTATTTTTTCTCTGATTCAAATTGTTGTTGCTGGTATACCTTCTTCTGCATTATTACAAGGTGTGCCTACAGGTGTGCTAACAGATTACTGCTGTAATCTTCTGATTCAAATTGTCTTTGCAAGGTATATCTTCTGTTACTGCTTTATTTTCTCTGGAGCAAAGTGTTTCTTACAGGGTATATCTTCTCTGAAATTATTACAGGTGGTGCTTTACAGGTTTTACAGTTTTATCTAACATTAGGATAAGCTTCAGGGTTACTCCATTTGTTGTTGACTGATTGTTTCTGCTCTTACCTCCTTGTTCTTTCTCGTCCGTGGTTCTTCTTTTTAGGCAGGGAAGGGCCCAGCCACCCACCCCATCCCCAACCACCCCACGCTACACTCTTTTTATAGGGTACCACAGTTGTGACATTTCCTGTGGCAGAGCAGGAAGGGGCGGATCAGTGGGGCCTCCACAAGGTGATCTCATTTATAGGGGCACTAGTAATTTAACTTGTTATAACAAGTTAAACAAAGCACAATTAAACCATTACTTGCATTTTTTTCCTTTTTTTTTTCCTTCTAATTACTCTGACTAGGTTACAAACCCAGCAACTTATTTGGAATGGATTTCATTAACTGCAGGTACTGTGGAACAATTTTCAGAAGGACAGTCTTACAGGATTTAGGACACTGTCCTACATGCTGGGCCTTTGGAGATCTTCGGTCTCAGCTCCGGGCAGCATGGGCAGAGATTGCACGCCTCAAATTTCATATTGAAGAGGAAATACATTATAAGAACCACCCGCCATTTCCCCAGCATCCAACAGAAAAACCTCGACCGCAGAGGGTAGTTGGTCCAGGAGGTTGGCAGGTGGTTAGGAGGAGCAAATCAGGTGCCCCATCACTCTCTGCTCTCCAACACATTACCTCCAAAACCATATAAACGCTATTAAACAGGTATCTGCCTCTATCTCTGAAATCAAATAAAGAGGCAGAAGACACTGCAGAGCAGGACACTGCGCACAGGAGCTAGCACAACAATACTCACCCAAATCAGGAACCAAAACTAAACAAGCACAAAGGAAATCCAAAAACTTCTGATCATAGGAGACTCCATGATTCGGGAGTTGATACCCATCTCCAGCCAGGGTGATGGTCAGATGTCTCCCAGGTACATCAGCATGGAGAGACACTGACCGCATTGCTAAAATTGTTCACAAAGCAGGAGAAAACATTGATGTCCTAGTACACATAGGGACTAATGATCTCGCCAGCCGGTCAGTTGTGGAGACCAAGGAACACCTGACTAAGCTGGGTGACAAACTATCATCTATTTCGTCGGCATCTCCTTCTGAGATCCTGCCAGTCTGGGAGAAGGAACAGATGGACGGAAGGTCAGAGAAGGAGAAATAGGGAGCTAAACACGTGGCTCAAGGACTGGTGCCAGGAAAAAGGACACAGATTTGTAGGGAACTGGCAACAGTTCTGGGAGCCGAAAGTTCTTTAAATTTGATGGACTGCATCTGACTAAAGAGGGAGTCAGTGCATTGGGGCAGAAGTTTGACGTCTTTGCAGAATATTTAAACTACAATGGGAGAGGGGTGCAGCACCCATACGTCGAATGGGAAGAACACCCTCCCTCAGCTAGTGGTCAAACAGGAATTCAGCGTGTTTGCCATTCATTTGCATCACCAGGTAAGAAAAGGTTTGTCTCCCCTACGATGCACAGGGGTAATGCCAAACTTCACCCAACAACTAACACACCAAAATCTGGCCAATGGAAAATCATGTACACAAATGCTCACAGCCTGGGAAATAAGATCCCAGACCTGCAGGCAATAATGTCAGAGGCTAAACTGGACATAGTAGCAATTAGTGAGACGTGGTTTACCAGTAACCACACTTGGGACTTCAGTACCTGGCTATGTATTGTTCAGAAGAGACCGAGGTGCAAAAGGGGAGGAGGGGCCTGTATGTTAATGAAAATATCAAAGCTACAGAAATTCAGAATACACATAAGGAGCCAGAAGAACTGTGGGTCACCCTGAAACAGGAAATGGGACAGCCATAAGAACTGGGGTTGTCTACAGGCCCCAGACCAGAGGGAGGACATAGACACATTACTGTTAGAAGATATACAAAACATGACAGCTAAAGGAGGTTCTGATAATGGGAGACTTCAACATGCCAGATATAGACTGGTCAATACCAGCAGGAACATCTGCCAGAACTAGACTCATAGTGGATTCCTGCAGGAGGGCCTCAAACAACTGGTACAGCAACCCACAAGAGACAGGGCTATCCTAGATCTAGTACTGACTAACAAAGAAGGGATCACAGATCTCCAGGTAGAAGGTCACCTGGGGTCCAGTGACCATCACATGGTATGGTTCAATTTGGCTACTACATCTAAATCATCCCATTCCAAGGCAAAAATATGGGACTTCAGAGGAGCTGACTTTGATAAGATGGCCAACAGAGTTAAGCTAGCCCTGGCAAAAAGAAACACAGGTGAGAGGTACAGGCAAAGTGGGCAAGCATTAAGGATACAATACTTGAAGCAACATCCCATTGTGTTAGACAGAAAAGGAAGTGCAAAGAAGAAGGAAACCACTTTGGTTCTCAAATACAGTAGCAGAAAAGGTCAGAGCCAAAAGGCTGGCCTTCAGAAAATATAAGGGAACACAAAGCGGGATGAAGATAGGGAGGCATACCAGAGCTGCCTAAAGGAAGCAGAGTAAGGCAGTAAGGCAGGCAAGTCCCAAACTGAGGAAACACTAGCACGAACAGTAAAAGAAGGTGACAAGACTTTCTATAGATACATTAGTGAAAGGAGAAAGTCCAGAGGGGGTATTGCTAAGCTTAATGGAGAAAAGGGAGCATGTGAGGAGGAGGACCCTGTAAAGGCATCTATCCTAAATAGATACTTTGCTCAGTATTTACTGAAGAGAAGGTAGGGCAGGGCCCACAGCTCAGCATCATGGACACAGGGGAGGGAGGTGAGCACTACCCTTCACAAAAGAAAGGGTCCTACAAGAGCTTGCTAAGCTCAGGTGGATAAGGCAATGGGACCTGATGGCATACATCCCAGGGTACTTAAGGAGCTAAAGGAGGAACTAGCAGAGCCATTAGCAGAATTGTTAGTGAGTCTCTGAGCACAGGAGAGGTCCCAGAAGACTGGAGAAGGGCTTATGTGATCCCGCTCCACAAGAGTGGTAGCAGGGAGGAGGCGGGAACTACAGACCAGTCAGTCTTACCTCAGTAGTGGGCAAGATTATGGAGGCACTTAAGGAAAGGATAGTGCAACACCTGGAATCCATAGGGGCACAGGATCCAAGACAGCATGGGTTTACAAAAGGAAGGTCCTGTCAAACTAATCTCATAGATTTCTTTGACTGGGTAACCAGAGTGGTGGACCAAGGGGGAGCAGTTGATGTCGCCTACCTTGACTTCAGCAAAGCTTTTGACACTGTTCCACATAGAAGATTGATAAATAAGCTAGGTAGGCTCGGGGTGGGTCAGAAGTTGGTCAACTGGGTGGCAAACTGGTTGACTGGCAGAAAACAGAGAGTGGTGGTAAATGGTATACAGTCAGAAGAGATGCAAGTCACAAGTGGGTACTTATGGATCAGTCCTGGGGCCAGTCCATTCAACATCTTCATTAGTGACCTCGCAGATGGACTAGAGGGTAAGGCTTGTCTGTTTGCAGATGACACCAAGATCTGCAACAGAGTAGATGATCCAGATGGGGTGGGCAGAATGAGAAGAGATCTGATAAACTAGCAAAATGGTCAGAAGAGTGGCAACTGGGATTTAATGCAAAGAAGTGCAAAATCATGCACATAGGGAGAGAAACCTGAAGCCACTTATAGGCTGGGAGGGAGTTGCTAGCAGTCCAAAGGAAGAAAGAGACTTGGGCATCATCATCACTGATGACCTAAAATCATCCAAGCAGACCTCTAAAGCAGTAGGTAAGGCTAGGGGGGTGTTAGGTGTATTAGTAGGGTATCACAAGTCGTAAGAGGGAGGTAATAATCCTCTGTACAAGACATTGGTTAGGCCCCATCTGGAGTACTCTGCAGTATTGAGGCCACACCTTCACAAGGACATTAACCAAATTGAGGCAGTCCAGAGAAGGGCAACCAAAATGGTGCAGGGACTGCATCAGAAGACATATGAGGACAGATTAACGGAGCTCAATATGTATACCCTTGAGCAAAGGAGGAGAGAGGTGATATGATCGAGACATTTAAACACCTTAAGGGCATAAACAAGGTGAAAGAGTCTAACATGTTTAAATATAAGAAAATTGCAGGACAAGAGGACAGCATGAGATTAGAGGAGGCCGATTAAGGGGAATGTGAGGAAATTCTTTTCACAGAAAGGGTGGTAGATGCATGGAATAGCTTACCACAAGAAGTGGTGGCTATGAATACAGTGCAGGGCTTCAAACAGGCATGGGATAGGCATAAGGGAGCAATACAAATGACTATGAATAGATAGGTCACTGACAGAGCAAAGGCCGATGGCACATTTATAAGGTAGAAAAAGAAATGGGCAGACTGGATGGGCCTTGCGGTCCTTATCTGCCGTCAACTTCTATGTTTCTATGTTTCTATGAAGCAGCCTTAGTCTATCCTGTTTTAACCATCTATAATTAGTCTTCCAAACCTGTTCCCATGTTTCTGAATCATAAGAAATACCTGCAGAATGCTTCCAATAATATGCGGTCGAGGGGTATTTCTGCCAAAGTCTTGCCAATAAAAATTTGTAAATTTTAGAAATAGCTTTAGGTTGACTTGCTACTTGAAATATTTGCCCTAATATTTATATCATCTTAGAGGACCAGGGTGGGTCTCCTAGATTTGACTGGATCCATTTTTTAAGCAGTAAATACTTAAATCCAGGTAAGGATCTCATACCCAATTTTTGTTGGACCTGTTTAGGGGAATCAAATTTGTTATCTGATATGAGATCTGACAAAGATACATCTTTAAGTTTGTTCCAAAATATTGGAGAAATAGGTTTATTCCCTATTTGCATATTACCATTATGACATACTGGCTGCCCCTAGTCCTGTCTCCTATCCAAGATATATAGTGCACACTGCTGGGCATGTGCCCTCACTGACCGTGTTATAGGATTATCTTGCCAAGACGTAGGTAATTTTTTCTGAGGGATGTATAGTAATGCCTTAGTTGATAGATGATGTTCCCAGGCTGTAGCTCTCTCTATCTTAAGCCATGCCAATTGTGATTCCTTGTTCTCTGGGGGTGTCAACCACTGAAGATATTTGCTACCTTGGAGGGCTGAATAATATAGAAATAGATGTGGTATACCCAACCCTCTCTTTTTCCATTCCATAGTTAACTTACCAATTGCTCTTCCAGGTTTTTTAACCTTCCACAAAAAACTGACCAAATAGAATCTACCCTTTTAAACCATGCTTTGGGGAGGAATACATTCATCATAGTAAGAGGGTACATAATCCTAGGAAATATCACCATTTTAATCAAGTTGACTCTACCCCATAAAGAGAGTGGTAGTCTTTGCCACCTTTTTAAATCGTGTTGCATCTGTTTAATAACTGGGTCAATATTTAGTAATTTCAAGGTATTAACCTCTGGAGCGATCTCTACTTCCAAAAAAGCAATTGATTTGGATGCCCACCCCAGTCCCAACTCCTCTACATCTCTCCTGGAGCAAGTTGAATTCAATGAAAGAACTAATGTTTTATTACGATTCAGTTTATATCCGGATAGAGTACTAAACTGTTTTATTATTTTCAACACTTCTGTTAAAGACACTTGCCAGCTTGAGAGATGCAAGAGGATGTTGTCTGCAAACATGGACATTTTATATTCTTCCTCTCCTATAATTATACCCCTTATCTCCTTTACAGCATTAATTTTTCTAGCCAAAGGCTCGATATAGAAATTAAATAGCATAGGGGATAAGGGACAACCCTGCGTAGTACCCCTTGTGAGCCTGAAACTATCCAAGGTAACCCCATTACAAAAGATTCTCGCTGAGGGAAATGTATACAGAACCTCGACCCATGTGATATACTTGGGGGTAATCCATACCTAGGCAATAAGTCGAATAAAAATCTCCAGCTCACTCTATCAAATGCTTTTTCTGTGTTGAGGGACACCAAGAGACCTTATCTGTGTTGGTGCCTCCCGACGCCAAAAGCAAATGCCATATTTTTCTAAAATGATCACTCGAGTGTCTACCAGAGACAAATCCCACTTGCTTGGGTCCACTAAGATTTGCCCAGACCTTTTTGAGCCAGAATGCTAATATACTTGTCAATATCTTTATATCGATATTTAGTAATGAAATTGGTCTGTAATTCTCTGGTCTAGTAAAATCTTTCCCTGATTTAGGAAGTACCACAATTCTCGCCTCCAACAATGATACCTCTCTAATAGGAGAGGAGAATAGATTGATATATAGCATTCTCAGACATGGGCTAAGTTCTTCTTTAAAGGTTTTATAGAATAAAGCCGAATAGCCATCAGGTCCAGGAGCCTTGTCTAAAGGTAATCTATCTATAGCTTCCTCAATCTCTTGTATAGTGATTTCTCCTTTAAGTTCTATTTGCTGAGTTAACGTGATCTGCGGGAGATCAATATCTCACAAGAACTTCTCTAGGTGTGAACAATAGTCTAATTCTAAGGGAGGGGCTGTATATAGATTTGAATAGTACGTCCTAAAGTTATTTGCTATATCCACCGGGTTAGAGTTTAGTTTCCCTGTAACCCTATCCTTTAAATTAACCACCCAGTTAGTTTCCTTCTGTTTCTTTATTCTTTGAGCAAGCAATTTCCCTGATTTTTCCCCTTGTCCTATATATGTAGCCTTCCATTTTATAGCTGCCTTCAGTGTATGATTAAGTAGATGTGCCGCATATTTAGCTCTTAAAACATGAAGTTCCTCCCAGATGGACTTGTCCATTGCCTGATGCAAATCAGACTCTATAAATTTTATTCTGGCTAGCCATTTTTCTACTTGCACAGAAATCTTATGCTTCCTAGTGGAAGCTAATCTAATTAACTCTCCTTTCCATATCGCTTTCATTGCCCCCCAAAGTGTATCTTTATTCTCCACCGACTCCCAATTATTGTTCCAGGAATCCTTAATAAAAGAACTCATATGTTTTACTATTCCCTCCTCCCCAAAAAGTTGGTTATTAAGAAGCCATGACTTGGAGACCTTTAGATGGTTTTGAAATTTCAATTTTACCCAAATTAAGGAATGATCTGATAATACTCTGGGATATATACCTACTTCTTCGATACCCTGTAAAGCCATTTTACTTATGAGGAAATAGTCTATTTGGTAGTACATTTTATGTGGTGGGGAATAGTATGTATAATCTATCTCTTGTGGATGGACAGTTCTCCATGGGTCAATTAAGCCAGAGTCCTTCATAAATTCCCTCATTGCCCTCTGAGCAGATGATAGAGCTACTCTTTTACTAAATGACCTGTCCAAGTCATTAGAGTAAACTAAATTCCAATCCCCTCCCAACAGGCACGGTACATTAGGGACAGATGTGATAATATCTACTAAAGGAAGGAAGAACGAGGGGGAATCCACATTTGGTCCATATATTGATCCCAGCAAAATCTCTACCCCTGCTAGGAACCCTTGAATTATAATAAATCTCCCCTCCGGATCTTTCCATGTTACCTTTTCCTGAAAGGGGAGATTCTTGTTAATCATTATTGCTACCCCTCCTTGTCTAGAACTATTACCCACTCCAAAAACCTGGCCCACCCAAAGTTTCTGCAAAGTTGAGAGACGGTCTGTAATAATGTGCGTTTCCTGCAGCTGGAATATATGTGGCTGATATCTACTAAGATGCCTTAAGACATTATATTTCTTCGTATTGTCCTTCCCTCCTTTAATATTCCATGACATAATGTTCCAGCTTCCCATAGCTTTACTATAGCAGTTATCTTCATTTTTAGTGTCCGGCCCATCCCAGTTCATCCTCTATATCCCTTGTACGATTTTGTATGCAGTCCCTCCTTCCCTCTACTACTATCCACACTCATTACAAAACCTCCCACCCTCCCTCCATATCCCCAACCCCCGTCTTCCCAGGCCGAATGCCTGCTCCTACACGTTTTGGCCGTCATGCACTCTGGGAGCCGCTCCGTGGATCATGCAAATGCCAAATTATAAACCCTTCCTGTATTACCCCTATGCACTCAATAGAGGAATGAAAAATAATCCCCTGCATAATCCTGAATTGAGATCTCATTTAACATATATATGCCTTCCTTTAAACCACTTGTTGCTCTCCTTCCCTGATTCCCTATATCTAACCCCAAAATAATTCCCCCCTCTATCTATCTAATTCTACAATGAAGTAGCTCAAGCTATGTCATATAACTATATGTTATGGTTCGCTGCCTAGCGATCAGATCCCAATCCCATTAATATAACAGCAAAACTTGCCCATCAGTACAATTTGCTGCTATCCAATTCCAGAACATGAATATCGTAGTGATTCTTCTTAATTGACTATTCGAATGCACCACTAGAGGGCGCATAGCGACCATACAAGACATGTTTGAGTTAAATCACAGCTTCTTCCAAACATTTAAAAAAAAGTTATACATATAGCATAATTTCTGCTTTAGAGAAAATTAAATACTGGAACTTTAGGTTCAGTCTCCTTAACTGATACGTCTGAGCCTAACTTCTCGAGACAGCACACAAGTCATAACAAGGCTTCGAGGCACCGTAGGAGACTCAATTGCAACCCCAAAAACATTATGATTCAGCTTGACTATCCTGCTAGACATATTAAGGTTTGATTCTGTTTATATTGTAGAACAGTGCATTGAGATTCATTGCCTGACAGTCATACCCCACATCCAGTATCAAAACAGTGAAAATGCCCATCTATAAAGCTTGTTTCTATACGAGTCCAGAAGATAAACTTCGCAGAGAGTCTCCTGATTTAGGCGTGGATGAAGACTAAAATTGACATCTTCTAGAATCATTCTATGTTGCCAGCACCTCAATTTAAATGCTAGAGGTTGCATAAAACCCGTACGAATCATATTAGAATTAAGTCCCAGCTGCTTCCAAAAATTAGATCTATAGCATCTTTCTACTCTAAATTAAATAAAACATCATAAGAACTCAAATGCAGTCTTAATAACATATAAGATCGCTCCTAGCTTTTCTAAGCAGCATACAAAATAAGGAACACGCCCTCAAGACATCTCTTTAGGCTCCGCTGTATCCTCGAACGTTTTCTGTATCATCTTGGGTTTTCTGCAGGGCACTCACCCCTCCTTGCTAAATAGATCAGGAATTCTCCGCTTTAAATCCTCCAGGGCTTGCACAGCTGATTCGTACCTCTGATTTCCATTAGGTAATGAAACTTCCAGGTGATCTGGAAACAGCATTCTGTGCTTAATCTTTGCTGCCCATAGTTTGGCCTGGATTGGTCTATAAGTAGCCCTTTCTTGACGTACCTTGAAGGTAAGGTCTGGGACCAGACATAACTGTTTAGCCTCCCAGATTATCTTTTCTGCACTTCTCGCTGTTTTTAATATGTGATCTCTGTCCAGATAATTCAAAACTTTGAATATAATAGGACGAGGTAACTGCTCTGCCGTAGGTTTCAGCCTGACTGCCCTATGGACCCGTTTTAGCACATAAGTAGGGCTATTAGGTGATGGACCCGCCACTCGAGTGCACAGCTTCTGTACAAAACTCACAGTGTTTATGCCTTTCTCTCCTTCTGGGAGGCCCAAAGCACTAAGTTATTGCATCTAGACCTGCCTTCGAGGTCATCCAGCTTATCCTCTATCTTCTTGACCATTCTTTTTAAGGCTGTATTTTCCATCTGGACTCTTTCCATCTTGTCTTCTAAAGAGGAAATGCATGCTTCTGCATCGGTAACCCTGGTTATTAAGCCATTTATGGATAATTTCCATTCCCTGAAGTCTGCAATGAGGGAGAATAGTGCGGACTTGATCACCGAGACATCCTCTTGTAACTGACCCGGTGCCGAGAATTCTAGGCTTTCTTCTGGAGACTCACTTCTACGGGGCCTTTTTGGTTCCAGGCCTCCCGCTGTCATTTCACTTTCTTCGTCAGAGTCACTCCGGGTTTCATCTTTCTGCGGCTCCATATTAGTTGATTTAGTCACGCCCTGTGATATTCACTTTAGATTTAAATGGCTAGAAGTCCTTATTTGGGTGAGAAATTAAAAACTTTTTGCATGTATCAGTGGAGCTGCTATGAGGAGCTGCTTACTCCCTCAAGCGCATCACGTGACCGAACTCCCTTTTAAAGATCCAAATTGATCTGGGTCAATTTGTTCGAACAAAATTTCCATTACCCACTTTGTAACAAATTCTCACACAATCTTGACACAACACGTTAAAGAAATGGTTCTTAAGTTTTTTTTTATGTCCCGTGGCACAGTGACTTTTGGTAAAGGCAACACTCTTGCTTGTTTCCATTGACTTGGTCATTTCCCTATTAACATTGATTTACTGAAAATATTACATACCCATGGTACAACTAATTCTGCTTCCACCCACCATATCCAATTTGGTGTGTCATCAGGTCCTACTGTCTTGTTGATTTTTAAATTTTTTATGGTTTTTGATGTTTCCTCAACTGAGGATAAATATTTGTCTAGAACATCTCATGGTTCCCCTTCTATCTTTTCCAGGGGTTTCTGGCCTCTGCTAACATCACACAATGTTCTATTTAGTTCCTAAACAAACAAACTGACTACCCTTTTCTCCTCCTTCAAAACCACAATTTTCTGCTCACTTTTGTATCTGTTCCTTAAGTTTATTATTTTGCAAAATACCCTTTGTTCGATTCCACCACTTGTTTGGTTCAGATTTTTGCAATCCATTAACTTTTTTGATATAACATGTCTTTTTATCCTTTTTCCCATCCTATTTACTTTATTTCTCAGCTGGTTATATCTGTCTATCCATTACCAACTTAAGAGCTGTCTTTTTTTTATCAAACCTTTAAATTCCTTGTGCACCCGTGGTTTATCTCCATCCCTCAACACCACTTCACACACAAGTGCAATCCTAGCCATAATGTTATACTATGTATCAGTCACTTTGCCCCAACTACTGTAGTATCAGCTGACTCTAATTTGAACCATTCAGGATCCAAAATTCACAAGCCATTGAATCTAATAATTTTTTTTAATTCTTTATTTAGTTAAAAGGTTTACCAGGCAGGCATACTGAACAGATAACTGCTCATTTCAGATGCATCCGGGGGGGGGGGGCATGGGAGAAAGAAACATTTGTATACAAGAATTTTGTACAAAGTAAAATATGTGCAACAAATTTACATAAAATATAATACAGCATATATACAGCAGTTAGGACCACAATAAAGCATATACTCAGCTATTAAAATACACAAGATGCCCCACCAGTAGCTGCAGAGGCATCAACAGAGCTCGGCAGCCTGACCTAAACAGGTATTCATGTAACTGAACATACTACAGTAGCAGATGGATTAGATGCAGGAACAGGTGGTGCGGAAGTGGTCTTTGAGGAGAATGTGGAGATAGCGTGGGGATGGGGTGTGACAGATAGCAGAAGGGAGGGAATTCCATAGTTTTGGCAAGTGATAGGAGAAGGCAGCCTGGCCTGCAGAGGTGGACACGTGTGGGACTGACAAAGATTGGGAGTCATAATATCTGAGTGAGTGGGAGGGAGGGGGAGAGAGGGAGAGTGTGGCAGAGATATAAGAAGGCAGGGCCTGTGCCCAGTATTTAGCCATGGGACTAGCGCAGTGGGCCTGCCTCCAGTCCTGTAGGGTTGGGAGGGACAGGGTTTGGTATAGGTCACAGTGGTGGGTTCTGGAGGGACAGTCAAGGACAAAGCAGCAGAAGGAGTGGAAGAGGGTATCCAGTCTTGTTATGGAGGTTTTGGGAGTGACAATGTAGACTACATACCTGTAGAAGAAAATAGGGAGAATCATTTTCTGTACAATTGCACAGCGGGCAGACAGCAGAATGCACCCACGGTTGTGATACAGGACACCTTGTTTGGGATGCAATTTCTTGTGGGTGGCCTCGATATTTACAAAAAATTCAAGGTGCTGGTTGAGCCAGACCCCGAGGTATCTAAAGGAGGTGCGGTCCTCCAGACTTGTCCCATCCAGGGTGTGGCAAGTGGGAAGGGAAGGGAAGGGAGCTGAGAGGCTCTCTGCCTTGTGTCAAAGGAGACTGTTTTGTTGGCATTTAAGAAGAGCTGATTTGAGTGAAACCAGAGTTGGACTTCCTCAAAGTCACGCTGTAGTCTGGATGCCACATCAGTAATAGTGGGGCTGAAGGTATGCAGTACTGTGTTATCCTCATACATGTGGATGGGTGTGTGTGGGCAGGCAGAGTGCAGGTTGTTTAAGAAGATGGAGAACAGCAGAGGGCCATGGACAGAGCCTTACGGCATACCGGTAGTGATGGGGAGAGAGGAGGAGAGAGAGTTTCTGATCCTGACAGATTGAGTCCTATCCACAAGATAGAAGTGGAACCAGCTGGTGGCCTCACTAGAGAGCTCCATTGAGGATAGTTTGGATAAGAGGACAGGGCGAGAGACAGTGTCAAAAGCCTTTACAAGATCAACAAAAATGGCAGAGGTGATGAGGCCCTGGTCCATACTGATATGGATGGATTCAGTGAGCATTAGCAGGGAGGTAGTGTTTGAGTGGGCCTTCCTAAAACCAGAGTGGTAAGGTGTGAAGAAGGTGGTGGATTCAAGGAAGGCGGAGAACTGGGAGAGTACACATTGTTCTTGATGTTTCACCAGTATTGGGAGGAGGGAGACAGGGTGATAATTTCCAGGGGAGGAGGGGTTTCCACCTTGTTGGAGGGGGATGACAGTGGTGTGTTTCCATTCTGATGGGACAGAAGTGAGAGAGAAAGAGAGATTGAAGAGGGAGGCAAGGGGCAGACAATGTCTGAGGCAGCCAGGAAAATAATTTTTGAGTCCATCTCAGAGGGACATTTGCCCTTGGAGGGATTTAGTGCAATATCCCAACACTCATCAAGGGAACAGTTAGCAGCAGGGAAGGACAGGATGGGGATACATGTTGGAGGGTTTTGGTTGCAAATGCCAGGAGTCTGGGGATCAAAATGGGAGAACTAGAGGCCACCATGATGGAGGAGAACCTAAACATTCTAGCAGTGAGTGAGACTTGGTGGAACGAGCACCATGCCTGGGAGACGGTGATCCCAGGGTATTGTTTGTTTAGGAAGGATTGGGAGGGGAAGGGGATGGGTGGCATTATATGTCAGGGAAGGGATTGGGGCCATGGAGGGAAGGGAAGAGAAAGGGGAAACAGAGATAATGTGGGTCACCTTAGACAGGGAACAGGGGAGAAACTGCCCGTTGGGGTAGTCTATAAGCCTCCTAGGTGGGGGGGAGGAAGGGGATAGATACCTAGTAGAATCAGTAGTGAGGATGGCACAGAAAGGGGCAATTGTGATAGTTGGGGACTTAAACCTTCCAGACATCAACTGGGAGGCCCAGACAGCAATGTCTGAAAGGAGCAGGGACATCTTGGAGGCTCTGCAGGGCATATTCCTACAGCAAAGGGTCAGTGAGCCCACTGGGGGTGAAAACACTGTTGTTTGTGGTCCTCACAAATGGGGATAGTGTGGAGGAGGTGGAGGTGGGGAAAGAGATTGGTACCAGTGACCATAGGGCTGTCAAATTCAGGGTGAGATTGGGCAGGGAGAGGGTTAGGGCAAGAACCAAGGTATTGCACTTCAGAAAGGCTGACTTTCAGGAAATGAGGACAGTAGTTGGAGAAGAAATGCTGAGGATATGGGGATGTGCAGGGGGGGATGAATTATGAGCAGCCATCAGGAAAGGAGTACATAAAGCCATGGAATCATGTATAAGAAGGGTGAGGAAAAACAGAAGATGGAATAGACCTCTATGGTTTACTAGAGAGGTAGTGCTGGGGGTCAAAGAGAAGACTAGAGCATTCAAGAGGAACAGGAAGATGCAAAAGGATGAGGCTAGAGAAACATATAGAGACAAAAGAAAGGAGGCAGGGCAAAAGATTAGGAGGGCTAAGGAGGCCACTAAAGAGAGGATAGCTAAGCAGGCAAGGAGGGGGGACAAAACCTTCTTTAGGTACATTGGAGAAAGGAGGAGGGCACAACATGGGATTGGAAGGATGGGGGGAATGGAACAATACTGGAAGGGGATTTTGAAAAAGCAGAGGCACTAAATAACTATTTTGCCTCAATCTTCATGGAGGAAAGAGAAGGTAGGGGACCAGGAAGAGGGGGAGGGTGACAGCCGCCGACAGGCGGGTGTGGCAAAATTCACAACTGAAGGAGTATGGGAAGAGCTGTGTAGACTTAGGGTGGACAAGGCAATGAGACCTGATGGAATACACCCAAGGGTTCTCAAGGAGGTGAAGGATGAACTGGCACCACACCTGGCTAGGCTGTTTAACTTGTCCTTGGTCACAGGGGTGGTCCAATGGACTGGAAGAGGGCAGATGTGGTTGCACTACATAATGGGGGAAGGTAATGGAAACACTACTTAAGATCAGGTTGATAGAATACTTAGAGATGAATGGCATGCAGGATGACAGGCAGCATGGCTTCACCAAGGGAAGGTCTTGTCAGACTAACCTGATAGAATTTTTTGATGGGGTGACACAGATTGTGGACCAGGGAGAAGTGGTGGAAGTGGGCTATCTGGATTTCAGTAAGGCCTTTGACACTGTTCCACATGGTGGAATGGTGCAAAAGCTGGACAGAATAGGGGTGGACCACAGGATCACCAGGTGGGTGGACAACTGGTTGAAGGGAAGGAGTCAGTCGGTGGTGGGAAATGGGACACTTTCCAGGGAATGGGAGGTGACCAGTGGGGTGCCACAGGGGTCAGTGCTAGGGCCAATATTATTTAACATCTATGTTAGTGACCTAGCAGAGGGTCTGGAGGCACTGGTGTGCATGTTCGCAGATGATACAAAGGTCTACAATAGGGTGGATTCACCTAGTGGGGATCAAGCCATGAGGTGGGACATGGAGAGGCTGGATCAG
This sequence comes from Neoceratodus forsteri, assembly GCA_016271365.2. Classification (NCBI taxonomy): domain Eukaryota; kingdom Metazoa; phylum Chordata; order Ceratodontiformes; family Ceratodontidae; genus Neoceratodus; species Neoceratodus forsteri. Next base: position 15,755,566 of record CM028130.1, read on the forward strand.
TGGTCAGACATCTAGAAACTGAAGCTTAATGCACAAAAGTGCTCAATGATGCACCTGGGGAGGAGGAATAGGAAGAAACCTTATGCCCTTGGGGGGGTGATTAAGGAGAAGGAAACAGAAAGGGACCTGGGGATTATGGTAGCATGGGACCTCAAGGTGAGCAGCCAGTGTAGCAGGGCAGTGGGAAAGGCAAGTGGAATGTTGGCCTGCATTGTGAGGGGATTTAATAGCAGAAAGAGGGAGGTACTAATGCCATTATACAGAATCATGGTCAGGCCACATCTGGAGTATGCGGTGCAGTTCTGGAGGCCTCACCTACGCAGAGATGTTGAGCTGATGGAGAGGGTACAGAGAAGGGGGGCAACCAAAATGGTATGAGGCATGCAGGATGTGCCCTATGAGAGAAGAATGAGAAGGCTAAATTTGTATCCTCTGGAGAGTAAGAGGGAGAGGGGGGACATGATAGACTCCTTTAATACCTGAAGGGAATAAACAAGGTGGAGGGTAATAGTTCATTCAAATTGAAGAAGGGAGCGAACACAAGGGGACATAGCCTCAGACTGGAAGGTGGACAATAGAGAGGTAATGTCAGGGGCAGTTTTTCACAGAGAAGGTGGTGGAGGCCTGGAACAAGCTGCCGAAGGAGGTAGTGGCAGCTGAAATGGTGGAGGGGTTCAAGAGGGCTTGGGATAGATTTATGGGGTTAGGAAAAGAGGATAAAAGCATAATGGGGGTAGGGTGTTGGGCAGACTAGATGGGCCGACGGGCCTTTCTCTGCCATCACATTTCTGTGTATCTGTGTAAGGGCATTATTTATTTATTTATTTGAGCATCAGTTTACAACCTTTGAGCCAGAGGCTCATTTCCAAAGGTACCTCGTCACATTGAGGACAAAATACATTACATTACAGGCTTGTTGTTACATCACATTGAGGACAAATACATTATATTATAGGCTCATTGTTACATCACAAAGTTTCAAGTTGTAATAAAATGACAAACAAATTAAATTGACAGCCATATATATTTACAGGTATTTGTAGAGCGAAGGAACCATTCTAGTTACAGTGGTGCCGCTCATGTGAGCATTGTCAGTGTGTGGTGGACTAAGTCACGACTAGTGACAGGTGCAATCACGGTGCATTAAATAGCTGGTGCTGGTGCAGTTTTGAAGGTGGAGATAGTAGTGGTGTCAGAGATGGCTGGTGGGAGCGCGTTAAACCAGGCTGGGGCTCTATAACAGAAAGATCTCTGTCCATGGCTTGTCCTGGTTCTAGGGATCAGAAGGGTGATTTTGCAGGAGGTTCGGATATTAATCAAGAATTTGGCTTGGCGGATGGAGGCTGTCAGCCCAGGGGGGGATAGCCCGAGAAGGATTTTTTTCGTAATGAGGCTGGTTTGGTATTGAAGTCGCTCGTCCAGATTTAGTAGCCTTGCCAAGTCATATAGCTGACATGTGTGAGTGAGCCTGAGGGCCCCTGTAATAAGCCTACATGCCTTATTCAGGACAACGCGGATTTTGTTGAGGGCAGTCGAGTCAGCTGCACCGTAAACAGGTAGGCCATAGTCCACCAGGGACAGTATTGAGGATGTAACTGCTAGTTGGAGGGCAACGGGGGACAGTTTTAATGGTGGTTGAGGATACCTAGCCGCACATTAGTAGCAGAGGCAAGTGCCTCAATATGGGTGTGGAAGGAGAGGGCAGTGTCGAAGCTGATCCCAAGGTACTTGTATGAGTGGACTAGTTCAAGGGGTTGCTTGGAGCTGGGGAGGATGTGTAGTGGGAAGTTACTGGCTTTGTTTTGAGGGTGGGCAAAGAGCATTGATTTGTTTTTTTTGAGATTGATGACAAGTCGGTGCTCTTTGAACCAGGTTTCTGCATCATTGAAGACGAGTTGTAGGGAGTCCTGGAGGGTGTTGGGGTTGCGGTGGGTGGCAAAGAGGACAACATCATTTGCATATAACAGAATTCTACCAGTGCAAGCACTGGGTAGGGTGTTTAGGTGTATTGAGAAGAGTAGCAGTCCCAGGATGGAGCCCTGGGGGACACCTGAGTGGATGGGACAGGTTGTAGAAAGTGTCCCATTGATTTTGACACGTTGGAGGCAGTCAGATAGGTAGCTTGTGCACCAAGAGATCGGCCCAGTAGATAGGCCAGTATGGGAGAGGGCTTCCAGTAGGAGGGGGTGGGAGACAGTGTCGAAAGCCTTTGAGAGATCTACAAACACTGCACCAGCTAGGGCGCCAGCATCCAGGGAGAAGTGTATGAAGTTAGAAAACTGAATTAGAGCCATTCCGGTACTGTACACTGCCAGGAAGCCGTGCTGTTCTGGACAGAGGATGTTGTACTTGGTTAGGTACTCAGTGATTTGAGAGGCCACCAGCTTTTCAAGGGCTTTGGAGAGGGGTGGGAGGATGGAGATAGGTCTGTAGTTTCCTGCATTAGACCTGTCACCGCTTTTGTGGATGGGCATAACTATGGCTGTTTTCCATGCAGTTGGGAATTGCCCCAGGCAGAGGGATTTGTTGAGTAGGGTGGTGAGCAGAGCAAGTACCTGGTCCAGCACCTGACAGAGAATGCTGGGGTCCAGGGAGTCACTGCCGGGACTGTTGCTCTTTAAAGCTTTGAGCAGGTGTGGTCTGGCTTCCTGGTCAGTTACCCTGCGTAGATGGAAACAAGGGCATTGGATGACAGGGGCCAGCCGGGAGGGGAGAGGGTTGAAGAAATTACTGGGGAGGACCGAGCTAAGGTCCGTGAAGGTAGTGTTTAGGAATTTGGCTATGCAGGCCGGGTCAGTCGAGGTAGTCCCATCCACGGTGATCTGGGCTGGGGAAGGGGTGCGGGCACTCCCATTCAATTGTTTAACGTTGTTCCAGAAGGTTAGCACACACCCCCCGGAGGAGGTGAGGTGGCCTGATAATGGTCGGCCTTTGCTTTACGGATAGCCCAGGTGCACTTGTTCAGTGCTGCATTATAAGCCTGTCTGTCAGCTAGTGGCAAGGTGCCATAAGTTATCCCTGTGCTTGAGCAGTTGACGTAGGGCAGGGGTAACCCTGGGTGCACTGAGCTTTTTGGTATGTGTTCTGGTAAGGGGTGCGTAAAGGTCACAAGCTTTGTTGAAAGTCTGGGAAAAGAAGGTGAGAGCTGTGTCTATCTCAGGAGCATGCTGTATGGGTGACCAGTTAATCTGGGCAAGAAGTCATTTGAGACTTTTTAGCCCACCAGGTCTGAGGCGCCTGCTGAGTGTGGGTTGGGCTTTAAGTAGGGGGGTGGGGGTCGACCAGTGGAATAGGATCGGGGAGTGATCACTGAGTGAGTCTGGGAGGACCTGGATATCTTGGATTTTTTGGGGGCGGTTTGTGATGATTACATCTAGAAGGGTACTGGTACCTCTCTTGGAGTTTACTCTTATGGGTTGGGAAATGAGTTGCATCAGATCCATAGCCGCAAAGGTATCTTGGGTGGTGGAAGAGGAGGCACTGAGCCAGTTCACGTTTAGGTCCCCAACAAGGATGTGATCAACCTTGTGTTGGAGTGTAGCGAGATAATCGGTTAAGGATAACATCGCCAGAGTTTGGTGCTTTGGTGGAATGTATGCTGTAGTGAGATATAGGGGGCCCCTGGTGGGGTCAGGTGTAAGTTTAAGGGTGAGGGCCTGAGCCCTGTTTACAAGAACTGAGGCAGGGAGTGCTAGCCCAGTGAGTCTCTGGTATAGATAGCACAGCCTCTCCCACATTTGCCAACACGATCCTCTCGGTATAGGGTGTATCCAGGTAGTGAGACAAAGTGGTCAGGAGTGGATTTTGACAGCCAGGTTTCTACCAGAGCTATGACATCTGGTTTATGCAGCATGACCTAGCATTGGAGGGAATCAAATTTTTTGAGTATGCTGCATATATTCATGGAGGCTATACGGAGACCGGCGGTCCCCATTGTGGGGCTAGTCTGGGTGGGGCCTGGGTTGGGATGTATATTGCCTGTGAGGAGTAGTAGGTGGATCATGGCTTTAGCTAGGGGGTGGAGTTTAGTGATCTTTCAGTGGGTATTCAGGGGGGGGTCATCAGGGAGGAGGGGATGGGCAGGGTCAGCACGTTCGGGAGGGCAGGGGTGATTAGTCACCAGTGGGTGCTAGGGTAAGCGGAGGGGAGGTAACCTGGGGATGGGTGCTGTGGATAGGGGCACATGGTCATTGTAGGGTGGGATCTTATTATATCCCAGGGAATTGATGCTAGGGCTGATGTACTGGATGAGCTGCCTGGTAGCTGGGTTATAGGTACCAGGGTAAGTAAAAGGGGGAGGCATAGTAGGAGAGGGTGGGCTGACATGGTGCTTGCCGTAGCAGCAGGGTAGAAAGGTAGAAGTATTTTGGGTGCTGTTCAGCAACCATAGATACCACTTTGGCTTAGTGGTAGTGTCCCGGACTCTGGTACAGAGAGTACCAGGTTCAAGTCTCAGCCAGGGCAGCTGGAGAAGGGACCAGGGTGGGAGCTGAGCTTTGCATTCTGGGACTTGAGACACGCTGCGTTGGGCCAGAAACAGGGTGAGAAATAGCGACTCCTAGTGGTCACAGGACGCAGGCTAGGAGGTTAGGCAGGGGGTCAGGATGTATGGTGAACTGTGGGTTGGGGGCTGAAGGAGATGTATACAGGGATTAGAAGTAGGTAGAGGAGGGTCAATGTGGCCAGAGTTTTGAGGTAAGCAGAAGTAGTGGAGGAGTGAAGTGGCACAGGCTGATAGAAGGACCCAGGAGGTCTGGGGTAGAGGTTTGTATGACTGTACCTGAGGTAAGGTCTGAGGGTCCCTCTGGTGGCTGGCAGGTATAACCTGCAAATGGGAAAGTGGGGACTTAGTAATTCAGCAGCCAGGAAGTGATGTCAAGGAAATTATGTCATTAAGGGGGTCAATAAGGGAAGGGTGGGGGTGGCTGGGCGGGCGGGCAGACAACGCGCAGTGTTGTCGGGCTAACAACCCATACAGGTATCTGGTAGAATGAGAGAGGTCTCCTTTACCTCTTAGCCTTCCCAAGTTTGTTTCTGCTCCAGGAGGGAGCTCTGCTGTTGCTGTGGCTGCTGCAAGTGGCAGTGTGCTCCTAATATTTATACTTCTGCTGGGGTAATGTGGCAGAAGGTAAAAGAGGGGTGAGGGCCTTGGTTAGGACATTACGGGATTGAGGGGGTGAGGTGGTGGGAGGCTGGGGGAAGAGAGCACAGGAGTAGGGAAGTACAAGAAGTAAAGAAGTAGTTAAACTCAGTTGGCACTGCAAATGGATCAGCTAATGTGTTACTGCCAGTTTTGAGGACGGGGGTTGGAGGTTGGGATGTGGGGATGGAAGAAGGATTGTACCACCTTCCAGAATTTGGACAGGTGATTGATGTTAGTAAAGAAGGTGGATTTAAAATAGTTTGCCTTAGCCAGTCAAATTGCTGTAGTACAGGTATTTCTAAGAGTGCTGTAATTTTGGTAGTCTATTGCAGAGACGGTGGCTTTGTGGGTCTTCCATGCTTGGCCCCAGGTGTGAAGGCAGGCCATGTGAGGTCGGCAGTGATCCAGGGCAGGTGAGAGCCCCACAGCCATATCTTTATGAAGGGGGCATAAGTATCCTAAACTGAAAGGAACTTGAATTTGAAGTAGGCTAAAGCAGAGTCAATAAAGTTGGCATTGGAGATGAATGACCAGTAGTTGCTCACCAAATCATTTTATAGAGCTGCGAGATCCAGTGATTTGTATGACTGAACCAACAAAGTTTTTTGGGGAGGGGGTCTGGGACTATGAATTTTGCAGACTGCATAAATTAGGTGATGGTCACTTAAGGAGTCGGGTAGAAGACCTGCAGCAATTATCCTATTAATGGGCAGGGTCTATTAATGGGCAGGGTCTGCACCGGAAGACATATGAAGAGAGACTTAATGAGCTTAATATGTATAGCCTCGAGGAAAGGAGGGAGAGGGGGGACACGATAGAAACTTTCAAGTACCTCAAGGGAATCAACAAAGTCCAAGAGGGTAGCATCTTTCAAAAAAAGAGGTGTGCAAGAACAAGGGGCCACAATTTGAAGATAGAAGGGCGGCTCAGAGGTAATTTAAGGAAGTATTTTTTCACAGAGAGGGTTGTGGATGTATGGAACGGCCTTCCAGAGGAGGTTGTGGAGTCAAAAACAGTGGTGGAATTCAAACATGCATGGGACAGTCATAAGGCAATTCTAGGGGTTGGGGGTAGGAAGAAGTAGGCTGCTGGTTAACTAGGATCTGCAGCTTATCCATCAGGTAGGGAAATGGGCAGACTGGGTGGGCCAAGCGGTCCTTATCTGCCGTCAAATTCTATGTTTCTATATCCAGTGTGGGTGAGGTGAGAGCCCAAACTAAGAGAGTGATTTTGTGTTTTTGTGTTTCGAGGTTCACTGATCAACTGAGACAAGTTGAGGGTGGCTATAGTGTTTCACATTTTAGAGTGTGAGGTGGACAGCCAGTCTGCATTAAAGTCACTAATGACATGAAGCTCACCAACAGAAGCATGTGACTGTAGGGTTCATAGGAGGTCTGTGATAGTGGCCATGGGAAAGCCTGGGCAGCAATAGGTGCCAGCTATGAAAATGGGGATGGAGTGGGTGATCAGGTCAGGGTGAAAACAGAGGGAGGAAGTATAGAAGGTCCTGGAAGCTTGGTGTTAGGGGGCAAATTGGGGGTCTCCGGGGAGAGGAGGTAGTGAAGGGGGGATGGTGGAAGGTGGAGAAAGGAGGTGAGGTGGACAGATCAGTAGCTTTGGGGAGGAGGAGGCTGGAAGGGACACCAAGGGAACAATGAGGATGAGGAGAGCGATGGAGTTGAGAAGCATGGTGGGGGAGTTAGAGATATGGGCAGGTGCACCGTTAGGCAGAGAGTATTGCAGTTGCAAATACAACTGTGAGGTGCAGGAGAGTGGCAGCCCAGGGGATGCACTGCTAGTAAGTAGGATAGACACGATGGTAGAGGACCTAGAGGAGTGGCAATAGAGCTCAGAGACAAGAGGGAGCAATCAGGGAGGTCATCAGAAGCATAGGCACAGCTAAACAAGAGCCACCACTGAAGCTGTAGATAGTAGGAACGAGCGACATCTAACAGTGAGCAGGGACACTGGTTTACCGGGATTAAGAAAGGGCATATTCCATTTTGCACTTTGTAAAAAATGGTATTGTCACCGGTGTCTACTAAGCCAAAATCCAGTTTTACCAGTGTTTGGTTTTGTGTACTTTATTTAGCAATGTTTAACTCTGCTAACATGCGATTTAGCAATTTTGATCTCCACTATTACACATCTTTCCATCCTTGAACCAATTTAAAGTTATTTTAGGTGCAAGATGTGATGGCAGCAGCAACACTATAGCCTCCATCCCTAAGGTGTGATGGAAGCAGCATTACGGTCCCATCTCTCTGGTGTGATGGCAGCAGCAACAGCACTATGATCTCCCTCCCTCTGGTGTGACAGAAGCAGCAGCACTGTGGCCCCCATTCCTTAGGTGTGAAGGCAGCAGTACTACATTCACCATTCCTCAGGTGTGATGGCAGTATCAGCACTATGGCCCCCATCCCTCAGATAGGACGGCAGTAGTACTACATTCTCCATCCACCAGTGGTGATGGCACAAGCACTACAGTCCCCACCCTTGTGGTGTGTTGGCAGTGATGCAGTCCACATCCCTCTGGGGTAATGGCAGTAGTGACAGCACTATGATCCCCTTTCTTCAACACCCACACACCACATGCACAAGTTACAAATGACTTGGTCTCTTTGCTTATTAGAACTCAGATGTGAATTAATCTGAACCATCACTGCTAAGGTGGACTACCTTTGTTTTTTTCCTATCTATAATTTAACTGCCTGAATTGGATTTCTGCCTGTGACACCGCTGACCAGGGTTAGGGAACAGACTTGGATGTTTGAGGGCCAGCTGGTGGGTGAAGGCTTGAGTGTCCAATGACCATTCACCTTCTCCTGGGAGGAGGAGGGTGGGTTCACGGCTCAGCATTTGCTGGCCCCTGGTGGAGGCCAGAGGCATGACAGCATGTCAGCCCTTACTGTAGGAGGGAGAGTGACAGACATCGGCTTGTGCCTTGACATTATGTGGCCTGCCACGCTCCCAAGAAAATGGGAAAACACTCGCTGACCAACCGAAGGACAGCTGTTCATCCCTCCATAAGCCGGAAGCCCCAGACGTGTGTCCGTTCTGACCCCTGCCATGCCCAGGATACACAGGAAGCTCTTTGGGCCAATTCTTCTCCCCTGGTAGCCTCCCACAGGGGTAGGGGCCCACTCAATGAAGGGTTACTTTGGATTACCTGGTAGCACAGCAGTAAGGGGCAGTGGATGGTGGTCAGGACTCAGCAGCGGTGGTAGGAGGCCTTGGCAGGCCTGAAGGAGTGGATGGCCAGGGGGTAGGAGGAGCAAAATAAAAAACCTGCTTGAATTTGCTTCTTTGAAATAAAGTGTCCACCTAAAAAATCCACAAGTGATTATTGGAGGACCTTCAAAGGGATTCATGCATCTCCCAGACATGTGGATGCTTTTTTTTACTTGGTGTCCATGAAAAGGGTGTCTCCCAGTTTTCATGTCTTTGTTCAGATGTGAATTGAGCACCACCTGCCCACCTGCATCATACAGCCCCTGGGGTCGCACCTTCTGTATGTCATTGACTGTGCTTTCAAAATCCACTGGACAAACATAATTACACTTAAATACTTAACATTTGCTTTTTGTTGAAGCAGTCTATCAGAAAACATTTTGTTGTCACAGAGACTGAAACAGCAGGTGGGAGAAAAGGTGCAAATTATCCAGTTCACCTAAATGGGGTGCAAACTGTGAAATCTTTTCACAAGTAGTAAGGCAGTTTCTTCTTTGTGAACATACTTTCATTCAGACTAGTTTTCATTCAAACAACTAAGGATTGTGGATGGCCCTGCTGATTATAAACTTGAATAAGCTAGTTGGTAACAGTGATCCTGCATTCAGCAGTCTACAACCTAGATGCTTATATGCAAAGAATACAATAAAAACCTGACTAAAATCTAAAAACAAACTTATAAAACACAGAAAATCTATCTGAACATTTATCTTTACCTATACAAAATCATTGCAGCCCAAGTAAAACTCAGGCAAATTATATGGTACCCTGACTACTATTCTATGATGTAGTAAACATATATTGGTATTTTTTTGTATTCTTTATAAAGCAGGTAAGGCCCACTAGGCAGAACTGTCTGTTTTCAGGAGTGACCTAGAAGCACTGGGGAGGTTAAGTGACTTGCTTGGAGTCACACAGCATGCAAGTGGAGGTTGTGGGAACCAAACCTAAGTCTGCTGGATATACCCAGTTCAATCACTGTTTGTTACTCTAACCACTAGGCATGGGTGCTTAAACTGAATGGCTGATTACAACAAAGCAGTGCGGGTGATTTTCTTACTGACTCTATATGCAGCAAAGCAGAAAGAATGCAAAGTACAGCAGCATTCATTTTAAAATGCTGATATCTGGGTCAGCCCGGTGGTGCAGCAGTAGCACTATTGCTTGCAATGCCAGCGACCCAGGGTCAGAAGCAAACTCGGGTTGCTGGAGGTCTGGCCAGGGGAGTAGGATCGAGTACCTGGGGTACTGGTCTCTTCCTCCAGGGAGGGTGGGCTGCAGGTCCTGCTGCTTTACCACCACCTGCGTGACCATGGGTGGTGGTGGTGCAATGGTGCCGCAGAGTGATCAGGAGGGGAGGACGCTAGCCAGGATCTGGAGCAGTGGCATGTCTCTATGTGACCTACCTCCTTGGATCTCATCTAGTGCTGGTGCCCTTAGGGACAGAGACCAGAAAACCAGGAACAATCACCCCACATTGGCCACTGGCAGAAGGGACCCAGGTGCCCCAGACTTCATAACCAGGCTCCATGAGGGACCCACTGAGCTGCCCAACACACACTAAGGGAGTGTGGAGGGATGACCAGGGATCCCCTCCCTTCCCACCTGCAGGGGTACAATCCAGGCAGGATAGGGGCAGGCCAACAGGAGCTCCTGAGCATTACCTGGGGGTGAAGCTAGAGGATACCCAGCCTAGGGATCTCTGAAAAGTGGAGACTGATGCTGTGAGAAGGGGACATAGAAAGAGAAAATAAAAAAAAATTTAAAAAGATGCTGAAATCTTAGAGATTCTGTGCAGTGACATGCAATTTCTGTGAGGCACCGGTACAAGAATTCAAAATCCACAAACCAAGCAGGATTCCGTGATTGTTACCGGTGTTACCAGTAAAAATGGAAAACCAGGGTCCCTGACAGTGAGTAGTGATAGGCTGCAAAGAGGAAAGTATACTGGTAGAAATTCAGAGGCAGGAATGCACCATCCTGTCATGTGGGGCCATGGATCTATAAAAGCAAGAGACTACCCAGGGTGGTGGTGGGGGTGGTGGGGTAGCTGTCGCAAAGCAGAAACGGTGCAATTCAATCAGACTCCACAAAATGGCTGGTGAGAGTCTCTATCATAATACCTGATGAGGCAGGGGGTTCAGTAGCTTGGGGAGGGCAGAATTCTCTGTGGGTGCCATCATGACCCTCTTGAGGCAGGCAGCTGTGGAGAGAGGGGGGATGGTCACTAACTGAATGAGGTTAAATTCGGAGCAGAGAAAGGGAGGAGGGGGGCTAGGTTGGAAGAGGGACAGATGGGGGAAGGGGAGAGACACTCAGAGCAGGATAGAAATCAGAGTTAGAGGTGCAACTCATTGCCTCCTAGAAACGCCTATAGGTGTCAGCAAATCTAACTGCAGTGTGTCCCAGAATGCCTACGGAAGTCACCTACAGACTTCCTGTGTTCCCTAGAAATGTCTGGAGTAGTCACTCATATGTTTTAATATTACTTGCCAGCCAGAATTGATTAGAATTGACTGCATAGTGCCATTAGAAAGGTAATGTTGTGCTGAACAACTTTGCCCCTGACACTTTGTGTGTATTATGTTCACTTTAGGAGTTATTCATATTTGTTTAAGACATTTTGTCCATCTAGAACCACCTAAGCACTTTGAAGAAAACCCACATTCTGTGTCTCTCAGCCAGTACAAAACAAAAACTGAACTGAGTACAGTTGATTGCATAGAACCGTTGGAAAGGCAATTTTGTGTGGAACAACTTTGCCACTGATATGTTGTGTGTATCATGCATACTTTAGGAGTTATATGCATATGTTTATAGTATGGTGTGTATGGTTCAGATTTGTCCCTCAAACCTCACCAACAGGCCTTGACTCAAATGGGGAAAAATTATGCTTAATACTACAGAAATAGCTGTTTGTTTTACAAACAAATTATTAAAATTACATCTAATGTCTGGATGCTTAATTTGGTGTTGATATATTTCATATTTCCCAACAAAAAAAGGTTTATGGTTTGTTTTTTAGTGGAAAAAATATTTTGTTTTGCTGTTTGGACCAGTACAGAAATAAAACTAAATGATCTGCTATTCCTTGCATACCACCATTGGAAAGGTAATTTTATGCTGAACAATTTTGCCACTCCTACATTGTGTCTAGCACTTATGTTTTTTGTGCTATTAGCATTTGTTTGCGGCATGCCAATTATGGCTTGATTTTGCTTAGAAAGGCCCAGGATTAACTGTTAACAGTATACAGGAGACAAGTGCTGCAACTTCAGAAACCTCCTGTGGAGGCAATGAGTTAACATTTATTTATTTTTTTATTTAGTTTTTGTTGACCAGGTAGGTACATTAGACAATCTGTATGCCTATTTTCAGGTACGACCCGGGAGAGTACAATGAAAATGCAGGTTCAAACAAGGTACACAACAACAAGAGGGGCAATGTACAGAGTTACAAGAGAGCAAGATCTTGGCCCATCTAGTCTGCCAATGGGCAGACTAGATGATCCAAGTGGTCCTTATCTGCCATCAAAGTCTATGTTTCTATGTTTCAAGATAAACATAGATAGTATACAGTGAGCAGTAATAGGTAAAATATACATATACATACAGACTAAATAGACTAACACATTCAATGGTAATTACAATGCATGAGTGACCCTATTTACCAAGGCCACTTAATACATAAGCAGATGGGAATCAATCACATGCTACACAGAGATTAAAGGACAGGAGGCAGTGGATCAGAAAAGGACCAATTTGGAGACATGGTTAGGGCGGCTTGGAACACCCGCACACCGAGGACAGTTTCAAGTGCTCCCACAGGGAATTCCGGAGACACAGTTGAGAGGGGGAGGAACGTACATGGTCAGGAAGGGAGTTCCATAGCCTTGGAGCACATGTAACAAAGTCCCTATCCCCCATTAGGGTTTGAATATATGGAACTTTGAGCACTGCCAGACCCTGAGACCTGAGGGAGTAGGAGGAGGATACACCAGGCAGGAGAAGCTGTGCAAGCTCCGGTGTGGTGCCAGTTCTGAGCACTTTTCCTACAAAGCAGCCCAACCAGTATTTCAAGTGATTGGCCGAGGAAAGCCAACTCAGTTTGTCATATAATTGACAATGGTGGGTGAGACGTGGGACAGCCAGGGCAAAGCGACAGATGTTGTTATAGGTTGTGTTCCACCTTGCAAAGTGGACCTTGGAGGTGCCAGAAAACAAGAGAAGGCCATAGCTTAGTGAAAGGAGCAGCACACCTCTGGCCAGTGCCAAGCGAGCTGCAGACGTCAAGTTTTTCTTTGCCCTGTAGGCAAGACCCAGTTTGTAGTTTACGGTTCTAGAAACATTTAGAATGTGACTCCCCAGGTCGAGTTGGGGGTCAAGTGTAACCCCAAGGTATTTTATTGAAACTGTGGTTAGAAGGGGAGAGCCATCCACACCACTGACACATAGAGGGACAGGGAGGCCTTGATCTTGGCTGCTGACCCAAAGAGCATGGCCTGAGTTTTTTCAGATTGAGGACCAGCTTGTGGGATGTTACCCAGGCTTGAGTGTTCTTAAAGGCCTCACTCAGCTGAAGGTTAAGAACCTCAGTGTCTCAGGAATGTGCAAGGATGACAAGATCATCTGCATAAAGGGTGGCGCTACAGTTGGAAGCAGCAGCAGGGAGGTTGTTAACAAATGTGAAAAAGAGAAGGGGCCCCAAAACTGATCTCTGTGGGACACCAGAGGTCACCGGAGTGGGGTCAGAGAGGTCTTTGTTGAATTTCGTCTACTGTGTTCTGCCCTGGAGGTAGTTTCTCAGTCAACTCAAGGCAGAGGGAGACAGGCCTAAGGACTGCATCTGTGAGAAGAGTAATGCATGGTCTACAAGGTCAAAGGCCTTGGATAAGTCAATGAACATGGCCCCAGAGAGTTCGCCCTGGTCCATGGCCACCCTGATGCTGGAAGAGACAGAGACAAGGGCAGTGGTCATGTCGTACCCTTTTCGATATCCATGCTGTGCAGGGGACAGCAACTGATGAGTCTGAATATACGCTGTTAGCTGTTCAGCCACAGTTTTCTCTAGGAGTTTACTAATGGCCGATAGGATAGCAATTGGACGATAGTTGTCCAGGACTTTGGGGTTACCTTGCTTTGAAACTGGGACAATCCTTGCTACTTTCCAAATACCAGGGATAACACTAGTGGCAAGGGACAAATTGAAGATATGTGCCACGTGGATGGCAATGTAGGGAGCACCCAGGTTCAGAAGCTTGGGTTCCATGTTATCATGGCCAGCGCTGGAGTGTGGGGAGAGACCAGAGAGAAGTCTCTGCATCTCCTTGACAGACACAGCCCTGAGAGAAAATAATGGGTGAGAGGGGTGAGCCTCCTGAGGAACAGCGGCCGAGGGGCCTCTAATATCCTCTACAGCAGGGAAAGAGGAGGTAGACGTGGACAAGTCTGAAAAGTGGGAATTTAAAGCATTAGCAATCGTGAGTGGATTATTACAACTTGACCTTCCAATGATCATGTCAGAAACTCCCAAGTTGGAGGAGCCGCTGACTAAGTTTTTTATGTTCCTCCAGAACCTTTGTGGGTCCTTAGCAGAGCTAAGCAGGGCAGATTTACAATATTCACTTTTTTCCACCCTGATGGCATTTTTGCACTCGTTTCTGAGCTTCCTATACTGTTGGAAGATAGACTGATCCAACGTGCATTTGAAGTGAGCCCAACACTTATCCCTTGCACACATAAGGGCTAGGAGGCTCCCATGCAGCCATTTTGTGGCAGTCCCCCTCACTAGCCGTCTAATAAGGGGGGCATGTTTTTCCTGCAGGGTGCCGAAAACAGTGAGAAAGTGGGAGACAGCTATGGACGGGTCATGGGCAGTGAGCACTCCTGACCAGTCAGTGGTCCTCAGATCATCATGAAAAGACCCCAGATCAAACTTAGAGAAATCCCTAACATGAATGATTTTGTGGGGAATTTTTGGGGAGGGGATCTTCTACACACAAAACATCGGGGTGTGATCTGAGATGGAGTCAGGTAGGGTTCCAGCTGAGCTGATCCTATCTGGGAGGTTAGATAGGACCCAGTCCAGTAGGGAGCTAGTGCCACCTTTAACAGCCCATCTAGTGGGCTCCTGGATAAGCTAAGTCAGGGCAAGACTCGCCAACAGAGGTTCAAACTGCTTGGAGTTACTTTCTGTCCAGTTTAAGTTCACATCACCTAGGATCCAAAGTTCATTATCCCCAACAGAAAGGCCATGGTATCCAAGAGGTGGGTAAGTCCAGGCAGACCACCTTTGGGGGGATTATATGTGCATACAACATGCAGCTTCTTTGTATTTCCAAGCAGCAGCACAGTGTGCAGCAGCTCGCAGGTAGACAGAGAGGACTGCTGATGGATTATCGCAGATACACTAAGGTGACTCTTATAGTAAATTAGGATACCACCAACTCGCTTTTTTCCCCAGATGATTTTGTCTAATAAACTCATAGCGAGGAAGTGCACAGGCTGAGTCTGGAACTGAGGGTTTCAGCCAGGACTATATAATACCTAGTATGCCAGGCTTGCAGTGGATGACCCAGGCAGTTAGTTCATCATGGTTGGATAGTAGACTACGAATGTTAAGATGAGCAATTTTTAGCCCCTTTCCTAATTTCCAACATTCAGGGATTGAGGAGGCCTTATCTGTGGAACCAGGGTTTAGCTCGATGTCACCCTCAAGGGCCAGTATCACAATGAAAAGCCAGAGGAGAAACGTTATGGGGGGAGGGGTATCACTGGCTGAGGGCGTTCGTGATAGACGTCTTCTCACCAAGGCAGTGTCCATAAGGCATCTGAGGTCAAGACAGCAGGCAAGCCAGGGAGGCAGTCTGTCTTGAGCTAGAAGGTTAGAGAAGGTGATATCAAATCCCTCATGTGGGACAGCAGTTCCCCAGTGGACCCCATGTGACCGAGAAGAGTCTATGACCATTGAGGAAAAAAAGAGGCTGGCAAGAAGACCAACGGAGAGGACAGTACAAGGCAAGAAGGGCAGGACACCATTTCTGATAGGCCTTGGAGTATCCATTTCCCCTTTTTCCACAGCGGCGACTAGCGACACCCAACTCAAGGAGACAGCCATGACTGTTGGGTCAGCTTGAGAGGGGAGAGACCAGAGATCTTAGTGTGCAAGTTCAGCCAGTGTGGACAGGGTCTGTCCAAGAGTATAGGCTTACAGCGTAGACAGATGAACAATGGCCTGGACTAATTGCAAAGCACTCACCCCAATGATACTGACAGTTAGGTAAGGGCAAGTAGGAGACCTGAGAATCCTAACTTATACCTAGATAGTCCAGCAAACATTCAAAGCAACATCCCTTGCAGATACTGAACTGCTAGGGTATTTCTAACATGAAACCAGGAGAATATTAACTTATTGCTATTATTAGCTGGGCTAACACCTGAAGTAACAGTTCTGGGTAATTTTAAAGAGTAAGCAGAAGCATTCAATAATCACATGAAACTTGGAGAACACTAACATACTGCCATTGTTAGCCAGGCTAACTCCCGAAGTAGCAGTTCTAGGTAATTTTAAAGAGTAGGCAGAAGCATTCAATAATCGTATGGTATAGGAAAGTATAAGCAGAACAAGGAATGAAGCCACATGCAATGTAGTGAAAGCAGACAAAAGACAAGAAACAGGTTTGTTGGTTTTTTTGTTTGTTTTTTTAGCCACTCCCAATCACCCAATAGGATCCCCTGAAACATTAAAGGAGGAGCTTGTGAGCATTTAAGGGGAGGAGGGAATGGGGTGGCTGGGGGGAGCAGACATTTTTTTCTCCATCTCTTGCACACTGTTTCTCTCTCCGCGGTCCGACTCCTCCGTGGCAGGAGCCCCTCGGGAGGTCAACACCAGTCCGTGTGGGGAAGGAGGGTGTCCCAGCTATGACCAGTCCACACCTCCAACCCCCAATCCAAAAAAGTCCCATTGTCATCCTGGGCTGAAGCCCTGCTATTTAAACTGTACCAGCAGTTTAAATTTAAATGCAAGAGACTAGAAATCTGAACTAGAGACACATTTACACATTTAGATTTACATTAAAAATGCAACAGAAGTAAGCAGGGTTTTACAAAAAAGTTAGGAGCGGTGACCTGCACTGCAACCCTAATGTTAAAACTGAAGGTAACTCCTGACAAGTTAAACAAAGTTGAGTAAAGTCGCAGGTCCCAAAACTGATAAAGAATCCACCACCCAAGAAGGATCTAGAAACTAAAAGCTTTAGGTATGTGAGCAGTCGCTTTTGAACACATACCCGGAATCAAGCATAACACTAATTGAGAGCTTAGCACCACCCAGTTTAATATATATCATTTAGGAAGTACCCCTCCCCCCCAAATTTAAGAACAGAATTTGAAATGCACAGAAGTGCACAAAACAGGAAAGGGACATTTCCAAAATATTAACCATCACCAGTGCTCTGCCGATGGTAAGAAAGGCATAGGATCCCTTTAAGTTATATTCAACTTGAATTTACAAATTGACTGGTCCTGGATTGGAGCCAAAATTCAAAAATTCAAAAGGCAAAGGTAAGAACCAGGGATACCTTCACCCTTTCCTACCCTTGTTCCATTTTCTACTCAAAATCATCTGTCTCTGGTCTCTTTGTTTTTTACATTCTTCAAAACTTGATATCATTACTTCAACATTATGGTTTGATAGTCCAATAGGGGGTGCAATCATTGGTAGCCTATACCAAGCTAACAATTTTGTGACAACCACATCTAATATACTTTCCCCCCTTGTTCCTTCTTTTACCACCTGTTTCACATTTCTCCCCTGCATTACTTTTGATAAAGGTAAAGGATTTCCATCTCCCATAAGAATTATCCCATTAACTGGATGTTTTTCTAACATCCTACCAATATACCAGTTTAGATGTTTAATCATATTGTGGTCATTGCTTGAGGGAGGATGATTAAAAAAAACTCCCACAGACAAGGGTCAACAGTTTCTGGGTAATCTGGGTACTTTTAATTCCATCCATAATGTTTCAAAACCGTCCTGTTCTAATTCACTCATCCTTTTGTAGCTTAAGTCTTCTTGTACATAACATGCAATCCCCCATTCCCTTTTCCACTCCATCCCTTCTCTCCACCTGATACCCCTCTATTTTTACTGCAGCATCTGGCACGTGAGGCACACCATATCTCAGTAATAACTGCTCTCTGTAACTGATTACACTGTAATACTTCCCCTAACTCATCAATTTTTGTAACTAAAGCTCTCACATTTGTGTTCACAACAGTGGGAACCCATGCCTTTTGTATCTCTAGTTTAACTAAATTTTGAATTTGTCTTGTTCTTAATATCTCTCTGTCCAATCTGACACTTTGCTCTCTGTCAGTAACTACAACAGGCATTTTAAACATAGTTTCACAAGATTCATTTACCCCTTCCCCACACTCTATCATGGACAAATTTTCCCAGTTGACACATTGTTTTCGATTTTTTCTAATCCTATGACTAGTAATCAGAACCGGGATTTGTTTCTGAACATTCATTTCAATATTCCACTTATCGGTCCCCACATCCAATACTTTACAGCATCTGGTTAACCTGTTTTACTAGAGTAGGTATTTCTTGTTCTCTGCTTCTTGGGTAGTCTTTGCCTTCTTCTCAGATTTCAGAATTTGTGTGTCAAGAGAGCCTCCTGTGGTGTTTTATTGTTTTTCTGATCTGACCACCCTGGCCTTTTGGTTTTAGAACATTAAACTCAATTAACTGTCCTCAATTAGTGTCCAATATAAACAAGAAAAACAACTGTAGCTAAGGCTGGAAAACATTAACCCTTTCTTGCTTTTAAAGTTATTTATATTGTTGACAAACCCCTAGTTTTCAGACATTTCCTTTTTCCCTATATAAATGGGACAGGATTCGATCTTTGTTACAGGTATATGTTTTACTCATATTAGCATATTTAATGCTCATGTCAGTATGCATTACCCTCATTTCCATATATTTTACTTACTTTGTTATATGTCAACACATTTTGGCATGTGTTATACATATTTTAGGATGCGTTTCACCCATTTTAGTATGTTATACATATTTTGTTTCCATATAGCTTTTTCCCATCGGGGCTTCAGGCAGGCACAGATATGGTCCTCTCTCAGAGAATCTCCAATCCAACCTTTCGGGGCGTCATTTAGCCTGCCTGGTGCCCTATTTTCCATTCTTCTCCCACCTAGATTTCAGGGCATAGAACAGGTTGCACATGCCCTTGGAGGTGAACATGTGCCCCATGGCTCCAGTAATGGCCCCTTCCCCCCTGGTCTCTCACTGAGTCTCCCTTGGGCTTGGCACTGCCATCAAGCCTCCACATGGTGGTAGCCAAGAGCCCAGGAGACTCATAATCCTTCCTGGGAGAGGAGAGCTGCCTGGGCAGCAGCTCAATGCAGCAGCTCACCTACCCCATGACTGCCCCTGGCAACACAAGCTCATTCTCGAACTCAGGTCACCAGTGTGGTGCGAGGTGTAGCGTTCAGTGCCTCAACCCTCAGCACCACTGCACTGGCTTGTTATACATATTTTAAGGTTTGTTCTACTCATTTTGGCATGTGCTGTACTTATTTCAATATGAGTTATACTCATTTCAGTATGTCATATTTCAATATGTATGCTCTCAATGCTGGCCTCTGTAATTCCTACTCTGGTATATGTTGTACTCATTTTGTTATGTACTGTAGCATAGTCAACTCATAATGTGCAATAATCTTTCTGATATGTTTCTTACAAATTTTAGTATGTCATATTTAGTTTAGTATGTGTCATGTACAAAACACTGTGATTGTGAATCGAATGACCTCCAATAGATACCCAACAGAGATTGTACATAAGGACTTATATAGCACACCAAACTAAACATACCCAGTAATGCAAAGCTGCATCAGGAGTATATGTAAATGAAACTACATATACTTCTGATGATACTTTGTATTAGTGAGTTATGTAAAATGTGGTCTTTCTTTGAAACGTGGCTTTGTTGCTGATGCGCTTCCAGGGAAAATCTTGCTTCAGTGCATTTGCGCTGATGCTGTTGACTTTTAAATTGCTTTTCTTTTTTGTTTTTACATTGACTCACCATGACCCATATAAATTAAATGATGGGGCTGGTTCATTGCTCTCCCTAAACTGAGACAATAGGAGATCTATATGCAAGGGAAACATTGCACTCTGTTTTCTGCCACTGATTAAGCCTGCTATACACAAATGGCTGTTCCTAGCTGAAGGAAGTAGATTCCACCCTGTGATACTGATACACCTAAACATAGGAATCTTGCCTGTTCAAATATTAATGATTTTAAATTGTCTGTGATAGCACTAATATCCTGAACTGGAGCAGCATGTCTTAGTCAATAGCATGGTACCAACTTCATGGTGCTACTGTTGAAGTCACCACCACTTGTCACGCACTATACAGTACCTTTATGGCCATGCAAACATGCATTCATATCATTTTTTTTTCAGTCATGACCTGTAGTCCCATGAACTGGTTGCCCACCTCCCTTGCAAGTATGGATCCTCTTCATAGCCCCGTTCTCTTCCATTACAGTTGCTGGATGTTCTACCAACCTTTTCCCCTGGCTGCAAGGCTGTGACACATCCAATAATTGCTTTAAGCAGTTCTACTGTGAAAGGGGTCGCTATATCTTATGACATGAGTGACAGTGTCAAGGAGACAGCTGTGCAGCCACTAACAATCCTGAAACTATGACAGGTGCAACAGGGGTTACCACTTGGCATGGCAACTGGCTTATGTGCCCCAGTCACATTGTGCTACTGCCAATGAGTTACTCTACCCTCCTCTCAACATGCCCAGCTGACTTCTTTATGGTCATGCCTGTATGTGTACATATATATATATATATATATATATATATATATACACACACACACTGTGGTCCAAATATTCAAAAGGGTTGCGCCATGCATAATAGGGATGCACCAGCGCAAGTCCGAAAATGCGCCACTCTGCAATATTCAGCGGGAGGCATATGCACCCCTCCAAATCACGCTGAGCAAGAGTGCAATGATAATGAATGTATGCATAACTGAAGGGGGAGGAACCATGCATAAATGGCGCAGTGTGATATTCAACAACATGCTCCATGTGCAATAGGGGAGCAAGTGGAAGTTGTGGGATAGCGGAAATGAGCCAAAATAAAAAGGAACAAGGGAGAGGCGCAAGAACGCTACAGGGAAGGCACATGAGGCTGAACTCTAGCCAGACAACCAGGGCAGGGGGCACACACAGGGCAGGCCAGGGAAAGGGCACCCTGAACAGAGAGGCACAGGGAAGGTGTGGGGAGCCACAGCCAATGCAGAAGGGGGCAGTGCCACACAGCACAGAGGCCACCACAGGAAGGTGTTCAAGGTGCAGGGGAAGTAGCAGCCAGGACAGTGGGGGGAACACAGAAACAGCTGCCGGGGGGGTGAACACAAGCCAGGGACATGGCCAGTGCCACCATCCAGATGGAGGCAGTAATGAGGGGGGTGAAAAGGCGGGCAGCAGGGGGGCGCAGCCATGGAAGGGCCCGTCGGCGGTATGCCCCCAACAGGCAGTACCGAGCCTGCACCAGCTTCGAGCTGTACAGCGATACTGAGATCGTGGGTCAGTACCACCTGAATCAGGCAATTCTGAGGCAGCTCTGTGGGCTGTGCAGTGATGTGATGCAGGCACCCATACGACAGAGCCATGCTCTGTCAGTGGAGACTAAAGTGACAGCTTGCATGTGCTTGCTCGCCACGGGTACCTTCCAGAGACCAACAGGGGACACCACAGGCATAACCCAGTCAGCTGCGTCATGCCATCTCACCCAATTCCTCAGCGCACTGATGCCACATGCTGCAGAGTACATCCATTTCCCCAGCACACTGGCGGAACTCACAGCAAACACACAGGAGTTCCACAGAGTAGCACATATGCCTGGCATGCTAGGGGCAATAGACTGCACCCATGTGGCCATCCACACCACCTGGCCTCCAAGGGGGCATATAATGTGGAAGGGAGCTAGCTGCTAGCATCAAATGCCAGGTGGTGCATGCGTGCCAGGAGCACATAATCAATGTCTGCGCCGACGCACCCTGGGGAGCACACGATGCCTTCATCTGGCACCAGTCAGCACTGTGCCACAGATTCGAGAGTGGGGACATCCCCACTGGCCACTTAGTGGGTGAGTATGCAAACCACATGGACAAACATAGAGCTTGGGAGGGGCATGGTCAGAGGTGACATGGGTAGTGGCCTACATGGCCCCGGGGCAGGGCGATGCTGATCACCAAACTAACCTCCACCCTCTACACACAGGTGACAGTGGATAACCACTCCATCCTTGGCTGCTCACACCATACCGGTGGCCCACGACCCCATTACAGCAATGCTACAATGAGGCACATACCACCATGCGTAATGTCATCAAGTGGGTGTTCGGTATGCTGAAGGCATGTTTCCGTTGCCTGGACACCTCCGGTGGTGTCCTACAGTACAGCCCCTCAAAGGCCTGTGGGCTATTCCTGGCCTGTTACATCCTGCACAACATGGCCAACGAATGTGGGATAGCCGTACAGGTCGAAGAGGGGGACAGTGATGGGGACGATGAGGACGCCAGTGACAATGGTGATGGGCAGCCCCCCCTTGGGTGACAGGACCCCCGACTGCTCTGGCTGGCACAGCTGCACTGGGACACCATCATGGAGGAGCACTTCAGCCAACCCAGGTAAGTCATGGGGCCATGTGCAACCACCAGTGGCAAAGGCACAACCCACAAACACTTATGGACACACACCAGGGGTGCATGCCATCAAGGGAAGTGGCCGGGCATGGAACCGCACACACCGCCAGGGATGGGCGAGGTCTAAAATGGCACGCGGTCACACACACACACACATACACACACACACACACACAACTCACCAGACATGCACAAAAAGAGTAGGAGGCACGCTGACCCAGGCAGCCACCCCTAGCCACACACATGTCCACAGACCACCATGCCCACTGCCTGTCATTTCGCGTATGTCAGACACTGGGCACCATTGCACAGTGGCGTACAGCACAATGCAGGCATCATCATGCACACGTAACTGCGGACAGCAGCTGGGAGGGTGTGCAGATGGACTGTGTGTGTGCATGCAGGGCCGGGTACCCACCCGTGCATTGCCCGCTGAATGACACAATGCACACAGGGCAGCATCAGACAGTAGCCACACTGGGAGACAGGTCAGTCACGCGCCACAGTATCACGGCCACCATGGATGCATGGGCAGCCCCACCGAGACCCTCCAGCAGTGACAGGCTGACCACTGGCCTCATGGGGTGGCACCGACAGTCCCCAAGGGGTTCCACTGCATGAACACGACCGTGCTCATGCAAGGGTCTGCAGCACACCGTACATGCCTGTGCCAGGCATGCTCGGGATGCCCACAGCTGAACCCGGTGTCGACAAGGATGGTGTCGCACGATGCCGGGAACAGGGGTTGGACATTGCACTGTGTGGTGTCTGCGATGCATGGACAAATAACTGTGTGCCGATTGTGGCCATGACAGCAGTGAATGCCTGTGTCTGCCTGTCAATAGCAGTGGTCACATCCTCCCGCAACCGGTCCATCCCCTGCCAGGAGCAGAGTGGTGTCTCTGCTGTGACGCTCCTCTGCCTGGTGCAGAGCCACACTCAGTGCATCCACCGCCGTCACAAGCCACATCTGCTGATTGACTGATGCTTGCAGTATGCGGGTGTGATCATCCAAGAGGTCATCTGCCTGATTGGCATGCTGTCCCTCAGAGTGTTCACGGCCCTGATGCTCTTCGCCCCTTGAGGGTGGGCACTGCACACCAGGGCCAGGCCTGGGCATGTCCACAGGTGGCGCACTGATGCCGCCCCCTGACACTGTACCCCCATGGCCATTAGCCGACTGCTGATGCTGCCCCTCTGGCTGCCGTTCCCCAGGGCTCAATGGTGCCACTGGAGTGGCCACAACAGTCCCACTGTCCTGTACACACACACCAGTGCTGCCCCACCAGTGTTGACAGGCACAGGCTGGGACTGTGATGACACGCAGGCCTCCACGGCGGCACCACCTACAGCCATGGCTGCGATGTAACCTGCTGTGTGGCCATCCAGTGGCACACATGTATCACGGCCCATGACGTTAGCTCCATCATCATCAGTGACGGATCCAGCACCAGCCCGAGTCTCAGCATGCTGGCATCCATGGACGCTGGCACACTGGGACACGGCAGGGCCTCCTCCGCACCTGCTCCACCAACATCATTCTGGACATCTAGGCAGGCCCACTGTCGCCCTGACCTGTATATTCCTGTGGAGGTGGATGGGCCCTCCTCCATCTCCATGTGACTGGCCTCAGTGGAGAAGCCCACCACTGCTGACCCAAGCAGATGCTCAGGAGCTGTAAGGGGAAAAAAGTCACCTTACTGCATGTGACCTACCCTGTCCCTCCCCCCAGTAGACAGACCATGACCTACCATGCAGTGACGGGCTACCACCCATCTGGAATCCACCACCCGGAACACCCTCAATGGTGCAACACTGCATGCTGCCAGCAGCCCGCTCCTCATGTGGGGTCAGGCATAGCACCTCCGGCTGTTCCCCACCTGTCACAGACCATGCTGCCCTGATGGCAGCCACCTTCTCTTTAATCCTCTGCCTGTCTTTGCCCATCTTCTTTTTGCACTCCTGCATGGAACGCTGGTGGCTGCCATGCAGGTTTACAGCATGCACCACCTCCTCCCATGCAGCAGCACATGCCTGTGGTGTTCCCTGGTGTCTGCTGGGAAGTGGTTCCTGGTCTAGGTAGGCCTCGAACAGGGAATCTGCCTTGGCCTTAGTGAAATTCAGCCTCCTCTTCCTCCCACGACTCTGTTCCTCTTCCTCCACCACACGCTCGGTCATGATTCATCCTGTGAGAATGACAGGTGTTATCTGTGACTGTGCAGTCCCATGCTTGTCCCAAACACCACAGTCCACACTCCCAAACAGCATGCAACTCATCGGAATAGACTGCAGTAACTGACTATGGCCAGTGATGCCCAATGTTGCACTTTTATAGAGCAACCCATGCAAATGAGGCGAGGCACATCTTTAAGTGGATGCAAATGCAGTGACTGCACCATTGAATGGCTGATTAGCTGATTTGCATATGCCAGCTGAATATCGCGCTGTTGCGCTTTGCGCAATTGTGTTGAATGTGCTGAGCCAAGGGCGCAGTTCGGTGACATGCGCAGTACACACCTAACTGCACATGCCCGGGTTGATGACACAGGCGCCTGCCGCGCTGCTGATGTGCTGTGCATGGGAGGCAATGCAGGGCATGGCCACCATTGTGCCAGTGGTGCTACAGTGCTGCTCACCTATATGGCTCTGTGGCATCGTAGGTGCATTGGGGCAACAGCGCAGTAGGCCACTACAGGAGGTGGTACACAGGCACCCAATTGCGCTACATGCATTGGGTTCCAATCACGCTGTGGCTGTCCATGCACCAGAGACCCTTGACCCTGTGCCTGACCTTTGCCCCCTAGGCACCATGCATCAGGCATGAGTGCACCACTATCATGTTGTTTGGTGACAGCGCGATAGGGAATAGCAGCACTGTACTGTGCAGCATCTGCACGTGGCAGGACCGCACTGCACAGTGCCATTTTGATTGAACTGAGCAGCAGAGATGGCACGGAGGCGTGCTGTGCAGTGGAGCCAGATCAAGCTGGCAAACCTTTGGCCATAGTGGAGCCACATGTTGGGGCATTGTTTGGGGAGGCACCCCTGGACAGGGCCAAGAGTGAAGTATGGCAGGAGGTGGCCAACACCCTGGAGGAGACCACCGGTATGGGGCGGACAGCAGAGCAGTGCTGCCACCGTTATGGGGACCTGAGGCACAGGGACCTGGACCTGCTTGCCCACCTGCGGGCACATGCCAGGAGGGGCACGGTGCCATGGCCAGGTAGGTGCAACATCCATACACTTTTATCGTCCATACGGGTATCACGGTTGCATGTGTCTGGCACATGGGGGGGCGTCCGATGTTGGCCGTGGTGGTGGTATCGGGGTGTGGGGTGGGTGGGTCTGGCTGTGTGGTATTGCAAACACATGGGGGCAGGGGGACATTGCTACCGGATTGTACTGATGTTCCTCTCTCCATGTTTGCACCTTAGGGCCAGAAGAATGGAGGCACAACCACAAGGGAAGGCGCCGCATGTTGGAGGAGAGGGAGAGAAGGGATGAAGGTGGTCTGCGGCACATGCACCAGCCTGCTGATGGTGAGTGCCTTACATCCGTGATAACTATTGGATGCTGTATAACTGGGCGGGTACTTGGGCATGGCCACCATCCAGTAACATCACTGCCATGCACGCATCTTGTTACAGTCAGCATTGTCCAGTGGCACTGCATGTCTGGGAGTGTGTTAATGGTGGTCCATGCATGCACCGGGCACATGGCTGTGCCACTGCCTTCACACCGCATAGCCAAGTCACTATACGGCCATGGTGGTGCTGTGCAGGACATGGGCGGTGGGTGTGTGCAGTGATCCACATGGCTGTGGCTGCCTGGGTAGACAGGTCTTGTGGACATGGTCACTGTGGGTGGTTGCACACAATCACAGGGGTGTGGCACATGGCTGTATGCCATGCACAATGGGTGGGCTGCAGGGGGATGAACAGTCACACCTATTTACTCTGCTCCTTTATCCTAGGTGGCTGGACTCTCAAGCAGATCCAGCGGGACATCCAGGAGCTGCTGTGGGTTGGGAGGGAGACTTTGGAGCTCCTGAGGCACATCCACCACCACAGGGTGAGGAGGAGGAGGTGGAGATCCCATCGGCGCCAGAAGGAAGAGAACCGGGGTGGCCAATGACGTCCCCATGCCCCAAATACCACCTTCCCTCCTTTGACCCACCCTCACACCCCTTCTTCCCTCTCCCATATGTTCACCCCTGCCCCTTACCCGCCCCCACCTGTTATGTGGCCCTTCCCCCACTATTGTATATAGTTTTGTATATGGTTTTATTGTGCATAATTTTAATATATACATTTTGTTATAACAACTGTGGTGGTCTCTGATTTGCAGTGGGCTACAGGTGCTCAGCTGCAGTGGTGTGCATGGCGTCAGGGGTGGTGCACACATGGGCATGTGATTGTGTGTGTGCAGAGGTGAACCACTTCTGGTGTGGACAGGGGGATCAGTCACTGTCTGTGGTTTGTGTGTTGTGCTCTGTGCACTGCATGCCTGTGTGCAGTGGTCCATGGGGCCTGCATTGTCTGCATGGCACCCCTGTCAGACCGTCCATGGCCTGTGCAGCTGACACCCTTGCATGTCTGTGATATGCACAGTCTGCTGGCGTGTCAGTGTTAGCTGTCCATGCTGGATAACAACTGTACCCAGCACAATGCCAGGTTGGCCGCCATCACCAGTATGGTGCATGTCTGCGTCTGGTGGCACTGTGGCCTCCGCTGTTGTTGTCCCCCGTCCATGCTGTCACTTGTGTCTGTTGCAGGGGATGTGCCCAGTATCTGTCACTTGTGCTCCAGCAGCATGCTGGTGGCATGCAGCTTCATGGTGCCTGTGCAGGGTGGCTGGCACACCTGTGTAACGTAGGGGGGCTGGCCATGTGTACAAGTCAGCCGTGGCCACATGCCAGTGGCTTGGTTGACCTGCTACTGTGTCTCTGTGTTGCTGTACCCTTGGGTTTGGGTGGGCGTTTGTCCATGCACTGTGTTGCATCCTGTGTAGTGCATGCCTCCATGCTACACTGTGCGTGTCTGTGCTGGCTGTTGTGGCCAGTGCTGGGATGGGATGTGTCCTTGGGAGGGTGTGCAGGGTACTGTACCACTGGAGGTGGGGTCCAGGGCATGACCTGTCACATGTGGGGTACCTCGTCTGCTGACACATGGTCGGTCTCTCAGCTGTACCTCGGGGGGACATGCAGAGCTGCACTGTGTATGCATCTGTTGCATCACTGTCTGCTGCCACCCACTGCAGGGTGCCCATGGTGGGGCTGCCTTGCATGGCTCCATGGTGCACAGGGTTGCATTGTCACAGTGGGGGTGGTGGCATGCATGGGGTGTCCTGCACTGTTGGGTGCTACTCCTGGGCAGGGTGTATGGGGATCATGGTGCAGGGTGTGCTCTGCATTGGTGGGATGGTGTGGTACGGGGTGTTTGCCATCCTTGTGTGCCGGTCACAGCTTGCCAGGGGGTGTGATGGGGCACCATGGCCCGGCTGTGGGTTGGTTGCTGGTATCCATGGGCTGGTGGTTATTCCAGCTCTCCCCCGGTTGTGCAGTGCATGTGGTGTGGGGGGATGATGTCTGTTCTGCTGTGTGTTCCTCTGCCCATCTGTGGCATGGGTGGTGGGGCCCTGCATCCCTGGTTGTGCTGCTGCATTGCTGCCCTGCTGCTGGGGGTGTCCCTGGTTGCGCTATGACACATCTGGACTGCTCAGCTGAACATCCCTTGTTGCACTATGGCGCATCAGATATGCTCAGCTTCACCTCCCTAGTTGCGCTATGGCGCAGATAGTGTGATATTCAGTCGTCGGCTATAGGCGCATCTTGGCCTGTGCAGTTTTTGAATATCATGCTTCTTGAGCATGGGAGCAGTGCACTTGCGCTTGCTTCTGCTGTTGCACACTTTTTGGGTGCAGTTTGAATATCTGGGCCAGTATGTATTGTGAGAGAGAAAGAGAAAGATTATAGTGGTCCTGTAGTGCCGGCATAGTTAGGGTTGAGTAAGGTGTTTAATGTTAAACCCCAATTTTTGCACCTTAATAACTTTCATGGCATTGAGGAAATAGCCCAAACTTTGCATGCACAGTCTGGCAGGTAGGGTCTGTAGACTGGAAAGGTTAGGTGATGGCATCTTGCATGGTTTATGAGGTACCGAACATTGAATTTTAATGGCATTCATTTTTTTCTTGTACATAACATGGGTTTTTCTGTGCTGACGTAGAGCCTAGGCAGTTTGGAGTTTTTTTTCACAAAATCTTCAGGGCAGATGTGGCCTGTGCTGAGGAAGTGCATTTTGAAGATTTCATGAAATTATATTAAATGGTTGCAGAGGTATAAGGATTTTAAGGGTTTTTTCTGAACATGCTCAGTAGGGTTTTTGGATAACCCTCTGATATGAATGATTAAAAACATTGATCGTTAGCGTTTACTGCACATATAATGCTTTACTTATAGTAAGAAAAAAATATTGATCATGACTGCTGCCATCTTGATTTTTGAAAACTAAAAAAAATATTAAAAATACCTAAAGATTATGCATTTTCAAAAAGCAAATACCCAAACCTCAGTAAATTGGAACAGTTTAGCTAGATTCTGGTGTTTTGTTGTTTGAAAATATGCCCAGAGATTAGGTTTCTGGGCACCCCAAAATCCTGGGTGCCCAGCTAAGTGAGAGGAGCCATTCACATGTGTGCCTTATATGTGAACAGCAGGACATTTTTGGTTTGTGAAGTCACAACTAGAGTCTTGCTACTGGCTTTAGTTGGAGCAGTGAGCCCCCAAGTCCTTGACCTTTATATGTCTGTCTGTCTGTCTCTATCTATTTACCTACTTACCAGACTAGCCTATCTATGTAAAGCAGACTAGGGTACCCAGCCCCAGTAGTGCTACTGTATGTTCTACCTCCTGCCCCTCCAGGTTACCCACCTCCTTCCTAATACATAAAAGTTACAATAGTGGACTAGGGTGACCAACTCTGGTACTGCTTCTTTCATCCCCCTCCCTCCCCTCCAAGCTGCTCTCCAAAAAGAAATAGGTTGTAGCACCCTGGTGCCCACCTCTGTGCTTCCAAAAATGACCCTGACACTGGGTTGCCCAATCCTCAGTGTTGGTCTGGGCCCCCTGTAAATAAACAAACAAAAAAATTCCCTCATTGATCTTCTTTCTCATTGAACCTAAAATGTACCAAGTGGTCCATTACCCATCTGACCATCCCAACCCCTCACCCACTCCACCCAGACTCCCCACTCAGCACCCCCATCTCACATCCCCCACCACATACCATTACTCACCTAAAACTGTCCCATATTGTAGATTCACTCTACAATTGAAAATGCATCTTGCTGCTGGAACTGGCAACAGCAATATGAGAATAAAGTAAGTATGGTTTAATGTAGTTCAAAGGAGTTTGAACTTTTACTCATAACTTTGTTACTTTTTAATATTTTTACATCAAATTTTCACCATGGCCTTTTTGGGACCCCACCACATGAACAAGTGTGGTAACGGTTTTAAAATCCATCCCAAAAGGTGATTTTATAGTCACTGCAAGAGATCACCTTTCAGGTGGAATTTGAAAATGTATACCTAGTGGTGACAGGGTCATAAGAAGGCTATGTTGAAAATTTGGTGTAGAAATATCATAAAATGAGCATGTTTGAGTCAACAATGGAGTATTTCTACATTCGCACATAACTTTACTAACTTTCAATATTTTTCCATCTAACTTTCAACATGGCCTTTTTTTGATCCCAACTCATAAACTAAGCAGCTGAAATTTTTTTAAATATGTTCTGACAGGTGATTTCACAGTCACAGTTTGAAATTACATTTTGGATGGGATTTAAACATTTCCGTCTACTGGGTTCATGAGGTGGTGTCATAAAAAGGCTATGCTGAAAATTTGATGCAAAAATATTTTATGAATGTTGAAATATTTCAACACTCAACCATAACTTTGCTAATTTTCAATATTTTGGCTCCAAACTTTCAACATAGCAATTTTTTCACGCTACCTAATAAACATGGCAGGTGTCACTTTTTATATCCTGAATGAGACATGTTTTTGCACTTGTGGTGCAAGATGAAGTTTCGGCCAATACACTCTAAATGCCCCATGTCAAATTTTTTAAGGTGGACTCATAAAATGACCATCTTGAAAACCTGGGGTCAACTTAAAAAAAAAAAAGGATTATCAATAAACATTGTGTGTACTGCTAGCTTTTACCCCAGTTGGTACTGCTCTGTGATCCTGTGCTGGTAAGCTGAGTTTGGGGGTAAGCTCAGTGAGCCAGCTGAATGGGGTGTGGAAGGGAGAAGGCACTGCTATGTGATATCACCCCAGTCAGAGAAAGGAAGGTGCAGAGTTGCCTGCATGGCCTACTGTAGGTGCCATATGGTGACATGCATATGGCCCTGCACCTCTGCACTTCAGGATGCCAGTGAGCTATGTGCATTGGCTGAGAAATGGACTCTTTGTCCTGTATTTCTGTATCTGCAGCCATGTCTAAACAGGGCCCTGAGGGCCCTGTGCTTCCGCAGTTCACAAGACAGCCCCATGAACTCTTGACATCCATCAGTTGCATGGATGTGCAAGGTCCACAGGGCTCTGCACTTCTGTAGGTGGACTGAGTTTTCCATTGTAGCAGTGCCCAGAGGGCCCTATTCATTGGCATCTGTTCATGCAGGTCCCAAAGGGACCTGGATGAATGAGGATACAATTCCATTATCTCAAAAAGAAAGTAATTTCTTTGCCAATCACTATGTTAATGCACCAGTCAGGGTTCAACTTAATGCCAGAAAAATAGGAAAATGTGGCATTAGGGTTTCCAACCCTAACTCCCAACCACCACACCCCAAGTAGCAAAAGGAAAAACAAATTAGGGTTTTGTGTCTCTGGACTATTGGTAAATCAGTGGTGGTATAGTATCTTCCTAGTGGTTTTCAACTGTACTGCTCACCCCTCCCCTCAGCCCATAGCCTCCTGTCTGAATCACAAGGTACACCTCCAAGCCAGCATCTCATAATGATGCACTCGACAAAGGGAGAGAAGTATGCCTCACAACATGTTACCAACAGAATCTGTTGTTGCTTTCCTCATGCAGGCCTAGCAGGCCATGTGCTAAGAAAAGAGATAGGTAGGGGGTGGGAATGATGGTGGACCACCCCAAGGTAGACCCCACCACTTATTTGCCAATACTCTGGGGACCCAAAACCCTATTTTGTTTCTTTTTCCTGCTTAGGGTGGGGTGGGGAGTTAGAGCAGGAAACCCTAATGCCACAATTCATTACTTTAGTGGTGTTACATTGAAGCCTACTGTAACTGGTGCATTAACGCAGATTTTTGTAAAGAATACATACATATAGATGCATATTACTCTTGCATGGTGGTTCAGTGGCACTGGAATCATGTGAATTTATGATCCAGATCCCTAGTGTCCAGTGTATCACCCTCTCCCTAACACTGTTCCCTTCTGTTACAATTATTGGTGTTTCTGTGCACTGCCTGATTCTTCCCTTTGTCAGAATAAACATTCCAGCATGCAGGCTGTGACCCCTGCACAGACTAGTTTCAGCAGTTTTAATGGGCAGAGGTTGCTGCACATTGTGAATGGGGTGGGAGTGAAGGCATCAAGACACAGCATAAACAAAGAACTTTCATGCATAAAGGTGCCCTCCTTAAACCAGACTCCTCCACACCTTTCCATGTGCTTGCATACTCACCTGTGTGCTGTTATAAGAAATGACTTGAAACCCATTTGTGTATTGTACAAAGGAGTGCAGTGCAGACAATCACAACAGAGTGGTCACAAATTTATTCTTCCCTCGTGGACTGTATTTGTGTGTGTCTCTGTCTATCATTGCCTGCCCAAGAATATCTCTGTAGAGATTACATATGAGAGGTTATACAGCATACTGAATGAAACTGACACAAGCAATGCAGAGCATCATGAGACATATCTGTAAACTACCATGCATATACTTCCAGTGATGCATGGCATTAGAGAGGTATCAGTAACTTGGTCTTCCTTTGAATCTTGGCTTTGCTGCCAATAACCTTCCAGGGTGAATCTTGATTTTGTACTTTGCACTCAAGCTGTTCACGTTTAAATTGCTGTTCTGTTGTGTGCTCACCATGACACAAAGAAATGAGATCATGAGGCAGTTTCCTCCATCACCTTAGGCTGAGATAACGGTACCCTTATCCTTAGATGCTGTAGTGAGTGGTGCTATTCAGGAGAAAACAGAGCTCTTTGTACTGCCGCTCACTAAAAATAACATACACAAGAGGGTGCTGCTATTTGCAGGAGATTTATTTTCTTCCCTTGATAGCTATTCAATTTTACTTATGCTGGTTGATTATCTGGATAATATTGGTAGCATGTTGATTGTCTGACTTTCAACATGCTGGACTGTGATAGCATATGATCTGCCCCATGACACTGCTCCATGTGTGCAGTGCTACTGTCAAAGATGATCCCCACCACTGCCTTACACCATACAGTTATGGCTGCTTGTTGGTCATGCCACAATTTACAGTGGAGCCAATCAAGCTGCAATACAATAACCTGCAGTAAGAGGCATGTCACAAAATACTGCATGACAAAAGGGCTTAATTATCATTGAATTACACTGTTCACTGCAGTATACTGCAGCCTTGTGTGATATACTGTAGCATTACTGTGTTGCATCCTGGCTAGTGCCCCAGTTTAAATATTGTTTCTCACTAGCCTGGGGAGTGTTTAGTGGTGCTATTGAGGGAGGAGAGCACTGAGTTTCCTATATTCCTGTACTTTCACCAACCAGGTTGCACTTGTAAACAAGCTTTCAGCTTAGTGTGTATCTCCTGGTTAAACAATTGGAAAAAAAAAATTTGAAAAAAAGTGTCATACTAAAATGAGTGTTTCAGTTTGTAGAAGTAGACTCTACACTGCAACAGCAGCTCAGCATTCACTAATGAAAATCACTTGACCAGATGTTAGTGGTTGCATATAGTCCCTGCAGCCACAAACATACTGGGCTGTGACAGTCACGGGGGTCAGCCATGGCATCTGTGTAAGAGTGGTCACTGTGAATGAGGTGCTTCAACTCTTTATCTTTTTTTTATTTAGTTTTTGTATCTAAGATAGATGAAAAGGTGCTGAGGGGATCATTGGGCTCTCACCTAGTCTGCTCAGTGCCTCTGTGCTGGGGATAGTCAAACCAATTGTCTTTCTGTTAAACTGTTAGATTACCTCTTGCCAGGTGCTTGATATTTGAAAAAAAGCCATTGTGATTCCTATCAACAAAGCGGGCTCTACTTCTGACATTCGTACTGATAGACCTACATTCATATTGAGAGACCTATGTCTTTCCACCCAGTGCTTGCAAAACTGTTGGAAAAGCTAGTATATCAACAAGCATTTCATTACATTGATCCCCATAAGTCCTGTCCCCTAGTTAACATGGGTTCAGAAAGCACCATGGGCCATACAGTGCTCTGGTTTCTCTCACTGAGTAATGATCCTTACCATTTTCATTGGCAAAGGCTTGCCAACAGGTGCCATGTTTATGCTTTTGATCTAGTCAACCAACCACTGCTATTCCTTGCACTTGAAGACCTGTTTTTGGTCACTCAACCCCCTTAGCTCATTCCATGACTACCTTAACAATCACAGTCAGTATCTTAAATCCAAAGGTACCTTATACTCCCACTTGCTATTAATAACAGTGTTCCCATGGTTCAATCCTATGCCTAACACTCTTCTCCTTGTTCACTAATGCCTTACCTTAAATATGTAAGAACACCAGGGTCCTGTTGTAAGCTGATGATGTACTACTTTACTTGAAGTCTAGTATTGTAGGTGAAAATTTGGGACTGTTTTCTGACCTTTGTCTCCTCCAGACCTTGTTTCAAGCCAATAGTCTGTTGTTTAATACAATCAAAATTAATGCTATGCTCTTTGACACCAAGCCTAGAGTCCTTAAGCATGCACACCAATAGAATGTGTGGATAACTTAAAACATCTGGAGTACATCTTAACCCCTCCCTCTCCTAGGCTAACTACTTTAATGTTCTTTTTTCAAACATCATTTTTATTGATTTTTAACTTGAGCAAACCATATGCATGTATTAATACATTTCATAACACATACAATAATATAAGCCTTCCCCTTTCCCCACACAATAATAGAATGTAGCATTATATGTATAGGAATAACATTTAAAGACTTTACATATTTATATAATCTTTCTCTCTGGGTAAAAAAGCATAATAAATATTTTGTTTTGCAGTATAGCGGCTTAATCAGCAATCCATATATAAAATAATTATTAGCTCATCATATGTCCATGTAAATCTTGCCTTGTAATAAGGCGGTATGCATTGGCCCCCAAATGTGATCATATATCTTCAATTTACTAGTACATAAATAATGCATTCTTTCATATCTTATAGCTTCTAACATTAGATTCTTCCAGACAGCCATTTCAGGAATCTGTGCGCTTTTCCATAAGCATGTAATACATCTTGTAGCATTCGTAACAGCAATCTGTTAAAAATACATTTAATCTATCTTTTGGTAATTGTTGTAAAGATGAGTTAACATACAAAGTTATGGTTCAAATATTAATTTAGTTCCAAGGATTATATTAAAAGTTACTGTATATATGAACATACAAAAGTGCCAGCAGATACAGGTCAAGTGGTCTATTGCATCTGCCTGATTGTGTAGCACAAAGTTTAGACTACTGCTCTGCCCCTCACCCCTTGCCTGACTATAGTCCTCCTTACCCCTTGCTGCTTTCCCTTCCCCACTCAACTTCCCACCAACTAGTACCTTGCCCTTGACCCTATGCCACCCCCTTTTAAGTCTGCCCACTATTTGTAGAGATATCACTTTTTCAGGCAGTGCATTCCATCCCACTACCACTCTCTCTGTGAAGTAGTGCCTCCTCATTTCTCTCCTGAACCTGCCATCCTCCAACTTCAGATTGTGCCCCCTAGTACTCCCCTCTCCCTTTAATTGAAATATTCCCTCTGTACTAACCCTGTTCATGCCCTTTAAGTACTAGAAGATTTCGATCCTATCACCCCTTTCTCTTCTCTCCTCCAATGAGTACATGTTGAGCTCCTGCAACCTATCCTCTTAAGGTTTTTTCCTCCATTCCTTTGATCAACTTTGTTGCCCACCACTGGACCCCCTCTAATAGCCTGATGTCCTTCTTTAAGTAAGGGCTCCAAAACTGCACACAGTACTCCAAGTACAACCTCACCAGTGATCCTTACAGTGGTATAATGATTTCCTCCCTCCCAGAGGTGATTCCTCTAGCATTGCACCACAGCATTCTATTGACTTTTGCCTCCACTTTCCTACACTGTGA
Source organism: Neoceratodus forsteri (assembly GCA_016271365.2). Classification (NCBI taxonomy): domain Eukaryota; kingdom Metazoa; phylum Chordata; order Ceratodontiformes; family Ceratodontidae; genus Neoceratodus; species Neoceratodus forsteri. The sequence continues at coordinate 15,791,073 of CM028130.1, forward strand.
TGAGTGGCTCATATTCCATGTGACCATTACTCCCAGATCCTTCTCCTCTTCCTCCTCAAAGATGGATAACTGTATCCCTCTGAAATGGTAACTGTACCCTGGATTCCTGGCTCTGAAGTGCATGACCTTGTACATTTTAGTATTGAAACCAAGCTCCCAAGTGTCTGACTACTGCCCAAGCATTACCAGGTCTTCCTGGAGATCCTTTCCTCCCTCCACACCATCCACCAATGCACCTGTGTTGGTGTCATCAGTGAATAGGCTGATCTTGCTATTAACCCCATCCACTATATTGGCTATGAAGATGTTAAACAGCACTGACCCTAGCACCAATCTCTGTGGGACCCCACTGGTGACTGCTCTGGGAGCTGAGAGTTCCTACCCCCTACAACCACCCTCTGATGTCTGTTCCTCAACGAGTTACCAACCCACTTAACCAGTTTCTCCACTGCTCCCAGGTTCCTCAATTTACTAATTAATCTGCCATGGGGCACTGAGTCAAAGGCCTTGCTGAAGTCCAGATACAGGACATCAAGTGCCCAACTGCTATCAAGTACTTTTGTCATCCAGTCAAAAAAGTCAACCAGGTTTGTTTGACATGATCTTCCAGAGATGAACCCATGCTGCCTGTCATCCAGAAGATGGTTGGTATTACTTGATTCCAAAATGTCTTAATATTAGGACATGACACTGAAACATGTAATGAGTTGCTAATCTCACCACATCCTCTATTACAATAAGAAGATATTAAACTATTTAATTTGTTCAATAGGTATGGTGAATAATAAATTCTATGAGGTATACAGATTTGAATCTGAGTCATACGATTATTAATAGTACTTTTAAATTTTTTACAGATAAATTCCCATTTGCATTATGAAATGGCTCTCTATAGATCTTTCTCCCATTTGTTTCTAAGATACTGGGAACGTTTTTTTCTTAGAATCCATAATTACTTTATATACTGTATATATTGGACATTAGTTTGTTCTCCCACTATTTCTTACAATAGTATTAAATAGCAGGTTGGATTCAAAACTAAATTTCTTTTTATCTATTAGATTTCTAATTACTGTACAAATTTGTAGATAACTAGAAAACATATTCCAAGGCATGCCATATTGTGTCTGTAATTACTGAAATGATTTAATGGTTTGGATTTCAAAGAAATCTGCCACAGTATGTGTCCCGAACTGAGGCCATTTATTTATGTATGCTGAGTTAAAGAAAGAGTTAAAGAAAGTAGAATTGTTTTTAATTAGTGGTGACAGCACACATATTTAGTTTTCATATTTTAACTCTTGCAGAATGTTCTTCCAGCATTTAAAGTATACTGTATGTTAAAAATACACTATTTATGTTTCTAAGTACTTCACTATTTGAATTCTGAAAAAAATATATATAATGTATCTATATTGCATCTAAGATGGAGAACTATCACCTGATTCAAAATATGTCCAGGGTGGGGGATTAATACTCAAATATTCTTTAGGAGGTTCCAGAATAGCAACCTAGTAATAGTATTTTAAATTAGGAAATTTTAAACCCAGCTGGTCATATTTTAAGAATAGTTTTTGTTTTAATCTATGGCGTTGATTTTTCCATATAAATGTATTTATGATTTTTTTTCTATTTGGTTCCAAATATCATCTGAGAGATTAATAGGTAGTGCCTGAAATATATACAAAAATGTGGCAATACATTCATTTTGATTACTTGACTTTGACCTATCAATGAATTTGACAATCCATTTTTCCAAATCTTTTTCTGTTTCATTTATTAATGGATACAGATTTTGTTTTATTGTTGTTTAATATCATTTGTTAGTTGGATTCCTAAATATAGAATACTTTGTGTTTCTACTGTAACAGGAAAATTGTCTGTATATATCACAGAATTTGTAGGATTTATTAACAAAGCTTCTGATTATTTCTGATTTACAGTATAGCCAGATTGTAATCCATATTCTTGAATTATTTGTAAAATTGTAATACTTCCTGTTTCTGGATTTCTTTAAGTAAACTATAATATCATCTGCAAAAAGTAATAATTTTAATATTCCTGTATCACTAAATCTGAATCCATTAATTTCTTTTTCCTCTCTAATTGCACTGACCAGTGGTTCAATAACCATCATAAATAAAAGGGGAGATAGGGGAAACCCCTGTCGGGTTCCTCTTCCCAATGGGAAAATTGAAGAATAGTGCTATTAGTTAAAACTTTAGCCTTAGGGTTTCTATAAATTGCATGTATCTAAGATATAAATTTTTGTCCTATATTTGCTGCTTTTAATACTGTTATCAAATAAGGCCATTCCAGTTTATCAAAGGCCTTTTCGGTGTCCAGGGATACCACAGTGCCTTCTTTATTATTATTAGAATGCAAAATATTTGGCGGGCCCAGTGGCACTGAGGGTTGAGGCGCTGGATGCCACACCTCACACCACACCAGCTACCCTAGTTCAGAAGTGGACTAGGGTGCTGGGGGTCAGCAGGGGGAAGAAGGGGATCGAGCATCTGTAGGACTGCTTTCCTCTGCTGAGGAGGGAAGTTGCTGCTCCATGCAGCTATAGCGGCCCCTGGCAGAAGATGGTGGCCACAGCTTGATGTGGATCATATACAGGATGCAGGGAGCATCAGCAAGACATCCTGCAAGTGGGTGTGCACCCATATTGTGCTGGACATCAGTGCATGTGCATGTCCATGCTCCCTGGGAGCAAGTAAGGAAAATCCCCCACTCCCGGGGATTGGTGAAGGCACCTCTACCACTGAGCCACACTCCTAATACTGGACCCGCTCCTCTCTGGTCATGGCTTGCAAAGACTAGCATGCTATACCATAAGATACAGCACACTGGGTGGATGGGGGGGCCCTTCCCCGGGGGGGGTCAGATCTGAGGGCTGTGCTGGTTGGAGCAAGGGAGAGTGAAGGTCTCAGTTGGGAGGTAGAGCTCAAGGTGGGAGGTTTCCGGAGGGAGTTCCCTAGGAAGTGGAGCAGAAAATAAAGTTCAGAAAAACATGCAAAATATTCAAAGCATTTCTTATGTTATTATGCCTTCTCCATCCCTTAATGAAGCCTGTCTGGTCATCCCCAACAAGGTCTGGCAATAATTTTTCTAACCACATAGCTAAAGTGTTAGTGAAGATTTTATAATTTGTATTTAACAAAGATACTGGGCACTATGAGAAGCACAATTCTATCTTTTCCTTTCTTGGGGATGATCAGTATGTGTGCCTCATCAAAGGTAGGAGGGGTAATGGTCAGATGTCTCCCAGGTACATCAGCATGGTGAGACATTGACTGCATTGCTAAAATTGTTCAGGAAGCAATGAAAAACATTGATGTCCTGGTACACATAGGGACTAATGATCTCGCCAGTCAGTTAGTTGTGGAGGCCAAGGAACACCTGACCAGGCTGGGTGACAAACTATCATCCGTTTCATCCGGCATCTCTTTCTCTGAGATCCTGCCAGTTTGGAAGAGGGGGGCAGATGGATGGCAGGTCAAAGAAGGGGAGATAGGGGAGCTAAACATGTGGCTCAAGGGCTGGTGCCAGGAAAAAGGACACAAATTTGTAGGGAACTGGCAACAGTTTTGGGAGTGAAGGTTCTTTAAATTTGATGGACTGCATCTGACTAAGGAGGGAGTCAGTGCATTGGGGTAGAAGTTTGATGTCTTTGCAGAATATTTAAACTAGCAAATGGGAAGAGGGGTACAGCACCCCATATGTCGAATGGGAAAAACACCCCTCAACCCTCAGCTAGTGGTCAAACAGGAGTTCAGCATGTTTTCAGTTCATTTGCATCACCAGGTAAGGAAAAAAGTCCAGTTCCCCATACAATGCACAGGGGAGATGCCAGACCTCACCCAACAGCTAACACACTGAAATCTGGCCAATGGAAAAGCATGAACACAAATGCTCGCAGTCTGGGAAACAAGATCCCAGACCTGCAGGCAATAATGACAGAGGCGAAACTAGACATAGTAGCAATTAGTGAGATGTGGTTTACCAGTAACCACACTTGGGATACTTCAGTACCTGGCTATGTACTGTTCAGAAGAGACTGAGGTGCAAAACGGGGGGGAGGGGTTGAGTGGCCCTGTATGTCAATGAAAATATCAAAGCTACAGAAAGTCAGAATACACATAAGGAGCCAGAAGAACTGTGAGTCACCCTGGAAACAGGAAATGGGACAGCCATAAGAACTGGGGTTGTCTACAGGCCCCCAGACCGGGGGGAAGACATAGACACATTACTGTTACAAAACATGACAGCTAAAGGGGAGGTTCTGATAATGGGAGACTTCAACATGCTAGATACAGATTGGTCAATACCAGCAGGAACATCTGCCAGAACTAGACATATGATGTATTCCCTGTAGGGGGAGGGCCTCAAACAACTGGTACAACAACTCACAACAGACAGGGCTATCCTAGATCTAGTACTGACTAACAGGGAAAGGATCACAGATCTCCAGGTAGAAGGTCACCTGGGGGCCAGTGACCATTACATGATATGGTTCAGTTTGGCCACTACAACTAAATCATCCCATTCCAAGGCAAAAATATGGGACTTCAGAGGAGCTGACTTTGATAAGATGACCAACAGAGTAAAGCTAACCCTGGCAAAAAGAAATACAGGTGAGGGGAGTACAGGCAAAGTGAGCAAGCATTAAGGATGCAATACTTGAATCAACGTCCCATTGTGTTAGAGAGAAATGGAAGTGCAAAAGAAGAAGGAAACCACTTTGGTTCTCAAAAACAATAGCAGAAAAGGTCAGAGCCAAAAGGCTGGCCTTCAGGAAATATAAGGGAATGCAGCAGGATGAAGATAGGGAGACATACCAAACTTTCCTAAGGGAAGCATGGAAGTCAGTAAGGCAGGCAAAGGCCCAAACTGAGGAAACACTAGCACAAACAGTTAAAGATGGTGACAAGACTTTCTATAGATATGTTAGTGAAAAGAGAAAGTCCAGCGGGGGTATTGCTAAGATCAAAGGAGATAAGGTGGCATGTGAGGAGGAGGACCATGTAAAAGCATCTATCCTAAATAGATACTTCTGCTCAGTATTTACTGAATAGAAGGTAGGGCAGGGCCCACAGCTCAGCACCATGGACACAGGGGGGAGGGAGGTGAGCACTAGTCCCTTCACAAAAGAAAGGGTGATACAAGAGCTCGAGAAGCTCAGGGTGGACAAGGCAATGGGACCTGACGGCATACATCCCAGGGTACTAAAGGAGCTAAGGGTGGAACAAGCAGAGCCATTGTCAGAACTGTTTAGTGAGTCTCTGAGCACAGGAGAGGTCCCAGAAGACTGGAGAAAGGCTCATTTGATCCTGCTCCACAAGAGTGGTAGCAGGGAGGAGGCAGGGAACTACAGACCAGTCAGTCTTACCTCAGGCCCCATCTGGAGTACTGCGTACAGTACTGGAGGCCACACCTTCACAAGGAAATTAACCAAATTGAGGCAGTCCAGAGAAGGGCAACCAAAATGGTGCAGGGACTGCATCAGAAAACATATGAGGACAGATTAACAGAGCTCAATATGTATACCCTAGAGCAAAGGAGGGAGAGAGGTGATATGATAGAAACATTCAAATACCTTAAGAGCATTAACAAGGTGAAAGAGTCTAACATGTTTCAATATAAGAAAAATAGCAGGACAAGAGGACACAGCATGAGATTAGAGGGAGGCTGATTCAGGAGTAATGTGAGGAAGTTTTTTTTTCACAGGAAGTGGTGGATGTATGGAACAGCCTACCTCAGGAAGTGGTCAATATGAATACAGTACAGGGCTTCAAACAAGCATGGGTTAGGCATAAGGGAGCAATACAGCTCAGTACGAATAGATAGGCCATTGACAGAGCAAAGGCCGATGGCACATTTATAAGGTAGAAAAAGAAATGGGCAGACTGGATGGGCCTTGCGGTCCTTATCTGCCATCAGCTTCTATGTTTCTATGAATTAAACAGGACATAAAGTTTAGGAATCAATAGTTATTTGAATGTTTTGTAAAAAATCAATACTAATGCCATGCAAATCTGGATCATTTCCAGAATGTAATAATTTAATGGTTCTTTCAAATTCTATGTTTTCAGTTGGTTCATCTAGGGTAATCTGCTGTTCCATAAATAATTTAAGTATATTCAGAAATTTACTGTCATTCAGAATAGGATTCTGTGATTTGTACAGATTTGCATAATAGTTGGGTTGGTAGGGGGCTGGGACAGACTATTGGACAACAATGAACTTTATGCAGTGGACAGGCTACATTTGAGCAGGGAGGGGAAGGAGGCATTAAAGCAGAGGGTATGGGAATACATAGCTATGAAGGTGGATTTAAACTAGGCAGGGGGGTGGAAGTGGACAGATGGTAGGCAGGGATCCCAGAGGGGGAGCCAAATGAGCTTACTCCCCAGGCTAGCAGGGAGGTACTTGGAGCAATAGCACAGATGGGGATTAAGAGTGGGGTATCCCATATAGGGGAGGGGGCAGGGGCAGGTAGGAGGCAGGTCTCACTGAATGTGAGAAGCCTTAGTAATAAATCAGCAGAATTACTGGTTCTCTTGGCAATAGAGAGAGTGGACATTTCTGCCATCATGGAAATGTGGGCCACCCAGTACCAGGACTGGGATGTGATGGTCCCAGGTTATAGGATATTCAGGAAGGACTGGTGTAAGGGAAAAGTGGGGAGATGGCAATACAGATACGGGAAGGGGTAAGGTGCATAAGGGAGGAGGGGGAGGAAAGCAGAACAGAGGCCCTATGGATGCAGTACCAGGACTCAAAAAGGAGGACATTAGGGATGGGGGTAGTGTATAATCGGTAGAAAAGGGAACACTGTGGTGGTGGGGGACTTCAACCTACTTGGCGTAGAGTGGAGCACCCACACCACCACAAGTGCAAAGGAGCAGGTCATACTAGAGGCATTCCAGGACAGCTTCCTGGAGCAGTTAGTCCTGGAGCCAACTAGACTGGATAGGGCTCTAGACCTAGTTCTGTCAAATGGGGAGGCTATAAGGGATCTGGAGGTGGAGGACCCTCTGGCTGGGAGTGACCACCCTCACAGTATGGCTCACACTCAATATGGGAAGGGAATCAGGAGGTACAAGTACCAGGGTGATTGAGTTCAAGGGGGTGGACTTTAAAAGGATGGAGGATATTGTTGGCAGGCATCTGGCTGGTAACAGGCCATGAATGGATGCTAGCCAAAAGTGGGATATTATTAAGAGAGGGCTGGTAGAGGCTATTGGGTCATGTACAACAACAAGGAGTAAGAAAGGGATGGCAACAAAACCCAGCTAGATGACAGAGGAGGTCATGGAGGGGGTGAGGGCCAAGAAAAAGGCATTTCAGAGACTCAATAAATTGGAAGGGGAGGACAACAGGGAGATGTACTGTATATGAAAAAGTCCAGGGAGCTTACCAGGCTGGTCAGAGCGGTCAAGGCTTCTAGAGAACTGAGATTGGCTCTGGGTATTAAGAATGGAGAGAAGGACTTCTTCAGATGCATCAGTGAAAGGCAGAAAAACAAAAATCAGATAGTGAGGATAAAGAAGGATGGAGGCTTGGTGGAGAAGGGGGAGGACCAGGCAGAGGCACTAAATGATTACTTTTGCTCTGTGTTCACAAAGGAAAAAGTGGGTCAGGCACCACCTGGGAGAGGAGGGTTTGGCAGGGGGGAGGAGGTGACTGATACAGGGATCATAGAGGATAAGGTGCTGAAAGGATTAAGGGCACTGAGGGAGGAAAAGGCACCAGGTCCAGATGGCATTCACCCTAGGGTACTTATGGAACTAGCTGAGATCCTGGCAGGACCATTGGCTGACCTGTTCAATACCTCCTTGGACACAAGATGTGTGCCACTGGATTGGAGGATGGCACATGTGGTACACATTCTCAAGGGTGGACCCAAGGACGAACCAGGCAACTACCGACCGGTGACCCTCACATCAATTGTGGGTAAACTGATGGAGAAGATCCTAAAAGAGAGGCCTGTGACCTTTCTGGAGAACAATGGTCTACAGGATGGTCAGCAGCATGGGTTTGTCTCGGGAAGATCCTGCCAGACAAACCTGAGTGAGTACTACAACTGGGTGACAAGGGAACAGGACAAAGGACATAAGGTAGATGTCCTGTATTTGGATTTCAGCAAAGCCTTTGATTTCTTGCCACATGGGAGGCTTGGTGGGAAACTGGAATCTATAGGGTGGGAACAAAGATTGTAAACTGGATCACCAATTGGCTGAAGGGTAGGCAGCAAAGTGTGGTGATGGGGAACTGTCAACATTGAGGGATGTGATGAGCGGGGTGCCACAGGGATCAGTTTTGGGAGTGGTGTTGTTCGGGATTTTCATTCCTGATATCTCTCACGGGGTCAAGAGCAAGATCAGTCTCTTCGCAGATGACACAAAAATGGGAGCGGTGGTGGATGACATTGAAGGGTGGAGGGGGCTGCAGGAGGACCTGCTCAAACTACAGGAGTGGTCTGAGGCATGGCAGTTGGGGTTTAATGCCAAAAAGTGAAAGGTATTGCACTTTGGGGCTAAGGACCAGGGGAGGAGCTATCAGCTAGAGGGGTACATCTGGAATGCACCGAGGAGGAGGAGGAGGAGGAGGATCTAGGGAGCTCATTATGGGGAGTATGAACAGCTCGGCTCAGTGCCGCAAGGCAGTAGCAAAAGCCAACAGAATGCTGGGGTGCACAGCGAGGAGAATCTCCTCTAGTAATAGGGAGGTGATCCTGTCCCTCTACAGGTCACTGGTCAGGCTGCACCTGGAGTACTGTGTGCAGTTCTGGCACCCATTCCTGAAGAAGGACATCAGATTGTTGGGGGGTGTACAGCATAGGGTGACAAAGATTATCCAGGGATTAGAGGGATACTCCTATGAGGAGAAGCTGGATGAGCTGAACACATATTCCCTGGTGGAGAGGAGGGATGGGGGGACATGATCAAAACCTTTAAATACCTAAAGGGGATAAACAAGACTAATACAGAAGGGATTTTCCAGATCAAAAGGGGAGGGTCATGAGGGGGCACCAGCTGAGATTGGGGGGGGATTCAGGAGGGAAGTCAGGAGACAGTATTTCACAGAAAGGGTGGTGGACAGGTAGAATACTCTGCCTGAGGAAGTAGTAGCCTGTAGCATGGTAGACAACTTTAAGAGGGGATGGAAAAGAGCGAGAGGGGGTGGGAGTAATTATGAAGAGGGGAGGGGTGAGGCAGCTGCAAGAAGAGGGGCTAGTTGCATAATCGAACAGACTCGATAGACTGTGAAGCCTGTATCTGCTGGTGTTTTGTATGTTCATAGTTATTGCTATTTGTACAGAATTTCCTTCAGATTTTATTTCAGGAATTTTTTGTGCCGCTATTAAGTTAGTAATTTGCCACTATGATCAAATTGTCAATAGTATTTAGTTTTGACATATAACATTAATATTTCCCTTTTTTCACTAATTATCTCCAGATATTTATATTTAAGTTTTTTTAATGATTGTAAATAATATTATTATTAGTTGTAGCATGTTTTTGTTGCATATTCAATATATCATTATCCAGCTCCTTTCATTTCTTTTTGTTCTACTGGCTGAGCTACCAACAGCTACCCCTCTTATTGCTGCTTTATAAGCATTGCAAATCATATTAAATTATACATCTTCATCTGTATTATTTTGAAAAAAACTATTGAGTTTCCTGTTTAATTTTTTATTGAAATGTTTGATCTTTCAGCAATAATGGATCAATTTTCCAACAGAAGTACAACTGGTATCACTAGACGCCAAGACCATATAAAGCAGTGCATAATCTGATAAAATACTTTGATCATAATTTACCTCCATGATTATACGTAATATAATCACTGGTGAGCAATGATTTCTTTGGGCTTACCAAGTTATATTCACTGTAATAACCTGTGAGTTATTACGGTAAACACTGTCTCTGTCATCTGAAAATTGGCACCCCATCATTGGCTCTCGCTGTCTGTGTGGGTGGGCTGAACAGATCTTGAAACATGGTGGCTCTTTGGTAGCTCCGTTTGTCTGTTAGTCAGGAGCTGCCACAGAAACACTCATCTTAAATTCGAAATACTTGTTTTTATGTTTCTCTGCTCCATCAACTGTTATGACTAAAAACGTTATATTTGGTTGATCCTACTGTCCGGCAGCTGTGGGAACGGGACCATGCTTCACTGACTATAGCACTCCTGAAGCGTGATTGGGACTGAAAACTGTAATTACAAAAAAAATTAGGCCTGAACTGGAGAGCGGGGCAGTTAGATGGAGAAACTGGAGAAAGAGGCAGTTGAAGGGACAGATTAGACTATTAGATAAAGTGTATGTGTGTGTGTGTGTGTGTGTGTGTGTGTGTGTGTGTGTGTGACTGAGTGAGTATGTGTGTGACACTGGAGTCAGGCTGGAAAAATTGCTCACCAGCAATCACATGAAATAAAAGGTGTGGAAGTGTGTATTATTTAATGAACTTCCTTGGTGTGGAATACTTTAATAAACCCCTCATGATTCACTCTTGGGGTTTATGCAGCATTCCACATCCCAGGTATGCATTAAATTCTCATTTCACACACCTTCCCATCCTTTATTCTATATATAATGATCTAGAGTTCAATATCATGTCTATTCTAGAATATGATTTAAATCTTGGAGCAAAACATGAGAATTGCTTTGTAGTTGGGTACACAAATCTACAAAAATCCATTGTTACTAAATCTATAAATTCTATTCAATAAAAAGGCAGCGTCTTTTTTGCTATAGTCTCTACACCCTGAAGTCATATCCAAGTTTGTATTAATTATCAGACTGAAGTCCGTCCTAGAATATAAGGTTGTGGAATCTCTGATAGTGCCAAAATAAATACTGGTAACAAAGTTAAAGCATTTCCATTGTGAATGTAAACTGATGCAATGGTTATGATTTTTCCTTGATATTTTATTGAAATAATAGTAAATCTACCTTCTTGATCAATGTAATTATTTATCACTTCTGCCCTTAATTCTTTTCTTATTAATATAGTGGTATCCTTTGATTTGGAAGGATATAATGAATGTATCCCTTCTCTCCCTCACATTCTATCTATTTTGTTTGCTTCATTAAGTGTTAACTGTGTTTCTTGTAAACACACCTTACCTGCTTTCTTTTGTTTAATGTGTCTTAATATCTTTTTCCTTTAAATAGGATTACTGAATCTGTTTATGTTCCAAGTTACAATTTTAATGTAGCCTGCATTTTGTATTATTGTTACAGTTATTCCTGGGAAGATTTTTAAAATGTATTTCCAAATATGCTTTTAATTCCTTTTCATCTTTTTTTCTGCTACATCTATTTAAAGGTTCAACATTAATAAAATCCTATCTCCCTCTCCCTGACCTCTTCCAAAGTCCTTTTTAATTATATAAATATTATGAAACATATTCCAATACATCCTTATCCCCTCTCTCTTACCAGAATGCTCATCTAGAGCCAACAGTGATCCTAAATGCCCTAACACCCACTACACCAATCAACCAAGCAGGCACAAACTCCCCTACCCATCAGAGACAAAAGCAACATCAAACAATCCCCCCCACACACAAAATTACAAAAACAAAAGCATTTCTCAGAGAGTTGACTTCCCTGCTTAAGCTATATTCATTTCCTTTTTTTAACTCCAATTAATTTAAGCTTTCCGATAATTACAGATTTTTATAGTTTACATTAGCATCTTCTTGCTTTTTATTATTAGTTTCTGTGCATTTTTAACTGTTGATCCTCAACTTGTTCTTGTTCTTGGTCTTCCTTTGTTTTGTACATTTGTTTCTGTGTCCAAATGATATTTCTGTTTCTGACCTTGCTTCTCAAAAATCTGTAGTTTTTTTTTTATTTTGCTGACTCTTGTAGTTACCAAGAGCCAATACTTCCTTTACAAAGATTTTTGCATTTGCCAAATTATCAAAGATGCCATACTTCGCTTCATGGAAAATACTTTAATGTTATTGAAAAAAGGTTAATTGAAAATGCTGTGTACTATATCCAGTTTGGAACTGTCTGCCTCGTAAAACCAAAGTCAGTATTGCACAGTAAACCATGTTTAATCTAACTGCATATGGGTATCAAGCCCATGATCTTGACCCAGCCTGTGAGCTCTGTAGGAAAGAACTGTTCTACAACTTTATTGCAAGTGTTGCTTTAATAGCAGTTTTATGAATGCACATTGTATCCCATACTTCAGATTCAACTGCTATCACTGGGCAATAAATTAATTTTCAGCATCTGCTCTCTTGCTTCCAAAGAATGTAATATGGGTAAACAGACAGACCATGGTGCACTCCAGTGGAAGCCAATACATGATAATAGTTCTTATCAAAGATGTAGCTAGATTGCATCCTTGCTGAATTGTATAGAAAACTACAAGAATAAACAATGATATCTGGTGGCCACACTAGCCAAGGAGGCAAGCGGCTAGCGGCAATAAAAGTCAAATAATTCAAGTTATATTGCAAAAAAAAAAAAGATTTATTGCAGTCACAGTAAGAACATACAAACAGGGAATCAGCAACTGCTGAACTAATGTCATATGGGTACCCAGTCCACGTAGTCTTCCAGTTGACACCCTTACTAGAACCTGAACTCTTCCTTCCATGGACACTGATCTTAGGGTGTCAGACAAGTTTGGCTTGTATCACACCCACCTCTGGGCAAGAAGGTTATGGGTTCTAATCCCACACAATGTTAAGCTCACACCATAAAATGCTGGCACCAAGTGCAGTATGAAGGGAATTCTTGACCATAAGGGTATGCCATTCTTCAGAAGAGTTGTTAAACTATGGTCCTGTCTGCCTTTTTTTGGTGGTTCCTCAGGAGGATGTTAAAGATCTCATGGCACTTCCATGAAGAGTGGGAGAATATACCCTTTGTCCTGCCCAAATTTCCTTATTCATTAAAAATATCTCCAATTGCTTAATCTTGTTCAGTCTCGGTTGTTTTACATTTGTATTCCCCCAAGACATGACTAGAAATATGCAGTATTTTCCAGCCCTAATGTTCTGATTAACAAAAACTATATAAATACATAATCCGCTTAATGTTCCACCGAACTGGGCTTATATGATAAAATGATGGCACACAAGTACAGTGCAAAGGGGATGCTGAAATGTCAGGATTTCCCATCCTTCTGATGAGATGCTAAACCAAGGTTCTGTCTGACTTTTGTGGTGGTTGTTCAGCTGGATCACATGACACTGCTTGGAAATAGTAGGGGAATTTTTTATTTGTCAACAAGTATAAGCAGAGAACTGTAACTTATACAGTATATACAACCACTCAATCATCTGTGCCCAAGATCAAAATCGCCACTCTCAAAACCTTTCACCTCACGTAATATCTCTGCCACCCATAACCAATATTACGACCCCATTCCCAGTTGCAGACTCCTTGCCCCCATCTCTATTTCCCATTTCAACTTATATTACCATCACCTTCATAAGTCTATTCCTGTTCTTCATTACAGTACCTCCAAATTAAGTCTTTCTTGTGTCTTTTACTCTATCCAGGATCCCATGTCACTTGTGTGAAGATATGTCTCTACCAAGTAGTCATTATTGGAGCTGGCAACCTATCGTTTTCATATATGCACCTCACTTCTTTTGTTATTTTTTCAGTTAAGCCACATAACGGAATTATCTTCTGTTGTAGGGCAAACTGGCATGAACCTGCCATTTTGACCAGTTTAACACAGCCATAATCACTCTTAGTGTCGCAGGATAAAAGATTTTCCAACAGCCAGTGAAGCGGCTGTAAACAAGAGCATCATAGTTCATTGTCAACATCTGTGGAAATGCCCATCTCCTTGCTAACACTATCCAAAATGTTTCACTATATGAACAGTTAAAGGAAAAATGTGACATAGTTTCCAATTTATCACTACAATCACTCCGTAAGCACAGCCTATTTTGTACTGATTTTTTATGATGATTCCCTCATCAGGGGTGCCAGAAGATAGTAAAAGCTGAGTGGGCAGAGGATTGGAAGGGCACTTATGAGGGTACAATAGGCACTTTTTCTAAACTAGATTTGCCATACAAAAATAAAAAGTGGAGGGGCTACCGCCCATCTCGCCCCCTCGGTTCCTATGCATAAGTCTCTCGTACATTTAATTTATTGTGAAGAAATGCAAAATCACACATACCCCCATAATGCAAAGCATCATGGGCTGTATATGCACATCACCACAGAATATTATGCTAGTTCAACTTTAAGCAGAAATGCATGGTGCTGAAAGGCTACTCACACAGTTTGCAAAGGGTGCCAACAGAAAGAAACAGACATGTAATTTATTGTGACAACATAACCATAAAGTATTTCACATTTTTTGTGGTACCCTTGAATCTGTTAGTTGTCTTTGTAAATCAGAGTCTGATATTCCTGCTGGGCAAGTAAAACAAGGTGTTATCAAAAAATATTTATTCAAAATCATTTTGTTCATCCCTTTCCGTGTATTGGACGCAACTTCCGATTCTGAAGGTTGCCATTATTTCACTTTATTAAACACTTCTAGGATGTATGGGGCTATGCCACTTGGTACTGCACAAAATGCCCCCCATTTTGGGGCATTCCACTTTTGGGAAAAAAAACACGTCTGTGTTGTAGCTGAGTATTTCACTCAGCTTGCCTGCCTTGCAAAATAGGGGTAATATTGGAGTAAATGAACATAGTGAAAAAAAACCCCACTGGGTTGACCATATTTTACCCTCCCTTCTCCATAGTCCAGTATGTGATAGATCTCTTAACCGGGTTGAGTCTGGTACCCCACAACAGCTGGAAACACAGATTGTACATTCTGGTCTCCAGTCTCTGTGGCAGCAGGAATATATGACTGATCGGTAAGAATATGGGAATTATGAAGGTCTTTATCAAAAATATCCATTTCATTCTGGTCATACAATATGACTTGTATTTTTGTACCTTTGCCCCAGCCAGTGTTAGGCAGGGGGACCAATTCTCCCCTGCTGGATCTGCGCAGCCGAAAAGGACCCCTAATATTTTTAGTGGTCCTTGCGTAATACTAACCCTAGTTATTTCCGAAACCCCTTTGGTCTGTCCCCTTGTAAGTACCATTCCTAAACTTTTCTCTGCATTCAGTTTTGCCCCAGTGTATTCAGAATACTCCTGAATGAGCCCTAATGCCCGTACTCCAGAGGTATAGTCTGCCACCAATAGGCAGATGTCATCTGTGTACGCCAATGTAGCGGGTAAATGATTACCCAACATTGTCTGTTAATGCTGGATCCTGCCATCCTGTTCAAGTTTATGTAGTAGAAGGTCTGTAGTAAATATATATAGCAGGGGGCTCAACAGCACCCCTGCTGGACTACTCTTATTATACCCACATGACTTCCTTTGATGCTGTTAACCAAAGGGGTTGTAGAAGCTTTCTTGTATATGCGCTGGATCCAGCTAATAAATTCTCGTGGAATTCCATACTGTTCTAAAATAACAACAAGGTAGCCATTAGACACCAAATCAAATGATTTGTGCTGGTCCAGGCTTATAACATATCCATCTGCAGTGCTGCATTCATACACTTCCCTTAGGATTTTTAGATTGCCTGCCATTGTTCGATCGGGAATGCCACATGACTGATTCTGTGATATGACTATAGCTGCTGCTCAGCAGTCATTTGCAAAGCATTTTACATAATATCTTCCAATCCAAGTTAACTAAACTAATTGGTCTCCAATTATTTAAGTCATGCTTTTCACCTTTTTTAAATAAATAAATCAATATACTGTCTGCCAACACTGGTGGCAGGTCAAATTGCCCAGAAAGAATTCCATTATACACCTTTGTTAAGTGGCATATTATATCATCTATCATTTCTTTTGCAAAATTCCCAAGGCAGGCCATCTGGACCAGGTGCAGTATTATTTGTTAAACTGTTCACCACCTGCCTTACTTCATCTTGTGTAATAGGTACTGTTATCTGCTATACTTCCGCTGTTTGTAAGGTTAGTACCGACAAGCCTTTTAGGTAATCCAGAAGTGCAGTGAAGGCTGGCAGCTGTTTCCCAAATACAATTATTGTATGCTTAACCACTTCTCTTAGGATGTCCTTATTTGAGTTAACTAACCTCCCCGTACTGGTTTTTTATCTGTTCCATATATTTAGTGTCCACCCTGTCTTTATACACATCATATGGGTTCACTGTCTGGGCTGTCCCCTGTGTCACAAATATCTGTTCCCTAAATGATGAACTCCCTCTGTCATACCGGCATTCACACATATTTTGCTTTAGCCTCATTATCTGCACGCTATAGTCCAACTGCTTTCTGCTGCCAAAGACATTATTTTTTGCAATTGTCTGCGTAACTCCAAATATTTGAAATACTTATTTTTACTTATGGTTTTTGATACCCTCTGGCAAAAGTGTTGTATTTCCACCTTAGAATGTTGCTACCATAAAAGTGAATTATCATACAGATCAAACAAGGAGTTTCTGGATTCCAAAAGGTCCTTTATATCCAACCCTGCCAAGAAGTCTGCCAATAGTGATGTATTCAGTCTCCAGTTATTTATGCATCACTGGTTTATTTTGTGCTATACCAATTTGAATACTTAACATCCCATGATCAGAGGTCTGTATTGGTATTACCTCATAAGTATAGCAAGGAATCCATTTGGACAAAAATATAAAGTCAGTCCTGGTTGAGGTCACGTGATGCACATGGAGGAGTAGCTGCAGCTTGTAGGGTCTCCCTCTCCGAACGGGTGAATTTCTAGCTTAACGGAGGATTCAACAGCTAATTTTGAATTGCCTGGGCAGCTGAACAACTGGAGGGACTACTAGAAGGCTTAATCGTGCCGATCGGTACTGCAAAATGCAGATATTTGACCAAGAGCTTGAGGCCAAGCTGTCGCACGCTGGAGTTAAATACGCCAACTACTGCGCAGGTTATTACTCCTGCAAAGATCTACGAGGACCTAACAACAATAAAGGATGCCCTATTCAAATAATCGGGGATGTTGCTGAATTCAATGACGTTAACTCAGTTAGCCGTGTTCGGGTGAGGGCAGCAAACCAGGATTTCATCTATAGAGCGTGCCTTAGAAAACGGGACCTGCAATCAAAGAATGTAAACGGAGCCTGGGAAAGTTGGAAGAGCGCCTCGACGATTTAGAGGGAAGGAGTAGGTGCAATAATTTGGTTCTGCTAGGCCTCCCCGAGGGAGACGAGGGGCCCAACACAATTTCCTTTCTCCAGAAGCTGTTAAAAAAATCAACTGGTCCCTCTCCTAATGGTCCCGATTACATCATTGAAAGAGGCCACAGGGCACTGAGAGCCAAACCTTCACCCTCTGACCCACCGAGACCCATTATCTTCAAACTATTAAACTACTTGGATCGTGAGCACATCTTGAGAGAAATTAGGAAGCTGGCTGCATTTCAGTGGGAGGGGAAGAAGCTCGGTTGGTTCCAGACCTAACATGGAAGATAAGGAAGGTTCGGACCGCTTTCCTTCGATCACCACTAAGTTATGGGCGGGGATCCCTTCTCCATGTTATACCAGCGAGTGGAAGTTTCATCCAGGATGGGATTAAGCATTACGATTCAAGGAGGAAGCTAACTTCCTAGAGACTTTGTTTCCTGAACTCTTTGTTAAAAATGATTAGCCTGAAACTTTAATTTCTCTGGAGTTAAAATCAGGTTGTTAGTTGGGGCAATGATTTGAGACTTTCATTTTGCTCATTGAACCCTCTGATCTGGAGTTATTATGATTTCAAGAGGCCATGATTTGATGCATTTGGTTTCCCTTTTCTATGGACTTATGGACCTTTAAAGAGGACTTTTTATTATATGGCTTTTTAGTTTATTTTGGCCTCCGATCTGGTTGTTTTAGCCTCACGAGTATTTGGGGAGGCGTAGTGCATGACTTGGTCCACATGAGGGAGCTATTAGTTCATTAATGTCATACCAATATTATGTGCTTCTATTACCTAAGTTCTTTTAGCCCTAATCATTGCTAGCGTACTAATTTGTCAATATAATATTTGTTCATTGATGTTAAGTGCGATAGCGTTAGGAAAGATATTTCAGAGGGTTATAATTCCTTGTTGTTTTAAGCTAGCACATAGCTACAGTTTGTTGTGTGCTTATTAATAAGTAATTGTATTTTAATTGTTAGCCCCCTCTTGCTCTTGACCTTGACTAAAGACACATTAGTATAGTGGCTGCCCTTTTGGGAATTCTATGTTTCTCTCTCATTCTTCTTTTAATGCTTTAGTAGAACTACCTTCCCTCATATTCATAAGGATACTTTTAATTTTATTAATCCTCCCTTTGTTTCTTTTCTAGCTAGCACTAATGGACATAGGATAGAGTGTAAACTACTAAATTCAACCTAACCTGTCATGGAGGGGAGGACCCTGCCTCTATAGCACACCATGAACCAGTGGCGGAGGAGTAGGCTACGGGCCTGGAGAGTTAGTTTAGGGGTTCTTTTTGGAGGGGATGAGTGTTCTTTTTTGTTAGATAAGGGGTTTTCTAATTTTTATTTTATTATTAGGAAAGGGTCTCAGTTAGTAGGGGGTCAGCTATCCTTGTTTCCTATACGAGAAATAATGTTTATTTATGGCTATTAGTCTGAATTTTATTTCATGGAATATCAAGGGGAAAGACAATTGTAAAAATTTGTTATATTAAATCATTTGGCTCATTATAACCTCGTGGTAGTGTTTCTACAGGAAACACATGTTCTCCAGATCGTCTACCCCACTTTAAGAAAAATGGGTAGGCTAGGTGTTTGGAGCTGGCTTCTCCTCGAGTAGTTAGAGTCGCCATTTTGATTGCTCGAGGGTTCCGTTTGTCCACTCGGAAATTTTTTCTGATCAAATGGCAGGTACATTTTGTTTTGGGCAGACTTCATGGGTCTAATTTAATCTTGGGATCGGTGTATGGACCTAATCAAGTCACCAAATTATTTTGTCAGTTAGCGGTAATATTGGCCTCCTTTAAAGGGAGTCAATTGTTTTAGTGGGGAGACTGGAACTTAGTTCGATCTAATAAGTTAGATCGTTCCTGGAATAGAGGGCATAATCCTCTGCAGCTCAAAGTGCTTTAATGGATTTACCTCTTCCTTAGGGTTAGTGGACCCTTGGAGTTATTTAACCCATCTTCTAGGGACGATACCTTTTTCCCGGTCCATAGATCATATTCCAGAATTGATTACTTTTTGATAAGTAAGCAATGTCTAACCGGTATTTCGGAGTTGGTGATTTTACCTCGTGTTATTTCCGATCACTCCCCGATAAAATTGTGTTGGTGACCATTATTTAATCCCCCAAGAGCTTATTCGTGGTCACTAAATAACAGCTTATTAAAGGATTCTAGTACTTTGAGTCGTTTTAAGGAATTTTTGACTACTTCAATCGAAGCTAACTGGGGTTCCATTGAGGCCCTAGATCAAACTTGGGCGGCACTCAAATCAGTATGGAGGGGGGAGTTAATACGGCTAGCATCCAAGCGTAAGGCTAAAGGAATAGCACATCTAGATAGCTGCTTGGAAAAGATCAGGACGTTGGAGGGCATTCAGGAGAATTTAAGTTCAGAAAGCCAGGAACAGGACCTTATGGCGTTGAGAGCATGGTATGCTAATACCTTGCGGGAGAGTGTGGTATCCTCGGCTGCTAGAATCAGGGCTCTTTACCTAGGTCAAGCAGCAAAGGCTGGAAATTGCTGGCTTGGCAATTAAAACAAGAGAGCTTCTGCCAGATGGGTCGCAGCCTTGAGACACCCAGTATCCAACAACCTGATTACAGCCCGGAAGGTGTATTGGTTTTGTTGATTATTACAAAGACCTATACTCGAGTCAGATGTCCTCCTCGAAGGGTATGAGCAAAATGGAAGAGTTTCTAGTTAATATCTCTCTCCCTCAATTGTCAGCTGTCTCTGGTCAGGCTTTAATTGCCCCATCTCTGAGGAAGAAATAAGTCAAGCTATTGACTCCCTCAAAGTAGATAAAGCGCCAGGCCCAGATGGATTTACACCCCTTTTTTTTAGAATGTTCAAACAGAATATTGTACCATTGTTGGGTCAACTATACTCCTTTTGGGCTGATCAAGGGATTAATGACAAAACCTTATTTGAAGCCAGGATTATTCTTCTTCCCAAACTGGGTAAGTCTCCAGAATTAGTAGGTAACTTCAGGTCAATATCCTTGCTAAACATTGATGTCAAAATTTTTGCCAAGATTTTGGCTTCTAGACAAAAGGGTATGGCTCGACTTGTTAAGTTCGGAACAGGCAGGCTTTGTGGAAGGCCGCTCTTCGGCCGACCACTTTAGGAAACTGTTTTATTTAATTTCTGCGTCAGTGAGTCCAGGTGTGGAAGCATCCCTGGTCTCTCTAGATGCAGAAAAGGCCTTCGATCGAGTCGAATGGCCATTTATGTTTGCTTCCTTAGCCAAATTTGGTATTCCTGAAAGACTTTTGCACCTGGTTCGAATTTTGTATACTTGTCCATCGGCTAGAATTCAGTGTAACAATTTGATTTCAGAAGCTTTTCCTTTAAAGAGAGGAACCCGCCAAGGGTGTCCCTTATCTCCTTATTTATTTAATCTCTATATTGAACCCTTAATAAGAGCTATTAAGTCGGATCAGCTAGTTCGGGGATAAATATTGGTGACTTAGAATTTAAATTATCGGCTTTTGCAGGCGATTTATTATTACATATCCAAAACACGGTTACTCACTCCCATAGGTTTTAAAGCATTATAGCCAATTTTAGTGAATTTTCTGGATATAAGTTAAATTTATCCAAAACTATGGTGTACCCACTTTCTACATACCTTTCTAGGAGCTGGTGTCTTTCGTTGGGGTTACAGTGGCAATCAGAGGCCTTACTGTATTTGGGCATTCGTGTTTCGAGGAATTTAGGAGATCTGGTCAATTTAAACTTCAAACTGTTGCTCAAATCTTTAAAAGAGGACCTGGAAAGGTGGTTGAAACTCCCTCTAACCCTTTCGGGGAGGGTCAACACAGTTAAAATGGTAATTTTACCTAAACTTTTTTATCCTCTCGAACTTAAATACTTACCTCCCCAAATCCTTTTTTAAACCCTTTTATAAGATATGCTCTGATTTTTTGTGGGGAGGAGGTCCTCCATGAAGAGCTTACAGTAAACTTTGTCATCCACGTATGAAAGGTGGCCTCAGATACCTGATTTTTATATGTATTATTTAGCAATACATGCTGCAAGAGCTGCCCTATGGGTCTGTGACTCTGAGATATCCGAGCCTGGTCTTGCTCTCGATCGAGCCTTTTCTAAGAAACTTAACCTAGATTTGAGATCCTTCCTATATATTCCATGGGCTAAAGTCCCCAAAACAGCTAGAGACACACCTTTGGGGTGGGACATTAAAGCCATGCACCAACTTTGTGCGAGGTTAAAAGTATCCCAATTTTTTGATTTATCTCAACCTCTATTGAGAAATCCTAATCTCGTAATTGGCAAACTACCCATCATAAGATTTTTCTCATCCTCCTTGTCTAGGCTTCGAATTGCAGATCTATTTTCAGGGAATTCGATGCTATCATTATCGGAATTGCTTCTAAAATTTGGGGTCAATCCTCAATTTTCACTGCAAATGACCCAAATTCAATGCAGTGTTAAGGCTTTTTTGGGTAAGAGGTAGTGTTCTGATAGGGCAGGAATTTTTTTTAATGAGTTGTGAGAACTTAGTCTATCTGGTAAAAGGATTTCCAAAATATACAAGTATATATTAGAAAGGAATGACTTTGTATCTTCCCCTACCCCTTTATACTGGGTAATACATTTGAAATTGGACTGGTCAGGTAAGGTTTGGGAAAACATCTGGAAGGAAACTTATCTTTTTGTCAAACAAGACAGGTTAAGAGATATCCAATTTAAATTATTACATAACCTGTATTTGGCCCCGGCAAAATTACACCGAGTTAGTGGACTGGGCTCTCCTGTATGTAAAGATTGTAATGACCCACTGGCAACTACAATCCATAAAATCTGGTTTTGTCCAAAGATTAAAGGATTTTGGAGATCGGTTAAACTTTGGGTTGGTCCGTTCACCGATCTCTCTGCCTTCTTTAATTTAGAAATTTGTGTATTTGGGATGTATGCCCAAGTTCCAAGTAAACTTCAAAAATATCAATTGACGTTGATTTCTTCTGTTACAAAACTGTTAATTTTACGTCATTGGCGAGATGACTGGACCCCTACCCATAGGGAATGGTGGGAGGAATTTTGAATGCACTTTATCACGGAAGGTTAGCTTTTATATTAGGTAAGGCATCGACTGAGTTTTTAAATGTTGGGGTATTCATCCAAACTCTCAAGGATAAGTTTGGGTTCTAGGGAAGCTATCTGTCAAGCCTTCCTTTTCTTTTCCTTTTTTTGTTTTTCTTCTCTTTGGTAGGTACTCCCTTTTGTGTTATTTGCTTCTCTATCTGCACCCCTTCATTTACCTTTTTATCCACTGTCTTTTCAGTTTTTCATTTTCTATTGTGATCCTCTATTTTTGTACGTTGACCCCTGTTTTCACTTATCACTATCTATATACTTGTGGTACCAGGTGTCTTATCTTGCTTCTTATCCTGTATTCTTGTCTCTCTCGCCCTTCAAATGTAGGTAGCCATTAATTTGTATCATCTCATTTTGTCCTCATTTTCTATATTGGAATAGCTGTTTAGTAGTAGGATAGCTGTGGGAGGGTTAGGGAAGGGGGAGGGAATAAAGGGAGAACTTGTTTTGTTTAGGGTTGTTTTTTTTTGGTTTGTATTAGACTTTATTATGTCTTAACCTAATTCTATGTGATGTATGTGTTGTATATGAGTTTGTTCAATAAAGTATATTGATTTGCCAAAAAAAAAAAGTCAGTTCTGGTTAACAAGGTACCTTTTCTAAAAGTACGCTCTGGTAGGTTTTCCCATACACTGCTCTATCAACCAAGCTAGCATTCTGATACATTTCATAGAAACATAGAATTTGACGGCAGATAAGGACTGCTTGGCCCACCCAGTCTGCCAATTTCCCTACCTAATGGATAAGCTGCAGATCCTAGTTAACCAGCAGCCTACTTCTTCCTACCCCCACCCCCTAGAATTGCCTTATGACTGTCCCATGCATGCATGTTTGAATTCCACCACTGTTTTGACTTCACAACCTCCTCTGGAAGGCGTTACATGCATCCACAACCCTCTGTGAAAAATACTTAAATTACCTCTGAGCCGCCCCATCTTCAAATTGTAGCCCCTTGTTCTTGCACATCTTTTTTTTGAAAGATGCTACCCTCTTGGACTTTGTTGATTCCTTGAGGTACTTGAAAGTTTCTATCATGTCCCCCTCTCCCTCCTTTTTCGAGGCTATACATATTAAGCTCCTTAAGTCTCTCTTCATATGCCTTCCGTGCAGACCCTGCACCATTTTAGTTGCCCTCCTCTGGACAGCTTCCATCCTGTCTATGTCTTTGTGGAGATTGGGTCTCCAGAACTGCAGCAGTACTCCAGATGGGGTCTCACCAGCTGTCTGTACAGAGGATAATAACTTCTATTTTCTACTGGTGATGCCTCTCTCCTATGCATCCCAGTATCCTCCCAGCCCTCCTTGCTGCCCTCTCACATTGCTTGCCCACCTTTAGGTCATCTGATATGACTACCCCAGGTCCTTTTCCATTTTGTTGTTGTTAGTATCTCACCCCCATTGTGTACTCTTCCCTGGGTTTTGTTTCCCAGGTGCATTACCTGACTTAGTAGCATTGAATCTAAGCTGCCATACATTTGACCATTCCTCTAACCTTGCCAAGTCTCTTCTCATCCTTTCCACTCCACCTTGTGCATCAACTCTGTTGCAGATCTTTGTGTCATCTACAAAGAGACATACTTTTCCTTCAGTCCTCTCAATGTAAACATAAAGACATTGAAGGGGACCGGATCCCTAATACATAACCCTCACGGTACCCACTAGTAACCCCCTTTCTTCAGAGTGGACTCCATTTACTATTACTCTCTGTGTCCTATTCTCCAGCCAATTCTTTACCCAGGCTGTCATCTTGGGACCCACTTCCAGGCTGGCTAACTTGTGTATTAATCTTTTTTGTGGGACTGTGTCAAATGCCTTGCTAAAGTCTAGGTAGGCCATGTCCACAGCCCCTCCCTGATCTGCTACTTTGGTCACCCAGTCAAGGAAATCTATCAGATTTGTCTGGCATGACCTTGCCGCTGTGAATCCATGTTGCCTTGGGTCCTGTGCCCCTCTAGCCTCTAGATACTCAACAGTTCTTTCCTTCAGAAGTGATTCCATCATTTTCCCTACCACTGAGGTTTAACTAACAGGTCTGTAGTTTCCTGCTTTTGCCTTGCTCCCACTTTTGTGAAGGGGAATCACATCTGCCCTCCTCCAGTCCTCGGGTACCACCCCATCCTCCCATGATTTCTTAAATAGGGTAGTCAGTGGTGTCACTAGTTCTACCCTTAGTTCTTTTAGAATTCTGGGTTGAATCCCATCAGGCCCCATTGCTTTGTCCACCTTCAGCTTTAAGAGTTCTTTCAGAACCCTTTCTTCTGTAAATGGACTGGTATAAACTTCTATATCCAGAGTGTTTCTACTGTTTGTTTTAGGTACCTCCCCCTCTTCCTTTGTAAATACTGAGCAAAAATATTTGTTTAAGGACATTGTTTAAGAAACATTGTTTAAGAAATATTTAGTTTAAGAAGTTCATATCACTATCCAGTTATTTGGTAGTGCCCGTTTTATCCTGTAGGGACAAGATACAATTAAAGTGGCCCTGGTATGAGGGTCAGTCATACAATGTAATTGCCACTGAATGTCTTAGTATATTTATTCGTAGGTATGTGTACATTTTTACCTATCACTGTATATGTATTGTTTACCTAATACTGCTTACTGTAGACTATATGTTCATCTTGCTCTCCTGTAACCCTGTACATTGCCCCTCTTGTTGTTACGTACCTTGTTTGAACCTGTATTTTTCACTGTGCTCTCCCGAGTCATACCTGAAAATAGGCATATTGCTTGTCTAGTATACCTACCTGGTCAACAAAAGCTAAATAAATAAAAGTCCCCCCCACCCCAATATAACAGATTTAGTTGTATATAGATATGGGCAAATTTGTTTTATTAACCCAACCCTTAGAAATGTTGTCTGTGGGTTATGAATAGTAATAAGGCAAAATTCCTGGCCATGAAAAGTTACGTCTAATATTAAAACACAATCCAGTACTACATCTATCAATTGGGATACCCGAAAATCAGTGGTATTAATTAGTATCCCCACACCAGTACAGGTTTCCTCCCCTATGGACCAAGAGGAAGGCCCATCATAGCAATTCCAGGAAGCCCCATTCATTTCCCTGATAGTGTGGAACCTAGTGTCCTGTAAAAATTAAACAGATGTTCCCAAATGCCTAAGCACTGAAAATGTGTTTTTTTCACTTTCTTAATGATTTTATACTGTTAGTATTTATAGAACCACAGGTAAAATTCACAGCATGCATTGTTAATAATAAGAGAACGACAAAGCGACTGAGCTCATGATCAGGAGATTTCAATTTAGACCGTTTCCTACATGAGGATCTTGAGTCACTTGACATGCCTTCTATATTAGTCATGCCCTCATATTGTGAGGATGCCACTGATGAGGCATCGGAGTCCTCCTCAGATTCTGGGCGTTGTTTCCTTTTAGCCAATGCTGCAAACTTATTCCACGTACTGACTCTAGCAGGGTTGGGCTGAAGACCCCCTTGGGCCACTCTTGCTCCACCTGATAGGGTTAGATTATTTGCCCCTCTGTTGTTCCCATGCTGGTTCAGCTGGTGGAGTCATTTCACTTTCTTGATCTGTACATGCAACATGTACGGTGTCTTGAGACAGCTGGTCAAATGCATTGCCATGTATATTGTCTAAAATGGAATCCTTATTAGGGGCTTCCCCCTCTAGTTGGACATCCCTACCCACTCCCTCCTGTGGGATTTCAAGAGCAGACTGCAATGCAGAAGTCTCATGCTTCTGGGCAGGTGGGATTAGAACCTCCTGGTCTCCTGCTGCCTGGTCCTGTGAGTCTTGCCATAACTGGGTGGCCATAGTTGATCTAGAAGTGGGCTACCTATTGGCCTCTTGGTGTTGTGCCCTAGTAACCACCTTCTCCTAGTCCTCTGTAGTATTGGAGGGGTTTCTGTGTGTAGCCCATGGACAGGTTTTATAGGTATGGTGTGTGTCTTCACATAATTATAGTACATCGGATTAGGGCAGGAAATACCAGTATGTCCGATCCCATCACACAGAAAGCACTTGATTTTACCGCACGCACTATTGAAGTGGGTATATGCCCCACATCAAAAGCATGACTTGGGCTGGCCTGCATAAAATATAAATCCTCAGTCCCTGCCAACCAAAAAAAACACTGGGTAGTTGCTGAACTGACCCATTACATTGTGGCAATCTCACTCGGGTACCCCAAACCTCTGTCCAGATTTGCTCAGAGTCCATGATGGGATCTGGAATCCCCAGGAAAGTACATTTTGTTCTTAGCCAGTGCAAGATATCTCCAATAGCCACCCCTTCATTCGTAAATAGGACCGTAATGGTCCTGAAGACCGGTTTGGAGAGTGGAATTGCAATAAACAGGGACCATAGGGGGGTATGTTTGACTTCCTGGTACCGTTGCCAAAACATTTCTAGCCCAATCACCATTTTGAAGCTCAAGTCAAAATTAGGATCTCCAGAAGTATGTATTAATGCATACAACTCCACGGCTGAGAAGCCCATACTATCCAAAATCAATTTACAGCCAACATATCATCTATCAGGATATATCTCCAACCTCCCTCTAGATTTAATGCAAACTGCATTTCAACGTTTGGCAAACTCAGGTGGTGTATGAAATAATCCTGCATATGTCCTGGCATTTTGCCCAGTTTGAGAGGAGGAGGAGGAGTTAGGTCCTCCCTCCTTTTGGTTAGAAGCCTGCATTGACTGTGACTCCGGGCGGGGGGGGGGAATGTCAAGTTCCTGGGGTTTTGCCCAGTAGATAATGTCGGCCCCTCAGTGTTAAAGCTAGAAGCCTCCAACTGTACCTCTGACTCTAACTCCCTCTGATCAGATTGTTCCTGAGGCAACTGTAACACTGGATGTTGAGTCATTTCTAATATAGTAGACAAAGACAATGGGTCTTCCATGCTTCCCATATCTGCCTGTTCCAAAGGTGTTTTCCTAACAGGGGACACCCACTGCTGCATTCCTTGAGGCCACACCCAACCTGCACTAGCAAGTGCTTGAGACATGGCTACTCCTTTAACATAAATATTTTCGTCATAATTCGGGGGGGAGGGCATACCCAATCCCACTCCCTCTATCTGTGTGTCAGGTCTCTCAGGGCCCACAAATCCTCCAGACTCTGTATTCCTGCCTGTTACAGGACTGCCCAACACCTTTCTGTTTAACCCCTTTTCACCCTTTCTCCCAACCATCTCCCTTTTGGGTACTGCTGCCTATTACTGGGACTCTCCAGAGGCGTAGAAAAGGTACCTACATTACCTGTGTGTACCGGAGTCCCAGTCTGCAGTTGTGGGTCTGTGATAGGCATGCTGTCATTCATTCACCCTCCTCTGGTATCCCTTTGTAATTTTTTCATATTTCCATTTCCCTTGTTACAGTACCTGCTGGACGGCATCTGACCGGCCTCCATCTCCTCCATCATACTCGGGCTCCGATGTCCATTCCACGATTCCACATGAAGAGCTAACATTGCTTCTTGCTCTGCAATGATGTCCTGCAATTGTCACTTCCTGCATTCTAGCTCCAAAAATAGGTCATCTGCTTCATCCAGCGACAACTTCAGGCCTGCATAGGTTGCTCCAGGACCTTGCAGTGCATTTGATGTTGCTTCATACTAACATACTAACATACTAAAATGCCAGCAGAATAGGCCTAACGGTCTTTCGTGTCTGCTCGTTTGGTCAGCCCCCACCCTGGATGCTGACCTTGCTGTCCCCCTCGCCTTCTCTGGTTTCTCCCTTCCCAGTTCTGGATATTCTTGCTGCATTGGATTTTGCTTCCTGAACCCTTCCCCTGTACCTGTCCCACCCCCTCTTGAACCCCTCCACTGTCTCTGCCTCCACCAGCCCCCTAGGTAGTGCATTCCATGGCTCCACCACCCTCTCAGTGAAGTAGCACCTCCTCCTTTCTCCCCTGAATCTTCCCCCCTCCAGCTTCCACCCATGCCCTCTAGTGGCCCCTTCCTCCTTCCTTCGAAGCACCCTGACTGTTCCTCCCCTATTTACCCTCTTCATGTACCTGAAGACCTCTATCATGTCCCCCCGGTCCCTTTTCTCTTCCAATGTGTACATATTTAGCTCTTCGAGCCTCTCCTCATAGGTCCTGTCCCCAAGCCCCAAATCATTTTGGTTGCCTCCTCTGGACCCTCTCCAGGAGTTAATGTCCCTCTTTAGTGTGGCCTCCAAAACTGCATGCAGTACTCAAGTCGGCCTCACCAAGCAGTTATACAGGAGGAGTATCACTTCCCTCCTTCTGAGGTGATCCCCTAGTGATGCATCCCAGCATCCTGTTGGCCTTGGCTGCTGCCCTCCTACAAGTCTCAGAGTTGTTCATCTTGACATCCACCACCACCCCCAGGTCCCTCTCAGCCATTGAGACTTGTAGTATTTCCCCAGGGTGTACACTTGGCCTGGGTTTCTGGACCCCAGGTGGAGTACCTTGCATTTCCCTGCATTAAACCTCAGCTTCCACTTTCTAGACCATCTTTCCAGAGCCTCCAGGTCCCCCTGCAGGGCCACCCTCCCCTCCTCCCCATCCACCACTGCCCCCAGTTTCGAGTCATCTGCAAAGAGACTCATCTCACTCCTGATTCCTGTCCTTATGTCAGATAATGGGCATTGAACAGAAGGGCCCAGGACTGATCCCTGTGGGACCCACTAATGACCCTCCTTGGGATGAGACTATCCCACCAGCTATGACCCTCTGGGTCCGGTCCTGGAGCCAATTGCCTATCCATCTGATCATCTGGTTTCCCACCCATTTCTCTAAGCTTATCCAACAGGCCCACGTGAGGAACAGAGTCAAATGCCTTGCTGAAGTCTAGAAAGAGGACATCCACTGGTCTACCCAGGTCCAAGGCACTTGTCACCCAGTCATAGAACTCCACCAGGTTTGTCTGACATGATTTCCTGGGATGAATCCATGCTGTCTATCGTCCAGGCACCCTGACTTATCCAGGTCCCCCCTAGCCTCTCCTTGACAATGCCCTCCATCACCTTGCCCACCACCCGATGTCAGGCTGACAGGCCTGTAGTTCCCTGCCAGCTCCTTTGATCCCCCTTGTGGATAGGCACTACATGCGCCACCTTCCAGTCTTGGGGCACCCACCCTGTCCTCAGAGATGGTGAAAAGCTCTGTCAGGGTTTTCCAGGACATCTGCAAGTTCCTTCAGCACTCTAGGATGTAATTTATCTGGCCCGGTGCTTTCTCCGTCTTAAAGGGGGCTGAGGCTCCCTCCTCTCTCTGCTGTGATTTCACTTCGGTTACTCTTCTCCTGCTTAGCCTCCCCCACCTGCCAGTGATGCCCCCCTCCCCAGACCTGCCGTCGGTAAGGGTCCCCCTCCTCATTAAGTCTGTCTCCTCCCATGTATGATGCAGCATCCCCATTTTCCTGGTGAAAACTGAGGTGAAGTACTCATTTAGTACCTCAGCCTGCTCCCCTGGGTCTTGTGCCCATCTCTCCCTGATTTAATCCTGCTAATCTGCCCCTTCACCCTTCGTCTTTCCCCAATGTATCTAAAGAACCCCTTTTTCCCTCTCCTAATTTCCGTGGCCAGGTTCTGCTCCTTCCTTGCCTTAGCCGCCCTCACCACTCTAGTGGCCCTACTAGCCATCAGCTCGTACTCCCCTCAATCCCTTTCACTCCTTGAGCACTTGAATTTCTTATAGGCTGCTTTCTTTCCCGGCACCACCTCCTGGACCTCCCTGGTCCACCAACAGGGTTTTTGGGCCCTACCGCATTTTCATCTTACTCTTGCACAGGTGCTGGTAGCATCCTGCACCCCTCTCCTGATGATTTCCCACCTACTATCAGCGTCCATGTCTGACCCAATCCCATCCAAATGCTCCTTAAGGATCCTTCCCATTTCCTTAAAATCCGCCCCCTGAAGTCGGTTACTTCCGTCTTTGTGCAGCCTTCTACCCTCCTAGTTCCAGGCAGAACCAGACCGTGGCATGGTCACTCCCCGCCAATGGGTCCTTACCTCCAGGCCCCAATCTGGTCACTGTCTGCCAGGACCACATCCAGTACCGTGCCTCCCTGGTCGGTTCCCTCACCTGCTGAGTTAGGAGCGGCGTCTTGAAAGACATCCAACAACCTCTGTTCCCTGGTCACAGAGGATGTCACAGTCTCCCAGTCTGTTCCTGGCATGTTTAAGTCCCCTAACACCACCACCTTTCCTCTGCCCAGTCTGCAGTGTCTCCTAATATCTGCCACCAGACTGTCCTCCAGCTCCTCTGCCAGGGCAGGCGGTCTATACACCACTCCTATTTTTACTCTCTTGCCCCTCCTTGTTATCAAGGTGACCCAAATCGCCTCCACGGTTCCCTCCGCCTCCTCTACTCCCCCTATGCCACTGCAGTTTTTGACTATCATTGCTACCCCTCCTCCCCTCACCCCTGTCCTTCCTGAACATAGTGTAACCCTCCAGGTTCAGGTCCCAGTCATGTCTTGCAGTGGCCCAAGTCTCAGTGACCGCTGCCACATCCACTGCTCCCTCAGTTAACATCGCCTGGAGCTCAGGCATTTTATTGCCCAAGCTCCTGGCATTTAGCAGGACTACCTTTCACCCTTTCCCTATAGTTCCATTTCCCCTGCTCGTGTTCCCATGGGGATTCTGTTTCCTCCTGGTCTGCACTTTGCCAGTTGGCCTTTTCCTGCAATCCTCCTGGTCCCCAGGGGGGTGGAGACAGAGTCCATCCTTTATCGGCACCCCCTTGACAGCCTTTTCTCCCATCCACCCCCCTTCACAAGTTTAAACCCCACTTTTCACCAATGAACTCCTCTATTTTCTACTTAAGGATTCCCCTCCCCTCCAAATTGAGATGTAGTCTATATCTTCTGTACCTTGCTAATTCCCCCCTCACTGCTCTCAACTGGTCCTTCTCCCCCATCTGCTAAACTAGCCTGGCTCATCCTCCCTTCCTTCCTGTCTCCATTTAGTTCCTCCTTGCTAGTCGTGCTCCCCTGGCCTAAACCCTCAGCTCCCTTTACTGAATCCTCCTTGTACCTCTGGTCCTTCTCCTTTACCTTTCCTCCCTCTTCCCCCTGCCCCTCCTGCTCTGATTCACTGCTTCCCCCATTCTCCTGCATTCCAGGTCCCCCCCTGTTCTTCCTGCTATCTGGCCCCTGCCTCCTGCTTCCCAATATGGAAGCACAGCTTCTGGCAACGATGAAGCCGAAGGCGGAGCTGACCCCTCTGCTTCCTCCTTGTCCATCTCCACCTTGGGACTGCCATCGACTGCTGCCATCCCCACACTCAGCAGTACCTCCTACCAGGAGTAGGGGAATATCCCAGGTGTCCTGGCAAAATTTCCCCTTTCACAAAAAAATACCGACAACTGCATAATCTTTATTTTATTTTTTTATTTATTATTTGAAGATCTTGGATTAAACCATTTGGGCTCAAAGCTCTTTACTTAGGTTCCACATCAGTATTTTCAACACAAACAAGTAGGGGGCATTGTACAGAGAATTGCATGATTACAGGGAGAATAAGGGAATTATATAAAAAAACAAAGTACATTTAATAACCACAGTACAAGTCTTAAACAATGAGGAGGTTTCAGAATGCAGAAAGTTTACAATGCCCAATGGTGATACCAGTCAGTTGTCAGCAGCAAAACAGTCTAGAAAGAAGCTAAGTGCAAGGTAGAAGGGAGGGGGGAGCCCCAAGTGCCAGGAGCATAGACACAGTGATATATTAGGCTGGCAGTAGGGGAGGAGGAGAGCGAACTGGAATGTAGGCAGAGTGGAAGGTGTCAGGAAGAGAAAAGGTGGGGGGAGTGGGGAGGCAGATGCAGGATGGAGGGGGTTAGGAATTGTGGGAAGGTAGAATGGTCTTAGCTATGTGGGTGGTGGAGGATGGCGCTAGCGGTGACATCTAGTTCAATTATCCCCCACCCCAGGACATGACTAAAAATATACAGTATCATCCAGCCCCAATGGCCCAATCAACAGAAACTAAATAAATAAACTTAATGTTCCCAAGTTTAAAACCTTTTTGTTTCAGAGCCTCAAATATTTAGAATTCTTGAATGCCTCACATTCAGAGCACAAAATACCATGTTACTGTCACACCAAGGCTTAAGGAACGACTTTCAGTTAATACTGCCTGTAGCTGTTTTTGATACTCTGTACAGTACATCTCATCTTTTCAGTACTTTATTGTTTTCTGTCCTATGTTCCCTAATGCTATTACCTCATTTCCTAGGTCACTACTTTAAAAGTGACCCTTTTCCAGTTAGCCTAACTAGTCATCAAAATAATCAAAGTAAAATCTCATGTCCTGGCATATTGTTCCAATGGCCCTGGAATCCATTGAATTGGCTGTCCATATCCCTGGTATCCAGAACATCCTCTCACTATAGCCTCATTCCCATCCATTACTATTGTCTGCAATGCCTAAGCTTTCTATCTGATGAAATGAACATTTCAGCTTACATTGTATACTTTACAAGAAAATTTTAAAGCAGCCATTCTTGGCTGCAGACAACTCTTGTTGTGTATACAAACAAGTTGGCTGCCTTTCAACTGGTTTGTAACTTTATTTCTTAATACCGAGTTGAATAATTTGGTCAGTTTTGGCATCCATCCTTCAATATTTGATTTGTAGACTTCAATAGTTATTTTATATTATCCTGGTGCATCTCTTAACTTAAAAGATTTAATTCTTGTTTTAAGTTTGATCTCACTAACAGTATAAATGAAACATCCTCACCCAATTTTCTTTCTTCCTGTTGAACTATTTTACTAGCCCTATTATGATAAAGTACCTGGTCATAGTACAGATTCATATAGAATTTAACCCATTCTTCTCTGATAATGTGAAATATAACTTTGCTATAGTATTAAGATTCTTTGTTTCCTTTATTACCATGTTCCAGAATGCTTTTGCATCCTTTAACATAACTGTTTAAACATATTCTTCTCAAAGTGTACCTAGGTGCCTCTGCTTTTCATCTAATATAAATTTTTTTTCGGCTTTCCTCATTTTATTGAGTCTGATAATAGTTGCCTTGTAGGTGCTCTTTTGGTTACCTTCACCAGCTTGCCTAATTTCTTCCTCTTCTGTTTGCAGTCATTGTCCCGGATTCCCCCCTTTTCCCTCACAAAAACACAGAGACCATTGTTTGTTGTTGTGCTCAGATTGGCAATTAATTTATTTATATTCATAAATCCATATTCCATTTTCCATTTCTTTATTATCTTATTGCCATAATGTCCATTTATTTCCATCCATATATCTCTCTCTGATTATCCATCCCCCAGGCGAAAACCTGGGTGCTTTCTTCTTCTCCTTTTCTGTTAGGTAACGGTGAAAACCGAGACCGCTTTCTCCTTCATCTTCTTCTTCCTTTGTGTTATTCCTTTTTTCTTCCCCTCCGTCCCCCCTTTTTCCCCACTAGCCAGTCTCAGCTTACGTTGGATGACTGGCTTCCCCCCAACTTAGGGGCCTCCCTCTCCCCTAGTTCAGGGGTGAAAAAACTCCCCCCCTTCTTTTTTTTTTTTTATCTACCAGCTTCCATCTGTTTCCTCCATTCCTCTATGAAACTCATTGTTTCAGCATTGAACATGTCTATTGCTATATCTGACAAGTGTACACCATCTGACCTGTACAAGTCATCCACCCATTCTTCTACTCCCCGCAGTATCACTTGTCCCCCCATCTGCCTTATCAACGTCCCCACCCGTCTATTCATTTTTCTCCTGGCGCTCTCCACTGCCCTGTGGCCGTGTTCCTGTCTCCATACCCTTCGTGGTATCATATCTGACCAGGCAAGGCATACTTGAGGCCACCACTGTCTTATTGCCCCTAGATCCTTCTTTATCTGTAAATATGTGTGCACCCAAGGTCTATCTGCCAGGTCGTTGCCCCCTAGGTGTAAAATAATTAGGTCTGGACTGGGCCATCATCTCTTGAGCTCCTTCAACACGGGTAGAAGCTGTGCCCATCTCATCCCTCATAGGCCGTGCCATACCAACCTACACTACCTTACGTCCTGGTACAATTGTTTTCCCCCAGCTTTTGTCTCTGCTCTCTTACCAGCCCAGTAAATATAGGAATGGCCACAGATCCAGACTTCTGTGCTCCTCCCTCTACCTATGGGGTGCAAAGAACATTAATTAAATTACATACAATCTCAGTGCCCTCATCATATTATCCCACCCCCCGCCTCCCTTTCACCCTCTTTTTTTTTTTCTTTTAACTTAGCTCTCTGATGTATCTTTTATAACTAGCTGATCGCCAGTGCCCTTTTTCCAAAATGTCCTTCACAGACTCACCTGTTGCCACCCACTGGGAGGCCATCCCAATCCCGAAGGGAATGGGAAGAATAATTAGCTGGGTTCTCCCCCAGAAAACCCATGCCCTTTTTCAGCACCACTGTAATTTGATAGCCGGTGACCCGTATTCCATCCCCATGTACAAATAACTTCCCTGTCCTGGTCATCTGCTCTGCGGCAAAAATCCACAGGGCCTGTACTGGGCATATGGCCATCTCTGACCGCCTTGTTAGTGTTATGATGCACCCTTGCCCTTTTTGGTCCGTCTTTGACCTCTTTAGCCTGATTTTTATCTCACTTGTCCCCCATATCACATCTTCCCATTCCACACCTCCTTCCATGTCATCTTTTCCATGGCCTACCACTTCGCTTACTCTCATAGCCCCTGCCAACATTACCACATAAATTGTGTGAAATAGCTGTGCCTCCCCCCTTGATCTGCATATCGCCGGCAACACCTCCTTTAACTGTATTAGCCACTGTTCTCCTATTGGCCTTCTATTATCCCCTGGTCCTCGCTTCAACCTACCCCATCCCTGCATCATTCTCCTGATGAGCATCGATTTTGTTGGGTCATTCCAGCCTTTTAGGCTGCAGATCACACTGATCCCTGCCAGATAAACCCCCATTGTGGTGTGAGCAGTCCCTTTCTGCCATTGTTCCACTGTGAACACTCCCAACTGCTCCTCAGAGAGCGGGCCCACTTATCTCCATCTGGTGTTCTGCCCGGAATGTTTGAAAAACCCTCCAGGCCCCATCGTAGGCCCTCAGAGTCCGGGGGACCCATGAGCTGCGAAACAGCATTTCTGCTCCTTCCTGCCAATGTCCCAGATGTTCGTTGGAATGGGCGTTTTGCGTTCTTCCGCTGCTGGTGCCAGCTTCCGGAAACGGTTCAGCTGCAGATGGGAAAGGCTGTCAGCCAGGGTATTGCGTACCCCTTCTATGTGTTTTGCTCTGAAAGACATGTTCAGCTGCAAGGCCCTTAAAACTAGCTGTCATACTACCTGTGTGACTGTATCCGACTTGGCTCCCCTGTTGTTTAGCGCATGTACCACCGCTCTATTGTCACGCCAAAATGTCACCTTCTGATCCCCGCAATTCCTCCCCCCACACCAAGGTACATGCCCATATAGGCATGATCTGCAGTAGTGTTATATCTCTCACTTTCCCATCCTCTATCCAACTGACCGGCCATGGTTCAGCAAACCATCTGCCCCTTAGGTAACCTCCCATGCCTGACCCTCCCACTGCATCCGTGTAGAGGTCAAGGTCTGTGTTGTACAGCCACTCCTCCTGCCAAAACGAACACCCATTGTAGTCCTTTAAAAATACCTCCCATATACCAAAATCCTCCCTGACACCTTGATTCAGATCAACCCAGTGATGTGGCCTGGTGACCCCTGCTGTTGCTCTGGCTAGTCTCCTTGTGAATGCCCTTCCTGGTCCTATGGCCCTGCATGCAAAGTTCAGGTGTCCTGGTACCTGCTGAACCAGTCTTAGCTGTACTCGTCTCCTGTTGGCATGTACCTGAATTAGCTCCAGCTTCCTTACTTTTTTGTCTGGCAACCTAAAAACTTCCCTTGTGGCATCTATCTTTATCCCCAGGAATTCCATAATCTTGCTGGGCCCTTCTGTTTTTTCTGGTGCCAATGGGACTCCCAACTCCTGGCATAATTCCTGAAATTTACCCAGCATCCTTTGTGTCTCCTCTTTCCCCTCCCCAATGATGAGAAAATCATCCAGGTAATGGATGACCGACCTATAACCCATTTTTTCCTGGAATATCCACTGCAAACATGTGCTGAACGCCTCAAATGTTGCACATGCTGTGGAACACCCCATTGGCATCGCTTTGTCGAAATAATACTGTCCCTCATTTTTAAAACCCAATAGGTCCCAGTCTTCCCTCCTGACTGGAAGCAGTCTGAAGGTGGATTCAATGTCGGTTTTTGCCATCCATGCATCCCTTGTGGCCCGGATTATCCGAACTGCATCCTCTAGGGTTGTGTATGTTACCCTACTATGTTCTTCACTGATAAAGTCATTCACTGACTCCCCTTCCGGATAAGACAGGTGGTGGATCATCCTGAATTCACCTTCTTGTTTCTTGGGTACCAAGCCCAAAGGTGATATCCGCAGGTTTTCTAGTGGGGGAGTCTTGAATGGGCCCTTGACCCTGCCTGCTGCCTTTTCCTTCTCAATCTTTTTCCTCAACATCTCCTCTTTCCCTTTTACAGACCCCAGGTTGCTTGCCTCCCTTGCTTGTCTGGGCCCCCTAAACTGCAAGAAAAAACCTGCGTTAAAGCCACTTAAAATCTTCTCCCGCATGCTCGCGTCCGGATATTTATCCAGGCAAACTGTCCATGCTGCCAGGTTGATGGGGCTCCTGGCCATACCAAATTGCTCCTTGTTGTGCCACCCATTCCCTTTTATTGCCCCTTCCCTCCCTGTCTGCCAGACCTTCCTGTTTTCATCGAATTTGACCCCCTCTATTCCCATTACCCTGGCCCCTCCCTCCCCTGCTCCATGTTTGCCCCTTAAATCCCAGGTCATCTCGAAAAAACTGTTGTCCTGATCCTTGTCCCCCTTGCCCCTGTGCTCCCAGCACCCCTGCCACTCTGCACTTGCTAGCCGGGTGCCCCCCTCCACATCTTGAACAGGTATGTCAAAATGACACTGAGGCCATGAGCAGATAGCCCTGTTATAAGCCCAGCAGCTTCTCTGTGGTGTAAAACCCTTTCTGCCCCACACGCCTTCTGGTGTGGACTGATCTGTTACGTAATCCGTCCATAAGTCTATTTGTTTGGTGTCCCACCTTACATCCCCAAATGATGCCATCCTTTGACAAAAACAGTCATCGTAGTATATCCAACCTACCCCACCTTTTGCTTTCGCGCTCCTTATTATCAATGAATAGGTAATGAGCAGGATGCCTAGCTCTGGCTTCTTTTCCAGCACGATGGCCGAAAAAATGGCAAAACCTAGAAACCACCCATCCCAAGTCTTCCCTTTAGTAAGCTTGTCGTCCTCTTTTCTTCCTAAGAGCACTATAGCAGCTGCCATCTCACTTTTAGCTATGCTCTCAGCTTCCTGATACCTTGCCACTGCCTCCCGGCTTGCCAACACAAAGATATCCACATATTCCCCCCTCCATGTCCTTTCTTTCGTGGCTAGTGGCACATGCTTGCCTATTCTCATCCCAGGCACGCCTACCTCTCTTGTACCCCTTCCTTCCTTCTCGGCTACTTTTACCGTGTCTCCTGGTGCCTCTTTTCCTGTCCTAATTTCCGCCAGAGCCGATTCCATCTGCCCCAGCCCTCCTGTCCCCAGCGCTGCCACAATTTGCCCTATATATTCTTTTATGCTATCACCCACTGCATCGGATGTGTTACCTGCAACCTTTTCCTGGCCGAGTTGCCTGGAATCCTTGAAAGGTCCCCTTGCTTCTTCCTGTGATTGAGGTGGAGGTGGAGGGTGAGTTGCCGAGGCCTGTGGGCCGGACCTCTTGTTCTGGGCTTCATGTCCCGGTTCTGCCGGGGAGGCTCCCCTTTCGGCTGGGTTGGGTACTGGCGTCACCGGGTCCACAGGCCTCATGGGTACTGGGTCACCTGCCTTGGCGGGCCCCTGTGTTCCCGGTATCACCTTAGTGGGGCTGTGCACCCCCCCAGCTGGCCTTTTCCCTTTTCCACCTTTTCCAGCACCCACTTTTCTCTTCTCACCGGACCTCCCCGGTTCCTTCCCCTCCACCAATTCCCACATTTTGTTCGCTTTCTCAGCCAAGTCGATTATCGCCTTGTAGGCATCCTCCTTCAATGGCCTGCTTTTCTTGGGTGCCATGCTCATCTGTGAAAACAACTATGGGAATGAAAACAAGGTTATTTAAATATCTGTATTTTCAGCTCCATCCACTGAACACCCCCATACCCCATGCCCCCACGTCCGGAGCCGCCAGTGCCAGACCCCCTACCAGCCCAGCAGGACACCATCCCCCCTTTTTTGGGGGGGTCCATCTTCCTGCAACCCCTTCCCCCATGCGGTACTCGTGGCGTGTGGCTCCCTCCTCGAGATCCAACGTTCAATGTCCCACCCCTACTCTGAGGCTCGCCTACCTCCTGTCTGCTTGCCATGATTCATTATTAGTCATTATTATACTTCCCCCTCTTTATACCATATATTTTACTCATTGTTGTTTTGTTTTTGTTTTTTTTGCAGTTTCTTAGTAAATCATCATCTCCAGTTTGAACAAAACCTCCCAAGCTGTGAACCCCCCCCCCCCACAGTCATATCAGTCTCATTTCTTGCTCTTAAGCCTTTCCACCTCTTGTACCCCTCCCCCGTGTGTGACGTCATGCCACGTGGTCATCGTCCCGCATTCCCTTTTAAAATCACCCCAACTGAGCCTCCTGCCACCTGCAGCTGAAACCAGAAAAACTGAAATGACTGCCTCTGGCCAGGAAATGGCAAGGTAGAAGTACTCCCCGCCCATGCGGCCTGTCCTGGCACTCCATGTGGTTGCACACCCATGTTCATGCTCCTTCCAACTGGGCCTCCCTCAGAATATAAACTAATTCCACACATGGGCTTACAACTCTGTACCCCTCACACCAGAGGCCAATACCCTATCAGATAAGCCATACAAACCCTCCATTCACCCATATCACACACAAACCCCCCCGTTCCTGCACTCCCAACCACTGGAGCAGGCTCCCCCCCAGTGGCAGTCCTCAAAAAACCCACTGGCTGCCGACCCCAACTGCACCAACCAGGCCCCCACAAAACCTGCAAGGCAGTCGCCATAGCCCCAGGCAATGGGGCACCGTCCTCACCCACACCACGCGGTGTGTGATGTCACGCCACGTGGCTTCAGTTCCAAAAACATGCATGCCCCCTTCCACCAGCACCAGCCAGGCTCCCCACAAACCTGTAAGGCAGTCACCACAGCCCAGGAACTGGGCGCCGTCCTTTCCCTCACCACGCGGCGTGTGACATCACGCCGCGTGGCTTCGGTTCACAAACCTTGCATGCCTCCTTTCACCAGCACCCGCCAGGCCCCCAACAAACCTGTGAGGCAGTTGCTATGGCCCAGGCAATGGGGCACCGTCCTCTCTTGCACCACGCGATGTGTGACGTCACGCCGCGTGGCTTCGGTTCACCAAAACTTACGTGCCTCCTTCCAGGCCTCTTCCAGGACTGTCCTATATGCTCCACTTCCTTCCCTTCTCCTTTAAAGCAACAACACTCCCACATCAGCAGAGCCTGCCGCTATCCAACCTATTGCAGTCTTCCAACCCCCCTTTACCCTGCATTGCTAACACATCTCTCAAGCCAGCCCCGCTTTCTTCCCCACAATCAAAACAAAAACCAATATACTGTCTTTCTCTGTCTTCCATCCTCTCATTTTCACTAAAACAGTGGCATAACTCCTTCTCCATTTGTTTGCTTTAAAGCCAGCTCCATGACCTTACCTTCTTTTTAACGTAACCAAACCTCAAAAATTAATGTCAATCTGACGTGCTGCAGTTCTGGTGTAATCAAAAACTCCAGCAAAATGTGGCTGAGACCTCCTTGTGCTGGCCCTTATGTACCCTCCCTTTACTCCTCATTCCTGCTACCTGCCCTATTGTTCCGACCCTGGCTCCTCCCTTCCTTTTCCTCCTTCTGAGCACAACCATTCCCTAAGGGAGGGAAGGGGCGCACCACGACAACCTGGTCTGCCCCTTAAAGGGCAAACTCCATTGTTCAACCAAGTAGTAGTAAGTTTAGTTCCTGTTTCTATTTTATAAAACATTGGGTATAATTCCTTAAAAATCTGTTGGATTTGGGTATAGATGCCAACTAATGACTCATTATTTAGAATATTATTTTGAATATGGGTCATATTAGAATTTTATGGAAGGCAGTATAACACAGTGGGTAAAGGCTCTGAACTGCAGATCTGGAGACCTGGGTTTGAAGTCCATAGCCACCTAGGTGCATACTGTGTGCTCCTGAGCAAGTCATTTAACTTCCTTGTGCTCTCAGGTCACATCTGGAAACAAGCTTCAGCTTAGTGTGCTACTCCAGGTTAAACAATGTTACCTTATTAACATACTTGTAATACCAGGTGTGGCATCTGCTGCATAAAACAAATTGCACATGTTGCAGTAAATAGGTAAAAAGGATGTGAAAGGGCATTTTTTCTCAAAAAAATGGCATTCATGCAGTAGAAAATATGGTTACCCAAGAAACCCCACCTTGAGCAACGTTTTCTGCCAGACATGCATAATTTCTGGTGTTTTGAAGATCCACACCTGGAGTGTAACCTGGTCCCCTTTGAACTAGCTGAGCAGCATCTCAGAGGTAGCTGCCAACTCTCTTATCAACACAAATTCAGGGCCTGCCGGAGTGACTCACAAGGCCTTGTGGGACAATGCCTTTTAAGGAGCCTCTCTACAGAACAAGGATTACTTGAGGATTACAGCACATTTAGGATGATGGGTATGGGGTACGTATGTACTGTGCTGTATACTCTAACACATATCATAAAAAACAGAGAAAATAATAAACAAAACAGAAGGAGAAACAGAGGGACTGTACAAAGGCTATAAGGCGGGTAACATGGGTATATAAAAAAGAACAATTTCTTAATCAACAATAATTGTTCCATTATTATACAATGGCAAGAAAAAATCCTGGACTCTGATTGGTCAGTCTTGGGCTGGACCTGTGATGTTATCCCAGTATAACATCA
The DNA here is from genome assembly GCA_016271365.2 of Neoceratodus forsteri. Taxonomy (NCBI): domain Eukaryota; kingdom Metazoa; phylum Chordata; order Ceratodontiformes; family Ceratodontidae; genus Neoceratodus; species Neoceratodus forsteri. Next base: position 15,832,399 of record CM028130.1, read on the forward strand.
CAGGTCTAGTCTCAGCATCACTGTGAACCTGGATATGATTGTTTGCTTGATTGTTTCATCTTCTCTTGAAAAACTAAAATATTTTTCCACACAAAGACATCTTTAAAATGATTTTTTTAATCTGTATAACAATGAGCCATTGTATAATAGCAATAATGCTCTCCAGGGTGTGTGTCGTTTGGGATAACATCATGCCTCAGTCGTTGGACACTCTCGGCCTGCAACCTCGTGCCCAACCACCTGAGGCATGACGTTATCCCAGCAAGACACACACCCTGTCGGGCATTATTGCTTAAATAAAAGAGGGGAATTGGTCAAGTATACAAATAGATCCACTGAGCACAGATAACTTTTGGTGGCAAGGCACTGAAACAGGAAAGAAACAGAGGAGAAACAAGCAGAAGTGAAACAAAATCTGGAAGGCCATGTGGTGAATGCAAGGAGTCTAGGAAATAAGATTCCAAGCCTAGAGATCATCATGACAGAGCCCCGTCCTGAATATTGTGGCCATTACTGAGTCATGGTGCACTGAAAACCATGACTGGCACATGGCCATACCAGGCTATAATCTGTTCAGGAAGGATCAGGTGGGAAAGAAAGGAAGGGATATGGAGCTTTATGTGAGGGAAAGCATAAATGTCCAGAGATACAGGGAATACAGGGGATGGCAGAGGTACTGTGGGTCACCCTGGAGATGGAGAATGGAGCCCCTATTCATACTGGAGTAATCTACAGACCTTTATCACAGGGGAAGGAATTAGATAAGGTGCTGGTGGGAGCCATTGGCAAGGTGGCTGAAAAGGGGGAGGTGCTGCTGGTGGGGGACTTCAACCTGCCAGATGTAGCTTGGAGCCTTCTAGCAGTGGTTTCATCTAGAAGCAGGGACATTCGAGACTCTCTGCAGGGGGCATTCCTCAGGCAACTAGTCAGTGAACCCACTTATGATGGGGCAATGCTGGACTGGTACTACTCTTTAATGGGGACGGTGTTGCAGATGTTAATATAGGAGGTCACCTAAGGACCAGTGATCACCGAACAGTGTGGTTCAATGTAAGGATGGCTGTGGAACTGAACCACACAAGGGTGATGGCACTGGTCTTCAGGAGGGCAGATTTGAAAAAGATGGGTGAATGCCTCAGGGATGACCTGGCATGGGGGATAGCCTGAGTGGGGTGTAGGAACAGTGGGCAAAGATAAAAGGGATCATGGTAAAGGCAACAAACCTCTGCATCAAACATGTGAGCAAAAGCAAGAGGAAAGAGAATCTACTGTGGTTCTCGACAGAGGTGACTGAAAAGGTAAAGGCAAAAAGAGTAACATTCAGATGATATAAGGAGAGGCAGAGGGATGAGGATAGGGAGGGGTATTAAGTAAACAGAGGGAAGGGAGAAAGCAGTAAGGATGCAAAGGCACAAATGGGGAAGGGAGAAAGCAGTAAGGATGCAAAGGCACAAATGGTGGAAGGGAGAGCAGTAAGGATGCAAAGGCACAAATGGAAGGGAGAAAGCAGTAAGGATGCAAAGGCACAAATGGGGGAAGGGAGAAAGCAGTAAGGATGCAAAGGCACAAATGGGGGAAGGGAGAAAGCAGTAAGGATGCAAAGGCACAAATGGGGGAAGGGAGAAAGCAGTAAGGATGCACAGGCACAAATGGGGGAAGGGAGAAAGCAGTAAGGATGCAAAGGCACAAATAGAAGAGAGAATTGCCCAGGAGATAACAATAGGGGATACAAATTTTTTTATGTAGGTAAGTGAAAAGAGGAAGACCAGGGGTGGGATTGTAAGGTTACCAAACTCTAGCAAGAGCGAATGTAGCTGCAAAATAATGATTTTGTGGGCAGTGAGAAATGTATAAACTAGCAATTTCGGCACTAACCACTGAGTCACCTGACTGCACTTCCTAATTTTTTTTTTTATAATCAAGTAAACTTTATTAAACATTTTTAAGCATAAACAACTAACAAAATATAGAAATAAAAGAAAGCCAACAAGAACACTTCACAGCAATCTATACCGTAAAAGACAGTCAATAAACGGGAATCAAACAGGAAACCTTGCCCTTCCTCCATCCATATACTCCCCCAGCTGTACTGCCTTGCCTGTCTGTCCGAGATCTGGAACCAGTATCAGAATGAAACTAGCGTATCAAGATATTAAGTGTTTGGCATTTCAAATAAGCCAACTTTGAATCTCCTTTTGAGGCTAGAGATAGTGAGGGAGCATATTTTGAAAATTCATTAAGAGGAAATGGATAATAACGTAAATAAGGGTACCCAGTAAGTTTTGTAGTGGTGCTCACAGCGCCATAAGAAAGCAATTTGCTTTTCAACCATTAAGGTGGACAGAATTTCCCAGCAAGACAAATACTTCGGGTAAATAGCTCCTCCAGCACCAGCATGGGATCGAGGGAATGTCTGATATTCCCCCAAAATGACTGAACAATCCCATAACATGTGTCATAAGGATCCATCTGTCTGGCCACAGCGTGTACAGTGGGCAGAGGGGCCCTTACCCATTTTAAACAATTTTGCAGGTGTACATTATAAATTGTGCAGAACACGGAACAGTGTAATTTGCAGTCTGTCTTGTTTCAGGAATTTATATAACTGACACCACGTCACTTGCCATTTAGCAGTATCACATGAAAAAGACAAGGCTTGCTGCCAGTAGTAACAGATGCCTGACAGGGTAGTCAGGTCCTGAGATTGAAATATTTTGTAAATCTGTGATACTATATGTGGCTGAAAAATAAGCGTTGAAAAAAGATCAGATATTTGTGAGGTCCAGATCCCTCATGGCTTGGGGCCAAAGAACCAATGGAGAGAATGAGTTATTTGATAATGTTTAAAGCTCACAGAGGGAAAAAACTGAAGTTTGGAGCAAGCTTTTGCAAATGAGATTAACCGATCCCCTTCCATAAAAGACTGGACTGAAAGCCCTACTAACTGTGGACAAAAGGACTGCTGGATTGGACTGTTAGAAACAGGGTTATTGGGGTTGCCAAGAACTGGATGAGTAATCACTCTATCCCATTTCCATCCCATATAGGTGTTCAGTTGGTACAGTATATGGCTTTTAAAGATCAATATTAGGGTGTGTATCTGAGGCAGTGGGGTAGTGAAGATGGCTTGATGTAGGAGAAACTCTTAAAGGGCACCTAAACAAGTAGTTTTTTAAAACTGCATACTCCAAAATCTGGCTTCATAGCAAGGTAAAGTAAAGGCTGCTGTTTACATTTATGCTAAAACTGCATTTATGTAAATAACATAAATGCAGTTTCTTAGCTTTGGAAAAATGTAAACATCAGCATTTCAATTTCAGAAAACAGCCTTGGTTTCCCCCTGAGATGTCTGCCAAGTGTGTTAAGTGATGAGTCATGATGACATCATTGGAGCCAGAGAGAGAGAGACCCACATAGATTCCTATAGAGCTAACTAGTTCTTCTTTCCCTCTTTGTTTTGAATTGTTGTACCATAATGATCAACACCATGTATTAACTCGCAGATTATTTTGATCTGTACACGTTAGGCTATGATTTTGTTCATTTTGTTTAACTTGCTGAAAATGTTTTGCAATCCAGCTGACTTTCTCTTTGGCAAACCACAGTACAGCATAACACGTCAAATACCTGATTATCTAGTGGTTATGTGATGCCCTGAATTTTGTTTTTTGTTAAGTAGGAGAGACACACTAAGCTGAAAGCTTGTTTACAGGTGTGACCTGGGAGAACAAGGACGTTTAGTGACTTGCTTAGGGTCACACAGCAATGTACTGGTCTGGTTCAATTTCAAAGCTCATGCTCTCTTGTTAATCCACAAATAAGGATTTATTTTTCCACATGAACCCCTGCACCTCACCTGCCTTCTGTTGAACACCCCACTATCCATACCCTGTCCTTAGTACTGCCTGGGGCCGTATATGTGCTTACAGTCTCTTGAAGAGAATTATCACACCTCAGATTGAAATCTTGTACCTCAGAGAGTAGTGCATACCTATACTAATACATTTCATCAGCTGGCACTGTTAAAAAATGCCTCCCAAATCACTCTTCAGTCCACATTCTCAGTGTTTGACTTCTGTTCCCACAGTAAACAATGAGTGGATCACCACCCTTCTGCACAGTGAAGGTAATATGTACAGTTCCCCCTGTTGTGTTTTTTTTCACCACCTCATTAACCAACAACTAGGTCTTCCTGAAGGGCCAAGCAATAAGCATTATGACCCACCAGAAAAACTACTGTTCATGCCCTCATACAGGCTGCACTTACGATAGATAACAATATTATTAGCAGAAGAGGCATACTAATACCTTGAGCGAGTCCACTCGACTTCCAGTGCCAGCCTACTCCTTTACCTGTAATCTGCAGAACCTTGCAGGACAGTTCCCAGCAATTCTTCTCCAGTACTTTTCTGTGCTCTACTCCACAATGCAAGTTGGCTGCCTGCCACCCTTCCAAATCTTGAATGAGCTATATGCAACTCCCTCACAAACGTCAACATCCCCCCTCCCACCCAAGGGTAATCTCCCTACACTGAATTCAAGTAACAGTTTAGGTGCAGCCCTGCCACTCTGAGTATTTGCCATCGCTGGCTGCTCTCATCCACAGTCAGGTAGTGATCACGATGCTGGCAGCCCCACATCTCAGATCTCACAATGATCAGCTCAACCTCCTCCTTCCTGTCTTCAACTAGCCTGAATATAGCTGTACTCTGCTGGAATGGCCTCTTCAGTCCCTCTCTGGCATTCATTCTTCTCACCTGCTCCCCACATCAAAAACTGGTGAGCTCACTACCCTTCCACATCATGAATGTGGTTAGTACAGTCTCCCGTGTTGTAGTTACCTATTAATAATAAACATGATCATCTGGTAAGCGAGGCTGATAGCAGCATGACACAAGTGGAAAAATAGGTTTTCCTACCCATATAAGATCTAAGTCACCTATGATTAGGCACTATTAAATGACGTGCATAACGATGGGCACACCCATCATTTAATAGTGCCTAATCAAAGGTAGCCTAGATCTTTTAAGGATAGGAAAGCCCATCATTCCCCTTGTTCCCTGCTGCTATCAGCCTAACTTATTGGAAATATCCTGGAAAGATATGTTTATATTTGACATGTCAAAAAAAAAAACAGGGCCTGTACTACTTGCATTCATGATGCAGAAGGGTGATGAGCTCACCAGTTTTCGGTGTGAGGAAGAGTAGTGAAGATTAAATACCAGAGGGGGACTAAGAAGACCACTCTTGCAAGGTACTGCTATATTCAGGGAAGGGGAAGACAGAAGGAGAGAAATATGAGCACATTACTTTGAAAAATAAGATGCGGGGCTGCCAGCACCATGATCACTACCTGACCCCATTGTTCTGGCCAACATTCGCCTTCCCATAAAACCAGTTCATGCAATTGTTCAAGGCTGTGTGTGGATATTAATGTATGATATGGCTGCCACTACACATTCAGTCACTTCACTACCAGTCTAGTATTTCTTGTAAAGGAGTTTGGGATACCATGTGTATGAAAAGCACTATATAAATGCTGATTTTTCTTCTTATTATTATTATTTCCCACGGAAAAAGAAGACAAGGCAAGCATATATTTGATTTTCGAGAAAGTATGAACTCTAACTTTGGACTGCACAAGAACTTCACTACAAAAAAGTGGTGGCTCTAGGGGGTGGTGAAGGGTGTGGCTGCACCCCCCCACACACACTTTGTAACATACCTGCTTGTTGCTGCTGCATTTCACATTGTTGAAGAAGTCGGATTTATTGATTGTACAAATGTTTACATTCAGACTATGTATTACATTTGTAGATTCTGTCACAAACGTACTAGAAAAGAATAGCAGAAAATATAAAGGTTTAATAAAAATGTTAAAAAGTGCATATTAAGTATGCACACCACCCTAGCACCCCCATTGTAGCATCCTGGATCCACCATAACCACTAGACGACCAGGTTATTCAAGATTTGCACTGCACTGTGGTTTGCCACAGAGAAAGTTGATTGGATTAAAACACAATTTCAGCATGTTAAAGTAATCAAAATGAACAGAACCATAGCCTAACATGTGTATTATACAAAATAATGCACATGGTTTTGACCATTTGGTTAAAACAATTCTATACAAAGGGAAAAAAGAACTAATTAGCACTATGGAGAGCCATACAGCTCTTTGACTTTGGCTCCAATGATGTTACCACTTAACACATTTGGCGGCCATTTTAGGAAACAGGTAAGACTTTTTTCTGAAATTGGAAGGCTGATTGTACAATATTCTAATGCTCTGGAACCACATTTAGGTAAATTATATGACTGTAGTTTTAGCATTAATGAATACAGCAGTCTTTCCTTTAGTCTCCTACAGAGTCATATTTTTAAATAGTTTGTTGCCAAAATGTTGTTTAGGTATCCTTTAAAGTTTATACACTGTTGTCTACATAGAAAGTTTTCAATATCAACCCATGTAGGAATATAGCACATAAAGGGGTCTCTCTGTTGTAGTACCCACCAAGAGAGTTTTCTGTAGTGTAGTGTTGCATAATAGAAAAATAAGTTTGGTAGCTCCAGGCCACCGTTGACCTTGGGAAGCATGAGCTTGAAGTACGATCGTCGAAATGAACTGCCATGCCACAGAAAGGAGCACTATCTAATTGTTGTGATACACACACACTAATACATATACACATGTATGTGTGTATATATATATATATATATATATATATATTCCAGTGTAACATAGCCGTGCACTGTTTACACACATTTTACAGATTAAAATAGACATTGAGGGACCGTTTTCTGGCTCCGAGGGACATTGGAGGGTGGGGGGGGTTGCTACTAGACACCTCAGTTTAAATCAGCAATGGCGTGCACAATGCAAAAACTGATCTGGAAGCTTGGGGGGGTATGCATACAAGCAGATTTTGCACTAACCACTGAGCCACCTAACTGCACTTTCAAATTGTTATGATACACGCACACTGACTAATACATATACACATATATGCATATACTGTATATTCCTGTATAACATAGTAGTGCACTGTCTACACACACATAGCATTGCCACACACACACACACACAAACACACATACACTGCCTTGTATGGCATTTATTTACTTACACATCTAACCCTAATTTTACTGTATTTAGGACAAGCACTGTGTTTTGCAACTGACTCATTGTACTAATCCATGACATGACTGGGTAATAAGGTAGTGGCCCAGGGAGGTGCGGTGGATGTGGCCAATCTGGACTTCAGAAATGCCTTTGACAATATCCCCCATTGAAAGATGATTAACAAACTGTGCAGCCTACAGGTGGAACCTAAAATAGTTTTGTTGATGGAGAACTGGCTGTATGGCAGGAGTCAGAGGGTTGTGGTAAACAGGGAGTACTCTGGAGAGGGAGAGGTGATGAGAAGGGTGCCACAAGGGTCAGTGTTGGTGCTAGTCCTCTAACCTCCCAGCGTTCTCACTTAGGAACAATGACTCCCATGTCTTGTCCATTCCCCATTGTCTACTGGTGTAGGCCAGGCAAACTTCAGGTACCACATGGCTAAACTATGGAACTCACTTCCTGCGAGTATTCGACTTGCCCCTCTCTCCCTACACCTCAATTCCCTCCTCCAAGCACACTTCTCCTCCACCTGAACATGCAACTAATTTCTGACTTCACAGGGCCTATCTCTTGTTATTTCTAGTATTTATTGTAATTTTAGTATTGCTCATGTACTTGCTGGCCTTGTGGATTGCACTACACATAAAGTACTGATCTGCATCCTGGAATGTCTTACTTGATTGTACTAAGTCCTGAATATCAGTTGTACTGTTTCTTGATTTTGTAATACTGTGCTGTACTTCTCTACTACCCCTCACCCCTAGGATGCATCTGGAATCGAGCAGTAGTCTGCTCAGCATGCCTTCCTGGTAAAACTCTTAAATAAATAAATAAATAAAATATCTTTATTGGGGACATTGCAGAGACACGGGAGGGGAAGGAATGCCTCATTGCATATGATAGAAAGATGTGCAATATGGTGAACACACCAAGGGGGTGTTGAAAGAATGAGTAAAGACCTTAAAAAATGCAGAAATGGCCTGAAGAATGACTGCTGGGATTTAATGCAAAGAAGTACAGAATCATGCACATTGGGCACAAGAACCCAGGGGCAAAGTATGAAGTAGGTGGGGAGGTACTGACAGTCACAGAACAGGAAAGGAACCTGGGAGTCATCATCTCAGAGGACCTAAGAGAAACTAGGCAGTGTGATATAGTGGCTGGAAAAGCTAGCCAGATGTTTGGATGCATAGGGAGGGGTATAATGAGTAGGAAGAGGGAGGTCATCTTACATAGAAACATAGACTTTGACGGCAGATAAGGACCGCTTGGCCCATCTAGTCTGCCCATTTCACTACCTACAGGATAGGCTGCAGATCCTAGTTAACCAACAGCCTATTTCTTCCTACCCCCCACAAGAATTGCCTTATGTCTGTCCCATGCATTTCTGAATTCTCCCACAGTTTTAGACCCCACAACCTTCTCAGGAAGGCTGTTCCATGCATCCACTACCTCTGTGAATAATACTTCCTCACATTGCCCCTGAACCTCCCCCATCTTTAAATTGTGTCCCCTTGTTCTTGCACATCTCTTTTCTGAAAGATGCTACCTTCTTGGACTTTGTTGATTCCACTGAGGTACTTAAAAGTTTCTATCATGTCCCCCCTCTCCCTTCTTTCCTCAAGGGTATACATATTAAGCTCCTTTAGTCTGTCCTCATACAGCTTCTCTTGCAGACCCTGCACCATTTTAGTTGCCCTCCTCTGGACTGCCTCTATCCTGTGTATGTCCTTGTGGAGATGGGGTCTCCAGAACTGGATGCAGTACTCCAGATGGGGTCTCACCAATTGTCTGTACAGAGGGATAACAACTTCCTGTTTTCTGCTGGTGATGCCTCTCCCTATGCATCCCAGTATACCCCCAGCCCCCCCTACTGCCTTCTCACATTGCTTGCTAACCTTAAGGTCATCTGATATGATTACCCCAGGTACCTTTCCTTTTTGTTGTTGTTACTACCCCCTTGTGTATTCTTCCCTGGGTTCTTGTTTCCAGGTGCATTATTTGCACTTCTTTGCATTGAATCCAAGCTGCCACACTCTGACCATTCCTCCAACCTTGCCAAGTCCCTTCTCATCCTTTCCATGCCTCCTTGTGTATCAACCCTGTTGCAGATCTTTGCTTCATCTGCAAAGAGGCATACTTTTCCTTCCAGTCCCTCTGCAATGTCACTTATGAAGACATTAAAAAGGACTGGACCCAGTACTGAACCCTGCAGTACCCCACTAGTAACCCCTCTTTCTTCCCCAATATAAAACACTCATGACATTGCACCTAGAATACTGAGTCCAGTTCTGGAGGCCCCATCTGAGAAAGAACATCGACAGTGGAGGGAAACTAAAATGGTGCAGAACATCTGGGATAAGACCTATGAGGAAAGACTAAAGGAGTTAAATATGTATTCCCCAGTGGAAGGGGGGGCATGATTAAGACATACAAATACATCAGCGGTAAAAACAGAACACAGGAAGGAAGCATCTTCCAAAATAAGAGATGCTTCAAGACAAGGGGGGTACAAAATGAAGTCTGAGAGGGGAAGGCTCAGGGGGAAACATGCAAAAATATTTTTTCATGGAGAGGGTGGTGGACACCTGGAATAGCCTACAACAGGGGATGGCTGGGGCTAAAATGATCACAGAATTTAAGAAGGCATGGGATAGACACAAAGGTATCTAGAACAAAGTGCCATACACACACACACACACACACACACACACATGCACTGCTTCATTTTCTGAACTGTGCACTGCTAACATATAGCATTAAAGCCATTTGCAAGCTGACTAGGAAAAGGTTAATGTACCAGGACATAGAACATAGAACATATACTTTGACAGCAGATAAGGACCGCTTGGCCCACCCAGTCTGCACATTTCTCTACCTATTGGATTAGCTGCAGATCCTAGTTAACCAACAGCCTACTTCTTCCTACCCCCCACTAGAACTGCCTTATGTCTGTACTATGCATTCTTGAATTTCTCTACTGTTTTTGACCCAACGACCTCCTCAGGAAGGCTGTTCCATTCATTCACCACCCTCTCCATGAATGAATACTTCCTTACATTGCCCCTGAGCCGACCCCCCTCAATCTTCAAATTGCACCCCCTTATTCTTGCCCATCTCTTTAAAGATGCTACCCACCCGACCTTTGTTGACTCCCTTGAGGTACTTGAAAGGAACAAGAAAGGGTTAAAAGAGTGGCACATGCACGAGCACACACACACACACACACACACACACACACACACACACACACACATTAACTCTTGTAGATCTCCTGAACATATAACAAAACACAGCTGTTAATACACTGAACGCATCCACTAAGTAAGCATTAAGCCACGACGGAGGTGGCATCTAATGCTGGATTGATGCATGGGGGAGGCGGTGGCGCCCCGAGGCCCAGGGCCAGAGCTACCACCCGCCTCCCCCATGCATCAATCGCATTAGATGCCACCGACGGAGTGGCGTAATGCGCTTGTAACATGGGCCGCACGAGGACAGAGTCGCCAGGAGCCTATTTTGTCTTGGTACAACTACATAAGAGGAGGAGGCGGTGTGCTGAGCAAACTTTTACGGTGCACTTACAGATCGGGTAACAAACCAGAATTACGATGCTTATGCGGTCAAAAGACTCTGTACCTGTAATGATAGCAAGCAGCACGGCTGACATGCTCCTCCAACAGCTGTTCCGATGTACGCGTCTATTTGTTTCTTATCACCCGTTGGAGGTCTCGGGTGGACGCCTCCCTCGCCACAGTGTGCACGCGGTCACAAATTTGCATGCTGGTCGATCACTTCCCAGTGCCTCTCGTACAGTTCTCTGACCATACACCACTTCCCTGCATGGGGTCTCTGTATGGGACTGGTTCTCCTATCACTCCTGTGCGCACTTGCTTGTCTCCCCCCCCTCTTCCGCCTCCGTCTGCCTCTGGATTGTCTTACTCTTGGTCTGCCACGCTTCCCTCTCTAATACTCGCCTCCCTGCTGTGCCCAGTGCTGCTAGGCTGGGGCCTGCCTGCACGGCCAAGCGGGCACGGCATATACGCTGGGTTAATGCCCGCTTCGGCTGCCATCTCATGACCCTCCTATGCCTATCGGAGCGCGAGATCACAGGCACACTATTAATGCCATGTTACAACTATAATTGGAGCAGGCTTGAGTATGCTCCATGTAGAAGAGATTTATACGTGAATCAAACAATTTCAGCCAAAATACAGTAGTGCAGAGCAGGGAAAGGAAACTACTTTGGCAGATTAATTATCAGAAAACACTAATTTTATGTACTCCATTAGGGATATGGAGAACTCCATTTCTTTACTGTGATAGCAACACACCTGCAGGGCTATGCTCACTGCAGCAGTAAAAAGGGAAGGGGGGACTGTGCAGAAGGGGACCAGGAAAAGACAGACATCCTGAACAGATACATTTGCTGCACGTTCACAGAGGAAGGAGAAGGAATGGGGTCACAAAGTAACAGGAGCTTTGGAGGGAGGGAGGTGGACACTAGCCCTTCTTTGGAGGTGTGAATCCTGAAGGGACTTGCTAATCTGAAGGTGAACAAAGAAATGGGTACAGGTGGGGTGCATCCAATGGCATTGAGAGAGCTCAGGGAAATACTGGCTGCACCTCTGACAGTTCTATTTAACAGCCTTCTGAAAGCAGGAGTGGTTCCGGAGGACTGGGGATGGGTCTGCGTAGTCCCAGTGCACAAAAGTGGTAACAGGGAGGAGACTGGCAGTTATAGGCCAGTCAGCTTTGCATTGATGGTGGGAAAGTTAATGGAATCAGTGTAGAAGGAAATGAATGTGAAATATTTTGAATCCAGTGGACTCCAACACCCAAGAAAGCATAGATTCACAGAAGGGAGGTCATATCAAATGAATCTGATAATTATTTTTGACTCGTTGATCAACGAACTAGATCAACGTGGAACAGTGGATATGGCCTACTTAGATTTCAGTAAGGCTTTCAACACTGTTCCACATAGGAGACTAATAAGTACTCTGGGTAGCTTAGGAGTGTGTCCAAAAGTGGTAAAGTGGATAAGAAAATGGTTAGGGGACAGGTGACAGAGGGTTGTGGTAAATGGAGTTCACTCCGAGGAAAGGTGGTTGACCAGCAGGTTGTCTCTGGGATTGGTGGTGGGACTGGTCCTTTTTAATGTCTTCATAAGTGACAGTGCAGAGAAACTGGAAGGGGAGGTCTGACTCTTTGTGGATGACACCAAAATCTGCTCGGAGGGAGGGGCTGGAAAGGATCAGCAGAGACCTGAGAAAACTAGAGGAGTAGTCAAGGGTATGGCAACTGGGTTTCAATGCAAGAAAGTGCAAAATAATGCACTTAGGACACAGAAACCTAGGGGTAGGGTACAAAATGGGTGGAGTGTTACTGTTGACCACCAAACAGGAAAGAGACCTGAGGTAATCATACCGAATGAACTAATGGTGGCAAGGCAGTGCAACAAGGCAGTAGGAAGGGCTAGTGGGATGCTAGAGTGCATAGGGAGGGGTATCACCTGCCGAAAGAGGGAGGTAGTGTTGCCTCTGTATAGACTGCTGGTAAGACCCCACCTAGAATACTGTGTCCAGTTCTGGAAATGGTATCCTGTGAACACGGAGACCATGATTGAGTGACTGCAAAAAGGGTGACTTAATCACGGCCCCTGTGTTCTGGGCTACCTGGCAGGGTAGCAGCAGGATACAAGGGTGGGCAAATATAGTGAGAGGTTATATATATGTATACATGCACATGGGGGAAGGACCACACCCCATGATGGACTGAAGAGAAAGGAGGGAATGTGGAATGTAGTTGTGGCTTGGTGGATAGGGTGGCAGGCTGAGGTTGGGAGGGTGCCAGGCTCAGTTCTGGGGCAGAATCACTTTTTGCGTTGTGGCCATTTTTTTATTTTTCTAAGTTTAATCCCCCCCCCCACATGCACCCCCTGGAGTTGAGAATCTTTAATTGGGGGGGGTGTGGAGGGCAAAGCTGGTTTTGTAGTCACCTCGAGTATACATCACCATTATTTATTTTTGGCTTTGTACACTCACCCAAAAGGCAATCACCGGCCAGTGATCACCCTTATGACATGGAACCCTGGAGACCATATCTCTGGAAGGACATAGACAAAGTGGAGATGGTCCAGAGGAAGCAACTAAAATGGTGCAGGGTCTGGATGAAAAGTCCTATGAGGAGAGACTAATGGGCCTTCATGTGTACAACCTGGAAGAGAGGAGGGAGAAGAAGGATATACTAGAGACCTTTAATTATCTCACGAGGGTAAATATGGTACAGGAGGGAAGCATTTTTCAGAAGAAAGAGTGCTGAAGAACAAGGGGACATTCTATGAAGCTGAAGGGGGCAGATTCCAGAGAGATTTGGGGAACACTTCTTCAGTGGCAGAGTGGTGGATTCCTGGAACAGCCTTCCAGTGGAGGTGGTGGGGGAAAAACATTGGAGGGGCTCAAGAATGCATGAAATAAGCACAAGGGAATCAAAGTTGAAAGAAAGGGGGAGGGAGAAAGGGCTGTAGATTGGACATAGTCTGTGGTAATAGTGTAGGTAGGGAGAAATGGGCAGACTGGATGGGCCAAGCAGTCCTGATCTGCCATCAAATTCTATGTTTCTATATTCTTATGTTAAAATACATTAGTATTTTACTAATGTTTGTACTATGGAAGAAACAAGTTAAGAAACTAAATGTGCATTAGGAAAACAGTGACACTGCAATAATCAGGGATGTAGGAATGTATATGCCAAGTAAGCCGTGACTTTCAAGTTGATTTTGGTGGTTGGGTGGCGGGGGGGGCAATCTTGGGCTGTGTCTGTCAGTTTCCGCCTGAGCGCTATTTATGTTAAAACATGATTGCTGTTGTTGGAATCAAACGTAATGTCCAAATTAAGTATGGATACTATATTTGTCTTACTATGCACTGTCTGAAGTGTGTCATAAGGTATATGACTTGGGGGGAAGAGGAGGCAAAAAAGGGTTCTGGTATGCATATGTTTTTCTTAGCTACAACACCGGCAAGTTGCTGATGTTTGTTGCAGTATATGGAGCTAATGCCAATGCAAGCACAACACTGGGGCTAGGGCAGGCTACACCTGAGGGTTAATGTGTGGAATTTTCGAATTCCAATGGAACACAACTGCACAGAAGATTGGAAAAGGATATCTAATTCCACTTAACTTGGTCAGTAGTAGAACTGTAGAATTTCAATAGTAGAATCTTTTTCCACAGTTTACGTGAGCCACAGACAGTTATTCCACAGATTACGCAGAAATGCTTTGTGGAATTCTGCAGAATTTAAAACAAATACTGAAAAGCATTTCAGAACTGGAACTGCTATTATGCACAAATTCTGCCAATGGAATTGCACAATTAACACAGCTCTACTAAGGTCTAATAAAAGCAAGAGGTAGGACCACAAAAGCAGAAATTTATAAAAGAATGGCTAAATAGTTTGACAATGCCACAGGACTGTAGACAAGCTAACAGAATTCCATTGTAGTATATGGTAAGGGTTTGTTGTGGATGGAAAACGATGGTTTTCCAAATTCTGTTGTAGGGCAGTTCAAAGGTCATAAAAGTTGTTGTACTATCGTTCTGACGTCACATCGATAGTACAATAACTTTTGCCCCTTGAGCTCCTACCTAATTGGCGGAAACAAGAAGTGATTTTAAAAATGTGTTCTAAAATGGCAGATTCATTTAAAGAGCAGTCAGGTGAGCAGACAGTGTGGACAGCAACCTAAGATAGTTTGGACACAGACTTTCACAGTCAGTGCCATGTGTCAAAACTACCAGTCTGTCTTTTTTTTGTTTTGTTCTAAATTACTGGGGGCTATAAATCATGGGTGACAGGAGCAGAGCAGGACTGCCACGGAACCGGATTCAGGAGCAGAGCGGGAATTGAATGGAGGAGAGGTAGCGTTATCACATGGTATGAAACCTTGATAAAGTTTCGATGTTTTGGAGAACCATATATTATATAAAACAGTGTATGGTTGTCCATACACAACAAGGCTATGTTGCCAAACTGATCTCTCGAGCTTCGCTCTCGAGGTCAGTATGACGTCGTCACATCCCCTCGATGGCAACATAGCCTTGCTGTGTATGGACAACCATACGCTATTCTATATGTTGAAGAAGCAGTCAAATAAAGGAGCATTTCAGTAATTACATTTGCAGCCAGCTACTGTATTGTTTTTCTGTGTGGCCCTCGACTGCTGTGAGGGGGCTGGCCAATTAAAATCTATTTTACATTTGTAATTAGCTACTGAACTGAGTTTCTATTTCTCCCTTGACTGCTGTAGGGGGGCTGACCAGAGTTTGCATTCTCATGTTTTGGTGAATTGGGCACACAACACTGTGGGGCACCAGTACAAACAGTCCTCCCTAAATAAACTGTTGTCCAGAAATAGCATTCAAGTCTAGCGGCTTGTGTTTATTCTAGCATATGATACAACATTACTACTCCCTCCTGGGAACAGAACAGGTACACACACAGCTCATCCCTCGTGGACAAGAACCTTGATAGGTGTGGGGGGCGACGTCAGCAAACTGATTTGGCTTAAGGAGATTTTCAATCTACCTGCAAAAGATTTAGTTAACATCAGCAAAACTCGGCTACATACAAATCCCCCAAATTTTGAATTTCAGACTTTCTATTATTCTTTTATGTTTATTAATACAGGCTCTTCCCCCCTTGCCTACATCCATTCCAGTTGCTTATCCCTGGTGTGAAATAACAAAATATTGCCTGTGAGGTCATAACCTGTTGCATTGAAAGTATTCTAATGTCACAAGCACAGGATTATGACTTCAAAGCAGGGAAAACAGCAGGAACCTAAGAAGACAAAAGGGCAAAAAGGCTGTTTTCATGGAAATGTCTTCAGTAATAGAGAATGCCTACGGGCAGACTGGATGGGCTTAGTGGTCCTTATTTGCCGACCATTTCTATGGTTCTATGTAATGTTCTGAAATCCATCTTGTTTGGAATTGAATGAAATTTAAGGAATGCCAATGACAACAGCAATTATATTTTCAGAATCCTTGAAAATCATATCAAGTTCATCTTCAACCAAAAGAATACCCTCTTAGTGCTGCTCTGACTGACATCTGCTTCTTTGGCCTGCCTTGTTCAGAACCTCTAACCTCCTGCTCAGTACTTAGTACATGTCCCAGCACAGGAGGAAACCTGTGCTTGAGAAGGACCCAACCCTCACGTAAGGACCAATTTAAGGGCTCTCTTCTCTGTACCCCCAACAACTGACACATTGTCTTTCTTCCAATTTTACTTCATCTCCAGGGCAGACCTAAAACACAACTCTGTATTTCATTTTTGTGTTGCTAGCACGCGTGTGCAAGAAACACATTGCATCAGCTTCCTTCACAAGTAGGTTGTGGAGGCATGGCAGTGTTGTGCCGAATGGCAGCAGTCCATTCTGGGGCTGGTCTCTGCTGCGGCGAATAGAGGAGCATGCTGTTGATGATGGCAGTTAATAAGCATGCCACTATGCTCAAAGAAACTTGGCCACTGCAATCAGGGACCACCCTGTCACTATGCAATCAGCTGTTTTTGCTGTGGGTCATCCCTGACTGCAGCAGCCAATTACAAGCTGCATTGTGTGGTGTCCCCATGGTGATAGCTTCTCTGTCGGCCTCTCATAGTCCCCTCAAAGCTGATGGAAAGCCACTGCCCACCTCTCCCAGTTCTAAAAACTGATAGGGGTGCCCAGTCCCCCTGTTGGCATGCCTTCTCCCCAGTTCATTTGCCGATAGGATAGCTCAATCTCCATCGGCATGATGTGCCCCCTATTTGTTGTGTGCTAAAGGGGGTTCCCAATCCCCCCTCAGCTCATGCATCCCCCAAGCACACTGTATGGCCAACAGGGTGCCCAATCCCTGTCAGCTCTACTCTCCCCTTCCCAACAAACATCCAGGTGGCACGCTGGGAGCCCATCCCCAGTGTACCAATAGTCCTGCATTGTCCTTTTTCCATTCGTTTTTTTTTCAGTCCTGTAAAAATAAAGAAAACAGTCCTGAGCTGTCTGTGGCACTGCCTCGCCCAACCTGTGCCCACCCTCTGCACACCGCACCTTCCCACACCCCCATCACCCCATTCTTACCGCCGGAGCCCAGCGTGATGATCTTCGGGTGACAGGGAACACATCTGCACTCTTCAAAGCCAACCATGAACTGAAGAAATGCCGGTAAGCTGTATAATGGCATAAATAGGGTTTTTATCAATTTAAGTAGATATCTTGGCCATTTTTAGGAATTTTTCACCAACTTTTCAACATGGGGTTCGTGGGACCCCACCTCATGAATTCAGTCACTGTCATTTTGTTATTCAGTCCCGAAAGGTGATTTCACGGTCACTGCATGGAACTACCTTTTGGGACTGATTAATGAAACAACAGTTCATGAGGTTGGCCCCCAAAAATCCTATGTTGAAAATTTAGTGAAAAAATTCTCCAAATGACTGTTTATGAGCGTGTGTTGCACAGTTTCTATGCACGCTTGTAACATTGAGAATTTTTAATATTTTCAGACCAGATTTTCTCCTTATGAACAGTATAGCTGTCATTTTTCACATCTTGCCCAAAATGTGTTTTCACACATGTAGTGCACAATGGCACAGTCACGGTGCGAAATCAATGTCCGGGACAGATTAAGACAATCACAGTGACACTGTACATGAGCAGAGGTCTTAAAATGCCTAAGTTGAAAATTTGGTGACAAATGTCCATGAAATGACTGTGTTATGAGCATGCATTTCGCAGTTTCCATGCACCCTCGTAACTTCTCAAATTTGTAATATTTATACTCCATATTTTCAACATTGGCATTTTTCTACACCTCCTTATGAACAGTACAGCTGCAGTTTTTCACATCCTGGCCAAAATGTGATTTTGCACTTCCAGCACAGAATAGTGTGTTCGCAGTGGGAAATCAGTGTTCAGGACAGATTAAGAAAATCACAGTGACACTGTTCATGAGCGGAGGTCCCAAAATGCCTATGTTGAAAATCTGGTGTAAAAAATCCCCAAAATAATTATGGGTCTGCGTTGCGCAGTTTCTACGCACGCTCATGACTTTTTCAGTTTTTTAATATTTTTGCTCCATATTTTCAACATTACCATTTTTTTCCACCTCCTCATGAACAGTACAGCTGTTATTTTTCACATCCTGTTCAAAATGTGTTTTTGCACCTGTGGCGCCAAATGGCGCAGTTGCTGTGCAAAATTACCTTTCGGCTAACTAATTGATAATGTCACTGTTCATGCGGTGGGGTCACAAAAAGCCCATGTTGAAAACTTGGAGTAAAAATACCAAGAAATGCCATGGACATTAGGGTTTCCGATCATAACGCCCTACCCTGTAGAGACTGACAGGCGTCAGGGGTGTGACTTGGGACTGTCGACAGTAATGCTCACACCATTCGACCCTCACCCCCACCCTGCAGCCAGTGACAGGCATCGAGGTGTGCCTTGGACTCTTTGGCCCCAGAGTTCGCCCCATACTCCTATACTGCACCCATTTCAGCATATTCCCTTATGGAATGAGGTGAGTGTAAGGCCCGAACACCCCAAAGCACACCTTAACACTTGTAAGTGTCTGCAGGATAGGGTGATGTGAAATGTCATGACTGTTATGGACGATGACCCAAAGGCACACCTCAATGTCTGTCCATCTTTGCAGGGTGGGGTTGGAGTTGGCATCAGTTCAATACTTCACTACCATTCCTGTACTGCATCTGTCTAACTCCTGCACTTCCACTGCTAATGCCAGCAAGCGACCATTTGGCATTGACAAATGTCTGTGTTCATTTGCAAGGCAAAGAAACATACTGGTATCGTCCTGAACTGTGAGGTGGCTTTGGAGGCGGGGGGGCCTTCCACTCCTCCACCTATCAAAGCTTCAGAATACTGACTCCACTCCTTAATTACATCCACTGTCTGGTTTTCTCTTCCATTGTACGTTGCTTGCACTTGCACAAGAAATGTTTTGCTACAGAGAACGGCATTGCAGAGGTGTGTCACTGACTAGCCCAATGCAGGTCAGGCTGCATTGGGCTTATCCATGACAGACCATTATCATTCATCATTAAACAAATGAAGCACTCCAATGAGAGAACACTTCTTCAGTTTCGTATACATAAAGCTGTCCCCCCGCCCCTCCATCACTCCATTTTCTTTGCTGTCTTTCCCTGTTCCTCTGTACACACCTTTTGTCTCATGTGTTCCCCATTGCTCACTTCTCCCTTGTTGTCCCTCTGACCCTCATGTCTCCTCATTTTTGCATTTCTTCGAGCCAGGCTCCAGTGACCATGCTAACGTGACTGGCTAAGCTGTGCTGCTATCAGCCTCACAAATTACATGAGGAATCAGAGAAGTTTTAGCTTAAATGCACCACAAAGCTGCCTAGTGCTCTGTGGGAGAAGCGTTGCTGTAAGAGTTGAAACCTGATATGCTTCAAGAGGCAGAGTGGATGGCCGACTCAGACTGTGCATGCATTCTGTGAATAGCTGAATACTCCGTTAGTGCTCCAAATATTCCTACGGCTCTAAGAATACTCTTTTTTTCCTTAGAGAAAATCCGTACAATTCTCCTTTTGAATGGATTTGATTGACTGTGTGGCAGCACCTGTCAGTGCGATAATGCAGGCCTCCACGCAACCAGAGCACAGGTAACAACTTCTGTGTACACACTCAGCCACCCCGTGGACCACCGTGCACTGAGCCCAAGGTGAAATCAGTACCGTCCTGCACAATTTGTAGCTTCTGAACCCCCAGTCCATGCTGTGTGCAGTCAGATAGCATTTTCAGACTGCAGTCCAGCGGCACAGACAGATTACGTCCCCAAGTTGGTGAAGTGCAATGGGGACAAGCCGGGTGAAGTGATCCCACTGTGCAGTCTGATGCAGAGACAGAGCGACCAGGGCAGAGACAATGTCAGGCAATGGTACAGCAATCTCATGTCTGTGGGACAACTTGTGGCTATGGGACACAGAAACACCATGCAATTCAAGACAGAAAGACGCACATGACAGCTGTGTAGCCTGTGAGCTCAGAGACAGAGCATTTGTGTATGTTCCACCTGCCACTACCTTGTCCAGTTTGCAGATAATCAGCAATCCAAGTGGGCAAGGAGGTAGTTGAGAGTGACAGTGGCCATTTGGTCTGGCATGTAAGACAGACAGAGAGAGAGAGACACACACACACAGACAGTGGGAGACAGTAGGTACCAAAGTTGCGACAATGTGCTGCGTCTCTCTCTGTCTGTCTAAGTCTTTCCGCAGAAACAGTGGAAGCAATGATCAGCAGTATAGAGCCCTCTGACAGGCTGTAATACAGGAGAGCAGAGGAGCGAGTGAGAGTGACAGTGGTCACCCAAAGTTTCCTTTCCTGGCACTCCCCCCCCAACTGTGGCTGCCCCATTGCCTGTTCCCCACCCTCAGTGTACAGACGATAGGGAGGGAGTGAGAGACAGCATCATCACTTTTCCACACCTGCACCATGGCTGAAATGTCCTGTGAGACAGGAAGAGAGAAAACATTGGGATGTCGTTGTCTGTGGCCTCCCCTTGCTCACTGGTATAGAACAGTGCTACAGTTTGTGTGCAAGACAAACCTATGTATTTGCTGTCTCTCTCTCTCTCTCTCTCTCTCTCTCTCTCTTTCTCTCTCTCTCTGTCTTCTTTTTCGGAACCTCTGTGCTGCTTTCCCACCTCCCATACAACAAGTTCTCTGTGTCCCATTCTGCCAAACTCCCTCCCCATTCCAGTGAGCGTGAGAGAGGGCAACTGAGTTTTTTCCCCCGGTGTTCAAGAATGGAGCTCAGTGCTTAGAGAGAGAGTGACATAGGGAAAGCGAGACAGATAGAGTAACAGTGAGAGAAAGAGAGAGAGAAAGAGAGACACTGGTAGAGCAGCATTAAAGAGACAATGTGTGCTGTGTCCTCTCTCTCTGTGTCTATGGATAGTAGTTTGTTAGGGAGGACGTAGTAGGGAACAACACATGCAAGCGTCATATGCTTGTGTGTCTCTCTCTGTCTGTCTGTAATTCATAAGAGAAAGGGACACAGACACATAAACAGAAATTGTCAGCAGATAAGAACTGCCTGGCCCAGCTAGTCTGCCCGTAAGCCCTTGTACTAGATTACTGCTTCTGACCCACTCACTGCTGTACCTCTATGGTTCCCCTAAGCCTGTCCCAAGCATGCTCACTCCCACCACCTCCTGAGGCACACTATTCCACACGTCCACCACCCTCTCTGTGAAGAAGAACTTCCTCACATTCCCTCTTAATCTCCCACCTTCTAATTTCATGTCGTGCCCCTTCGTTCTTGTGCTCCTCCTATATTGGAAAATGTCTCCCCCCTGCACCTAGTTTATACCCTTGAGGTACTTGAATGTTTTTATCATATCCCCTCTTTCCCTCCTCTTTTCTAGTGAGTACATATTGAGGTCCCTTAATCTCTCCTCCTAAGTCTTGTGTCGCAAGCTCTGTACCATCTTATTCAGCCTTCTCTGGACCATCTCCAGCCTGTTAATATCCTTATGAAGGTACGACCTCCAGAACTGCACACAGTACTCCATGTAAGGCCTGACTATGGTTTTATATAATGGCAGCACTACCTCCCTCCTTATGCTGGTGATACCCCTTCCTATGCACCCCAGCATGTCACTGGCCCTCCCAGCTGCCTTAGCACTTTACTTTGACATTTTAAGATCATATGAAATAAGAACCCCCCAGGTCCCTTTCCTTCTTTGTGACTGTCAGCAATCGCCCCCATCCTGTAGCTTTCCTCAGGGTTTCTGTGTCCCAGGTGCATTATGTTGCACTTTTTGAATTAAACTTCAGTTGCCAGTCCTCAGACCATTTTTCAAGTTTCCCAGGTTCCTCCTCATTTTCTCCACCTCTTGGTATCCAATGTGTTACAGATCTTGGTGTCATCTGCAAACAGGCAGACCTTTCCCTTCATCCCTTCTGCAATGTCACTAATGAAGACATTGAACAGGACTGGCCCTAGGACCTATACCTGCGGCATCCCACTGGCCACTCTCTCTCCCCAGACTGCACCCCATTTACCACCACTCTCTGCCTCCTGTTTGTTAGCCAGTTTCTAACCCAGTTTGCCACCCTTTCCCCCATGCCCAGCCTATCCAGCTAGTTTATCAGCCTCCTATGTGGGACGGTGTCAAAGGCTTTGCTGAAATCAAGGTAAGCGTTGTCCACTGCCCGACCCTGATTTACTTCCTTTGTCACCCAGTCAAAGAAATCAACCAGATTTGTCTGACCTGACCTCCTCACTGTGAATACATGTTGCCTATGGTCATGGGCTCCAATGGCTTCTAGATGCCCCACTATCCTTTCTTTAAGCGATGTCTCCATGATCTTCCCCACTACTGAGGTGAGGCTGAGCGGTCTATAGTTCCCTACCACCTCCCTGCTGCCGGATTTGTGTAGAGGGCCCACATGTGCCCTCCTCCAATTTTCTGGTACCACCCCTGTGTTGAATGACTCAGTGAACATGGCTGCCGGAGGTACTGCTATCTCCTTTTGCAGTTATCTTAATATCCTTGGGTGTATGCCATCTGGCCCCATCGCTTTGTCCACCTTCAATTTAGTGAGTTCCTGCAGGATTCCTTTGCCTATGAGTGGAATATTATCCACCTCTTTGCCCCTTGACAACTGCTGTACTGCTGTGGTCCTTGCCCTTCCCCCTCTTCTGTGAATGCTGAACAGAAAAACACAGTGGATGTCTTGAGGGGAGGCACATGACAGTTTTCAGGCATGGTACTATCAGTTCAAAATACCTAAATAGCAAATACAAGCAAGCAGCATTTGCCATTGACAAATGCTTGTTCTTCATGTCTCACAATCTGATACCATGGCAGCAACTGGAATCTCCAGTTCACCAACTCCTTGCACAGTTGTTGATACTGCTCGGACACCTGGCTGGGTGACCTTGACCCCTGGAGGGATACCTTTTTCTTCTTAGTTGGCCCTGCTGGTTTGGCTCCAGCCAGCATGCAGCTCAGTACAGGAAAAACTGTGCATGCCCCGGAACATCCAGGCATAGCACTACACTGAGTCTGGCTTCTCCGTCAGACTCTTTCCATGCTCTCGTGATACAGCAAAGGGCCTCCCAGTTTTTTTTTTTTTCTGTGAGGCTGTCTGGTCTTGCAAATGTAATGGAAAGGATTGACCATATCAAGTGACCCACTTTAGGCCAGAGGATGCACACCAACACAAGGAAAGATTCTGGAAACATAAAAGATAGGAAGGTAATGTACTGGGAAAAGGAAACATTAATAGGGACCATCAACACAGATTAAATGGAAGGAGATCATGTCATACTCTGTTAATATGGTATCATACTGAAGTCATCATCATTTGAAAGTTCAGCTAAACTTGCTGAGGCAGTATGTCCTAGAGGTTAGAACAGCGAGCTGTAACCCAGCAAACTTATGTTTGAATTTCACATCCTCCACTGGCATTGACCCTTAGCAAGTCACTAAACCTCCTTGTGGTCCTAGGACAAGCCTGGAAATTAGATTCACCCCAGTGTGCCTTTCCTGACAAAATTCTAAAAACAAAACAATTGCCATCCAGCTGTCCAAATAGTCATCAAAATGATGTGTTAGCTACACTCCTTTATTGCCCCTATGGAATTATGTGATGGGGTATTAGACATATTGACTAAGGGTAAGCTGTTGACTTTATAGATCAAGATGATAAAACATAATTTTATATCACATCCCAGACTGCACAGGATGCTGTTACACAAGCTCAGCAAACATGGAATTGGGAAGGAAAGTAATACAGTGGGCAAACAATGAATTGGAAGGGAAGAGGCAAAGAATAACTATTAGAGGGTATGTTTTAGAATGGGAACAGGTGACAAGTAGGGTTTCCAATAAATGGATACTGGGGTTTCTTTTATTCCATTTGCTTATAAATGATTGAGAAAAGAAAATAGAGCTGAAGAATATGAAGGAAGAAGGGACACCTGTTAACTCAGGGGAATAACATACCAATCTTCATATCACTCAACTACTATGAATTTTACACCGTGTTATGAATTTTACACTCAAATTTACCCATAATCTGGGAAGGCTTACTGATGTTCCTCACAATGATAGAGTTATTTCTGGATGTGGAACCTTTGTAAAAGAGCTCGTAGCTCAAAGGTATATGTAATCTGAGACTTAAATAAATAAAAAAATAATAGTTCTGGACACACAAACTCTTAAAACAGTGAACTAACTTGATAAAAACATTCCTTAACACTATATATGTGGGGCCCACTTTTTACAGACATATAGGGCCCATATTCATAGGTTACTGTCAGAGCTAACCAGCGTTTGTGCTGTCAGTCCAGGTGGGGCCATATTCAGAGGCCTCTGGAGCACTGCCCATACCACTGTGAATATGCAAATGAGGGAATCCATAATGGCACTGCAGTATATTCAGAGGTTTGTGGCAACTCTACAAAGCTCTAAGAATGGCTCTGTTTACCACTACTGAAACCCCCTTCTTATCAAGGTGCTAAGGCCTTGACTCTTCCTGAAGCCAGGGTGGCTGTACTTCAGGAAATCTAGTATTCTCCCTGCCCCATCTCCCTTGTAATAATAGAAACCTTTCCCTGGTGGTAAAGTGGACCCCTTCCCCCCATCTCCCCGAATCAAGAATAGAAACCCTTCCCTGGTAGTATAGTGGACCCACATCTTTGATCATCCCTTCATCAAGAATAGAAACTCTTCCCATCAGGGAAGGAGGGTCCACTATATCACCATGGAAGGGTTTCTTTTACTACTACAGAGGCAATTGGGGAAGGGGTCCATTAAACCACCAGGGACATGTTAGGTGTCGCTAGACATGACAGTGCTATGGGGCTGCTGCTTGCATGAAAGTAAGCCCATAGTGGTCATACAGATGGTTCCTTAGTTTCTTGCATGCTCAGTGAGCTCATTTACATGCCTGGGCTGAATATGGCCTACAGGAGTTGAGGCACTATCCTATTTTGGGCAGCGCTATCTCCTGTGACCCATATGTAGCCTTGGTACAAGTCGGCGCAGCACATATCTACTTAGTGCTGTGCTGACATGGCCCAATATTGCCAGTTAGCATACTCCATCAGTGGGTGCTTACTGGCTGAATATTGCTCAGAGTCAGCCAACTGCTATCGCAAGTGCAACACTACAGGCTGCACTGCACTTTCAGCCAACTCTGAATATGGGGCCATAATTCTTTAAAATAAGAAAATGCTACATATTATGGCCATTTGTTCTGAATTTTGAGTGAGAGTGCAATACATTTTAATGTTGAGAGGATGAGAGTGATACCAATCCATTATAGGCAGCCCTGATTCAGAAGCAGATCTGGGAGCAAGAATGTGGGTGGCCAGGGCTGGAGAGCCAATCCAGGGAGAGAGACATTGGGTTCTGGCATCACAGCAGCCCCTGCAGAGGGCTGGCGCGCATGCTATCTTGCAAATTGATGGTGCATGTCCAGATCGTGCTGTGATGTCTGAGGCCACCAGAGGCAATGCTCTACATCAGGGGAGATGGGAGGGACCTAAGGAGGGAAGGAAGAAAAAATTAACAATGTATGCACTCCGAGTATTCTAAATGATAGTTGCTCGAACCCTTGGATCCTGCACCATGTGGATCCCCATCTGCTTCCACCGTGGGGATGTGGCCTGGGTTGGGGGTGACTGGTAGGGAACTTGACAGAAAGGCATAGGAGCTTGTGACTCTGAAAGCAAAACAGCTATATAACAAAAATATGGAAGATGAGTGTGACAGCCTTCAGAAAGACAGGGAATGATTGGACTGAGCAGTGACTAACCCACTGTAATGCTAACACGTGTCAAGTAACATATTTGGAAAGTAGAAATTTGGCCAGAATGTATACTAGTAATGGGATGTAATACAGTAGTAAAATGTAGTGAGGAGCAGGATTTGGAGTCACTACTGATACTATAGGGCATGAAAACAATCCATTTAATGGCAGCAGCAGCCTGAAACAGCAACCATCAGGCTGTGCCTGTATGACAAGGATTAAGCAGGGCAGTTTTAGGAAGTGAAGGTCCAAGCATTGACAATGGATGTGGGGTTGGTTCATGGCCTGGTGAGAAGGCATAGTGGTATAACAAATGGAAATCAATCAATCAATCAATCAATCAATCAATCACTTTATGTAAAGAACCAGACTTTCACCTATGGTATGGCAATTACTGTTCGGGAGCAAATTAAAGGCATTTTTTTGTTATACAACATTTGGCCTTGGTTACTCCCTATCAAAGAATGCCATAATAACTGGTTAAGTGTTTTTCGACCTGAAAACTGCATTGTAATTCCACACTATATGCAAGCATGCCAGTGGTGTGTAATGGAGTAGCAAACAGTTGAAGCCTAATATATCAAAAAAAAAAGAAAATACTTTTATTTTCTCACCGACCAGAGGGAGGAGCAATGCGGTTCAACCTAATGTTTGTCCACTTAAAAAATCAGCAATTATAAACAAATAAAACAAAAGGAGTATGATATATAAAATAGTATATGGTTGCTCATTCACAACAAGGCTATGTTGCCATCGCGGAGATGTGATGACGTCATACAGACCTCGAGAGTGAAGCTGGAGAGGTCCGTGTGATGGAATCACTTCCCTGAGATGGCCACAACGTCTTGTTGTGTTTAAGCAACCATGTGCTATTTTATATAGTATATGGTTCCCCAAACTGTAGGAGGTTTGACTTTTGACAAGATTCATACCTTGTGAATATTGTCCCGCTCGCTTGCTTGGTCGCTCCCTCCCGGTCCATGCTGCAGTTGCCATCCAGTTCCGACACCGAAAATACCGGTGCTTCACTACTTCCTGCGGTCCTGCTCTCCGTAAAAAAAAGAAAAAAAAAAACTGGCAAACTGATAGTTTGGGAACACAGAGCCGAGTATGGCAGTCCGTGTCCCAACTATCTGACTGAATGGCACTAACGACTGATCGTTAGGCACCTCTGCCATTTTAGAGCGCATTTTTTTATCAGCTCTGTTTTCAGCCAATCATGTAGCAGCTCAAGGCTGAAACGTTGTTGTACTATCGATCTGACATCAGAACGATAGTACAACAACTTTTTTGACCTTTGAACTGTCCTACAACAACATTTGGGAAGCCACTGTTTTCCATCTAGAATAAGCCCTAACCATATGCTATAACCTGTTTTTACACATTCGTGGTGCATGATGCCTGGTTAAATAACTTGAACTTTGCTCTTGTCATGTACAGTAAGTGGTGTCACACACATTGGGTGTGTAACAAACTGGTTAAACACTATTCTTTATACATATATTAGTCAGTTATGTATGTATGTATAAAGAGCAAAGCACCGGGGGCTATTGTCACTGGAACAGAATACTTGTGGGACATGCAGTAGTGCTTAGAAAAATAAGATGCATGAGGGCAGACTCCAAATGGATACTCACAGTGGTACAAGGTAATAATTCAAGATGGCACAGACTAGGGTTCAAAGGTGAAAGAGTAGAACGAGACTTAAGGAAGCATTACTTTACACAGACAGTGACTGGGTTATGGAATTTGACAATGGGTGCGTTAATAGTTAATAGTTTGAACATCTCTGGATCTAAAGAAGGCAAATACTGTAACAGGAAGAAGGGGGTATTACTTGTTGGAATTGAGATTATAGCAGAGGGATGGTCAAGAAAAATCTTAGTCTTTTCCATTTCCAAATGGCTATGCCCCAGTGGACCTGGATGCCACCAGAGCACACTGGGTGCACTAAAAAGGGTCAGTGTAAGTAAGGGATAACGCACAACTGGGTGTGTGGTTATAAGGAATAATGTATTCCTCAAGTGGCTGCTAGGCATGAAGTGTAGCTGAGTGCCGCAATCACTTGAGAAGTGAATTATTCCTGTATCACTGCAAACCCTGGAGTGCATAATCCCATTTACAAAATTAGTTTGCATTTGTTTAAAAAATATGTAGTTCAAGTGAGCTGCATGGTTGTCAAAAAATAATCAATGGTCATGTGGCATGTTTTGAGGGTTTCCATAGCTCATTTTATAAAGTGGGTTTAATAAGAAAGAGTAAAACCAGGAACTAGGTTTTTACCATAACATATTTATATTGCAGGGACAGTATTCACAATAATGGACTAGTTTTGATCCTGTTAGCTCATATATTCAAATGCCTGTATATGTTTGCATTGTTTTACAGTTTCATAACACAGACCAGCATGACAGATGCATTGCACCTTCGCATTGAACACTGGCTGGCAAGTGTGCCCACCACTGGGATGCTGTATAGGACTGAGCCTACCAAAGGAAATTGTGCATCACTGCCAGGGAAAAGGGAGGGTCAGCGGTCACAAATGGAAGAAAGCCAGTGGCCTATCTAAATGAGAGTCACTGGCACTCTCAGGAGCTGTGGCCAGCAGGACTGGAAAGTTGGCAAGCTACAAATCAACCAGAAGACCAGGAGAACAATGGACAGGAGGATTAAAGGAGGTTACAGAAATGGATTCAGTGGCTGGGCCAGTGGCATGGTAGAAATGGATCACACTGATATGTGCAAGCCCTCGAATCCCACTCTGTGCCTGGCTGGAGGAGAAGGGGGGTCAATGGGATGATGAGGATAAACCTTCAGTTCCCAAGCTGGGATGATGTTGGTCAACCAACCTTTTTATACTCCCTGCTGGAAGGCCAACAGCAGCATTGGCATCAGCTGTGCAGACCAGAGGCTCAGACACCCACACTCAGATGAAGAAAGTGTGCAGCTGTAGTGAACCAGAATTACTGGGGTGGAGGCAGATCAGGAATCCTTAAAAACTGGTATGTGTTAGCACAGCATGCATATTTGGTAATACAGTAACATAGTGAGGTGGCTGTCAGTTCTTAAGGTGCCCCCCCTTTTTTTTAGCATAGCAAGGTGTCAGGCAAAAGAGGGCATGAGCCCATATAAATTGCTTGTCTATTTTCACTGGTTAAACCCAGCCAATGGACATAGCCCCATATAGTGATCCAGTCTGTTTTTAAACACTTTTAGATTACCACTGCTAACCACTTCATCAGGTAGTCCATTCCAGCCTCTCAGTTCTCTCTGTGTGAACTGCCTATGGTCTCTTTTGATGTGATCACCTGCACTTTGATGTGAATGAAGTTTTAGCTCTTCTTTTGTTTCTCTGGTCTTTGAACTTAAAGTATTAGAAAGTTCAAATATATTTAATAATAAGTGTTTCATCCCTGCTTGTGAAGAATATGCACAACTGCACTCCTTGTAGATGAAAATGTTATTCCAATTTGAGTGTGATCCCAGATTGTGCATTAAGAAAAGATGCGTGTCTTTGGGATCCCCAGGTTTCTAGTTGTCCTAGAAGTACAGCTGATAATGCAGCAAAACAGTATGCTGAGCAGGTCTGGTTCAGATCTCAGCTATGTCGCTTCTTTCTTTCTTACTTCTAAATTGTTTCCAAATATATTTACACTGCACACCTTAAAACTAAAATTAAAAACTTATTTCATCCCTGCTTGTGAAGTGTGGGGGCATAATGGTCCTAGAGTCCCTTCCACCTTAAATTAGTATTTAACAATATACAGTATGCTACAGGGATTACAAGGACAAAGGGATACAGAAAAAATTGCAAAAAATGGGTTCAGGCCTTTACTAAATATTTAGAAACATCAATAAATTTCAAAACCAGAGCTTTCTTTCAAAACCTTTATTCATTCTTAAATATTACCCACAGAAATGTCTATGGAATGAAATGCATTTTTAATTAAACCAGCAGCTTCTGTTAGAGGCAAACAAATTCATCATGTAGTTTATTAACAGGAATGTATATCTAGCATCCTCAGATTCATCATATAAGTGTTTTGCTATTTCAGCATATGTTTCTAAGCAGCTTTTGACTCAAGTCAGTAAAGATGACCACCTGTGCTCACTTTCAAAACTCTCTTTCCTTGAGGTGTTTTTGACTGTACAGACTAGATATATAGCATATGTTTGTGATGGTAAACAGCACACTACTATTTAACAATATACAGTACTGTACATCACATCAATGTGTTTAATTTATTCATTGAGGGTGTGGCAAGTGTGCAGGATTTTTTAAAGACTTCAACATCACACATCTCGGTTCAGAGGTGAAACAGAAAAGAAAGAAAAAATAGATGCAGAGATACGTTTGCCAGAAATATACTATTACTAAAAGACTACAGTACATAATGAAATGTGTTGCCATGTACAGATACTGCTGCTTTAACATTCTGGAATTCATCCAGCAGGTTTTTAAAAGCACTACAGATGAATAAAAGCCAGAGCATTTTTTAAGTAATGTAGCACCAACTAAAGTCATGTGTCCATGGTAGCATATAATGCACATATTTACATATGTCATCATCTTGACATACCTTTATTGTCAGACTGATACTGCTTCAGGAATCAGACCAAAATGATTGCTGGTTTCTGTTAGAACAATGAATACGAAAGCTTTTGTATGTGCTGCTATCTGATGAGCCAGGTTTCCACAGAAAGATTTCCAATATATAATTTATTCCAGTGGTACTCACAGCATTTTGTTGAGGGGCCAAACTTCAAGGTTAATAACTCAAACAAGGGCCAGACGATGCACTACATTTAGGGGAGATTTACTTTACTGGATAAGTTACCTTGGTAATTTCTGTGCTCTTTTCTGTTGCTCACTCTGCATTTTCCATTTCTCTGCAAGCTTTTCATTTGCAATTAACTCTGTTTTTTTTCTCTCTAGTTTTCTCACTCTCTAATTGTCTTGTCTCATCTTTTTCCTCCTTTTGCTCTCTCACTCCTCACTCCTCACTCTCTGCTTCACATTCGTCTACTCTGTCCACTCTTTTTCTATTTCCTCTGCTCTTCACATTCTCTTTCTCTCATTTTCTTTCTCACTCTCTCTTCCTCCCTCTCACTCTCTATAGCTTGTCTTTTCTCTCTTAAGTGTATACATTTTCTTTATTGTCCTAGTCTCTTCCTTCTGCACAATCTGCTGTGGTGGGAAACTCAAATAATGCTAACATACGTTAGTTTCATTTGCAGGTGAGAGCAGACTTCCGCAGTTGTCTAGCATATTATATTCAGTCTTAGAACCCCCGCGAGAGTAGGAAGAAAACAATTGCTGACTGTACCTATGCCATTTCTTCTAGAGGGTGTATTTTTCTGTCTTACAAATAGCAGAACATCAGCCCAGTTGTGTTGACCTAGTGATAGAACTTTGAATGTTAAAATTTAAACTCTGCAGTGTGGTCACCCTCCCCCTGATGATGTATGGCTTATTAATAATAGAAGTGAGCACTGGCCACTCAATTAACCAATGTTGCATATTGAAAAACATTGTAAATACAATAAGAAATCACAGTTACAAATTATAAAAAATTGCATTGTTTGAAATTTCTCAAGCAGCAGCATGTTTACACATATGATTTGACATAATCTGAAGAACCATTTATATTTAGGTTCTAGGGGGAGAGGTGGGTGCATGTGCGACTCACAAATACTTTACACGCTTTAGAGAAACATCACTGCTACAGTATTTTTTTTCCTTCCAGCAATAAGAGTATATCTCTGATGCCATACAAATAGTTGACCCCAAGTAGTACCTTGGAAGGCAGGTTCTAGAAGCAGTTTTAGGGGAGGGTTTCTAAAATGTAGGTGTGCCAGTTCTGACATCCCTTCTGGTTTCGATGAACACACAGTGTGAAGTGATGGTGTGTGTGATAGGCCAAGTAGCTGCCTGACACACTTTGAGCAGGGGTGTACCTCTTAATAAGGACACTGTGGCAGATGCAGCTCTAGTGGAATGAGCCCTGAAACCCTTTGGTCTCTCTTTGTCACCTTTTCTATAACAGAATTCAGTTACGAGAAAAACAATCAAATGAGAAACGTTCTGTTCTGCTGAAGGTTTACCTTTGTCTGCCTCACCAGACATGACAAATGTTTCTTTTCAGTTCTGAAGTTTTTTGTCCTTTGTATGTAGAAACACAAAGCCCTTCTCATATTAGAGGGAGGCTGATTAAGGGGTAATGTGAGGAAGTTATTTTTCACAGAAAGGGTGGTGGGTGCATGGAATGGCCTACTCCAGAAAGTGGTGGCTATGAATACAGTGTAGGGCTTCAAACCGGCATGGGATAGGCATAAGGGAGCAATACAGATGAGTATGAATAGATAGGCCATTGACAGAGTACAGGCCTATGGCACATTCATAAGGCAGAAAAAGAAATTGGCAGACTGGATGGGCCTTGCGATCCTTATCTGCCGTCAACTTCTATGTTTCTATATCGGGATGCAGTTTAGCTCAGTGGTTTAAGGCTCTGAGCTGCAAATCTGGAGACCTGGGTTTGAATCCCACAGCCCCCACTTGCATACTGTGTGATCCTGAGCAAGTCACTTAACATCCCTGTGCTTCCAGGTTGCACCTGTAAACAAGCTTTCAGCTTAGTTTGCCTCACCTGGTTAAACAATTGGAAAAAAAAAATATCCAAGTTTTAAAGTTTCTCTTCTCCTTCATTGGAACATGTTTTGGAAAAAACAGTTAATGTTACAGAGTGATGCTGTGAAATGAGTAGAACCTTCGTTTGCAACAATTTCACATGTGTGCTAAGCACCACCTTATCCCTATAAAATGTCGTGAAATGTGGGTATGTACAGACTGCTTGCAACTCACTGACTCTTGCAGAGTTAATAAATAACCAAAAAAACATGTTTCCAAGTTAACATTTGAACTCCAATATATCTTAAAAAAAAGGAGGATTTATCAACTGTGGCAGAACAAGGCTTAAAGCACATGGATGAACTGGTTCCCTTACAGGGGCTGTGGGTGGTTCAGGCCCTTGAAAAAGCTCTTGAACACTGCTGAGCTATATAGGAAGTTTCTCTGCCTGAAGTTCTGAAAGCGGAAATGACTGTCAAATGCACTTTCAGGGTAAAAGGTGTTGGGCCTTGAGCCTGTAAATGTATCAAGTAATGACAAGTGCACAGTTTTGTTGTGCCCTGGTGAGATTTACAGCAAATACAGAATCTTTTCCATTTTGAATTAAAAGTTTTCCTAGATGCTGGCACTCTGTCAACTTGTAAAATAATGTGGTTTGAGAGGTTTAGATTACAATATTCCAAAGCCTCAAAACACATGGGGCCTGATTCACAAAACTTTGCCTCGGCGTAAACCCAGTTTGTGCCATGCAAACTGGGTTTTGTGGCAAAGTGGTATTCACAAAAGCCCACTTTGCACCCACAAACTGGATTTGCCCCAGGGCAAAGTTTTGAGGGATCCACAATGCAAATGAGGGGAAAGGGACCTACATATTGGTGCAGTCCATTCACAAAGCATTTTTTCCATGTAAGGGCTTTTTGTGGGGTTCCCTTACTTGGAAATAATACCGCCAAGGAAACCTCCTCTTAACTCCACACAACCCTAGTGGTTGTTGGAGGAATAGCAAGGTGGCCACCCTGACCCACAACACCATGTCCCTGGTAGTCCAAAGGTCTCTTGCCCCTCCCCAATTGCCAATTGTTGTCCCCTTATAAAAACAAAGATATGCCCTGTTAGGTCAGTGATCCCTCCCCCTCCCCTAATGTGTGATTACTGACAAGTTATAATAAAAAAAACTTCCCTAGAGGTCTAGTGGTCCCTCCTCCCACCACCAATGTCTGATCACCATCTGGTTATAATAAAATACTTACCCTGGTAGTCTAGTGGTCCCTCCCCCAACCCCTTGCTCTAATCGCCATCCCATCATAGAAAGAAAAAGACCCTGCTGGTCTAGTGGTCCCCACACTTCCCCAATCTGCCCGTATATGAAAAGCATAGCTTATCCATGTGAACTGTACTCTCTGCCTACCCACCCTGGCAGGTATCGTCCCACCACCCTCTGCCCACCCACCCTGGCAGGTATCGTCCCACCACCCTACTCTCCCCCATCCTGAGTCCAAGCCAGCGACCAGCGCAGCCCTCCTGTCACCACCATGGCTGGTCACTGAGCTCTCAATGAGCACATACTTTATACAGTGCACACTTATTCAGAGCTCAGTTGGTGGCCAGCTTTGGTGGTGACAGAAGGGCTGTGCCGGTCACCAGCTCAGTTTCGAGATGGAGGAGTGGGGCAGTGGGACACTACCTCCAGGAGTGGGTGGGTTGGGGGTCCACTACACAATTAAAAGTTATACTTTTCATATAGGAGCAGATCAAGAAGGGGGGTACCACTAGACCACCAGGGTCATTTCGTTTATATAATGGGATAGTGATCAGAGCACGGGGAGGTGGAGGAACCACTTGATTACTACAGCATTTTTTTTTTTTTTAATTGGACAGTGGTCAGACATTGGGGTGAGGAGGAAGGACCACTAGACTACCAGTGATGTTTTTGGTTTTGTTTTTTAAATGGGACAGTGATCAGACATTGGGGTGAGGGACCACTAGACTACCAGGGAAGGTTTTTAAAAAAAAAGGACAGCGATCACATATCGGGGCAGAGGGAGGGACCACCAGACTACTAAGGATTTTTTTTATTCTAACCTGGTAGTGATAGGCAATGGATGGGGCGGTCATGGACTGGGGGGGTTGCACTAAGGTACCCACAGAATATGCAAATGGAACCACAAACCAATGGGATGCAAATGGCCACCTTGCACCCTGCATTTCCAATGGGCACACATTGCATGGCTGGCTTTGTGGATTGCAAATAGCATAGAAGCGCTATACATTGGAGTGGGGTATTCCTTGATCCAGGTTGGGGCAGTGCTACAGGGGTTAGTGATGGCACCACCTGGCCCCTATTCACAGTCAGATAGTGTGGTGTACTATCTGATTGCAAGTAACAACATTTGGACCCTGTGCAGTTGCAAGGCACAGTGCAAACTTTTGCGCTACACTTTGTGCTCTTTGTGAATCTGGTCCATGCTCTCAAATGAAGGAATTTGAGATCTGACAGAGTCACCCTGCATAGGGACAACATCCGCAGGTTCTGTCTCAGTGGCAGGATTATGGGTATTACATGTGACACTGTCAGCATTAGTGAGCACCAGGACTGCTTTGCCCAGTATAGTGCCATCAGAATAATTAAAGTACCCAACATTCTTAGTTTCAATAGTACTTTTTGAAATAGTGAAAGTGGAGGGAATACACACAGGATAGAGCTGAGCAGAATGAGGAATCCCACTGGTGGAATTCATGCAGAATGGCAACTCCACTTTCAAAAGCTAGAGGGATTGGAAGGAAAGTATGCCTCTTTGCAGACGACACAAAAATCTGCAACAGGGTTGATACACAAGGTAGGGTGGACAGGATGAGAAGGGACTTGGTAAGGTTGAAGGAACGATCAAAAGTATGGCAGCTCAGATTCAACGCAAGGAAGTGCAAAGTAATGCACCTGGAAAAAAACCCAGGGGAAGAGTACACAATGGGGGGTGGGGTATTAACAACAAACAAAATGGAAAAGGACCTGGGAGTAGTCATATCAGATGATCTAAAGGGAAGCAAGCAGTGTGAGAAGGCAGTAAGGATGGCTGGGGGGATACTTGGATGTATAGGGAGAGGCATCACCAGTAGAAAACAAGAAGTTGTTACCCCTCTGTACAGACAGTTGTTGAGACCCCGTCTGGAGTACTGCATGCAGTTCTGGAGACCCCATCTCTGCAAGGGCATAGACAGGATGGAGGCAGTCCAGAGGAAAGCAACTAAAATGGAGCAGGGTCTACAGCAGAATCCATATGAATAGAGATTAAAGGAACTTTATATGTATACCCTTAAGGAAAGGAGGGAGAGGGGGACATGATAGAAACTTTCAAGTACCTCAAGGAAATCAACAAAGTCCAAGAGGGCAGCATCTTTCAGAAAAAGAGATGTGTAAAAAAAGGAGACACAATTTGAAGATAGAGGGGAGATGGCTCAGGGGCAATGTGAGGAAGTATTTTTCACAGAGATGGTGGTGGACACATAGAACGCCCTTCCTGAAGAAGTTGTGGGGTCAAAAACAGTGGGGGAATTCAAGAATGCATGCGACAGACATAAGGCAATTCTGGTGGGGGGGAGGGTAGGAAGAAGTAGGCTGTTGGTTAACTAGGACCTGCAACTTATCCAATAGGTAGAGAAATGGACAGACTGCCGTAGGTGGACCAAGCAGTTCTTATCTGCCGTCAAAGTCTATGTTTCTATTTAAAATACTTTTTGGAATTTCTTTTTGAATTACACAGAATTCTAAAAAGTTTTTATATGTTAACTATGTCCTAACGTAGTATGGATCATGTAAAGCGCAGAATTATTTTCTGTGGATTTTGAAAAAGCAATCTGCAGTCTATGTAAACTGCAGACTGCTGATCCCCAAAGCATTCTGTTTTTGAAATTTCAGAATTCCACTACCAATGGAATTCTATGGAATTAGATGGAATTTCCCAAATTCTACAGATTTCAGTTCTGTCAGAATCCAACAATTCCACATAGCACTAAGACAGAAGCCTGTTTATCCAGGGAAGAGTTACTGCATCTCATGGAACAGTCCCAATCGAGGGAGGCTTGCAACAGTATTGGGGTAACTTTCTATTTTCCAATGAGGCAAACATCTATTTTGGTTACTCCCCACCTCTCAAACACTGAAATAAAACCCAGTTGTTGAAAGATCACCAATGGGTAACATGACACATCCTGCTGAATGAGTCTTCTAGTATAATCTTCTTTGTACGTTGTGTACTAGAGATAGGTTTTCTTTTTCATCTGTACATCAGGTTAGTTTAGTTTAGCTTAGTTTATTTTTTTCAAATACGTGGTAGATCTTTGAGCAAAAACTCTATTTACAAGGGTGACCTAGGACAAATGAAACAACTAAAACATGCAAACGATAAACAGCGTAAGATCAAATAGAGGTACAGACATTGTGAGCTGGCTCATACTTTCCAAGTAAGTGTTTGAAGTTCTGTATAGGGGAGCATCAATAATAGCTGCTGGATGGGTATTCAACATTTTTGGAGCTCTGGAAAATAGTGACCTCTCTCCATGTTTGGAGAACATGTGAGGAACATTTTAAGATTAACTGTGACTGACCTGGTTCACACACAATTACTAGCAATTTGATAGTTCCAGAGCTAGTAGTGAGGTTCCAGATCTTCACCGACTCTCTTCAGTCTAGATGTCCTGGAGCCTCCTTGCTTGTTTATATAATACATAATAGCTGCATTCTCCATCTTTAGCAGGACTGTTTGACCCTGCTACAGGGAGGAGAAGGACTTCATGGAAGGGACCACTGCTCTGAGTTCTAGTAATATTATATAATCCATTCATTCTTGTGGATTCCAAATTCCATTTATTGTTTTTCCCTTTAGATATCCTCAGCAACCTAGCAGGAATGTATCTGTGGTCAGAAGCTTGGACGGTGAAGACTGAAAAAAGTTAATACCATCTCTCTGAGGTTCTATACTTGTTTGCACCACTCCACTGTTTGGAACATCATCAATCTTCTTGATACAAGTACATGCAAGTACAACAATGGTAAAGTACATTTCACTGATGCCAGTTCCTTCTGAAGTAGTACTGAACTGCACATCTCTCATTTATTATCCTCCCCTTGGTACCACTGCTGTGGTAGATGCCATGTAAGCTAGACGTCTCAACAATTTATGTGCAGTCCTTTTCTGACCTTACTGGAATGTGTTTGCACTTTAAATCAGAGCTTCTGCCCTTTGCAGAGAAGGAAAACTATTCAACGTTTTGTATTCAACTCTGCATCTATGAACTACAGAATCTGTTAGGGTTTCGGGTGTGATGTTTCTATGTTTAGGAGGAAACCTAATCACTGCAGAGTGCCTCTCATTGTTTGAATTAAGCACACTTCCTCCTCTTGAGTTTTTCACATATAAGCCTGTTGTCTAAGTAAAAAAATTCCACTATACCCTGCCTGCACATGTCAGCTGTACCACTAACAAGTGATTTGTGAACACTCTGGGTGCTGTAGCCAGACCAAAAGGCATTGCTGTGAACTGAAACTAAGCAAACCCTACTCTGAAAGTTGAATAGATTCTGTGTCAGGGTCATATTGGAATTTGAAAATATATGTCTTTTTTTTTGTATTTAGTTGTTTAGCCAGGAGTAGCACACTAAGCTGAAAGCTTTTTTACAGGAGCAACCTGGGAGTACAGGGAAGTTAAGTGACTTGCTCAGGCTCACACAGTATGCATGTGGAAGCTGTGGGATTCAAACCTAGGTCTGGTCTGCTGGATGTCTCCAGATTTGCAGCTCAGAGTTTTAAACCACAGTGCTATACTGCCTCTATAAATATGCATCCATCAAGTCACGTGAGCCAGCCTGTTCCCTTGCTATCTGGCGGAAGTGACTGCATTAGTACCACTCTAAACATCTCATACTTTAAGTGCCTGTTCAGGAGCTTCAGGTGACAAATGGGTCACAAGTTCCCATTTTCCTTCACAGAGAGAATGTACCAGAAGAAACCTTTCCAAGCTGGGGAAACAGAGATCCTTCCCACAGCATGAAAGTCTAACAGTTTCCCCACTTTCAATTCCAGTAGAAGATTTTGCTCTGGAATGTGAGCTGAAAACACTAAATCTGTTTAACTTTAGAAATTTTTCAAATTGAAGCGTTAAGTCCCTCATCACTATTACAACATATTTGTCTGTGATAATACTTATCAACTCTTCAAGGCAATATGAGTGTCACCTTCCTACTGGTAATTGGTCTATGGTGGCATGGTTAGAATTGTCAGATCATGGGGCTCTGTATGGACTGGGGGAGCTGAGGCAGATTTCTGCCTGGCACCCTTCTACAGCTGCCTCTGCCTGTTCTCCTCTGAACTGTGTATTCAAGGTGCGCATACACCACTAATCACGAATCTCAAAGATAGCCACTGGGCTGGGCGTGTTGTAACCTGCTTCTCTGCATCTCTGCATCTTAATTTTTAAAATTGTTTTATTTGTTTTATTTCTTTTTTCATTTTTTATTGATTTTATAGTTTAACGTTTTTAGCTAGGTAGGGTTTGGCAGTGAGGCAGTTAGCTTCAATTGTTAACTGGACTCATGATGTATTTTTGCAACATGTGTTGTGACGCTCCAACAGCCCCGCTACTGTTTAGATGAAAGTGGTGATTTGTGCTACAGGGTTGCACTCACTCAACTCGAATACTCTGTGTCAGAGAGGAGTTGAGAGGAACTTTGCTGTTGGGTAATTTGGGACTTGTGGAGTTGAAGAGAGGGAGCACGACTGTTCAAAAGGAAAGCCTGTGTGGATAAGTGGAGTTTTTTACTGGAGGACCTTTTTGTGATGTGGACTGGCCAAGTGTGATCTTTGGGCTTTGGATGTGATCTAGCCCATGCATCGAAGTTGGAGCCGAGTGGTGGGCGTTGAAACTGTGCTTGGTGGGGCTGGCCATTGGTGATGGGAATGGGCCCGACTCCATCTGGTGACTGCCAGCTGGATTTGCTGCTTCATGGGGGTCTGGGCTCTTGTTCAGCCAGGGAGCTGGCTGATGAACCTGTGGTTCCCCTAGATCCACAGGATTGGCTACAGTGTGGCCATTGCCTGGGTGTCATGGTGCTATACCAAATATTTCTGACTGCAGTCCCTATGTATGGAGTTTGGTGGGCCCTAGTTTGTTGCCGACTGCTGACCTAAATTTTTCAGCTGGTTCTAATCGGACTGGACCTTCCTCTTGGATTACTTACACCCTCTGGATTATTTACACCCTCTGGATTATCCCTTACTTTGCTTAGGATTTTTGGTTTAAATTCTTCCTTGTGGTTTCCCTAGTGGTGAGAGGACCTGGGCATCCACATTTTTATTTACTTTATTTACTCTTTGAAAGAATGCTATTTGGATTTCTATTTCTTTGGACTTCATCTGAGCAGACTCTGGATTTTTAATTTTGGAAAGTAAGAGTGCCTGGACTTCCTTTACTCCCAGGCCATGAGAGGGCTTGGGGGGTGAATTCATAACTTTTCATTCTGCATTGCCTGTGAGAGGGGACTGTAGGAGTTTCTCAAGCCAAGTGTGGGACTGAATTATCCATCTAGTGTAGGATAGGGTGGTATTTTAATTGTGTTTTATTATTTGTTTGGGTGGGCATTTTTCATTCATTTATTATTTTTGTTTTGTTTGAGTCAGGTAATTTTATTACTGCTGTTTGGGAGTCTTCTTTTGGGTTGGGTGCTTGGGTGTTGTGTATTTTGGTATTGGATTCACCTGTGGAATGTGTAGGCTTCCTTCCCATCGTGCACTATTCGTCCTCTGCCCTCCGCTTCCTCCACCCCCCCATCACTGATGTTGTCAACTTACCAGCACTGTCATGCGCTGGGTATTGTTCGTAGGGGGGGTGGGGGTGCGGACATCAGAGGATGAATGAATGGGCCTCTCACATTGGGGTGGTTAGCCCTAGAAGACACCTGGGGCAAAATGGAGTCTGGAATGTGGTGCTCCATGTCTAGTCCCCATACCCAAGGGCACTGCCACTTGTGGTGGGCAAGTAGCCGGGATGGTCCTTGAAGCCCGTCCAACTCGAGCAGTGTTATGCAATGCCAGATCTATTAAGAATAAGACTGCAGTTATTGCAGATCTTGTTGGAACGTCTGATCTGCCTTGCACCCCAAGACCTGTCTGGATGAAAATGCTGGCCCCATATTGGATGCTGCAATTCATGCCGGGTACTCGGTGATACACCACTCGAGATTGGATCGTGGGGGGGGGGGTGGCGATCTGTTTCAAGACCAAGTTGGGTCTCACGAGTGTGCCAGCTGAGAAGACTGAATCAGTTGAGTGTACCGTGGTGGCAGGTATAGGTTGTAGGATAGCTCTCATCTACTGTCCACCTGGGGATGAGACACAATTTCTGCAGGAATAGCGGATTTCGTGGTTGACATGGCATTGGAGTCACCCAGACTGATGGTTCTGGGTGACTTCAAAGCCTGGGTCAATGACAAACTCTCACAATTTGGACAACACTTCCTCTAGCTGATGACATCTCTGGGCCTTACACAGTTTGTTACATCTACTACCCATAAACATGGTCACTCTCTTGATTTGGTCTTCCTCCTGGGGATTGAGGCCTCCGACTTGGAGGTGGAACCTGTCGGTTGGTCGGATCACTACACTGTGAGGTTCAACTTTTGTGCCCCCCTGCGAAGGCCTGCCCCTGTGGAGATGGTCAGTTACCACTCATTACGGGAAGTGAATCCTGAAGGCCTAGCAGCAGTGATTGACCTCTCGGAGTTTCCTGTGGCCAGCTCTAGTCCAGAGACTTTGGTCACGGCCTATAATAAGGCCATCTCTGTAGCTCTGGACTTGATTGCTCCTGTCCAGGTTCGTCCTCTCCCCCTTCACCCTTGGGCCCCTTGATTTGATGGGTCTTTGAGGGAGTTGCGGTGATTAGGACATAGGTTAGAACGGCGTTGGTGGAAATCCACCCTGGATGTGGACCATCTTAGAATGGTTGAGCATTATCAGACTTACCAATCAGTGATCTCCCATAAGAAGGCAGAATTCCAGTCCAGGAAGATTGCTGCCACTCAGAACCAACCAGCTCAGCTCTTCTGAACTGTTGATAGGTTGCGTAACCCAACCTGTCTGCAGCTCCGAAAACCTTTTTTGCAAGTGGAGTGCGATGAACTTGCTCACTTTTTTGCGAATAAGGTGGCCGACATCAGGTTGGAAATCCTCATGATCCGCTCTGTGGGGGATGCTGTTGATCAGTGTTTGGTCACCTCACCTCTAGCTTCCTGGAATACCTTTGTCTTGCCTGAGTTCACGGATGTCATGCGGATTGTCCAGGGTATGCACCCTACATGCTGTAGTTTGGATCCAGGCCCAACTTCCCTGATTATGGGTTGTTGCTATACTATCGGCCCAGTCCTGGCACAGATAGTCAGGTGCTCCCTTGAATCAGATGCATTTCCAAGCTCCCCCGAAGGAGGCAGTGGTAACACCCCTCTTAAAGAAAGCTTCTTTGGACCCAGACTCTCTCGCCAACTACAGATCAATCTCAAATCTTCTCTTTATAGGGAAGGTGATTGAGAAAAGTAGTAGTGGTACAGCTGGAGGACCACTTGACCATCTATAACATCTACGAAC
This sequence comes from Neoceratodus forsteri, assembly GCA_016271365.2. Classification (NCBI taxonomy): domain Eukaryota; kingdom Metazoa; phylum Chordata; order Ceratodontiformes; family Ceratodontidae; genus Neoceratodus; species Neoceratodus forsteri. The sequence continues at coordinate 15,874,630 of CM028130.1, forward strand.
CTCTCCAGTCTGGTTTTCGAAAGAGGTACAGTACCAAGACTGCGCGCTGGTTCGGGTGCTCAATGATCTCCTGATGGCGAGAGATCGGAGAAGCCATTCTATCTTGTTGCTCCTTGATCTCTCTTCAGCTTTTGACACTGTGGATCATGGGGTACTGCTCGGGCATCTGTGGTCCATCTGTGGCCTGACAAGTACGGTCCTCAGGTGGTTTACATCTTTCCTTACTGGCAGAAGTCAGAGAGTGGTGTCTGGGATTTTTTCCTCTGACCCATTCTCTGTGCCATGTGGGGTACCTCAGGGTCCAGTGTTGCCCCCCCCATGTTATCTGCAGTGTATATGCTGCCCCTCCGAGACATTGTAAGATGGTATGGGCTGAGATTTCACTGCTATGCTGATGATACCCAGCTCTACCTGTCTTTTGCACCTGACCAGGACAGTGCTGTCTTGGTGTTTAATAACTGCCTTGCTGAAATCCAGGATTGGATGAATTCGAGCTGGTTAAAGTTGAATGCTGGAAAGACTGAGGTGATGGTAGTGGATCTGGGTCACCGGATAGAGGGGTTGTGGGCTGGTCAACCCTCTGGACTTTTTCTTGGGGGCTCCCAGATTCTTTCCTCTGAACGGGTGTGAGACCTGGGGGTAGTGCTTGATGACAGGCTGACTTTACGAGCTCAGGTGTCAGCGGTTGTCAAGTCTTCCTTTTACCATCTTAGGTATATTTCCAGGATCAAGCACCTTGCTCCGTCTGGGGATTTACCTATGTTGATCCACGCCTTTGTGACCTCACTGCCCTGGTTGATCGCGCCACTCGGCCGATGAGGGGTTGTTAGAGATTCTGAGGGTGAATGTGAAGTCATCTGGTTGTAGAATTTTTTTTTATGCAGCTCCCACCCTCTGGAATTCTCTACCTCGCCAGTTACGGGAGTGTGCAACTGTGGAGGAATTTAAGCAGGGTTTAAAGACTTACCTGTACAGGAAAGCTTTTATAAGCTAACTGAGATGATTAATTATAGAGGTATCTGATGTTAGTGTATGTATGTATTGATTATTTGATGTTGTATCCCTGTTTTTATTGTGAGGCGCCTTGGTATTGGAAAGACACCATACAAATACATTTTATTACTATTATTATTATTATTACTGCAACTCCCTGTACTTAGGGCTACCTGGGGTTGATATCCATTGCCTGCAGCTCATGCAGAATGCTGCAGCACAATTGTTGCCGGGGTCTTCTCGAGCCTCCCATATTACTTCTGTGCTGCGCAATCTGCACTGGCTGCCGATTCAGTGGCAGATCACCTTTAAAGTTGGTTTACTGACTTATGACTACATGGACTTTGCCCTGACTTCCTGTAAGAACTTCTTGTGCCCTATCACCCTGAATGACAGTTCCATTTGTTTGTCGAGGGATTGCAGGAGATTCCAAGAGTGTCTTTGAAATCTTCGGGGGCCCGTGCATTTATGTACGTGGCCCCAGCCCTTTAGAATTCTCTACCCCATCAGCTATGGGAGTGCACGACTGTGGGAGGTTTTAAACAGGCGTTGAAAACCTTTTTATGATGTCAGGCCTTTAGTGGCACTGAATAAGTATGACCCCTTAGACAGTTATTATTATTATTGTTGCGTTCGTTGATTTTACTATTGCTGTTTTATCTTTTTGTAAAGTGCCTTGATAGCTTGAAAGGCACTTATGTGAAATAAAGTTGTTATTATTATTAAATAAATAAAATAAATTTACTATAGTAAGCCCTTCCCATACTTCCCCTTCTATATGGCCTCTAAGGTATTGAGGACCCCTTTTTCGTAGTCAGATTTTAAATGTTTCTTTTTGTTCATCAGCCTTTTTCCTTTTAACATCAGTCTTATTTCCAAATAAGGATGTTTCTTAAAGAGGGGTAGCATGTTATAATGGCGGCTCAAATTGAGCAACTCAGTTTTGAGAAACTCAATTTGAACACCTGTTGAAGGGTAGCATGGGGGGATTATAGCACCAAATTAGGGAAAAAATGGAGAGGTAGCAGGAGGACAAAGGAACAGAAGAGAAGGGTTCAGGAAGGAGACAGTATGTGGGCTGTAGTGAGGCAGTATGCTGCTGAGCTGGTATTCTGGTGTGGTGGTGAGGGTGGTGGGCTACAGTGAGAGTGGTTCAGGACTGGGTAGGGATACTATTTTGTTTTATCATGTGCAGAATCAAATTTTTTTTGTTTAACATAGATATATTTTTGTTTTATTGTCACTGTTGTTGGGTTTGGTGGGGAGTGTACATCACTGTTTTGCTTTTCAGTGATGTACACTCGCTGAAACATAGATCGCTGGTTAGCGTTCACTGTTATGACATGGAACCGTAAAGAGGACATCGAGGGCCAGATATTCAAACATTTGCACCTGGCGCAAATCCATAGTGCTGGAATAGCGCTGGTTTTGCTCAAGGCTTTAATATTGAAAAGCCCTATTAGCGCCAGCGCAGTGTAATAGCACCATCGCTAATAGGTAATTGTATGCAGGGGCGTGGATAGAAGAGCCCCCATGAATGCCAGCAGCGCGGCATATTCAAATGTATAGTGCTGCACTACAGTCATTAGCGTGACCTGTAGCGCTGCGCTAGATACCGCCGGGAAAAAGATGGCGGTAATGAGGTGGTGCCCCCCCCATGATTCCTGACCCCCGTTCCGCATAAAATATAAGACCTATCACTGGTAGTCTAGTGGTCCCCCCCTTGCACAAATCCAGACCCCGTCTGCAAAATATTACATCCCTTTCCCGGTAGTCTAGTGGTCTCCTCCCCATGAATCCTGACCCAGTTTGCTTAATATAAAGCACTGTCCCTGGTAGTCTAGTGGTCCACCCTCCACACGAATCCCGACTCGGTTTTCTTAATATAAAGCACTGTCCCTGGTAGTCTACTGGTCCCCCCCTGCATGAACCCCGACCGGGTTTACTTATATAAAGCACTGTCCCTGTTAGTCGTGGTCCCCCCATACGAATCCCAGCAGTTTTCTAATATAAAGCACTGTCCTGGTAGTCTAGTGGTCCCCCTCCACCTGGCAGTGTTTCCCCATAGTCCAGGAACACTTTCACAACAGAGGCGGTGACTGGCTCAGCTCTCCTCTCACCACCATGGCGGCCGCCGACTGAGGTACAAATAGAGCTTTACGCTCAGTCGGCGGCAACACGTCGGTGGTGAGAGAGAAGAAACTGAAAGCCCAATCGCTCAAGTGTTCATGACTTAAAGGGCATCACTCCGGTGAGAGAACACTGACTACCAGGAACAAGTGCTACTAATAGAAAACCGGTCGGGATTCATGTCAGGAAGGACCACTAGACTACAAGAGACAGTGCTATATTAAGAAAACCGAGTCGGGATTCGTGTGGAGGGGGACCACCAGACTACCAGGGACATGCTATGTGTTAAGAAAACTGGGCTGGGATCTGCAAGTGGGGACCACCAGACTACCAGGACAGTGTTTTATATTAAGAAAACTGGGATTTGTGCGGGGGGGACCACTAGACTACAGGGATAGTGCTTTATATTAAGTAAACCGGTCGAGGATTTCGTGCGGGGGGGGGGACCACTAGACTGCCAGGAAAAGTGCTTTATATTAAGAAAACCGGGTCGGGATTCGTGAGTGGGGGGGGACCACTAGACTACCAGGGACAGTGCTTTATATTAAGAAAAGCAGGTTGGGATTCGTGCAGGAGGGGGACCACTAGACTACCAAGCATACCTCTCAACCTCCTGCCTCATAAATCAGGGACAAGGCTTAATAAAATCAGGGACAAAGGACCAATATCAGGGACACTTATTCAAAGCTGGCGATATCCACTCAGGAAGATGTTAGAATAAAGGGCTTGGCGTACAATGCATTATGTAAGGAAGAACTGGTCTGTAACTTTAATGTTTGACATTATTTTGTGCTTATAACCCCCACAGTCTGGTCATGGAAAGGCAATTTTTAGGAGGGACAGAGTAAAATTTTGAGGGAAAATCAGAGATGTCCCTGAAAATCAGGGACAGTTGAGAGGTATGCTACCAAGGACATGACTTTCCATTTGAATGTGAATGGGTCAGGACTGCACCAACTGTGCCTGGCAGCACATAGTTTCTGCTGCTTCCAGCCTGTACTTCTATTCCGACCAACAGGGGATGCTGTGTGTATGCCTTGGCTTGCAGCATCCAGCCTGTACTTCCATTCTGACCAATGGGGGAGCTTTGTGCTCCATGCAGTAGCACAGGGCAAACTGCTTGGTAATGTATGCTAAGCAGCACTTAATGAGATGCAAATATACCTGTTTGCCCATGGATTACCTAAGTAGCTCATTTGCATGGGAGCTTTGAATATAGCTCCCGTTTGCCCCTGGCTAATGTGTTATCACTGTGCAATCAGGTTAGCCCCAGGCAAACCTCACTTCAGCATAGCACAGTTCTGCAGTGTGTGGCTTACATTGTTGTTTGCAGTCATACCTCTCAACTGTCCCTGATTTTCAGGGACGTCCCTGATTTTACCTCAAACTCTTATTCTGTCCCTCCTAAACATTGTGTTTCTGTGGCCAAACAGTGGGGGTTGTAAGCATCAAATAATGTCAAACATTAATGTTACTGACATGTTCTTCCTTAGAAAATGCATTTTACACTGCACCACTTATCCTACCAGCTTCCTGAGTGGATATCATCAATTTTTAGGATGTGTCCCTGATTTTAAACCTTTGTCCCTGATGTTCTCAAGCTTTGTCCCTGGTTGATGAGGCAGGGAGTTGAGAGATGGATTAGCAGTAGCTGTGAAATATCTCTGTGCAATCACACAATGTTCTCCACCTACAACACTGGCTTGCTACAGAGTTTAATGAGCTGCAGCTGCAGTTTGCACTTCCCTGTTGCTATATTCAGTGCTGTCTTATTCCCGGGCTATTTTTGCCCTGCACTCCCAGACCAGTTTGCCCGGCTTCCTTAGACTGCTGTATTCAGCAGGATTAGCACCGGGCTATTTCCTTTTCAATATAGCTTGCTTTGTGCTCCAGGCTAAGTTTGCCAGCCGGGCAGTGCTAATTTAGCCCGGGCGGAGTTTTGAATATCTGGCTCCAAGTGTCTTATTTTGGATGCACAGTGAAAACCCAGTCATTCTGAGACATGTAACTTTCTTTGAGGACACTACATTTTTTAGAGCTTAAATGCGGTGTCATTCATATCTATCTGAAATTAATATATTATAGCAGCATCCAAACCACCTTTAATTGGATGTGCCAGATAAAACTTCTCTTGGGAAGGCAAGCTGTCCCACAGTGGCAGGACCGTATTTTACAGGGCCTGCTGGTAATGTAGGAAAAGCAAGCACTGCGGCAGAGCAAAGAGTAATGATTTAGCGATGCATATTAAAACAATGGGCAAAAGGGATGCCACAGGTTCAGTTTTACAGGGATAGATAAAATCATGTATCTGGTGCATGAGAGTGATGTTGAAAACATGATTTTAAAAAAGGAGACTTCTTGGATCTTCAAGTTGTGGGCAGCTAAAAGACTCCTGGGCTCAATGATAAAGTAGAGTTTACCTATATTTGTGCTAAATAGAGGTTTATGGAATATGTTTTGTGATTATTGGAGACTTTATGTACAGTGCACTCTCATCTTGTTGTACAATTGAATGCTTTGCAAGTGGGAACAGAAACGACCAGATGTACTGTAGTTTGTTCAGGAGTGCAGCTACATCCTGGGACTACAAAAAGGAAAAAAAAAAGAACTACAAAGGATGTTTGAAGAAAATTCAAGTCCTGATGTGATGGGATGATGTAGTCTCTAAAATTTGCATTTTATATGTCCATATGTACATATGTAGTGGTAGTCATACAAACATTTCCAGCACGTATTATACTATCTGTGGACGCTGGTTTTCAGTTCTACATCAACTGAGTGAAATACAATACAGTGCGGTAAAAAACAGAGTTGTAAAAATGCCACAGAGCAAAACCACACTTCTCAAAACCAGCAGAAACAAAACCAATGAAAACAAGGACACAAAATCATACTAAACACCATGCCGCCATGGATCACGATGGAAAACATAACAGTAGACTTGAGCAGATTTACTATTACAACACCATGCCGCCACAGACTGATACAGAAAGCATAACAGTGGACTCCAGCAGACTTGAACTTGTGCAGATTTACTATTACAACACCACATCACCATGGATCACCACAAAAAGCATCACAGTGGACTCGAGCAGACTTGAACTTGTGCAGATTTATTATTACAACACCACACTGCCATGGATCATCGTTCCAGTGCAACTTCAGGTGAAAGACGTAACAGTGGACTCATGCAGTTCAGGCACCTCCCCACTACAAGGTGTCAGACATGCCGTTTTGAATGCTGAGCTCTTCCATATTTCGACATGTTGACCACGCACTATTCAAGCTGCTTTTGTCCTTGTGGCATTGACATGATACTGTAGTTTTCTTTTAAAAGACATTTTAGGTAACCATATGTAAATCAGTTTTTAGATCACAGCTGACACTTTGGCTATAGTAAATTGCACTTTAATACTGGTCTCCAGTATTGCACTCTTCCATGTACAATTGCATGTGCTTTTTTATCTTGGCAATGTTTGACACTTTAAATTATCTGTTAGTTAATTATGCTAATATTAGCAATATTTAAAAATGTCTTGTGAGCATTAATTTAGCTGTGATCAAGTGCAAGTAAGCATTAAACATTGGCACTTAGCTGTTTTTGCACATACTGCTAACTGTAAGTACCTTGTGCTGCTTGTTTTAAAATGAATAAATTAATTGCTTTACACACCGTTTCTCAAGTCTGGTTCTTTGTGGTGAGGTGGTAGAGGGTGAATCCTTCCTTCTGGCAATATGCAGATGTAACTCAAATAGGCAGCCTGCCTCAAAAACAGAGTGTAGGTCATGTATGCCTTTTTAGTCATTAAATCTGTTCTTCTGGAGTCTCTATCAGGGGAGCTGATGAGAAATTAGCTTTTCCTTTCTCACATGCAGCTGCCTGAATAACTTCCTGAGGGCTAGGGTGAGTATAATGGGTCTCAAACTCCTCCCTGATTAACACACATCTTTTCTCAGTCCTCTTGTCTATGGCTCACAGGATGTAGGCATAGGGAGAACCTTTTGGTGGCATTTTGAAAAGCCTAATGAATGGGTTTGGACACTATCTTTTCATCCAGGTTACATCCAGCATATTCAATTTCAGTTTCATCTATGTCCCCTTCCAGCTCTGTAGATGAAAGGGGAATGCCAGCCATTTTGATTCATAAATGCAGCATAGGATGAATAGTGCTTATTCATCTGTGGGAAACCAAATTCTCCTTCCCAGTATTTGGGGGAAATTGTTTTTTCCTATTCTTCCTCTTTAAAGCTCTCCTCTGGAGGAATACTAGGCTGGTAGGTTTTTCAAAGCTTTGGATAGTTTTGAAAAATGGCCAAATGTGTTTAATGTCCTTTTACGGAGGGTGTATTTTTCTCTTTCACCAGTTTCTCTATTTGCTTCTTAGGCAAAAGTATGTCAAGGTTATTTTCTTTCTGCTTTCTTTTGCCAGCTGTATGCCTGACTAATGTTCAGAAAGGCTGTTTTGCCTTCAATGGCTGCCATTACAGGCATCAGAGAATTCCCAGCTTGGAGCCCTGTTCACCGGTTCATAGGTTTTGGTTACAAGTCCAATCAGCTACAAGAGCCATACATAGACTTGTCACTATTCAGTGGACATATTTCCATTTTCTTTCACCCAATATATTGATTGAGCAGTCGTTTGAAGGCTGCCATGGTACTGGCACCCACTACAGCTGATGTAAGTGAATTCCACACTTAAACTATTCTCTAGTTGTGCCATCTACCTCTTTTGGATGTTCTAGATTTCTTTCCTTGTAGTTGCCCTAGTTGACCCAGCCTTTTTTTTTTTTAACTCCGCACATTCCCAGAGCATCACATTTCAGAAGGCATTATAGACATAACACAGATCTCCTCTAATTCCTCGAGAAGACATTTGAGCATAAACCCAGATCTTGTAATCTGTATTGTTCTCTTTATTGAAGATGGCTTAGCAGTCTTTTGTGTCTCCATGGGTGCCAGAGCTGACTGCTGTTTAACAGAGGACGGATTGAAGGTTTTTTTTCTGTCTTCTTGGGTGCCAGAGATCACTGCGGAGAACAGCCATCCAAATTATCCTGCACTTTCTACCCTCAGTGGTATCTTCATGCTTTTATTGCTATTTACTGACAGAACTCTTCTGAAGGTGTTGTGGAAGTTGATGCACATGATGACTACAGTTTAGCTCCTCTTTTTTCTTCAAAATTGTTATTTTGGACCCAAACAAAGCAAAGATCCTTTGCCAGCCAAGTTCAAGTTCAAGTTTATTGCAGGAAAACTCCATTGAGCAAGCTCATTCACAAGGAGGTCCTGTGACATAAACACTTAAAGTACAAACACAGATAGGTAATAACAGTATATACATGAAATGCACGTTACATGATACAGGCTGGATATACATACAAGGGTACCACATAGGGTGACCGCAGGTGGTAAACATTGATATGAGACAGGGAAGCGACTTACAGGTTGCATACTGATAAATGAAACATGATGACTGGTGTGTGCAATACATATACAGTATTTTGGCAGCTAGAACAAACAACAGTCTACAACTGATATGGGGGGGGAGGAGTGATTTGATAGAGTAGCAGTGGAGCATAATCAAAGATTACACAATGGAAGAGTACACAATGGGGGGTGAGATACTAACAACAACAAAAATGGAAAGGGACCTGAGGGTAGTCATATCAGATGACCTAAAGATGGGCAAGCAATGTGAGAGGGCAGCAAGGAGGGCTGGGGGGATACTGGGATGCATAGGGAGAGGCATCACCAGTAGAAAACAGGAAGTTATTATCCCTCTGCACAGACAGCTGGGGAGACCCCATCTGGAGTACTGTGTGCAGTTCTGGAGACCCAATCTCCGCAAAGACATAGATAGGATGGAAGCTGTCCAGAGGAGAGAAACTAAATGGTGCAGGGTCTGCACCCGGAAGACATATGAAGAGAGACTTAAGGAGCTTAATATGTATAGCCTCGAGGAAAGGAGGGAGAGGGGGGACATGATAGAAACTTTGAAGTACCTCAAGGGAATCAACAAAGGCCAAGAGGTAGTATCTTTCAAAAAGAAGTGTGCAAGAACAAGAGGCACAATTTGAAGATAGAGGGGTGGCTCAGAGGTAATTTAAGGAAGTATTTTTTCGCAGAGAGGGTTGTGGATGCATGGAACAGCCTTCCGGAGGAGGCTGTGGAGTCAAAATCAGTGGTGGAATTCAATCATGTATGGGACAGTCATAAGGCAATTCTGGGGTGTGGGGGTAGGAAGAAGTAGGCTGCTGGTTAACTAGGATCTGCAGCTTATCCAGTAGGTAGGGAAATGGGCAGACTGGGTGGGCCAAGTGGTCCTTATCTGCCGTCAAATTCTATGTTTCTATGTTTCTATGTTTCTATGTAAGCCAGGAGTAGAAGGGGAAGGGAAAGCAGTTAATATGACAAATCAATTATACCTTACCAGTGGATAAATATGGCACACATGAGGAAGGAAGAGACTTAATGACAGTTACAGGTGTCTTTTATTTTGGCTGAACTTAGCGATTTGTAGAAGTTTATTGAAACTGTGCTAGTTAGTTTCAATACAGTTTGTAATTGGTTCCAAATGGAGGGAAGGGCATATGCAATAACGTTTACCAAAAGTCCGCGTCCTTGATATGTCAAGCATAATAAAGTCAGATTTTCTTAACAAGTATGCACTATGTGAGATACTAATAAGAAGAAGAGATAAGCTTGGCAATTTCTGCAGGAGCAGTTTAAGGTCCATAGCCCAGCATGGAGCAGGCGATCTAGTAGTAAGGGATGTCAACCAACAGCTGCATATAAGTCACAGTGATGCGAATGGTAAGGGGAGTTGGTAATGAACAAGTAGCATGGTGATAAAGGATGTCTAGTTTACTTAGATTTGCAAGAGTGGTGGAGGAATAGATTACATCACCATAGTCGAGTAGGGGGAGAAAAGTGGCCTGTACAAGCTTGTTTCGAGTTTCAAGGGGGAAAAGGGGCCTATTTCTGTAGAAGAAACCTAACCTTGCTTTTAACTTTCTAGAGACATCTTTGACGTGGTCATTGAAAGATAATTTATTGTCGATCCAGATACCTAGATATTTAAATTTGGTTACAACTTCCAGAGGCTCGTTTAGCATCGTGACAATGAAGTCTTGGGCAAGGGTATTGGGGGGCATGAGACAGCACTGCTGGAGAATATCATCGCTTTAGTCTTCTTAGCATTGAGCAGAAGCTTTACCTTTATTAGATTATGCTCAAGTTGTGCGAAGTCCGCTTGAAGCACTCCCTTGACTTCAGATAACGATGAACCAAGTATACAACACAGTATCATCTGCAAAAAGGTGCAGATTGGGCGTGATAATGTTAGCATCTAAGTCATTAATGTACAGAGAAAACAAGATAGGGCCTAAGATGGATCCTTGGGGACTTCTCTTGCAACTGGCAAGGCAGCAGAAAAAAGCCTTCCCTTTACTTTTGGAATCTTCCAGTTAGGTAGCTAGAGAACCACTGGGTGGTATGGTATGTGGCACCCAACTTTGCAAGGCAATTGACTAATAGTTTGTGATCAACAGTATCAAAAGCTTTGCTGAGGTCCAAAAGACTGCACCAGTTACCTTCTTAGCATCTATAGCAGAGATCCAATCATTGGTTACTTTTGCTAGTGCAGTGATTGTGCTATGATTAGCCGGAAGCCAGATTGAGCTGGGTTAATGAGAGAAGGTTTCAAGTGAGATTTTAACTGAATATGGATCAGTTTTTCGAGACCTTTAGAAAGGATAGGCAATATGGAGATAGGCCTATAGTTGTTTACATCGCATGGGTCACCAGATTTAAGTAGAGGGAGGATATGTGCTGATTTCCAGCAGGACGGCACAGTAGCAGATGTAATGGAAAGATTGAAGATGTGGAGAATTGGGGCAATGAGATGGACGTAGCCTGACCTTAGGAAAAAGGGTTAAAAGCCATCCAAGCCAGTGCTTACAGGCTCTACGCTGTTTATACTCTGTAGGCTCTGCTTTCATTTTAGGCCTTCCTTTCATGCCAGTTTGATAAAAAATCACATGTAATACTTTGCAGTTGTTGTATTTAAGAAAAACGATAAACCATTTAAAAAAATGAAGTCTCATTTAAGTAAAATGACTTTACTTTTTGTATATTTTATGACCAAAGTCCCAATCCAGAACCTGGTGGAAAACTCAATTCTGCCAGTTTTGTGAACCATAACAGAACTGGTTAACCCACCTCCCCCTTCCAGAGGGGAGAGGGACAAGTAATGAGGGTAAGGGGCAGGCTGGATGTGCTGGTGGGTCATTTTCTGCCACCAAGTTTCTATGATTCTGCGATTCTTTATTTGTTGTGTTATATTCATATTGATTTATTTACATTGATTTTATTGTTGATGTAAAATTTGTTAAATGTTTACCTTATTCTGGATGTTAATAAAAACAGGCATTACATTGCTTACTAAGCTTACCATTTTAATACATAAACCAAACAAACAAAAATTTGAAAAAATAAAACTAATGCAAAGTATCAAATAAAATCATAAACTTTAGAAAAAGAAAGAACAGTAGTCCAAACTGATAAAACTTTGTCACTGGGACTGGAACAGAACTCCAGGGTGATTGATCACTTCAGCAGAGAAAGCCATATGCCATTAGAACACCAGGGGGAGTATGACTGCGTTGCAGAGTTTGGATTTCAACAATCTAAAGTTCTTTCACAGGAGCAGCACTTCGGTGCTGAACTGTTGCTATTTGTATGACATCATAAACTCTTTTTACTAGAATGTCATATATTTCATCATTAGTAATGTTTAGGATCTGCCACATCTGGGGGATGATTAACCCCATTCAGAACCCTGTCATAGGCTGTGGGCTAAAAGTGATCTTAAGTTTATATGCGGTCCCTCAGCTGTATCATAAGTATTGCTTTTTGCTTCTATTGTATAGCTCTTCTACTCATTCAACTTTATGTATGCCTTACTTGCAAAAAACAAGAAATGTGGTAGCCGTGTTAGTCCAGTCAACAATGTAAAGAAAAAAAACAACAAATATGTTGGGGGTGATATCATATGCCTAGCTAAAATTTTAAATATAATTCTAACAGGAAGCATCCAAGAAGAAACCTTTTCATAAAATAAGGCAGAGCAAAATAAAGATTGTGTTTTATTAATTAAGCCTCATCTTATCAATAATAATCAATTCAAAATGATTTATAATGTTGATTTTTAAATATTGTATTTACGGTATATTTCACTTGTATTTATCCATCTGGGATGCAAAGTTTCATTTTCAGAGGGTCCCTGCTTCTAATCAGGGATTATAGCAGGAAGGACTGAAGCAAAGGGAGGCAGATACATTTGTCCATGACTGTACAGTGTGCAAATGGCTAGGGGTGAGATCTAAATTAGGGATCTACTTGAAAGTTAAAGGGGGTACAGTATGTTGGTCGGCAAATGTTGATAATACTGGGCCCACATGGTTGGCAGCTAACCTGTTGAATATAAGGAAACAGCTACAAAGACCAAGCAGGCAGTCGTATAGACAACCAACTCTCTCATGTATGAAACCTTGTGCAATGGATAGGGATGTGAAATAATCAGTAAGAGAAATCAACACTACAGCATCTTGACTTAGAACACCTTGCTGATGGAGTCAAAAATGCAGGAGAACCAAATGATATTTGGCATAAATCGTTGGACCCAGAAAGAGACATCTATAATCATGTTGGTCTGAGTCCAGCTTCACCTTTGAAATTATTCTTTTGACAAAGAGAATATGACCAAAAATATTTTGCTTTGTTAAACGACTAAAGGCATTGAGTGTCAGGTCATGGAAGCTACAGCCCAGCAAGCTGATGGCATTGTGCTTTATAACTTTGCTTAACAGGAGCCCTATTCATGAGTGGCACAATGGATCAGGTCTATGAATGTCATGGCAATAATTCTTTGTCCCTTTAACGCCTAGTAAAATGTAACATGCTTTATAAAATCCAATATGCCATACATGTTGCATGGTATTTTAAAAAAGCAGCCACATTCAGTTGTAAAGTCCACGTGTAGCTGTCATACAAAAACCTCTCACAGTGAGTACTCTGGGGCTTCTGAAAACTCTCTCAGAGACACAGGTGACTGCTTAAAAGCTGTACTTGAGTGACACTCAGTTCATTGGGTTTGACTGCTACACTGCCCAGTGTCACTGAGCGGCTCTCTTCAGCACATTACATGACGCTCTCAAAGAGCTGCAAGGATCGCATGATGTTGTCATCCTAGAAGAAAAAACAGAATGTTAATAATTATCTAGTCATTAGCATAGAGGACTCTGTGACATTATTATTTTTTGATTTATGGTTAATAGACTGAAAATGAAAATGCTATGCAGTGCACTAAGCCCCTATTGGAACATATTTTTATATCAAATATAATTAATTTCTAATTATTTTGCTTGTATATGAACCAAACCTATTAAGAACATATCATGTTTTTAAAATAAAAGAGTATTTTCATCACTATACTCTAGTAGAAGTAAATTATTATTAAATCAATATATTAAAACTGTAATCAATAACCCACAACATGGAGTATGGTTCTAGAGAATTACTGCATGCACCATTTAAACTGGAAGGCATGCGCTAATGGTTGAGTGGCTATCAATACAAAAGGGAAGTGCATTAATTCCTAAGAAACCAGCGTCTGGAGTGGGTTATTGCATATATAAAATGGAAAAAAAGTTTATTTTTTTCATCCATACTTTGTGTGTCTCATCCCTCAATCTCAATGGCTCCCCCTCAATCTTATCGTTAACCTATCTGGTGGCCTTACTTGTTATCCCTCACTAAGGGTGATCTGCCACTTGGGGTCGTACTGATCCTGTGGAGCAAACCGAGTAGTCTGGATCTTTTTCCCTCATGATTTTCTTCCCTGGACGTCAGCATGCAATGATGTGGCATGTCTGTCAATATTCCATCCTTTCTGACTGTTCCCACCATTGCTTCCACCCAGACTCCTCCAGATAGCAATCATGCAGTGTGATACAGTATCCCCCTAACAGAAGAGAGCAGTCCATAGAACACTCAATCCTCCCTCAACTGTCGAACCCATGATTGACTCAAGTCTGTTCTCGAATGCAGGTCTCTGGTGTGGCAGGCAGCAAGGTGTCCAATGCCTCAGGCAACCATGCCACTGGGCCAGCACTAGTTTTTTTCCTTAATGGAAATGGTTTAATTTCCTTTTAGTTAGGTTTTTGCTAGGTAGAATATGTGACTTCAGTAAGAAATGCTTCAGTTCCTTTGAATGTACCCTGGAAGTGCATTTTATTTGAAGAAATCAATGCCCTGTTGTTGGTTTCTGCGTTTAAAAAGTGAAAAGGTTTCTATTTTAATGGAAAGGGTTTTTTTTTCTTTATTCGGTTAGATTGCTGCTAGGTAGATTAGAACACCTTAGTTAGGAACTGTGGGCCCGATTCTAGAAAAGTTACATCTGGCGTAACAGCACTTGCACCAAGTAGAATGGCGCATGTAGCAACTTACGCCAGCAGTTGCAACAAGCACTATTCTACAAAGTGGCCTGCAACATGTCGCAGGCAACATGCACCAAACAGTTGTTATGCTGGCAGTTGTGCCATAAACCCCCTGCGACATGGCACTAGGTGGTTTACAGCAGCAGTTGTGCCCCATTCCAGAAGGGCAGCAACAAAGTCCCAAATGTCGGGATTCTACAAGAATCCCTGGAGGATAACCGTCTCGGACGCCCCCCGGGGGTCCTGTAGACCCACCTGCAGTCATACCACAGTTGTCCTCCCCCTCTATGCCCAGCATACCCCAGTGGGTGCCCCACAGGGCTACCCACACTTATTGCCCAAAATGTATATATAATGCCCCACAGGACTACCCACTGCAACTGCCCCAAGGTGTACACATAATGCCCCACGGGGCTTCCCACACCCCAAGCCCCCCAAAACTCCTGTTGTGCATTGCCCCACAAGGTGGCACTGTCATCCCCCAACCCGTGCCCCCACCCCAAGTCATCAGCCATGAATTGGCAAATACCCTTCCCTGGCAGCCTAGTAGCCCCCCCAGCTGTGCAAGCCCACCCAGCACCCCCACCCATCCCCAGCCAGCGACTGGCATAGCCACCTCTCATCACCATGGCCAGCCACCGACTGGAGTTCAGTATGGCGCGAACTGTAATGTGCTCAGATATTAATTTCTGGCGTGTCTTTTCAGTAGCTCATATTTAACTAATTGGCAACTGGCCATGATGGTAGTGGTTATGCCAGTCGTTAACTGAAGATGAGTGAAGAAATGCTGGGTGAGCTAACATAATAACTGGATAGAGAGGCCACTAAACTGCTCAGGCAAATATTGCTGCATTTGCAACCGACTTGGGGTCTGAGGCTGCGGGAGAAGATGACGAATGCTGACCTGGGGCATATCTCAATAGAGTTTGGGGGCTGAAAGTAAGGAAGCCCTGACTTGCTACTAGAGACATTGGGGACATGAGGTTAAGGCCAGCCTGCAGGCACATACTGGACTCTTCTGAGGGGGTCAGTTGGTGTGGGCAACTGTGCGGAGCAGTGATTGATGGGTTTGGGGTCAGTTGGGGTGGCAGCCCTGCGGGGCAGTGACTGATGGGTTCGGGGGGCAGGGGGTGTGGGCAGCCATGCGGGGAGCCTACTGTGACATGCTGGGCATGGGAGGGCCCTTTCGACCTGCGTTGCGGCATGAGGCATGCTCTCCAGGTGTGCTCTCTGTTCGGCATAGCTGGCCACATGTCGCAAATCACAGGGCTTAGCTGTGGTGACCCTGCCCCTTCTAGAATAGGGTGCAGGATCACATTACAGTTGCATGTGGTGCAAGTTGCATTTGGCGTTGACTTGCGCCACCCTTCTAGAATCGGGCCCTGTGTGTATACCAAAAACTAATTAATAGTCAGGTGATCATTTCAGACCAATGAAGCTGCTAGGATTCTGAAGTCCATTTTATAAATCAATATACTGAATGTACCTTATTAGCATATTGGTATAGTAGAAATATATTTACACTATATCAATGTAATGGAAGTGAATTTTTATTACACCAATATTTTACAAGGGTGTTTTCACTATAACAATGTACTTAAAGTGCATTATTTGTATATAGACATACACTTTTACTATATAGATGTAGAAGAAATATCTTTACATTACATTAATGTAGTAGAAATGCATTATTTATTACACCATTATATTAAACATGTTACACTGTATCAATATAGTGTACGGAAAGTGCATAAGTTTGTTGTTATAGAAGAAGAATATTTATTTTATATATCAGTATAACGGAAGCACATTGGGATGCTATGCACGAAGTGGGTGGGGGTGTGCGGAAAAGTCATGTACCCCACCCACAGTCCTACGCATCCATGGACAGTTGCACCCATACCAGCATTCATCAATGCCAGCCACCTGTCCGCAGTTCCTCCCCCCCAGAATGCAGAACTCCTCAGGGCAGCTGGGGGTGGAGTCACAAACCCAGGTGGGCATCCAGTGGGATGCCCCTCCCGTGTCCCACAGTATATCCCTCGCATAGTGAGGCGTGGGTCCGGGGTAGTACATACCCGATGGCAGACACCTGGACCTGGGCAACCAGAGGCGGGCTGTGTGTCCCCCTCCACCTGGCCCCACCACCACCTCCCCTTGCCTCTAGTACATGCCAGTCGGTGCCAGACACTCGCCCGACTGGTGGTCTCAGCCTGCATCACTTCCCAGTGGGCCATGGTGGCATGGGGGGCTTGCCATGTTCTGTCTCTGGATTACTTGACATGAATTTATCTACAATACTCCATACAATGCATGCAGTGGAATGTATGCAGCCGACACTGTACCAATAGCAAAAGATGGATATTCCCAGGATATGGCCATGTAAGTACAACAGGACTGTGCAGTGATGGAACATGGGTCTGAGGGGTCAGTGCTTGTTATGAGTCTCATACCAATGACTCATGCTATGGTCTGTCATGCACATCAAATTAAAATTAGTTGAACAGTATATCTAACTATGGTACCAACTACTGGGGTCCACTTTGGAAATGCAGAGGACTGTAATGTCTAGGGGTGCAGATGGATACCCACCACCAGTTTGTTATCCACATTGCACATGAACTAACTGGGACACAGTTAGTCGGGGCATGCAGAGAATTATGGCAGGGTCTACCCCAGCATGCCCCGTGCCACCCTCCACACTCATGAGGCCAGCACTAATGCGGTTTAGTGCATATCACGCAGTGCTGACACACCCCTGGAATGCCCACAGCATGGTGCAGTCAACGGTCATGAGGGATCGGGTGCAGTGGGTCTGCACATCCCCCTTGTGCATTCTGCGGAGGGGGGGCGCAATGGGTGTGGGTTGGCTACGTGCCCAAGTTACACGGCGCTTGGCCCCTCCATGCATAGCGCCCATTGTTAGTAGATCAATCTAGGATAAGTATATTTACACTATGTCTATCCCTTACCTGTGTGAAACAGCTCACTGATTTGGCCTGTACAACTTCCTCCCACAACTTGTTACACTTGTCCACCACTTTTTCATTGAAAAAGTGCACGTGGCTCTCCCTTTTGAATCTCCACCCTGCAATATTCATCAAGTTCTGCCTTGTCCCTGTATTTGAGCTCAAGAAGAAAAACACCTTGGCTCCCCCCGCCCATGTATCCCATGCAAGTACTTGTAGTTTTGTCACAGAATCCCCTTCCCTTTAATAATCACACTTCAGACTTTATTCTTTGGGTGCTCAGGTGGTTCTTTTATTGCCCAATCAATATTTTTATTACATTCCACCATTTCATGACATCATCACATTTGATACAGCTTTGTCTGCCAATTTATTCATATTCTCCCCTAAATGTTATTTATATTCACCACAAAATGTTAACAAACACTTCATCTCCTTCTTATTCTCTTATATACTTTCCATTTTCGTACCGTTCTTCTTCACCACTATAGTCGGATGCACACCCAGTCTGCACCCCAGCCCTCTGGATGCAAACCCCAAGGTAGCAATAAACAGAAGGGGGATCCTCTTGAGGCAGCCCTTTTTAACCCGTTTTCCTCTTTGTTCTCCCTCCATCCAATCAGTTGCCTTCCCCTTTGGAGTCAACTATCTCGATTTCCCAGCACCACTTATTTTCCTTTCCCTCTCTTCCTTCCCCCTCCCCTCCCCCCAATTAACAGCCCACTCCACTCCACTCTCTCAGGCTCATTAACCTACTACAGGTTAGGAGCCTCTGGCAATAGATGCTGCCTTTTAATAGGCAGCCCATTTTATTTATATAGAATATTTATACTGGGTCATAGACAGAAGAAGGCATATTGCCCATTGAGTCTGTCTACCCGCATCAGTGGATGCACTACTCCCTTTTGCTGAGCAGATATTTCAGAGCTAATGGACTCCTCTCCTACCCACTCCAGTAACTAGAGGCATACCCCAGGAATCTATGCTTGGACCCCTGTTATTTACAATATATATCAAATCCCTTAGTGACAATATTCACAACTCCAGACTCCAGTTTCCTGTGGTTGATACTGCCCTGTACACTTCAAAACCCTCTCTGGCTGACGCTGTAACTGAATTCCAAACAGATTTTAAATGGAGTGCAACCTGATAAGATACTAATTACAGTTAAATGCCAAGAAAACTAAAATTATATATTTTTTACCTCTGCATCTCCCTTCTTTTCATTTACAGGCCTCACTGGCATCTATCATAATCAGCTTCATGTCATAACAGTGATCGCGGAATAGTAATCACTGTTAAGGTGAGTTTACATATCGAAAAAGAATTTTGGCGATGCACACTCATGGCAAGGATGAAGAGGGTGCCTGAGACCTGTCGGTGTTTTTTTTTAATGCAAGGGGCTTCGACCCCAACACCCCCCCAGTAATGGATTCTCAACTAGAGGGAGGTAAATGTCGCGGGTGTGTGAAAAACTTGGAAAATACAAAGTCGCCCTCCGACAAAAAACCAAAAAAACTTGCTGAACCCGAACCTTCTACCTCCCAAATGACCACCCACCCACCACACCACACTAGCAGTCTAGCAGTCTAGCTCGGCAGCTGCCCGCCACATCCCTTCCCACATACCTTGCCCACCCCAGTATCTGCTCGCCACCTTGCCAGGTAGCCCTGTACACAGGCGCTGTGATTAAGTCACCCTTTTTGTAAACCCTCAAGTCATGGCCACCCTGTACACAGTATACCATCATAACCTTATTAGGAGACTCGATAGAGCTGGTTGACCAGTTCAACTACCTCAGGGTATGGTTAGATATCAAATTATCCTTCTCATGTCACATTAAATCCCTCACTATGAAGCTGAAAATACGTCTCGGCTTTTTCTACGGAAACAAATCCCTTTTTCCATTAGACATTAGGAAAAGACTTGTCCAAACCACCTTTCACCAGCTACTTGACTATGCAGATATGATTTATAATAGTACCACAGCAACAAACCTTCAAATGCTGGACACACTATTTCACCGTGTATTCCGGTTCATAACCAACACACCCTCTAGAAGCCATCACTGTGCCCTCTCCTCGGCGGTAGGCTGGACATCGCTGGCTGCAAGAAAGACACTCCACTCTAGTATCTGGGCTCTTAAAGCCCTCCAGAACAAAGTTCTCTCCTATATCACCTCCCTATTACACCGATATAACTGCACCTATGCTCTTAGAATAAATGTACAGTATGCATTTTATTTAAAGTGCCCAAATTCCGTACACTGTATGGCAAAGCTGCGTTTAGTCATGTTATCCTGTCCACTTGGAATAAACTCTATGCAATACAAAAACTTCCTGAACCGATTTCCTTGAACACATTCAAAACTATGGCCAACAAAGCGCTTGCTGAAAGTTGCCATTGCCAAAAATAGCAAGCAGTCCTCCTAGTAGAAAACCCCTACAACCCTTACAGCACTTGACTATAAACTCTTTCATGTCCCCTCATTTCTACCTTCCTGCCTGCTAGCACAACTCCCCTCTTTCTCCCTTCTTGCCTGTTAACTCTGCTTGTTTAGCGCTGCATAAAAGTTAATTTATCTCAACTCTTACTGTACATTATTTACATGTGTCAAAACCAAACAGAATTCATGTACTGCAGCAGTGTTGTACTGTACTATATGTACCTCAGCTGTGTTGTACTGACTATATGCTATTGTATTATTGTAACACTTTTGTGTACTTGTACCAAGATGTCCTACTAGGACCTCCTTGTAAATGAGCATGCTCAGTGGAGTTTTCCTGCAAACAAACTTGAAACTTGAAGCTGTTTATCTAGTTTGCTTCTCAAACCTTCTATATTCTCACTATGTATTATAATCTGTGGTAAACTGTTCCATAGTCTTCTCACTCTTACTGAAAAGGTATGTATTCTCCCATTTCTTGTTGTGTATTCTAACTTGATTTGTTGCCTATGACCTAAGATCGAAGGTTTTGCTCTGAACTTTAATGCCCGCTTCTGTTCTTAGTTCATTATCGTTCATTATTTTGAACATCATCATCAGATCAGGTCTCCTCTAATTCACCTATCTTCAAGGCTATAGAACCCTAAATGATAAATGAATCAATGAATCAGTCAATCAAGTTTATTTTATACTGGAAAAGTATGTGAGCAAAAATGCCTGTTTTCACAAATGTCCAGTTTTAAAAATGGATACAAAGCCATAAGATAACTATATTCATAGTACAAAGTATATACACGAATTTGGTAGTATTATAAACAATGGAAGAGGCTAACAGTCATAATCAAAAGTTACAGACAAGCTTGCATAAAAACACAGTGAGTACAAGCAGTCAGACATACAGAAATTCTACAGTAGACAATGGGAAGAAAGGAGCCGGATACAGAATAAATGGCTGTTCAGAGACTACAGAAGTGAGCTGGCTACAAGAATAGTAATGAACAAAGTAAAGCTCCTCATATAGCACCTTACAAAATGTAACAGGCGTATGGAGTTAGGAGAAAGGGGGAGTAGGGGAGGGAGGCAGAGATCCTAAGTGCTAGACCCTTGTTAGTTTCCCGGTGCCCTTGATTATGTGCCAAATGGTCACTTTGATGCATAAATATGTTGGTAAAGTTGCCCCCCATTGACTATAAAGAAGCTTGTCTCCACACTCTCCCTGGGTTCATGACATAATTTGGCTGACCGCGGGGGAAGAGAGGGGTGGATCTATGAGCCAGGAAGTAAAAGTGACCCATTGAAGAAAAGTATTGGAAATTTTGGGCCACATAAACAGCAACAGCATTTTGGGTGTTAAGGCACCAAACTAAGTGGTGCAAATCACATTTGATTTAACCTGGTGAGTCTCTTTAAGCTCCATTAATAATCTAGGGTGCAAAATATCAGGTCCTGGAGTTTTGTATGAATTTAACAGTAATATTAATTTTGAAACCTCTGAGGTGCTAAAGATGTGTTGACTTGAGGGTTCAATGGTGTGCTTAATTGTCTTGTCTCACTGATGTGCCCTAATTAAACACTGAAAAGAAGTACTTGATGAAATTGTTTGCCATGTCTACTCATGCTTAAATGTCTTCACTCCTATCGTTTTGGCCCTATAATGGTGTCTTTTGCTCTTTTATTGTTTATATAGGCATAAAAGCTTTTACCATTGCCTTTGGTGTGAGAAATTCTAAATACTGATTTTTGTCTTTCTACTTTAATTTTTTTCAATTTTTTTACTCTAACGTGTAGTTTGACACAGTATAGTCATTTACTGCACGTTACTTTTCATTGCTTAGAATGCCCTTTTCTACTTTGTTGATCTGTTTCTGAAGTTTTTTTGTGTACAACACATTGGTATTTTTCTTTTTTTATTGTATATACTCCTATTTGGAACATAAGCATTTCCAATTCAATTAACTTGTTTTTAAGGAGGGTCCACATCTCTTCCACCCTTTTGTTTTGGAACAGTTTCTGCCAATCCCACTTCTTTAGTTCTTTTTTAATCTTAACAAAGTTAGCTTTGCTATAGTTTTTAGTTAATGTTTTCCCTAAGTCCTTTCTTGTCATATATGTAATAGTGAATTTGATTATATTGTGATCACTGTTGCCTAAAGTTTTTTTGTGGTGATTTTTTTAACTATTTCAAGTATGTTAGTAATTATGAGGCCTAATATATTTTCATCCCTTGTTGCCTTGTGAACTAATTGTTGTAGACCTGCGTCCAAGCAGTCTATAATAAACTGGTTCTCTATGTTAACTTTAGGTTTCGTATACAACTATGCTATAGGTCTCCCATTATAATAGCATTATTCTTCTTGGCCATTGATTCTATCTCTTGATTACTGTGTAAATCCTCACTACCTGATGTGTTAGGTGGCCTATAGTATACCCCCAATTGCAGTTTTTTGTTGTAATTTGTGTTAACTTGGATATACAAGGATTCATGGTTTGTATTGGTCTGAGTGTCTCTTTGTTCTGAACTATCCTTGTTGTTTTTAAAGGGACACTGCCACCCATTTTCACATCATATTATTTTTAGTTGAAAACTTGCATTTTACGATTGCTTATGTTCTCTAAAATTCATTGGTGTTGATGGTTGTTCTGTTTGTGTCCTATCTTAGTAGAACTGTAATGCATGCTAGTAGTAAAATTTTACCCAACCTTTGTTTCCCCCCAAATCGTTGATCTACTCTTCTTGTATATTTCCTGAATATTAGGAACACCTCAAAACAGTGAAGTTACTTATGATGCTATAGTCTCCTCTCCACGCTTTGCATCATAGGAGACTAGATTCTGTTGTGGTGTTCCCAAGTCCAGGAAAGATGACGCGGGTGTTGATCAAGGAATGTAAACAAACATGTTTTTGTGTGGTAACACCAGAATAGTGATCAGTCTGTTTTTCACTTTTAAAAAGGAATCAGAATCAAACTACCAGCTACATCAGCAATCGAAAGAATGAAACCAGTCATTTAATGTGTTTTTCAAACTGAAGACACTTTCAGGCCTAAGGGGGCTGACAGTGTCCCTTTAACATATAATGCAACCCTTCCCCCTTTTTTCCAGCTTGACCTCAAAGCGTAATTTGTATCCTTGTATGTTCCTATTCCAAAGTGAATTATTGTCCCACCATGTCTCAGTTACTGCACATATATCTATATTCTCCTTTAGCAAGGTTACTTGCTTTATATTTGTATACAATCTATTATATCTCCTGTTCATTTTGTATTGCAGAAGATTTTAAGAAAAAGTAATATTGAAAAAAGATGAGTGACAAACAAGAAGTAACAGCTACCCAGCCTTTAGCTCCCATTCTAATACATTCTGAACCAAAATGAGCAAGGCAAGTATGACATATATGCATTTATGTTGAGAAACACTTCAACACCTATAAAATATAATTTCTCCCCTCAGCATGACAAAGATTGGGTGGTTGGCTTTCATGAAGTGTAGGCAGTTCCTCCATCCCAGGATTAATATATACTTCACAAGAACATCAGGGAGATGCAATGGCAGTATAATATGCTGACCACTGGGAGGTACTGTAGACTATATTGATGCAGTGTCAGTACATTTATCATGCTGACCACTGGGAGGTAGTATTGACCTAATGATGCATTGGCAGTACAGCATGTTGACCCCTGGGAGGCAGTGTCAACTCTAGTAATGCAGTGGCAGACCAGGATGCTGACCACTGGGAGGCAGTGTTGACTCTAGTGATTCAGTGTCAGTACATCATGCTGACCATGAGAAGGTAACAGCAACCCTAGTGATGCAGTGATAATAAATCATGCTGACCACTGGGAGGTACTTTTTGACTTTGGTGATGCAGTAGTGGTACATCATGCTGATCACTGGGAGGTAGTGTAGACCCAAGTGATGCACTGACACTACAACATGCTGACCACTGGGAGGTAGTGTAGACCCCAAGTGATGCACCGACATTACAGCATGCTGACCACTGGGAGGTAGTGTAGACCTAAGTGATGCAGGGTTAGTACATCCATCATGATACCACCATGCTGACCATGAAGAGGCAATATCAACCCTAGTGATGCAGTGGTAATACAGCATGCTGACCACTGGGAGGTAGTGTAGCCCCTAATAATGCAATGTCAGTACATCATGCTGACCACAAGGAGGTAATATCAACCATAGTGATGCAGTGGTGGTATATCATGCTGACCACTGGGAGGTACTTTTGACTTTGGTGATGCAGTGGTGGTATATCATGCTGATCACTGGGAGGTAGTGTAGACCCACATGTCGCATTGACACTACATTATGCTGATGACTGGGAGGTAGTGCAGACACTAGTGATGCAGTGGCAGTATATCATGCTGATAAGTGATTAGTGGTACATCATGCCGACTACTGGGAGGTGGGGTTCACATACAGAACCTGGGATCCCATGATGTTGCTGAGGTTCTGCTTTGGGGGTTATTTTGCTGCTAAATCTCAGGAAGGTTCTGGGTTTTGTAACAGTTTCAGGTAATGTCTGCATTATGTAACAGATTTCAGGTAGTTGAGTTCAAATTGCTGTGTTCTCTTTCACCTACCTTCAGTTGCTGAGTTTCTGCTAAGAGGGTTATTTTGCTGCTAAACTTCAGGAAGGTTCTGGGTTTTGTAACAGTTTTAGGTAATTTCTGTGTTATGTAACATATTTCAGGTAATTGAGTTCAAATTGCTGTGTTCTCTTTCACATGCCTTCAGTTGCTGAAGTTTTGCTTTGGGGGTTATTTTGCTGATAAACTTCAGGAAGGTTCTGGGTTTGGTAACAGTTTCAGGCAATTTCTGTGCTATGTAGCATATTTCAGGTAATTGAGCACTGGTGCAGGGACTAGAAGAACAACAAAGTGGCATGCTAGTGAAGGTGGCAATGGGGGGGAATTAGGGCTGCAGGGAAGGGGTTGGTGGCAGGGGGTGGGGGACTGGTACAGGGGGCAGAGGGATGGCAGACAAACCAGGATGGGAAGAATAGTGAATTGCAATGGTTGTGGGGTGGCTAGCTGGATGGGTACATTATGGAAGATGGGGGGTGTCCCATTTGTCACAGGGTGAGGGGTCTGGAGGTAGAGGTAAATTGGCTAGAAGGGGAGTTAGCGAGGATTGGGGGAATAAGGGAGATCAATGGAACAGGAAGGCCACCTCCTTGGAGATCCAGGGGTGCAGAAACAGTGGAATAAAAGAGGATAGTGAACTGGGTAAAATATTTGACAAGCAGTTAGGGATAGTATGAGGGGAGACAAAGTCTGAAATAATGATGGCTTTGATTGTTTTTTGTTTGTTTGTCATAACCATATCATGTTTTTGTTACATTGCTGTATTTAGCTAATTGTTATGATTTCTTTTGGACGTGGAAACTTTGTAAATGAGTCTCTGACTCAAAGGTATGTAAAATTCCAAGACTGCAGTAAGTAAATAGATAGATAGATAGATGGATAGATGGATGGATAGATGGATAGATAGATAGATAGATAGATAGATAGATAGATGGATAGATGGATAGATGGATAGATAAATAAATAAATAAGCAAACAGTAGAAGCCCAGGGTCAGGTAATAGTTTTACAGTGCTGGCTTTAATGGTGGATAATGAGGGAGATGCTCAGGGTCAGAAGGAAAAGGGGTCAGTGAAAGCCCATGGGGTAACAGTCAAGCAGAAGAGGGGGACAGTGGTATGGGTAGTAAGGGAAATAGGTATGGGGTAAAGGGGAGAGCAAGGGGGATAAGGTAGAGGAGGCGAAGGGAAGAATGGGTACAGCAAGAAAGAGAAGGAGGATGATGATGATGCTGGGAGAGGATTGGGGTGGGGGTAATAGGGGAAAGGGTGGGACTAGGGTAGAGGCTAGGGACATAGCAGAAGGGACAGATCAACAAGCAGGGGTGGGGGACATAGCATGTGAGAAGAGGGCAGGGTCTTATTGCTAGGAGACTCAATTTTAAAAGGGGTTAGATGGGGAAGTAAAGGGCATAGTCTAATATGGGTCAAATCAGTACCTGGATTAACAACAGATAGGGCAGGACAGTCTTTTCTCCAGTGTTTAAGAAGAGGAAGGGAGAAACCACATGTAGTGGTGCACCTGGGTACAAATAACTTGGGGGGTGTAATACGGTCGAGTTGGTAAGGGAGAGGTTCGAGGAACTGGGGAAGTTGTGTGAGGAGGCAGGGAGATCAGTGATCTTCTCAGAAGTGCTCCCAGTACCAAGGGCAAGCACAGCGAGGAAAGTAAGCATAGAGGAGTCCAACTCTTGGCTAGGAGAATGGTGTCTAACCAAAGGGTATGGGCTAGTGGGAGGCTAAAGTAACATCTGGGACAACAGTGACCTATTTGCAGAGGACAGATTACATCTGAGTAAGGTGGGGGGGTTGAAACAGAGGCTGGGGGAATACATAGCAAATAGCAACTAAGTTGGATTTAAACTAGGTGTGAGGGGAAGCAAGTGTGTAGCAGGTATGCAGGACCACCGGGGAGGTGAGCCAAACGAGCTTACTCCCCAAGCTATCAGGGATGGTACCAGGGTAGAGTCATGGGGGGTTAAGGATGGGGATAAAAGGGTTAAGATAGGGAAGGGAACATGTTGGAGTGCTGTCTCCCTAAATGCAAGAAGCCTGGGGAACAAATCAGCTGAGTTACAGGCTCTCTTGGCAGTGGGGATAGTGGACATTGCGGCCATGACAGAGCCTTGGGCCACCCAATACTAAGACTGGAATCTGATGATCCCAGGGTATAGGATATACAGAAAGGATAGGAGCAAGGGAAAAGGGGGGGGTGGCTATTTAAGTAAAGACAGGGATAAGGTGTGCAAGGGAAGAAGGGGGGGAGGAGGCTAGAACAGAGGCAATATGGATGCAATTCCAAGATTTGAAAAGTAGGACACTGAGGATGGGAATTGCATACAGGCCACCAACTCAAGCAGAGGACTTGGACAGGGAGTTAGCAGAGCAGATTATGAGGGTCAGTGGGAAAGGGAACACCGTGATTGTGAGGGGACTTCAGTCTACCAGGAGTGGATTGGAGCACCCCAGCCACCTTGAATGCAAGGGAGCAAGTGCTCCTGGAAGCATTCCAGAACAGCTTCCTGACACAGATGGTTAATGAGCCAAATCGGTTGGATAAAACTCTGGATCTAGTACTGTCTAAAGGGGAGACTGTAAGGGAGCTGGGGTGGAGGACACACTGGCTGGGAGTGACCACCACTCAGTGTGGTTTACACTCAGCATGGGCAAGGAAGCTGTAAGTACAGGAACCAGGGTGGTTGACTTCAGACATGCTGGCTTTAGCAAGATGGGGGAAATTTTGGAAAGGCACCTGGCAGGAATTAATTAGGGCTAATGAGGGCTACTGGGTCATGCACCAAGACACAGAGTAAGAAGGGTAGGGCTAAGAAGCCAAGCTGATTGAATCAGGGTGGTCTTGGGGTATGAGGGAAAAAAGGCAGCATTTAGGCAGTTCAAAAAATCCAGTAAGGGGGAAGACAGGGAAATGTATTTGAAGAAGTCCAAGGAGGTAACCAGACTAATCAGGTTGGCCAAGGCTTCCAGAGAACTGAGGTTGGTACAGGGCATCAAGGACA
The DNA here is from genome assembly GCA_016271365.2 of Neoceratodus forsteri. NCBI lineage: Eukaryota > Metazoa > Chordata > Ceratodontiformes > Ceratodontidae > Neoceratodus > Neoceratodus forsteri. The sequence continues at coordinate 15,902,280 of CM028130.1, forward strand.
GGGAAAAGGACTTCTTCAGGTACATCAGGGAGAGAAGGAACTGCAAGGGCCAGATAGTGAGGATTAGGAAGGACGGGAGTGGGTGAAGAAAGAGGCTGAGAAGGCAGAAGCATTAAATGAGTACTTCTGTTCTGTGTTCATGAAGCAGAAGAGCAGGCAGCTACCTCAGGGGATGGGAAAGCTGGGCAAGGGGCTGAGATTGGGTGAAAGATAAGGTAATTACAGAGGCAGGGTGCTGGAGAGTCTGAAGGCACTGAGGGTGGATAAGGCACCAGAACTAGACGGCATTCACCCCAGGGTGCTGAAAGAACTGGCAGAGGTCTTGGTGGTGCCATTGGTGGACCTGTTCAGTACTTCCATGGACACAGGATGCGTACTACAAAATAGGATGGCTCACATGGTGCCCCTCCACAAAAGTGGCCCAAAGGATGAATTAGGCAATTACAGACCAGTAAGCCTCACATCCATTGTAGGAAAACTAATGGAGGCAATCCTGAAAGAGAGGATGGTGACCTTTTTGGAGGACAGTGGACTCCAGGACAGTCGGCAGCATTGGTTCGTCTCAGACAGATCCTGCCAGACCAACCTAGTTGAGTATGTTCGTATGAGGGAGCGGGAGATGGGAGGGAGGGCATATGGGGGGGGCAGCTGCAGTCTAATGGACTGGAGTGCTGTACACTCGAGCAGACTAGATAGACCAAATGGCCTGTATCTGTTGTCAATTTCATATGTTCGTATTACTATTAGGTGACAAGGGAACAGGATAAGGACTATGCAGTAGATATCCTGTATTTGGACTTCAGCAAGGCGTTTGATTCTGTGCCTCATGGGAGGTTGGGGAAAAGTTGGAATATGTAGGGGTGGAGACAATGATGGTAAACCGGATCGTGAACTGACTGAAGGGGAGGCAACAACAGGTGGTGGTGGTGGTGGTGGTGGGAGGGAACTCATCCCCAAGGGTTGTGATGAGCGGGTTTCCACAGGGCTTGGTAGTGGGCCCGGTGCTGTTTGGGATAGTCATAGCAGATGTCTCACATCGTATCAGGAGTAAGATAAGTCTGTTTGCTGATGATACCAAGATGGGGGCAGTGGTGGATGACATAGTAAGGTGTCAGGAGCTAGTGGATGACCTGACTAAACTCTAGGAGAGGTCAGAAAAATGGCAGTTGGGTTTCAATGTGAAGAAATGCAAGGTTCTGCATTTCAGAGAAAATAACCAGGGAGAAGCTACCAGCTGGGAGGGGTTCAGTTAGGTAACACCAAGGAGGAGAAAGATCTAGGGGAATTTATTACAGGGAATATGAACAACTCAGCTCAGTGCAGAAAGGTGGCAGCTGAGGCCAACAGGATGCTGGGGTGTATTATGAGAGGAATGTCATCCAGAAGTAGGGAGGTGATCCTGCCCCTGTACAGGTCACTAGTCAGACCACAAATGGAGTACTGCATGCAGTACTGGTGTCCATTTCTGAAGAAGGATATCAGATTACTAGAGGGGGGTACAGTGTAGGGTAACAAAGATGATCCAGGGATTGGAGGAGAAACCCTACTAGGACAGACTGAGTGAGTTAAATATGTACACCCTGGAAGAGAGGAGGGATCAGGGGGGATATGATCGAGACCTTTAAATACTTGAAGTGGATAAACAAGACAGGTGCAGAAGGGGTCTTTAAGTTGAGGAGGGGGAAGGACACAAGAGGGCATTGTCTCAGATTGGAGGGGGGATGATACAAGAGAGAGATGAGGAGACATTTTTTCACAGAGAAGGTTATGGCTAAATGGAATGCTCTGCCCGAGGAGGTGGGATACTGTAAGACAGTGATAAGTTTTAAAAGGGGATGGGACAGGATGAGAGGGGGACTGTGAGGGGGGAGGGGAGGGGGCAGCTGTAATGTAAGGGTGCTAGCTGCACATTTGAACAGACTTGGGAGACCATAAGGCCTGTTTCTGCTGACAGATTCATATGTGGCCCAATGAGGGCCAAGTGCATCACATAGTGGAGGCTTTCAGGTTCAGTGGAGGGAAAAGTGGGGTGCCTGATGTTCATGCATCACCTGGCAGGCCAACTAATTGATGGTCCTGGTATCAGCTATGAAGGCATTCACTTACCTGCCCTCCTATCTGGAGGAAAGGTGTGGCCTTGGTGGCCCTGACTGTTGAAATGGTAAACAGGTGAAAAGGGAGCTGACAAATGAAAAATGACTAGAGGCAGTAACACCTAATGTGTACAGTGCAGAGCTATGAGCCAGTTGATCCATGTTTTAATCTCAGCACAGCAATACTGATTCAGTGTGTGATGTTAGGTGAGCCACTTAACTCCCCCACATTTTTGTTTCACCCTGCTACTAAAGAGGTTGAAGCAGAACCCCAATGAAAACAAGATATTGCACATCCACTGGGCTCCCCATCCTGGATACATAAATAACAAAAGATGAAAAAGAAAGTAGCAGTTGCAGTTGACATAGTATACTTACTTCCTGACATGATTCAAAAAACTCGTCAAAGGTAACAATACCATCTCTGTTTTTGTCCATTTTCTGTGAACATACAACAAGAAAACACCAATATTTTTATACATGATTTATCTACAGGTTTTTAAATTTCCTTTTTCAAGGTGTGTTTTTTTTGTTAACTCTGTTTCTGTCAATCATTGCTATTGTAATCAGAAGCTCCTTATGGCCTCCTATTAGTCCACTTCCAATCCAGAGTTACTCTATCTGTCATCCACAGGTCCAACTCCCTTTCTAAGCTTCCATGAGCTCATTTCCCCTCCTTCCATGCTGGGGCTTGGCTGATCAGGGCCAACCAGCCAGAACATAGTTCTAGGGAGCAAGGCAGTGAAGCATCCCCCATAAAGAGGGTGGATTATTTCCAGTGGACATGGGTGATGTGGGGTTGTCATCTGCCCAGAACCCCTCTCTTTTTCCCCATCACTTCAATACAATCGTCAGCAATGTTATCCAACATTTTTCAAATCCTGTGACATAAAATACATATGGACATCAAAAGAAAATAATTGGAAAGGTATTTAGTGCATCAGGTTCTTTCCCTTCCAACTCTGTGAACATAACCTTTTATTTATTGTCTCTGTAGGTACATACTTTAAGCAATAATGCTTGACAGGGTGTGGTTTTTGCTGGGATAATAGAATGCCTCAGGCAAGCTGAAGTACAAGGCCAAAGGCGGAGTGTTTTCTCTGCCAGAGAGGTGCCATTACCATAGTGCAAAGCACACCATGGAGTTCCTTACTGTGATTATGAAATAGGATTGGAAAAGAAAAAAAGAATTATATTTAAATAAGAACAAATGAGAAAAAAGAAGAAAAATAAAAAAGTAATCATATTGAGCAATTTGTCATTTTTCAGCTTGGCCAGTAGATGGCAGATGCTGCTTTAAAAAAATGCAAGTAAGTGAATAGAGGTGCACTGAAATATCTGTACCTGCTTGATGTAAGCAAGTCAGTGGAGTCACAGATCTTTTGGCAATACTATTGTGCTAGGATATCAGCACTAGCTTCCAAGATCCTCAGCCAATCAGATTTCTGAATTTAGTGAACCTGTTTCATAACTAGTCTTAGTGAACATGGATTGTTTCAGCTGATGCTACTTGAGAAGGTCATTCATTCCAAAAATCCACTACCCTTTCAAAGAAATAATATTTCCAAATATTACTTCTAAAGCGTCCTTTTTAATTGTCCCCCAATGTCCTCTAATCCAGTCTTGTTCATATATATGTTAAAACAGAGTGTTACAATAATGTATAGATTTGCTGGCATCCAAGAGTTGCTAACCTGATACTACTCTAACAAATCTGCTGCTGTCTCTGTCCACATGACTGTCTCGAAAAATTGGGGTTTCACTAAAACGAGGCTACTCTGGTATGTGGAAATTCAAATGAAGAAATAAATAGCTCTCAGATTTTTGTATATACATATTTGTAGGATTTATCATAACAGTTTGAGTTTTTGATATAGGCTGTGTCTTTTTTGTTATGTATCATTGCTTTCTGCTAATATTTTGTTTAACTACAGTACAGTTGTAGCCATCAAGTTGTCTGGATATTTACACATATTTCCCAATATTTTCAGAGATATTCTCTGGTGGCCCTACAGAAGTGCTGCAGGCAGGCCAGACTTTCTCTGCAGACGTCACAGAAATTTTAGGCAATATCTGGACATGTCATTCGCTGTAACTGCTCCTTCATGATGGAGGGTCATTTTCCTGAACTGATGATAATGCAGCACCGTACAGGGGCACCTTTGCAGACATGCAAGGCATACTAGAGGATGTCAAGCATTAGATTTGAAGCTGTGTTTGGGAGAAGCAGAAGATGGCGGACCTGTGAGTACACTGGAGGCTGTGGAGCAGCTCCACAACATAAACTATTTTGCCTGACTTATTTTAACCATGTATTCCATTGTTGCCTGTGAGTGATTCTGAAGATTAATTGCTCAGTCCTTGATATATACTGCACTTGGCAGAGCACAATTCTCTCTTTTATATATATTTTTTTTCACACAGATATTCGGAGTTTACTGCTCATTCCTAGTGGTTTAGAGAAAGAGAACAGAGTGGACGGATGCTGGTTGTCAGTGGTACAGAGCTTGAGGATGCAATGCATGGCTTGTATCGGGGGAGGTCTCAACTGAACCAGAGAGCACATGCCATCTATATGAACTGTGCACTTGAGGAGCGCTATCCCAGACCTAAAAAGGATTTTTAGTGAGCGAAGTTGGGTCATACTGTGACGTGGGGGCACTGGGTGGATCTGTGTGAACTGGGTGTTGGTTTCTTTATCTGGTCCCAGTGGTGAGAAATAATTAAGATTCATGAGAATTGATAAGAGAATCACTGAATAGACTGGAATTGTGTGAAAAAAGGAGATGAGTCCAGGAAGGGGGGGTTGAGAGAGGACTAAGTGTTCTTGTGGTTTGGCAAGGGTGGGTAGTAGAGACATAGGGTGATAGTTGCCTGTCTAACAGGGTGTCCTGTTATATTAATGGAAGGCAAGGCAAGGTCCTTAAGTGCCACCGCCCCCCCCCCTCAAATTTTCTTTTCTCTCTGTCCTGCCCTCTCATTCTTTTTCTGTCACTTTCCTTTTTCTTTTCTTTGCCAGGGTGGTCAACCTGATAAATATATAGCTTATCTGTACTATCCCCTTTTGCCCCATTTTTATTTGGTATGCACATGTCTAAAAAAATAGTTTAATAAAGTCCCTGAGTGATGAAAACGATATTTCTGTGCAGTACAGCACAGATCCAGTTGTGTAGATTATGAATGTTTCCTGCATTCCTTGGGGGATGGTAAAGAATGTCCCTATTGCCCGAAAACACTTTCTTGAAGGAAAGTAGGGGCATACAATGCTGGTGCTATGAAAGAATAAGCCCTTATAGTGCTAATTTGTTCCGAACACTCCTTTCTGCCACAGGTCACCGAGTGTGACCGACTGCTGCAGTGCGGAATAGGAAGGAGCCGAAGTCAAGTGAAAAGAAAGGAGCAGGTTGAGCTCCCTGGAAGCTTTGGAGCAGAATAATGCTCTGAAGTGAACTTTGAGTTTGAAACCCTGCTGCAAGCTCATATTGTGGAGCGAAGAGATAGTGGTACGCACTGAAGCAGGGGAATGCCTCAGACAAGCGGTGAGACAAAGGTTGAAATTAAATAAAGAATTGCCTATAAACTCAGGCAATGGGGCAGAATGGTAAAAGCCCTAGTGTGTCCTACACTTGCATTGCCAACAGGTTAAATTGGTAGGACCGCCCAAAGATATTGTAACTGGGTTGTCCAAAGTACATAATAGGCCCAAGTGAAATGTCAAGCCGTCAACTGCAAATTTCCGCTGCCGGGAACCTTATTACTTGTTTAAATGTAGGGCAAGGCTTCTGTGTGTAGATAGGAAAGAGCCCTGCAAGAAAGCCCTGTAAGAAACTCTTAAGGAAAGGGGGAAAATACATTAGTATACCTGAAAAAGGTTATTACAAAGTGCTTAGAGAAGAAAGCTAAATGTTAAAATGTGCTGGGCAATAGGATGAAAGAAGATGAGGAGCGCACTCTCTATTTCTCTTCTTCCTGTTTGCCCAGACATTTTTCTCAATAAATAAAGCATACAGTTTCTTTAGTTTTAGTAAGAATGTATGGGAATAATTACCTGTTCTTTAGATCACTGTTTCCTATAGGGCTGGCTGCCCTCACAATGACTATTCTTACAGTTCCAATGTTGTGTGATGTCCTAAGGGGCAGGGGCTCAGAATGTTTAATGAGTCCCATTAGGCAAGAAAAAGGAGATATTTTAAGAAAGGCTACATGAAGACAAACTGGACCCAGGGTATGCTAACAAGTATGAATATAGCTATTGGAAGAGAGAGAGAGAATGTTATAGCCAGAATGAATAAGAATAAAATAAAGCCTAATATTTTTTATACCTCTGTCAGCTGACTATGATGTCACCATTTGGAAAGGCTATAAGCCCAGCCCTGAAAGGAGAAGGCAGATAGGTAGGCCAGTAGGTTGCTGGTCACCAGAGGAGAAGGAGGTGTGTCAGTATCCACACCAGGATATCATGAAATCACTGAGAAAAGAGTGATTACCTTAGATAGGTTTGAAGTTCTTTTGGTTTTAGGTGTGTTGTCTAACACCAAGTTAACTTTCATTTCTGTGCTTTCTGTAAATATTTTTGATCTGAGTTTGGATAAATAAAAATTATAAATGCACGTTTGCATTTATTTTATGCAACTGCCTCCTGCCTGAGTGTCTGTTTATTCCCACTCCATTACAGGCTGGAAAAGAGGGGTCTCCACCATTATGAAGGGGTATTACTGTGATGCTTCCAGGCATCTGGGACAGAAGCAAGAGAGAAGGAGAGGTTCAGAAGGGAGGAGAGTGAAAGACAGATGGTAGGGGCAGAAAGATGCAAGGGTTTAGGGCCCAGTCTATTTGGGCTTTTGCCCTTGAGGGGGTTAAGAGCCAGGAGGGCCTTAAGGGCATCGGAGAGGTAGATAGAGCAAAAGGCAAAAAGAGGGGTGGAAGAGGGCTTTAGAGAGGCAGTAAAAAAAATCCAAGAAAGCACTGCACTCCTTTGCATCAAATTAGAGGCTGATTCAAATTGCAATTCCAAACATGTTTATTTGGTAAATTCAAACACCTTAATACAGTGGAGCTGACTACTCCTTGCAGACGATCCCCTGTCCTTCAACCAAGGTGTGGTCCTCCTCAGGGGGTGGGTTCTGCTAGGGTTGCTTCCCATTTTATAGCCATTTAATTGACTCTAGGCATCCCCCTATAGTTAAATTTATTCAGGCACCTTGGTTTCCAAGTGGCTCTGGGATGGCTTGAACCTTTAACCTCACAATTACAACAATAATGTATAAAAAATCTATCAACTAAAAACTTATTAAGCAGATTGGGGGAATTTTCTAAGGTGGATCATAAATGGAAACCAAAAATGGCATATCATTTCACATAATCATTACATCTAATAGCAGTTTTTAAATCTCAGCCAATTTGCTATACAATTAAACCTTATGGTTCTTTACTACATATCTGGATTAACATTTATTACAAAGTTAATGCCTAGAGGTTCCAAGAATTCATTCTAATTTAATTTCATGTTTCAAATGCCTGATGCTGTGGATTCCATGTTCCACTGAAGCCTCCTTTTGGTATTTTTATTTATTCATTTAACTGTGTGCTTCTCTTTTGTGCCTCTTTAGGATGTATATCACCTGCAAGTAATAACAGAAGAAAAATTGGGAGTTTAGAGGGGATGGGAAAGCATCTATGTAGCAGTTGAAAAAGAAGAAGAGTAGCGGTTGGAAGGAGAGGGGGTGGTGAAAGTAAACAGGGTGTTAAGAGTCCCAAGGTGGAGTGAAGGTGATGGGGGGAGGGAGCAACTGGGGGGCCAAAGGGGAGTGGGACAGAGAAGGAAGGTAGGACAAAGGGAGGGAGGGAGGAGAGAGAAGAGAGAAGAATGAGAAAGGCAGTGGAGGGAGGGAGGCAATGGAGAACAAGAGAAGAAGGAGAAGTAGTAGGAATGGGGGCATGATTTTTAGGTGCACAGAAGGATTTTGAAATGATTGAGTAGCAGCGGAGAGAGGATAGGGGCTAGAAAGTTACTCAGAAAGGTTAGAGAACAAAAAGGAGCAAAAGAGGGAAGATTGGGGAGAGTCCTGTGGTTTGGAGAGCATAGGTAAATCACAATTAGTAGGTTAGGGGAGAGGGCAGTGGGGAGAGTTCAGTAGAAGGAGATGGCTAAGTAAAGCAAATGGTAGGATAAGGGAGATAGCAGTATAACAAGATACAGGCACAGCCTGGGGAGGAACCAATATAATTTAGCACTCTAAACCACCACAATGTTTATAGCTGGCTAGTAATCCCACAAGTAATATCCGAAGGAGTGCCCCGGGTATAAACACAATGTGCAACTGACAATTTGAAAAGGCAGGGCAAGCAGTTGAGAAGTATAGTTTCAACTATTGAACTGGACACTACAGACAGTGTAATAGAGAATAGAAAACTGCTGAAACAGTAGCCCCACAAGTAATATTTGGAGGCAGGAGGACCCGTAGTAAAATAAGATTTGAGACAGACACTAAAAAGACTGTGTGAGCAGTTTTGAGCAACTATGATACTGTAAGTAGCCTAACAGACAATGTAGTAGGAGAGAGAATAACAATTGACTCAGTCTGATTGGGGGTTTGGCAGTCGCTAGCCTAGGAATGCTGAGAGAGGTGTGCTGCTAATTGTAGAGTGGCAGGGATAATCAGCTGAGTGAGGTGGATTGAAACTCTGGGGGATAGGGGACAACAGGACAATTGGGTGAATGCGCTTGAGAGAACTTTTTACTTAAAGAGCTAAAGTAACTTGGCAGGAAATTAACTAACGGGTAGGGTATGATTCCTTAACTAGGGATGTGGGAGTGGCTAGGGAAACAAATAAAATGTGATTGTTGAGTCTGGGTAGGTCTGGCGGTGGAGCAAAGTAAGCAGCAGTATGGAGCAATCATCTGCAGTGTGCAGGCAAAACATCCAGGAATTACAATGTCTTCAAGGTTTCAAATGCCAAAAGCAGCATGGTCATAGCACCTGTAAGAGCCTGCAGGAATCAGTGCCACCACCTGGGTGGGGTGGGAGGATGGAGACGGTGCCCTCATGACCCCTTCTGATGCAGGAGTGAAGATTCAGTGGCAGACTCTGCAAGAGCCTGCAGGAATCAGTGCCAGATGCTTGGGAGGGGAGGGTTGGAGACAGTGTCCCATGACCTCTTCTGATGCAGGAGGGAAGACTTAGTGGCAGACTCTGTAAGAACCTGCAGGAATCAGTGTCGGAGGCTTGGGGGGGATGGTTGGAGATGATGCCCTCACGACCCCTTTTGATGCAGGAATGAAGCTTCAGAGTTCATTAGTTGATTTTGTGTCTGTTAGCTTGCATTGTTTTGTCACCAGTATGACTTGGGACATTCGGTAAACGAGACCTGCTTCTCATAGAACTCATCTTGTATTTAATGCAACTTTTAAATACAATAAATGAAAGTGCTGCTATACCTTTATTCTATGCAACTTTTAATTAAAATAAAATAAAATGAAAAGTGCTGCTATAGGGCCCCATGCAATCCAAAAACAAATGGTAATGTTGTTCTTAAAAGAGCTTTGACAAAAAGGGAAATGGTCCAGGTTATTCTGTCATAATAGGTTTTCTTTTTGTGTATTTTGGGACTTTAAGGCTTTGCTTTTAGTATTTAGACATGCCCCCGATGTGTAACTAGGGTGTGAAATGATGTGACATACCTTCCATGATCATGATGTATAAGGTACTTGCACTGTTACACATACATAATCCTTTCACCAGGAGAATTTATAATGAAATATAAAAGCAATACACATACATTATACATATGTAATATTAATTCCTCTGGTATGTTTATATTATTAAAATCTGTTGTTAAAAATGAGTATATAGAGTAAATTGTGTTTATTCACCATATGTTTGCTGTGCTTTATCACCTCAGCAGACCTATCTTGGCCATCAAAATGTTAAATGAATAAATTATTTAAATAAAGAGGACTAGAATTTTGAATCTTCCTCTTCCAGGATTTTCACACATTATAGTAAAACAGCAGGGGCCTGATATTCAAAAGTCTGCAGGGCCCCAAATGGGTTTTCGCTTGCCCAGATTCGATTTTGCACCACAGCGCAATATTCAAAAGGGGCAGTTGTGCAGTCAAACAGGGTTAGCACCCCCACAAAAAATAATGTATGTGGGTGGCCAAAGGGTGGGTAGAGACAGAACATTCTTATGTGACCTCATTATTATCTAGGTGCATTTGACCGCACAAATGGATTAGCACAATCCTTTCTTACAGTGCAAACACTGCTGAACCAAACCCTGTCTTACTCCAGGCAACCCTAGGGGCTACCTGAGTTACTGAAGCAAACTGCCAAGATGACTGGTGGGAGAGCACACCTGCCCCTGGTGCCCAGTGGTCCCACCCCCTACTGAATGCCAGCCCACTGAAACAGAATGGTATTCTTGTTGGCCTGTGGTCCTCTCCACCCCAATTACCATTCTGCAAATGGAAAGGAAGTCCCTGCTGTCCAATGGTCCCCCGGTCCCCATTCTCTGAACCCATTCACAGAAGCATACTCCCTGGCATCCAGTGGTCCCCCGGTCCCCATTCTCTGAACCCATTCACATAAGCATACTCCCTGACATCCAGTGATCCCCCGGTCCTCATTCCCTGAACCCATTCACACAAGCATACTCCCTGGCATCCAGTGATCCCCCGGTCCTCATTCCCTGAACCCATTCACACAAGCATACTCCCTGGCATCCAGTGATCCCCCGGTCCTCATTCCCTGAACCCATTCACACAAGCATACTCCCTGGCATCCAGTGATCCCCCGGTCCCCATTCCCTGAACCCATTCACACAAGCATACTCCCTGGCATCCAGTGATCCCCCGGTCCCCATTCCCTGAACCCATTCACACAAGCATACTCCCGGCATCCAGTGATCCCCGGTCCCCATTCCCTGAACCCATTCACACAAGCATACTCCCTGGCATCCAGTGATCCCCCGGTCCCATTCCCTGAACCCATTCACACAAGCATACTCCCTGGCATCCAGTGATCCCGCCGTCCCCATTCCCTGAACCCATTCACACAAGCATACTCCCTGCATCCAGTGATCCCCCAGTCCCCATTCCGTGAACCCATTCACACAAGCATACTCCCTGGCATCCAGTGATCCCCCGGTCCTCATTCCCTGAACCCATTCACACAAGCATACTCCCTGGCATCCAGTGATCCCCCGGTCCTCATTCCCTGAACCCATTCACACAAGCATACTCCCTGGCATCCAGTGATCCCCCGGTCCCCATTCCCGAACCCATTCACACAAGCATACTCCCTGGCATCCAGTGATCCCCAGTCCCCATTCCCTGAACCCATTCACACAAGCATACTCCCTGGCATCCAGTGATCCCCAGTCCCCATTCCCTGAACCCATTCACACAAGCATACTCCCTGGCATCCAGTGATCCCCCGGTCCCCATTCCCTGAACCCTTTCACAGAAGCATACTCCCTGACATCCAGTGATCCCCCGGTCCCCATTCCCTGAACCCATTCACAGAAGCATACTCCCTGCATCCAGTGATCCCCCGGTCCCCATTCCTGAACCCATTCACAGAAGCATACTCCCTGGCATCCAGTGGTCCCCCGGTCCCCATTCCCTGAACCCATTCACAGAAGCATACTCCCTGGCATCCAGTGATCCCCCGGTCCCCATTCCCTGAACCCATTCACAGAAGCATACTCCCTGGCATCCAGTGATCCCCCGGTCCCCATTCCCTGAACCCATTCACAGAAGCATACTCCCTGACATCCAGTGATCCCCCGGTCCCCATTCCCTGAACCCATTCACAGAAACATACTCCCTGGCATCCAGTGATCCCCCGGTCCCCATTCCCTGAACCCATTCACACAAGCATACTCCCTGGCATCCAGTGGTCCCCCGGTCCCCATTCCCTGAACCCATTCACAGAAACATACTCCCTGGCATCCAGTGGTTCTCCGGTCCCCAATCCCTGAACCCATTCACACAAGCATACTCCCTGCATCCAGTGATCCCCCGGTCCCCATTCCCTGAACCCATTCACACAAGCATACTCTCTGGCATCCAGTGATCCCCCGGTCCCCATTCCCTGAACCCATTCACACAAGCATACTCTCTGGCATCCAGTGATCCCACGGTCCCCATTCCCTGAACCCATTCCCACAAGCATACTCCCTGGCATCCAGTGATCCCCCGGTCCCCATTCCGTGAACCCATTCCCACAAGCATACTCCCTGACATCCAGTGATCCCCCGGTCCCCATTCCCTGATCCCAATCACAGAAGCATACTCCCTGGCATCCAGTGGTCCCCCAATCCCCATTCCCTGAACCCATTCACAGAAGCATACTCCCTGGCATCCAGTGGTCCCCCAATCCGGCGGCTGCGCTATTTATGTCAAGGAATCTCTCCCCGTATTAGCCCTGCCCACTCCCATCTTTGACTCCAGGGCCCAGGCGCTTATGCTGAAACTAACCCCTGACCCTTTAAAGGGACCCCTTTATTTGACTACTGCATACGTGCCCTCCAGGGACCAAATGCAGGCCATTGCCTCTCTTACAGAATACCTTACCTCTCTACCTCCTACCGCTGATCAAATTCTGGTGGGTGACTTAAATGTCAACTGGCTCAGCCCCTCCTCCTCCTCTACCCGAGACTCCTTTTCTGCAATAGACCTAACGCAACTAGTTACCCACCCAACCAGGACTAACCCCAAGAGAGGCTCCAGTACCCTGCTTGATGTGGTACTCACCAACCGCCCTAATCGGATCCCCAATGTACAAGTCCTCCCAGACTCTCTCAGCGATCACTCCCCCATTCTATTCCACTGGTCAACCTCAGTCCCCAAACCCATAGCACAGTCCACATGCCGGCGGCGTCTAATACCTGGTGGACTGATAAAACTTAGGAACTTCTGTCCCAAAATGACTGGTCTCCTATACTGGCAACTCCTGACATCGACACAGCTCTCTCCTTCTTTACGCAAACTTTTAATAATGCCTGTGATATCTTTGCCCCAGTGTTGACCCCGCTTCTAAAAGGAAGAATGCCCCTGGGTTACCCAGCTTTGATCCACCAGCTCAAACATAGGGACAACCTATGGCACCGTGCCATTGAGACTGGCCGGCCCAATGACAGGCGGTTATATGCTGCCGCCAGAAAAAGTGCACTCGGGCCATCAGAAAAGGCTAAGTCTGAGCACCATCGGTCCTCACTCACTGCCTCATGGGGAATCCCAGAACCTTCTGGGATAACATTAAACAGTTAAATGGGAGTGCACACTCCCCCCACCCACCCAGATCAACATTAATGGTGTGATCTCCTCAGACCCAGCCCTCATAGCCAACCACCTCAACACCTCATTCACTGACCTTAGCCCTATCCTCCCTACAAATTGTTTTGACCCTCCTCCCCCAGCACCTGCCGTAAATCTTTCTCGCCCTTATTTTCTCCTCCGCCATGTTTCTGCCCAAGAACTTAGGCCGCACCTTGTCACTGCTCTCAAGAGTAATAGTACGGGCAGTGACACCCTGGATCCGTGTATCCTACGACTGGTCTTAGACACAGTCCTTACCCCGATCACATGCCTTATCAACCACTCTCTTTGCCTGGGGAAGGTTCCAACTGCCTGGAAAGTCGCCACTGTCACCCCTATCTTTAAAGGTGGTGATAGGACTGTGGCTGGAAACTATCGACCGATCTCCATTCTCTCTTCTCTCTCCAAGGCCTTGGAAAAAGTGGTGGCCTCTCAAATCTCTGACTACCTCTCCACCTACAATGTCCTTTGTCCTGAGCAACATGGCTTCCAAGCTGGCCACAGTACCAACACAGCCCTCCTAGAGTTCTCCAACTTTCTCTACTCCTCCTTAGACACTGGTTCTCTGGCTGGTGCTGTCTTCATTGACCTCTCAAAAGCTTTCAACACTGTCTCCCACCCCCTCCTTCTTGAAGCCCTTAGTCTCTCTGGTTTTGCTGCTGGGCCTATCTCCTGATGCACCAGTTATCTGTCTGACCACTCACAGCGTGTAAAAATTAATGGGACCTGCTCAGACATCTGTCCCATCTTTTCTGGGGTTCCCCAGGGCTCCATTCTGGGCCCCTTACTATTCTCCCTTTACCTTAACACCCTTCCACACTCTTGCTCGGGGAACATTCTATTGTACGCTGATTATGGAGTCATCTTTGCCTCAAGTCGTAACCCTATTGCCCTCCAGGACTCGCTGCAGAAGTCCTTCACTGAAGCCGAGGGCTGGTTCAGGAACATAGATTGGTGATAAATCTTAAAAAAACAAAAACTATGTTCTTCTCTCATCCCCAAAACAAGTCCTGCAACTTCAAACTCCTCATTCACTCTGGGTCCTCATTCCCACTCGAACAAGATTGCTCCTATAAATACCTAGGGATCCATTTGACCCCTCCCTCTCCTTCCATGGACACATCGCTGCCTAGCCACTGCCACTAATATCCAATTGGGCATCTTACGCCGGTATAAACACTGCCTCCCGGGCTCTTGAAATATGATCCAACTCCTCTATCCTGTCCCTAGTGGACTATGGACTGCCGTGTATGGTGCTGCTGATCAGACCGACTCCACAAAATTCGCACTACTCTGAATAAGGCCTGCAGGTTAATTACTGGAGCACCTAGGATGACACACACCTGTCTACTATATGCTAAAGTGCTGGTACTTGATCTCGACAAGCGCCTCAAATGTCTTACCTGTACCCTTACAAAAAAGACCCTCCTTGGGCTTTCCCCACCATGATTGACCACCACCATACGCCGCTCTGTCCCACTAGTTCATACTCGGACCTCTGGGAAAACCTATCTTGTTATCCCTAGAGCTAGGACCTCTCACGGCCAAAGAGCCTTCAGCTTTAGGGCCCCCTCCTGGTTCAACACACTGCCCCCCTCCATCTCTGAAGCTCCAACTATATCGTGCTTCAAAACTTCCTTATGTAACCACCTTTATTAACACCGATGCTGTAACTGCCGCTAGTCAAAGCCGTACTCAATACTTATGACAAAGCTTATTACTAAGCTGCTAAGGACAACATAACTCTGGAATTGTTTGCATCCATCCTACCTGTACCAGCTTGTTTGTATCTATGTCTTAATTTACTGTTATACCTATGTGTTGTACTGCTATACTGTGTATTTTGGTTTGTCTTACTGTGACAAGGTACCTTTGTAAATGAGCCTATGGCTCAAAGGTTTTCCAAACTGCTGTTTAAATAAAATAAAATAAAATAAAATAAAATCCCCATTCCCTGAACCCATTCACAGAAACATACTCCCTGGCATCCAGTGGTCCCCCGGTCCCCATTCCCTGAACCCATTCCCACAAGCATACTCCCTGGCATCCAGTGATCCCCCAGTCCCCATTCCTTGAACCCATTCACACAAGCATACTCCCTGGCATCCAGTGATCCCCCGGTCCCCATTCCCTGAACACATTCACAGAAGCATACTCCCTGGCATCCAGTGGTCCCCCGGTCCCCATTCCCTGAACACATTCCCACAAGCATACTCCCTGGCATCCAGTGATCCCCCAGTCCCCATTCCCTGAACCCATTCACAGAAGCATACTCCCTGGCATCCAGTGATCCCCCGGTCCCCATTCCCTGAAAACCATTCACAGAAGCATACTCCCTGGCATCCAGTGGTCCCCCGGTCCCCATTCCCTGAACCCATTCCCACAAGCATACTCCCTGGCATCCAGTGATCCCCCAGTCCCCATTCCCTGAACCCATTCCCACAAGCATACTCCCTGGCATCCAGTGATCCCCCGGTCCCCATTCCCTGAACCCATTCACAGAAGCATACTCTCTGGCATCCAGTGGTCCCCCGGTCCCCATTCCCTGAACCCATTCACAGAAACATACTCCCTGGCATCCAGTGGTCCCCCGGTCCCCATTCCTGAACCCATTCACACAAGCATACTCCTGGCATCCAGTGATCCCCTCGTCCCCATTCCCTGAACCCATTCACACAAGCATACTCCCTGACATCCAGTGATCCCCCGTCCCCATTCCTGAACCCATTCCACAAGCATACTCCCCGGCATCCAGTGATCCCCCAGTCCCCATTCCCTGAACCCATTCCCACAAGCATACTCCTCGGCATCCAGTGATCCCCCGGTCCCCATTCCCTGAACCCATTCCCACAAGCATACTCCCTGCATCCAGTGATCCCCCGGTCCCCATTCCCTGAACCCATTCCCACAAGCATACTCCCTGCATCCAGTGATCCCCCGGTCCCCATTCCCTGAACCCATTCACAGAAGCATACTCCCTGGCATCCAGTGATCCCCCGGTCCCCATTCCCTGAACCCATTCACAGAAGCATACTCCCTGGCATCCAGTGATCCCCAGTCCCCATTCCCTGAACCCATTCACAGAAGCATACTCCCTGGCATCCAGTGATCCCCCAGTCCCCATTCCCTGAACCCATTCACAGAAACATACTCCCTGGCATCCAGTGATCCCCCGGTCCCCATTCCCTGAACCCATTCACAGAAACATACTCCCTGGCATTCAGTGGTCTCCCGGTCCCCATTCCCTGAACCCATTCACAGAAGCATACTCCCTGGCATCCAGTGGTCCCCCGGGCCCCATTCCCTGAACCCATTCACAGAAGCATACTCCCTGGCATCCAGTGGTCCCCCGGTCCCCATTCCCTGAACCCATTCACAGAAGCATACTCCTGGCATCCAGTGGTCCCCCGGTCCCCATTCCCTGGACCCATTCACAGAAGCATACTCCCTGGCATCCAGTGGTCCCCCGGTCCCCATTCCCTGGACCCATTCACACAAACATACTCCCTGGCATCCAGTGATCCCCCGGTCCCATTCCCTGAACCCATTCACACAAGCATACTCCCTGGCATCCAGTGATCCCCCGGTCCCCATTCCCTGAACCCATTCACACAAGCATACTCCCTGGCATCCAGTGATCCCCCGGTCCCCATTCCCTGAACCCATTCACACAAGCATACTCCCTGGCATCCAGTGATCCCCCGGTCCCCATTCCCTGAACCCATTCACAGAAGCATACTCCCTGGCATCCAGTGATCCCTGGTCCCCATTCCCTGAACCCATTCACAGAAGCATACTCCCTGGCATCCAGTGGTTCCCCAGTCCCCATTTCCTGAACCCATTCACAGAAGCATACTCCCTGGCATCCAGTGGTTCCCCAGTCCCCATTCCCTGAACCCATTCACAGAAGCATACTCCCTGGCATCCAGTGGTCCCCCAGTCCCCATTCCTGAACCCATTCACAGAAGCATACTCCCTGGCATCCAGTGGTCCCCCAGTCCCCATTTCCTGAACCCATTCACAGAAGCATACTCCCTGGCATCCAGTGGTCCCCCAGTCCCCATTCCCTGAACCCATTCCCACAAGCATACTCCCTGTCATCCAGTGATGCCCCGGTCCCCATTCTCCAGACCCATTACATTAAACAGCCCCTCTGCGGCCAGTGGCCCCCTGTCTCTGATCCCCAGCCTCCTAATGAATATAAGATCCTGTCCTCTTCCTGGGATGATTGTCAGTAAGCTACGGTGCATGGCAAACAACCACCCAAAATATTCTCTGGTGTCTAGTGGTACCCTGCACCCTCCTATCACTATTCTTCTCAGTCTCTCCATAAACCCTGGTATCTAGAGCCCCCCGCCCCACCATGACATCGACCACTCATCCTGCTAACTCCTCCCTTCCCAGCTCATTGGTTATAGGAGTTCAGAAGTGATTTCAGGTTCTGCTCACCTCTTCGCCAGCCACAGAGGAATGTACATCCTATGTACTGTACAGGGCATGCATCCTCCATACTGTTCAGAGAATGCGTGCCCTGTATAGTACTTAGGAGGCATGCTCGCTGTGGCTTTGCATATGGTGGCTGGATGAAGAGGTGTGAGCAGGGCTGTGTAGGTCACTGTATGGGTTCCCATGGCACAACGAGTCAGGTAAGGGGGGGAGCTGGCAGGGTGGATAGTCTGTATTATGGTGGGTTGGGGGGCCACTAGATGCCATGGTTTACTTCATTGACAACAGTAGTACTAGTCCATGGGGGGGGGTTATGAGGACACATCAAGAATATTTTTTTCCCCCTGCACTGTAAAGTATACTAACAGCAAATGTACAAGGCTGGCTGTTGTGTGTTACAGGGCCAGGGATCAGTGGCTGGGGGAACCACTGGACACCAGAGAATATGTTTACCTAACAGGGCCAGGGCTTAGGGAATGGCAGGGACCACTGGACTCCAAAGACATCTTTTACACTTAATGGGCCAGGACCGGAGGGAGGGTTGGGACACTGGGCACCAGAGGGACTATACATGTCTAGTGACTGGCAATCTGACGGGGGACCACTAGGCACCAGAGATAACTTATTTGGCTTGGAGACAGCGATCAGAGGGAATGGGACCACTAGGCACCAGGGAATTCCATATCTCTATGGGACTGGGTGCTTGACGTGGGGGCAGCGCTGCACAAACATGCCATGCTTCCCATGGAAATGAGCCCATAACAGGTATGCAAATGGTGCCTTACCACCTTGCATACCTGCTGGCTCATTTGCATGTGTCCCCTTTGAAACGTGTGCCTAGCATGCTGGTAATACCGTACCTGGTGCCTCTATTCACTTCACCGCTGTACTCCATGTTGGGGCAGTGTCACTTGACTTAGCACTATACTGACATGCCTCTATATTAGGCAGATAGCACTGGAGTGCTATCTGACTGAATATAGCATCCCTGGACTCTTGGGGAAGGGCAAGGCACAGTGCAGAACTTTGCAATCCATTTTGCCCATTTTTGTATATCGGGCCTCAGGAGTCACAATTGTCATTGAGTTTAGGTGCCACACTGCATTATTGACATCGCTGTAGTATTGATGATTTTCAGTTTGTAATCAAGCATTACATACTCCCAGCACACTTTTTGTTTATTTTTAACATCTCATGAACAATACAGATTCATTTTAATCTAGAAGCCACATTTTTTTTCAATTGCAGTTACTCATATATAGAGTATGTGTCTGCATTTCACATTAACAGATAGCAAAACTTATTAGGTGAAAGTGAAACGCTTTTGTGAGAGGGCCCTGTGGTGTAGGCACTACATGATTATATTTTACCAAGTTTTGTACCTTGTAGTATTTGTATTCCTTTTACATTAACAGATAGCAAAACTCATCAGGTGCAAACAAAACTCTGTTAGAGGGCCCTGTGGTGAAAGCAGTACATGAATATATTTTAACAATGTATTTACCTTGTGATCTAAATTGAGATAAAAAAATAAACACTAACCACATTCTTTATTTAGACAGATCCAATTTCTGTAACTTGACCAAGTGAATGGTGTAAGCATTTGGTAGAGTCGTGTAATACATTCCAAACGTGGGTTGAAAAGTAAGAAGATACCTTTTGACCACTTTTAATTTTGTCCATGTGGGTATGGAGTACAGCATAAGACACCAGGCTGTGTGCTGAAATGAGCCTGTCTAACACAGGTGTCAGGCAGGATGGTAATTTTATTGGTAGCACCCTGAAGCAAAAACTGATAGAAGTTAGGGTGGCACCTGTGATCCAGGACCACCCCGTTAAAGATCTCAGTGCAGTACAACAATGCATTCAGTGCGTAGTGCTCAGTACACATCTAGCTAACGTATTCTAGGGATTTATTGTCACATTTGGCTTGGGTTGCGGTGGTCATTATTAGGGTTGTTGAGACAATCTGTTTTAAAAATGGATAAGATAATGGGTGCTGTTTAGGCTAATAGAATTTCAGGATCTTGGTCCTCAAAATCCGATTTATGAAAACCCCCTCAGATGTCAAATCGGACATAGAAAGATAGAAACATAGAATTTGACAGCAGATAAGGACCGCTTGTCCCACCTAGTCTGCCCATTTCCCTGCCTGATGGATAAGCTGCAGATTCCAGTTAACCAACAGCTTACTTCCTCCTACCCTCACCTAGAATTGCTTTCTGTCTGTCCCATGCATTCTTGAATTCTCCCACTGTTCTTGACTCCACAACCTCCTCAGGAAGGCTGTTCCATGCATCCACAACCCTCTCCATGAAAAAATACTTTCTAACATTACCTCAGAACCATCCCCTCTATCTTTAAATTCTGCCCCCTTGTTCTTGCACATCTCTTTTTTTGAAAGATGCTACCCTCTTGGACTTTGTTAATTACCTTGAGGTACTTGAAAGTTTCTATCATGTTCCCACTTTCCCTCCTTTCCTCGAGAGTATACATATTAAGCTGCTTTAGTCTCTCTCCATATGTCTTCTGGTGTAGACCCTGCACCATTTTGGTTGCCCTCCTCTGACTGTAGGATATCAGATCATCCAATATCCCATATCCTAAAATCTGGAATGTTCCTCCTCACAGTAACCACCCCCCAGAAAATGCATGCATCGCTCCCCAACCATGTTTTTTTATTAAATAACCCCCTACCCAAAACACCCACTAGCCCCATGTCCTTCCTCCCCATGACACCCAAATAAATGCTCAACAAAATCCATAGCATTACAGCCAGTCTGTCTGACTCTTTTTAATAAAGCAAATCCCCCCCACAACAGCGCTGAAAAATGAGTCTCTCTCAACCTAGTACAACCATGAGTCACTTTCAACCATTTTCTTTTATTAAATAATCCCTCCACACCCCACCCAACACACTTACTAGCCTCCACTTTCATTTCTTCCCCTTCCAAGGCAACCAAATTCTTATAAAGAAGAATGAGTCAGGTCCTGCAGTGCAGCAACTTGTATTCATCTTCAATCTAGTAGGAGTCAGAGCAGGTATGATGTCGATAGTGACACCTGACTGGCTGACAAGTGGTTAATCAGGTGTTACTATTAAGGAGATGTCATTATTCACTCATAAATAATACCTGCTCTGACTCCTACTAGAGTGAAGATGAGCACAAACTGTTTCACCGAGGGATCTAATTTGTTCTAAATTTATAAAGTATTTGGGTTCCATGAGGGGTGGAGGAGGGAAATGGGGGCTAGTAAATGTGCTGGGTTGGTGGGTTATTTAATAAACAAAAGGGCCAGGGACGGACTCGTGGGTTGTTCCAGGGTGGGGTGAAACTTATTCTTTAGCGCAGGTGGGGGAGTGGGCTTTCTTTATTTTAAAATGTCTGATGGACTGGTTGTGATGCTGCTGGTTTTATTGAACAGGTATTTGGGTGCCATGGGGGGAGGGATTACTTTGGGTTCCATGGTGGTTTGGGTTTGGGCGGAAGGTTATTTATTAACTGTAGGGAGGGGGAATACAATTTAGGATTGTAGGATAGTCGGCTATTAGGATATCCAAATTCGATATCCATTGCCATTGTAGGTTAGAATTGGATGTCAGATTCAGATACAGATCATCCTAACATCAAACTATACTAACTCAGATAATATTTGGGGGTATCTAGGCAAGCCTAATTATTATAGTGTAATCATCTGTAGCATTTTGTACAGTATCTCCTGGCTCTGAGGCATGCAAACTATCCATATTGTAGAGAGAAATAACATTCACGTACTTGGAAGAAAGCTTCTACATGCAGTTTGGGGGCGTCATCTTTTAGAACAGGGTAAGTGTACTTTCCCATCATGTCATAAATTGCCTTCACTATACTCATCATCTCCTATGATAAAGCAAGGGGTACAAAGTCAAATCATTTTCATCTCCACATCCTGCACTACTTCAATAATTGTACAGCTGCTGTCCCTTTAAGGGGAACAAATGATATGTGGGAGGTTCAATGTTCCATTAGAGTACTGCAGTATGTTTGATAAAGACAGAGAATGTTGGTTTTAAAAATGTAATACTGTATGTATGCTATTACATTTAAAAGGTTATCAGCTGCAATTAAATCCTGACTAAAAACAAATTCTGTATGTCTTTATAATGGATATTGCTATGTTGAAGAGAGCCTCAGATAGCAGAGGAGTAACTTTCAAATAATATAATGCCCTAACACAGTTTAGCTTATATTTCATATACTCCACCTGCTCTCATACTTTTTTACATTGGACAACCTGGGAAAATGGGCGATTCTGCAAGGGAGCTGGCCTGCACCCTTCTGGGAAGGGGGCTGCACTGCTTGTTGTTAAGTTTAAATGCTACTTTGATGAGCATTTAAACTAACTGGGTGGGAGGGAGTGGAAAAATCAAGGGAGACAGCACTTGCATCCCCCCTACCCCAGATGGCAGGAAGACAGAGGGGGAGATCCCAAGGGGTGACATAACCCCTCGGGCAGCATCACAGGAAGTCAGTGAAAGAGAAAAGGAAACAAGCAATTGTCAATGCCGAATGTTGATTGCATTGGTGTGCTGAGCTTGCTACTGGCCCTCTGTCACTCGCTCAGTCTGTGTCTCCCCATGCTGCAGGCTGCTGTTTTGTACTGGGCTCCTGCCTGCATTGGCACCTTGTTCTGCCCACTAAGAAATCTGCAGCTGTCCCAACAGAGCTCCGTTGAGGTGGCTCCCTCCCCCTCTCTCACTCGCTCATTCTGGTTCTCCTGGCACTGCAGGCTGCACTTTTGTACTGGGCTCCTGCCTCTGTTGTTGGCTTTTTCTGCCCACAAAGAAATCTGCAGCAGTCCCGACATAGGTCTGTTGAGCCTGCTGACTTCTCCTCTCTCACTCGTTCATTCCGGTTGTGTCGGCACTGCAGGCTGCCCATTTCTATTGGGCTCCTGCCTGCATTGCCGCCTTCGTCTGCCCACAAAGAAATTTGCAGCAGTTACAACAGAGCTCCATTGAACTCGCTCACTCCCACTCTCTCACTCACTCATTCTGGTTTCCCCGCCACTGAAGGCTGCCCTTTTGTACTGGGCCCCTGCGTGCATTGCTGTCTTTTTCTGCCCACATACAAATCTGCAGCAGTCCCAACAGAGCTCCTTTGAGCTCACTCACTCCCCTCCCTACCTCACTTGTTCTGTGTCTCTTGCTGCTGCAGGCTACCCTTTTGTACTGGGCCCCTGCCTGCATTGGTGACTTGGTCTGGCCAGAAAGAAATCTGAAGCAGCCCCGACACAGCTCCATTGAGCTTGCTCACTCCCCCTTTCTCACTCACTCATTCCGTTTCTGCCAGTGCTGCAAGCTGGCCTTTTGTACTGGGCTCCTGCCTGCATTGCCGCATTTTCTGCCCACAAAGAAATCCACAGCAGTCACAATACAGCTCTGTTGAGCTCACTCACTACCGTGCTGTCACTCACTCATTCTGTTTCTCTTGGTGCTGCAGGCTGCACTTGTGTACGGGGCTCCTGGCTGCGTTGGCATCTTTGTCTGTCCACAAAGAAATCTGCAGCTGTCCCGACAGAGCTCTGTTGAGGTCGCTTAATCTCCCTCTGTCACATGCTCATTCTGTTTGTCCTGGCGCTGCAATCAGCCCTTTTGTATAGGGCTCCTGCCTGCATTGGCACCTTTTTCTGCCCACAAAGAAATCTGCAGCAGTCCTGATAGAGCTCTGTTGAGCTCACTCAGTCCCTCTGTCTCACTCACTCGTACTGTTTCTCCCATCACTGCAGGCTGGCCTTTTCTACTGGGCCCCTTCCTGCTTTGACGCCTATGTCTGCCCACAAAGAAATCAGCAGCAGTCCTGACAGCGCTCCGGTGAGTTTGCTCACTCCCCCTCCCTCACTCGCTCTCTCGTTCTGTTTCTCCCAGTGCTGCAGGCGCTGCCCTTTTGTACTTGGCTCTTGCGCTGGGGCCTATTTCTGCCCACAAACAAATCCGCAGCAGTCCCGACAGAGCTCAGTTGAGCTCAGTCACTCCCCCCTCTCACTCGTTCGATCTTAATCTGTCCCAAACACTGATTTCCCACAGTGACCGTGCTTTTCTCCGGCAGGAGTGCAAAAACATATTTTAGCCAGGATGTGAAAAAAGACAGTTGTATTGTGCATAAGGAGGTGTGAAAAAGTGCCGCTGTTGAAAATGTGGTGTGAAAATATTACAAATGTGTGAAGGTACAAGGGTGCATGGAAACAGTTCAACGCACACTTGTAACACAGTCATGTTATAGAGTTTCGTCACCAAATTTTCAACATAGGGCTTTTAGGTTCTCTGCTCATGAACAGTGCCACTGTCATTTCTTAATCTGTCCCGGACACTGATTTCCCACAGTGACCACGTTATTCTGTGCTGCAACTGTGAAACCACATTTCAGTCAGGATGTGAAAAATGACAGCTGTACTGCTCATAAGGAGGTGTGAAAAAATGCCACTGTTGAAAATCTAGCATGACAATATTACAAATCTACAAAGTTACAAGGGTGTGTGGAAAGTGTGCAATGCACACTTGTAACACAGTCATTTGATGGGCTATCATCACCACATTTTCAACACAGGCATTTTAGGACCTCTGCTCATGAACAGTATCACTGTCATTTTCTTAATCTGTCCCAGACAGTGATTTCCCACAGCAACCCCTCTATTCTGCGCCAGAAGTGCTAAAACACATTTCAGCCAGGATAGGAAAAAATGACAGCTGCACTGTTCATAAGTAGGTGTGGGAAAATGGCAGATTGAAAATCTGGAGTGAAAATATTATAAATTCATGGTTACGAGTAGGCGGCAACTTGGCGCAACCTGACACTCGTGAATACAGTCATTTTACGGACTATCGTCACCAAATTTTCAACACAGCCATTTCAGGACCTCTACTCATGAACAATGTCACTGTCATTTTCTTAATCTGTCCCAAACACTGATTTCCCACAGCGACCGCGCTATTCTGCGCCAGAAGGGCGAAAACACATTTCTGCCAGGATGTGAACAATGACAGCTGTACTGTTCACAAGGAGGTGAGAAAAAATGCCAATGTTGAAAATCTGCTGTGAAAATATTGCAAATTCATGACGTTACGAGAGTGCATAGCAACTGTGCAGCTCACACTCATAAAACAGTAATTTTTTGGATTTTTCCACCAAATTAGCAACATAGGCTTTTTGAGAGCCAACCTCATGAACACTGGCACTGTCGTTTCATTAATCGGCCCCAAAAGATGATTCCGCGCAGTGACCGCGAAATCACCTTTCGGGGCTAATTAACGCCATGACAGTTCAAGAATTCATGAGGAGGGGTCCCAAAAACCCCATGTTGAAAATTTGGTGAAAAAAGTCCCAAAAATGCCCGCAATATGTACTAAAGTTGAAAAAAACCCTATTTATTACGTTATACAGCTTACCGGCATTTCCTCAGTTCGCAGTCGGCTTTGAAGATTGCAGACGTGTTCCTGGTCCGGAGGTAAGTATGGGGTGAGGGGGGTGTGAGGAGGCAGGGTGCACTGTGGGTGCATGTGGGTTGCGGGTGGGGGTCAGAGACACTACGAGGGACCGTTTCCTTTTTTGCAGGTAAAAAAAAAAAGCCAAAAGACTTCGCGGGACCATTTTTCCCTTTACAGGGGCATGTGGCACGCTGGGGTGGGCTCACAGCATGCCACCAATGGCTTTCTTTTTGGGGCAGCAGTAGCCGATGGGGATTGGGCACCCTGTGGCACAAGGGATTCATTATGCCTATGGGGATTGGGCACCCGTCCGGGCAGGAATAAAAGGGGGCATTACAGAATGTGGATGGGGAATGAGCTCCCCTGTCACCAGAAACAATGGGGCACCAGGCTGACAGGGCTTAGGGTCCCGTTATACATAAACAAGGTGGGGGGTTATATTTTTTGTGAACACGGCAGCAACCCACTGCCATGCTACTGAGAAAGTTGCCACAATATGTTGTTTGTGCTACGCGCAATCAACATAAAAAGGGTAAGGGACACAATTGGGAAGAGGAAGTAAGTGGATCAAAGGGTAAAAGGAAATCAGTAAGCAAAATTGTTGGATCTGTACAACTAGCAGGTGGTAGTATGGACAAGCAGGGAAGGAAACTACAGGGCATAGGGTGGGGGGTGAGAAGGAGTGGATCACCATGCGTGCCAACACCAGGAACCTCAGAAACAAAATCTGTAACCTAGAGGCCATCATGGCAGAGGATCACCTGCAACCTAGGAGTTCAGCACAGCCATGGAACACCCATACATGACAAAATGCTAACAGGCACAGCGATCACCAGTGAACAGTTCAGTGTATCCCCTGTCGCCACCCCACCCTCCCCCAAAAGCATTTTGGATCATCATCTTTCTGCACTGAAATCACTCCACAGAGTGTATAAAGTGGGAAGCCCACACATAATGTACAGCAAATTTGGCATGACACTTAACTGCTGGCTGGCATGAGGCGCTTTTACTACTGGATCAAGTTAGGCAATGTATGCAAGCTCCAGCTCATCCCTACCGTGCTGTCTCTTAGTACTGGGGTACAGTAAAAGGAAAACATAAAATAGGCACCCATCCACCTATACAAAACTTATAAGATTCATACATTGCACTGTTGTAAAGCATACTAAATCAATTTTTGCACCTTGCATACTTTGTATGTAATTCACAGACGCTTGGGCAGTTGCTAATCTCCTACCTCCTTGTTTATACATCCATCTTTATTGATGTCATAGAGATTAAAAGTCCATTTTAGTTTCTCGTGCACTGTTCCTCTGAGCAAAATTGAAAGAGCCATGACAAACTCCTGAAAATAGAAGAAAATTGATCAGTGAGTTGAGCAAACTGCAAATATCAGGAAGGGTATGGTGCACATATTTTGAGAGTCAGGTACTACACAAATCTGTTGAGTGTTTGGAGGTGTACATGTCGGGAGCAGTGCAGAGCATATGTCTCAGAAGGGGTATTGGACAAAATTCAGGAGCTGTATTAAGTTAAAATCCTGGGGGGTGTATTAGACTGAATTTTGGGAGATGATTGGAGTGCAAATTTAAGGAGAGGTGTGGGTCTGCAGGGTATGAATTTTGAGAGGGGTCCAAGGTAAAGATCCTGAGAGGAGTTGAGAGTAAAAATCTTTGGAAGGGGTACAAAACTACATTTTGATAGGTGTGCACAAAACCAATATTTTGGGAGGAACAGAGCACGCATTTGGGGAGAGTGCATTCTGCAAATTAAGGTGTGAAAAATGGACTAGCAATTAGAATCGTAAGGTAATATTTCTAGAAGCAACAATACTTCAATAAAGACATTTTTTAAATAAATATGTACTTTCTTCTCTCAATATTTCAAATTTAACTGTTGGGGACCATTTTATAACTGTAATAGAACAGTTCAGGATGTGCTTCATCGCACATATTATCTTAATGGGGAATTCTCCGTTCCCCTGCCAAAAGGCTCTGGGACATAGAGGTCCCAAATAAGCAAACCAGCTAAATAAATCCTCTTTTTTTAAATCACTAACATGTTAAAAATGTTACATTTTATCTAGTTGATCCTGCGTCCCCCTGCCTACCATGCTACCAAACTAAATGTCCTATTGTTCCCCGTTGCCACCCCTTTGATAAGGTGAGTGACAGGCTAAGCCACGGGGGAGATCTATGTGTTGGCACTTAGTTGTGAAAGTAACTACTCTGAAACTGCACATTTTTGCACTTAGTCTTCCGGTAATGATTATGCAAGCTCAACGTGATCAGTACCAGTAGACAAAGAGTGAAAATGCACTATTTCAGAGTATTTAGTCACATAACTACATGCTGGCAACCAGATGTCCCCCATGGCTAAGCCCATCACTCATTTCTTCAAAGGCCTGGCTGTCCAATTGATTACAAAAATGATTTCTTTAGCTGGTTTGCTTAATTGGTACCTCTTGGTCTGGTAGCATTTAGGCTGGGTAACTGAGAGTTTCCCTTTAAACTGGGTTTTTAAAGGTATTTATTTTAGCCTCATGATTTACAACACACTGGTGGTGGACACGTTTTGCTGTTAAGTATATCCTGGACAGCCCTATTGCTTAATTATTGAATGTGTTGCCACACTAAGATCTATGACTATTTACAAAAGGATAAACAGAAATAATTGTCATTATGTCACTATTACATATAGAATAATACATGGGCAGGTGTGAGTAACCAGAATTTTACACATACCCGAGATAAGGTATGCTACATAAACCCCGAGGTGAAGCCTGAGGGGTTTATAAAAGCATCCCATGCTGAGGGTGTGTGTAAAATTCTGGTTTTACACACCCACCCAAGTTTTACTTTATTTAATTACTGACTATCACTTTTTGGCTACACTCAGTGCCAGCTCACAGTCCAACTGCGATTCTATTTTTCCTTTCTCAGGATGGCACTTTGTTACAGTTTGTTTTACTTCTGGAAATGAATTGGCCTTATTGCAAACAGTTCTGTGAGCTCACGCTGAATGTAGCATGAGCTAGATTGATAGCTAGTGATTATAACCACCCAGCTCTAACATAAAATATTAACTGGGCAGTTGTAATGAGGAATAAAAGTGTGGTTATCTGTGTATAAAAAATGATGGCCAGTACTTAAATGTGATTTATACATGTTACATGTTCATGCACATTAAAATATATAGGTTATTAAATATGGCATCACTACGTTTTGCTTTAGAAAGAAGTTTGTTGCCGTAATCAGTGGATTATGATGGTTTATTGATTATAAATAGTTCCAACAAGGATAACACCCATAACAAGCAGCATCTCAGTTTTAGGGGAGTTCCACAGAGGACAACTGCAGTAAAAAGTATAAAGGTACTGTAGATCCAGGTGTAGAGCAGGCAAATCTGGGGGTTTTGTACTGTACCTTTCCCTTAACTCTCATGGAGTTATATCTTTTCCCTAAGTCTCTGGTCTTTATACATTTTCCCTGTCTCTCAGAGCGATATACCTTTTCCCTAATTCTCAAGAATTTGTTTCCCTACAGGTGTCTATTGATTCTCATATTTTTTTTACATGATGTACATAAGATGATGACATACATCACTGTACAACATAGAGGTTACACTTGAACTAGCATTGGTAAAAGGAAGGGGTGAAAGTCCAGATGTTCTGAGCAACATCATCTTGCTCCTGTGTGGTCGTTAGTTCCCCAGCAGTTGTTTGACTGGTGCAAAGTGCTGCAATTTGTGTACTGCTAACTAGTGACTGCTGCTTATTTTACTGAACTTTGCATTGTTTCTAAAGTGCTTCTATTACTGACTGTGTATTCCTGCATTCACTTGCTGCTGCCTGTCTATTATTTATTGTGCTTGACAAACTTTTACTTTGAAGATCATGCTTATTGCGTGACTGTGGGGGTTTGAGCACCAGTTTGATACCGGCTCCTAATTTGCTCCTTCCTTTCCACTGAAACACTGCTCCTGTGTAACCTGTGCTATTGTAGCAACAGACAACCTTGTTCCATGTACTTGCCCTATAAGTGCCACTCCTCCTCCTCCATTGATTGGTGGTTGCAGCCCAGTTGGAGGGCGTGAGTTAGTTAAAGTTGTTCCATACCAGCCACGGTGGCATCTGAAGCAGTGGCTCTGTGTGACAAAGTGCCGACAAGTGCACTGGAGTCTGAAGGAGTCAAAGGGAACAGGGTGCAGGTGCTAGAGGTGCTGTGTAATTTATTTGAACTGTCTGCCAGCTCTTGCTTTGAGCTTTTGTATCATGACAGGAAGCAGGGGGTTTTATCATTATTAGTGGGGTGATATTATTTTTGATATGTGGGAATCCTTATCTTTGCATGCAACCTTGCCCATGTTGGAGGGAGATTTTAATGACACTGGTTTTACAATGTCTAATTTAGTGGCCAGGGAGTACAGTCAAAGTTTTTATGGTTTAATACCCATGGGGGGAAATAAATTATTTCATTTAAGTGGTACATTTTCATGTTCTATTTATAGATGCATGTTTTGGAAAGGTCAAGGGTATGTAGGGTTTTGCTGAAATTATTTGTTTGTTTTTGGCTGCTTTTACTTGCTGTCGATGTAGCGCTGAACCCTGGGCATAGGGTTATGACTAATGATCGTGTACCTCCCACTATTCCTTGACATGCTACACATGGGTTGAAACTGATGCATCTGAATGTGCAGAGTCTGCTGCCTAAAATGGCAAAAATAGAAAACTTAGCTGACTCCTATCAACCTGATTTTATAATTGTTTACGAAACCTGGCTGAAACCCATTTTAGGTTACTGTTTGTGTGCACTTTCTGGGCGTGGTGTGGTAAGGTCTGACAGAAGGGGTAGTACGAAAGGGGGTTGGCCAGCTATTTATTTTAAAGATCACTTTCAGGCTACAGTTGTTTCAAGTAGTATGGCCTGTGATTGCTTGAATGATTGGGCTGTATTAAAGTTAGTGTGGGGGGGAAGTAAATATGTTTATTTAGGAGGAGTTTACAATCCATCCGACTGTGGCATTACAGGTCTGAAAAACTTGCTGGATAGCATTTCCGAATATGTTGCTGGCCCTGATTTTTATTACGCTTGGTGATGTTAGTGTCAGTTGGGCTTTGTCTGATAGTCTAATGTTGCAGAATCATTTACAATCATGTTCTCTGACTCAGCTTATTAATGAACCTACCAGGTTATATTCTATTTCTGGTAATCATTCGATTTTGGACTGGGTGGTCACTGGCAGACCTCGGAATGTGTCACTGGTTAGAACGCTTCCTAATTCTGCCAGTGACCACCAATCCAACTTCTGTGTGCTAAATTTTAGGAGCCCCCAAGTTCCTTCTCGTTTTCTGCAGTATAGGAACTTTAAGCAAGTTGATTTGTCTGCTTTACATGCTAAATTGATGGAAATTGATTGGTCTTTTTTGGCTTGTATACCTGTTCCTGATAATGCATTTGAATTTTTATTGCAAGACATTAGTTCTTATACAGAATCTGTTTTGTCCACTAAGAGGGATTCAGGTTAGAGGGGATTATAATCATTGGCTCATTACTGAAATTAAGGACTGGATGAGGGCTAGAGATTTAGCCTGGATCAATTTTAAGTGAATGCCTTCCCATTCTTCATTGGATAGGTATAGGTTTCTCCCTAATAATGTGTCTAATTTAGTGAAGGATGCTAAAAGGGTCTTTTATAGGAAAAATTTTGAAGATAAGTTAACTAACCCTAAGTCTTTTTGGCAATCAGTGAAAGCAATAAGGCACAACATGGTGTGGGTTATTGGGGGATTTACCCACGCCTTGTGTGGTGTGTCATGAAGCACAGCTGAGTGACTTAACCACACAAAAAGTGGGTAAATCCACCAATAACTCACACCCTGGAGTGCCTTATTGCGATTATACAATGGACCCATGTGTAAAATACATTTAAAATGTGTTTAAGTATGTTTTTTATAAATGCCATTTCTCAGCCATGGGTTATTGCAGGATATACCATGGTCATGTGATGTGCTTTGACCAATGAGGTTACAGGATTTTCATACCCCATTGAATAATCAACTTTTGTCCCCTGAGGAAAAGTGTGCTATTAAATTATTGACTACACCTGATGGGGTAGTAACAAATTCAAAATAAATGTCTTATTTATTTTGACTAAAATGTTGGGATCTCTCAAGTTATTATGATAATAAGTTAAAAACATTTGCTGTGAAAATTCCTTTTCAAACCAACAGGCCCCCTATCTATTTTCATTATGTTTCCCGGTTCCAGGTTTTCAAATTATTATTGACAATATTCAATAAATAGAGTGACCGTGGGGAGGGATTAGATGTTTTTTTTATTAGGCTAATAGTTACTTATATTACTGATCCCTTGCGTACTGTTTTAAATTTGAGTTTAACATCAGGTTCCTTCCCCTCTCAGTGGAAATGTGCAAGAAATATCCCTGTTCCCAAGAAATCAGGTGCTATTGGTTTAGATGATTTAAACCCTATTTCTATACTTAATCCTTTGAGTAAGCTTCCAGAAAAAAAATGCTCATAAACAAATTACCACCTACTTACAAAAGTATGATGTACTGTGTCCTCAACAACATGGCTTTTGGCCTAATCACAGTACTGATACTGCCTTGGTCAGGTTCACAGATGCTGCCCTCGGGGGCATTGATGATGGCCTCATGCTGGGGGCAGTCTTCGTGGACATGTCTAAAGAATTCAGTCTTATAAATCATTCTTTATTGTGTTGTAGATTGGGCAAATTGGGTTTCTCTGACAATGTGGTGGCTTGGTTTAGGGACTATCTTCTAAACTGTATTTTTTTTTGTTCGTTTGTTTCTGTGGGTGCTTCTATTTCTTCTACTTATTCTATTCATTCTGGTGTTCCCCAAGGTTCTATCTTAGGTCATCTTGTTGTTTCCTTTGTTTATTAACCCATTTATCCTCTATTTATTTTACTTGTTACAGCTTATTTAATGCTGATGATTTGATTCTTGTTACTCAATCTCACTCTGTATCAGCATTAACCTTATCTCTGGAGCAAGATTTTATCTCTATCATTCATTGGTTTGGTGATAATTTGCCTGTTTTGAATTCTTCAAAAAAACTAAAGCCATGTTGTTTTGGACTTCATCTCAGCTGCATAACAATCCCAATCTAATTATTCATGATCTACATGGGGTCTGTTTGGAACAAGTGTTTGAATTTAAGTACTTAGGGGTTTTGTTAGATCCTGGCCTGACTTTTCAAGCACAAGTTAAAGCTATCTGCCAAAAGGTTAATCAAAAAATGGGTGTTATTTATAAAATGAAACCATATTTTACCCTTGAGACCAGGAAGGCTATAGAAATTGGGATGCTTTTACCTCATCTTGATTATGCAGGGAGCCTATATTATAAATTGTCTATTAGGGAAACTTGGGCTTTATCAAGAGTGTATAACAACATCTGTCATTTTGTGTTGTGTGCTCCTTTTCAAACTCATCATTCTTTGCTTTATTCTTCTCTCAACTGGCTCCCATTACAGGCTTGTTATATGTTTTATTTTTGATGTTTAGTTTTTAAATCCCTTTTTTGTATAGTGCAATTTCCCTGAACTGATTTGTTAAGTATTTGATATTCTGCTCTGAATCTGAAATCCTTTAGGGGTACCCTCCTTGTTATTAAATCTTTCTCAACAAAAGTCCGTGCTTGACTTTTTATGCCTCTGCACCTTTATTATAGAATAGTTTGCCTCTGGACATGAGAACTGACTTCTCCTTGGAATGTTTTAAAAGAAAGTTGAAAGACTGGTTGCTTGCTGCAGATGTATGTAAATGTTTTTAACTTTGTTGTCATTGGTTCTTGTATGTTTGTGTATTGTTGTATCTGTTAGGTGTTCGGGTCAGACCAGAAAAAGGGCTTGTCCCAGTGTCTTTACCCAGTTAACAAAATAAAAACGAACAAACAAAACAATAAGCAACAGGCATGCACATATACATTGTCATCATTTGATATGTAGTCAGTCAGTATGTTGATTGTATGGTACAAGAGACTATAGAAAAGCAGTTTGACTGCAATAGAGCTAGCACGGTAGATATAGTTCCCTTAACTGATTGTAGGTTTAAATCAGAAAACTGTAATGCTGAAATCAAATACATAGAGAGTCTTTAAAAGCCTGTGGGGAACAAGGTACAGGGGTCACATTATTTTATACCACAATTTTCCAGTGAACATAGTTGTCCTATCTCTCTCTTTCAGCATAGTAGACCGCAAAAGGGGGGAAGGCTCACCTGGATTGGTGTAGTCATCCATATGTTACAACCCTTGCTGATTGTATGGACTACTAACAATGTCTGGTAGGGAGAAGCTATTTAGTAAGGCTTTATTTATTGGAAAAGAGGGGATGGGGGAGGCAGAGACTGAGAGAGGACAACTAAACAAGGGGCCAGTCCAAACAAGGGGAAGAACACCTTCATAAAAGAATGTTAGTACCCTTGAGGTCACTTTCCCATTTTATAAACCAGTTAATTAATTAGTTAACTGTAGGTGGCAGCGTAGCAGTTAATTCCAGATGGGGAGGAAACTCTCTGTTTCTCAGGGATGTATACCTTTTCCCTAACTCGGAAGAATGTATACCTTTGCTCTAACTCTTAAGCCCTTTCCCTTAACCCCAAGAAATGTATACCTTTCACTTAACTATCAGGTCTTTATATCTTTTCCCTCACTTTCAGAGCTGTATACCTTTTCCATATCTCTCAGAGCTATATACCTTTCCCTTAACTCTGGAAATATTTATATCTTTTCCCTTACTCTAAGGGCATTATACCTTTTCCCTAACTCTCAGGGATTTATACATTTCCCTAACTTAAATGCATTATACTTTTCTCCTAACTCTCAGGGATTTAAACATTTTCCCCATCTCTCAGGGCAATACACCTTTTCCCTAATCTGAAGTGTTTATACCTTCCCCTTACTTTCAGAGCTTTATATCTTTTCGCTTACTCTCAGTGATTTTTATATTTTCCTTAACTTTCAGGACTTATGTAACTTTCCTTAACTCTCAAGTTTCTTTATATTTTTCCCAGCTCTTAGGCTATAAGATGTCACCTCTTTGCAAAGCTGATCTTATTTTTTCAAAGGGCTTTATACATTTTCCCTGTCTCTCTGGGCTGTACTACCTTTCTCCATTTCTCAGGGCTTTAGAATTGTCCCTGATTTCACAGGGATTTAAACCTTGCTTTTCCTCATTTCCCAACCATTACAACTTTTCCCTAATTCTCAGGGCTCTACAACTTGTCCCCATCTCACAGGAATTTATAACTTGTTCCTATTTTTCACAGCTTTACAACTTGTCATCATTTTTCCGGGATATACTGCTTGCCCCTACTTCACAGGGCTTTGGCAAGCTTCTCTCGCTCTCTCTCTCTCTCTTTTTTTCACTTTCCTTCAGATTCCAGTGCTACCATGATTGAAGTAGCAGCTTCTTATACACAGCTCCCTGTCTTGCTACCTGCACTGTCTGCTTGCTTTTAGTTATTTATTTATTTCTTTGGTTACATATTGGTAACCGGGAAAGGCACACAAAGCTGAGGCTCATTTCCAGGTGCAATCTAGGTGAGGGAGAAGGGGATACAGAAAGAATAAAAATTACAAACATCAGATTACATTTACATGGACAACTTCACAGAAGTAGGTGCAATTGTGGTGACCAAGTAACAACACCATGAATTAATGCAGTGACATGTGGCCAATCATACAACAATACAATCATGTAAACCACAAAAACTTGTGCAGATCCTGTTAGGGCAGGTGGTAGTGGGGTACAGAATATGACCGCAGGCGTAGTCACTAGGCATGAAAGGGGGGAGCCCTAAGAGATTTTGTGTTTTATTATTGAATTAACTATCTTCCAGAATTTCAAGGAGCAATGTCTATGAGCTCTTACACATGGTAACATCAAATACATCAATTAGTAGAAAACAAGCTATAGCATGATTAAGGTGAGCCAGCTTAGCTGGCACAGTGGTGCTGAGGGTTGAGGTGCTGTATGCCACACCTTGTGCCACACCGGTGACCCAGGTTCAGGAATGAGCCAGCGCATCTGGGAGTTGGCAGGGGAGGGAATGGATAAAGCAACTGAAGGAGAGCTCTCCCTTTCCTGGGGAGGGTTACGGGAATGCACCGCTCTGCAGAGGCATCTGACTGCATTCAAATGCAGCACAGACATTGTGGTGCTATGCACAGCTGGGGAGGAACTTGGTGGACAGTGGCACATTCTGGCTTTCTGTCGTTGCATGTCCAATCTCCTTGAGGATGGAAACAGCACAGAAAAACCCTCTGGATGCTCTGGTGAGATGACAGAGACCCCAGTGGTGTGCCCACCTCCCGATGCCAGCACAGCTCACCCAGGACTTCCCACAGCCAACCCAGAGATGAGGTAAGGTCCCTCTAATCTCAGAATGTGCCACCAAAGGTGGGAGCCTCTCCCAGGGGTGATCCGGCTGGACATGTCAAGTTGCTCGGGAGACCCTGGGGGAAGCGAGGTTCAGGCAGGGAGGGAGAGGCACAACTGAGAGGCTACTCCCAAAGGATGCCCAGGGCTCAGGAGTGAGAAATAGAATTGAAAAAAAAAGGTGAGCCAGCTTAGTTGATGCCATTATACAGACTTAGTCTCACTCCTTTAACCTGCTGGATATCTTGCTCTGCTCTTAGAGTCAAGCAGATCATTTCCAGATTAAGCACTTCAGTTCATGACTCCAGGATTAAAAGAGAAACAAATGGACAAACTCAAACATTTTACCATCTTCAATACAAATACACTTCACACTTTTCACCCCACCTTTTACATTGCCCATGTGGGCCTTCTCCAGGATACAGAGTCCAGTGACCCAGAGAGACAGGGTATCAATAACCCGGAGGGGCTTCTATGAGCCATAAAGTGTCAGAACACCTTCAGCTCGAATCTCAGAAGGAATTGAATGCCATAAACCCCGGGTGCCCCAAACACATGGCACATGTTGCTTGTGGCATCCCTTGCTGGCACTTGGGATTCTTGATCCCTTGCCCCACATGACGCGAGTTAGATCAGCTTTTGCTGCTCTAGCCTTGTGTCTGTCAGGGGACCTATTTACGGGATTTGTGCCACAGGCTGTTGCAAAAGCGGTAAAGTGCTGCAAATGCGCATGGCCCTCTAGAATCAGGTGAAAGGTATCCCAATGTGTTCGGCACAGGGCATGGTTTGATGAAGGGCTTGAGTCCCTTGTCGCACTACTCAGACTACATATCTAACACCAGCAAATGTTGAAATGCTCTCCTTTCTAAATGTCAAGTTTCTACGTTGCAGATACCAGTTTTGTCAGGACAAACAGATACCTACGAAATGGCAGTGAACACAAACATTACAAATCACACCCTGTGTAGGGCAGAAAAAGTAATCCTGACACTTTTCAAGGCCCTGGTCAGACTACATCTGAAGTACTGCATGCAATTCTAGGCTCCTGAATACAAAAAAGGAAATGTATAGGGTTGAGAGGGGATGCACAGGTCCACCAAAATGATTTGCGGACAAAAGCTATGAGGAGAAACTGTTGACTCTTAAAATGTTCAGCTTAGAGCAAGTTCAACAAGTTGAGGCCTGGTTCATCTCACAGAAACTAGTGCTACATTAAAAAAAAAACAAAGACTATGCTATTCCATGGCACACACAATAAACATGAACACCAGCAGTTAGTTATCACAACAGGTTGGGTGTGACTCTGGACCAGATGTAGACTTTCAAATACCTTGGTGTAACCCTGGACCCTACTCTGTCCTTCTCCAGCCATATTGATTCAGTTGTGAAATCTGCAATCTCCATATAGGCCTTCTCTATAAACATAGACACTGCCTGACACCTGACGCCCTTAAGCTAGCAATACACAGCTCTATTGTCTCCATCATTGATTATGGGCTTGTTATCTATGGAGCAGCCACAGCTACAGCACTATGGCGAATCATTACAGTGCTGAATAGGGCCTGCAGACTCCTTACTGGTACTGCCCACTGCACGCATACCTGCAACCTCTACGAACAGTCAAACTGGCTGCAACTTCAGGGAAGGATTGCTTTCCAAACCTGCCTACTAGCAAAAAAGTCATTGATGGGACTCGTGCCTTCTTGGGTTCAGTCTCTCTTAAGCCCAGCCAACCACTCCCATTACACAAGAAGCTCTGACAGCTATTCTCTATCTGTTCCCTGCTGTCACACCACCCAAGGCCAGTGACCTTTTGCAGGTAGAGCCCTTAAGATGTTTAACTTCCTGGGCAGCGAATTCACCAAGTTAGGCACCCTCTGCTCATTCAGCTATAAGCTATGTCAAATGCTTGTGTCCAGAGCCACCTGTGACTGTTTCACCTAACCTCCCTGGCAGTCGATCCTGTTCTTCACACTTCTCTACTATCCCCACCTCTGCCTGCCACCACCCTCCCCCTTCTATACCCCTGCCTCTCTCCCTAGCCCTGGTTCACCACCTTCCTCTCTTACCCTCCTTCAACTCCCTTCCCTTCTCCCTGTTCTAATCTGTTCGTCCCTCCCACTCTTGTACAAGTTCCCCAATCCTTGCCTCCCATCCACCTCTCATTCTACCTCCCTCCCAGTTACCCCTCTATGCCCAATCTCCCTTAACACTTTCCTATGCTACCTGGCACAATTGGAGCAACTCCAGTTTTCCATTCCACCTTTCCCTTTGACAATGCCCTTCTGTCAGCTTTAATTCATGTAAATATTGTTTGCTGTGACTCATCATTCTTAAATGTATGCTTGGTTATGTTGTTCTAACTGTTAATTATCTTACCTGTAGTTTTTAGATCATGTATACCCTGTACTGAAATTTGTATTCCAACTGCTTGCCTGTTAATCTCACAAAAATTGTACTTCTATTCTTTGTATTCTGACGTGGAACCTTTGTAAAAGAGCCATTGGCTCAAAGGTATTTATCTGAAATTCTAATAAATAAATAAATAGACAAAAAAGAAGGCTGAGAGGCAATATAATCTCAGTCTTTCATATACTTAGGAGCACTGACTAGATGAAACAGGTGCAGATGCTTGGTCCTCCAGCAGGACATGGGGACATGTCCAGAAGCTCAGAGGTAGTAAATTCAGAGGCACTAATAGGAAGCATGACTTCTCTCACATGGAATAGAACAAATGAATACCAATTCAGCATTCATTATTTGTGCAAAAACAATGTTAAAAAACAAACACATTCAAAAGCCTTTCCCCCTTTGCCCAGGTGCTGTAGTCTGGGCTAGTTCTGGTTCCACCATGCTGCAACAATGGGAATCGCAGTGATGTCCTTTACAGTGATGGACTCTGCCAACATCTCCAATGCCTCTGCATCCCAACCACAAACCGCAACATGCCAACCGCATCAATGCAGGGGGGCTGAACCCCCTCCGCAGCCCCCATGCCGCTGGCTGTGACTCCATCCCCTACTTTATATATCTAACTCCATGTCACACAGACAGTGGAGTTAGGTGCCTATCCCCATCTCTGCAAAGTCCGTCACCATCAGGGTGTC
This sequence comes from Neoceratodus forsteri, assembly GCA_016271365.2. NCBI lineage: Eukaryota > Metazoa > Chordata > Ceratodontiformes > Ceratodontidae > Neoceratodus > Neoceratodus forsteri. The sequence continues at coordinate 15,941,140 of CM028130.1, forward strand.
GCTGTGGGGGGGTTCTCTGTCATGCATCACTTTTCCAACAGTATATGGCTAGTTACAAGGTCAGCAACCACCCCCTTAGAGGTCAGCCATTTCCACCCCTCTCCTCTGCCTTCCCAAGTAAATTCTGCAGGACAACAAACAAACCGGTGCACTTTGACTGCCACCAAAGGTGCAACTAGTGCTGTAAAAGGCTCCAAGTAAATGAACAATAAAGTGGCACACACACCATTGCTGGAGTTTAAAATAAGTTATTTAAACAGCAAACTCACAGCCAACACACCCTTATGCAATGCCTTCACAGGCTTCCTCAGGGGACAGTCTTCTGAAGTACCAGTCAGTAATCAGGCTCCCCTCCCAAAACTTTCATGTGCCCTAAGTATAAAGCTCCCAGTTGACAGCAGTCTTCAGTGCTCCTGGGTTGGGGGGATAGTGTGATGTGCAGGTCCACAGTGTTGAGTGTTGCTACAAAGACTGATCAGTCTTATTAGGGCCACTAAATGCTGTGATACCGAAGACTGCACTCCCTCTCCCCACATGCTGAAAACTGCTGTCAGCTGACAGTTTTAGACTTAGCGTGCATCAGCTTTTGGGGTGGGGGGGATACACAGACTAACCTGGATTTGAGGATTTGCTACTGCCTCCCAATTATTATTTGGGCAGTCTAGTGGCACCTTGACATGTATCACATTTTGGGTCTGAGAACAAGTAACAAGGAAGGGGGCATCTTTTACAGTAGTGGTCAGGACTAAGCATTGTTTCAGGTCCCATTAATCTTACTTTTACCCTTCATTGTGCATGGAGGGGAGATGAATGTCAGAGGGGGGGTGTGGAGGGTAGCAGACCTCTAAAGAGGTGGTTGGTGGTTATTGGATGAACCATGGCCACCTGGGAAATTCTATAATAATTTTTATGATGTTTTTAAAAATTTTGTTCCCCGAAATAACATTACCATGAATACTGGACCAGCAGTGATAGTATCCATTTATGAGGTTTTGAACAACAGTGTATTATTTGTTGTATTCAAGAAATCCCATTCTTTAATCTCACTCCCTTACGAAGCACACTGAGTACAAAATTGGGGAATGAAATTAGTGTATATTTGCACAGCATACAGTACATCCCTGCTCATGAAATGATGACACCCAGAGTCCATTCTGACCTTAAATTACTGTTACTTTGTATGTGATATTGTATGCAGTACAGGGCTGATTGGGTTGCTGCATTCAGCACTACTGCAGCACCAGCCATCACCTCATGCATTGTTTGCTGTTGCATTAAATGCATGCAGGTGTGTTTGTGCAATTTTCCTAAGCCTCAAACATGGCCCTTGGTAACTACTAATGGAGATCACATTATATCGTCTATAGAGGTGTGAAGACTTGTAAAACTCCACTTCTACTAAAATTCCATTAAATTCTGTGATTTTTCAAAATTGTTTAATTGGTCATAATTCAGTCATTGTGACAGCTAGCGCCTAATGTTTGGCATTCTTACTGTAAGGGTCCCTAAAGGGATGTCAAGTTTCCTGGCATTTAGATATGGTGCATTGAACTTATAGAGTCTCTGAGTTTGGCAATTTATTATTTTTTGTGAACATTTTTGAAAATATTTCTTTGCTTATAACTTTGCCATCTTCTCAGAGCTGAAGCTGGCTTGAGTACACTTATCGATTGGCTCCTATCCACCTGCTTCGACCATATCACGGAGGTCTCTGTTCTACCTGACTCCCTAAGCGACCACGCCCCAGTTATGTGCACCTGGTCCAATAAGTTCACAAAGCAGTCACCTCAGAACACCAGAACTCACACACTAAGACCCAGCCTGCTGGAATATTTCTGACAGCACCTAAGGTTAATTGATTGGTCACCTCTCGACACCGTCAGAGATAGTGACTAAGTCCTAGACTACCTCTGCTCAGACTTTACAAACATCTGTGATATTTTCACCCCCTACAGCTCAAAAAATGAAAGAGGGGTCAGTAACCCTTGGCTCTCTGGAACCCTAACTGACCTTAGGCGACTCTGGGACAACCTCGGGCATAGGGCCAAAGCATCAGGGAATATGGTCAACCTCACTGTCTACAAAGCAGCCAGAAATAAATGCACAGCACTTATCAGGCAGGCCAAGGCCTCCTACTACTATGAAGACCTTCTAAACAGGAGTTGGGGAAATGGAAAGGAATTCTGTAACTCAGTGAAATCCTTTACAGGCAGGACCACCAAGGCACACCCTGATCTTCACTTTACCCCATCAGGGACACTTCAGGATCCAAGTGACATTGTGAATGCTTTAATACTGCTTTCATGGACCTAAGTGCTGTGCTCCCCAGGGAATACCTCCCCTCCCCCAGTCTGGACAGCCCCCTAACTTGCCCACCTCCTACTACACCCAATGGCCCACCACCTTTCTACTTCAGACACCTCTCCAAGGCTGAAACAAAACAGTACATCAAGCCTGTACTGGACAAGACCAGGATGGGGAGTGATGCCATCGACATGAAGCTAGTAGCCCTAACACTAAATGAGCTAGCTGGACTGCTTACAAAAATCTTTAATACATTCCTACAAATGGGTGTATTCCCAGACAAGTGAAAGGCAGCACACATCAGGCCAGTCCATAAAAGTGGAGACTGAGCTTGCCTCTCTAACTATTGCCCCATCTCCATTTTACCACCTTTCTCCAAAGCCCTGGAACGTGCAGTATCTGAAACTTACTGAGCATTTAGAAATCTAGATTTAGTAGTTGCCATATTGGTCCTTGCAAGAATAGATCCAGAAGCAAATGATTTGTTACCTTTTAATGGACCAACATAGATGTAACAACAAGAACAAAGTGCTCTAGCTTTCGGACCAACCAGTCCTTCTTCAGAAGCTCATGGCAGTTGTTTAGAAAATACAATACTTATAACAGCTAGATAATGCAGAGAAAAACAGAAAAAAATCCCCACTGGTTTAAAATACTCATTAAAAAAAATCAAAAAAAAAACAGAAGATGATGTCAGAGAAGTTTAACAGTACCATACTGCCTTCAGCCAGAAGCAACCCTGGGTGCTTGGTGGAACACACATACAAAGAATCCTACTGCATATAAATTGAATTGACATAAGATAACACTGCTGAAGCAGATAACTCCTAAATCAAGTTATGAGTGTCACAGTTAGAATAAGGATGTGATTACTGAAAGGCAACTCCCACCCAGATTAAAGACAAACTAAGATTGTTATAGGGCTCATGAAGTTTCAATGTCTGCATTATAGACAAGAATTTACCAGTAAAGTTGTCTTAAAAATATCAGTGCACACTGTGTGATGTGTAAAACCTAGCTGGACCTGTCACCCAGCTGTACTCTCCAGCTAGATATAAGGCCCAAGAAATTTCAAAAACCTCAGGACTATATAAATGATAATTTAAATATAAATTGATAATATTAGTGTCAAACAAAAAACTCTAGTCGAGGAACCTCAAGGAATTAAGACCATGTAGCCTGATATGTACTGATGTCAATATACACTGAGAATGTAACAACTTGATGTACCACAAGTGTCTAAGGAATCTGAAAAAGAGATAAAATTGTAATTTCTCTCCTCCTCTTCATACAAACAATACACCCTAACCCACCCCACATCACCATAATGTGGGTGGGGGAGATACACAGCTTTAAGGAGATGTTGTCTCTCTCTCTCCCCTCCCCTTTTTTTCTCTCTCTCTCTCTCTCCCCTCTCTCTCTCTCTCTCTCTCTCACAGACACACACACACACACACACACACACACACTTTCTCTCTCCTAGTGAACCTATATTCACTTCAGTCACTGCAGTTGTTCCCCAAAGGAATCAGCTTGTCATAAAATCCTGAGTAAAAGGGCTTATGTCTCCTAATACCTACAGAGCAAAAATGTGACACTATTAAACCATACTACTATCTGCATAGTAACATTTCCAAGGATACTGGATAGAACTACCATGAAATAAACCTGCCACCCTCCCCAGGATAAGGTAACTAGAAGTAAATATAAAGTATGTGTGTAAGACCAGAGGTCTAATATACCTACATACCCACAATTACTACAATATTAGCCTAATGTAAAAGATCTGTGCAGGACCCCATGCAAATGAGATCACGCTCTCAATATGTACAGAGTTACAAAATTATATGTGACAGTATTTGATAACACTCCTGTAGTACAGTAGCAGGCTAGGTAATCTGAATATGGTGCAGTGGAATCAATCCCACCCCCAGGCAAGGATAAAAAGCAAGGAGGAATTAATATTCATTATGTGTGTGAAATAAGAATAGTAACACATTATAACTCCATATATCTAAATAGAGACTTACCTAAATGTGACAGCAAGCCCCACATCTGTTATATCACATACCTCACAACATATACCCACACACATACATACATAAATACATGAAAGGAATAAACAAGACAGGTACAGATGGGCTGTTCAAAGTAAGGAAGGGGTGGGACACCAGGGGCCATGATATGAGACTGGAGCGAGGAAGGTTCAGGAGGGAGATGAGGAGACACTTTTTTACAGAGAGGGTGGTGGCTGGGTGGAATGCGTTACCTGCTGAAGTGGTATGCAGTAGAACAGTGGACTGCTTCAAACGAGGATGGGACAGGACAAGGGGGAGGGTTAATGAAGGGGACGGGTGGAAGGGAGGGGCAGCTGCAGAATAAGGGGTGCTAGCTGCACATTCGAGCAGACTTGATAGACCTCTAGGCCTTTATCTGCTGGCAAATTTCATATGTTCATATGTACATACATACACATACGCACCCAAATCCCACACATGCTGAAGTCCTATAATATGTCAGTCTGAAGAATAAAAGGTCTGTGGATGTTAGTTTCTGTAGTATCCCATAAAACCAAGATCAGCGTTCATCCCATCTGCTACCATATTAAGATGTAAAATAAGTTTAATCTCAAAAGCTCGTCTCTGTTGTGTGCTTCTGAGGTTTCCTTTTAAGACCATTACTGACATATCTGAGATTGAGTGGTCAGGCTGGGAGAAGTGGTGCCCCACTGGTTTTTCAGTCTTCTTTGCTGTAATAGTATGTCTGTGCGAGTTCATCCTATTGCGGAGCTGTTGGCATGCCTCTCCAACATAACCTGTTTGTGGACATCTCTTGCACTGAATGAAATAAACAACATGTCGTGACATGCATGTATAACTCCCATGCACCTGGAACTGTCTTTTTTGTGATGTAACCACACAGTCCGAGGTAGAAATGAGCCCACAAGTCTTACAGGGGCATTGATTGCAGGGTCGTGTGCCATTGTGTGACATGGTATTCTGTTGCGGTGAAAGTTTGCTCCTAATAATTAGGCTGGATAAATTTGGTGGTTGTTTAAAAGGTAGTAGTGGGAGTTCCTTAAAAATACAATTAAGGGTTTCATCCTCACTAAATATTGGGTGGAGATCTTTAATAATCTTACGCAGATGTTCAAGGTCTGGATGATATGTGACTACCAAGGGTATTCTGTCTGTAGCTGTCTTTTCTTTATGTTGAAGTAGTTGTTGTCTTGGTACTTGCGTTGCCCATTCTGTTATCCTGTCAATTTCCCTGGAAGAGTGTCCCTGCTCAATAAAGGTGTTTTTCAACATAGCCAAATGTGTATCTCTGTCATCCTCATTCAAACAAATATGGTGACAATGGAGTGCTTGACTGTATATGACAGATTTTTTTGTATGGTTTGGGTGATTACTTTTCTTGTGCAGGTATCTCTGTCTGTCTGTTGGCTTCCTGTAAATACATGTATGTAAGGTTCCATCCTTAATGGTGACTGTGGTGTCCAGAAAGTTAACCTTGGTGGTAGTTTACTCCAGGGTAAGCTTTATGGGAGGGTGGAGATTATTAAGTTTGTGATGAAAATCTTTGAGTGCATCTGTGCCCTCCGTCCGGATGATAAACAAATCATCAATGTAACGGAAATAAGCTAGTGGTTTGTGGGGATACTGCCTTAAAAAATCCTCCTCCAAGTCAGCCATAAAGAGGTTAGCATACTGTGGAGCCATTTTGGTGCCCATTGCTGTTCCCATAGTTTGAACATAATGTTTACCATTGAAGTTGAAGTTGTTAGGTGTCAAAATGAATTCCATAAGTTCTCCCACCACTCCAGGGTTGATGTTTTGTTCCAGTCCTTTTTCATGTATGTATTTAAGGCATGCTGCAATGCCATCTGTGTGTGGAATATTAGTGTAGAGGGATGTTACATCCATTGTCACTAAAATGGTATCAGGTGGTAAATCCTTATAACCAGAAAGTACACGCAAAAAGTGCGTAGTGTCCTGGATATAACTGTCTCTTTCCATAACCAGTGGCTTCAAAATGGTCTCTACAAACCCTGAGATCCCCTCAGTCAAGGTACCATTACAAGAGACTATGGGTCTCCCTGGATTGCCAGGTTTATGTATTTTAGGCAGCATGTAGAATGTCCCTAGCCTGGGTTCATCAGGGATGAGGTGAGTTAGTTTCTCTGGGACATGGTCTGGAAAAGTTTTAATTAAGTCACGTAGTTCATCTTTATATCTTGTAGTGGGGTCACTCTCTAGTTCTCTGTAGTATGTAAGATCTGTTAGCTTACATACATGTATTTTCAGGAAGCCAACAGACAGACAGAGATACCTGCACAAGAAAAGTAATCACCCAAACCATACAAAAAAATCTGTCATATACAGTCAAGCACTCCGTTGTCACCGTATTTGTTCAAATGAGGATGACAGAGATACACATTTGGCTATGTTGAAAAACACCTTTATTGAGCAGGGACACTCTTCCAGGGAAATTGACAGGATAACAGAATGGGCAACGCAAGTACCAAGACAACAACTACTTCAATATAAAGAAAAGATAGCTACAGACAGAATACCCTTAGTAGTCACATATCAGCCAGACCTTGAACGTCTGCGTAAGATTATTAAAGATCTCCACCCAATATTTAGTGAGGATGAAACCCTTAATTGTATTTTTAAGGAACTCCCACTACTATCTTTTAAACAACCACCAAATTTATCCAGCCTAATTATTAGGAGCAAACTTTCACCGCTACAGAATACCATGTCACACAATGGCACACGACCCTGCAATCGACGCCCCTGTAAGACTTGTGGGCTCATTTCTACCTCGGACTGTGTGGTTACATCACAAAACAGACAATTCCAGGTGCATGGGGAGTTATACATGCATGTCACGACATGTTGTTTATTTCATTCAGTGCAAGAGATGTCCACAAACAGGTTATGTTGGAGAGGCATGCCAACAGCTCCAGACTAGGATGAACTCGCACAGACATACTATTACAGCAAAGAAGACTGAAAAACCAGTGGGGCACCACTTCTTCCAGCCTGACCACTCAATCTCAGATATGTCAGTAATGGTCTTAAAAGGAAACCTCAAAAAACACACAACAGAGACGAGCTTTTGAGATTAAACTTATTTTACATCTTAATATGGTAGCAGATGGGATGAACGCTGATCTTGGTTTTATGGGACACTACAGAAACTAACATCCACAGACCTTTTCTTCTTCAGACTGACATATTATAGGACTTCAGCATGTGTGGGATGTGGGTGCGTGTGTGTATGTATGTGTGTGGGTATATGTTGTGAGGTATGTGATATAACAGATGTGGGGCTTGCTGTCACATTTAGGTAAGTCTCTATTTAGATATATGGAGTTATAATGTGTTACTATTCTTATTTCACACACATAATGAATATTAATTCCTCCTTGCTTTTTATCCTTGCCTGGGGGTGGGATTGATTCCACTGCACCATATTCAGATTACCTAGCCTGCTACTGTACATACAGGAGTGTTATCATATACTGTCACATATAATTTTTGTAACTCTGTACATATTTATTGGGTGTGTGATCTCATTTGCATGGGGGTCCTGCACAGATCTTTTACATTAGGCTAATATTGTAGTAATTTGTGGGTATGTAGGTATGTTAGACCTCTGTTCATACTCTTATATTTACTTCTAGTTACCTTATCCTGGGGAGGGTGGCAGGTTTATTTCATGGTAGTTCTATCCAGTATCCTTGGAAATGTTACTATGCAGATAGTAGTACGGTTTAATAGTGTCACATTTTTGCTCTGTAGGTATTAGGAGACATAAGCCTTTTTACTCAGGATTTCATGACAAGCTGATTGATACCTTTGGGGAACAACTGCAGTGACTGAAGTGAATATAGGTTCACTAGAAGAGACAGGGAGTGAGTGTGTGTGTGTGTGTGTGTGTGTGTGTGTCTGTGAGAGAGAGAGAGAGGGGGGAGAGAGAGAGAGAGAGAAAAAAGGGGAGGAGAGAGAGAGAGACAACATCTCCTTAAAGCTGTGTATCTCCCTCACCCACATTATGGTGATGTGGGGTGGGTTAGGGTGTATTGTTTGTATAAAGAGGAGGAGAGAAATTAAATTTTTATCTCTTTTTCAGATTCCTTAGACACTTGTGGTACATCAAGTTGTTACATTCTCAGTGTATATTGACATCAGTACATATCAGGCTACATGGTCTTAATTCCTTGAGGTTCCTCGACTAGAGTTTTTTGTTTGACACTAATATTATCAATTTATATTTAAATTATCATTTATATAGTCCTGAGGTTTTTGAAATTTCTTGGGCCTTATATCTAGCTGGAGAGTACAGCTAGGTGACAGGTCCAGCTAGGTTTTACACATCACACAGTGTGCACTGATGTTTTTAAGACAACTTTACTGGTAAATTCTTGTCTATAATGCAGACATTGAAACTTCATGAGCCCTATAACAATCTTAGTTTGTCTTTAATCTGGGTGGAGTTGCCTTTCAGTAATCACATCCTTATTCTAACTGTGACACTCATAGCTTGATTTAGGAGTTATCTGCTTCAGCAGTGTTATCTTATGTCAATTCAATTTATATGCAGTAGGATTCTTTGTATGTGTGTTCCACTAAGCACCCAGGGTTGCTTCTGGCTGAAGGCAGTATGGTACTGTTAAACTTCTCTGACATCATCTTCTTTTTTTTTTTTTAAATGAGTATTTTAAACCAATGGGATTTTTTTCTGTTTTTCTCTGCGTTATCTAGCTGTTATAAGTATTGTATTTTCTAAACAACTGCCATGAGCTTCTGAAGAAGGACTGGTTGGTCCGAAAGCTAGAGCACTTTGTTCTTGAGCATTTAGAGAAATACAACCTCCTAAGTACGCAGCAGCACAGTTTCCATAAACATCACTCTATCCAAACAGCCCTGACAGACTACACTACACAGATCTATGAGGCTCTGGATAATGGAAGGGCAGTAGGATCTATATTCATTGACCTCACCAAGGCATTCGACACTGTTAACCACCAACCCCTACTACAGTGTCTCCTCCCCATAGGCCTTTCATCTAACACTGTTACCTGTTTCAAAAGCTACCTCTCACATAGAACACAATGTGTGAAGATCCTTAACATTCTCTCTGAGCCTAGGGAGGTCAGCCTTGGAGTCCCCCAAGGCTCAATACTGGGTCCACTCTTATTTAGTCTATTCATAAACTCACTACCTGTTGCCTGCCCAGCACAAATGGTGCTTTATGCTGATGATGCGGTAATTTCTGCATCTAGTAGGGACATCACCACTATAACCACTGTCCTACAGGCTGGTTTTAAATGGCTAGAATCGTGGCTCTCCCATCATAAACTGTTACTCAACTACAAAAAAAGCAAGTGTATGCTCTTCATGGTGCCACAAAACAGGAAAAGCATGGGCCCCTACACATAACAAGTCAAAAAAGTGAGCTGCTAGAGCAGGTCAGCACCGTCAAATATCTTGGAGTATATCTTGATGACATACTCTTCTTCACAACACACATTGAACATGTCGTCAAAACAGCTAACACTAAGCTGGGAGTTATCTACCGACATAGAAACTCTGTGCCCCTGGAGGCTCTTAAACTGGTTACATGCAGCTCTGTGTTATCTACCATTGACTATGGTCTAGTAATCTATAGTGCTGGCTCTGACACCACCCTGAAGAGGATCATAACCCTCCTCAACAAGGCCTGCTGCCTGGTCCTGGGTGCTGACTATCAGACACAAACATGCACTTTGTATTCGGACACCGGTTGGCTTCCCCTCCATCACAGAATCAAATACCAGACTTGTCTACTTGGGGGAAAAAAGCATTGTTTGGCCTCATGCCTGAGTCCACCTCCAGGCTATACAACTACACCCAACCAACTGTGAACACCAGAAGTGCCACAAAAGGAGTGTTCCTAGTGCCTTTTAAGCATACCACACTCGCACAATGATCCCTCTCCTACAGGGGACCTAAATGGCTTAATGACCTAACTACTGAACTCCTTGGGTCCAGCAAAATCGGCCATTTCAAATCCGAACTCCATAACCTGCTGGCACGAGAGACCACATGCAACTATTAGCCCGTATAATGCTACCTGAGGGCCTTCCACATTCCCCAGCACCCCAAACTGCCCTGAACAGCTCTCCCTATCCCTTCTCCCACCCACGTCATCCACCCACCTCCCACCTGAAAATGCCTTCCTGGCTGCATGCCCCCCAACTTATATTGTCCTTGTCCTGGATCTGCCTAGGCCCTCTAATTCCCCTATGTGGCAATTCCTCACTACCGCAGACAAGTGGTTGCTTTGCCATGCACTCTATAATCGCTCTGCCTATTTCTGCCCAATTGAACTTAGAAACCTGTTTATTGCACTTAGTAGCCTGTATTTTTGTTATGTAGCCACCAGCTGTTTCACTTTGGTATTTTTATTGCTGACTAGTATCACTCTTGTTCCTCTCTCTGTACAATGTTTTCACTGATGTAACTCAATGGCTCGGTATTGTGTCACCTGACTTGGAACCTTTGTAAATGAGCCTGTGGCTCAAAGGTATTAATCTGAATCATAAATAAATAAATAAATAAATATTTGAAACTGTATATCATACTTTCTCGGAAAAGTCTTAAAAACTGCTAAATAGTTAGGTGGTTGATTAAGTAAATTGTAACTTACAGGCGTTCATAATTTCACAATGTAATTATTTGTTAAACTGTGTGAAAATTGCACCGACCTGGTCACAAGGAAGGCTGAAGCACTGGACACCTTACCTTCTGCCAAGCCAGTGACCCAGGTTTGGAAGCAGATCACAGTCTCTTGGGGGTCGGCCAGGAGAAGGAGGACTGAGTGTCCATTGACAGCTCTCCACCATCAGGGAGGGAGGACACCACATATCACTGCTTGGTTGCCACCTAGAGGAGGCTAGGTGGTACAGCATCTAGTAAAGTGGGAGAAGGAGTTGAGGTGTGCTGCATATTAATGCAGTACATACACACCATAGCACATGAGCCAGCCTACGTAAGGGAGAAAAAGAGAGGAAAAACACTGCCACTGACAGGATGATGCCAGCAACTCTGCAGGCCCTATACCCACTCCCATGGCACCCACTCATCCATGGTGGTAGTAAGCAGGAGATGAGGCAAGTCCTGGTTGGTGTTGGGGCTGGGGGTCGCCAGGCAGAAGGGTGTCGGGGCGGGAGATGGAGATGAAAAAAACTGTGAAATATTCAAAAATGTGGATGTTGTAGCGCCACTGTTATTGCAGGTATACTCCAAAAATATGTTATGCATACCTATTGCAAATAGGTCCTGGAATGTAATACAGCTGGAGCAGCAAACATGGTGAATGAATTTAAACATGCATGGGACTGACACTACAGTAAAAGCAAAACAAGCAACCTATAGGGGCGGGGGGTAGGATTCACACGCAGAGTAGATGGATCACAAGGTCCCCATCTGCTGTCATCTTCTTATGTTATTTATTTTTTATTTATTTGAATATCGGATTAATACCTTGGAGTTAGAAGCTCCTTTACATAAGTTCCACATCAGGCAACATAAACAGTGAACAAAAACAAAGAAACAAAAGGAGGACATATTAACCATAGATGTTCTTATGTTTATATGTGGTTTAATAGGTTACAATTTACTGTGGACATTTCAGAATTTACTACAGTAATTGGCAACATTTGGTCACAAATTCATGGATGCATAATAGGGAATGTCACTAGAATTCTAGCTGTGGAATTTTAACTTTCACAAAGCACTTATCCCCTTTGAATCCATTTACCTGTTCTGAGTTGTTTACTTTTCTATTCCTGCAGTTCTTTTCTGGGTAACTATTTTGTCCCCCTGCTTTTTTCTCTGAGCTTGATCTGATAGACTCTGTGGACCTGCTAGTCATACACAGATTTTCTCCTTGATTTTCACAGATCAGCTCTCATCAAAAAAGAGCCATCTACTCCTTTTCCTATAGGACCTATCCCTTTGGAATAGCCAGAATGTCTGTGTCTTGGATCCCCAGTCATTTTCTTCACCCTCCATGTCTCTGTGAGTTCCTCTGAGTTCTGGCCTTCCAAGTGTATTTGGTGCTCAGACCAGCCAATTTTGCAGGTTGTGATTCTCAGACATTATGTCCTGCTTTTAAAGAGCCCCTGACACCGTCGTGACAGCTTTGTGAAAATGTAATGTTCTGCACAGGTCAGCTTACATTTTCATATTGTTTCTGTATTTCTCATTCTTCTTCATTATTAGGGACATTTGCATGTAAACGAGAACACTGCCCTATCTGTTCTGGCTGCTTGCCTACATATGACATCACAGTTCTGTTTATGACATCACAGTCTGTTACTATGGGGATAATTACAATGCCATAAACGGGGATTACTTATTTTATTTATTTAAAAGTTGCTAACTGGGAAAAGCACCATGACCAAAAGCTCGTTTCCAGGTGCAACCCGGATTATGATGTCATATGTAGGATAGCAGAAAGAGCAGATAAAGTCTAAGGGACAGTAAGCCTCTTTCATACAGCTGTCCTCGGTAATAAAGAAAAAGGTAAATAATTATAGAAAATACATGAAATGTAAACAGAACTCTCTAAATCTCACATATTTTCCAAGTTTTTCTAATGGCGTCAGGGGCTCTTTAAGTGAGAATTGTTCCTCTGTGCTTTCTTGTGCCAACTGGTGGTCTACTATTAGCTTTCTACTTAATCTAGAACAGCTGCCATTCCCTTGGTAAACCCATGCATCTAACTCCTGGTGCTACTGACCCCATTCACTACCTACCTCCCCTATCCTATAGTTCAAATCCCCATTACCTCCCTTTCTATTGATATGACTCTACCCCTACCCTCTTTTCAGAATATCCATCCTAAATTCAATGCTCTAGTGTGCTGTTTGTCCATTGACTGTCCACCTTGGTCCATCCCTGCATGCACAATGTTCTGAAGGGGGATGCTTTGATGTTGCCTTGCAAGGCTATTTATTGATCTAGTTCGCACTCTGTACACCAGTCTGTGAGCGTGTGTGTGTGTGTGTGTGTGTGTGTGTGTGTGTGTGTGTGTGTGTGTTTTGTATGAGTGCCACAGTGAGTAATTGTTGATTACTTGGTGGTATAAGATTATCAGTCTTACCTTTCCTGGTTTAAGGACATTTTGGACCAATCAAACTCTGAATGGCAGATTTTGTTGACAGTCCAGAGCTTCTTCTTTCCTCTTCAAATCATCAGGCAGGTTTGCAGTCTATTTCCCGTTGCTGACCTAATGACCTTAGGGCATGCTTATATCTCCTCAGGACTGGACTATATCAATATTTCATATACAGGATTATCCTTGCAACTTATGATCCATCTCCAGCTAAGTGCAAAATGCTACTGTGGGGTTAATAATGGCTGAAGAGTCCTTGACAGCACATCCATTTTGTACTGTTGGAAGCGCAGGGCCTGCCACTTATATGATGAGTTTACACTTACATTTAGAGCCCTGGAAGGATTAGGGTGTCCTTGTATACTGAATTCACCTAAGGTCCTTCACAGATATTCTGTTCTTAGTTCATATTTCTAGGGTGATATCTCAGTGGGTGACTGTCTTTTCAGTGGCAGCATTTGGTGAACTCATAACTCAAGAGGGTGTGAGTTGCAAAGCTGACTGTAGAATGTAAGAGCCAGATGAAAGACCTCCCTCTTTTGGTAGGCCTTTTAAAATGTTAATTCTGATCACTGACCTTACACATTTTTTATCTAAATATTTATTGTTTCTTTTCTGCTTACTACCTGCTAGCAAGTGGTTTTCATAGAATCACAGAATCACAGAAGACTGTCGGCAAAAAAGGACACTATTGCCCGAGTCTGTGCTGATACTTATATGCTCAGATTAATTTGTGATCTGTGTATTTTTATTGTAATGTGCTCATATCGATAGACTATCCAAAGAATTTAGACGAATAAAATTGATGATGAAGATGAAGATGATGATGATGTAAAATGTTCTGTAAATAGCTGACTTTTTGCTTTGGTGCATGCTCCTTCTGTTACACTACCAAGTCATCAACACCTTGGAACTTGAGTCCCCATCTTCCAGAACTTTCTCAGCAACTACTGCTCCCACTGATATTTATTTATTTTTATTTTATTTAGTTTTTTGGCCAACCACACATTGTTATTTGAGTCTTCTACTCCAGTCAGTTCTCATGTCTTGGGCTACATGTGCCATCATCATTTGTGGCATGTCATCCTTTGCATCTGAATGCAACTCATGGCCTGGAGTGTCATTAGGTCTGATCCTGGTCCTGCCTAGCATGCAAGCTCTGCCTGATTACTTCTTTTAGTCATAAAAAGGAAAGGAGCATGTTCTGGAAGGAGAGAAGGGTGAAACAAGGAGGAGCCTGCTGGATAGAAGCAACTCAGTTATGACTTCAGAAATGTTTAAGTCCCAGGGCCTGCACGGTTTCTTTTATGGAAGTACAGACTGAACTGCACACAACAATATAAGCTTCTACTGTAAATGTTATCAAACTTCATTTAGTTAGTGCAAGATAACCTCAAAGTTGCTATAAAGCCTCAGTGCTTCACCTTGCTATGAGACTTTGCCTGGGGCCGCAGATAAAGATTCATGGCATTTGCTATTGAAGTGTGTGTTGTTGTGTGCTTCTCAGTCTGTGCTTGTCATGACTTGAAATTCCATCTGAGCAGCTGCACTGCTGTAGCAAGGGACAGTGTCTTCACCTTGTGTTTTTTTGAGATTGTATGGTTTCTTATCTGCTCAGCTGCAACATGCAGTCCAAAGATATATTGTTAGAGGCTGCATGGGAGGTTATCCCATCAGGAATCTGAGACACTTAGCCAGCAAGTTTCTGAACAATTACAACATAAGTGTAATGCTGAATTGGTGTCTCATTGCTGTTCCAAACCTGGAGAGTGCTACTGGTGCAAGACTTCAAAATGCCAGATGTAGACTGAAGCCTCCCAGCCACAGCCTCAGCAAAATGCAGGGACATCATAGACTACCTGCAGGGGGCATTTCTCAGGCAGCTAATCAAAGAATCCACTCAAGGTTGGGCAATACTGGACCTGCTGCTCACTACCAGGGACAGTGTTGCAGACATCAAGGTGGGAGGCCTCCTAGGACCAGCTATCACCAGACAATCTGGTTCAACACAAGGACTGTAGCAGAAAAAAACTATACAAGGATGAGGATCCTGGACTTCAGGCGGTAGATTAAAACAAAATGGGTGAATGCTTCAGAGATGGCCTAGCGGGTGGAGAGGATGGCATGGGTGGGGTTTAGGCTCAGTGGACCAAAGTAAGGGATAGCTTAGTGAAGACAACAAAACTTTCCACAAAAAAAGTGTGCAAATCAGGAGAAGAAGGAGACCACTACAGTTCTCAAAGGAAGTGACTGCAAATCTTAAGGTTAAAAGAGTAGCATTCAGATGGTAAAAAGAGATGCAGAGGGACAAGGACGAGGAGGTGTACCAAGAGAAGCAGAAGGAAATATGGAAAGTGGTGTGGAGCACAAAGGCACAGACTGAGAAAAAGGTAGCCAAAGGGGTAACAAAGGGGTGCAAGGCTTTTTTTAGGTACATTAGTAAAAGGAGTAAGAAAAGGGTAGGGATTGTGAGGCTTAGAGGGGAAGGTGATACTGTGCAGAGGATGATAAGGAAAAAGCAAATATTCTGAACCGATACATAGAAACATAAACATAGAAGATGATGGCAGATAAGGACCACAAGACCCATCCAGTCTGCCCAGATACTTCTGTATAGTCATCATACTGGAAGGGGAGAGGGTTGGACCATGTAAAAGCAGCAGGAACACTGGAGAGATGGCGGTAGACACAAGTCCATTCACAGAGGAGAGAGTCCTGAAGGGACCTGCAAATCTGAAAGTGGACAAAGCTATGTTACTGGACGGGATACACCAAAGGGTGTTGAGGGAGCTCAGGGAGCTACTGGCTGCACCTCTGACAGCCCTGTTCAATGACTCGCTAGAAAACAGGAGTGATTCCCAGAGACTGGAGAAGAGCGATGTAGTGTCACTTCATAAAAGCAGCACCAGGGAGGCAGCCTGAAACTATAGGCCGGTCAGTCTGATGTCAGTTATTGGGAAGTTAATAGAGATGCTTTTGAAGGAAAGGCTTGTGGAGTGTCTTGAATCCAGCAGGTTGCAAGACCTGAGGCTGTCCATTTTCACAGGGGGAGGTCATAACAGTTAAACTTCATTTAGCTCTTCAACTGAGTGACCAGGAAAATAAATCATGGTTGGTGGTGGACATGGCCTGCTTAGACTTCAGCAAGGCCTTCAACACAATACCACATAGAAAGCTTAGAAATAAACTGGGCAGTTTGAGGGTAGGTCCTAAGGTGGTAAATTGGGTACAAATTGGTTGATGGATAGGCAACAGAGGGTAGTGATCAATGGCACTCATTAGAGGAAAGGGAGGGTAACCACTGAGGTACCTCAGGGCTCAGTACTAGGACCAATCCTATTTAATGTCTTTATAGTGATGTTGCAAAAGAGCTAGAAGGGAAGGTATGCCTCTTTGTAGATGGTGCCAAAATCTGCAATAAGGTAGACACTCATGAAGAGGTTGAAAGAATGAGCAGAGACCTGAGAAAACTTGAGGAGTGGTCTAAACTATGGCAGCTGTGTTTCAATGTGAAAAAGTGCAGAATCGTGCACCTAGGGCACTGAATCCCAGAGACAGAGTGTAAAATGGGTGAAATGGTATTGACAGTTATAAGACAGGAAATTAACTTCGGAGTAATCGTATCTGATTACTTCAATGCAGTGAGGCTGTTTGACAGGACAATAGGTAGGGCCAGTGGGACTGGGGTTCATAGGGATAGGTATCACTGGCAGAAAGAGGGAGGTGTTGTTACACTGTGTAGATAATTGGTGAGGCCCACCTTGAGTACTGTGTCCATTTCCCGGAGATCATATTTCAGGAATGACATAGACAGGGTCAAGACTGTCCAAGGGAGAGCAACTAAAATGGTGCAGGGGCTGCATCAGAATCCTTATGTGGAGAGACTGACTGAACTGAACATATACACCCTGAAAGAGAGGAGGGAGATGGGTGACATGATAGAGACCTATAAATACCTCATTGGAGTGAATAAGGCACAGCAGGGGATTATTTTTCAGAGGAAAAGGTGTACGAGAACAAGGGGCATGAAATGAAGCTGAAAGGGGGAATTTAGAAGGGATGTAAAGAAGTACTTCTTCACTGAGAGAGGGTTGATGGCCTGGAACAGTCTTCCAGTGGAGGCAGTGGAGGTAAATACTGTTGAACGTCAGGCATCCATGGGATAGACACAAAGGAATCTTGGTAGAGGAGCATGTGGGTGATTGCTAGAGAACAGGTAGGGTTTACAGTGCCGGTATAAGCAGGAAAAAATGCTCAAACTAGGTGGACAAAGTGGTCCTTAACAGTTGACAAATTCTGTGTTTCTGTGTGTTAAGAAATCAACTTACTTTTGTGCATTATGGGTCTCCATCAAGCCCTAACCAAAATTAGGTAAGTAAGAGTATATACATGTAGTGAAAGTGAGAGAAAAAAATTCCCTGCAGTGCTTATTAAGCAAAGGTTGGGCCACCCTGTAGTTCCCTAAGTATTGATCTCCTTGGTTGTGGAGACAGATAAGGAAACAAAAGGTGGCCCTGATTATGAAGGGAAGAGTGCTGTTATCTGAGAGCTGAAATCAGTTTATTGACCCCCAACCACCTGTGGTCCTGTTTAGGAGACATTAATTAACTGTCTGCTGTGTCTGAGCTGCTTCCAGGAGGGAGTAGAAATGCTCTAGTCTCTACCTCATGAAACCCTTTTTCTGTTTGACATCTTTACTGGTTATGGGCAATTAGTTGTTCATGTAAAAGACTGTTGCCATAATGTCCCACTGTCCCCTGCATGTCCCATTGTCTTCAGAAGAAGAAAAATGTTCAGCACCAGGTATACTGAATGTCAAAAGGTGGTGCTCACACAGTCAGCAACTTCATCAAAACGAATACAGCACCCACCAAATAACAATGCAGTCTCGGTGAAGTAAATGATCGCAAAATTTATTTTAAAACGTGAGTGTGACCCGCCTGGTATCAAACCTTCACAGGATAAAGTGCAACAGTTACGTTTCGCTCAACCGCCTTTTGTCTGATGAAGCTCAATGGTGGTTGAGCGAAACGTAACTGTTGCACTTTATCCTGTGAAGGTTTGATAGCATGCGGGTCACACTCATGTTCTAAAATAAATTTTGTGATCATTTACTTCACCGAGACTGCGTTGTTATTTGGTGGGTGCTGTATTCATTTTGATGTTGTCCCATTGTCCCAGATTAACAAGGAAACCCTGGCTGGCTTCTCACATTGCTGAGCAGCCCGTGTACTAACAGCCCTATTGCTGGTTACATCATGCTATTACCTGGCTCTCCAGTATCTGGTTTATACTTTGCATGGGGTTGGGGAGGCTGCCTATGAAGTTCTTTACACAATCTAAAGCCTTCATTTTATTTGGAAAGTTATGTCAACTTTAATATATTGTTCTGATTTAATATCCTTGAAAAATCTGAAAAGTTAATTTGGACCTTGAATCCTTTTTTTTTTAATTTAGGGTTCAGTTTTGAACTGACTGTACCCATTCTTAATATGAGAGACACATGAAATTAGATTTGAGTCTGATCTTTTTAAATATGTGTAATGCTTGAGGTAGTGCAGTGCCCACCCACACTGGACACACAGTCTTATATGACTGGGCAAGCAGTGGCTATGAGATTCATGGAGGCCATTCATATCATTAAGAAAAGAAAGCTATTGGCAAGAGTGAGACACTGAGAGCTTACTTCAAAATTTCAAGCTTAGAGAGTGCTAACATCTGAAAAATCTTAGCCCTTGGGGCTGAAATGCAGCACACTGTTTGAGCCACATAGCAACTGGATTAGCTATCATGGTACATCAGGTTAACCGAAAGTCCGAATTCATAATACCCCAAAACCTTTGCCAAAGTTATGATTAGGAGCACAAAAAAATTATCAAAATTCAATTTACTGTAGTCACTGGCGAAGGTGGTGATCCTTAGCACACACCCAGCTATTTGATATTAAGTGGTAGAAAACATAGGAAGGGCAATGCATTAGGGAAAGGCATGTGCTACTGATAAAAGGTGATGTTTCCAAACCAGAATTCAGAAACAGCAAACATAGTAAGGAGTCAGATGTAAGGATCCAATGCAAAATGCAAAAACTGTAGTTTTCTTAGGTGTCAAATAGAAATGGCCTATGAAGTGTTGGGGCATCTTGAATGTGACTGGCTTGAATCTTTATGGCTGGACCCAATTTATTTGATTTGACTAAATCCACATCTTTGCATTTTGCATTGGTTCCTTATATCCAACTCCTTACATATAACAAAAACATACTTACCTCAAACTTCACTGCTCCGTTGTTGGCTGAGTCAAATGCATTGAAGAGATAATGAGCATACATGCTAGCATCTAAAAGTAAATATATCATCATTAGAATCACACAACTTGAAACAGTCAGGTTATCAACTGAATAAAAGTATTATATTTTAAATAATATCTTTATTTACTTGAGCAATGAAGATTAACATTCTGTTGTTTTGTGAGCAGTAAATGACTGTGTGAATGATCTGAGATCACCAGAATGTCTACCTGTTTAAAATACTATTGACTGCATAAGTTAACTCTTATACAGCCTACACGGAGCATCAGAGCAGCACCCTCTGTAATTTAAAATCCATGTGTTTCCCATGTCATAATGTATCAGTAGACAGTTACAGCCTTGCCAGAACAGCAGGACACTACCTGATGAATAACAATTACTCTTGGGTACATATTCCTGACACAGAAAGTGTGTCTGCCTGGTCCATCAATGAAAAATTACAATCCCAAAGGCTGATTTACTCAAAGGTGAAAGCAGATAACGTCAAACAGAAGTATACTGTGAAAAATGAAAATGAGTTTTGAAGGAGAACTGCAACATATAACAGAGGGGATTAAACAAACCAAAACATGAACTTCTGACACGTGTGCCAAAACAAACAACTATGCAAATGAGCATAGTCTTCTCTACACCTTATAACAGGGTGCCTTCGGCAAACTTAAGGGAGTTACTAACACAAAATAGGCTTCACTGGGAAGTACTGTCAAGGGAGGAGAGTGTTTCAACACCCACCCAAGATAGTAGCAAAAAGGGATCAGATGTTTAATAATAGGGTGGTGCACTCCGAATATAAATTCAGAAAAGACGTGAAGAGGGATTTAATTTAACTCCTGTGCTTCTGGGTAGTTATCCATGTGGCCATTGTGCTCAGCATCACAACACTCAGAAAGTGCATGACATTTATAATCCTGGCTGAGTGAGAACATTAAAATTAAACAAGCTATTACATGTGCTTAAACACATGTAATATATGGAATGTTATTAAAAGCCACTGTGATATGTCATATGTTGGACAAAGGAAAAGAAAACTATGCTTAAAAACGTCTGAGCACAAATCAATCATTTGCAGGACAGATAAAGTGTCTAGCCTTGCTACAAATCTTATTTGCTACCCCTGCTCCTCTATTAGTCCTGGTGCCCATGCCCCAACCCCCCTCACTTTCATCTTCCTTCTCCTTCCGTCCTCTGCTGACTACACCCCCCGCTTCTTCTGAGGCCCTCCTACCATGGTCTCCACCAGTGTCCACCAGTGGCAAGTACCTATTTATGGCTGGATCCTCCCAGTGGGTTGCTTACTAGCATCCCCTTACTGTGAGGTGAGCTCCCTTCCCATGTTTCTTGGAGGCACTTTTGCCATTTTACGACTAGCCTCCATTCTCTGCCATCCTTCACTCTCCTCCCTGTCCAAGCTCCTTGATCCCTCCTCCTATTTCTGCCCCCAGAGCTGGCCAGACCTTTCATGATTTCTGGTGCCCCCATCCTCCTACACCTGCATTTGCAGACACCCTCAACCCCAACTCTTTGTAGATATGTGCCTCCCATCCCCTGCACTCATGCCCTTCACCCACCTGTCAAGTTCATATCTGAGCCTGTGCAACTCGGCCTCCAATCCCATTAACCTGACACATATAGGACTGCACCCTAGACTCCACAGTGTACTCATGGCCATTGCAGCTCCACAGCTACTGCAACCCACTAGCCTACTTCCCCATCATCTTGTAACTGAAGTCTCCCACCCCGTCCAGTAGTGATCGCGCACAGTCCATCTGCCCCTGTTTGCTGCTCCAAGCTGCACCTCCCTCTCCTATGCCAATTTCCTCTGACATGTCACCAATTTGTTGCAGTCATGTGGCCCCTGTCTCCACACAGGTACCAACGATTAACCAGTGACTGCCTTGCTGCAGGAAAGAGATTGATCCAAAGCAGTTCAACTCAACCCAAAGCAATGTAATATCTAGCTAGCTTCAAATGTGTCATCTAACTATTCAAGTCAAGCCTGAAAGCAATTTGTCCAGATTTGGCCCAGATTCACCCCAAACCAAAGCAGCTCAAGTCCACCCTAGGCATTGAAATATGTTTCCAAACTAGCCAACCCAGTTTGCCATTCTTCTGTCCAGATTCACCCAACCCAAAGCAGTTCTCTTAATCAATCCAGATTCACCCCCACCCAGAGCAGTGCAAATCCCAATTAGGCAGAGCCATACAGCTTCAAATTAGCCATTAAGCTGTTCCATAGTTTCAAACTTAGTCATGAAATATATAAAGCAAGCTCTCCAGCGTGTCCTGATCAGTTAATGCTTCAAATGATCAACCCTGAAAAGGAAGCCACACCCATCACCCTATATTGAGAAAATGCATTTAACACAGTAAATTAGAACAATTATTATTTTATATATTTGTT
Organism: Neoceratodus forsteri; assembly: GCA_016271365.2. Classification (NCBI taxonomy): domain Eukaryota; kingdom Metazoa; phylum Chordata; order Ceratodontiformes; family Ceratodontidae; genus Neoceratodus; species Neoceratodus forsteri. The sequence goes on from CM028130.1 coordinate 15,963,327, forward strand.
AATATACCTTTCTTGTCTTTGTAAATATTTACTTGTCTTTAACATATACAGTACTTTCACAGGATTGAATAAGGCCCTGCCCAATTTGTTATGTAGAAAGAGTTTAAATGCAAGGGTCTGCTCTAGCCTCTCCTTTTCTATCTCTTCTCTGCCTGGTTGCGCAAGCAAATTTTCTTGTGAGACCTAGGACCTGATCCCTCCAACAGTCTTGAGATTCTGTACCTCTCCCTATCTCTCTGCCTTCACTTGCTGTTCTGTCTTTTCCTTCCTCTTGCATATCTACAATTATAAAAATATATATGTGAATCTTTGTGTAAAATTGTAAGTGATACTGAGATTCCTTTGTTTAAAACTGTACATAGTTATACTGCTGAAATGATAGCAAAAAGTTATTTGGAACTCAAGGGGTTAACCTGAGATGCAGTTTGTAAGCCATTTGCAGAACTGTAAACAAAATGTCAGTTCTGGGTCACTATATTCTTTTTGTTGCACCTGCTTCAAAACTGACAAGAACATTCTGTAAACTTGCAACAACATTCTGTGAGAAGCAGGCTCTCTTAACAAGTTCCCAGACAAAGACTTTTAAAAAGAGCAATGCATTTGCTACAGAGGCAAGAAGAGTGTGAGACTGAGGGACTGAAACTTGGAATTAAGATGTCCTCTCAGAAGAAGGACTTGGTTTTCTCTGTTTGTACTGCCTTTGCAAATAGTTATACCGAATAATTTTTTTTATATAACTGAGAAAAATAAAATGCTATTTGCAAATTTTGAAACTGCTCCTGGTTTTCCTATGCTTCCTGACCTTTGTATCGATGAGAACTACAAGCTCACAATTAGTGGAGATGCCATCACGAGGTATTGCCTTCCCTCACCCCCACTCCCACCCCACACTGTGGAGGGGATTGTGGGTTCAGGCACATAAACCCAATGGGTGACCTTCTGCCATTTCATCTTGACCTCCCACTATTCAGATATGCTGATAATGATTTTTTAGTATATTTCAGGTAATAAGATCATACAGTATTAATCAAAGCAAGAAACTGTTTTCATAAACTGAAAAATGCAAAATAGCTTTGTATAAAAAGTTTGGACATGGCCTCAATAATTAATGGGAGGTTGTGTTACACACTTATAGCTTTAGTATATACACCTATAGTAATAGTGCCAGTTTGGGTGCTATACCATGTCAAGGCATGACATCGTGCACGAGAGGAGCAATGACATCATGACGTGGACTACTATGGCAACAGGTTAAATGCTGAGGTGCTCTCTTGCCCCATTATCACTGTTGTGTACAAGACAATGAAATGCACGAGCTCCGTGCCTGAGTGATGACCCTGAATATATATTAAAAGAAGCTCTGAATGGTGAGTGTTTGAATTTGACTTTGAAAATGAAAAAAAAAATGTTCAGTTGCACTGATACAGTGTTAGTGCATCAATATAGAATTATCTTTATATTGTTGCTAAACTTTGTGTATACACAGAACCACTATTTCTTAATAATGCTGGGGGGACACCAGTGAAATGCCATTGGGATAATTCTGTAGTGGTCACAGCTTCTAATATTATGAAGCACAAATAAATAGAAGCGTTTATTTCCAAAAAGAAAGTGTTCGCCACTGGTTGATGTCCTTCCATCTTTCCTTTTGGAAGTTCCAGTTAAATTTTGGAAGTATCTCAATGGCCACATAACATTTTCACAGATTTGGGAGAGACTGAGGGATGCCTTCTGCTCTTTGAGTTAACATTCAATGTCAAAGAGCAAAACCACAACGTTGTTTTATTGCATTTCCAAGTCTGCATTCTATTTATGTCTACTTGTTTGTATATTGTTGCCTCCTGTGTATCAAAACCTACGTATACCTAAAGCTACAAAATGAAGTATTGTTTACCTTGATCTGTTGCTTTTTCTGTTCTTTATTACCATATGTAAATGTGTTTTACAAGCAATGTTTTTGTTTATTGTACTCCCATTGTTCCCCTCCCTCAGGACAGTCAGTGAGACAAGCAATTTTATATTGTTCAGTGTGCCTTTCCCGGGGAAACTTTTCAATAAATAATGCACTTGGGTAATAAAAATCCAAAGTGTGAATAATGGATGGCAGGGGTGCACTTGACATAAACATAAGAAGAAAGAGATTCAGTAGTCATAATCAGTGACAGTCTTAAAACTTCTGTGCAGTGTGACAAGTCTTACGGTAAACCAAATAGGAAGCTGGGATGCACAGAATGGGCCTTCTCTAGCAGGAAGAAGAAAGTAATCCTTCAACTCTACAGATAACTGGTTAGGCTAAACTTAGAGTACTGTGCACAATTTTGGAACCCACACATAAAAAAAAAAACATAAGGACCATCCAGAATAAGTTCAAAGAAGAGTGACCAAAATGATCCATGGTGTGCTGGGAGATCTTACAAGGACAGATTAGAGGACCTAGGAATGAACTCATTGGTGGCTAGTAGACAGAGAGAGATAATATGACTGAAACCTTTAAGTGACTAAAGGGCATCAATAAAGTAGAATATCAGGGGTTGTTTACCCTCCAAGAAGGTAACATCACTAGGAGGAATAACATGAACCTGGTGAGGCAGAAAGTTCAAAAGGGATATTAGAAAGGTCTTCTTTACAGAAATGGCAGTGGATAAGTGGCATCAACTACTACATGAACTTATTAACGTTCAGACAGTTAATGCATTTAAACATAGATAAGACTGATTTAGGGGATTCAGTGGAACGACTCAAAATGGGGTGATAAAGAGGGGTAACATGGCAGGTGTGTAAGCAAAGTATGGTCTCACCAGTAATAGACTGGTATCAGGACCCAGGTGGGGACTGGACAGACTGGATGGTTTTTGCCTGCCCATAAAATTAAGATGTTTCTAAAAACAGAGAAAACACAGAGATCAGTTAAGCATACTGGCTGCACAGGAAGTAAAGGGCTTTGTCCAGCTTAAGCTTAAGCTGAACACTAACTAGTGTTGCTCACATAGTAGCCTACCAGGCTGGATACCATCAGATATCATATTTTTGGTCAGATATTGGATAACTTCGGATGGCATAGACATCCGACCAAGAACCCAACCTTCTAGGATCCACTGTAAGTATCCGTAGTATCCATGGATCTGATCTTGATCAGATGGATCTGACCCTCAAATCCAACTACCTGAGGGTGAAACTGATGAATCTGCCCATTAGATCCAACTGTCTGATGTTAGATCCAATGTATCTGTCCACCAGATCCAACAATCCAAGGTTGGGACTGATGGATGTGCCCACTGGATCCAACTATCAGAAGCTGCAGTATACACCTCAGTAGCACCTTGATGTCTGTCTTGAGTTACTTAATAAAAGATTGTCTTTCTGTCCCTGTAGGAACACCATTTGAAGGTTTGACTTTTGAACCCCCTTGCAGTATTTCTTAGTTACTGGCAGTTTGATCTCAGGCAGCAGTTGGAGCACTGTTTGTTTAGCTGGGCAGTGATTACAAAATAACCAGTCTTTTTCAATGTAAGTCAATTCATTGTTTATGTTAACAGTTTATTTATGTTGTAGCAGGTGACAGGATGTCACAAGGGTGTGAAGTTTTTTAATGCATATGTCTCTTTTTTATATTTAGTGTGGATGGGGGTGAGGACATGTAACCCCATGGTAGTTTTCCTGTGGTTTTTGTGAGGTTCACTACAGCAGTGAAAAATACATAAACAATGAGCGAGAGTCACAAAACATCTAAAATTCCCGCAGCTGTGGGAAAAACCCAGTGCAAGTGGGTTGTCACTTGCAGATCCGCAGGTTTCCTCAGTTTTCCCCACAGCTATGGGTGTTCACAAAGGTGGAGCCGGATTATGACCATCTCCATGATTTATGGCGGCTTGTGGGCGATGTTGCCTGGGAAATCCCTGCATCTGTGGAAAACTTATGGCCAGTGGGATCAGCCGTAACATCTTCCGCAACTGATGGGCTGTGCATAGCAATCTCAACAGCAGTGCAGATTTTGGTCCACAAATAGAGCTGTGGCATGGGACTTAGTCTCATGAAGCTTTCAGAATCTAGCCCAATGTCGTTTGACTACAGTTCCTGAAGATTCTGCTCCATGTGTCTATGTAATGCAGAAATTGCTATGAATTTTGTCTGTGTATGATCCCAATAATCAGGCTAGGGGTGGTGAATGGGCAAGAGTTAGCGAACTGCCCCCTATGTTAATATTAGTTAAAATTGTTTTATTAATAGAAATATGAAATACAATTATTCAATTAAGAAAATACTATTTCCTTTTTCTCTTGGACAAGGTCTAAGTTGGTATTTAGAGTTTATTTTTATTTTTACAGATACACTGGCCATATTGTTTTTTCTCTTCAACTACACGTTTGGAGGATGTGTATGCCACACTAAGGTGTACCTAATTACCTTTTATTAAATGCATGCAACTACATCTCCTGACTATATCTCTGGCCAAAGAGGCCACCTTACCAAGGTGTATTCAATTAGCAAGTGTTTTGGTGTATATCATCTGCATCTCCTCAATTAATCTCGCATAGAGATGTACACCTTACTGGGGTATACCAAGTTAGCATTTATAAGTGCATATCATCTACACCTAAATTACACTGTAGATCCACTGCTGAACCTCTGAACACATCTCAGGCAGCAGTGCACTTGTGGTGAACAGCTCATGGCGTACCAAGATGGATACCTTATTTAAACCTTAGCTTCACATCAAATATACTTCCGCTGGGTCAGGGTAGTGGCTAAAAGGACATAACCTTGGGTAGCAGCTCTGATCTGTTGCCAACATTTGAGTATAAGCTGTAGAAAGAGGGAGTGAAGATCCTAGCTAAAGCCTAGTATTGGCAGTCATATAATGGCTTGGATAAAATAAGCAATCTCATTGGTCAAAACTGGTCAAATGACCATGCATAATTTTACATTACTGCACAGATCAGATTTTAAAAACATACAAAATTGTCAGCAGAAGGCCATTAGAGGCTCTTGAGTCTGCTCGATGTAGAGCTCATACATCAGGTGTCGCGTGACACTCTGCCCCCTCTTCCGACACCTTTATCCTCCCCATGACTTCATCCCACCCCCTGTTAAACCCCCAGCTGTTTAGTGGTTTACAACATCCTCTGGCAGCCCACATACACTCTGCCACCACTCTCTCCATGAAGATATGTGTTTCTTAGTCTCCTTATGGAACTTTCTTCCTGCCAGTTTAAAACTGTGTCTCCTTGTTTTCTTGTTTTTAATAAACCTAAAAAGGTCACACAAATCAACCTTGTTTAAATATTTTGAGGTACTTGATGATCTCTTTCATGCCCTCTTGCTCCCTTCTTTCCTTGAGTCAGTGCATGGTAAGGTTCTCCTACCTTGCACGTGCTAGACAGTCCCTGCTAACCCTGAATAGTCTTTCAGGCTCTTTTCTGTATTACCTCCAGCTGGTTTAGGCTGGTTCTTTTTGTGGTCCTCTTAGTTACATTGTTCTTGACTGTATAACTTTTGAAACCATATTATCAATTTAATATCATACCCTAGGGTGACCAGTAATGCCATTGGAAGGTGAAAGGCATTCAGCAAACACCACGGGTGTGTGTTAATTAAGAATCAGCACAATCCCTGTGGTGTCATATTGCTTAAATAGTGTAATGCAGCCCTTTCCCCCCAAGTCATCTTGAAAAGCTCCACCATCAGATGAGCCATTATTTCTCAACTGGGTCCTCAGCTGTGAGCCATGTACAAGATGTTGGATCTGTTGTGTTGTTTATTAAAAGCTTGCAAGGATGACACTCTGGACGGGATGCATGAGATACAAAATACTCTTTTGTCTCATAATTTCTGAACATGGATGTGCCAGCATGACTCATAGCAGACCAGTAAAAATAAAGAAAAATGAAAGAGTAGAAAGAAATGAATGATAGTCATTCCACAATGTTTCCCAACTACCCAAGCTGAATGCAGTCCTAGTCTGACAAACACCTTTGCATCCCCTGTACGCCCTTCTGACATTAACATACAAAACTAACAATATCTATAAGACCAGCACAACATAGGGGGCTTTGAATGAAACAAGTAAACACACCAAGGATCACTATCTACTCCTGCTTATAAAAGGACCACAGTCTTGTCCTGTTCTGTTCCGATCCTGTTTAATGGATACAAATCGGACATCAGAGAGGGTATAGGGTGTGAAATGAGTCTCTTCACTGATGACTCCAAGATGGGAGCAGTAGTTGAGGGAGAAGAGGGGAGGTTGGCCCTGCAAGGGGACCTGGACACCCTGGAAAGCTGGGCTCACACATGGAAATTAAATTTCAATATCACCAAGTGCAAGGTGTTGCATCTTGGGCGGGAAACCTTAAACACAAGTACACCCTGGGAGGGGAGGTGCTGGAGGCCTCAATAGGGGAAAAAGACCTAGGGGTCATGGTGGATGCATGTATGAATAACTCTGAGCAGTGCAGGAGAGTGGCTAGCAAGGCAAACAGGATGTTGGGATGCATCGTAAGGGGGATCACCTCTAGGAGCAAGGAAGTGATTCTGCCACTGTACAATGGACTGGTTAGACCACACCTTGAGTACTGTGTACAGTACTGGAGACCACACTTGAAGAGGGACATACAGCTCCTGGAGAGGGTACAGAGGAGGGCAACTAAGATGATATTTAGGCTAGGGATTGACGATGAGAACAGACTTGAGGAGCTCTGCCTGTTTTCATTGAGGAGAGACAGGGGGGATGATTGAGGTCTCCCATACCTCAAGGGAATAAATAGGGTAAACATGGAGGGGATCTTTAGACTAAAGAGGGAGGTATCACCAGAGGGCATGGTTTGAAGTTGGAAGGTGGAAGGGTGAGGGGGGAAAAGAGGAGGAGGTTTTTCACTGAGAGGGTGGTGGACCCTTGAAATGCACTGCCTGGCGAGCTGGTTCAGAGATCCACAGTGGAGGGCTTCAAGAGAGGGTGGGACAGACACAGAAAGTGGATGTATCAGATGATGGCCTGTCCCAGGGGGGTGGGGATGGATGATAGGGGTTTCTGGAACACAAGGGAGGGGAGGGCCTCGGCACCCAACTAGGGATCTGAGGTTCGAGCAGACTCGATAGACCATAAGGTCTAATCTGCTGGCAAATAGTACGTTAGTATGTCAGTATGTTAGTCTGCTGCAACCCCTTATAGCAATCAGACCTGTAGTAAATGCACCAGAAATACCAGAGGCAGTATGTTCATTATATTGACACATGTGCACTAACTGAATCATGACTACAGGATCACAAAAAAGGCAGTCTAACATTATGTCACAGTTACTATAAATTATACACCAAACATTACACAAGCATCAGCATTTTGGTCTGTGCATCATTTTTTGCCAAAAGTGATAAAAGTGCCACAGCTGCATAAAATGTTTGAAAATAGTATACAAAAAAATGGTTGCATAAAACCTGATGCAGCTGCAGCAGAAAATGAGTTCTGGCCAGAGCTGACACATGGCTGCAGTTGTACTCACTTAGCTTACAGCTGAATGGTCTGCCACGCCCAAGATGTCCGCTGATGCTCAGTGTGCATATGCGGTCAAGTCGTGCATGCACAACTACTCATGCATGCGCACTGAGCATCGGCAGTAGTGATGGGCATAGTGGCCCCACTTCGCTCCACAGAGTGATTCATGGTGTGAAGGCCAATTCGTGGAGTACTCTGCAACGTGAAGCGCAGTACTTCGTGTTATTAATGGGTAATACGAAGTCCATTGAAAACACTGACTTCGCGTTACTCCGCCTTCCCATATCACTACTCCATCAATTATTAAGGCAAAGTACATTGCAAACAATGTACTTCGCCTCACTTTGCCTTGTTTTTAAGCTCCAAAGGTGAATTTTGCAGTGATTCATGGGATTTCAAGTCACATGGGCTTTAGATTGTTCTGCACAGCCTCAGTTTGGGGTAGTATGTGTAGGAAGCTGTAGGAGACAATCTGCTCTGATAGCTCTCTGCGATTCAAACCTTCAAAAAGCTATTAAAAAGCCTTTTTGAGTCATTTTTTTTGCTGAAACTTTAGTTCATCAATTATAGGAAACCCTCTTGTGCTCATATAATCGAGCATTTATTATTTGTGTTTGGATTTTAAATGTTAATGTACAACATTCAGTCTGTATACTGAGAGACAGTGGAAGTGTACTTTGGGGGACAGGCATATCTGTGGTGTAGGTAGATTAACTTGGAGAAAAAGACAGTGCTTTCTGTTTTGGTGATATTTTTCTTGTATAACTGTGTCAATGAACACACAGTAATATTTTCAATATTTCTTGCAATTTTTTTGCTGATTGTTGTGGAGCAGGAGTGCATAATTTTAGTTTGTTTAAAATATGTGGTTATATTACTGAAGTTTTCAATTTGTTATGCATTACTTAGTGTGTGTGTGAGTATGTGTGTGATGCGTGTATCAAATCAGACACCTTTTATTGTGCCACATAATAATTTCAGCAATGTGAAGCTGCTATCCACTGCAGCTGTGTGATTTTTGTACTTCTTTGTGGTATATTTACTGGTACTAGTACTAGTGACTGTTACTGCAGCAGTGCAGTACACTGCTCCCCCCGCCGCCCACCCCAACCAGCAAAGATATTCTTTTCCAGATTTGAATTTCTGATGGTGAGCACAGGTTAGATGTTGTGCCTTTGTGTCTTCATCTCTTCAGTGCACAGCGCAATCTTAATCTGTCTGTGCATTTGCTTCTCTTTAGGGCCCAATCTCCATCTGTAACTTAAGTCACAATTGTTTCTTTGGCTTCCCTTCAGAGTACTGGACAGGTGTGATGCTTAATTCTGCATGAACATTGTAGTCATTAATATGCATGTTTAAGTCAGGACCATCATCACGAGTCACTCGTGATACAAATCACATTCTTCATCATCACGTTCACAAATGCAGTCACAAATCACGATTCACGATCATTCGCGTTATGAATCACAACATTAATTTTTTTCTAGTTACTTGGATGTATTGTAAGCCTGTTTTGTAGTATCTCTCCAGGCTTCACCACCCCACCAGTGTACTCATTGATACATGTTTTAAGTCTGGGAGTTTTAAGCTACAGCTCATTGGGGAAGTATAGCCATAGGTGGTAGGCATTCACGTTTCTTCATCATCACGGTCACAAATGCAGTCACAAATCACGATTCACGATCACGTCATGAATCACAACATTCATTTTTTTTAATAGTTACTTGGATGTATTGTAAGCCTGTTTTGTAGTATCTCCATGTTTCACCACCCCACCGTTGTACTTATTAATGTTTGTTTTTAAGTCAGGGAGTTGGACAGTGTCTGCAGTACATACACAGACTGGAAAGAAGACTGACTGCACACATGCAGTTTAGTACAGTATACTTGCACTGCTCAGAATATAAAGTGTCACACATATGGAAGACAACAAAAAAAGGGCATAATTATATACACGGGTTGGGGATAGTGGAGGAATACATTTTATAACACAGCAAGGAAGGTGAGGGGGGGCACATGGTGTGAGAAAAAAAATAATGTGGGATCCCATGGTGATACAGCAGCAGTTCCAGCATGGACATAATTTGCAACTGATGTTCCTCTAAGTGATCCAGCCGCTGCTCTACAGCACTCATCCTCTCGTTGTTATCCTCAACAGCACTCCAGAGAACTGCCAAGTCAGACTGTGTTACATGCAGTTCTCTGGGCTCCACACGTTCTACAGGCTGACCTGCTGGTGGTGGTGGTGGGGGTGCTGGTGGAGCAGCAGGTGCTGCTGTGGCCTTCCTCTTCTTAGGGATGCCGCATTGCACAGCTGCACCCTCTGCCGCAGAATGGCCAGCAGGTGCAGGCATGGTCTGTTCTGTGGCAGCCTGCCACTCCAACTGCTGATGATTGAGCATATGGGTGTGCTGGCCCCCAGTCCCCAGGTGAGTCCCCCGGGGGCCATGGCGCACCTCCACCTCACATATGCGGCACTTGACCATGCTGCTGTCCCCACCAACACAGTCAAAAAACTGCCAAACAATAGAGGTGTAGGTAGGACCAGACACAGGCAGGGGATGGCCAGATGAACTGGCAGCCAGCTGGTCATGGTGCAGAACAGGGATGGGATTCACACCTGGGCCCAGGGGAACAGGCACATCCTGCTCCAGAGGACCTGGTGCAGGACTTGGTGGTGGTGGTTCAACTGTCCCAGAGTCAGGACAGGAGGCGGTGCTGGTTCTGCTTCTCGGATGGGGGACTCTCACGAGTTTTGAGCAGTCCAACAGGAATTGGTGGCCATGCCCTCCACACATGCACACGGTACAACGCTTACCACTACCACGCTCTCCCATAGCTGACCCCTCCCCAGACATTCCCTCACCCTGGTCCATCTCTCCTACTGAGCTCCCTCAGTCCAAGCAATCACTACTCACACTGTCACACAACACACACTCACAGTCACACAGACACACACACACACACACACAGTCACACAGATACAGACAATCAAATAACTACTGATAAAGGTAAAAAAATAAAATTTACAGAAAGAACAAATTAAATAAAAAAGAGTACAGAAAAGAAAAAAATGTAGCTTTTAAAAAAGCTCTTTGGTCTAAATTAAAGTTTAAATTTCCTCCTTGCTCTGATCTCAAAGTATCAGCAGTCACAAAACACACTACTCTCTCTCTGTCTGCACAGGAGAAAGTAAAAGTGTCTGCTTGTATAACTCACTTTCTTCCTACCTAGCTAAAGAGCATGTGACTTGCAGTACTGTAAGCCATGTGATTTGTGGGGGGCTGCCAAATCTGAAACACCAAGTGGGTCACTTAGAATCATAATGAGGAACGCGAAGTCCATTAAAAACAATGACTTTGCCTTACTTCGCATTGCCATTCCACCTTAACGTGAAGCGGTAATGACAAGGCTGAGTGACCACTTCACATTCACTGCGCCGGCAGAATTTAAATTCTCTGCATCTCTAATCGGCAGCCATCTTCAGTATGGCAGGCCATGGTGGGACACGGCAATAAAAGTAATACATCCATGGGGGGGGGGCAGAGTGTTTAGGAGTTGCAGAATGTTTGCACTGCAACTTCAAAATTGCTCTTCGGTGTCTATTCGGTGCCTCGTTTTTAGAGCTCTTGCAAGATAGCTGCAGGCTCTGCCCACTGCAGCCCTAAAAATGACATAAGTGTTGTGTCCAGACTTCTAAAAAAGCCAGCTCCACATACAATCCATGCAACACTTGGAAATAGCAACCGCATTATAGTGCCCTTTGTCCTGGAGGAATACACCTCAATAAATAAAGGATGTAGAGATTTATGACTTTAACATGGCAAACCAAAATAACATTCAGGAAGATCTAGCCGCAATAAAATAGGAACAGGTTCTAAACATTAAGATGCTATAGGAATGTGGGAAATTATTTAAAACCAGATTATCAAAGTATGTGATAGGAATATCAAGACAATTAAAAAGTACAGCAGAGGTGTAAAACTGCAATGGCTCGAAAAGAGACTAAAAAAACTAGTAAAGAAAAAAACAAACTATATAATGCATATATCAAGGATAAAAACAACAAAATTGGGCAGCATACAAAAAAGCTCTAAAACAATGCAAAATGAAAATTAGGAAAACTAAACAGAAAATGGAAACAGGATTAGCAAGGAATGCAAACAAGAATAACATGAAAAAGTTCTATGGATACGTTAATTCCTTAAGAACTATAAACTAAAGTCTTTGCTCAATAATTCAAATAATCAACAAACTGAAGACCCAAAGGAAATGGTTAACATTTGTAACACATACTTTGGGACTGTGTTTTAAAAAAATAAAGTTTACACAGAGGATATACCAGTGCACACATCAAAGATGGATGCGGTTATTGAGAAATTAAAATCAATTGAGTATTTACCAGGGAAGGGGAGGGCGAGGGACCGAGACTCAGTAAAAGAGATACTCAGGGGAGGGAGGTAGACGTAAGCCCATTCATGGTGGAAACAGTACTAGAAGAACTCAGAAAAATAAAAGTAGATAAAGCAAGGGGGGCCAAATGGGATCCACCCCAGAGTACTAAACGAAATCAGGGAAGTGCTGGCAGAACCACTGGCTGCCCTTTTCAACACATCACTAGAGATGGGGAGATACGGAGGGCTGGAGGAGGGCAGATGTGGTCCCTCTCCCCATGAAAAGGAAGCAGAGAGGAGGCAGACAATTACAGGCCTGTAAGCCTGATCTCAGAAGTGGGGAAACTAATGGAGTCCTTACTTAAGGAGAGGATTGTGAAGTTTCTGGAGCGTAGCGGGGCACAAGACCCAAGGCAGCATGAATTCTCAGTGAGAAGGTCCTGTCAGATGAATCTTATAGATTTCTTTGACTGGATAACTAGGGTGGCAGATCAGGGGTGGGCGGTGGATATAGCCTACCTGGATTTCAGCCAGGCCTTTGACACCGTCCTACACAGCAGATTGCTAAATAAATAGGGTAGCCTGACAGTGGGTCCTATGGTGGTAAAGTGGGTTGGAAACTGGCTAAGGGACAGGCCTCAGAGGGTGGTGGTAAATTGCATGAAATCTGAGAAGAGGGAGGTGCCCAGCAGGGTGCCACAGGGGTCGATGCTGGGGCCAGTCCTACTCAGTGTCTTCATTAGCGACATTGCAGAGCATCTGGAGGGAAAGGTTTGCCTCTTTGCAGATAAGACCAAGATCTGCAATAGAGTGGACACACCAGAGGGGGTGGAAAAAATGAGAAAGGACCTAAGCCTATTAGAGGAGTGGTCGGGTGTCTGGCAGTTTAGTTTCAATGTTAAAAAGTGCAAGATCATGCACCTGGGTCACAGGAATCTAAGGGAGTACAGGATGGGTGGAGAAATTCTGGCCACCACAAGTCAGGAGAGAGACATCATATCTGATGACCTGACGGTGACTAAACAGTGTGAAAAGGCAGTGAGAAGAACAAACAGAATGTTGGGGTGCATAGGAAGGGGCATAACATGCAGGAGGAAAGAGGTGGTTATGCCACTGTACAGATCACTGGTGAGACCTCAGTTGGAGTACTGTGTCCAGTTCTGGAGGCCACATCTCTGGAAGGATATTGACAAAATAGAGGCAGTCCAGAGATGGGCAATGAAGATGGTACATGGACTGCACCAGAAGCCCTATAAAGAAAGACTTAAGGATCTTAATATCTATTCACTGGAGGAAAGAAAGGAGAGGGAGATATACATAGTTACATAGATACATAGACAATATTGTCAAATAAGGGCCTACTGCCCACCCTGTCTGCCCATTTGAGCTTGTAAGTTCACTTTATGTTTTCCTAGAAGTCTGTTGCCCCCTACCCCTGACCTCCAGAATTCCTTTATCTCTATCTCATGCATTCTTAAATCCCGTGATTGTTTCAGCCCCCACCACTTCCTCCGGCAGAGTGTTCCACTTGTCCACCTCCCATTTTGTGAAGAAATTCTTCCTCACGTTTCCTCTGAATCTTCCTCTATCTAACTTCATCCCATGCCCTCTAGTCCTGGAACATCTTTTTCACTTAAAAATAGTGTATTCCTGCACCTTATTCCTCCCTGTAAGATACCTGTATGTCTCTATCATACCCCCTCTCTTCCTCCTCTCCTCCAGGGAGTACATATTCAAGTCCTTCAACCTGTCCTTATAGGACTTGTGATGCAATCCATGTAGCATCTTTGTTGCCCTCCTCTGAATCTTCTCTACCCTGTTTATGTCCTTACATAGGTAAGGTCTCCAGAACTGTATACTGTACGCTAGGTGGGGCCTCAATAGTGTCTTGTATAGCGGAATTATGACCTCCCTTTTCCTGCTGGTGATGCCCCTGTCTATGCATCCCAGCATCCTATTTGCTTTACCTGCTGCCTTGTTGCACTGTTTCCCTACCATGAGGCCATCAGAGATGATAACCCCAAGATCCCTTTCCTGCTTGGTGCATGCTATATCCTCACCTCCCAACTGATATATTGTGCCAGAGTTTTTGTGCCCTATATGCATTATCTTGAACTCCTCTGCATTGAATTTCAGCTGCCAAACCCCTGACCATTCTTCAAGTTTCTGCAGGTCCCTTCTCATTATGTCTACACCCTCTGATGTGTCTACTCTGTTACAGAACTTTGTGTCATCAGCAAACAGGGAAATTCTGCCTTCTAGGTCCTGCGCAATGTCACTGATGAAGATGTTGAATTTGACTGGTCCTAGCACTGATCCCTGTGGTAACCCACTAGTCACTCTTCCCTCTGTGGAGTGATAGCCATTTACCACCACCCTCTGTGTCCTGCCGCCCAGCCAGTTACCTACCCACCACACTACTGTCCTACCCACACCCATATTCCCCAGTTTGTGTAACAGTCTTCTATGTGGCACAGTGTCAAAGGCCTTGCTGAAGTCCAGATAGGCCATGTCCACTGCCCTCCCCTGATCCACCTCCCTAGTCACCCAGTCAAAAAATTCAATGAGGTTGGTCTGACATGACCTCCCCCTGGTGAAACCATGCTGCCTTGGGTCCTGTAGACAACTGACAACCACATGTTCCACCAATCTCTCCTTCAGTAATGCTTCCATGATCTTCCCCACTACCGAGGTAAGACTGACTGGTCTGTAGTTCCCCGCTTCCTCTTTGTTCCCACTTTTGTATAAGGGGATTACATCTGCGGTCCTCCAGTCTTTGGGTACCTACACTGTTTCCAGTGATCAGCTAAACAGGATTGCCAGAGGTTCAGCCACCACCTCTCTTAGTTCTTTAAGGACCCTGGGGTGCACCCCATCTGGCCTCAATGATTTATCAACTCTTATTACTTCCAGTTCCTTCAGAACCCTTCCCCGTGTAAAGGGACTTGTGTCCATTTCTGCACCATTCTCTCCCCTTGTACTCCCTTCAGACCCATTACCCTCCTCTTCCTCGGTAAAAACTGTTCAATATGTCAGGTTTACTGTTGTCATCCTTCACGGAGCCCCCATCCTCCCCCTTCAGTCTAACTATCCTTCCCTTTGCCTTTCTTTTTTCACTTATGTACCTGTAAAAGGTTTTGTCCTCTCTACCCATTGATTTTGCAATGTGCTCTTCTGTCTGAGCTTTGGCTTCCCTTGTTGACCTCCCTGCCTCCCTTTGCTTCTCCTGGTACTTTTTCCCTATCCTCTTCTGTCTGTGTCTTTTTGTATTGTCTGAATGCAATCTTTTTGACTTTCACTTTCTCTGTGACCTCCTTGGAAAACCATAACGGCCTCCTCTTCCGTTTCCCCTTTCTAACCTGCTTAATGCATAATGCTGTTGTTCTTGTAATCCCTGTTTTAAATACTGCCCACTGTTCCTCAACCCCTGATTCCTGCCCCATTCCCCTTAATGCCTCTTTCAAGCATCTCCCCATTTTCCCAAAGTCTGCCCCCCTAAAATCCAGGATACGTGTTTTTGTGTGGTTTGGTTCTGCTCCTTCATTGATTTCAAATCATAGAGACTTTCAAGTACCTTAGGGGAATAAACAGGGTACAGGTGGAAAACATATTTCAGAGAAAACTCTACACAAGAACAAGAAGGCATGATATGAGGCTGAATAGTAGAAGGCTCAGGGGTAATGTTAGGAAGTACTTTTTCACTGAAAGAGTGGTGGAGCAATGGAGCAGCCATTCAGCAGAAGTGGTGGGTACGAGAACAATAAAGGGGTTGAAGAGAGCATGGGATAGGCATAAGGGTACCCTGGAGATGTCCAGAGCAGGACAGCCGCAGATCAAACAGGATCTAGTGCTACAGCAGTGAGTAGGAAAATAGGCAGACTAGGTGGGCTGTATGGTCCTTATCTGTCAACAGATTCTATGTTTCTATGTTAGGAATGTATAAACAACAAAATTCAAGCCCTGAAATGTACACACTCAGCAGGACCAGATAACATATCCACCAAAATGTTGAAATTATTTGCACCACAAATTGCTGCACCGCTAAGACTAATGTACATGAAAGCACTATAAAAGAATGAAATACCTGCAGATTGGCTATTGGCCACAGTTGTTCCAATTCATAATCAAACTCTAGCCAGAGCTGATAGGGCTGTGAAAAGCTACCAAATGACCAACGTTATGTTCTTGTTGGTGCCATATAGTGCTGTTTAGTCACAATCACCACAGTGCTCCCAGATCCAAATAATCATTTTCCTGTAACAAGCTCTCATATTCCTATATTTTCCCTGTAGAGGCAGCATCAAATCCCTGTATAAATCCCTGTAGATGTTTCCATAAACCACTAGTTCCTTATCTGTGACTTTGTTCTTTATTTAAATTTAATATGTTGGCAGCCTTTTATCAGGAGAATGGCTCTGATTTGCTGTTAGGTATTAAAATTATATGTCAAGATGGCCTTTGAATGATTTGGATTTACATGGAATCCATAAGGCATGATGGGAAATGTATTTATTTGTTGAATTTTGTTAACCAGTTAGGTCCACTAAGACTAGAAGCCCCTTTTTCTGTGGTGATTGGGGGGGGGTACAGATGGTAACCAACTGAAATTGTAACATGGCATAAATCCTTACTTGAACCAGATTTAGCTGTTGGTGATATTTTTAGTGAACAGGGGAAATTTGGTCAGGACACCAGGGAAATTCTCCTACTGTCCAGTAGGGGGATCCTTTGGCCATCGGAGGATGGCTGCATCAGTTGCTTCTCAACTGAGCTCGGAGATGGAGGGGCTGCAGATCGAGGAAGTGGTCTCCTCCTCGGCGCCTGAAAATCTGGAACCTGAGATTTTTTTCAATGCAACAGCGGTTACAGAAGTAGACAGAAAGAAGGATGTTACATTACCTTGCTCTGGTATTATCTGTGACCGACCTTTGGATATTTCTGCACTGGCTGTGCCTGAACCATTTGTTCCTCCTGACTCGGACTCTACTTTGGATCAATTGCTGCTTCACGAGCAAGCAGCTCACCAGCAGAGGAAAAAGGATTTGATGAGTCATTTTTCTTCACCCCCTCTGGTTACTGAAGGGAGGCCTCAGCCAGGTACAATGCCACTGTTACCTGATGTTTCTATGAACACCGTTCCTGGGACTGCTGTTCCTGAGGCTGCGCAAGATGACCAACGGATTGTTTACTCTGACAGTACTGTTCAGGACTCTGCCACTGTATTTTCTTTCTCAGCAACTTCCAAACTTACTGACCAGGATCGCATTCTTAAAAAAGGAACCCCTAGCAAACTCTGCTGGGCTGATACGCTGTTACCGGAGATGGGGCCCTGGTCAGTTGAGAGCTCCCTTGCGACGGCGGGCTGGGTTAGTTCCCCTGACTCAGATAAGTGGATTTCTGGGTTTGCTCCTATCAAGATTCCTGGAGTTTCATTGGCACCTTCTCACCCAGCTCCCACAGTGAGTATGACTGCTACTTCTATTTCTATTTCTGGACCTTCTTCTGATTTACAGATTTCCTCAGACTCTCTGACTGATAACGCTACTACTATTACCCAGGCTGAACAATCCCCTTTACACTTGCCCACAGAACTGGCCTTGACTCAACAGCCTGTACTACAGACTGTACCAACTGCTTCCCCTTCGGATCCTTTGCCGGAGACTTCTGGAGATGCAATGAGTGATGTTTCGGATTTCTCGGACATTCCTCGACACGTCCCTGCTGATGCAAGAAATAGACCTATTTCCAATAACTCAGTTGTCCCCCCTTCATCGAAACCATCTAACTCTAAATCTTATGTCTCTTTTCTTCAGCAGACGAACTACCTTGCCAAACAGCATAATGCAGTTCGACTCCTTTATAAGGGTGGTCTAGAAGTCTTTCCTGACCGTGTTTATGTGGGAAAGACACTTTTAAAGGACAGTTCACAGTTCAATGTATTTGAGTTATATGCTCTGATTCATGTTTCGGGTGAGACTACTTATGATGTTAATTTTAAGACGGGGAGTGGTTTGTATAAGTTTTGGGCCATTATCATAAAAAAAACATACTCCCTTATGGGCCCCTTTTGAAGATATTCCCTTGACTCGCCCAGCACATAAAACTATCACTGTCCTTTTTCGCAATGAGGGGGTTAGTGTTACTGATCTCATTTATTGGCTCAAACAACGCTGTACTGTCACTGGGCATTCTAATGCTATTTTTGATACAGAAGGGATTTGGACTGGGGGCTGGAGGATACGGGTTATTTTAAGGTCTGATGTCGGGGGATTTCAACACCTCCCAAATAGTTTTTTCTAAGGCAGGGATAGAGGAGTTCTTTTTACCCCAGTCAGCCTAAGACTTGTTATAGGTGTGGACAAATGGGTCATATTAGTAGTGCCTGTGACCAGCACAAATGTACTCTCTGCCAAAAAACAGGTAATCACAGTGCTTACTGTCGCAATTCCGTCAGATGTAACCTGTGTGGAACTTTGGGTCATGCTTATGCATCTTGCCCTGAAGCTGCTCACCAGCAACCCGCATCTGCTGATTCAGAAGAACAGCAATTGTTGGTGACCACTGCCCAAAGTGAGTTTAATAAGCTGAGACCTACGCAGCCACCTATTACGACACTGCTACAGACTACTGCCCGGGGTGAAGGTCTTTCCTTCCCTAAGACCACTACAACCCCCCAACCCTATTCTAGATTCCCCACTACCTGCCCCTTCTGTTTCTTTGCCACAAGCCACTGTAGAACCCACTATAGCGAAGGCCCCCCTCCACTGGAGTTAGCTAAAAAACAATTTACTGTCATGCCCCTTCCTCTCCCTATTGTAGAACCAATGGGTGGGAAAATGGTCACCAGGAAACGACAGACTTGGTCCCACCCTAAGCCGACAGATGCTATGGCAGCCTCCCTTTCTACTTCTAACAGATTTTCAGGCTTTTCAGGAAGATATTACTTCAGATACTGAATCTGTTGCCTCCTCGGCAGATTCTCACTCGCAAGACTTTGCTGGTGGTCACCCCCCCAGCAGCTCTTGACACAGACCAGAAACCTCCACCTCGTAAAGGTAGGGTTAAAAAGAAAAAAGGTAGCTAGACTCTTTTTCTCTTCTCATGTTGTTACCATCATTGTTTTTTTTGACATCTAATAGTCAATAGTATTAAGAATGATAAAAAGCGGGTCGCCGTTTTTCACCTTCTCCGTTTCTATCCTCCCGGTATTTTTTTTTTCTGCAAGATACTAGGATTCATTCTGTTTCAGAGGTTTCCAAAGTGACCAGGGAGTGGATCACTGGGGTTTCCTTTTGGTCTTTGGGTATGGACTGTTGCTCTGGCATCAGTATTATGTTTCACCGTCTACAACCCACTGTGACCAGACTCCTGGATTTGGTTCCAGGTAGAGTTCTTTTGCTAGATTTTCATATTTCTGATGTCCCTTTTTGTGTCATTACCACATATGCTCCTCAGACCAAGGCCGACCGTACTGCAATGTTCCGTCTTATTGCCCCTTATTTACATGTGGCCCATCATGTTATTTGGGGTGGAGATTTTAATTGTGGGACTAGCAAGTTGGATAGGGGGAATTTCACTTCCACAGAAAAGATTTTTGGTGATATGTCTGCTCTTAACTCCATCACTCGCACCACAGGCCTTAAAGATGCGCTTGCTGGATTTTTCAGGTAAAAGGGAGCGGACCTTTTATAAGGGTACCCTATCCACTAGAATTGATTTTCTATTTATCACCAAGACACTACAGCTTTGCCACTCGACAGTTTGCCCTGTGGAATATTCAGACCATTGTTCTCTGTCTATTCTTTTGAGTGATCCTGGCATTCCTTATGGTCCGGGCTATTGGACATTGAACTCTAAACTATAGGAACATGCTTTTTATTCTCAACATATCAAATTTTTTTAGTTTGTAGGAAATTGGTTTTTGATCTCTACGAGAATCCAGTTGACTGGTGGCTGGACACGAAATCTGACCTCCGCTCCCTTCTCATTAGAGCAGGTAGATGTGTCCGTTTTGAAGAGTATGTTGCCTATTTGAATAAGCGTAAACAATTGCAACATTTATACTCTCTTTCTAAGCTTACTACTCATCATTTACTGACCAGCCCTCCCTTATAAAGCAGAATATGCTTCAGTATCATACTGCTCAGCACAAGAGTCTTTGTTTCAACAAAGGTTCGGTATTGCTGGTTCTTTTTCCCATGTTTGCCCTTTGCTTGCAAACCAAGATTTCCTATCACGGAAATCAATGCCAGCTCTTCATGACTCTGATGGAGTGGTTTGATCTTCCCAGCCCAACATTCTTTAAATTGTTACTAACCATGCGACTAACCTATTTGGTAGTGAGGCTCCCACCCCCTCAGACTTTGATCCCTTATTTAGACAATTCCCTGTTCTCTTGCTATCACAGGATTTTCATCTTACCCTGACTGCTCCCATTTCTGTTTTGGAACTCACAACTGCTATCCACTCTCTGGCTCGTCATAAATCTCCTGGACCAGATGGGTTTTCAGCAGAATTGTTTGCCATTCTGAGCCAAGAAATTTCTCTTGAACTCACTAAGGTATTTAATTCCATTTTGCTTCAGCCCCTTCTCCCATTAGATATGGCTTTGGGTGTGCTTATTTTTCTTTACAAAAAAGGAGACAAATTGGATATTTCTAACTGGAGGCCCATCAGTCTCTTAAACACTGATTTTAAATTGCTTTCAAAAATACTTAATAACAGACTCTTATTGGTGGCAGACCATTTGATTTCCCTGGCCCAATCCTGTACTATCCCAGGGAGGTTGATTTCTGACCCTCTCATTTTTCTTCGAGAGGTTTTTGATTTTTATAGTGTTTCCCCAGTAGAGGGCTTACTCCTCTCCCTGGATCATATATTTATATAGACCCCCTTTTACGTCTTTTGCATTCTGCTGCTACCATCTCCCTGATTAGTTTATCTGGTCAGGTCATCCCATATGTTGCTTTTGCCTATGTGGATGATCTGGTCATTTTTACCAAAACTGTTGATTTGGCAACACTTGCCCTGCGCTGTAGTTGTGACTTTGGACACTATGCTGGGGCTCACCTAAACCTTTCCAAAAGTAAGGGACAGTTTCTGATGGCACTGGATGTTTCTCTTCTGACAGTTGCTGAAATCCCGATTACCCAAGATGCTATTAAAATTTGGGGGGATACTCAGATGGATGTTTTCAGTTGGGATTAAAAGATAATTTGGGGGACTACTTTGGTACACACTTGAACTAAACAGACAATGTCCTTTCATAAAAAGGTCTATTTAATTAAGTCTTATCTTCTCCCCATTTCTTTGTTTATTAGTGCTAGATTTCCTGTACCCAAGTCTAGGGAAGCCACACTTTATAGTCTTTTTTTTCAAGCATTTTGGGGCAGCCAGCTGAACCCCTTACATCGGAATGTTCTTTATTTGCCCCTCCGTGAGTGCGGTCAAAACATGGTTAACCCTGTTCTCTTTTTTTCTGTCAATTTCTTCAGGTTAATTAGAAGCCCTTGCTCCTCTCTTCCACTAAATATTGGTGCCCTAGTCTGTTGTCTGCCATAACGCCCTGGTTTGCTGTATGGCAGACTGGTCAGTTACGTCAGCTTCAACATGGCTCACCTACTCTGGCTTGTCTTTGTGAGATCTTTGTGAAACTTCGGATGTGGGGTCATTCTCCTACTATGGTTTTATCCAAATCAAAGAAACAACTTTACTCTCAGGTTCTTCTGACGCATTTTCGGGAACTAGATCTGTTTCCTAAACGTCCACAAGCTTCTTGCACAGCGTTAAATAATTACCTCCTTGACAGCCGACTACCCATTAAAATGCAAGATGTTCACTGTTGACCTGTCATGAACTTCTTAACGTGAAGGCTAATCAGAAACATAAAAAGATAGATGAGAGAATTTGTGCTCGACCCCTCTGTATCCTTCAGCCAGCAACCCGAAGACCCTTAGCCATTTATTTTTTTCTTGTTCCTACATACAGCCCTTCTGGAATTTTTTGTTCTTAACCACAGGTATGTCTATTTTTTGCCGGGTTACATATTCTAGTTTGATATATGGGGATTATCCCAGAACGTGGCTTCAGTGGGACAGGAACACTTTACATGTTATTGTTGTCATTATTAAGTGGTTTATTTGGAATTCTAGATGTCTTTTTACCTTACAACAGTTGAGTATTTCTCATGAAGAACTTTATGGGAAGATTTTGCATGACTTACAGATGCTTTATTACCATGATTTGAAATCTTTAGACCACACTACATTGTTGCAGCAATGGAGGAACTTGCCATGGATAAGACAATGATGTACCTATTACTTAAGTTATTACTGTTTTGCATGCTTCAATTGTCAGGAACTTATTGTTTGTTTTTTGTTTTTCCTTTTTATGTTCCCATTTCTATGTACTCTTCCTTTGGTTTTCTTGTTTTGGATTGTTTGATTCTTTAATAAAAACCTCCCCCTACTCTTTTTGAGAAGTGTCATAGGATCTTTAACATACACCTGAACAGGCAGACAGAAAAGAGAGCACATAAGGAGTGCAGTCCCCCATGCTGCACTACAGTGTCAGTACTGGGATTTAAAAGTTAGTGGAGCCAAACCAGGCAGACAGGAAAATAATATAAATTTTAAGAAGTAGTCAGTTATAAAATTGTATTTCTGAAGTACCTTTCTTTTTCCTTTTGCCCATCAGAATCTTCTATGTGATAATGTTGTGGTGGATGTGTGGAACATCTCTTAGCATAGCAGCTGACATATCTAGCTCTACTGCCCCCCACTACATTGTCAGCATTGTGATTTCACTGACAGTGAAATCACAGGTGAATGACCTGGCAGTCGCTGAATTGCTGTTCCTAAGCAGCATTGATGTCACAGTCAGTGAGGTCACACAGTTGGTGATAGAGTGGGGGCAGTATAGCTAGCTATGTCAGCTGCCACACAGAGTGCTGTTCCACACATCACACATATTAACATCAGGTAAACAATCTTCTAAACAAAGGGAAAAGAAAAGCACCTCAGATATAAAAGGTAATGGTTGACTGCTTTTAAAATCTAATATTTGTTTTAGGCAGTGCACTAGCTCTTTAACCCACATGCCTGGTGTGGGGATATAATCCACAGCCTTCTGATCTTTCAGTCTCAGAGACCAGTTTGCAACCTGCTGAGCCCCTGTCTCTGAGATGTAATATAATACGAAATGATATGATATGATATGAATATATGAAATAAAACATTGCACTCATTATTTCATGAACTATACTCAAAATTAATAATCACACGTCAACCAATCTTTCAAAAGATAATAGTAATGCTTGTAAACAAATTTACTGCAAATAAATTAGAGAGGTATATATAAGGTGTGTGCATATATACACACACACACACACACACACACACACATATGCACATATGCTATTTTTTGCATCATTCATTTGTTAGTTTTTACACAAATTCTCTCAGACTTTTTTCTGACCACTTGATGGAATCTTGAATGGGTTAAGTAAATGTTATTATTCTCTTCAAGGCCCTGACCCTGCAACTAAATACACAGAGACATAGAAACATAGAATTTGACGGCAGATAAGGACCGCTTGGCCCACCTAGTCTGCCCATTTCCCTAACTAATGCATATGCCTCAGATCCTAGTTAACCAACAGCCTACTTCCTTCTACCCCCCACTAGAATTGCCTTATGTCTGTCCTATGCATTCTTGAATTCCTCCATTGTTTTGAGTCCACTACCTCCTCAGGAAGGCTGTTCTATGTATCCACAACCCTCTCCATGAAAAAATACTTCCTCACATTACCTTTGATCCGTCCCCCCTCTATCTTCAAATTGTGCCCCCTTGTTCTTGCACATCTCTTTTTCTGAAAGATGCTACCATCTTGGACTCTGTTGATTCCCTTGATGTACTAGAAAGTTTCTATCATACACACTCAGCACATCATATTATAAAATGAGAAAAAAACAGTCTTCTGTTTCCAGTTGTCTGATCAGGACCTTTTATAGAAATTATGCAAGATTACATCACTAATAAATAAAAATATTACTGTTCACATCTTCTTAGTGTAGATTGCTTATTCTAACCACAAACAATACATTTATGTTCCACTGGCTGAACTTGGTGGCCCAAAACACAAAAAAACTCAACTGTTGTCCCCTACAAATTTCTTTCTCAATTGTTTTGACTTTTTTATAACTCTATATGGGAACAAAAGAAATCAGATAATTATACATGTGCTTAAAATCAAGAGAACAAGAGGTGCTTTTTTCCATGAACTGTGAACAGTTAAACTTTTTTTGGCAGGTGTCCAAATAAATCCAGAGACCTCTCTTTCTTGACAGGCTCTTTATCTGTTATCTTTGTAAAACAGGCATTGCCCTTGCTGTGAAAATAATTGATGGCTTTTGAGGAAAGCTCCAGCCTACTCAGCTTGAGACATTGTGTCTAATGTGAATAAGTGTTTGTTTTAAATTGACTGCATCTGGGCTTTAAATCTTGGGCAGTGATTCCCAATATAAATAAATAAATACAGTGTCCTTCCCTATCCAGTTTTCAGCCCATCAATCCTATAAAATATGGGAATCCCTGTAGATCTGGGAGCACTGTCATCAAAAACTGGCATGCTGCTAATTCAGTCCTCTTTGAATTTACTTAGAGTACATGCTGCTCTCTCTCTCTCTCTGTAAATTCCACACAATATACAATGAGTTAACCCTAGGTTGCTGAAATAAATAGAATAAATCTATTAGATTGAGCTGCACAGATGATAGAAACAGCTGGTTAAAAGATGTTTTTGTTAATATCCTGAGTTGTTCTGAGGTACAATATAGTAGCACCCCCCCCTTTCAGATTACTTTAATATAGAGCAGCAAACAGAACAAATCAGAGGGGGGATGCACTATTTTGCAGCTGTGGAGTAATACATCCAAATGTCAAAAAAGGGAGTTCCATGATCAGCCATTTTAGAGCTACAATCCCAATAGTGCTGTAGGCTCTGCCCACAGCCTTAAAACGGAAACATATACTAAAAGATATGATACATAAACACATGATAAATAATGATCATACAGATGACAGGCAACATGGTTTTATGGTGGGGAGGTTGTGCATAATGAACCTTTTGTGATTTTATGAGAAAATATCAGAATCACTAGACAGGGAGTCATCTGTGGATTGCATTTTCTTGGACTTTGCAAAGGAATTTGATAAAGTACCACATAAAGTTATAATAAAAAAATTGGTAGATATTTATTTATTTGAATTTTAATAACCGAGTAAGACCACTGAGACAATTGCAGTCCCTTTTTCAGGGTCGACCCGGCATGACAGCAAATATGTACAGTGTAAATTACAGCAAATTTCAGACATACAGCAGATTACAGACAAGGATCGTTATGTACATAAATAGTGCGATAGAAAGATAAAAAATTATTTACAAATTAAGTATGCAAACCTAGGTAAAAGTTGATGACAACCTCATCAGGCAAGGTGAGCAGACGTAACTGTACTTATCAAGATATAGCAGCGGAGAGCTAATTATGCATAGGGACATATACAATGCATAGGAATGTACAATCAAAATTAGGCACCATCAGCAAACACTACAAGTGACAGGTAAGTAAGATGGGAGAAAAGAGCAATAGAACAGTAAGTTAGTAGGTGCAAGGGTAGTGAGGGAAAGAAGGCAGGGGAAAAGTTAAAAAGAAAAAGAAGCAAACAAAAATTTAAAATAAATATAAAAAAAGGAGGTGGTCAGGAAGTAAGTGGGCATTAATAGGCTTTCAGGCAACAGAGTTAGAAATGGACAGACTCAGTCTCAGCAGGGAAAGGTCATCTACGGAGGCAAGAGCACTTTGCTGAAGAGGCAAGTAAGGTGTAAAAGCAGGACTGGAATGAGGGAAGTGAGGTGCAGGACAGGACTGAGGGAGGCAGGGAGTTCCAGTCTGTGACTCCCGCAAAGGAGAATGATTTATGTGCAACAGCTAGTCATAAATTAGGTCTTCAAAGAAGAGGGAGGGAGGCAGATCTGAGTGTGTGAGGGCTATAACCTCACTGAGGCAGGGAGGGGTGAAGTTGTGGACAAGTTTGTACATGAAGCTCAAAGATGAGAGCCTCAATTTCAATTCATGGGGCAGCCATCCCAAAGAGGAGATGACATCACCGTGATGGAGGCAGGAGATGACCCTTAAGGCAAATCTACCTAGTCGATGGTAAGCCTGCAATAGGAGAGACATAGAAGATGCATTGGTGGAGAGCAATGGGGTGCCCCATATGAAAGGAGTGGAAGAAGGAAAGAAGGGGCAATCTTGAGGAAAGAGGTAGCAGTGAGAAAGGGACGGATGCGATAGAGAAGACCCAGTTTCTGACTCAAAGACTTGATTACAATGGAGACGTGGGCATTGAGGGGGAGAGAGAGGAATATAGGATAATATTTGAAGGTTTGGACAGTCTCCAGAATATCAACATTAAGGGAGGAAATATGGAGAGGGATAATGGAGTGGGAGGATGGAGGGAGGAAGGTGCGAGAAGAGCATACTTTTTGCCTTTTTTGTGTTGAGAACAAGCTAGTTGCACAAGAACCAACCCTCAAGGTTGGCAAAGTCACTTGCGAGTTCCCTGTTGATCCATGCAACATCAGGGGAAGATCTGTATAGGATGGCATCATCAGCATAGAGATGCATAGCAGCCCCACCACAGTTGTTGGGTAATTTGTTGATGAAAAGTGAAAACAACAATGGACCCAATATGGAGCCTTGAGGTACCCCATGTGTAATGGGCCTGAGACCAAATATAGAGCTAGCCCATTTGGCCATCTGAGAGCAGTTAGATAGCTATGGACCCAGAGAAGAGCACTAGCATCAAGGCCAATGTTTCAAGCTTCTGCAGCAGAAGACCATGATTCACCAGGTTGAACGCTTTTGTAGGGTCGACGAAGATGGCGCCAGTGGCAGAACTAAGGGCCATGGATTGGTAAATGTCTGAGGGAACTTTTAGCAGGGTCATGAGGGTGCTGTGGTTCTTTCTGAACCCATGTTGGAATGGAGAGTGCAGATTATGGTGGTCCAGATAGTCCCGGAGGTGATTGTATATTATTCGTTCTTGTCTGAGGGGCACAAGATGGAGATCGGTCTAACATTTTTGACAGTAGAGTTGGATCCACCCTTGTGCACTGGTACTACCACAGCTATCTTTCCTTTGTCGGGAGCGGTACAAGATAAGAAGGACCGATTAAGTAAGTCACGAACAGGGCGAGCAATGGCAGACGCACCCAGTTTGAGGAATTGAGGCTCAAGGGTGTCATGGCCTGGGGAACTTTCAGCCTTCAGATTAGTGAGAAGCCTCTGAACCTCATTATATCAGGCCAGTTTTAGATGGAAATGAGGTCTAGACCTCAGTTCCACTGTAGGCTGATGAACTGTGGGACCCACAGGAGAGTTGAGGAATTGGGAGGTATACTTGTGTAGATCTGTAAAAAAGTCATTAAAGCAAGTAGCTATAGATGAAGGGTCAGTTAGGGAGACACCATGTGCTAAAATGGAATTCGGAATTGCAGCGGTCTTACCTTTCATCAAAACATTAATCTGCCTCCAGAACTCCTTAGGTTTGCAGAGGTGTTCAGCTTAAAGTGATTTAAAATTATGGCATTTGGCTCTATCAAGAGAGGTTTTGTATTTATTACAGAGCTGTCTATAGATCTGCCAGTCTTTATCCAGACCACTTTTCTTGTAGGATTGCCAAGCTCAGTCTTGGAGGACATCAGGGTCCTTAGATCCTTACTGAGCCAAGGGGCCTTGATACCTTTTGATCTGCATCTTTTTTAAGGGGCATGGCTATCAACGATCCGAGACAAGGTAGACACAAAAAAAATCCAGGGCTTGATTGATATCTGGAAGAGTCTTAATAGGACTCCAGTCAGTATTACTGATGGAGGAAAGAAAACCATTAACATCCAGCCTGGACATATCGCGGATAAGGGTGATTTTAGGGGGGAGTTAGGGCAATTATTCCACCAAAGACTGTAGGTTGGAGAGTGATCACTAATACAATCCACATGCACTCCCGCAGCTCTGACTTTGAGAGGGCAGTTGGTGACCATCCAGTCCAGCAATGTATGCTTTCCAGCCTTGTTGTTAAGACGTGCGGGGTCCAGAATGTGTTGTGTAAGGTTCAGGTCAGCAAAAGCAGTTTGTAGTTTGCCAACAGAAGGACTGAACCAATCGAAGTTGAAGTCCCTGCACAGTACTACATGGAGAGGGAGATTAGTAAGGGAGGTAAGGAAAGGGAGGAGACCGGTGTCAGCTTTGTTAGGTGGCACATAGACACACCCAATGATTAACTTCTTAACAGTGCCAAGAGACAAGGTGAGGAATACAGATTCAGCAGCAGCTGAACCAGTACTAAACTTAGTTAGTTCAATGGCAACCAAGTCAGACCAGGTATAGATAAGAACCCCTCCAGCTCTTCTCCCTAACCTGTCATTCCTAAAGCAGTTGAAGCCAGGTAGAGCCACCTCATGCTGTTTAATGGATGCGTTAAGCCAAGGCTCAGTGATGCATAGAATATCAGGGGTCACCCAGACCTCCAATTCAGCCATTTTTGGGTGAAGGCTTTGAACGTTCATGTGGGGAATCTTAAGGCCTTTTGGAGCATGCAGGGTAGCACTAAATTGATTCATGTGGCATATGGGAGGAGGATGAGAAGCAGAAACATAGTTCTGAGCCAAGGCAATGCTCGGGGGTCCAGGGTTGAGCTCAATATCACCTGATCTTGCTAATAGAAGGAAAACCAATATACAAATTTTTAATGAGACACAGGCCATCCCATTAAGGACAATAGAAGTTGGAGGTATACGTAACCGTTTTCTAAATCAATGCCCAAAAAGTGCAGCTCCATACCTTGGCAGGCACAGTATATGTAGTAGCACAGTTGAGTATTCAAGGCAGGTAAGGCATGGTGGGGGAGGGTAACTATCCCTTGGGGGTGACCGTAAAGAGATGGCTATAAACTGGTCTGCCACATACAGGATAAAGAGGCCAGTCAGGAATAACAACCAGCTGAGGTGTCCCATGATGACAAATCTGCAGTCACTAGCCCTTAAAGGAGCTGGAAGGGCAGGGGGAGTATCAGCTCCCAGAACTTGGAGGGGTGGTGCTAACAAGGGGGTAGTTTACTGTTTCAGCACACAGGGCACACAGGTTGGAACAAGGCAGGGAGGTAGGGGTTAAGTTCCAAAGTTGGAGAAGTAGTAAGACAAGTATGACACCTTAGTAGTGGACACAGCATGAGTGGTAAACTTAAGATACAGGTCACAGTAGAAGCTTTAAGAATGCTATGTGATGTGAAAGAACTACAACCAATACATCCAAGTTAGAAACTTGTTCCAGTATCCAAAGACACAGGATAAGGGACAGAGAATTGTGAGCCTAGACAGGACCAATTAGGAGCAGGTCCAAGCAACTTATTGTGTAGGATTTAGGGGGTAGGGGTGGAGCACAACTGTATTTAAATAAGGCATGAGAAGGGGTTGGGGGAGGGCTGAAAATTCAAAGAAGTAGGCTGCTGGTTAACTAGGATCTGCAGCTTATCCAGTAGGCAGAGAAATGGGCAGACTGGGTGGGCCAAGCGGTCCTTATCTGCTGTCAAATTCTATGTTTCTATGACTCAGCTGGTGCTCACAACTACAGGTTCAGCTACCAAACTAGCAGAAGAAAACTAGTATAGAGTGCTGGACCAATGGGATCCAAAGCCGTAGACGTATGGACCAATGGTGCACAGACAGTGCAAGGGAGCTGCCAATCAGAATCCAAAGAACATTTCCAGAGGTGCCAGCAGTCTTACTGAGGGATTAGAAGGCTTCTGGGTGTGTGGCGGAGGTGCTGCAGCCGGCAGGCAGTTCAAGTCTCGGCCGCTGCAGAGGCGGAGCACCCGTCAGGGCAGACCTGGAAGAGGGAAAACAGAGGCAGGAGTTAGCAAAATAAAAAGGTGGAGCAAAAGCAGAAACAAGGGCGAAATTGGGAGAGCGTGAGACAGGGCAGGGACGCAAAGAAAAGGAAATGAAAGAGGCATGGAGGAGAGAAGGAGGGGCCGTTGGCCAGACAGCAGATTAACACAGGCACCCTAGGGCAAGGCTTAACTAGAAAAATGTGAAAAACAAATGCAGGTGGTAGAGAGGGGGTTGGAGCAGGCAATTAGTTAGCAATGGCAGCAGTGTAGGGACAAAGCCCTTGATGGAAAAATTATTTTATTTTTATTATCAAGAACTGATTTTTAATTATTATTATTTTATGTGATTTTTATATGGAACTAATTTCTGGTTAAGATTATTACTTGCATAAGTTGCTAAGAAGAAACAAAAAGTGTTTGTTAATTAAACCTTAAGACAAGGTGTCTGGCTTTATTGCTTAAGGGAAGAATATCTCTGTTCCCTAAGCATCACTTTGCCATACGGTAAATGAAGTCAGAGGAAACGAAGATGAAACTCCATTTTGTTATGTTGATTGTGTGCATGCGCAAGAAACATATTGCGGCAGCTTTCTCCAGAAGCAGGTTGTGGAGGCACGGCACTGTTGTGGCCAATACCCCCACAGCCTGTAAAGGCTTGGTACACTTCCCTCAATGCCATGGCATGCTGCTGCTGACACTAGTTCAGCCAGCATGCCACCAATTTGTAAAAAATTAGCCGCTGAAATCAGGGGCGGCCTCACACGCAGCCAGTTTCGCTGCAATGAGGAGCAACCCGTCATTGCAGGGTGGAACCTTGAACATTGATATTGTTTGTGAACATGGCGGCAGCTTGCCACCATGTTCACAAACAATATTCACCCCCTCCCGAGGGGGTGCCCAATCCCCCTCGGCAGCATGTGCCCCCTCCCCCATGTTTGTTTGCCGATGGGGGCCCCAATCCCCATCGGCTTCAGTGTCGTAATGTTGCCAATGGGGGGATCCTACTCCCCAGCATTATGTAACTCCCCCCACTTAAGTTGTCTGCCGATGGGGTGCCCAATCCCCGTCGGCATAATGGAACACCCCACCCCCCTTTTTCTTGTGTGCTGACGGGGGTGCCCAATCCCCATCGTCTACATCTGCCCTCCCAAACAGAAGACTCTGTTGGCATTCTGGGAGCCCACCCCAGTGTGCCACATGCCCTGTAAAATTAAAAAACAGTACCGCAATGTTATTTGTTTTTACCTGTAAAAACGGAAACGGTCCCTTGGCGGTCTCCCTGCCCCCCTTCCACAACTTGCGCCCACCCACTGCGCATCCTGACTCCCCACACCCCCCTCACCTCATACTTACCTCCGGAGTCCGGCGCGATGATCTTCGGTGGACCGGGAACACGTCTGCACTCTTCAAAGCTGACCATGAACTGAGGAAATGCAGGTAAGCTGTATAATGGAATAAATAGGGCTTTTTTCAACTTTGATGTATAGCTCAGGCATTTTTTTGAATTTTGGCACCAAATTTTCAACATGGAGTATTTGGGCCCCCGCTTCATGAATTCTGGCACTGTCGTGGCGTTATTCAGCCCCGAAAGGTGATTTCAAGGTCACCACATGGAATCCCCTTTTGGGACCGATTAATGAAACGACAATGCCAGTGTTCATGAGATGGGCTCTCAAAAAGCCTATACTACAAATTTGGTGGGAAAAATAAAAAAAAATGACTGTTTTATGAGCATGCATTGTGCAGTTGCTGCGCACACTCATAACTCTGCGAATTTGTAATATTTTCATGCGAGATTTTCAACATTGGCATTTTTTCAGACCTCTTTGTGAACAGTACAGCTGTCATTTTCCGCATCCCGGACGAAATGCGTTTTCGCACTTCCGGCGCAGAATAGAGCAGTCGCTGTGGGAAATCAGTGTTCTGGACAGATTAAGAAAATGACAGCGGCACTGTATATGAGCAGAGGTCCTAAAATGGCTATGGTGAAAATTTGGTGATGATACTCCATAAAATAACTGTGTTATGAGCGTGCACTGTGCGGTTTACACGCATGCTCATAACGTCAAAATTTATAATATTTTCACTCCAGATTTTCAACATTGCCATTGTTCTGCACCTCCTTATGAATAGTACAGCTGTCATTTTTCACATCCTGGCTGAAATGTGTTTTCGCAGTTCCGGCTCAGAATAGCGTGGTCGCTGTGGGAAATCCGTGTTTGGGATTATGAAAATGACAGTGACACTGTTCATTAGCAGAGGTCCTAAAATGTCTATGCTGAAAATTTGGTGACATGGAGACCATATGATGCTGCAAGCCGGACAGCTGCTCCTCCACAGTGCTCCAGCCACTGGATACTTTACTTCTGGGTTTATTACCCGAGCAAACTGCTGTAATCATTAATGGACTGCTCAGTTCTATTCTTGGTATTCTCAGGAATCCTGTGAAACAGGCTGCCGATCTAATGGAGGTGTATATGAGGAAGGCTCCACAAAAACACACTCCCTCGGTGATGCCTGAAAAGGCCCCGAAGAAATCACTGGCCTCAAGTGTGGTAGAAAAGTCACTGCCAGCACTTGCCATCATGGATCAGGAACCCTTAACACTAAGTAGGTTCCTGGAAGAATTTAATCCCTTCTGTGATGAAATAAGAAACATTTCCTCTGAGATTAGATCTCTCACACAAGCAATAGAAGATGTCTCTCAAAAAGCTTCTGACAACGCCACCAGAATTTGTTCTTTAGAGAAACGCTCGGATAAAATAGACCCAGAGATGGTGTCCATGTGTCAGAAATTAACCTGATTTGAAGCAAAATTAGAGGATCTCGAGGGTTGCAGCCATAGGAACAATGTTGTTTTCATTGGCATCCCAGAAGGAGAAGAGGGACAAAATACCACCATCTTTATTCAGAAGCTGGTTGAAAGAATCACTGGCCCCGTTCCCTTCAGATCCAAGTATGTCATTGAGAGGGCTCACCGGGTGCTTTGTTCAAAACCCCCATTGGGATCCCCACCTTGTCCTCTTATCTGCTGTTTCTTAAATTTCCTTGAATGACAGCATCTTCTCTCCAAAGTTAAAGATCTGCAGGAGGTAAAATGGGAAGACTGTAAAATATGAATTGCACAGGACTTCCCGGCCACGGTGCGACAGAGACAAGCAGCCTTTCACCCGACCATTTCAAAAATCATTGCAGCTGGGATTAAATTTAGAATGATTTATCCAGCCAAGCTACAAGTACAAGTGGCTGGCACCTGGCTCTCCTATGAAGATCCAGAGGCTGCACTGACCGGGCTTATGGTTGCTCTTCCCGACCTTTTTCGTAATTTATGAATGCTGGTTGGGGAACAAAACTTCCCAGTCTATCAAAAGAATGGCAGGTTTAAGAAAGGGGTAATAAGGAAAAACAAGTAGGGGTGTAAACTGATGTAAATACAGGAAAGGGGAAAAAAAAAGAGAGAGAGAAGAAAGGAAGCTGTTTATGGGTGAGGTCCTAGAGAACTTGGGCACCATGTCTCTGCTTCAGAGTCTGTTTCCTGAGCCTGAAACTCCAACCGACTGGCTCATCCTCATTGTAAATCCCCATTGATTGTTGCATGATTTGCGCCTTTGCCATATTGTTTCATTGGCAGATCAAGAGCTGTCTCAGCAGTGTCCTACCAGCAGAGCAGGAGCTACATTGGAAAGGGGGAATAAAGCGTTTTCCCTCCTAGATCTTTCCCTTCATTACACTCTGCCCTTCCTGACTTTTACCCGGTTCCAGCTCATCCTCTGCGATAGTGCGTATCAACGTGCAGCTTGTCTTGTCAAATTGGACCGAGTAGTATAGACAAGATTATGCTGCTAGAGGGTGGTCCTCACGCACTTTTCCTCATAAACTGGTCGCATATCTCTTCAGTCTGTCCTAGATAGAAGATGCCTCTGAATGATAAGTACCTCATTTCATTTGTTTTGGAAGTTGTTGTCTAACCAAGCCGTTTTTGTCATGACTGTAATGGCAGAAGAGTTACTTGCATTATTGTTCATTTAAATGTCGGTCTATACACTGCGCCCAAATTTCATTTTAGGGCTGCTCCAAAGGAATGAATATTGTACTGGGACAACTGAACTTTTATAATAATATGATTCACTTATGGCAGGGCTTACCCACTAATCTGAGGGTAGTGTTGTTACTATATTTTTTTATAATCCTATTACAATCCACATAATTATTTATTGTTACTATATTTTTTTATAATCCTATTACAATCCACATAATTCTTTAGACCATGCTGGCCTCATTCCCTGCATTTTCTTTTTTTTTTTTTTTTTTAGGTCAAAGTGGTCCAGCTGGCCAGTATTCTTAGTTTTATATACACGGTACTGCAGATGGGTATATTTTCGACAAGACAGTCTGCATTAACAACTTTGCCAGGTCTGTTTTACGCTTCTGTTAATGCCAAGCAGTTTGCTAATCTAATCTTCTAGAAAAGTTGAGTACTTAGACGGTCTTGTACCCTTTTTTTTGTACAGGGTCAGAAAGTCTTATCTGTTTTATTACTGGGCTAACATAGGGTGGCTGGAGGGGGGAGTGATGAGGAAGTAGGCAGATCATGGCTTGTAACAGTAAGGGAGGTAGGGAGGGCTGGGTAATACTCAGATACAAGGGACTTTATTAGTTTGTACAGTGTTCTATAGGATGGCAGAAGGGGTTGACTGTTATTAAGGGAAGGGGGATGAGGGTTGGAGTAATGGCAAAGGGGAGTCTTGCACAGTTGGATTCATTTCTAGGTTGTTTTTGTTTTCTCTTTTATAAGAATCTGCTTTCTTTTACCCAGGCATGTCTACTCACATTTCACCAGGGACTATGGCTAGGGACTTATTATTTGCCACCTGGAATGTCAGGGGTGCCCGTAGTAAATTGAAACAGTACCAAATACTGATGCATCTGCGTCTACTGAGAGTAGATATTGCATTCATACAGGAATCCCATTTATTAATCTCAGAAGCCCCCAAACTAAGAAGGCAACAGGTAGGCCAGGTTTTTGCTGCAGAGGGGAACTCTCAAAGTTGTGGGGTTCTGATTTTAATGTCATGATCTGTCCCATTCCAACCAACAAATGTTGTCTGTGATCCTCATGGTAGATTTATATTTGTTCAAGGAAAGCTTCATACAACCAAATGTTTTATTAGGTAGTATTTATGGCCCACATGTTGATTCTCCTGGATTTTTTGTGCAGCTGGCTAACACCATGGTTCCCTATTTATCCATCCCTATTGTATTGGGTGGGGATCTAAATTTACCTTTCGACCCGAATGTAGATCGTACAGGGAATAAATTTGAGGTCTTTCCCCAGCTCAAAGAGCACTGAGAGAATGGGTAGATCAATTGGGCTTACATGATGTTTGGCATATTCTTCACCCCTCAGACAGAAATTATACATTCACCTCCCCGATTCATGGGACTTCCTCAAGATTAGATTACATTTTGATCTCCCATGACTTATTTCCCAGGGTATTACAATCTTCCATTTCCCAGGTCTCCCATCTGATCATTCCTTGGTTACATGCCAACTCTCATTTTTATCCCTTCCCAATTCAGGGGGGAGATGGAAAATTAACAACCAGCTCTTAAAAGATCCGGGAATGGTACAGGTTATTGCAGATCATATTGCACAGTTTGTGAATACCAATTACAATACCACGGGTAAGCCAGATGTTGAATGGTGTGCCTTAAAGGCATATTTAAGGGGTTTACTAATTGGTTTGGCTTCCAGGCAGAAGAGAGCAAGTGTGAACCAGATGTTAAATCTTATTTCTCGAATTAGAACTATTGAAACTAAAATGTCCCCTTCCACTTGGAACAAACCAAGCAAGAGCTCATTAAACTGAAAGATGCTTATTTGAGCCTCTTGACAGAAAAAGCTGAATATATGATTATAAAAACCAATGCTTCTTACACTGACCAAGGGGAAAAAGCTGGACGTCTCCTGGCTTTGAGAATTAAGCAACAAGAATCGTCAATATTCATTGCCGCTATCCACTCTTCTACTGATGGGACCTCGAAAACCACCCAATCAGATATTACGGCTGAATTCTACTCATATTACCAACATCTATATAGTCACATGTCAAATCCACCCCCTAGATAAATTAGATAAATATCTCCTCGATTCTCATTTGCCTTGCCTTTCCAAATGTTAACAGCTTGCATTAAGTGCTCCTATTACTCATGAAGAACTTTTTAGAATCATAAAAGACCTCCCCTCAGAAAAACCTCTGGGACCTGATGGAGTTTCACCTAACTTCTATAAGGTCTATGCAGCACAACTAGTGCCCTTGCTCATCCCCTTATACCGGCATATTCTCTTGGATTCTGATATAGATACTCCCTTCTTTGAAGCCTTAATTGTTCTTTTACCAAAACCAGGTAAACCCCCTGAATTAACATCCAGCTATAGACCCATTTCTCTTCTTAACCAAGATATTAAAATCCTATCCAAATTACTAGCTGACTGCATTAATATGGTTATCCCCGATTTAATAGGACCGGAACAGGTGGGATTCATGAAAGGTAGATTCTCGGTAGATCACTTACGGACTTTGGCCCATGTCTTCTCGGTGTCCAGGGATGCTCAAACCCTGCCGCCCTGGTCTCCCTGGATGCCAAGAATGTATTTGACAGAGTTGATTGGAATTTCCTGTTTCATACTTTAAAGGCTTTTGGTTTTCCCATGACATTTCAAAATTGGATCCGTGCACTCTATAAATTACCATCGGCCAGAGTGACAAGTAATGGAGTGGTCTCTGACCTTTTCCTGGTGAGATCAGGCACAAGACAGGGGTGCCCCTTATCCCCCATTCTTTTCAATTTATATTTGGAACCTTTGATAAGGCGACTGGTTGACTGTCCCATGATTCATGGCATCACTGAACAAAGTTACGAAATCAAAGTCTTTGCTTATGCGAATGATTTACTACTTCAGCTTTCCCATCCTACCTCATCTATCCCTCCTATATTAGAGATCATAAGAGAATACAGTACCCTTTCAAATTATAAATTAAATGTAGAAAAAACAGTTGTATTTCCCCTTAACTGTAAGTTAATGAAGCAGGATATTCAAGACCTTGGGCTGTCCTGGGGAAAAGTTTCCCTGAGATATCTATGCATTGTACTTTCGAGAAGTCCTGCTCTTCTCCAAAAGAAAAATTTGGACTCACTATTAATCACACTTACCCAGGATCTAAAAAGATGGGCCCTTATCCCACTTTCTCTATGGGGCAGAATTAACTTGATTAAAATTACTGTTTTTCCCCATCTCCTTTATCCGCTCAAACATTTAAAACTATGGCTTCCACTCTCTTGGTTCAAGAGAGTGCACAGTCTCATTGTGGACTTCATTTGGAATGGTAAAAAACCCTGTCTGGCCTTCCATAAACTAGCAGCGCCTAAAGCAGAGGGCGACCTCCATCTTCCACATATAGGCCTTTATTATTGGGCTTGCCATGCCAGCAAATATCTTAGATGGCTTTGGATAGAAGATTTCAGAACACCATCTTCTTATACGCCACTTTGGCTCAAAATTGAATCGGACTTGATTCGCTTCCATGGCCTCTCCCCATCCGCACTCTTATTCACCAAGACTAAATGTCTTCCACTGCAATTTCACTCTACTCCGGTTGCCCTTTCTGTCAAAGTACATTCCCAGCTCTGTGCTTTTCTGAAGTACAATTGTTCGGACCTGACACAACCACTAATGGGGAATCCCAACCTTAAAACTGACGGTAAAATCCTCTCCACCCCCTGATTGCTGCAGTTCATGGACTGTATCCTCTCTCTCCTACTAAATTGTAGAACAGGATCATGGTTATCTTCTTCGGAGATCTTAGCTAAGTTCAATATCCCAAACTCCTGCATTTTTAAAATTTTCCAAATACATCACATGTTGACAAAAACCTTTGGAATATTCCTCTTAGCTGCTGCAAACCTACCTTTCAGTACCGGCCTGGTCCCATTAGCAGGCCTCCCTCATGCAGTGTCTAAGATGTTTAATACCCTTTTTGATTGGATTTACCCAGACCACTTTGGTCCCTTGAACTACTGGGCCCCCCTTTTCCTTGAGTCACTGATAAACTGGCCTGTTTTATGGCAGGGGTGCCACAGATTTATTACACAAGACAGACTCCATCTAATGCAATTCTGTATATTGCACAACCTTTACTATACACCAGAAAAACTGGCTAGATTTGGCTTAGTGTCTTCCCTATTTGTAACAGATATGCACAGGATGAAGGAAACTTGCTTCATATGTTTTGGACCTGTCCCGAAATATCCCCCCTATGGCTACTTATTCAGCAAAAGCAAATCCCCTTTTAGGCCTTGACAATTTGTTTTCAGCCAAAATTTGTCTCCTTGGTGATTTCTCTGGGATTCCTGTGCTTTCATGCAAGTTCCATATGGCCTTAATTTCAATGTCAGTTAAAAAATTGGTGCTGAAACACTGGCAGGATAATGAAGAGATCTCCTATACTGAATGGCTGACAGAACTTTTAGCTAATCTCGGAACAGAGAGATCTATAGCTAGTCTCTGAAATGCCACAGCTAGATTTAATAAAATCTGGGGCCCTTTACAAGCTCTTTATTCTCTACATTCAGTCTAATTTTTTCTCTATCCGACCAGAAACTCTGGTGTTATTTGTTTAGTTACACCATGCAAGACTTAGGGGGGGCATGTTGGGGGGAAGGGGGCAGGGGGGAAGGACTCACCAAAGCTGTATCCTCTGTATTTTGGATGTTTTTTATTACTTTATGGTGAGTAGTCCTTGTATGTATAAAACTCAATAAACTTTGAATTGTAAAAAAAAAAAAAGAAAATTTGGTGACGAAAATCCATAAATTGAGTGTGTTGCGAATGTGCATTGCTCAGTTTCCACGCACGCTCGTACCTTTGCAACTTTGCAATATTTTCACTCCAGATTTTCAGCATTGCCATTTTGCCACACCTCCTTATGAACAGTGCAGCTGTCATTTTTCACATCCTGGCCGAAGTGTGTTTTCACTCTTCCGGTGCAAAATTGCACAGTCGCTGTGGGAAATTAGTGTTTAGAACATATTAAGAAAATCACACTGACACTGTTCATGAGCAGAGGTCCTAAAATGCCTTTGTTGAAAATTTTGTGATGAAACTCCATAAAATGACTATGTTATGAGCATGTATTGTGCAGGTTCCACGCACCCTGTAAGTCTGCACATTAGTAATATTTTCGTGCCAGATTTTCAGCACTGGCATTTGTTCACACCTCCTTATGAACAGTATAGCTATCATTTTTCACATCCTGACTGAAATGTGTTTCCGCTCTTCCAGCGCAGAATACCGCAGTCGCTGTCAGAAATCAGTGTTTGGGACAGGTTAGCTTCGAGTGACTGAGGTGGGGAGTGACCAAGCTCAACTGAGCTCTGTCAGGACTGCTGCGGATTTCTTTGCGGGCAGGAAAAGGTGAAAATGCAGGCAGGAGCCCAGTACAAAAAGGCAGCCTGTTGCACTGGAAGACACAGAATGAGCGAGTGAGGGAGGGGGAGTGAGTGAGGTCAACAGAGCTCTGTTGGGACTGCTGAAGATTTCTTTGTGGGCAGGAAAAGGCAGCAATGCATGAAGAGGCTGAGTACAAAAGGGCAGCCTGCAGCGTTGGGAGAAACAGAACGAGCGAGTGACACAGGGGAAGTGAGTGAGCTCAATGGAGCTGTATCATGACTGCTGCAGATTTCTTTGTGGACAGAAAAGGGTGGCAATGCAGGCAGGAGCCCAGTACAGAAGGGCAGCCTACAGCACCAGGAGAAACAGAATGAGCGAGTGAGACAGGAGGAATGAGTGAGGCCAACGGAGCTCTGTCAGGACTGCTGCAGATTTCTTTGTGGGCAGAAAAAGATGCTGACAGAGGCAGGAGCCCAGTTCAAAAGGGCAGCCTGCAGTGTCAGGAGAAACAGAATGAGCACATGAGACAGGGGGAGTGAGCGAGCTCACTGGAGGTCTATCGTGACTGCTGTGGATTTCTTAGTGGGCAGGAAAAGGTGGCAACGTAGGCAGGATCCCAGTAGAAAAAGCCAGCCTGCAGCCCTGGCAGAAACGGAATAAGCGAGTGAGATAGAGGGAGTGAGTGAGCTCAATGGATCTATGCCAGGACTGCTGCAGATGTCTTTGTGGGCAGAAAAAGCTGCCAACACAGGCAGGAACCCAGTAGAAAAGGGCAGCCAGCAGAAGCAGTAGACACAGAATGAGCGAGTGAGGAAGGGGGAGAGAGTGAGCTCAACAGAGCTCTGTTGGGACTGCTGTGGATTTCTTTGTGGGCAGAAAAAGGCAGCAATGAACACAGGAGCCCAGTACAAAAGGGCAGCCTGCAGCAGCGGGAGAAACAGAATGAACGAGTGAGAGGCGGGAGTGAGTGAGCGAGCTCCAACGGAGCTGTCTCGTGACTGCTGCAAGATTTCTTTAATGGGCAGAAAGGGCGGCAACGCAGGCAGGAGTCCAGTACAAAAGGGCAGCCTGCATGCTGGCAGAAACTGAACAAGTGAGTGAGATGGGGGGGAGTGAGTGAGGCCAACGGAGCTCAGTCAGGAGTGCTGCAGATTTCTTTGTGGGCAGAAAAAAATGCCAACAGAAGCAGAAGCCCAGTACAAAAGGGCAGCCTGCAGTGCCAGGAGAAACAGAATGAGTGAGTGAGATAGGGGAGTGAGTGACCTCAATGAAGCTCTGTCAAGACAGCTGCGGATTTCTTTGTGGGCAGGAAAAGGTGCCAACACAGGCAGGAACCCAGTACCAAAGGCCAGCCTGCAGCACTGGGAGAAACAGAATGAGTGAGTGAGAGAGGGGGAGTGAGCAACCTCAACGCAGCTGTGTTGGGACTGCTGCATGTCTTTGTGGGCAGACAAAGCCGACAACACAGGCAGGAACCCAGTACAAAAGGGCAGCCTGCAGCAGTGGCAGACACAGAAAGAGCGAGTGAGGGAGTGAGTGAGCTCAGCGGAGCTCTGTTGGGACTGCTGCAGTTTTCTTTGTGGGCAGAAAAAGGCAGCAATGCAATGCGAGGGGCAGTGCAAAAAGTGCAGCTTGGCAGTGGTGGGAAGAAACAACAAAAAAGTGAGAGAGGGGAAGTGAGTGAACAAGCTCAACAGAGCTCTATCGTGACTGATGCAGATTTCTTTGTGGCCAGAAGGCAGCAATGCAGGCAGAAGCCCAGTACAAAAGGGCAGCCTGCAG
The DNA here is from genome assembly GCA_016271365.2 of Neoceratodus forsteri. NCBI lineage: Eukaryota > Metazoa > Chordata > Ceratodontiformes > Ceratodontidae > Neoceratodus > Neoceratodus forsteri. Next base: position 16,004,392 of record CM028130.1, read on the forward strand.
TGCTGACAGAAATTGAATGAGTGAGTGAGAGAGGGGGAGTGAGCGAGCTCAACCGAGCTCTACCGGGACTACTGCAGATTTCTTTGTGGGCAGAAAAAGACACCAACAGAGGCAGGAGACCACTACAAAATGGCAGCCTGCAGCGCCAGGAGAAACGGAATGAGTAAGACAGGCAGAGTAAGCAACCTCACCAGAGCTCTGTCGGGACAGCTGTGGGTTTCTTTGTGGACAGAAAAAGGTGCCAATGCAGGCACAAGCCCAGTACAACAGGGCAGCCTGCAGCGTCGGGAGAAACACAATGAGCGAGTGAGAGAGGGGGAGTGAGTGAGCTCAACGGAGCTCTATCGTGACTGCTGTGGATTTCTTTGTGAGCAGAAAAAGGCATCAATGCAGGCAGGAGCCCAGTACAAAAGGCCAGCCTGCAGGGCCAGCAGAAACGGAACGAGCGAGTGACAGAGGGGGGAGTAAGCTACCTCAACGGACCTGTGTCAGGACTGCTGCAGATTTCTTTGTGGGCAGAAAAAGCAGCCAACAGAGGCAGGAGCCCATTACAAAAGGGCAGCCTGCAGTGCCAGCCAAAACAGAATAAGCAACTGAGAGAGGGGGAGTGACCCACCTCAACTGAGCTCTGTCGGGACAGCTGCAGATTTCTTTGTGGGCAGCAAAATGTGCCAATGCAGGCAGAAGCCCAGTACAAAGGAGCAGCCTGCAGCACCAGGAGAAACAGAATGAGTGAGTGAGACAGGCAGAGAGAGCGACCTCAACAGAGCTCTGTTGGGACAGCTGCAGATTTGTTTGTGGGCAGAAAAAGATGCCAATGCAGGCAGAAGCCCAGTACAAAAGGCCAGACTGCAGCGCCAGCAGAAATGGAACAAGCAAGGGGGGGGAGAGTGAGCTAGCTTAATGGACCTGTGTCAGGACTGCTGCACATTTCTTTGTGAGAAGAAGCCACCAACAGAGGCAGGAGCCCCGTACAAAAGGGCAACCTGCAGCGCCAGCAGAAACAGAATGAGCGAGTGAGAGAGGGGGAGTGACCCACCTCAACAGAGCTCTGTCAGGACAGCTGCAGATTTCTTTGTGGGCAGAAAAACATGCCAATGCAGGCAGGAACCAAGTATAAAAGTGCAGCCTGCAACATCGGGAGAAACAGAATGAGTGAATGACACAGGGGCAGTGAGCGAGCTCAACGGACCAATGCAATCAACATTCGGCATTGACAAATGCTTGTTTTTTTTAAGCCATGATATAAGTGGACACTTTGTAAGTTAAGTCATGTAGTGTGATGTTTTCCTAGGGGCCTAGTCACATTCCAGAAATGCTTCAGCCAAAGTTAGCCGATACCAAATAAGCATCCCTTTGATGTGACTGATAAATAGCCATGTGTTTGCAAGGGGAAGTCTTACATAGAAACATAGAAGTTGATGGCAGCTAAGGACCGCAAGGCCCATCCAGTCTGCTCATTTCTTTTTCTACCTTATGAATGTGCCATCAGCCTTTGCTCTGTCAATGGCCTATCTATTTATACTAATCTGTATTGCTCACTTATGCCTATCCCATGCCTTTCTGAAGCCCTGCACTGTATTCATATCCACCACTTCCTGCGGTAGGTCATTCCATGCATCCACCACTCTTTCTGTGAAAAGAAACTTCCTCACATTACCCCTTAATCGGCCTCCCTCTAATCTCATGCTGTGTCCCCTTGTCCTGCTATTTTTCTTATATTGAAACCTATTAGCCTCTTTCACCTTGCTAATGCCCTTAACGTGTTTGAATGTTTCGATCATATCACCTCTCTCCCTCCTTTGCTCTAGGGTATACATATTGAGCTCCATTAATCTGTCCACATATGTTTTCTGATGCAGTCCCAGCACCATTTTGGTTGCCCTTCTCTGGACTGCCTCAATTTGGTTAATGTCCTTGTGAAGGTGTGGTCTCCAGTACTGCATGCAGTACTCCTGATGGGGCCTAACCAGTGTCTTGTAAAGAGGGATTATTACCTCTCTCTTCCAACTTGTGATAGCCCTACTAATACTCCCCAACATCTCCCTAGCCTTACCTACTGCTTTAGTGGTCTGCTTGGATGATTTCAGGTAATCGGTGATGATGATGCCCAAGTCTCTTTCTTCTCTTGTGACTGTCAGCAACTCCCCTCCCAGCCTATAGGTGGCTTCAGGGTTTCTCTTCCCTATGTGCATTATCTTACACTTCATTGCATTAAACCCCAGTTTCCACTTTTCTGACCATTTTGCCAGTTTTTCCAGATCTCTTCTCATTCTGCCCACACCATCTGGATCATCTACTCTGTTGCAGATCTTGGAGTCATATGAAAACAGACAAACCTTACCCTCCAGTCCATCTGCAATGTCACTGATGAAGATATTGAAGAGGTCTAGCCCCAGGACTGATCCCTGAGATACCCCATGTGTGACTTGCATCTCTTCTGACTGTAAACCGTTTACCACCACTCTCTGTTTTCTACCCATCAACCAGTTTGCCACCCAGTTGACCAACGTCTGACCCACCTCAAGCCTACCCAGCTTGTTAATCAACCTTCTATGTGGAATAGTATCGAAAGCTTAGCTCAAGCTAGGTATCCATGACTACAATCAGATAGGAGATCATGTGACTGGTACAACCAAGGGAAAAAAAAACTTGTCTTAAGAAAATTGGACTTTAAGAGTCTCATTACTTTGTATAGAAATAAGAAGTGTTATTCATAGTTTAAAGATGCAATGTACTGCCGCTACAAAAATTGGACATTTATTGGACATTAATATGATAAATAAGCTTACCAAATTGCATTACTGCAGAATTAAGAATTCAGGAGTTATAATTAAAATTTATTTAGTATCATTTTATTATTTGGAAACTAAACAAACCTAGTATCTCATAATAGCTCACATCTTAAGAAGTCTAACAACATGAATCTTAAATCTGTATTTTGTTGCTATAGACAGAAATACCGTCTAAACTTTTATAGTGAATTAACTTTTCTGACAGTGATTTATGTCTTTAAGCAGAACAACGAACCTCATGTGTTTCTACAAAAAGTAATGTTTTAAAGACTTTAAGAATGTATTTTTCTTACAAATCGTATATCATTCTGTAGCTTAGAATACTTAGAGTAAGACTATAACTTTATTTTAGGAAGTTTTATTTAAATTATAAAGTTATACCCATAATAGTGTAACTTATGACATATAAGTGTCAGAAATATAAAAATCATACTAATATGACTGGCTTAACGTAATACTTCTGAATATGTAAGTTTAATGTTTAAATTAGGTTAAATGAAAATTGTATTTAAGGAAAATGATTTTGACCAAAAAAGAGTTTGAGGAGAAGGGGAGTGTCTTATGAGGCAAGTCTGTATGTCTTCATGTATCTTTTGAGATGTCCTACCTTTCTAGTGACTTAGGCCAATCAAAATCTGGTGATGTTATCACCAGGGCAGTTCATATTAGTGAATTTGTCTGGAAACACCTCAGTTTGGACCAAGGTAAAGATGCAGAAGGACCTATGTTAATTTAACTAAGAATTGTAAAGGTTTTATGCTGTAACTAGGCCAAAGAACTTTGGGTCACATCTGTTTGGAATGCAGGGATCAGCCAAAGGATAGCCAAAAGCTTATGCAGTGCTGCCAGATATCCGGGTGCAAAAAACAGATGCAAGGACATTCTCATTGTGTATGAAGCAAGGTCTGTGTTTTATTTGCTGAACCTTGACAAAAGTAATGTTGCCTGCTGAGGACCAGATGCAGACTTACCTTTAAAACTCATGCAAGCTATACAGCGTCCTGAGCAGAAAGAGGTCTAGTGTCCTAAGGTTTTAAAAGCCGATGAAACATGAACAGTCATTAAGTTCCAGTTGCTGAAGCAACTTTGCTATCCTCAAGAAGGTCCTTTGAATCCAGTATTGCTATGGACACTGCAAATTGAAGCTGTGTTCTAAAATCCAAAAACTGACTTTTGGTTAAGTGATTTTCAGCAAATGTTTAACTTGCAGAGTGCATCTGTGCCAAAACATTCCTGGGTCAAGAAGATTAGCTGACAAAGAGACTTTTTAATCAAAAGCCAGACTCAACCAAGAGTTCTAGGTTGAGAGGAGAAGAACAACTTCTACAACCAGAAATATAAGTATTTCTTTTGAATTACTTTCACTAAATTTCAATTAATAGTCTTGGTAATTTAAATTAGTTTATCTGGGAAAGTAAGAAGGAAACTTGCTTTTAACTATAGAATCTGGGTATATAGCTTAAAAACTTTAAATAGGAAATGTGCATGATCTGAAAAGTTAAAACTGAGTTTTATGAAAGTGTAGTACAAAACACTAATGTAATGAGTTGGTGCCAGTTCTCATAGAAAATACATTTTAAATGCAATGAAGTTAAAATAAGTTTTATACAGAAATAATCTGAGACATTGATCTTATAAGTATATGTTCTTGTGTACGAAGGTTATGTTAAATACTAAGTATAACAAAAGTTTAGTTTAACTATTACCATTGATCATAATGAATATTACTTATTCATCTGCATTGTTTACTTGCTAAGATTTGTTTTTTTAGTTGCTGGATTATCTGAAACAATTTTGTTGATATTTATAATATTATGCTTGATATAAATGCAAATGAGGAATATTTATCCTTGTATCTTTCACAGTGAAACATTTCAATAAATAAATAAATACAATTTAGAATTATTGTATAGGTGTAAATAAAATACATATTTTGTATTATTATAAGCGTGGTAAGCAGTGTCATTTGCTATTACACTTGAATCTAGAAAGCATTGGATAATATCATATTTGAATATTATTATGTTTGGTAATTTATGAAATAATTTTTGGATAAGGCCCGAGGTGAATCTAAGTGCATTATAAAAAGTGATATTATAAGCCTTTGTTCTGACAACAGTGAGAAACAATACAGGGAGTGTACATTTCAGGAGGGACAGCCCCAAAGGAATAGCAGCATAAGGTGCAGCGAGTACACTGTAAAACACATTAGTTTCAATCCCAAACAAACTGATGTTTCTCCCAGAAAGTCCCCAGAATTACACACAGTCCACAATTAAGGCTAATTACAGTACATAAAAGTTAAAAAAGAAAATACTCTGCACTCCCAGATAACCCTAGCAAAGAAGAATAGTGGCAGTTAGAAAAATACACTACCCTCCCAGCTATTTGTAGCCAGTTTAACAAACACCTAGCAGTCAGAAACAATGTCCCAAGTCAAAAAATTCAAAGAACTCAGCTGGCACTCACAACTACAGCTTCAGCTACCAAACTAGCATAAGAAAACCATAGTATCACACACCAGATTAATGGGATCCAAAGCTGCAGAGGCATGGACAAATGGCGCACAGACAGTGCAAGGCAGTAGCCGATCATAATCCAAGGAACACTCCTGGAGGTGCCAGCAGTCTTACCGAGGGATTTGAAGGCTTCTGGGTGGGTGGCGGAGGTGCCAGAGCCAGTGGGCAGTTCAAGCCTCGGCTGCTGAAGAGGCGGAGTGCCCGTCGGGGCAGACCGAGGGTTTCGAAAACTTCTGGGTGGATGGCAGAGGTGCTGGTGGCCATCGGGCAGTTCAAACATTGGCTGCTGCAGAGGCAAAATGCCCGTCAGGGTAGACCGAGGGATTAGAAGGCTTCTGGGAGGGTGGCAGAGGTGCTGCAGCTGGAGGACAGTTCAAGCCTCCGCTGCTGCAGAGGCAGAGCATCCATCAGGACAGACTGAGGGATTAGAAGGCTTCTGGGTGGGTGGCGGAGGTGCCACAGCCAGTGGGCAGTTCATGCCTTCACCACTGCAGAGGCAGAGTGCCTGTCAAGGCAGACCAAGGGATTAGAAGGCTTCTGGGCGGGCGGTGGAGGTGCCGTGGCTGGTAGGCAGTTCAATCCTCGGCCACTGCAGAGACGGTGTGCCCATCAGGGCAGATCAAGGAATTAGAAGGCTTCTTGGTCAGCAGCAGAGGTGCCATGGCTGGCTGGACAGTTCAAGCCTCAGCCACTGCAGAGGCAGAGCGCTCATCAGGGCAGACCTGTAAGAGAGATAAGCAGGCAGATGATAAAATTATTGACTGGGTTCGAGCTGGCTGAGTGGGAGGAGTCAGAGAGCATACAGGGATATCTATCTGAACCAATGGAAGTAACCAGTGGTGCACTGCAGGGCTCAGTTCTGGGACCCTTGTTATTTCAGATATTTATATCTGACATGGGCAAATATTCAACATGCTGGCTAAGTAAATACACAGATGACACAAAAATAGTAAGGATTACAAATACACAAGAGGATATAGACACACTTTAAAATGAACTGTATGACATATCTAAGTGGGTTGAGACATGAAGAATGAGTTTTAATGCTGACAAGTGTTGTGTAATGCATTTGGGACATTACAACAAGGAAAACATATACCATCTCAACGGTCACCTATTAAGAAAAATGACAGAGGAAAAAGACCTGGGCATAACAGTAACTGGGAAATCCACTTATGACATGCATTGTAATACACAAATAAAGAAGGCAAAAAGACTACTTTGGTCAGTCAAAACAATTTCAAGAGTAGGAGTGAAGGAGTGATAATGCTACTGTATAGGCTGTATGTAAGACCAGTCTTAGATTACGGCAGCCAGGCATGGGGCTATGTTACAAAGGGGCCAGCTGATGGGCTGAAAACAATTAAAAGGCACGCAGCAAAACTGATCCATAATATAAAGGTCCTGACAGACAGGTAGCATCTTCAAAGACTAAATCTTCTGCCTCTAGAAACAAGAATAATTTGCGGTGACTTAATGTTATGTTTTGACATCGTGCAGGACAGCTGTCTGATGAACGAACTAAACCTTGAGTTCAAAAATGATAACCAGGGTAACAGGGGACACACTCTCCAGCTTAGACCTATGAAATTCTTCACAAAAATAGGAGAAAAGCATTTTTAACACAGAGAGTGATAAATCCATGGAAAAATTGTCTACAGAGAGAATAGTTCGTAAAGACAAAAAGCAGTTTAAAAACAGACTTGATGCTTATATAATAGCAGGAAATAGCTGGTGCTATAATGGGTGAATGGTAGGAGCATGCATGGGCACAACACCTCCTTGGTTCCTTTACCCTTAGTATGAACATTAAATAGATGAGAGCATGGCAGACTTCTCAATTCATAGTCACTTATTCCCTATTGACTTTCTGAATACAGTTGAAGGCCATATAGCCCAGTGTTTAGAGTATATATCTGTGACTCTGGAGAACTAGTGAACCCAGGTTTGAATCCCATAACTGCAAGTTGCACACTGTGTCACTTTGAACAAGTCTTTAATCTATCTGTGCTTAATTCTCTTTAATGTCACATCTGGAAATGGGCTTAAGCTCAGTTTGCCTTTCCTAGCCAACAGTACTAAATAAATACATTGAACAGTATATCTCCATTTTTCTCTGAGTCAGTAGCCTTTAAAATCAGCTGTGTGTGTAGACCCATCCCTTTGCACCATTATATGTGCTCCAACCAGAGGTATCACAGTTTGCAGACAGTCGGTGCCTCTTAATGCAGATAACACTACTTGACTAAGTTGTGTTACCAGACTGCATCTCAGTTGTTAGGTATGGCAGTGGGCAGACCAAACACATCAAGTGGCCTTTCTCTGCAGACAATTTTCTATTTTTCTTTGTCCCACAAAAACACAATAAAAGTGGAAGTGACACAGCCAGTAAATAAAACTCCCAACTGGAAAACCAAGCTTTGCCACTGGATTTCTGGAAGAACAAGACAGCCCCCCCCACCCTCATTCTCTTCCTAAGCAAGGAGCTTAACCACTTGGAATGTCCCATTCAAAGGATTCATATAGAGCTGGCCTGGTGACACTGGAGATTGAGGCAATGGTCGCTACATCTAATGCCATGCCGGCGACCCAGGTTTGGGAATGAGCCTGGGCTGCTAGGGGTTGGTAGCGGAGAGAGAGAGGATTGAGCATCCAGAGGGCTACTCTCCTCTCTTGGGGGAGGGAGGGTCTCTCATCCCACTCGTTGACTGCCATCTGGTGGTGGCTGGAGTTCAGTACTGGTTGGGAGGCATGTTACCAGCATCCTTGTGTTGGTGGGGAGGGGGGACTGGAGAAAACATAAAAAAGGGGAGCTGGCAGGCTCCATGACAGCTCATTGCATCCCCATGGTTGTGCCCGGCTTCTGGATTATGCTCTGGGGGGAGAAAGCCGGTGCTCCTCTCCCTTTCCCCACCATGGGGGTACGCCATGGGGGAATTACGGTGGTTGGCAGGAGTGAGGATGAGTGGGAACAGAAAGATGGATCCCACCAACGGAGGGCCATAGCTGCCTGCCAAGACTCTGGGGACAAAAATCTGTATAGAAAACAAAAATGATTCATATAGCCCTATTGGGAATAGCTTTGACAAAGTCAGTTTTAAACCTTTCCCAAGACACAAGTGGCCACATAAATAACCACTTTCATAGTCAGCCTTTGGAACTGATTGAGTAGGTGGTTTACATTCAATCTAAACCTCCTGAAACATTACAGTCCCTAACGGGACATTTGTAAGGTTTTTCAGTCCTCACTTCTTTCATTAATGAGGATCAGCAGCACAGCAAATGCTAGTCCATGATCACAGCAGCATATACATAAATTTAATTCACAAATACGAACATACAAACATGCAAAAAGGCCAGCAGATACAGGCCATGCGATCTATTGAGTCTGCTCGAGAGCACAACTCCCAGTTTAATCTACTGCAGCTGTCCACCCACCCCTTACCCATTCATCTGATTTATTGCCCCTTCTGCTGTCTCCCCCTCTCCGGTTTCCCCCAGTTTTGACCTTACCTTTGACCCTGTCCCACCCCCTCTTAAAACTGCCCACAGATTTCAATGATATCCACTTTACTACCACCTTTTCCTTGAAGTAGTGCCTTCTCATTTCCCTCCTGAATCTCCTACCCTCCAGTTGTAGACTGTGTCCCCTTGTGTCTCTCCCCCTTTGAGCTAAACATGCCTTCAGTACTAACCCTATTTATGTCCTTTAAGTATCTGAAGTTCTCAGTCATATCCCTTATCTCTCTTCTATCCTCCAGGGAATACATGTTGAGCTCCCCCAGTCTTTCCTCATATGGTTTGTCCCCCAGCCCAAGGATCACCTTTGTCACCCTGCACTGGACCCCCTCCAGTAGTTTGACATCCTTCTTTAAAAAGGGGCACCAGAACTGCACACAGTACTCTAAGTGAGGTCTCACCGGCACCCTGTACAACAGCATAGTGACTTCCTCTCTCCTAGAAATGATTCCCATGGTAATGAACCCCATCATCGTATTAGCCTTGGCCACCACCTACACTGTGCTGAGTGATTCATGTACCCTGTGACCAGTACTGTACCCCCAGATCCTTCTCCTCTAGTGAAGTGGATAACTGCACTCCCCCAGCCAGTAGCAATTCACAGGGTTCCTGGCTCCCAAGTGCATGACTTTGCACTTCTTAGTATTGAACCCCAGCTGCCATGTGACTGACCAGCACTCACGTCCTGCCAAATTTTCTTGCAGAGCCTGCTCCCCTTCCACACTGTCCACCTCCACCCGATCTTTGTGTCATCTGCCATAAGGCTGATCTTACTCCTAATCCCATCTGATATGTTGGCAATGAAAATGTTAAATAGCACTGGTCCTAGTACTGAGCCTTGTGAGACACCACTGGTTACAGCTCTGGGAGTTGAGAGTTCTCCTCCTGCAACTACCCTCTGCTGTCTGTTCTGCAGCCAGCTTCCTACCCATCCAACCAGTTTCTCCTGCTTTATTTCCTGCTGGAGAGACTGATTTGGAGAGACTAGATGAGAGATGCTGATATTTTCCAATTAGTTTTTTGTTTTTGTTTTTTGTACAACACCACTTTTGTTTTTTTCCTACAGCTTCTCCTGGACTGCTCATGCTTCCTGACCTATAAGCCTCCAAAATATTTGATGATAGAGGTATCTGGTTTAGTTACAACTGCTGTCATTTTGAGTCAGAAGCTGCACCACATCCAGAAACCTCTCCACACCCTGCTCCCAGGTGTCTCAGCTTAATAGTCAACCTTCCATGTGGTACTGAGTCAAAGGCTTTGCTGAAGTCCAGATACAGGACATCCACCATATGAAATGTCTTCAGCTAGGGATACACTGAAATGACAAGAGCATGAAAATGAAGTTCTTTTATACACAGAGGATGGTGAGAATATGGAACTGCCTTCCATTGGAGGTGGTAGAATCCAAAGATTAGACCTTTACACTAGTTTGAGAACTCTGACAGAGTGCTACCACTGAGCAGTGGGTAGGTTGATCTTGATGGAACTAGTTGCCTTCTTCTATCCATGTCTCCATTGTTATTTGATCTATTGTTATACGATGTTATGAGACTCAGTGGCAACCGAGGATTACTTGCTTGATGCTCCCATTGAAACTCAAGCCTGATAGGGGACCTGACAGCGGATAGAGATCAAACAGAAGACTCTAATCAGGTAGAAATTTTTAATTGGGAGAAGAGTGTGTGTGATCCACCAAACAACCAGAGGATCTGCCAATGTACAGATAATATCCCAATGCACAAGACTCCAAACATATTTGTTTTAAAAGTCCTACATGCAGAGAAACATAATATAATCTAACTACAGTCAGGACAGTAATGTCATTTCCTCATCTTAAGGTTTAAGGTGAAATTAGTGCTGACACAAATACCAGACAAAAAGAAGCTCTGAGTCACTGGCAAAGCCTGGAAAGTTCAAAAGGCTACAAAAGTCGTATTAAGGCATGACCTACCTGGAAGGGCACATATTTGGATGGATATTACAAGAAGAAGGAATAAAGTCAAGATCATTTTGTTTCCAAGTAAAGACCGAATGGAATGAATAATAAAAATGGTAGCTTAGGCAAAAGAAAACATCACTTAGAGATAGCTGTGGAACCTCCTACTGTATGTAGTGCACACCAATTTTTGATTGACAATCCAGAGAGCCACAGTCTGGACATCTGAAAAATGCATGAATGCTCTGTAGTGTTTAAAATTTTAGCACCTCCACCTCTGGGTCTAGTCATGTTGATGTGCTGAATATGGATAATCCTATTGTAAATATTTGCTTCTCATAAAGTATATTATTAGCACCATAAAGCCTGTTTTACTTTGTGTAAGCAACAACTTGTATGAAATTCCAAAGCTCTTAAAAGAAGAAACATATTTTAACAGTTGATATATTCAGTATTTTCTTGGTATAATATATAATTTTAACTAGGCCCACATAACTAAATGAACTATTTAACACACTCACCTCCATGGGGGAAAAACTGTGAATAAATTTGCTTGAATGTATCTTCATTAACAACCCCACTTGGACATTCCTGCAAGACAAATTCACAAAACACAGTAAATTAATACATGTCCTACAATTATTGCTGGGTGAAAACTGTGAATTCCGAATTAGTGGCAATTTTGTAAATTTAGCAAAATTTTCTGAAATTCTGACTTTGCCAAAATTTGAATACTCCAAATGTATTTGGCACATTTTTGCCCTGTTCCACAATCTTTTCTGCCTGAACTGCAGAATAATGCACATGGAAAGTGGGTTGGCAGTTCATTGGAATTCCATTCTGCAGATTAATACATAAACCTGCAATAAATGCAGTCATTCCACAGTTCATTGATCATTTCCATGGAAAAGTTTAATACATTATTCCACAGTTCATTCATCCATTCTGAGTTGAAGTTTTTCTGAAAGTTGCCAACGTGCATTTTTAAATTTTGCAGATACATAATTCTAACGTTCTCGGTAATTTTGGCAGTGAAATTTTATTTTCATGCAGCACTATTCACAATACAGATCATATTAGATTTCTCAAACTCCAGATTATATCACTGCATTTTATAGTCACTTTTAAGTAAATGTGATGCCTTCAAAATCCCATGAACTGTCTCAGAACATCAAAACAATGCCTCTATCTTTAATTTCTGAGTAATATCAACCAGCTATAAAAACTTATAAAATCATGTTGTTTAGTTATAAAGATATGCAAAAGGTGGAGAGGGTGAGGAACACATAACAAGGGTATGTGGAGAGGTGCACACAGAGGGGATAAATGTAAATAGAAGAATAGAGGGAAGAGAAGGAAGGTCATATTCTAGGTGACGGGTGGTGTCTCTGAATGCGTGGAGTCTTGGAAACAAGATGGATGACCTGCAGGCACTATTAGCAGACAGGAGTGTAGACACAGCTGCAGTAACCAAGACTTGGGCAACATCACACCATGACTGGGAGCTTGCAGTCCCTGGATATAAACTATACAGGAGGGACAGGGTAGTCGGGAAGGGGGAGGAGTGGCAGTTTATATCAAGGAGGGAATTACTTGAATGAGGGAGGAGTCTAAGGAAGGGGAGGTGGAGGCATTATGGGTTCAGTTAAGGTCCAATAGAGGGAGAAAGGTGAGGTTGGGAGTGGTTTACAGACCATCCAATCAGTATGAGGAGAGGGACAGGGAACTGAGCTCACAAATATTGGAAGCTGCCGGGAAGGAGAGGAGGTAATTGTGGGGGACTTCAATCTGCCCAAGGTAGACTCTAGCATACCATCCACAACATGTGCTAGGAGTCAGGTGATCCTGAAAGGACTGCAGAGTGGGTTCCTGACTCAGGGCATCACTGAACCAACAAAGAGCTGAGACAATTCTTGACTTGCTGCTCACGAATGGGGAGCATGTACAGGCAATAATGGTCAGAGAGCCACTGAGTGGATGTGACCATTGCACAGTGTGAGTCCAGTTGGATATGTGCAGGGAAAGCATCCCGACTAAGACCAGAATCTTGGATTTCAGGAGGGTGGACTTCAGGAAAATGGGCGAAGTGCTAAGGAGCCATCTGGTGGGCATCAGAGCAAATATGGGGGTCAACCAAAGGTGGTCCATCATTAAGGAAGGAATACTGGGAGTCACGTGATGCAAGTGCCGGCTTAACATCCTGATCACCTAGCTCTCACCTCCCGTCTCTGCTTTTTGAATAAAATTTAAGAGTAAAGGGACATCGCAACTATAATCCGGTTCAGTTTACTGGCTAAAGTACTGGGAAGTGACGAGATCCTGTCCGGGTGGCCGATGGAGAAAGATAAGTGCAAAAGCCACGGGGAAACATACTCCGCCTGTCTCTCCTGGCAAGGCCCCAAAGAAACCCAGGGCCTCTTCTGCCTCCGGAGACCCAGAAATCGAAACCGAAATGGCTGTGCTAGAGAATGAGCCACTCACATTAGCAAGGTTCTTGGCAGAGCTGAAACCCTTCAGGGGCAGACTTCCAAACAGTCACTGAGGAGCTAAAAGCAGTTACCCTGGCACTAGAAGACTTATCAAGATGCACAAAGGATAATGAAGCTAGAACTGCATCGGTGGAAGCCCAGTCTGCTAAGGTTGAACCGGAGATGGTGACTATCCACCAGAAGTTGACGAGATTGGACTCTAAGATCGAGGACTTGGAAGGAAGAAGTAGACGCAACAACCTCATAATTATTGGGCTACCGGAGAAGGTGTAGGGGGCGGACACGATAGTGTTTGTCCAGAAGCTCTTGACAAAGATTGCTGGTCTGTCGCCATATGGCCCAAGCTATACTATCGAAAGAGCCCACCGGGCTTTAAGGGCGATGCCCCAGCCGGGTGTCCCCCACATACCCTAATCCTTCGTTTCTTAAACTATCTTAAGAAACAACACGTCCTTTCTAAGTTCAGAGAACTCAAGGAAGTCTCCTGGGAAAATGCTGCCTTGCGAATCACTCAGGATCTGCCCCTCACAGTGAGGCAAAAACAGGCAGAATACCACTCGATAATGGTCAAGCTGATTGCTTCCTCTACTCAGTTCAAGATGACTTACCCCGCGCGTCTGCAAGTTTGTTTATCAGGGTCGTGGGTGACCTACGAAAACCCGAAAGCAGCAATGGAAGGTCTTAAGTCTGCACTCCCGGACCTATTTAAATGAGAGATCGAGTTTGTGCTTCGAGGAGTGAAACCGAGCTCTGGAACGTTGGGTGAAGAATTTTGGAGAGTGGAACTGTTCCCGGACATTTGGCGAATTTTACCTATTACTATGGGTTCCGGGACTCTGGCTGGGGCAGGGGTCCATCAATGATATCTGAGGTGGTCATAATTGAAATTCCTGTACCCTGCCTTTAAAGACAGTTTGCTCAGTTGTTAATAAGCACAGTCTTGAAGTTTAAGTGTATTTTGACTTGATTATTTGCTTCTAGCTTTAAAATGTTCGTTTTCCTCGTTCCAAGTTGCAGGTTTGAGAATAGCATGTTGACACTAGAGGGCGCTGGTTCTTTGTGGATCGGAGCTTAGCTATTTCCACATTATGGTTGGGGCTGCGTTATTCACTCCCCCCGAGCTCTGCAAGTTTGTAGTTTTTTTTCTTAAATGTTGTTTTTCAGGTTTTTCTACTCTAGGTAGGTAATGTGCATTTTATCTGACCATGAATATCGGGAAAGAGCGGGGGTTAGATGCTTATAGACCCCGGTCATTTTGGGAACGTTCGTATTTGTTCTTTTTTTTTCTCTTCTTCAGATGGGTCCCTGAGATTTTTGAGGGGCATCCCCCAGTTCTGGATTTACCTTTCCCCTTCCCTTTTTCTTCTGATTTTTTTAGTCGGGAGACTGATGGAAAGGGATAAAAAGAGGCAATCTATTTGGGAGGTCTGTTAGCGTAGGATACAGTCTTTTGGGGGCTTCTCCCAGTACATAAACGCTGTGATCGGAGAGATGGAATCTCTGCCAGTCACCCACCCCAGAAGGGAGTTTTTTCCTTCTTCCTTTGGGGGGGTTGCCAGGAGTAGGAAGGGTCTGTTGGTTAGCTCAAAGTAGAGAGGGCCTTCCGAGTCTGGATTTCAGTGGGCTTCCTCCCTCTTTTCAGGACCTTTCTTACAGACTCTTTGGATATACGCCCTTTCTGCTAGCGCTGATGTCTATCCTGCATGTGGGGGTTCAGTTAGAGTTATATAGTTAGCAGGATGGTGGCTAATCCAGGGACAGAGGGGGCTGGGCGGTGATAAGAAGGGTCAGTGCATTTGACATCATGGGCCAAGAAGGAGTTATGTTGGGTGAGCGTACGTCTTGGGTGGAATATTTTGGGGGGAGGGGGATATTTACTACTACTATGGTGGGAGGGATAGTGGGTTAGTGGGGCAAGGACTCTGTTCTAGGGAGGAAAGGGGGGAGGAGGAAGGGAGGTGCAGGCAGAATTACATGGGGTCTGATCAGGAGGGTGAGGTTCCTGCTGGGCCCGGGAGAGCCCGCAGGTTTTTACCTGGTAATTGGGTATGTTTAATCTTAATTAGCAGTTAAAAGGGAACTTCCTGGGATTTAATTACATGGAATGTTAACGGAGCAAGGAACAATACTAAAAGACATAAGATTCTGAAGCACCTTTAAATGCAAAGGGGGAAAATCATCTGTCTAAACGACAGAGTATTGGACAGGTATCCTGTCTGGCAAGAGCACCGCTAGCAAGGGGGTGGCCATCCTGATTAAAAGGCAAATTCCTTTCTCCTGTGAGGAAATTGTCAAGGATCCCTCGGGTCATTTCTTACTGGTGGTGGGAATGTTATACAGGTCAAAAGTTTTAATAGGAAGTATTTACGGCTCAAATACAGACTCGCTCATTTTTTTTGTAGACCTGTTAAAAATGTTGTCCCCATATAGCCATATTCTGATGATCCTGGGGGGGGACTGGAATTTACTGTTTGACCCGGATATGGATAAGGATGGCAGGGGGAGAAGGGGGCTATCTCCCGCACTGAGAGCCCTCAGAGATTTGATGGATAGTGCTGGTTTATGTAATCCATGGAGGGTCTTATATCCCTCACTCAGGGAATATACATTTACATCGGCTGTTCATGGATCTAGATCCAGGATTGAATATTTCCTGATTAGTCAATCGGCCCTTTCCGGTCTATCGCAATGTTCAATATTGTCTGGGATTATTTCGGACCATTCATTGGTCCAATATTTGTTAAATCTCTCCCCTAATCTTAGTAGACAAATGATATGGAAGTTGAATAATCAACTGTTACAGTCCCCAGCAATTAAAGAAATCATTACCCATTTTATAAAGCAATATGAAATGGAGAATACGGAGTCCACAGGTAAAGGGGATATGGAGTGGAGTGCACTTAAATGCGTTCTGAGGGGTGAACTCATCAGACTAGTGGCAGACAGGAAGAAAAAAAAGAGAATAAAGCCTTGACTTTACTTACCCAGATTAGGGATCTAGAAGGGACCCTTTCAGGGACTACCCCCGTAGAAATCAGGGAAAAACTAATTGGTTTAAGGAATCCATACAGTGACCTTTTGTGGGAGAGAGTGGAATACATCCTGTTAAAGACTAAAGCTTGGTACCTTGACCAGGGGAAAAAGGCTGGGCATTTACTGGCCACGAGATTAAAAAAAGAGGAATCGGTTAGGATTATTAAGAGTATTACCTCTCGGTTGGATGACAAGGTTAAAACTCACCCTATGGAAATTGTTCAGGAGTTTGAGAGTTACTAGAGAGACTTATCTAGCCCGATGAAGTTTAGACCCTCGAAGGAGGAGGTGGAGAGTTATCTTTCCTCTTGTCCACTTCCCTTGTTGTCTCCGGGGCTGGGTAGCGCACTGACTCAACCCATTTCAAAAGAAGAGATTCTTGCAACAATAAACTGGCTTGCTCTTGATAAGGCTCCGGGCTGGGATGGGTTCTCCCCCAATTTTTATAAATGCTTTGCTGTGCAGTTTTTTCTAGTTTAAAAAGATTATTTCATTCTATTTTGACCTCTGAGAAGGTGGACAAACACCTTTTTTCAGCTCTTATTGTGGTCATTCCCAAGGGTGGTAAGGTTCCAGATAAGGTTACCAGCCACAGACCCATCTCACTTTTAAATTATGATGTTAAGATTTTTGCAAAAATTTTGGCCTATCGTTTAGCTAAAGTAATGCCGCTATTCATACATAACGACCAGGTTGGCTTTATGGCCGGTAGGTCGGCTGTGGACCACTTACATAAATTGGCTAATATATTTCCTGCGTCTAGGGACTACTGTTTCCCTTCTGGGTTGGTGTTGATAGATGCAGAAAAAGCATTTGATAGGGTGGATTGGCAGTTCTTATATTTGACAATGATAAAATTCGGACTTCCCCCCTCTTTCGTTAAGAATGTTTTTTCTCTGTACCGTCAACCGAGCACGCAGATTTACTGCAATGGGTTTTTTTCTTCAACATTCCCTCTGTGTGCTGGAACTCGACAGGAATGTCCTCTCTCATCTCTTCTTTTTAATCTCTACCTTGAACCCTTTCTTGTAAAAATAAGATTGGACCCTAGAGTCAAAGGAATTAAAATAGGTTCCCATGAGTTTAAACTTTCTGCATATGCAGACGATGTTCTTTTTCATCTAACTCACCCCAACACCACTATACCAGTGGTTATGGAGCTTATAGAGGAGTTCAGCAAGTTTTCTAACTATAAAATTAATAGAGAAAAAACCTTAGTATTCCTGTTGAATTCCAGGGTGCTTAAGTCAGAGATTACAGCTCTTGGTTTACAGTTGAGCCCGTCCAAGCTTACATATTTAGGGGTCGTTTTGGCCCGTAGTGATTCCAAGATGGTACAGTTAAACTTAGACTCGATAAGGAATACCATTCAGCAGGATCTAGCTAGGTGGGCCAAACTCCCGTTATCCTTATGGGGTAGGGTTAGCCTGATGAAAATGAATATATTACCTAAGGTATTGTATCCCCTAACCATGCTGAACTTGTGGTTGCTGCTCAGCTGGTTTAAGAATATGCATGCAACAATTTCAGAATTTATCTGGCAGGGGAAGACTCCGCGTAGAGCTTGTAATAAGATGGCTGCTACTAAGGAGAAGGCGGGGTTAAATTTACCTCATTTGGGATTATATTATTGGGCAAGTAGTGTAAGCAAGTATTTAAGATGGCTGCTAGTTCCAATAGAGCACTCTTCATCTGTTTATGTCCCCTCATGGGTCAAGTTAGAGGTGGAGTTAATAAAGGAGGCGGGGTTTGATCCGACTGCACTCCTTTATGCTTCAACGAAGTCCCTATCTGGGGAATTATTTCCCACCCCGATTAAAACATGTTTAGGAATTCATGCACAATTGTGCTCGTTTTTAAAATATTCCCCCATTAAAGACAGGAATCAACCCCTGTGCCAAAATCCGAATTAAAAAATTGGGGGTAAAATGATTCAGGACTCATGGCTGCCTGAGATGAAGGATGTGAGGATTTCAGACCTTTTTCAGGAGGGGGATTGTCTCTTTGTACAGGCTTTAATTAACAAGTTTCGTATTGCCCCAGGGCATATCTTTAGAGTTTATCAGCTCAGGCATCTGCTGGTACAATCTCTTAGGAAACATGTTGGGTTTCAGCCATCCGAAGGATTATTTGAGGTTCTTGATAGAACTGTTTGGGAGCTGCATGTAGTTTCCATATTCTATAAATGCTTATTTGAGCAAGCATTTCAGCAGCTCGATGGCACCCCCCATTACTGGAACACTGCTTTTGGAGACCCGGAGAGGGACTGGAACACAGTCTGGTGGCACAGCTATAGGTATATATCTCAGGATAGGCTGAGAGTCATGCAATTTTAATTTCTAAATAACATGTTCTGGACCCCACAAAAGTTGCATAAGATCGGTCGTATTTCTGAACCAAACTGCAACTATTGCCAACATCAGGATGGGACACTACTTCATATATTTTCTGGGAATGTCCTAGGGCTAAATCACTGTGGGAGAAGATTAGAGAACGGGCAGACCCTTTGCTAGGGCTTGATCACCTATTTAGTCCCAATGTTTGTTTATTTGGGGATTACTCTGGAATTAAGTTTAAAGTCAGACAGTATTATATGGCCATCATTTCAGCGTCACTCAAGAAGGTTGTCTTGAGACATTGGATAGATGGAGATTTAATCACTTACACTGAGTGGTTACAGGAGTTGCTTTTTAATCTGAACATGGAAAAATTGTGTGCGAATCGAAAGAATTGTTTGTTAAAGTATGGTAAGGTCTGTGGAAAATTACATGAGTTGTATCTACTTCAGACAAGTGCTTATTCCCCTTGACTATCTAATATCAGGCTGAGGATGTTTAATGATGAGGTGCATCATTTTATGATTCTGTCTGCTTGGGGGAGGGAGGGAAGGGAGGGAGGGCAAGGTGCTCCTGATAATGTACCTGGATATGTTGATATTTCCACGTGTTGGTATTGATGCTTGGATTGTCCTGTATTGTTGCATCTTGCTCTGTATTAGGAGAAAACCTTAATAAATCTGAATTACAAAAAAAAAAAAAAAGGAAGGAATACTGGTTGCCACAGATGAGTGCATTGGGCTCAGGGGGAAGAACAGAAGGGCCAAAGCACACAGCTGGTTCAGCTCTGGGGTTGCCCAGGCAGTAAGGGAAAAGAGGTTGACCTTTAGAAAATTCAGGAAGACCAAGAGAAAGGTGGATAGAGAAAATTACCTAAAATTAGCTAGTGAGTCAATTAAGGAAGTCCAGCAAGCAAAGGCACAGATAGAGTTGCAGATAGCTGAAGGAATTAAGAAGGGAGAGAAGGCTTTCTTTCACTATGTAAGTGAGAAAAGGGACAAGAAGAAAGGGATTGTTAGGCTTAAGAAAGGGATGGAGTGGGTGAAGGATAATGGGGGAAAAGCAGAGATACTAAATGATTACTTCTATTCTGTCTTCACCAGGGAGAAGGACAGACCAGTGCCTTCAGAAGGGAAAACAGCAGGGGGGAGTGGAACATAGATGTAGTGATAGAGGAGGACAGAATGAGGGAGGGGCTGCTGACATTGAAGGTGGACAAATCACCAGGCCTGGACAGAGTACATCCAGGGGTACTAAAGGAACTGGCTGAGGAGCTGGCAGGGCCACTGGCAATAGTTCATTAGGGTCAGGCATAGTACCACAGGACTAGAGCACAGCACATGTAGTGCCCCTCCACAAAAGCGGTCCCAAGGATGACCCAGGGAATTACAGACCAGTCAGTCTGACCTCCATTTTGGGCAAGCTCATGGAGACAATACTAAAGGAAAGGTTGGTGGAATATCTAGAGGAGCATGATCTCCAGGATGCAAGACAACATGGGTTCATGGGGGGTGGGGGATCATGTCAAACAAATCTGATTGACTTCTTTGACTGTGTCACAGAGACAGTAGACAGGGGCCAAGCAGTAGACATCCATACCTTGATTTCAGCAAGGCCTTTGACTTTGTGCCCCACAAAAGGTTGATCAGGAAGTTGGTGGATCTTGGGATTGGGGAAAAGATGGCCAGATGGGTGGAAAACTGGCTGTGGGACAGAATCCAGAGGGTGGTTGTGGGGGGCGAAGAGTTATTTGGCACCAGAGAGGTAACCAGTGGGGTCCCACAGGGCTCGGTGCTGGGGCTGGTGTTGTTCAATGTCTTCATCAATGACATTGGGGATGGCATTAAGGGCAAAATGTGTCTATTCGCGGTTAACAGAAAGCTCTGCGGGAGAGTGGACACAGCTGAAGGGATACAGAACCTACAAGAAGATCTGGAAAAGCTAGGGAGGTGGTCCAGGATCTGGCAGCTTGGTTTCAATGCCAAGAAATGCAAAGTTGTGCATATTGGAGCCAAGAATCCCAGGACAAAGTACTACCTGGGTGGAGTCCGAGTATCTGCATCAGTGGAGGAGAAGGACCTGGGAGTGATGATCAATAGAAACATAGAAACAGAATTTGACAGCAGATAAGGACCGCTTGGCCCACCCAGTCTGCCCATTTCCCTACCTACTGGATAAGCTGCAGATCCTAGTTAATCAGCAGCCTACTTCTTCCTACCCCACCCCTAGAATGGCCTTATGACTGTCCCATGCATGCTTGAATTCCACCACTGTTTTTGACTCCACAATCTCCTCCAGAAGGCCGTTCCATGCATCCACAACCCTCTCTGTGAAAAAATACTTCCTTAAATTACCTCTGAGCCACCCCCCCATCTTCAAATTGTGCCCCTTGTTCTTGCACACCTCTTTTTTGAAAGATGCTACCCTCTTGGACTTTGTTGATTCCCTTGAGGTACTTGAACGTTTCTATCATGTCCCCCTCTCCCTCCTTTCCTCGAGGCTATACATATTAAGCTCCTTTAGTCTCTCTTCATATGTCTTCCAGTGCAGACCCTGCACCATTTTAGTTGCCCTCCTCTGGACAGCTTCCATCCTGTCTATGTCTTTGGAGATTGGGTCTCCAGAACTGCATGCAGTACTCCAGATGGGGTCTCACCAGCTGTCTGTACAGAGGATAATAACTTGTTTTCTACTGGTGATTCCTCTCCTATGCATCCCAGTATCCCCAGCCCTCCTTGCTGCCCTCTCACATTGCTTGCTCACCTTTAGGTCATCTGATATGACTACCCCAGGTCCCTTTCCATTTTTGTTGTTGTTAGTATCTCACCCCCATTGTGTACTCTTCCCCTGGGTTTTTGTTTCCCAGGTGCATTACCTTGCACTTCTTAGCATTGAATCTAAGCTGCCATACATTTGACCATTCCTCTAACCTTGCATAAGTCCCTTCTCATCCTTTCCACCCCACCTTGTGCATCAACTCTGTTGCAGATCTTTGTGT
Organism: Neoceratodus forsteri; assembly: GCA_016271365.2. NCBI lineage: Eukaryota > Metazoa > Chordata > Ceratodontiformes > Ceratodontidae > Neoceratodus > Neoceratodus forsteri. The sequence goes on from CM028130.1 coordinate 16,026,017, forward strand.
CATCTGCAAAGAGACATACTTTTCCTTCCAGTCCCTCTGCAATGTCGCTTATAAAGACATTGAAGAGGACCGGTCCTAATACTGAACCCTGCGGTACCCCACTAGTAACCCCTTTCTTCTGAGTGGACACCATTTACTATTACTCTCTGTGTCCTATTCTCCAGCCAATTCTTTACCCAGGCTGTCATCTTGGGACCCACTCCCAGGCTGGCTAACTTGTATATTAATCTTTTGTGTGAGATTGTGTCAAATGCCTTGCTAAAGTCTAGGAAGGCCATGTCCACAGCCCCTCCCTGATCTACTACTTTGGTCACCCAGTCAAAGAAATCTATCAGATTCGTCTGGCATGACCTTCCCACTGTGAATCTATGCTGCCTAGGGTCCTGTGCCCCTCTGGCCTCTAGATACTCGACAGTTCTTTCCTTCAGAAGTGATTCCATCATTTTCCTATCACTGAGGTTAAACCAACAGGTCTGTAGTTTCTCGGATAATTCTATAGGCTCCTTGTTCTGCCACTTTTGTGAAGAGTTGTTTCAGAACCTTTCTTCTGTAAATGGGCTGGTATCAACTTCTGTATCCAGAGTGTTTCTACTGTTTGTTTTAGGTACCTCCTCATCATTTGTAAATACTGAGCAAAAATATTTGTTTAGTATCTCTGCTTTTCACAGTCTCCTCTGCCCACCCTCCCTCCCTTTATTAAGCCTCACTATCCCTCCCTGGTCTTCCTTGCTCCCTGATATACCTATAAAATAATTTATCCCCCTTCTTAACTGAGTTGGCTATCTTTTCCTCGGTTTGGGCCTTTGCTGTTCTGACTGCCTTCCCAGCTTCCTTTTTCTTTAACTGATACAGTTATCTGTCCTGCTCCTTCTGTGATTCCTTGTACTTCCTGAATGGTTTCTTTTTCTCTTGAACCTTCACTGCCGCTTCCTTTGAGAACCATAGTGGTTTCTTACATCATTTGTATTGTTTATTTGCTTCACACAAAGGCTCGTTACCTCTGTGATGGCAGTTTTATTATTCCCCATTGATCTTCCACCCTCCTTCCTGCCCATTTGCTAGTGCATTCTTAGGCACTCACCTATTTTGGCAAAGTCAGCCTCCTAAAGTCTAATACTTTGCCTTTGTATGGCTTGACTCTATTGCTGTTATTGTAGAACCATACTGTTCGATGGTCGCTAGTTCCCAGATGGCTACCCACTTCTACATCTGTGATCCTCTCTCCATCTCCATTTGAGAGAACCAGGTCTAAGATTGCCCCTCGAGTGGGCTCCAATACTAGTTGTTAAGGCATGCCCCTGTAGGGCATCTAGAATAACCTCACTCTTGAAGTGGTTGCTGTAACTGCACCCAGTTAACATCTGCATATTTATATCACCCATCAGCAATATCTCCTTTTCTGCCATTCTAAGTATACTTTCTATCATTTCCATGTCCATTTCCTCCCCTGAGAAGGGGGTCTGTACAACCCTGTGCGGATTTGTGCCATTGCCTGTTTCCAAATTTACCCACAGTGCTTCTTCTCCTCCTGTTTACCCTTTTGTTCTGTTGCTTTGATTCCTTCCCTTATGTAAAGAGCTACTCCTCCTCTTTACCCTCCCTGTCCCTCCCTAGATAATGTATCCTGGTATGTTTACATCCCAGTCATGGTCTTTGTGTACTCATGTTTCTGTGACTGCCACGATATCCAGATGTTCCTCCTCCATCAAGGCCACTAATTCAGGAAGCTTGTTACTCAGACTACGGGCATTGGTACTCATTGCTCTCCATTTTTTGATGGCTTTACCTTCTGTTGCAGCATCCCCCACTGACCTTTCTACCTCGGTCTTTTTCTTATTTAGTACCCTGTTTTGTAGGGAGAGGCTGGGATTTTCCTGCTGCTTATCAGTGCCTCCCCCTTTGATTAGTTTAAAAGCTTGCCAATGAGGCATTTAAACCGATTGCTCAAAAGACTTGTTCCCTTCCTGGACAGATGCAGACCATCCTGCCAGTATAGGCTGGTGTCCCTCCAGGTGGAACCCCAGTCCCCAATGAAGCCAAGCCCCTGTGCTCCATACCATTTTTTCAACCATTCATTAAACTGCATGGTGCAAAGTACCCTCGCCTCCCCCATGCCATTGACAGGCAGCACCTCTGAGAAGGATACTGTGTGTGCTACTTGTCTTAGGCCTCTCCCCAACTCTACAAAGTCCTCCTGCACTGCTCTAATCTCATGATGAGCCAAGTCATTTGTCTCTAGGTGGACAATGACGTCCAGCTCAGACTCCCGTGCAGCTGTTCTCGTGATCCTGAGGATGTGCTTCCTGTCTATCCAAGCCACGGCACCAGGCAGGCACTTTACTTCAGTTTTCCCTGCTCCCCCCAGTTCTATCCCCCTAATAATTGAGTCCCCCACCAGGAGCTGCTTCCTTTCCCTGTGGTGTCCTCTGCCTCCTTCTTGTGGGCCTCCCTTGTGACAGTTGTCATCAGCCTCCTTAGTCTCCTCTGCGGGTGCATCCATAGGGCAGCTATACTCCCCCCCAGAATGGTGTATGGATTGTGGAGTGGAACAACTGACTGGGTGTGCCTCTCCACGCAGTGCAAGAAAGCAGCAGCAAAGGCAAACAAGATGCTGGGATGCATATCTAGAGGGATCAGTAGTAGGAGAGAGGAGATTATACTGCCCTTGTACAGGTCACAGGTAAGGCCGCATCTAGAGTATGGAGTTGAGTACTGGTGCCCACACCTCAAAAAGGACATTAACCTGCTGGAGAAGGTCCAGAGGAGAGCTACAAAGATGATAGTAGGTCAGCAGGATAAGGCATATGAGGAGAGGTTGAGGGCACTGAACATGTACTCTCTGGAAGACAGGAGAGAAAGAGGGGACATGATTGGGACCTTCAAGTACTTGAAAGGGATAAATCAGGGTGATAAGGAGAGTATCTTTAAGCTGAGTGGCAACCATAACATGAGGGAGCACAGTCTTAAGCTGGAGAGTGGGAGGTTTAAGAGGGAGATCAGGAAGCACTTTTTCATAGAGAGGGTGGTGGACACTTGGAATGCACTGCCGGAAGAGGTTATCTCATTGAAGACAATGGGCAGCTTTAAGAAAGGCTGGGATAGGCATAGGGGGAAAGTAAAGATCATGGGTAGAGAGAATGGGAGGAATGGGGAGGGAGGGCAGGGACAGCAGCTCAAGATGTGGACCCTGCAATGCGAGCAGACTTGATAACCAAATGGCCTTCTTCTGCTGGCTTCTTCGTATGTTCATATGTATGTTCATATGATAATCTTAGGTTTGTTTGAAGTAGGAGAATCCTTTTCTCCAACACTGGCCAGGTAAAGTAACTTTTTTTAACCCAAAGATATCTTCTTATTTTGATAGTGTACTGTGTGTTTGTGATTAGTCAATTCTATTTCTGAAGCTGACCTTCTTGTGATTTTCTGGATGTTTTTCAGAAGGAATTGTTGTTAAACAGTAATGTTTTCCTCACTGCATGTAAACCCAACTGCACGAAAATGCCACAGTCTCTTGATCATATTATAGTGAAAACACCATAGTGTGTTGGGTTTACGAGGTGATAACATGTCCAGGGGGCCACTAAACACTGAGGCCAAATGCTGCCACTGAACATATTGCCATGGAAATCCAACATACTATGGTGTTATCACTATTATACTGGAAAGGTGACTTTTTGTAATGGGAAAAGGTAATCAGACTCAGAGACTGTAGTTTAAAAGTCAGTTTACTGTACTGCATGTGTACCACACTTCAGAGTATGGAATAGTTTTCAACAGTCACAACTTTTTTAAACCTCAGTTTTGTTGTCAGTATTCTAGGAACAGAATATAATACTGCATTTGAAATGTTAACAATTTTCAGCAGTTTCTGTCTGTACTTCCAGTTTCTTTTATGTACTTGTAGTAAAAGTGAGTGGTACAGCAGCATTTGCTCAGTGAAAAGGATTTGAAATGGCTGTTGGAGAGCTAAAGAATTCACATTAAATAAGTTAAAATATTAAAATACAACTGCAAATAACAGGTCTACAACTAAAAAAAAAAGTTTAAATAATACTTTTATGCCTGAAATCCCAGGTAATCAGTTCACTTCCCGAAGTAGATAGGGCCATTGAAAATGCACTTCTGCAGTATGACTGGTAGAGGCTGTGCTGGACAGCTATGACTGGTTGTTCCATGTAGAAGTGGGAGGGAGGTATTTAGGAGGTTGCTATGCTGGAGAATTGTGGTGTCAGTAGCCTCGTGGGGGGTTTCTTCATTAAATGGTGAACATTCTTCATCTGTAATGTGTAAACTATTTCTAGAAGTGGTCCAGAGGTGGGTATTAATGGTCTCATGAGTTGCTGAGATGATTGTTCTGTGCTGGAAGTAGTTGGTATCTCAGTGTTGTGCAGCATGATGGAACCATTTCCGGGATAAACTGCGATGGCTGCAGTGTGCTGGAGGCACTTAGTATTTTGGGGGTTCTGCTGCACAAAGGCACCATTTCAGAGATACTTGCTGTGCATGATGCAGAGGGGAGGGTTTGGGATGTACTGCTTGTTTGCTGTTCTGAGGATGTGCATGGTCATTGAATGTCAGGAACTGGAAGATGTTGAGAATCGCCTTGTAAATGTTCACTTTCTGCACTGTTGTTAGTTCAAGTTCAAGTTTATTGCAGGAAAACTCCATTGAGCAAGCTCATTCACAAGGAGGTCCTGTGACATAAACACTGAAAGTACAAACATAGATAGGTAAAAACAGTATATACATGAAATGCATGTTACATGATACAGGCTGGATTTACATACAAGGGTACCACATAGGGTGACCGCAGGTGGTAAACATTGATAGGAGACAGGGAAGCGACTTACAGGTTGCATACTGATAAATGAAACATGATGACTGGTGTGTGCAATACATATATTTTGGCAGCTAGAACAAACAACAGACTACAACTGATATGGGGAGGAGGAGTGATTTGACAGAGTAGCAGTGGAGCATAAGGATAGATAAAGCCAGGAGTAGAAGGGGAAGGGAAAGCAGTTAATATGAAAAATCAATTATACCTTACCAGTGGATAGATATGGCACACATGGGGAAGGAAGAGACTTAATGACAGTTACAGGTGTCTTTTATTTTGGCTGAACTTAGTGATTTGTAGAAGTTTATTGAAACTGTGCTAGTTAGTTTCAGTACGGTTTGTAATTGGTTCCAAATGGAGGGAAGGGCATATGCAATAGCACGTTTACCAAAGGAAGTCCGCGTCCTTGGTATGTCAAGCATAATAAAGTCAGATTTTCTTAACGAGTATGCACTATGTGAGATACTAATAAGGGAAGAGAGATAGCTTGGCAATTTCTGCAGGAGCAGTTTAAGAGTCCATAGCCCAGCATGGAGCAGGCGTCTAGTAGTAAGGGATGTCCAACCAACAGCTGCATATAAGTCACAGTGGTACAAACAGTAAGGGGAGTTGGTAATGAACCATAACGCATGGTGATAAAGGATGTCCAGTTTACTTAGATTTGCAAGAGTGGTGGAGGAATAGATTACATCGCCATAGTCGAGTAGGGGGAGAAAAGTGGCCTGTACAAGCTTGTTTCGAGTTTCAAGGGGGAAAGGGACTATTTCTGTAGAAGAAACCTAACCTTGCTTTTAACCTTCTAGAGACATCTTCGATGTGGTCATTGAAAGATAATTTATTGTCGATCCAGATACCCAGATATTTAAATTTGGTTACAACTTCTAGAGGCTCGCTTAGCGTGGTGACAATGAAGTCTTGGGCAAGGGTATTGGGGGCGCCTGTGACAGCACTTCGGGAGAATATCATCATTTTAGTCTTCTTAGCATTGAGCAGAAGCTTTGCCTTTATTTGATTATGCTTAAGTTGTGCGAAGTCCACTTGAAGCACTCCCTTGACTTCAGATAACGATGAGCCAGAAGTATACAACACAATATCATCTGCAAAAAAGTACAGATTGGACATAGATATGTTAGCATCTAAGTCACCAATGTACAAAGAAAACAAGATAGGGCCTAAGATGGATCCTTGGGTGACTCCTCTTGCAACTGGCAAGGCAGCAGAAAAAAAGCCTTCCGCCTTTACTTTTTGGAATCTTCCAGTTAGGTAGCTAGAGAACCACTGGGTGGTATGGTATGTGGCACCCAACTTTGCAAGGCAATTGACTAATAGTTTGTGATCAACAGTATCAAAAGCTTTGCTGAGGTCCAAAAGACTGCGCCAGTTACCTTCTTAGCATCTATAGCAGAGATCCAATCATGGTTACTTTTACAGTACAGTGATTGTGCTATGATTAGCCCGAAGCCGGATTGAGCTGGGTTAATGAGAGAGAAGGTTTCAAGTGAGATTTTAACTGAATATGGATCAGTTTTTCGAGAACTTTAGAAAGGATAGGCAATATGGAGATAGGCCTATAGTTGTTTACATCGCATGGGTCACCAGATTTAAATAGAGGGAGGATATGTGCTGATTTCCAGCAGGACGGCACAGTAGCAGATGTAATGGAAAGATTGAAGATGTGGAGAACTGGGGCAGTGAGATGGGCGTAGTCTGACCTTAGGAAAAAGGGTTCCAAGCCAAACAGTTTCATCTGGTTCAAGCTCAGTTGGCATTCATCTATATCCCCCATCCCCCCAGGTCGTGCCTGAAAATAGGCAGGATTTGCCTAGTACACCTACCCGGTCAACAAAAACTAAATAAATAAAAAAATAAATAAAAAGCCATCGTCCCCTGTGCTTTTTTTGGTGTCTAAGTTAAGAAGAGAATCTTCTACTTTATAAGTTATCTCGCACAGTTGGAAGGCTGGGTGCAGGACTAGCTGTAGGGGGAGGGGTATGCTGGCTCACCGCAGCACCAGCATAAGGTGACGAGTCAAAAGCTAATCCAGCTGTGGCAAAGTGGGAGTTAAGTTCCTCCAGGATTAGGGACTTGTTTTCCACAATCTTGCTACTTGCAACTATCTTAGGTTTTAGGTTGGCGTTGGGTACTGGATAGCAGTGTGTTGCATTGGAAGGTACTGAAAGCATGTTGTTGTGGTGAGGGGTCTGTGGTACTATAACATTTCAAACTGCATTTGTTTCTTTGGCCTGTAAAATTCATGAGGTGCCATGTTTCAACTCCATGGTGATTTAGCACAGTGGCTGCCATTGCCTTCAGACAGTGGTTGATATACATTTTGGAGAGTTGTGCACCTTTGGACATTTCTAGCATAAATCAACAGAAGGTGTGGATTCCTACAACCACTTTTTTCGTACCAGATGCTTTGCGAAGTGGTCCAGTGTAACAGTAGCTTAGATTTCTCCCACACATTTCCTAATTCTGGGTGAAATTTTGAAATGTATAATTTAAATGCTGCCACTGGACATAATGGCCTAGATATTCAAAACAGGTTGCACCTGGTACAACTGAGTTGCATAGCCCAACCCCAGAGATCTTCCCTGGGGCAATTTTCAAAAGGGGGAATTGTGTAGCGCAATTCCTGATACAACGGGGCACAAAGATAATATATGCATCACATCTCAGTGCATATGTGGCATACCCTAATATTCAGCCTGGGATGTTCTGCACATATGCTGGCACAGCTCTGAGATGCACTGCATACCGGGGCACAATGTTGAGCCCAAAAAACATGGTTCAAATGGTAGCCACCCACAGGCGAGCTGCCGTAATGCAAGGTGCATCGCAGCAGCCACAGTTGTGGGTGGCTTCCCCCCTGACCACTGTACACAGGGACCAAGCATGACCTGGTAGTCTAGTTGTACCCCCTACCCTGCCCATAACCCCGATCACCCAACATAAACCTATACTATACCCCCGGTAGTCTAGTGGTACCCCATACCCCTCCCGTACCTACGATTGCCCAACAGAATAAATAATTCCTTCCCCTTTAGTCTAGTGGTACCCCGCAGCCCTCCTGTACCTCTGGACACCCAACAGAATAGAGAATTCCTTCCCTGGTAGTCTAGTTGTACCACTGTCCCTCCCTTACCCCGATCACCCATAAAAGCGATGTAAATAATTCCTTGGTGATCCAATGGCACCCCCACCTACACAGGACCCCCTATCCACCCAGTTCCCACCCCCCATCATCAGCGGGCAGCAGCAAACCCATCCATATACCTCTGCAGCTGCCCAATGAATGACAGCTTGCAGTGCATACTGTAATAGTCATTCTCAAACATGCGAATGTATGACTTCATTCACATATTTGTGAATGACTGCTACAGTATGCACTGCAAGCCCATTGGTCCCCAGTGTGTACCAATGGGCTTGCAACTGATACTGTAAGCCGTCATTCAGTGGGCAACCGTGGAGGTATGTGGGTGAGTTTGTTGCTGCCTGCCAATGATGGGGAGTGGGATCTGGATGGGCAGGGGTCATGTGTGGGTGGGAGGTGCCACTGGACCACCAGGGAATTATTTACATCATTTTTATGGGTGATCAGGGTTATGGGAGGAGCAGAGATGACCACTACAACACTAGGGAAAGAATTCTTTATTCTGTTGGGCAATTGGAGGTACAGAAGGGTCAGTGGGTACCACTAAACTACCAGGGACTTGGTATAACTGTATGTCAGGTGATCTGGGAGTCAGGTGGGGAAGTGGGACACACTGGAACACCAGGGAGTATATATAGCATATTACAGGTGATCAGTGCCACAGGATGACATGCGGGTACTACTGTGGTCCCTGATGCAGGGACCGCATGCTGTGCAGGGTGCCATGTGCATTCCACTGGCCAGCCCTTCACAACACATGCAAATGGGGCCATAATGACATGCAAATGGGGCCATGTGTGCCTTGCATGTATTATGGCTCCATTTGCATACTGCTGACTGACTATCAGGAATTTGCACACAGTGTAATACTGTTGCACTGGTACAGTTCCCATTCCTGGTAATCATCCCTGTCTTGGGGTGATGTGCCAGCAATTTGCGCAGTGCGCATTACCAGATATATTTAGAGGAGATGCTTCATGACTCATCTCCTTTGAATATATCCCTTAGTTGCACCAGCACAACTCACTTGTGCTGTGCCACCACGTGCGCCATTGCCAGGCGCAGTTCTGATTATCGGGTCCAATGAGTACTCAGGCTGAGAATACATTCCTGCAGTGTTAATGTAACTGTCCTTGGTGTCTGCTCAAGAGTGATTCTTCTGTTTGGGGTTTGAGATAAAACTCAAATACTCAGTCCCCCTGTCATCTGCAAAGACAGTAAATTTACTTTTTGTCATGGAGTGTAATGTTTCTCTTCCTGTCAGTGCAAAATTGAGGGCTATTGATAGCCACACAAATCTCTGGAGTGCTTTTGGTTGGTATGTGCCTATAGTTTCCATTTCAGTTAATTTCTTAAAATCTCTGTCTTGTAGGGATTTGTGGTGGACTCAGAAATCTTTATATTTCTTTGTCAATCAATCAATCAATTAAAATCTTTATTTATCCAGGTGAACTTTATTGAGCAGAGCTCATTTGCAAGATGGACCTGGTTATGATAAAATCTCAGACAAAATTCAAAAGATGAGGGATACATATCCAATGACAATGAGATAATTTGATACATATAAATCATAGCATACAAGACATCAGCCAATAGCATAGAACAAACAATGTTGCAGCAATATCATCTGCAAGTGACAAATTGTGGATATCTCAGATTTAAGTGACAGCATGCTAATTTGGGTTAGATGGGAAATAGTAGAAGAGGGGACTAGGGCAGACCTAGAAGTAAGGAGCCAGGTGGTAGGGGAATGTATCATCATAAAGCATGGCCAGAATAAAACATTATTATTAATAGGTAGCTTAGATGGAGATAGGATAAGTAAATCATAAGAGGACAGTGGAAAGCAGCAAACGGAGGATAGAGCATGAGAAGAGGAAGGATTAAGGGAAATGTATGCAAAAGAGGACAGATTAAAGACAGCCAGTATGGTGATATTGCAGTCATTGGTTCTGATTAATGGTGAGAAAAGCACTTGCACAATTCCTTAATAAGATGAGAGTACAAGGTCTTGAATGAACCAATGCCGATGAATGTATTAAATTTTACGATTTTATGTAAATTGTTCCACAGGGAGGGCAGCGCAAAGCTGATGGCTGTTCTGTCTTGGCGAGAGTAGACTTTGGGAATTTTTAATGAGATGTAAGAGTGACTTCTCAGTGCATAGGTGCTTATTGAGCTTAGCAGGAGGCAGTCCGAGATGCTTCGTGAAAGTTTTTTTGAGATAGCTTTGTAGGTCCATAAAGCGGCATTTTTTTCCCACATAAACTGGAGGGAGGTCCATCTTATGGTTGCATATAATAAACAATGGTGCGTACTGAAGGGGAGACTTGTAATAAATATAAGAGCTCTATGGTAGAGCGTATCCAGTTTTGTTAGGTAAGAGGTAGGACAGTGGTTGTAAAAAAAGTCTGCGTAATCTACTAGTGAGAGAAATGTAGCTTGAACCAACCTCATCTTCGCATCGCTTGTGAGTAGGTAACTGATCCTGAAGTAGAGACCAAGCGTCTGGCAAAGACTTTTCAGCAAATCCTCAATATGCTTAGTGAAGGATAGTTTATGGTCTAGACAGACTCCTAGGTACAGTACTTGAACTTCATAACAAATTCTAGGTTTTCCCCTAGAATTGTAGAGATCTGCGGTACTGTTCCTGTAGTTGCTGGAATAGCTGCATGTATACAAGGAGAGAGGAGCATCACTTTAGTTTTCTTTGAGTTAAGTAAGAGCTTTTTGTTTAGGAGCTGTTTTTGAAGTAGGTTCAATTCAGCTTGAAGGTCGCTACATGTGGCTTGAGGTGATGAGCGGCTTATGTAAAGCACTGCATCATCCGCAAATAGGTGGACATTAGCCTTAGTTACACTGCCACTGATGTTATTGATGTAATTGATGTAAATCGCAAACAGAATGGGACCTAAAATAGATCACTGGAGCACTCCTCTTAGTAGGGGTTTAATAGATGAAAGTTCGCCTTCTGCTTTGACTTGCTGTAAACGGTCAGTAAGGTAATTTGTAAACCACCGAAGGGAAAGAGAATCCAAGCCTGTAGATTGCAAGCATCAGAGGAGTAGGCTATGGTCGACAGTGTCAAATGTCTTGCTTAGGTCCAGGAATACTGCACAAAGTTGTTTTTTTTCCAGTTCAATCTGCCAGTTGTTACTCACTTTTGTGAGGGCTATGATAGTGCTATGGTTAGCCCTGAATCCAGATTGGGCAATATTTAGCAGATTTCATAGTTCTAAATAAGATCTCTGTTTTGTACTTACAATTTTTTGCAATAATTTCGACAGCACAGGGTGAAGGGAAATTGGCCTATAGTTGTTGAGGTCACAGGGGTTTCCTGATTTGAGCAGAGGTATAACATGGGCTGTTTTCCAGATAGAAAGAAGGACTCCTTAGCTAAATGATAGGTTAAATAGGTGTGTTATAGGTACAACTAGTACATGGTAAGCAATCTTTAGGAAATATAGGTCTAGGGAGTCAGCGCCAGCACTTTTCTTTACGTCCAGTTGACATAGAAGGTTTTTAACCTGTTTCAGGGAGACAGATTGCAGGGAGAATGTAGTTTGTGACTCTGACTTCATTAGGTTGAGATCCCAGCTGGGAGCATAACAGGTTTGCAGGAGAGTTATCGAAGGCTAGCCCTGCTGTTGTAAAGTGGTTATTAAAGGAGTCCAAAATGTCACCCTCTCAGTGATGGTGCTGTTACCTGAAATGATCTTAGGTGGGAGAGAGTTACCAGGTGTGTGACCAGAGAGGTCCTTGATGGTATTCCAGAATTTGGCTGGGTGCTTGGTGGCCAAGTTCAGTTCTGTTTGGTAGTATTCGGCTTTTGCATCTCTAATCTAACACTAACAAACGAGATAAATATTTCAGTATAAGGGCATCCAAACTTTGGAATTCACTACCACAGGATTTAATAAATGTAACTAACTTTGACACATTTAAATCAAGATTAGATATTTGGTTAAACCAACATAAATAGCATAGATCCTGTATTGAGGAGGACAATCCTGATGGGCTTCTGCCTTTTTTTGCCCCATAACAATCCAGTAAATCCAGTCAATCTTCCTGGTACATAGGTTTCTGGCCCTCCTAAATGCATACCAGTCCAATGGGGTCTTATATCTGCATGCTTTCTTCCAAAGCTTGTCCCTCTCTAACAGAGCAGATTTGAGTTCAGCAGAGAACCAACGACATGTTCTGTTCTTAACACATACTTTTATTAGAGGGGCGCATTTGTTTAAAGCCCCTAGTATTACGTTATTGAGGATGTCATAAGTCGATTGTACTGTCCTCGCCAGGTAAAAATCCTGCCCTCATGTGGAGTTTTTTAGCTCATCTAGATAGGCATATAGGTCAAAGTTCCGCTTGGATCTTTTAACAGAGAACTTTGAGGAGGACAGAGGTGTAGCGACTGATCATACTCCAGCTATGAAGCAATGTTCGCTGACATCACTGCAGCGCATTGGTTCGTCAATGATTTGCGTTAGCCCATGGGCATCACAGAAGAATGAGGGGTGCTGAGGCATTGGTTAGCCAGTCTAAGTTAAGATCCCCTAGAATGATTGTTTCCAGAGAACTATTCCCTAAGGCAGCACCCAGATATGTTAGAAGTTGTAGACCAGTGGATGGTGGTCTGTAGAACCCTATAATACACAGCGATGTGTTGTGTGAGATCACTACCTTGAGGAATAGACATTCAAATTAATTCGTGATGGTTGCTGAGTTGAGACAGGAGATTGTGTATTTGTCCTTGATGTATATGGCTACCCCACCACCTCTTTATTGCCTGTCAGCTCTGAATAGTGAATATTTAGGGATGTTGACCTCCCTGTCAGCTGTTGATGGCCTGAGCCACTCAGACAAATTGTTTAGAGATATGAAGTATCTCTGAGATATCTATTAAGACTTGCTTTCAGCCCCGTCTAAGACAACTTGTGAAATCTTTCCCAGTTTGGGTTTTATAAATGATAGAATTTGAAGAGAATTTCATGTAATTTTTCTGATAGGAGGTGTTTAAAGACAGTAGACTTGCTTTGTGAAGAAAACCAGTATGTGAAAGTGAAAAATATAATATTAATGCTTTTTTTCTCAGAACTGAAGTGACCGCATGTCTGTGTAAGCTGTGTGCAAGAAATAATTTTTACTAACCTTTTAAGAGTTTAACAGCCCATTTAGTTTGTTTCTGAGTGCTTTTTGATTCTCTTTCTTGAAGGATTGTGATTTTTTTCCTTCTGTTTCCTGAAGAAACCAGAGCTTCCTGCTGCTATGATTGCTGTCAGGTTAGTGTGATGGACTGTTTACAGTAGGCACAGTGTTTTGAGTATGGAGCTGCATCTGCATAGTAGCCAATCACAGTGTTTATCCATGATTCCATTATTGACTATATACAATGAGAATGCACAGCCACTGACCCATTACTCAGTCTACTTTCTGGTTATCACAGAATAATGGGACAGTATCTCTGTATTTTAATTGGCTAAAAGCAATCTTTTCCATTATATTATTGGATATAGAGTAGCTGCAACACACAGTCTAGAAACATTTTATAATAATGACAATGGATCAAAGGTTCCACTGTTATGGAGCTGATAGCAAAAGTGTTGAAAGATCCAGATCAAATTAGAGCTATCTCATTTTCTTACGGTAAATTGGAGTACAAATAGTTTGGTGCAGTCCCGACAGACAATAAGTATGTTATTGATTTAAGCAATAATGCACACCATGGTGTGTGTTGTGCTGGAATAATCTCATGCCTGGGGTAGTTGGGCATGAGGCTGCAGGCTGAGTGCATCCAAAGACCCCAGAAATGAGGTTATCCTAGCATGACATGCACCCTGGAGTGCATTATTGCTATTATACAACAGCTCGTTGTTATACAAAATAAAAAAAAAAAATTAAAAATGTTTTTAGTACATTTTTAGTGTGGCACTATATCTTTGTTTCTGAAGAGAAGATGTGACAAATCAATATCACCAATACAGTGTGATTGTACTCTGGGACTTGACCTGTGATGTTGTACTGGGATAACATCACAGGTCCAGTCTCAGACTGACCGATCAGAGGCAAACCTTTTTTCTTGCCATTGTATAATCAGGAATCAAAACCCCAGCAAATGAAGAACTTATTGGGATAACCAAGATGAAAGCCATTAGGGCTGCATGAAATTGCAATATTTCACATTTTCCTGAGTTCTCAAAATGTGTGGAACAAATCTGCAAAAGTATGCATTTTGCAAAATGTTTTACAGTTCACAGAAAAATGTGTGAAAAGAAGTGAAAAACTGTAAGATTTAAAAAATCTATTAGATGTTTATTTCTCACATTTTTTTTTTTTTGGCATACTTTTTTCTCACAAATGAAGTAAATAAATCCCACGAAAAACATTTTCCATCTGAGTAAAGGTTTTGGCAGGAGAAATTTGTAAAATATTTCTCCACTTCTCATGAAATTCTGTAAAAACAAAAAATGTAATATTTGCAGAATTCTCTGAGAGGCAAACATTTTGTCCAGCCCTAGTTGCCATAACATTTACCAATTTAAGAAATTACCAAATTAAAAACTCTATGTAAAATAAAGGCGTCTGCCTATCCTTCTGTCTGTATCTATCTATCTATCTATCTATCTATCTATCTATCTATCTGTCTGTCTATTTATCTATCTCTCATTTTGATACTGAAATCAAAATTAAGTGACATCTGTTCCCTAATTAAGGGAATGTAGGTGCAAAACTTGTCGGAATCACATTTGTCATGCATGGGAGCATCTTAGTCCAACTGCTTGTTACTACTGGAACAACAGTTAGATAGACTTCAGCTGGGTCTGGCATGAAAATATCATAGTTGTGCAAGTTCATTGGGTTGAGAAAATTCCTGAAATAGCAGAAAGTCTATTTGTAACAAAATTGTAATGTCCTATATAAAATTAGGTGGTTGTAGTTACACATGAATTACATTACTTAGTTATTAACTGTACATTGTTTATACAATAAAAGATATTGTAAACAAAGAAAAAAATATGTATAGAAAGGATTCCAGGAGAGAATATCCAAATTGTTTGGTTTTCACAATACAGAGTAGTACAACGGCTCCATAAAAGGAGAGAAGAAATATCCAACCTGATTGGCTAAAACAATTTGGGTGATTCTCCTACACCAGCTTTATTTTATGGATCTGATGCATGACTCTTGCTGCAAATTGCCTCTGCAGGAGAGATGAAGCAAAGTTTAACTACGCTAGTGATATTCCGGCAAAGTCCCCAACTTGGCCTTCTCAAAGCATTTTATAATATTGTTCTAGTTCTTAAGGAACTTTGTGTGCTACTTTGTCTCAGCTTTGCCTTGAACTTCATCTAAACCATCACTGGCAGAGTTAACTTCCCTTCACCTGAACTTCACCTCCTCCACCTGGAAAGTTGTCAACTTTGCATGCAAAGTTCCTGACTTCACAACTTCATGACATTCTAGATCTGTTTGAAGTTGGGCTTCATATTGCTAAGCCAGTTCATGCAGTTGCAGAACTTCATGAAGTGCCTTTGCATGTCCAGTTTTTCAGATACATTGATAACACTGCATAGGCTAGCAGTACAAGAATAGGGATTCTTTACCACCACAAGTATTGCTTAACCTATGAGGCATTGAATCCGGCCATCAACAGCTCAATAGTCTCCCTTGTCGATTAGGGACTGGCTATATATGGATCAGCAACTGACACCACCCTAATATGCATTTCCATCATGTTTAATAAGACATGTCACCTTCTTTCAGGTGCTATAAAACTCACGCACACCTGTGACCTCTACTCACAAGCCATTTGGCTCCAACTAAAGGAAAGAATAATATACCAATCTTGCCTCCCTGCCAAGAAATGCTCTCTGAATCTCCTACTGGCAAGGGTCCAGAAACTCCTAACCATGCACTGAAGCTCCTATGTCACAAGGAACTCCACCACCCAGATCACCAAAATTCCTAGACTCTGCACTGCCTTGGCGCAACATGCATTCTGCTACCATGCTCCTCACTGGACCAATGTCTTACCACCTGACATTTCCAGTGCTGCAACTATTGGTGTTTTCAAATACAAACTACAACAGCACCTTATCTCAATCAGCAGCTGTGGCTGCCTCCACTAATACTCCTCCTTTGCCTCAAGGGCACCTTAGCACTCTTATCTCACATTTAACCTACTCATCTGATGTGACCTATCCTTATCAATTCAGGTCACCACCCTATCTCACAACCTTTACCACCTCTACCCCACCCATTCTGTATACTTCCCCCACTCCCTACCCACCCTCTAGCACCCTTACCACTATCCTCCTATTATCATCTTCTCTCATGCAACCCAGTAGGGTGCCCTAACATTGACTTGGGCATATTACTTGCTGCCTATGATCCTAAATTTGGTGTGTTCATTATAGGAACTGTCTCTAAAAATGTACTACTGTATTACTGTATCTTACTGTTACCCTGTTTAAAACATGTACTACTGTTCTGATGTACCTTTGTCCTTGTAACTGATGTGGAACCCATAAATGAGCAACCACTCATGGGTGTAATCCAAGAACTCAATAAATAAATAAATTAATTAAAAAAAAGTGAAGTAAGCCAACTTCACAAGTCTCTACCCTTCAGTATGCTGACTCTGGTAGACTAAATGTCTGATGCTCTGGGGTTCTGAGTAGATATGTGTCAGTGGCTCAGTAGGTAGCACACTCGGCTCTGAGGCCGGGAGATCAGAGGGCTGTGGGTTCAGTTCACACATCTGGCACTTGGGTTAATATCCCAGTACTGACACTGTAGTGCAGCATGAGAGGGATGCTGCACTTCTGAGGTGCCGTCTTTCAGATGAGACGTTACACCAAGGTCCCATCTGCTTGGATTGGTGGTAGTTCAGGTGGATGTTAAAGATCTTATGCACTTATCGAAAAGAGTAGGGGAATTTCCCCGTGCCCTGGCCAAATTTCCCCCCATTCACTAATAATACCACCAACAGCTTAATCCGGTTCAAGGTCTGTTGGCATTCATCTGTATCCCCCTCCCCCAGGTCATGCCTAAAAAAAGGCAGGATTTGTCTAGTGCACTTACCCGGTCAACAGACACTAAATAAATAAAAATAAATAAAATGACAGTACTACAATGAGAAGTCATAACAGGTTGAAAAATGTGTCAGTAGTTTGTCATTTTTATCCCATACTGGATTCAATATACAGGGTGTTTAAAAGTCAGTTTAAGTCCAGTGAAGTCTGGTCTACCCTGGCTTGCATGAGAATATGCCTACCCATGATTCCTTGATTTGGAATTGATGCTTTTGAGAATGCATGTGGCTTGGAGAGGTGAACACACACCACTAAGCTAGGGGGAACTAAATTTCCTAATCTTGAGCAGCTTTTATATAAGTTTTATAAAGCAAGCTGGGCTACCTGTTATACACACCATAGAACAGCAAACACCTTGGTAGAGTTAATGTAAACACTTTGTTTTTCCTTTTTATGTTGGCTCGCACATGCGCAGCCAACATATTGCGGTAGTAGCATATATGGAGGCACGGTCACTTTTGGGCGAATGCAGGGCACGCATCAGTAGGTGCAACCCTCATTTCCCAATCAGGCAGCATGCTGGTGCCACATCAGCAATGTGGAATGTGGTCACCAGAGCTACCAAAAGGTCTGCTGCAATGAGAGCGGAGCTCTCATGCAGCGTGACCTCAGCACGCCTCCTGACATGCATGCAACACTGCTGCCACCTCCTGTCAGAATGCCAACGGGGGAGCCCACTCCCTATCAGCATAATAACCCCCCCTCCCATTTACAATGTATGCCAAGGGGATGCCCAATCCCCCTCGGCATCATGCATACCCCCCAACAGGTTTTCTTTGCCAATGGGGGCCCCAATCTCTGTCAGCTTCAGTGCCCGGGTGATGTTGCTGAGGGGGGAGCCCACTCTCCATCGTCATTATGTAACACCCCCCCCCAATTTTGTTGTGTGCCGACGGGGGTGCCCAATCCCTGTTGGCATAATGTAACCCCCCCTTTGTTGTGTGCTGACAGGGGTGCCCAATCTCCCATCAACAACAGCTGCGCCCCCCAAAAAAGAGTCTGTTGGCATGCTGAGAGCTCACCCCAGTGTGCCACATGCCCCTGTTAAAAAAAAATGGTCCCGCGATGTTGTTTTTTTTTTACCCTGTCAAAAAAGAAAACAGTCCCTCACGGTCTCCCTGCCCCCATCCCACAACCCGTGCCCACCTACTATGCACCTTGCCTCCCAACCCCCCCTCACCTCATATTTAGCTCTGGAGTCCAGCGCGATGATCTTCGGTGGCCCGGGAACACGTCTGCACTCTTCAAAACTGACCGCAAACTGAGAAAATGCAGGTAAGCTGTATAATGGAATAAATAGGGTTTTTTTCAACTTTGATTCATATCTCAGGCATTTTTTGGAATTTTGGCACCAAATTTTCAACATGGGGTTTTTGGGACCCCTCCTCATGAATTCTGGCACTGTCATTGTGTTAATTGGCCCCAAAATGTGATTTAGCGGTCACTGCGTGGAATCACCTTTCAGGTCCGAGTAACGAAAACAACAGTGCCAGTGTTCATGAGGTGGGCTCTCAAAAAGCCTATGTTGCAAATTTGGTGGAAAAAATCCCCAAAATGACTGTTTTACAAGCATGCATTGTGCAGTTTCCATGCATGCTCATAACTTCATGAATTTGTTATATTTTCACTCCAGATTTTCAAAATTGGCATTTTTCCATACCTCCTTATAAACAGTACAGCTGTCATTTTACATATCCTGGCCAAAATGTGTTTTTCCACATCTGACGCAGAATAGCGTAGTCGCTGCTTGAAATCAGTTTTCAGGACAGTTTCAGGAAATGAGGGTGACACTGTTCATGAGCAGAAATTCTAAAATGCCTATGTTGAAAATTTGGTGACAAAATTCCATAACATGACTGTGTTACAAGTGTGCGTTGCGCAGTTTCCATGCACCCTTGTAACTTCGCAAATTTGCACTGTTTTCATGCCAGATTTTCAACACTGGCATTTTTTTACACCTCCTTACGAATAGTACAGCTGTCATTTTTCACATCCTGTCCTAAATGTGTTTTCACACCTGTGGCGCACAATGGCATGGTCACTGTGCAAAATCAACGTTTCGGACACATTAACAGAATCACAGTGCCACTGTTCATGAGGGATGGTCCCAAAATGCCTATGTCAAAGATGTGGTTAAAAAAATCCCCAAAATAACTGGGTTAATGACGTGTGTTGCACAGTTTCTATGCATGCTCATACCTTCATCAATTTTTCATATTTTCACTCTAGATTTTCAATGTTGCCATTTTTTAACATCTCCTCATGAACAATACAGTTGTCATTTTCCACATCCTGCCCAAAATGTGTTTTCATCCCTGTGTCGCCAAATGGCATAGCTGCTGTGCAAAACCACCTTTCAGCTAACAAACTGATAGTGCCGCTTTTCATGAGGTGGTCTCACAAAAAGCCCATGTTGAAAATTTGGAGTGAAAACACCAACACACACCTACAGTGTTAGGGTTTACAACTGCAGCACCTCACCCTGTACAGACTGACAGGCGTCAGGGGTGTGACTTGGGATCATTAGCTGTAATGCTCATGGCATTCCACCCCAACCCCCACCCTGCAGCCATTGACAAGCATTGTGGTGTGCCTTGCACTGTTCGGCCACAAAGGTCACCTCATTCTCCTATACTGCACCCACCTCAGTGCATTTCCTTATGGAATGGGGTAAGTATAATGTCCAAAGACCCCAAAGCACACCACAATACTTGTCAGTGTCTACAGGGTAGGGTGAGTCGAAATGGCATGAGTGTTATAGCTGATGACCCAAAGACACACCCCAAAGCCTGTCAGTCTCTACAGGGTGGGGGTGGGGTTGGCATTATTTTAATACATCACTGCCATTGCTATTATGCATCTCTAACTTCAGCACTACCAATGCCAATGCCAGTGAGACAACATTCGGCATTGACAAATGCTTGTTCTATATTGTATTTATCTCCTGGCAGGTGGGTGGCTTGTGTCACCCATCCAAAACCAGACTTCCACAGTTGTTCAGGGCATCACCTCCTCTACCGCAATGGAACCACCGGAGTTGTTGCGGGGGGTTTCATACAGATGTAGCCCTGATTTTTCCACCTTTTTCTCCCCCTGTTCCCTGGAACTCCCAGACAAGGTCAGCATGCATGTGGAGGTGTGCACGCATGCCTTGGCCCAGATGGACTCCTCTGTGCCCTGCCTGCACCGCCATCACACCTCCACATGGTGGTGTTCAAAGGCTGGGAGAACCAACCTCCCCTACCTGAGAGAGGAGAACTGCCAGTGACTGCTCAGTCCTCACCCAGCCCTCTCCCCCAGCTGACCCCCGGCATTCCATGCTCATTCTCAAACATGGGTCACTGGAATAGCAGGAGGTAAAGCGTCCAGCACCTCAGCCCCCATGCCACTTTGCTAGCTAATGTAAACACTTTTAATAACAATATGCCACAACAGCACTCACCCTGCTGGCCAGCTGATGTTTCACACCAAATACATGTGCTTCTCAAGGCATGATGGGCCACTTCTCTTTACTCAATTTATAGTGCAAATCTGACATGCCAGTACATTACTTGTGCAAAAGAAACATAGTGCAAATACATGCTAATGTGCAAAAGACAAACCGACCATTCCTATACATCCAGTACACAGAAATTAGTAATTGTATTACAAGGTCTGACATCATAAATAAGGATAATGAGGTGGACACATTAGGAAAACTGAAAAGAAAAGACAAAAATGGAAAAGGGCAGGTTGGAAGTGGCTAAGAAGGGAAACAGAAACAGAGGATAGAGAAAGGGACAAGAAGAAGTGAATCCAATGGTAGAAGTTCTTGTGCAGTTATGTGAACAAGAAAGGAAAAGTTTGATGAATGATATTCCAAATCCAAGATTTCACAGCTGTGCATATGGAGAACAAAACTTGCCCTAGAAAACATGTAGCAAAATAAAAAGACGTGTCATTAAAGTTGCGGAGAATTGTGGGGCCATAGTTATTATGGAGTTATTTAAGTATGACAATGAAATGCATAGGCACCTATCAGGCAAAACAATTTATGTTATATTGTTATCTGATACAACATATAATATTAAACAAAAACAATATGTCAACTTACATGACATGTTTGTAAATAATTTGATTACACAGCAAACTTATGAACTCTTAACAGTGAAATGCCTAGTACAGACAACCATTTACAGTCTGCCAAAAGTCCACAAAACTTTAAAGATCCAAAGGAGCCACCTCCATGACCCATAGTGGCCAGTATATGTTTCTTAACAGAGCCTTTGACTCAATTTGTGGATGAACATATACAAGAAATAACAAGTTGTGTTATATTAGAGACCCAAGCCACATATTGTAGGTCCTGGGTAATTTGGCAATTGACAAACAATGGTGGCTAGTTACACTTGTTGTACAAACTTTGGACACAAATACAGTATTCCCCACCAGATGGCATTAGAAACCTTGAGAGAAACATTGTATGAACAGACAACATATTATCAATCATTTATTGAATTCTTGTTGGTGTCAACTAAAAAGTTGTAACATGCAATGCTTTTGTTTTCTAGACCAGTTGTATTTTCAAATAAGAGTGACAGCTATGGGTACATTTTTTTGTGGCAAATCATGCAAATATTTTGGGAGATAAGAGGCAGAAAAATTGTGTACTACTGTATCACAGGAAACAAATCCATTCTTTGCAAAAATGTATCCTCTTAGGAGCTACATAGATGATTTCCTGTTGTTTTGGTGGGGTTCCCAAAAAGAACTTTAGGATTTGTGTACAATATTTCAATCCACAAATGAAAATTCTAACTTTTCAGTCACCATTGATTTGAAAGAAATAAATGTCCTTGATTTGTATACGTACAAGGATATAACAAATTGGGGGGGAGGGGTATAAATCTGTCTATTACACAAAAACTGATAAAAAATGCTATTTCACATTTTAACAGTTTTAATCCGATCCCATGGTAGAAAATATTCCCTTGGGTCAATCCATGCAGTTGAATAAAAACTGCAGTGCTGATATGGTCTACCATCAAAATGTGGGTAATGTGCAGACTAGGCTTGAGAACAGAGGCTTCAATAGTATTTGCATTACCAAGGCAGTGCAGACAGTAGACAATTATGATGGAAATGATTTGTTTACAGATGGGAGAAGAAACAGAGACATAATTCTGCATAAAAATCAGAATGCAAATTAAAATGTGAACCAACATGTAATTTATAACAAATAGCTTAATTTTATTACAACTTTTACTCCTCAGACATCTCTTGTAAGAGGCATACTTTAAAATAAAAACACTGGAATGTATTGCAAGCAGAACCAAAACTTGCAGAGTGGACAAGCAAACCTCCCTGAGAACAGAACATAGCGGACAAAGTAGTAAGCAGTCTGTATACCAGAGAGGACACTGGCAAGATTAGCAATCCCCTTCCCCCGGGAAACCACTGATGTGGAAACTGTAATTTTTGCAAGCACATCAAGGTCAGTGATGTATGTGAAAATGGTGTGAAGGGCAAGAAATGAAAGGTACATGACTCTGTAAACTGCAATGCTGAGGCCATTGTAGGTAGAGCCACTTGTACCTGCCGAAACGTCTATGTGGGAAAACCATGCAGAAGATTAAATAAGTGAACACATTAGAAGTATTGAAAAGCAAGATAAAATGAATGCATTACCAACCCATATCCAGAACCGTGGGACTGGTCACTATTTTTTTTTCAGGGATTGGGAAAAAATACACATAGGAAGGAGGAGAGGGGACTTTAATAACATGGTGATGAAACATGGAAGTTTCAGGCAACACAAATTGCAAGCTATGAAACCATTGGTATGCAATGAAATGTCCCAATTAGTGCCATTTCTAAAATGTTGATTGCCTCATACAATGGGTTATGTAAAATATTCTTGAGTAATAAGAAGTGGCCCATCATGCCTTGAGAAAGCACTCGTATCTGGCATTAAATGTTGTTGGGTAGTAGGGTGAGTGCTGCTGCAAAGTTTTGTTATTACAATTGTTTACATTAACTCTACCAAGGTTTTTAATGTTCTGTGGTGTGTTTGCCAGGTATCCCAGCTTGCTTTGTAAAACACTTGTTGTGCTTATGATGTCGGCTCTGACTTCAGGCCCTGTGGCTATCTTCATGGGTTGAATATTAAAGCTTTTATATTAGGTGATCTGAGAATCCTCATTTACTTATTTATTTCAAAGGTTTTAGCAGGAAGACATACTGAGCTGGTAACAGCTCATTTTCAGATGTGTCCTGGGGGAAGGGGAAAAGGGGAAAAGAGAACAGATACAAAAACACAGAATATAAATTATAAAATACATAGAATGGAAAACATATAACAGAAATAAACCTGACAATTATGCCTAATAATAAACTGATTAAAAGTTACCAAACAATAAATTGTGGAACTGCACAACAAATCAATTCAATAGTTATCAACATAACAAAATAAAACTGGGTCAATGACTGATACAGGGAAGAGGGAAAGTACTGAAGGACTAAGAATAAAGTAAGTTGCATTAATTACACGGTAGTAGTTAAGACATGAATAATACAAGATGCATACATGACTTCTGATGAAATAGCAGAAGCTGAGCCTCAGAAATCTGTTGAAACCACCCCAAATTACAAAGTACATGTATTTATTTCCCCCATTCTTTTTCCCTCCAGTTACCACACTCAGGAATCTCCCTTAGATGTCACCTAATGTCTCCCACCTGGCCTGAGATCCTTCCACCATGAGTGCTCCTTCTGGTACTCTGAACACCCGACATCTTACCTGCAATCATCCTCCTGGCTTTCACCCCCCAGGGCAGGGCTACCTCCACTACATGATGCTTTTTGAAATCAAGATGAATTGCAGGCAGGGACAGGGTCCGAGAATATCAAGGACTCCAGTGGGCAGGATCTGACGGTGGGCATGGGGCCGCAGTGCATCATCATGCTCCCTGAGTGTGGGGTGTTTCCTTTCTTTGTGATGTTCCCTGGAGGTGCAGATGTGTAATGATGCCCAGCACAAGATGAGTGCACTCCCGCACCCATCCTGAAGACATCTACCTTTGCTTCCACCCTCTCCAGATGTGATCCCTAGCTGTAGCGCACCCAGCCTCCGCTGGGAGTCATTGATGCTGGGGAACCACCTACTTACCCTCCCCAGATGAGGAGAGCAGCAGATGCTCAATCCACTCCTCCCTGGCCAATCTCCAGCAACCCAATCTCACTCCTGAGCTTGGGTTGCCAGCATGGTGCGAGGTATGGTGTCCAGTGCCTCAACCCTCAGTGCCACTGGGCCAGCTGCTGTTTATTTTTTTGATATTTCTATTTATCCCCTAGCCCAATCCCCAACTCGCACACTCCTTCAGGAGTTGTCAAGACACCCATTGCTGCTGTTGTCCATCGTATCTGCACTCCACTGTTTGGGCCTAGCCCCCATTAAGCAATGGCATATCACCCAAGTGGGGATGAGGTGGGGGAAAACCCTTGAAATCTTGCATGTGTTGGGCAGCCAGACCAGCATGGTGGGCAAGAAGGATCCAGAGCAGTGCCAGGTGCTCCGTCATCTGTTCGAGCAGGAGTCATTTTTCAGTTTTCTCCCCAAGGACATTGGAATGCTGTGGGAGCACAAGGGAGCACACACATACATAGGCGTGCTGCTTCCAGAACCCAGTTGACATCCATTCCTTTCCCTGGTGCTTCCTATTACACTTCCATTTGTGGTCACCCAGGTGTCAGTATTGCAGAGGGGAGGGCAACTCTCCCTTCCTGGAGGAGGAGGAGAGCATCCTGCAAGATGCTCAATCCTCCAACCCCCAGCCGGCCCATGACAACCCAGAGCTCGCTGTGGAACTCGGGTCTCCAGCATCGTGAGTGGCAGTGCTATCACTGCACTGATACAGTATGCCAGTCAAAGTGCATTTATTTTGTTCAGTCTGTCACCATCTCTAGAGTTTATAGTAGATTCTTAAACAGTCTGTGACATCTCTCAGAAAACATTGAAAAAGATAATATTTTTAAACATTTCTGCTTATTTTTCACACATATTATTCTGAATTTATCCTTAACATAGAAGCATAGAAATTGATAGCAGATAAGGACTGCTAGGCCCTCCCAGTCTTCCCATTTTTTCCACCTGCTGAAGAAGCCACAGACCCTACTTTATCTCCAGCTTTGACCTCTTTCCCATCACTAGGGTTCCCCTATGCCTATCCCATGCACCTTTGAAGTCCAACACCAAATTTGCCTCCAACACCTCCGCTGGGAGGCTGTTCCATGCATCCACCACCCTTCTGTGAAGAAATACATCCTCACATTACCTCTTAGTCTACCCCCTTTCAGCCTCATGTCATGACCCCTTGTTCTAGAACATCTCTTTTTCTGAAAGATGCTACCCTGTATCTTATTTATGCCAATGAGATATTTGAAGATCTCTATCATATGCCCCCTATCCTGCCTCTCCTCTAGGGTATACATATTGAGGTCCTCCAGTCTCTCCTCATATGACTTATGGCACAGGCCCTGCACCATTTTTCTTTCTCTTCTCTGAACTGCCTCTACCCTGTCAATGTCTTTACAGAGATGCGGCCTCCAGAACTGGACACAGTACTCCAGATGAGGTCTCACTAATGATCTGTAGAGTGGCATTACCACCTCCTTCCTTCTGCTGGCGATGCCTCTCCTTATGCACCCCAGTACCACACTGGCTCATCCCACAGCCTTGGCACATTGTTTGGCCACCTTTAGGCCATCTGATATGACTACCCCCAGATCCCTTCCCTGTTTGGTGGCTGTCTGTATCTCTCCCCCTATCATGTAAGCCTCCCCTTGGTTCCAGTGCCCCAAATGCATGATTTGGCACATTTTTAAATTGCATCTTAGCAGCCACACTCTTGACTATTCCTCTAGTTTACCTACATCCCTCCTCATTTTTTCCACCCCTCCTGGAGTGTCTACCCTATTTCAGATGTTAGTGTCATCTGCAAAGAGGCATACCTTGCCTTTCAGCCCCTCATTGAATAGGACTGGCCCCAGAACTGATCCTTGTGACACCCTGCTGGTCACCCTCCTTTCCTTGGATTGAGGTCCATTTACCATCACCCTCTGTGTTCTGTTCCTTAAGCAGCTCCTAGCCCAGTTTACCACCTTGGGATCCATTCCCACGCTGCCTAGCTTCATTGTTTACAAGCCTCTTATGTGTAATGATGTTGATGGCCTTGCTGAAATCCAGGTAGGCCACATCCACTGCTCCCCCGATCTACTTCCCTGGTCACCCAGTCAAAGAAATCTATCAGATTTGTTTGACATGACCTTCCTGCTGTGAATCCACGCTGCCTTGGATCCTGTGTTCTGCTGGATTCAAGATGTTCCACAATTCTTTTTGGCAGTGGTGTCATTGTTTTCCCCACCACTGAGGTCAGGCTGACTGGTCTATAGCTTCCAGCCTCCTCCCTGCTCACACTTTTATTTAGACAGACTACATCTGCTCTCCTCCAGCCCTTTGGACCCACTCCCATTTCCAGTGCTTCATTAAACAGGGCTACTAGTGGTGCTGCCAGCATCTCCCAAACTCCTTTAATATTCTAGGATGTATCCCATCTGCTCCCATTGCCTTGTCCACTTTCAGATTTGGGCGTTCCTCTAGAACTCTCTCCTCAGTAAATGGACTGGTGTCCGCCTCCCTCCCCTTATTGTTCCTGCCACTTAATTGTGGTCCCTCACTTTCCCTCTCTTCTGTGAATATTGAACAAAAAAATCTGTTCAAGATTATTGCTTTTTCCATGTCCCCCTCCACACACTCCCCTTCTTCCCCCTTAATCCTTACAAGTTACAATCCCATCCCTTATCTTTCTCCTGTCACTGACGCACCTATAAAATGTCTTTTGGCCTTTCTTTATTGCCTGGCTTATTTCTTGCTTCATTTGCATCTTTGCACTCCTGATTGTCTTCACTGCCTCCCTCTGCTTATCCCGACACACAATCCTATCCTCCTCCTTCTGTGTTTCCTTGTACTTCCTGAAAGCCAACTTTTTCACTCTTACCTTCCTGGCCACCTGCTTTGAGAACCATAGTGGTTTCCTTTTTCTCTTGCCTTTGTTTATTTGCCTGATGCAAAGGTTTGTTGCCTCCATTATGGCTCCTTTTAGATGGGCCCACCATTCCTCAAATTCATCCTGTTCCTCCCTCCCTGCTAGGACTTTCCTGAGACATACTCCCAACTTAGCAAAGTCTGCCCTCCTGAAGTCCAGGAACCTCACTTTCATGTGGCTTGTCTCTGCCACTGTACTCATATTGAGCCACACTGTATGATGATCACTAGATCCCAGGTGTCTACCCACCATGACATCTGCAGTTCTGTACACATCGGTGAGTACCAGGTACATAATCACATCCTCATGAGTGAGCTCTAGAACTAGCTGTCTGAGGCATGCTGCTCGCAGGAAGTCCAGCATGTCCCTGCTCCTGTCTAAGGCTGCAGCTGGGATGCTACAATCATCATCTGGCAGATTGTATTCACCTATCCCCAGCGCTTCCCCATTAGTCACCATCTTGTGAATGGCTTCCACTAGAACCATGTCCAACTCTTCCTCTTGTGCTGGAGGTCTGTAGATCATGCCCGTGTGAATAGCGGTGCCATTGCCCAACTCTAGGGTGACCCACTGGGCCTCCGTTCCTCCTGCAGTCCCTGTACCTCATTTGCTTCAATATCCTTCTTGCCATAAGGAGCTACCCCTCCTTTTTTATCCTTGCTGTCTTTCCTGAATAGAGTATAACCTGGTACAGCTACATCCCAGTCATGATTTCCATGATACCATGTCTCGGTAATACCGACAATGTCCAGGTCAGCCTCTGACATCATTGCCACCAGATACAGAAATTGATTTTCCAGGCTGCAAGCATTCACACACATGGCCTTCCACATTTTGTTACTTCCCCTCCTGTCATCACCCCTTTTATCCTAATGCCTTCCTTCATTACCCTCCAGCCTTTAATCCACTTTCTTCTTTTCTCCACCATTCTGCCTTTTCCTAGTTTAGTTACCATTGGTGATTTCCCAACATTAGAGTCCTCTCTGCTGACCACATTAACCTGTGGGGGTGGTCAGTTTGATTCTACCTGTTTCCTTCCACCACCCCCTTGGCTGGTTTAAATGCTTGTCAATGAAACATTTAAACCACTCCCTAAGAACAATGGTCCCCTCCCTGGATGGATTGATGGATGGATGGATGGATGGATGGATGGATGGATGGATGGATGCAGGCCATCACCCTTGTACATGTCCACATCCCTCCAGGTGGGCCCCCAGTCCCCAGTGAAGCCAACATCCTTCTCTCTGCACCAGTTTCTCAACCATGTTTTGAAGTCCCTGGTGCAGAAGTTCCTAGCCTCCCCCTTGCTGTGGACATGTAGCACCTCTGAGATCATGGAGCTTTCTACCTGCCCAAGGCCCTTCCTTCACTCCCTGAACTCTCCTTGCTCTCTCCTTATCCCTAGCCAGGTCATTTGTCCCCAGATAGACAATGCCATCCAGCTCCCTCCCCCTTGCTGTCACCCTAGTGATCCTCTGGATCCACTCTGCATCCCTCTGAGCTGTGCCTCCTAGCAGGCACTTAAACTCACTCTCCACCCGGCTACCTGTCACCAATGCCACACCCAGGAATATGGAGTCCCCCACCAGGAGTTGCTTTCTCCTCCTCTGAGGTCCTCTGCTACCCCCCTTAAGGTCTTTACCCTGTAGGACCTCCACATCTGTCCCAACCACTACTTTGGGCACCTCTGTGGGACTGTCCTGCCATTGCAGCATTGGAGTTCCATATTGGCATGGGATTTAGGATGTGCCTATGCTCCACTACCCTAACCCTCCCCGTGCCCACCATTGTCTATCCACTTCTCCTTGCCAGCATTCTCTGAGGAAGCAGAGGTGGACTTGGTGGTCACTGAGTGGGGAAGTTGCTTCTCCTAACCCAAGCCAACTTGGCTTTGAGTCTGGCAACTGCCTCCCTTAGTCTAGAGAGGTGCCTTCCTTTCTTTATTACTAAGGACATAGAAACATAGAATTTGACGGCAGATAAGGACCACTTGGCCCACCCAGTCTGCCCATTTTCCTACCTAATGGATAAGCTGCAGATCCTAGTTAACCAGCAGCCTACTTCTTTCTGCCCCAACCCCCTAGAATTTCCTTATGACTGTCCCATGCATGCTTGAATTCAACCACTGTTTTTGACTCCACAACCTCCTCCAGAAGGCCATTCCATGCATCCTGAAAACAGGATCCTTGTCCCTTAAGCTTCATTTGCTTTTGCTGCCTGTCTACATGTGATATCATTGTTCACTGTTTATGAATCATATGTGGTTGCCATTGAAATGATTATGCTGTCACATGCATGACATTATGACATAATGCGTAGACATGCAGCAAAAGTGGTGAATTAGAAAGGACAAGGATCCTATTTTCTTACAAATGTCTTTAGTTATAGAGAATAATAATAGTAAGAAAAAATACAGGAAACATAGCTATATTACACCTAAAATAGTGTATGATATTCAACATTTCTATAGAGGTATCAATGGCTCTTTAAAGGGATTGTTGTGAATTAGTACTATGTTCAATTTTCAAATTCTAATATAACAGAAATACAGAGAATTTCAGAAAAGTCTGCCTTGTTCCACAAAATTATGTCAGTAACACAATTCCAAAATTTCAAAAGTGGAATGGTTTTTGAGAATCATTAATACATGAGTTATATAAACCACAGATTATTTTTCCGCAATCCGTGGAAAATTATTCCACTATGTACAACAGGAGTGGGGGTGAAAATGACAAGATAAAAAATATATCTTAATGACATAAGTAACAGCAAGATATCAAAAACATGTCATTATTACTGCTGTCACAATGGATATTTTTTAAGTTACTGTCATCACAGTGTAATAGTGAACCAATCAGAGAGCAGCTTCTACAATGTTGATGACATCACAATGCCTAGTGCAGCACTGAAGCAAGCAGTTACAATCAAAAAAGCAGCACAATTTTTAAATAAACTGCAGATTTAAAAGCTATAACTTATAAACTACTGTTGTATCTATCACATATACAACAGTCTGTCTCAAAACAGAATTTATCTCTCAGAGTGGGACGATTATACAACTCACATGTGGCTTTGCCACTCGTGAGTTATGGTCCTGCCCCCTCACACCTGAAGATAAATTGCGTAATTTGAGTCAGCCCATTGTATATCCACTATGCTTACATGATTATTTGGAAAGTCATTCCACAGTTTACATAGAAATGTTTTTTGGAATTCTACAGAATTTAAAAATGTATTCCCAAAAGCTTTTTAGAAGTGCGTTTGCCAGTCTGCCCGTGGTATCATTCTGCAATCCACACAGAACTACTGTGGATGATTAGGTCTAACTATGCAATAATACCTGACAGTGTGTGTGCATATGTGTGTGTGTGTGTGTGTGTGTGTGTGTGTGTGTGTGTGTGTCATTGTGTTATACTGGTACTCCTCCAGTGTATGTTCTGAGGCAAGAGGCCACAGGTTGACTGCTCAGCCCACACTTAATGATTGCCTATATATCCTAATAAACTCAGCATTCCTTGAGTGCATTACTGCACTTACATGAAGGCCCAGTACTAAGCATCTTAGCTTAAAGAATGTAGAACTATTAATTTATGTGTACATATAGGCACAGCCAATAGCCTGGCTCTACCAAACAGAGAGCAGCACTGTAGCTGTGGCAACCATCTTAACTCATTTTATAAAAAAGGTATTATAGTATATGGTTAGGGATTATTGTCGATAAAAAGCAGTGGCTTTCCAAAAGCTGTTGTAGAGCAGTTCAAAGATCAATAAAAAGTTGTTTTAGTATCATTCTGATGTCATGACAATACTACAAAAAGTGTTCCCCTTTGAGCTGCTGCCTGGTTGGCCAAAACAGTGCTGTACTCAAAAAATGAATTGAATAAAATGGCAGCGAAGGTTAGCAAGCGGTTTGGAGAGTGATGGATTCATGTAGTTTGGACACCGACATAATTAGCTTTGTGTGTCCAAACTACCAGAGTGGCAGTTTTCTTCTTTTTTTTTAATCACTGACTGTAGATCATCTGTGTCGAGAGCAGAGTGGCACTGCACCAAGGAACACGATGTTTAGAGTCAGGAGAATAGTGGGACTTAACCGTGGCCATGGAGCAAGTGAACATGATCACAAGGTATGAATCCTTGTGAAAGTAAAGTTTTCTACATTCTGGGGAACCATATCTATACAAAATAATGTATGGATGGCCACACACAACTAAGGCTGTGTTTATATCTCAGAGATATTATGACATCATTCTGACCTCTCGAGCTTCACTCTCAAGGTCTATATGCAATCATCACATCCCTTCGGGAGAAACACAGCCTTGCTGTGTATGGACACCCATACACTATTCTATATGCTACATGCCAATGACATATAATCAATGTACTTGAAAATGTAGAGGTACTTCAGTGGGTTTTACTGGTAAAACATAAAATAAGTAACTTTAGACATATATAGACAATCGTCTCCTCCCTGGATGGATGCAGACCATTGCTATGGCTGTAGTTTTTCAACTGCCATATGCTTTAGCTGTTTTTTATGTGTATACTCCCTGTACCCCTCCCCCCAGGTCGTACCGTGAGATGAGCAGCTTGTTGTTCAGTGTGCCTTCCTGGTGAAACATTTCAATAAATAAATAAATAAATAAAATATATTCCAAGCATCGTGGCACAGTCCAAAGGACTGCATAGCAAAAAGTTTTGTAATTCAATATAAACTCAAGTGTAATACATATGTAATTAATACACACTATCTGTACTCACTGTAATGTGCTGCCAGATGTACCAAGGAGCCCCCCGGCTATGTTTCAGGGTGGAAAATTTGGCACCTTATCTTGGGTTGCCATCAGCATTCAAAGAACTGCTGACACCTCTGGAAACATTTGTAAAACTAGAGGTCTGGGCTTTCAAAAGGTTTGGACGTAGATCTAAATGCATGCTGTACATAGGTTTGCATCTGCTCAACTGCATCCAAATAAAGCTTCTGCTATTTTCAAAGGATGTAAAGTATCTGTTTGCAACAACACTATGATTTGTGGTGAAAAGAAAGCTGTTGGAAATGTTATTTATATCTTTTTTTCTACAATTATGTCATTTTTGGGACCCAAAATATGCTAAGGTTAGACCATGTATTAGGTAGTTTAGCAGTTTAAACAAACTTGCCTTTTGACAACAGCAGACGATGGATCTTAAATGGATCTTTGAAAATCCTGCCTATACTATAATATTTAAATAGGATTAAGTTGATATTTCTTAGATTTTCTGTATTTGTCCTGTCCCATTCTTCATTAAATTAATTTGCATAAAAACAGGATCATGTCTCTTAAAGTTTATGTAGCCCGACCTACTGTACAGTCATAATCCTCAGCTTTTGGTATTACAATCCACTGTTACGAAAATGATTCTAGTGCCTCAAGTAGGGCCTTATAATCTCAGGTGCAGACTAAGCAGCAGACACAATTGAACTCTGAGGGACAAAGATCTATAGAACTAGGTCAAGCATGGGGAAGAGAGAGACAGGTGTGAAATACATGCTCAAGTGTGTCAAATATTGCATTTTTCAAAGTTATTTCTGGGACATCCGTGTTTTTTAATCAATTATGAAAGAAAAACAAACTATAAAGATTAGGAGTTTCTTTTACATTTTTAAATCCTCTGTAAAGTACTTGTAGTTCTCTCTTCGTAAAATTGGTTTGTGCCTCAAGCTGTTCCAATCCTTCTGGCCGATAGCAGACTGTAGACATTTCCAATTCATCTTCAATTTTATCTACAGAAAAGAAAACGTATTATTACTGAGAGCAATACTACTTCACAGTAGCTTCAATAAATTTGCTTCATATCTTGTACGTCACTTCAAACTGTATTCTCAAAAATAATGGAGTGACCTTTGAAAGAGGAACAAATAGTATATTTGACTTTTGTTACATGGCGCAGTCCCAGAATAAAAAAACATATTCTTGTTTTTGTACCGACATCACTCATGCAGGCTGCATTGTGTAGCTGAAATGTTTAGGAACATCATATCAGAAGCTAATATGCAGCAGTTTAGGCCATGGGCACATGAGCAGTGCTGGTTTATGTGGTGTTGGTGACTGGGGTTTAAATCTCACACATGCTATTCCATTACAGCTGACACAGACTGCGTGCCAGTGAAAAGCACCCCCCAGCAGGGGTGAAACTGGCCCACCCACCAGCCACCCAACTAGTGTGTACTCTTCTAATGATCTAAGCTCTTCACAAAGAAGTAGGTCAAGGAAGGTCAAATGACATCCCAAAGTAGTCTACCACGGATGAAGCATCAGAGGCTCTACCGGGATAGAGTTACCCTGAGGGGATTAGACAGAGTAGACAGTTTTAACCTGAAGTAGTTATCCCTCCAGAGGTGCCATGAACTAGTGGGGACCTGGTGAAACAGCCAGTAAATATTATGGAAAGACTGCATGACAGCAACCATGAACACAGGGTAATCTAGAGGCACAGTATGTGTCATACTCATACTCATTATTTTAGGATTAAAAGCAGAAAATGAGTCAAATCAAGCTCACATGGCCAACAAGTTGTCAAACCTGAACTCTATCACAAGGCTAAAAGAAACAGCTCCATCTAGCCTTGCGTATTGGTGTTATTTTTTTCTGTGACTGGATGAGCTTGTGTAATTCATTATACAAGTGGTGTTTTTTTCATTATCTGCCAAAAGTATTCCATCAAGTGGAATACAGACCATTACTGTACAAGGTCACAGAGTCTAAGCTAAAGTACCCAGCCATTAGGTGGTTCATAAGCTACGTTACTGTTTGAACATACCATTTTTTCCCTTAATGGCATGCATTCAGATCATGAAGCAAATACATTTAGGGGTTCCCCATTCTGGGTCCTCTTCTGAATAGTACTACACAAACAACATGTTTCAATTACAAATTTATGTTGAAGATATTATTATCTACTATGGCACTGTTCTACTTTTAAATGAAAGCAACTTAGTCCTTCAATTTTATAATACATTAGCATGGTTTAAAAAAACCTCACTGAACTCTTAAAGCAGCAGTGCATGATAAGAGTGAACATTTTAACCTATACTTTTATTTTATTTCAGATTGCCCCTCATCTCCTGACTTCTACTTCACCCATTCTTTCTCAGATTTGAGCCTATTTATCACTGTTTTTCACAATTAACATAATAAAAGGAGTGCTCCTTTTAATCTGGCTCAGACCAGGTTTTCATCTGCATTGGCAGCTGTTTTTGTACACTAGTTGTCCTTTAAGGTCAGGAAGCAATGTCTGCTGCATGCTAGTTCATTACAGACATAACAGAAGTGATGTTAATAAGTGTTCAAAAACCACGGGGGACGAAAGAAAATGTGGTCTGAACCATATTACAAGGAGCGTTCCCTTTATTGTTTCAAGCATTCTCAAAATGGGAGAAGGGATATCATGCGCATCTGTAGATAAGGGGCAATCTAAAATAGAATTAAACAAGTGCAGGTCAAAATGTTCACTGCTGTCATGCATTGCTGCTTTAACTCAAATAAGACGACGTCAATTACTTGAACATAGAACCTAACGGAAAAAAAACATGAAACCCTCCTTAACATTATGACAACAGACTGAAGGTACCGGTATTGGACAGAATACCTCCTCATGCACTTTGGAGTTGGGCATGGCCCTAACTTGACCTTCGATAAGTACATCTTAACCATTAAGAGTGCTAAGCCTAGTTTGCCTTTTAAATCAAACATTGTTTTTTCATCCAGGCAAATGCAACTGACTTGTTGCTTACTTACTAAATTATTTGTAAATATTTGTTAATTTGCAAATAATACCATCAATGGACCACTGTGGATTAAGCAATATTTTGAAGTCTTTTTCCACTTCTTCAGGGCACTGGTCACCGCATATCGTCTACTTCATAATCTCTACAAAACAGTCATTTGCTGTTCAGTATGGTATCTGTTATAAGACAGTTCATATTTGAAGCAATGGTTAAAGTTTCTATTCAGAGTACTTGCCATGTGTTGGTAGAACTCCTAGAAAACTCTTGCATTCTGAGTTTACAGCAAAGTGTCAACTACCAATGCAGTGAAGTGAAAATTCAGTGATGAGGTTGCTGCAAAGTGGCTAAAACTGACCTTCGCAAAGCTTCAGAAAATTTCCATTGCCCTGACAACTTTGACTTTGCCAAAATTCATGGAGTTTCACTATGAAGTACGAATATACAAACCTATGAAGAAGCAGAATTAGGCCTTTTGGTCTGTCTCGTCTGCTCGTTGTGCAGGGTTCCCAGCTCAGGCTGGTGTGCCTGCTCTCTCCTCCCCCCCGTCCCATTCCTTTCCTCCCCCACACCCATGACACTTATCTTCCCCCTGTATCTTTCCAAGCCTCTCTTGAAGCTGTCCAATGTCCTCAATGAGATCTCCTCCCCTGGCAGCATGCTCCATTTGCTCACCACCCTTTCTGTGAAGAAGTATCTTTTAACCTCCCCCTTAATCACCCCTTCTCTAACTTTAGGCTGTACTACCTCATGATTTTACTGCATCGTAGCCTGAATAGACTCTCCCCATTCACCTTATTAATCCCCTTCAATTACTTGAAGGTCTCAACCATGTCACCCCTCTCTCTCCTGTTGTCCAGGGAGAACATGTTTAGGGTCCTCAGTATCTCTTTGTATGATTTACCTAGGTGCCCCACAGTCATCTTTGTAGCCCTCCTAGGGACAGTCTCCATCAGGCTGATGTTCTTTTTAAGGTGAGGGCTCCAGAACTGCACCACATACTCCGGATGCAGTCTCACCAGTGACCTAAATGGGGACAGAACCAACTCCTGTCACCTACTGCAGATCCCCCTGGCTATGCACCACAACATCCTGTTTGCCCTTGCCTCTACCTTCTTGCACTGCATCGAATGCTTCAGGTCACTAGTTATCATCACTCCCAGATCCTTCTCCTCTGCAGGGGATACCTGGACCCTTCCCATTATATTCTGTCCTGGGGTTTTTGACTGCAATGTGCATAACTTTGCATGTCATGGCATTGAAGCCCAGTTGCCAGATCCCAGACCACTTTTCAAGTCTTTTTAAGTCCTAGTTAATGTCCTGTATCCCCTCAGCTGAGGGCAGATTGGCCACTTGGTGCATGAATTTCAGCTGCTTCACAGTTGAATGTTGACATTTCACTTATAGTCCACATTTCACAAACTGTAAACTTTGTTAACTTGCATGTCCCAAAGTTTGCAAACTTAACAAAATGAATTTTGGAAACTTCACCCATCTCTACTCCCAACAGATCACAAGGTGATCACACCTTCCCAGGGCAAGAATCAGACTGTCTGCAGAGACAGTGGATTGTTGATATCAGCAGTCTGTGGGTAAAGAAGGGGCAACTTACTTGCTAGGATTATTGTGCCTATATTTACCCCCCTCCCACATAATGAACTGGGGGTCGGGGTGGAATACGTACAAA
Source organism: Neoceratodus forsteri (assembly GCA_016271365.2). Lineage (NCBI taxonomy): Eukaryota > Metazoa > Chordata > Ceratodontiformes > Ceratodontidae > Neoceratodus > Neoceratodus forsteri. The sequence continues at coordinate 16,062,640 of CM028130.1, forward strand.
TATGGACCTTCGGGGCCAGGGGAGGGAATAGACTAGGGAGGGTGAGCATCTAGAGAAAAATATACACAAGAGCCGGTACTGGTCTAGCTCCATGTTGAAGATAAAAACAATTTGCAGCTGTATAGCTAACATTATATGGGAGAGGCTTGAGGGAGGTGCAGGGTAGGGTACCACTGATTGAGGGGTGGGGCATGGGAATAGCGTTCATCACCTGGGTAGGGCTGAGCTTTTTGTATTTAACATGTTCTCATTTTATTTCCCAAGTACAATACCAAAAGTAGTGGATAGTTGAATACCCTGTTATCTATTGTATATATGAATTATTATATGTATTACTTGTACAGCCTCAGCTTCAGTAGTATACCACTGTCACTAGCCCTGGTTGTGCTCTAGCCCTAGTAATATTGTGTCTTAGTGATCCCTGCCCTGATATGTTGCTTTCTCCAGTAATTCCTCAGTGTCCCCATCCGTGATAGTGCCCTAAACCCCCTTTGCCAGTAATACATCAGTGCCCCCTGCTGTGATAGTGCCATACCCCTTGTAATCTAAAAAAAGATAAAGAACATCTGCACAAAACCACTGCGGCAAGTGTTACCCAGAAAGTGCATTGGCAACAAAGTCAGGTTTCCAAAACATACAAAATCACACATACCCTAAAAATGCAAAGCACCATGGGATATATATGCAAATCACTATGACCATGTAGGCTGGTTCTGCTGTAATGCCTAGATTCTTTGTTGGTGCCTTAGTGCAAACAACCCAGGTAGTAACTCCCCTTTCACCAGCTGGTCCCTAGTACCCTTAGCTCTAGTAGTACACCATTGTCCCCTGGCCAAATAGGTCTCTAGTGACCTTAGCTGAAGTTCTCCAGTGGCCTCTACTCCCAAAGTGTCCTAGTGTCCACTGCTATTGCAACATAGATTTGACATATTTTTCTGGTCAGCAAAATAAAAAATCCAAAAGTTCAGTAAGAATCTACTTCAATTATTGTTAGCGTCTTAGGAGGCAATTACAGTGACAGCCACAGGTGAGTCCCACTATATATTTAACAGTTCTTCCTGCTATGCAAGTAAGCAGTAACACATGACCAGGTGTTGGTTATGCTGGGCAAAACACATGCAGTACCTAGTGTGGCATGAGGCCACAGGCTAAATACAATATAGCCCCAGAAGTGCATTTATCCTAGCATAACAAACACCCCAAGTGTCTTACTACATGTATAAAAATGGACTGTTCTGCAAAATTATTTAAAAAAAATAAAAATAAATTTAAAAAGTTTTAAAATAAGTCATTGTGTACAAAATAGGCCCTCTGTTGGTCATTTGTTCCCAGGGGTGCAAGTGTGGTCAGTACTTAGTGTACTACAGCATATCTGCTTGATATGTTGTATTACTGCTAGGATAGTTCTTCAAGTTTAGTGAAAGAAAATGTTTTTTTGTTTCATGAGCTATTTTTTTATCTTTCATGAGCTGACTTTTTGTCTGAGTTTAGACTGTTGAGTGGATCGGGAGCATCTTTGCAAGGAGCTGTCATGGTATGTGAGCATTGTGATGGGGGAGGTCAGCAAGTGACAGTTCATCTCGAGGATTGCAACATGTAACAGTAGGTGAGGAGTGGACGATTATAGGGAAAAGGTTTCATTATAAAATAAAAGAATGTCACAAATAAACATTGTCGGGTTATGACAGCAGAGCGATGGAGTAGGTGACAGGAACTAGATAGGCAGGAAGAAAAAATGGCAGATAAATTATTTATTTATTTTTTTAATCCTTATGTTGGCACATGGATTTCTGCAGTATAGAGGCACTGAACACTGGTACTTTTTTGTACCATTGTTATATACAGTATATAACAAAGTATTTCTGGCAAGGTGTGTTCGACAACTGTATTGCAGGACTTTACCTAGTTTATGACTGGATGTACAGTATTAAGATATTTACTGAGACATGTCTCTGGCTACCACCATACATCAAGATATGAGGAAATATATTTTGGAACCTTCAGGCCTCGGCCACCACTATACTACAGTCTCTGTGTCAAAGAGTTTTGTGTTTATTAGCCCATGTGTGGTGATAATTTTATTTCCTTTGAAATGACCTTTCAGTTGCTCATTGGTGATTTGGTGCTGCCAAAGAGTATCACAATATTATCTTGAGGTAGCCAGTGCATATTTAATTCCTGATCACACTGTGATACTACTTGCCCCATTTCTGACAGGCATAATAAATGGTTTGTTAACCACTGGTGCCAATCCATAGCCTGAGAAGAACATTTTGTAACTGGTTCTTAAGAGGCCTGCTTAAGATCCGTAACTGTTTAATTTTTCCTATTTTTTTTTAGGATATGGTCTGTTACCACTCGTTTTCTATACTAATGTGCCATGACTTTCCCAAACACTCAAGTACGCAGCACACCATCTGCACTTTTGATGAAGATGTAATCCCTATCAGGATGGCCACCCTGTCCTTTTAAGATGCACTCACCCCAATAGCACTGCATGACTTAACCCTCACCCACAATGGTAAGGTTGTCCCTAAACAGGAGGGGGAGAGAGACTTATCCAACTGGTGAGGTAGCCTGCAATATGATTAATCACTTGTATTCAGATAATGAGCCTGAAAGCACAAGCCTTTGAGATAACGGATAGGATTTTCAGAAGGATCCATCCAAGATCTGCCTAATGCTATTTTGTTTTGCTTTTAATTTTTCCCCTATTTCACCATTTGCCAGGTCCTCCTTCCACCTGCACAAGCACTTTCTGCCAGCCTGTGCAATCCCCTTCTGCCAGCTGGAGAGTCCTCTGACGCTCCAGCCCACACCCAGCCTGTGCCTGACATCCACTGCAGCATCCTGACTGTAACCAATGACTTGTCCCCTGCAAGTGGGGCACCATAGTGCCGCACATTGAGAGAAGGACACCTCACATGATGATCAAGCTCTGAAAGAATGAGCTGGTGAGAACCATGAGATGTCAGTAGATCCCCAGTGTAGTGTTAGGCTGGGACAGCTTCATCTGCCTGGGGCTGCTTGAGTATTTTCTGTAAACCCTCCTTTATCACTTCTCAAGGTGTGGCCCTAAGAGCAACCTGACAGAATGATGCCTATCAGAGCAATCAGAATGATGGGCGAGCCCCACCCTACCTTCAGAATGCCACTGCTAGCTGCACTCTGGGCAAATGATACCTCTGCATCCCTCTAGGGACCACTTATTCCTTACCACATGACACCAGGGGATGTTATGCAGCAGAAAGAGGTTTTCTCCTTCCCCAAGACTAGAAGCATCCAAGATGGACACCAGACATCACCTCACCAGTTGGCAGCAGACATCATGGGTTTGGGGCATGAACCAAGGTCATCAAGATGGCAAGAGGTGGTGTTATCACTGTGATAGCTATCAGGCCCTGCCTACCACCATTTTAAAATGGCAGATCCATCTGAAATGTTAAACCAACTATTAAATGGTCTAAAAGCATCTGAATTGTGCAGCAACAAGAGGTGCAGTTTAAGGAATCACTAACAAAAGACACAGTGCTGAGGAACTGGATGGTGGCAAATATGATCCCCCCACACAAGAGTGTGGTTAGGGAGGATCTGGAAACTTATCAGCAAGCAATTCCAGAATCTATCGTTGACAATCTACAAAAGGTGATCACAAAGGTGAGAATGGTTGAATACCTTAAAGTAAATTGGCATATGGACTGGAAACAAGATATGTTCATGAGGGGCAGGTACAGTTGAGCCTTCCAGTATGCAATGCTGAGTTACAGATAATAGGCATTAACTGCCATTGAAATTGCCTTAATTCTTGTAGTAGCTCTGCTGCAGAATTCTCTAGTACAGTAGACTCCCGTTTATCCGACCGTTTTCGGAGACATCTGAAATGGTTGGATAATTGGGAGGTCAGATAAATGAGAAGTCAGTCAAAAATGTTATTTAATCATCTTTATTGTGAGAATTAAAAAATAAATTAAAAATAATTAATCAATTATTTAGCTACAGCAAACTACAGCACTGTACAGTACAGTACTTTAAACTATTTGAAGCAGTCTGTCACCGCCCTTTGTTTTCGGCTATCAAGGGACTTCCCCATGCTCATGCTCGTAGAAGCATAACCTGTACTGGCTCCGAGTCAGGCTGACTCTCCATGTACAGGATGCACTTTGTAAAATGTTCTACAGCCTCTGAAAGATTAAGCACAATTGGGAGTAATAGAGTTATTTGTATGGCATAAAAGTGATCAGTAAACCATCTACTAGAAATAGAACTGTCCATCCAGGAGTTGTGTTGAGCCTCATAGTGCACTGGAAGGGCATCAAGGTTTACATGCTTAAAGCACCAAGGTTGCCTGGATTTGCCCACAAGCACAAGTTTAAGTTTATGGGTCCCAACAGCATTCACGCAGCCCAAGATCATGACCCTGTGTTTTGCTTTTTTGAAGCCAGGAGCCTCTCAGTCACCACAATGTCCCTTCTACTGCTTGCTTCCTCTTCTGCTTTTGCACGACCCGTTCCTGTCCCTGCTGGCCCTGCTGTACAAGTTAACCCCTGTCCTGCTCACTCCCTTTGCTGCTGTCCTCCATTCATATCCCTGCCAGCCTAACTGTACAAGTTAACCCGCTTCCCACTTGCTCCTTTTGCTGCTCTCACACTCTCCATTCCTGTCTGCATGGGCACCACTGTACAAGTTAACCCCCTCCTACTAGCTCCACTTCTTGTGGCTGTTGTCTCACCTTTCATCCAGGTCCCCACTGCCCCCATTGTACAAGTTAACCTCTCCTGGTTGCTCCTTCTGTACCATCCTCTGTTCTCCTGCCTGCCAGCCCTGCTGTATGAGTTAACTCCACTCCCACTTGCTCCCTTGGCTGTGGTGCCACTTTCCATTTCTGTACCCGCTGGCACTGCTGTACAACTTAACCCCCCTTCCACTTGTTCCCTTTACTGCTGTACCACCCTCTGTTCCCATGCCTGCTGCCCCCCAAAATAGAATGCAACACTGGAGTGCCCACACCTAGTGCCACAAAACAAGTACCTGAAAAGAAGAAAACAGTCCCTCATCTTGTCCTTCATTGTCTGCTACCCTGTGATGCTGCAGACCCCACTCATCCCTGTCTCAGCACCCACCAGCCAACACCCCCAAACACCCCTCAGTTACCTATCCAGTCCATGCTGACACGACTGACACGTCCTGTTGCTTCCAGTGCTGAATGGGAACTGAAGAAAACAAGGTACAGTATGTTCAGTTAATTTCTTTTTAATGTGTTTTGAACTTTTACTTATCACTTTGCCACCTGTTCACATTTTTACATCAAATTTTCAAATAGCCTTTTTGGGGACCCCACCTCATGAGCAAGGTAAATAAAGTGTCTCAGATCTTCTGAAACATGTTTTCACGGTTTCTCTACAAAATCACTTTTTTGGTGGGATTCAAAAAAATTCCACCTATCTTGATCATAAGGTGAGGTCATTAAAAGACAATGTCTCTGGGGTCAAAATGTCAAAACACAATGAAGTTATGAGGAAACATTGAAATTTTTCAACATTTACTCAGAACTTTGTGATTTTTGCAGATTTTTGCCCTAATGTGCAACATAGTCCTTGTACTACCCACCTGATCAACATGACAGGTGTCAGTTTATACATCTCCTCTGAAACAAGTTCTCCCAGTTACTCTGCAAAATTCCCTTTCTAACCAGATTAAAAAAAATTCAGCATATGTGATCATAAAATGGAGTCAGAAAAAGACTATGTTGAAAGTTGGGGGTCAAAATATTAAAAATCATGAGATTTTGAAAAAAATGTTGAATTTTTCCAATGTTTACTCATAGCTTCATTTTTGCACATTTTAACCTAACATTTTCAACAAATCCCTTGTGTAGCTCCCCTCATGAACATGACAAGTGTCCTTTTTCAAATCCTTTCTGAAAGAGGATTTTGCAGTTGCTACACAGATCATGTTTCAGATGGGATTTGAAAAATCCCACCTGTCTTGATCATAACATGAGGTCATAAAAAGACTAAGTTTTTACCTATATTCCCTGAATGTATATAGTTATAAGCAGCTTGTAGAAAGGACAGGGGTTCTTTGTTGCTTTATTTTGTATAGGGTGACGGTTGCCATGAAACATCACCAGACCCTTAAGGACTCGCTGACAAAGACTTGGAGCATCGATGCCTTGACCATTTTCCTTGCCTGCATAGAGCTATGAAATAGTAGGTGAGTGCCTGCTATGATAGACTGTTGTACTAACTAATTAGTTGTATATGTAACCACAACCTCCACCCTGATAGCTTTCCTGTATTGTGTAAGTTCTGATGTCTGTAATTTGAAAAACATATAAAATACTTAACTGTAAAAGAAGCAAAAAGACTATGTTGGAAATTGGTATGCCATCGCTATGGCTAGAATTTTACCATAACCAACACTACAGCAACAACAGTGACAAGTCACTGTATTGTTGGCGTCGGACCTCATCACTGCTTTCTGGGGGTCTTGCATCCCTTCCCTGAATCAACTCCATCTCGGAGATGATTAGTTCAGTTACAGGGGGTGTAGAGGGAAACGAACCCTGCATAAGGGGTTTGGGGGGGTGAAACACCCCAGAAGAAAACACAGAAGTGACTGCCTTTATGCCAACCGCAAAACTGGTCGACATAAAGGTGTCACTGTACAGTCGGTTAACAACAAATGTGTCGACTGACTGTCATGGATCCATGGAAATTTGGGGTTGAAATGCTGAAGTCCACTGACAATTAGATATTGTCTCTCATCTGGCCTTTCCCAGATAAATACAGTGTAAAAATGGGTAAAAGCTGTGTCCTCACTGAAAGCAAGATATTGCATCTCCAGTGTACTATCCTGTGTAAATACTGTGCAAAAATGGGTACAAGCAGGACCACACTGAACATGACAGGTTGCATTTCAGCTGGCCAATCCTGTGGAAACACTGTTTAAAAATGGATGAAAGCAATGCTGCAAGCTGGCCTGGTGGCACCGCTCTAGTGCTACTTCTTGCAATGCCAACAGTGTGCAGTTGGGAATGAGCATGGGCATTCGATGGCTGACAGGGGAAGGATGAACTGAGTGTCCCAGGCACTGCTCCCCTTCACCTGGGAAGGAGGGAGGCTGTTCCAATGGGTAACACCCTATATGAATGCCTATTATTGAGTGACTCGATATGAGCGATTTAATAATAATGTTTAGAAATAGAGCGAGCGGGTGAAAGAAGTTGTTATATCCTGTAGAGCGAGTGTAGCAGGGAACTACACTCACTAGAGCAGGATATAGCATGATGGTTGGGCTAGTATTGCTGAGCTGGCCATGTAGCATGGCGCTATATGCTATTGACCCTGAAATGAGTGACCTGGGTTCGGGTCTAGTGGCCAGAAAGGAAATATTTTTGATTTTTAAATCTTTATCTTTTTCCCTAAGTCCACGCCCCCCATGGATTTGATTATCTTTATTTTGGGTTGTCAAGGGGGCTTGTCCCTGCAAAGGGGGCTGCAGGGGCATAGCCCCCTACATAAAAATACATAACCTTTCTTTTTTCAGATGCAGTAAGTGACTATCGCTATTTGTGATGGTTGCTCTACTGTCCATCGCCCTTTGTCTGTCAGGCAGTTCTTGTCTCATTCTATGTGGTCGGCGCTCATTAGGAGTCGCTGTTATCGCATAAAACCATTCCAATTGCGTGACTGTCAATTGGTAGAAACTGGTTGGGAGTAGCAGGAGGGGACAGTTTGCTGACACATGCTTGTTATGCATGCATACCAACCCACTTATTTGTCACTACCTCATTGCATAATGCCACCCCATGGGGAAAAAATATCAGGTGACAGGAGAAAATGCTGGCTGTTCAAGCTGGCATCTGCCCGGTTCTTGCACAACCAACATGGCTGTCCACCCACCACATCATGGTCCTGGGAGACAGGTGGATAACCTTTAAGTCTGTTTGAAGGTCAGTGACAGGGCTCGGGACTGGGAGGTACTGCCAGATGGGACCAAAATGAGAAACAACTTTATTGAACATTTAAAAGTGCAGGACCCCATTGAAAACAAGATATAGCACCTTAGTTGTGCCATCCTGGGTAAACAAAGTGCAAAAATATGTAAAAGCAGGACTGCATTGAAAATGAGATATTGCTGCTATTCTGACTTGTAACAGTATGCAGGAAAACATATGTGGCATTAGCAAATGCTTCTTTCAGTTTGGTAACACAAATAGTGGCTAGAGGCTAGGAGGTCAACATCATTTACCTGGATTTCAGGAAGGTCTTTAATTCTCTGCCACGTAGGACACTAGTGAAGAAGGTTGGGTGGTTTAAGGACTAGGGCAGAGGTTAACTGGATGCATTGGCAATCAGTTGAGCTTTGTGAGCTAAATCCTTTCTTCAGCCTTAGCTCAATAATATTAACATCACAGCTTCAGTGGAGCACTTTTTCTCACTATGTATGTACAACTGCATTTGCATACAGCATTGATGGTCATGTGAGTTTGTGCCTCATTCAAATAAAATGAAAATATCTGCAATTAATACTGCTGATCTTTGCTTATCTTAAATTGTGACTCTGTAGTTGGTTGGTGTGACGGAAACTGTTCCCTCCTTTTCCAGACTGCAGAAAGAGTGCAGCCATCGTGTCTGTGACTGTCAGCATAGAAATGGGGGATCAATGAGGATAGTAATAATCATCATAATAATCATCATTATTATGATCACAATTACTCATGATTTCTGAAACATATGTTTAAGTGGTCACATGGTCATTACATTTGAGTGCCTATGTTGTAAAACTGCAGGAAATGGCCAGTAACAGAGGAACTTACAGTATGCTGCTACATATTTTGATCTAATAACCACTTGGTCTTCATACTGGGTCCTATGCACTAATGAGTCTGAATATCTGCATGCTGCGTAAGGGCAGCAGGTAGATATGCCAATACCTGAATGCCACATGATCTGCATCCCCCCCAGTGGCTTTCACCAAATGTGTGCTAGCACCTTCCACCTTGGATCCCTCAGCCAGTTGTGGGGCGCCATGCCTGGGGTGGCATGGGGGCATGCCAGGGGGTGCACAAGCCATGCATATGCATGACGGTACTTGTGTGCAGTGCCAGAGCGAGTAATTCTGCCTGAAGGAGACCCTGTCATAAGTATTTATGCACTCCCCAAAAAGGTAATGGTTGTGGGTGGTGGCAATGGGATCCCAGCTGTACCAGCACACTGGGCTGCCTGGGTGGGCTGTGGGTGGCTATTTAGGTAAATGCCAATTGTTTGCCACAGGTGGGCTTCGCACCATCCCAGGAGCCCCCGCCCATGCTTGGATGGTGATCTACTATGGGAGCCAGGATGGGCATCCCATTGGATGCCCCTCAGCATCCTGTGCTTGACCCCCATGCTGCCACAATCCTTCTCCATGCAGCTGTATGCTGTGGGAGTTGCGGGGGTGGACAGGTGGCTAGTATTCCTGAATGCCGGCCAGCAGTGTCAGTGTGGCAGTGCAGAGCTGCGTTGGTGAAGTATGCATATTTCCCACCCATTCGTGCATAGGGTCAATAATGCATATTGTGGTAGAGTGCTGTGACTGAGCAACAGCAGACCAATAGCTGTAGTTCATGGTGGCTCTTTAAAGAGACAATTGATTGTTCTGAGTACAACTGGCCAAAGCAAGCCTTTTAAAATTCCAGTGAAGTGAACACTGAAGTGAATGTCCACGGTACAGAGGATCACCCAGTGAGTTGTAATGCAATAACTAAGCAGAAGACTGGTGTTTGAATCCAAGAACGTGCCAAATATGTTTAATGGACCAAAGGGCTTCCCCTCTCCAAAATATCTATTATGTCAGTATCAGTGACTCAGTATGTGGCATGCTTGTCTCCGTGGCTGGGCGATCAGAACGTTGTGGGTTCTAGCCCCACGCCAGGTAATACAGTAATCAATCAATCAATCAATTTCTTTATTTTACCAGGCAAAACACCACTGAGGAGAACTCATTTGCAAGGTGCACCTGGGAGGTCATAAAAAGAATTTACATCAAAAAATATAAAAGACAGGGCTAAAATATGTACAGAAAAAAACAATAACTTGCCAATATAAGTATAGAAGTGTATATAGGGTAACATTGCAACTATGATACAAGTAGGCTACTGTATTCTGTGCTAATGATACAACAGCTCTCAGAAACCAATGAACAGTTTGTCCTGATATAAATACAGTGTTCAGTGTTTCATGAAAGAGGTAGGTCTTACCCTACCCAAGAATAGCCTCACCTCTAGGTGAGTGAAGCACCAGAGGTCATGCAGGTCTGAGAGGGAGAGATCATGCAAGACTGAAAGGAGAGGTAGAGAAGGGTGGAGGTATACAGAACCATTGAGAAGTAGGGGGAACTCAGAAGATGGGAGTAGGGTGGTGATTAGGGCGTCATCAACGGAAACAATTGCAGACCTCCTTGAAGGTGAACAAGTAAAGTGTTTTGAAAAAGGTAATTTATTTATTTGCTTTTGTTTACCAGGTAAGCACACTAGACAGCCAGGTGCCTATTTTCACATGTAACCCAGGAGGATTACAGGGTACATATAATGCATCAGACAAAGTTAAGGTAACATACAGGAGCATCTGGCATAAACAAGTAGGCAATACAGCATATGGGACATCAGGCATAAACAGTTAAGTTGGAAGATAGCAACAAGATTCATACCAGAATTAATATGCAGAAAACATCTAAATAACATCACAAATGTGGTATAACATCAAAATATCAAAATACAGAACAGTGTCAAAAGAGCCCAGAGGAAAAGGTAGAGATATGACAGGGTCCCCCCTCAAAGTGTGGGGGCAGAAAAAGTGCGAAAATGTGCCTAGTGCAAATTAACAGCAAAATTAAACAGCAAACTATAGCAACAGCGTACAAGGGCATCACCCTGGAATCATTCGACTGGGGGGGGGGAGAGAGATGCTGCTGGGGTCTATATGGCACATAGACAGGCTGAGGCCGATTTTAGGAAGCTCCAGAGGGATGCTTTGAAGCAGGGATGGGAGGGAGACAAATGAGTTATTGCAGGGAGGGAGTTCCACAATCTAGGCACATGGACAGAGAAGGCCCGATCGCAAGTACGGGTGTGGGTTTTTGGAACCAGGTGATCCTGTACAGCACTGGATCTTAGGGGATCTTAGGTGGTAGGCAGGGGTTCCATGTTTGAGGGGAAGGGCAAGTGCGGAGGGGGTGGCCATTCTGACTATGTTATCAATGAAGTTGCTGAGGCAAAGGCACAGTGCTTTTCAGGGGAAGCCACTCCAGCCATGAGTATAGCTCACAGCGATGTGTAACACGAGGAGCAGAGAGCGCAAATCGGCATATATTGTTATATGCAGTGTCCCATTTCGTGAGGCTAGATTTTGGGACAGGGCCAAAGGATATGAGCCCATAACAGAGCATGGGAAGGAGTATCCCCCTGCCTAGGGTGAGCCGGAAAACCGGGGTGAGGCAACTTTTTGCTCAGTAATCAAGTCCGAGCTTGATGTTTGTTGCCTTACATATATTCCGAAGATGCATGGTGAGGTCCAGTTGTGGGTCAGGGGTTACTCCCAGGTACTTGACGGAATCCACGGCCTGCAGGAGAGTGCTATTTGTTCCATAGATGGTTAGGAGAGCAGGGCAGGAATTCGTTTTGGCAACAGAGCCAAAGAACATGACCTGGGTCTTTTTCAGGTTTTTTTTTTTTAGATTGAATATGTTTTATTGGTAGGAAGAGTTCACATATCACTCATTACAGACATTTAGTAGAGAAGATTGCATGTTTCATTATCACAAGCCAGTAATGTAAGTTAGTGAGCTTTTACAATGCTGAGTAATTACATAGAAATCTGATGAGACATTGATTATAAGTATAATTTCCTCTGCAGATCCCTACTAAGCTTAGAAGACTTGCACTTATTCCTCTTCCTGTGGTCTTTTTCAGGTTGATGGTCAGCTTATGGCCCTCTAGCCAGTTGTGGATAAGTTCAAAGTTGGAGTTAAGCCTGGAATTGATGACAGACAAATCCTGAGATCTGGTCAGGATAACGAGGTCATCTGCATAGAGGGTGGAGTGCCCGTGGGTTGTGATGGAGGGCAGTTAATTAATGAATAGGGAAAACAGAATGGGTCGAAGGATGGAACCCTGGGGACCCCGCAGTCAACTGAGGAGAGGTCAGAGAGGGCGTGGTTGAAGTTGGTGTATTGCTGCCTACCCTCAAGGTAGTTGGAGAACCAGGCAAGGGCGGGGGGGGGGAGAATCCATGGGATTGAAGAGTGGAGCAGAGAAGGGAATGGTCAACCCAGTTGAAGGTTTTCAACAGATCCACGAAGATAGCACCAGTTAGTTTGCTTCGATCAGTCGTGGTCCTAATCTCGGAGGTAACTACGGCAAGCGTGGTGGATGTGCTGTGCCCTTTTCTGAGGCCATGTTGCACGGGGGAGAGAAGAGCATAACTCTGAAGGTTATGGAAGAGTTGTGAGATAACTACCTTTTCAAGGAGCTTACAGATAGCAGAGAATATGGCAATACGGCGACAATTCTTGATATCTTTGGGGTCACCTTGTTTGAAGACAGGAACAACCTTGGCCACTTTCCATATGTCAGGGATGATCCCCAGGATAAGAGAAGTGTTAAAGATGTAAGAGACAGGCCAGGCAAGGAGGGGAGCCCCCAGGTTGAGCAGTTTTGGTTTGAGGCTGTCGTGTCCCACCCCGGAGTTTCTGAGTCACCATAACCGAGACCCGTTTTAGGTAGAAGAGTGGTTGGGGTGTGTGCCCACTCAGGGCCTTTTGGGCAGGGGGCTGGGAGGAAGGGGGAGTAGGCAGGTCAGAGAACATGGAGTTAAATGCATTAGCAATAGTTTGGGGGTTATTGCAGTTGACCCCAACGATATGTATGTCAACAACCAGTTCCCTGGCAGACCCATCGACCAGATTTTTAATGTTTTGCCAGAAACTCCGTGGATTTTTGGCTGTGGCTAGTAGGGCAGATTGGCAGTATTCACTCCTGGTGGTGTGGATGGCTCTTTTACAAGAGTTTCTAAGCTGCCGATATTCAAGGAGGTCGTTGTTGTTTCGGGAGATCTTATATTTCTCCCAGCATTTGTCCCTCTGTTTCATGAGGGAGAATAGGCCTCCATGGAGCCACTTAGTGATGGTGCCCCTCACCCTCCTTTTAGTGAGGGGGGCATGCTGGTTTTGCAAGGGGACAAATACCGCAAGGAAAAGGTCAAGGGCTGCTGCAGGGTCATTGGTGGCAATGCCATAACTGATGGTGTAGTGCAGTGTGAGGTGGTACTGTACTGCTGAGGTTTTGTTCTTTGGATAAGATGTTCAAGCATGGTTCCTTTTGCCCATCTCTCATCACTGTTCAGGTAGAAGTAAAAAAAAAGACCCCAGGGAACTTAGCAAAGAAGATTTGGGGAACTTTTTAATTTGAAATCAAATCAAAACACAATCAAACATGCAATCAGAATTCAGAAAGATGGAACAAAGAAACAAATTAAAAGAAATAAATGAGCACCAAATGAAACAAAATGAACAATAACATATCAGCTCAGTTATGTAATCACACAAGGCAAATAAACATCCTGCTCAGTGTCAGCGAGGGAGCTGTACATGTTTGCACAATTTTGTAATTTTGTAGGGGAGTTTTTCCATTATCGTGGCCAGCATTCCTCTAGTAATAAAACATGTCCCGGCAACCCATCCCCTAGGATGCCCATGGAAACTTAATGTGCCTTTCCAGGTCAAAAATAACAAATAAAGAAATAAGTAAATTAAAGAAAGGTACATATACAAGTTCTTAGAAGAAAATGGTGTTACATGATATTCCCACTAAGTCAGTGGGAGGGAGGAATGCAAAATTACCATATATGAATGTAACATAAAATGATATGTATCACAAAGTATAAAGCACATTGAAACTATACTACATTTTTGTTAACATGCTTTTCACACTTTTTTCTATCTTGTGCCATTGTCAGTGTAAAGGGAGAGGGAAGTCATTGATGATGACTGCTCTCAAAATGGCCTAATCTGGTCAGGGCACAGGTCCATCCCAGCTACAACTTGGAAGGGAAAACTCATGTAATCCGACTATGCCAACCACCTGGAGGTGGATTTTTGTGTGACGCCCGGCCAGTGGGTTTCAGGGGAATTTTGGGGAAGCGAGCCCAAGTTCAATTGCTACCAACTGGGAACATAAGGAGAGACATGAAGCTGACTCGAATGCAAAAACAATATAAAAGTTTATTAAACACAACTATACAAAATAATAACATTACACTAATATCAAAACTCTGAAAGGTAAGATATCTACACATTACTAAATTATACTGTGCCCTACTACAAATAATATCACTAAATTCTTACACTACCTCCTACACGATGAGTAGGACATGGATACCCTCAGCCAGCCACCCTTGCATGTCCAAACAGGGAAGGGAAGGGAAGGAAGCAAGACAGGGAACCAGCTGTCCAGGTTAGGGACAGAACATTTAGCAAGACACAGGCCAAGACTATTTCGAGGCTGGTGAATCTTCAGCTAAGGTCACCCTGGACCACCGGGATCAATCACCTCTCCAGGAACTAGTCTACCTCCATCATCCAGCCTCCGTGGGCTGTTGGGACATATGAAAAGGCAGACAGGACAGCTGTTCTGGGGGAGACAGTGTCAGGGCACCTGGAGCCACATGCAGGGAGAAGGGTGGCGACACAATAAACATTTTCTAAACTCAGTGTCTGCATCTTTATTTCTAGCAACAGCACTTTACAAACAAATAAAACATTTCAGGTTATCAGACTGCATAAAATTGCAGGAGCACTGTCACTTAATGGCCATCTCATGATGGCACATGGATACTGGCACAGGAACAATGCCATCACAGGGGCCCCAAAAGCATCGCAATAAATCAATTATGTACATTTTGGTAAACAGTTCAGCAAAGGGGTGTGTTGCCCTTTAACTCTGGTCCCCTGGTACATTTCTCTTTTTATTTTGGCTTTAAAGAATTAATCCATATCCATTTTGGTTACACAGTTCCTGAATTACAGTTCCTGGCCCAACGGAGCCTTGCTCTGCCCATTTAAATCACTGTCAGGTATTAATTTTATTTGTTTATTTATTGAAATGTTTCACCAGGAGGGAACACTGAACAACAAGTTGCTCATCTCATGATGCGACCTGGGGAGGAGGGGTTACATAGGGTTGTGAAGGATGATCAGATACAATAGTATGTGGGTAGTATAAACAATACAACATTGTAAGACTGTGCAACAGTTGGAACACAAGGTATTGTACAATAAACAGTAGTGGAACATTGGGTAAATTACATGTCCAAAATCATACAAAAGAACATATGAAAGTACAAAACAGTAATAATGCGATAGAACCATTTATAGTGCATGAGTGTACCAGGAGCAGGCTCGAGGTAGTACGCAGGAGTAAAAAGGATGGGATTAGGCTGTGCACACTGGTGACCCAGAAGGGCAGGGGGGGGGAGAGGCAAGAACTGAATATGAGGAGAAGGGGTAGCCATTTCCTGATTTCCCCCTTCAGGATGTTGAGAACCCTGCCAGGTATTAATATTATTAGGTATTAGGTATTAATCCAGTTTGTTTTTTTATTTATACAGATCATGCCCCCTGCTCACTGTCTATAGGGCAGTGTTATGGGAGTTCCACCCCATGGGTGGTCCAGAGGTTGGGTTTGCCCACCCCATAGTCATTTGGCTCAAGGGAGCCTTTCTTATTACTCTGCCCTGTGGATGGTCTTTCACTGGGGCCTTGCCCACCCCCACATTTCCCTGGCTCTACAGAGCCATTTCTTGACTTGCCCTGTGGGTGGTCCTTCCCTCTTGGGCCTTGCATTGTCCAACGACTGCTGTGGCTGGCACCTGGAAGTGCCCAAGTTACTTAATTTTATAAAAAATAACAAAGTCCATTTCCTCTCAGTGGCCAGCACCCGACTACAGTGCTGCCGCCACTCATTCTGCTGCCCTCCATCTGCTTCTCAGGCTGGGACTGTTGCTGCAGGCACTGTGGAAGCCTGGACCTGCCTCCTCCCATGGACTAACACTGCTGCTGCTGCTGCTGGTGGAGGGGACGGCTTGGACCTACCACCCCTCCTGACTGGACTGCTGGGCTGCACTGGTGGAAGGGATGGCTCTCATCTGCTGTCGTAACCCCTCCCAATGAGAATGGTACAGGCACTTGGAGGGGCTGGCCTGGCCCTGCTAGCCCTCCCAAATGGATTGCTGCTGGCCTTGCTTCTGGAGGGGATGGCTAGGACCAGCCTCCCCTCTCAATGGAAGTTCACTCTCACTGCTGGTGGAGGGGCCAGCCTTTGGTTGCTATTGCCAACCCTCCCGATGGGTCTTCTGCTGTTGCTGTTGCCATGGAGGAGGTGAGATACTGCTGATGGGAGACCTGAATATGCCAGATGTTAACTGGAGCACATTTGCTGCAGTCACATCCAAGAGCAGGGCCATTCTCGATGCCCTATTGGTGGCAGGCCTCAGGCAGCTAGATTCAGAACCCACTCGTGAGGGAGCAATCTTAGACCCCGTACTCTCAAATGGGGGAAGTGAGAGGATCTCAGATCTAGAAGTGGGTTGCCATCTGGGAAAAAGTGACCATCAAAAAGTGTGGTTCACGTTAAACTCAGCTACAGAGACAAGCCATGCAAAAGTGAGGGTACTAGACTTCAGGAGGGCTGACTTTGGCAAGATGGGAGAGTGCCTTAGAAAAGCACTAGCAAACAGGCTTGAAGGAGGGGTGGAACAACAATGGGGAATCATCAAAACTGCCATCACAGAGGCAACAAGCCTTTGTGTGAAGTAAATAAACAAATCAAAATGAATGAAAAAGCCACTATGGTTCTCAAAGAGGTGGCTGGGAAAGTCAGGGAGAAAAGATAGCATTCAGGAAGTATAAGGAAACACAGAAGGAGCAGGACAGAGAGCTGTACTAGTTAAGGCAGAAGGAAGCAGGAGGAAGTCAGAATAGCAAAGGCCCAAACTGAGGAAAAGATAGCCAACTTGGTTAGAAGGGGATAAAACCTTTATAGGTACATCAGAGAGCATAAAAGACAAAGGGAGGGATAGTGAGGCTGAATAGAATGAACTGTGGGGGGCAGAGGGGGGCAGTGAAAAAGCAGGGATACTGAATGAATATTTCTGCTCAGTATTCACAAAAGAGGAGGGGGGGAAGTGCCTAATCCAATTAACAGAAGCACTCTGGATAGGGGGATTGATCCCAGTCCTTTCACAGAAGAAAGGGTTCTGCTAGAACTCCTAAAACTGAAAGTGGACAAAGCAATGGGTCCTGATGGAACTCACCCCAGAATTCCAAAAGAATTAAGGGGGGAACTAGTGAAACCACTGACTACTCTTTTTAATAAATCATGGGAGGATGGTGTGGTACCCGAGGACTGGATTTCCAGAGGACTGATTTCTCTGTACAAAAGTGGGACTGAGACAGAGGCAGGAAACTACAGACCTGTCAGTTTGACCTCGCTGGTAGGGAAAGTGATGGAGTCTCTTCTGAAGGAAAGAACTGTTGAATACCTAGAGGCCAGTGGGGCACAGAACCCAAGGCAACATGGGTTCACAGCGGGAAGGTCATGTCAGACAAATCTAATAGATTTCTTTGACTGGGTGACCAAAGTAGTAGACCAGGGAGGGGCTGTGGACATGGCCTACCTAGACTTTAGCAAGGCATTTGACACAGTCCCACACAAAAGATTAATAGTCAAATTAACCAGCCTGGGAGTGGGTCCCAGGGTGATAGCCTGAGTAAAACATTGGCTGGACAACAGGACACAGAATGTAATTGTAAATGGAGTCCACTCTGAAGAAAGAGGGGTTACTAGTGGGGTACCACAGGGTTCAGTACTGGGTCCAGTCCTTTTTAATGTCTTTATAAGTGACATTGCAGAGGGACTGGAAGGAAAAGTATGCCTCTTTGCAGATGACACAAAGATCTGCAACAGGGTTGATACACAAGGAGGCGAGGAAAGGATGAGAAGGGACTTGGCAAGGTTGGAGGAATGGTCAGAAGTATGGCAGCTAGCATTCAATGCAAAGAAGTGCAAAATAATGCACCTAGGAAACAAGAAACCAGGGGAAGATTACACAATGGGGCAGAGGTAGTAACAACAACAAAAAAGGAAAGGGACCTGGGGGTAATCATATCAGATGTCCTTAAGGTTAGCAAGCAATGTGAGAAGGCAGTAGGGAGGGCTGGGGGTATACTGGGATGCATAGGGAGAGGCATCACCAGCAGAAAACAGGAAGTTGTTATTCCTCTGTACAGACAGTTGGTGAGACCCCATCTGGAGTACTGCGTCCAGTTCTGGAGACCCCATCTCTGCAAGGACATGGACAGGATAGAGGCAGTCTAGAAGAGGGCAACTAAAATGGTACAGGGCCTGCAAGAGAAGCTGTATGAGGAGAGACTAAAGGAGCTTAATGTGTATACCCTTGAGGAAAGAAGAGAGAGGGGAACATGATAGAAATTTTTTAAGTACCTCAGTGGAATCAACAAAGTCCATGGGGGTAGCATCTTTTAGAAAAAGAGACATGCAAGTACAAGAGGACACAATTTAAAGATAGAGGGGGTGATTCAGGGGCAATGTGAGGAAGTATTTCTTCATACAGAGGGTACTGGATGCATGGAACAGCCTTCCTGAAGAGGTTGTGGGGGGTCTAAAACTGTGGGAGAATTCAAGAATGCATGGGACAGACATAAAGCAATTCTTGTGAGGGGTAGGAAGAAATAGGCTGTTGGTTAACTAGGATCTGTGGCCTATCCTGTAGGTAGGGAAATGGGCAGACTAGGTGGGCCAAGCGGTCCTTATCTGCTGTCAAAGTCTATGTTTCTATGTTTCCTATGTTTCACCTCCCTCATTATTCTTTTATCGTGTTCTCTAGGCTGCTGCCTGTGTGAACAGTGAAGAATGTTTACTACTATCTAAGGACAGAAACCTTGCTATAGCAGAGCAGAGCAGTAAATAGCTATAGTAGCATTTATTTTATTAGACATTGTAAGAGTTGCTTCCTTAGTCTTGTACCAAATAAGATGAAGGGAAATTTAAAAAAAATGTTGCAGTTGATAACTTTTTTTAAACTAACAAAACACTTTTTAGGTCAGCTTTTCAAAGCTGTACTCTTTTCAACTAGTCAGTCTGATCAGAATATTTCTATCAAAATTGAATCAAAAAAATTGGTGCTATCCTAATAAAAGTTATCACCCATAATGTACTTGTTTTATTCTTTACTCTGTTTTTGACTGAACTATCACAGCTACTACATTTCTTTGATACTAAATTAAATCACTATCAGTTTGAAATTATATCTTATGTGTCTCTCTTAGCTTTCACCATATCAGGAAAGAAAGAGTGAAAACAAATATACTTAAAAAGATGCTTTAAAATGGTAAACAACACAAAGTTCATGTTGTTAGTGTTACTACTCCCAAAGTGCCAAGAGTCCACATCTAGCTCCTTCACAGTTGAATTACAAATAATTCATGTCCCAGTGCATACAGTACATTGGTGGATACAAGAACATTGCCTCTTACTGCAGCATGCCTTAAGGTACCTCAGGCTAACTAGATTAAATTTCCCTTTGAAAATAATAGTTTCTGCAGCAGTATTTGAAGCCAATGGGAAATGTCATAGGAACATGGGAGTCCTGAGATGGAATATGACCTCACCCACTATTTAATCCATGCCCTCCCCTCTTGATGGTGCTATCCACTAGAGACAAAAATCTCCAGTAACATTGCCTCAGAGGCAAACACTTTCTTGCTGCACTTATTCTTTCTCTTAACTAAACCCCTGTTCCATATATTTACTCATCTAATTCCACACCACCACTAATCACTATGCCCGTACAATTTAACATTAATAATACAGTTTCAGATAGGTTCAAGGTGGTGACGAGGAGAGAGCCATATTAAGCAGTTCCTCTATCATTCCAAAACAAAATGTAACTAAAAAAATGAAAAATACCTTCAAAACACCTAAATAAATTTCTATGTGAAAGGAAAGACATAGCTCCAAAAAGATCGAAATGGCTCTTAATAAGGGACTCATCAGTTCCCCCTGATCCCGGGTGGAGATGTACCAAAAGAGCAGGTAGAAGTGTTTCCCTGTATGAGTAACACAACTGGAGCACCAGTTATTCTGGAGGGTGTGATCCCATTAATTGAAGCTGCAACTGAAGGCATGAAAAAAAAGGAGGGGAAGAAAGGTTTAAATTCAAAAACTTTAGTTTCAAATCATTTGGTGCCTGTTTCAACACCAGAGTTTGATAAAATTTCTCACCCATCCTATACAAAATCTAGTAGATCGGCATTACTGTCACCAATAGCTGATATGTTAAAACTGAATTTAACTTTAGAAATAAGTGAACTGACTGAAAGAAATTAAATACAAGCAGAGATTCAATCTGATGTGAAAGACATTAAAGATCTGGGGGATGTTAAATTCTCAGTCCTTTGTTAAACTACTGAATTAAATGAATGAAAAGATAGAGTTATCACTAAAATATATTCAACCGATAGGCAGTGTCTTGCTATCAGGAAAAATACTGAAGACTTGAAGACTATTAAAAAGGAAAAAAGAAAGAGAACTGTTTGAGGTTAAAATCTTTGATTACGCAAAGACTTGCTATTACAAAAACAAGGCCTGTGTGGAATGTGGAATTCCCCATCAGAATTGATGTGGTTTGGTAAATCCACTTTCGAAAATGCTTTTTGGAATTTTGCTTTGAATTCCACAGAATTCTGAAAAGCATTACTATATAAACAGTGGACTCACTTTCTATGAATCATTTAACCGATGCCATGGATAGTGGAAACATAATCCACAGGTTGGGTTTTTTTGGTATACAAATGTTTTATTGAGTTTTAATAACAATAATACCAAAAATCATTCCAAACACAGTTCAAAAATAAACAAGTTAGGCAACTGCATACAGCCTTGCAACTCAGCCGGGTTAACAATATATAATAACTGAATTACAAGAAAAGGAAAAGACAAAAGCAAGAACACAGTAAAGCTGTAAAATCCTATGCATTCTTAACCATAGCATAGGCCAGAAACTACATAAAACAGTAAACTTACATTCTGAGATCATGATGAATAGACTCGTGGCAACATCTTATCAAGAAGCCTCATTTACCTACGCAAGAAACTATTGAACGACCTGAGAATAGCAACTTAAAATTCCACTGTGCTGTGGGTAAGCCATCAAGCCATCTAACCTGAAGCATAGATACTTGCTCCAGTGTTAGACTACTTTAAGAATCAGTCCTAAACACCTCAAAGTGGAACAGCCAGGGTACCCAGGCCCCTTAGGAAAAAAGTATGATTCTTTCTCCTCTAAAGCAACATTTTATTTATTTATTTTTATTTTATTTTTTTATTTAGCATTTGTTGACCGGGTAAGTGCACTAGACAAATCCTGCCTACTTTCAGGTACGACCCGGGGGAGGGGGATACAGATGAATGCCAACTGACCTTGAACCAGATTAAGCTGTTGGTGGTATTTTTAGTGAATGAGGGAAATTTGGCCAGGACACCAGGGAAATTCCCCTACTCTGTGGAGGGGGAACCTTCGGTGGACGGACGCATGATGGCCACTTCTGCTCTGACTTTGGAGGAGCTGGAGGTGACCGGGACAGGGGAGTGGGCCTCCTCCCCCACTCCCACTGAACCTGAGGCTGCGGATTTACTTGCTGATCATCCGGATGCTTCTTTGCCGATGGAGTTTTTTGACACAGTTGATGCAGCACTTGAGGATGCAGTTAAGGTACCTACACAGTGCACTTTATTGAAGGAATCGAGTTCTGCACTTACTGAGAAGGAACATTTGCTGAATGAAGTGCAGGATGCAGCTGAACGCTGCTCACATCGTAAGGCTCAGCTTCAGTCTGAAATTGCTGCTTTGCGTGCTGGCTCGACTGTTTTGGCCGCATCGACCTCCCTTACTTCCGGGTCGCGGCATTGTGATGAGAGCGTTGGTGCGCAGCAGAGCGTCCCTGCCTCTCGGGTACAGTCTAGCCTGGTTCCTATACTTTGGACCGATCCTACCTGTTTTCCTGACCAAAACACGGATTCTGGTAGTCAGGAGGATGATGCAACTACATCACACGGCTTGGTTGTTGCAGCGGTGACATTTTTGATGAAGCGGATGGGTATGACTTCCATTATTAAACAGAGCGAGGTTATGTTGCAGAAACTGGTGTTTCTACCGAGATGGGAGTACCTTGCTTGTGGGAAAGGGAACAGTTGGACTTGGCCCTGCTTCACCTTTACGGTATCTGACTTACATCTTTCTCCTGCTATTCAGTGTCCTCCTGCTGCACAGAGCTTAGATCCCTCTTTGCCTTATACTGACTCTTCCTGTTGGTCTCCTGAAAGAGCGATAGCTGCAGCAGGGTGGTTGCCTAGCCCTAATGGTACCTGGGTGCCGGATCCAGCAGATGCAGCTATACAACGCTACCACTCCTCTGCTAGTAACTCGGTGGCTACATGTACTTTATCTAGTACTGACTCTGTGCCTACTACTTCTCAACAGTCTGTTTCTATTCCACCTGTTTCTGTGGTTACTACTCCAGCTGTCTCTTTATCTACTTCTGGTGTTGTTCCTCAAATAGCTGTTTCTGTCCCTGTGCAGGAAAACAAAGGTCACCCCCCCATTTAAACTTTCTGATTTGTTTTCTAACAAGGGTGAACCTGCGCCTCGTAGGAATGCTGTACATTTGATTTATAAGGGGGGTTTGGAGGATTTACCTGATAGACTCTATATTGCCAAAGTTTTGCTAAAAGGGTCTATGAAGTTTTTGTCTGCTGATATTTATGCACTGATTCATTTGGGTAATTCTAACTACGATGTTAGTTTCAAAACCCCTTCAGGTTTGGAGCGTTTTTGGTCTCTTTTCCAGATGGTTAAGCATTCTCCACTCTGGATATCTTTTTTTGCTGTGCCCCTTACCAAACCGTCTGTTAAGTTAATTACGATCATGTTCCGTAATGAAGGAGTACATATTGAGGATATCCTTTTCTGGCTGCGTAGAAGATGTGAAGTACTAGATAAACCTGTTCCGATTCTTGATAGTGAACAAATTTGTAATGGGGGTTGGAAAATTAGGGTAAAGCTTTTTGCTTCAAATAATGGCCCTCAACATTTGCCTAATAGTTTTTTTTTGGGGGAAGGATAGAGGGAGTTTATTTTATGTTGGTCAGCCAAAATCCTGTTTTAAATGTGGTTCTAGGACTCATCTCAATACGGCCTGTGACACTCCTCGCTGTTCCCATTGTTTTGAATTTGGACATTTGGCTGCCACATGCCTTAACCTGTTTAAATGCAATTTATGTGAACAGACCGGACATGGCTATGATAAATGTCCTTGGGCATCCCATAATAGAGATGATTGCCCTTCACATGAAGGCTTGATTGTAGGAGCTCAACATGCTGAATCTGACCCTATCCTTCCCCCTATTGGTGGAGATTCACTTCCGACTTCACCATTACCTAGTGCATCTTCTTTAACAGTTCCAGATATGGGTTTGAGTGCTTTGGTTCCAGCTGCTTTGCCAGCTGCCGGGACCTTGCATTCCTCAGTAGTTCCTGGGGTTATCTTATTCCCTGTCGCCTCTGATTTATCTCTGTGTGGCAGGTCGGAGGATCCAGAGATGCCTCCTCCTCCATCACCAGTGTTGCCTTTTAAAAAGGTCATTGCTAAAAAACGTCACAGATCGGGGAAGCCTGTTCCTGCTCGGCCAGTACCTGTGGCCTCTACTAGTGGAGTTGTTTCTGAATCTTGGAAACTAAGTAAAAGCTTTGCTGTTTTGGGGTCGAAGGATGAATCTGATGGTGAAGACTCAGATCTTTCTTCCAGAGCTTCTGTGATTACTGACGCTTTTTCGGAAGGTGATGATGGTGAAGTAACACAGGTGGAGGGTCTACCTAGATGCTCTCAGCGTAGACGTGTTTCTAAAGTCTCATGAGGCTAGTATGATCCTGAAATATTGTTCTCCCTTTCTTTGTTTTCTTATTATGGCTTCTTTGACATTTACTACTATTAATGTTAATAGTATTAAGAGTCACAGGAAGATGGTTACTACTATGTCCTGTTTACATGGCTTATGCAGTGATGTGATTTGTCTCCAGGATACATGTTTAAAATCTCTTTGAGAAGTGCAACACGCACGTAATCTATGGTCTTCAGGGGTGTCTTTCTGGTTGAATGGGGAATCCCCTTGTGAAGGGATTGGGGTACTTTTTGCCAATCCAGAATTGAAGGTATCAAGGATGGTAGACATTTCTCTGGGACGAGCATTGTTGCTTGATCTTAATTTTGGAAGGGAAAGATTTCGATTAATTAATATTTACACTCCACAGACCAAGGCACTCCGTGTTGCACTTTTACAAGACATTCAACCCTATTTGTATACCTCTCGCCTACTAGTTTGGGCTGGCGATTTTAATTGTGCTCTTAGTACTAGGGATAGCGGTATGAAGACGTCCAAATTGTTTTGTGATTCTCATAAACTAATGCAGATATTAGATACTGCCCAGCTCAAAGATGCATATCGTAGTGTCTGTTCTGAGGGTGGAAAGACATTTTTTAAGAATACATTATCCACCAGGATAGATTTTATTTTTCTTTCTGTTGTTTTACAAGTTAATAAGGTGGATTCTGGTGTGAAAATTTTCTGACCATAAATCTCTTACTGTTTTGCTTGACGTGGGAAGGTATTCCAAGATGTAAAAGAATGTATTGAGGTTGAATTCCTCCTTATTGGTAGAAACCTATTCAACGATCTTGGAAGTTAGAATTACAGGCTAGGCTTTCTGTCTTTGACTTTTATGAAGATGCTGCTTCTTGGTGGGAAGATTCTAAGACGGACTGGAAGACTTTTTTCCAGGCTTACTCTCGCACCAAAAGCACCGCAATGTATCTGGAATACTTACGTCATAGAGCACAGTTACAGAACTTGATCTCTTTGATGGAAATTGAGGGGTGTGACTATAGTACTCAAATTAGAAATGTTAAAAATTGTATGATGCAATATAGGTATGATAGGGCAAAGTCTTTAGACCATGAACATCGATTTGGTCTGAAATTGCACAAAGGTGCCTTAGATCCCTTTCAAGATTGCAAAGACAGGGTTGGTAGACGTTTCATTTCAGAATTACAAAATGAATCTGGTGACTTGGTTCAGACTCCTTCAGCTCTACTTGAGATAGTTGGACGTTATTTGGAATCTTTATATCAGAAGGATGATGGGGTTCAGTGCGGATTGATAGACTTTGATGGATTACAAATACCACAAATATCTGCTGCTAACAGTCAGCAGCTGTTGAGAGCTATTTCTGAATCTGAGGTTAAAGATGCTATTTTCTCATTGAATGTAGATTCTTCGCCGGGTACGGATGGGTTTGGGGTGGATTTCTACCGGACCTTTCATGTGGATTTGGTTCCAATATTGACTGTGGTGTTTTCCCAAATGTTGTCTACTTCTCAATTGGCTCCCTCAATGAATCAAGTGTTGGTGGTTTTACTGTATAAAAAAGGTCTGAAAGTGGACTTGAGTAATTGGAGAACATTGAGTTTATTGAATACAGATTTAAAAATTTTGAGTAAAATTTTTTTGTGTAGATTGTCTGTTCTTATGGATAGCTTGATAAGTCCCTATCAGATGTGTTCTATACCTGGTAGGACCCAAAATGATAATTTATTATTGTTACGAGAACTTTTCTCTGCATCTCAGTTAGGTTCACTGGAAGGTATTTACTTAGTCTTGACCAAGAAAAGCTTTTGATCGTGTTTCTCATGAGTTTTTGTTTTCTGTCTTACATGCGTATGGTTTGCCACAAGGTTTTATTGATTGGATACGGTTATTGTATCATTCCGCTTCCCTTCTGCCGAACATGAATGGATGGATTGGTACTCCAGTAGCGGTACGGAGAGGGGTTCGACAGGGATGCCCTTGAGTCCGGTCCTGTATGTGTTTTTTATTGATGTGTTACTTCGTCTGATTAGTGTTCATGATGGTCTGGCTGGAGTCAGTATTGCAGATGGAGTTGTGCCTATCAAGGTCCTTGCATATGCTGATGACTTAGTTATTTGTCTTTCAAAGGTTACGGAAGGTCCTATATTGAGTAATGTGCTGAATCTATTTTTTAGTGTTTCTGGTTCAAAGATTAATTATGAGAAAAGTAGGGGTTTTCCCTTTGGTACCTCTAGTATCCTGGACACTGGTCTCCTTGCTGATGTTTTAATTTCTAAAGCTCCGATACCTATCTTAGGAATAGAATTTGGTGATGGTGACATGTCGTATACCAATTGGTTTCATAAATTGTGTATAGCTCAATCAAGAGTAGCGAGTTGGAAGGGTAAACAAATCGCTAAACGGAAACGGGTGTTGCTTATTAAAACCTTGTTGTTACCTATTTTTTTGCATATTAGTTATGTGTTTCCACCTCCGCTGTCCCTTTTTACTTCCCTATATAGTGTTTTTTTCCAGGCCTTTTGGGGAAGTAGACTGAATCCCATTAAAAGAGGCTTCACTTATAGGAATATTCGACAAGGTGGGGTTGGTATGGTTCATCCTGTGGCCTTTTTTCTTAGTGTTTTTTTTTCTTACAATTTTAGTCCTCTACTTAGACCTGGTATGAAGGTTTGGTTTCCTTTGGTTCGATTATGGTTTTTGGTTGGAATGCCTCTGTGGAAGCAGGGCAAGTCGACTTCTTTTGCTCGACTTCCCCTGTTTCCCAAGTATGGCATGGAAGCCTTTCGTCTTTTATTGAAATGGAAGATCACTGTTTCTTGTTTGGAAATGAAGACTAGGAAGCAGTTGTACGATTCCATTGTTTTAACTGATTTCTCTGATATTTTGACCTTTCCGGATTGTCCTCCCCAGTCTCAAGATAGAGTTTTATTGTTACTCTCCGGTAAACGGTTACCTGACTATATATGGGATAGTGTTTGGTTGGGTTCCTATGGCAGATTACCAGTGGGTAACACGCACAAACATAAACAGCAGTGAGGCCGATGTACCCGTGAGTCATGTGGATCATTGTTAGAAAGCATCAGGAACATCTTTTGGATTGTCCATATATTAAATCCTTCTGGATTTTGTTAGCTACTCACTGGAATAAGCCTCTCTTTCAGTCACTTTCTTATAGGACTCTAATGTATGGTACAAATGGGGGTGAATGGTCCGTGTATCCTGCTGACACTTTACTGTTGTTTTTTTTTGTCATTCGTTTTTATATTTGGCAATCCAGGTGTTATTGGTCCACTCAACAATGTATGGTTTCATTTGAGGAGCTTCTTTTCAATATTAAGTCTACTTTATGGAAGATTTATGAATTTGATATGACTATCTATGGCCATGTTAAATGTTCCTCTTTATGGTTGAATTGTGAAAAATGGCTGACATGAGTTCCTTTTTTTCAGTTTCTTCTGTTTAGTTCAGTTATTTTTTGCTCTGTTTTTGTATGTATTGGTTTATGTATTTTGTATACCTTGCTTGTCTGGAGTCCTATTTTCAATAAAATTCCCCCCTACTCTTTTCGATAAGTGCCATGGGATCTTTAACATCCACCTGAACTACCACCAATCCAGGCAGATGGGATCTCGGTTTAACGTCTCATCCGAGAGACGGCACCTCAGAAGTGCAGCACCCCTCTCATGCTGCACTACAGTGTCAGTACTGGGATATTAACCCAAGTGCCAGATACGGGAACTGAACCCACAGCCCTCTGATCTCCCAGGCTCAGAGGCGAGTGTGCTACCTACTGAGCCACTGACAATGACACCATATGCTGGTAGGAGGCAGTTTTAGATATCGCCTGCTGCCAGCTAATGTGAGGGGGTGGGGAGGCAGATTTCCAAGGTGTTAATAGTGACCTCTTGGCCTCAAAAGCAGCTGCATATAGAAATAATTCATACTTTAAAGCTGACTGGCTTAATGTAAGCAGGTCCCCCAGAATCCAGAAATTGTGAGGTAAAGGGGTATTAAGGGTGTTTTCTACCATATAAATAATTGTCTTGACCATTTCCTCAGTAAAGTGCATCCCAAATGGTAAGGTAGAGGGTTCCAGGCCCTTCAACACACTTCCAACACTTATCAGAAGTGGCAAAGCCCATATTAACTAACCTATCTGGGGTTCTATACCACTGGATTAAGATCTTTTTTTGTATGAGTTGCAGCATAGGATCTGGCAAGACACGATGTGCTTCTGCCCAACAGCATGACCAGCTGTCTTTTCTATGGGTTCCCTCAACTCTATAGCCCACTTTAGCCAGTAATTATTCCAGTTTGGCAAATAGAGACACTGTACCAGCTTATATTGTATATACTACTCACCTAACCCTTGGGAAGTTGTACCCACTGCTGCAAATACTTGAGAAGATACAACAGCACCAGGGAATAATCTTTAGTGAACCATGGATGAAGTATATGGTGCAATTGAAAATACATCAATAAATCCCTATTTGATGGGTGATACACATGCTACAATTGACCAAAAGCCTTAAGCACTCCTGTTCCAGAATCAAATAGATCTCCCACAATTTGAATCCCTTTGGACATCTAAAGAGGCCAATAAATCTAAGACCCTCCGATTTGAATCCTAGGATTATTCCAGAGTGGTTCAAAAGCACCTAGATTGTCAGATTTCCATCTAAACAATTTCAAGAATCTTTTCCAGTAGTGCTGAGTGAATTGAATAGGCAGTGTGGATTTATTAGGATCACGCTGAGAATCATGAAGTAACACAGCCAGAGATATTTCACCCACAATTGCCAGTTCAATTTCCATCCAAAATGGCGTATTCTTTGAGAATGGTGATACCCACTGTATGGCTTGTTTAAGACCCAGTCCTGCATGGGATGCCCAAGGGCATGGCAGGTTCCATCCTCCCCTTAACCCTGGGGCCCTTAATATTTTCCTACTAAAACAAGGGGTTTTAACCCCCCCATACAAAGTTAAAAAACTTTCTATCAATCCTACCCCACATGCCAGGGGGTATGGGCATTGGTAGATTAAACAGTAAAATTATTTAGGAAACACCATCATTTGTATTGCAGCAACCCTGACAAGAAGGGTCAGGTGCAACTTGCTCCCACCTGCTAAAATCCAACGCCATATTTGTCAAAAGATCTGATACATTTTTCAAGCACATGTCTTGCAGCTTACTGGATATATGCATACCCAAATACCTGATGCCTTCAGGTGATCATTTCAAAGGTGGTGACCAAATGCTCACCCATTTGGGATTACCTTGATAAAGAGGTAGGATCTCTGTTTTAGCCCAATTAACCGTCAAACCTGATATGGTACTGAAGAAGTCTATAACTTTCCACATATTGGGGAGAGGGATTTCAGCCTGAGATGGCATTGAAAGCTAATCATCAGTGTACAATAGGGGCCCAATTTTAAGTCTGTGAAGCTGGATGTTGAGGTATGGCTGCATTTATGGGCTCTATGGTGACCAGAAACAATAAAGGACTCAAGGAACATCCCTCCCTAGTTCCTTGAAACAAATTAAAAGGTACTGAGAGAACCCCGTTTGCTAACACTCTAGCTTTCGGAGAAGTATATAAACATCTGACCGATGCCTGAAAGACCAGATCAATTCCCACTGATGAAAGAACATAAAATAGGTAGTTCCACCCAATTGAATCACAAGCCTTTTCAGCATCTATAGCCGCTATGGCATCTGAATCTGGGCAACTAGTGACAATCTGAATTAAGTTCAACACTGACCGAAGGTTTTCGCTGCCTGCTGTCCTTTCATAAAACCAGACTGTACTTATGTATTAAGATAGGGAGAACATTTTCCTGCCTGGAAGCCAAAATCATTGCCAGTATTTTACAATCTACATTAAGTTCGGAAATGGGCCTCTAACTGAAACATAAAGTTGGATCTTTATTAGATTTAGGCAGGACAGCTCTTGTTGAAAATACAAAACTGAAAGGGCCCCTCCCTGGATTTGAACACTTGGTCTCTTGCTTCCAGACACATCCTCTGTGCCCAAAAGCTGCACTGAACTGAATAACAGCTCATGTGGTACAGAGATGATGTCCCAAATCTAGAAATAAGGAAACCCAAACTACTTGGGTTCAAATCTTGTGCAGTTCCTTTAAAGAAACAAGCAATGGTCAATGACAAATGATGACTTATTTGTATTTGCTGTGTAGTTGTTGGGCAAAGACAACACAGCATTTAAAATTAACACATTAATAACACCAGTCATAACAGTGAAAAAGCCATGACTGGGAAACAAAGAGGTTCACACATATTGTTTTCTTAGATTGTGACCCTGAATTTCCAACATAGTTGTTTTCATTACTCCAGCATGTGAACATGGTAGGTGTCATTTATCAAATGCTACTCGAAATGGGATTTTGCAAAACATCCATGAAAACAGTTTTTTTTTTTTGTAGGGGGGATTTGAAAACGACAACCGCCATGTTCATTCAATAAAATGTTGAAAAATGTCAACATTTGTTCATAATGCTGCTGTTTTTTGAGATTTTTCACCACAGATGTTAAATATATTATTTTTATGACAGCACCTTATGAACATGAAATATGTCATTTATAACAGTCTGACCAAAACTTAATTTTGTGGCACGATCGTAAAATGACATTTTGGACAGGATTTGAAAAATGACACCTGTCATTTTGGTGAGGTGGGGTGAAGAAATGCCTATGTTGAAAATGCCTTTAACATCAATGGACAGTTTCCTTTGTTTCAGGTGTTAAGAAACAGAGAGAAAGTATAGTCAAGAGGTTTATTTGTTCAGCACAAAAGCCTTTAGAAAACAGACTAAACACATAAAATGTACATGCATCCAAGAAAAGTACATACAGCATATCACACAAGGTGCAAAGTTTCAAAAACAGCTATAGAATATACACATCTTTGAAACTGTTCCTATAAACTGAAATTTTAGTTGATTAAAAATGATTAGATCAATGTAAACACGACAGTTATTAACAAAATCTTCTATGTATATCCCTATATTATTAATAGGGACAAGGTTAATTAACCC
Source organism: Neoceratodus forsteri (assembly GCA_016271365.2). Lineage (NCBI taxonomy): Eukaryota > Metazoa > Chordata > Ceratodontiformes > Ceratodontidae > Neoceratodus > Neoceratodus forsteri. The sequence continues at coordinate 16,093,736 of CM028130.1, forward strand.
ATTTGTTTGGGCACTTTAGCTTTCATCTTGATCACTAATAGACAGTTTCACCTCACTTCTTACTTCGGTTTACCCTTATTCATTATATTTTATATTTATAATATCTACTTAGAGCTGAGAAAGTCTTAAACAGAACGTAGATTATCCCCCAAGAATGCCATATGTTATGGCAGTCATCTGGCTCCTTGCTCGATGCACCATAAGTGGCCCTCGTAGAAGGGAATAGGTCAAGTCCTGACCCACAAAGCGCATAACCAGATAATGGGATTTCTGCATTAATTACTACCCCCTAATGGATTTGAAAGACCTTAGCTGCTGATCCAAAGTGCTCCAACCTGTGCCACCAGTTACAGTTCACCATAAGGGGTCTAGATGGGGCACCCCATAGTGCATGTCATGCTCCACCAGATGACCCGTATCATAGGCATTGACTCTCAACTCTTACATACCCTGGAATCAAATGTAGCTGCCAGATCCAAACCCTCCCATCAGGTATTTTCATCTTCTGAATGTTCCAAAATCAGTACTGGCTGAAGGCTGTGACTATGAAACCCACCCTACCCCAGTTCTAGGCGACAAAGGACACATTTGAAAGAACCCAAGACTGTGGAACATAAACTTCCAAGGATCTTTATCCAAAAGAGACAACATTTCTACAATAAATATTATTCCTGCATAAGTGCACCCACACATTGCTACTAAGCACAAATCCTATTTACATATGTTCATATCAGATAAATAGTAGACATAATACTGCAGCATCTATATGCTATAAACTTTAAAAAAAAAAACTTAAAAAAAATACCTCCCAAATCACACTCCTGTCCACTTTCTCAATCTTTGACTTCTGCTCTCACAGTAAACATTGAGTGGATTACCACCCTTTTGCACAGTGAAGGCAGTATGTATAATCCCCCTGTTGTTTTTTTTCCCACCTCATTAACCAGCAACTAGATCTTCCTGGAGGGCCAAGCAATAAGCATCAGGAAACACCAGAAAAACTGCTGTTCATACCCTCATAAGGGCTGCACTTACTATGGATAACAATATTATTAGAAGGAGAGGCATACTAATGCCTTGAGTGAATCCACCCAACTTTCAGTGTCGGTCTACTCCTTTACATGTGATCTGCAGAACCCCACAGGTAGCTCCCAGCAATTCTTCTCCAGTACATTTCTGTGCACTACTCCACAATGCGAGTTGGCTGGCTACCACCCTTCTGAATCTTGAATGAGCTATACACAGCTCCCTTGATACTGTCCTAACAAACGTCAACATCCTCCCCCACACAAGGGTAATCGCCCTACACTGAATTCATGTAACAGTTTAGGTGCAGCCCTGCCACTCTGAGTATTTGTCATTGCTGGCTGCTGTCATCCACAGTCAGGTAGTGATCACAGTACTGGCAGCCCCACATCTCAGATCTCACAATGATCTACTCAGCTTCCCCCTTCCTGTCTTCCTCTAACCTGAATATAGCTGTACCCTGCTGGAATGGCCTCTTCAGTCCCTCTCTGGCATTAATTCTTCTCACGTGCTCCCCACAACAAAACCTGGTGAGCTCACTACCCTTTTATATCATGAATGCAGTTAGCACAGTCTCTCAATGTTATTTTTACATATTAATAATAAACATGATCTTCTGGTAAGCCAGGCTGATAGCAGCAGGGCACAAGGGGTAAAATAAGCTTTCCTACTCATATAAGATCTATGTCACCTGTGATCAGGCACTATTTAAATGACATGCATAATGATGTGCACTCCCGTCATTTAATAATGCCCAATCAAAGGTAGCCTTGATCTTTTAAGAATAGGAAAGCCCATCATTCCCCTTGTTACCTGCTATCAGCCTAACTTACTGGAAAGATTTGTTTACTTTTGATATGTCAAAAAACCCAGGGACTGTAGTTTCTGCATTCATGATGCAGAAGGGTGATGAGCTCACTGGTTTTTGGTGTGGGGAGAAGGAGTGAAGAATGAATACCAGAGGGAAACTGAGAAGGCCACTCCTGCAAGGCACTGCTATATTCAGGGAAGGGGGAAGACAGAAGGACAGAAATATGAGCAGATTACTGTGAGATATAAGATGTGGGACTGTCAGCACCATGATCACTACCTGACCCCATTGTCCTGTCCAACATTCCCCTTCCCATAAAACCAGTTCATGCAATTGTCCAAGGCTGTGTGTGGGTATTAATGTGTGAAATAACTGCCACTACACGTTCAGTCACTTCACTACTAGGCTAGTATTGCTTGTAAAGTGTTTTGGGATACAATGTGCATGAAAGGCACTATGTAAATGCTGATTCTTCTTATTATTATTATTTCCTATGGAAAAAGAAGACAAGACAAGCATATTTTTGATTTCTGAGAAAGTATGAACTCTGATTTTGGACTATACAAGAACTTTGCTGCAAACAAGTGGTGGATCTAAGGGATGGTGAAGGGTGCAGATGCACCCTCCCCCCCCATTGTAACTTACTTGCTTGCTGCTGCTGCATTTCACTTTGTTGAAGAAGTCTAATTTATTGATTGTACAAATGTTTACATTCAAAACTATGGATTACATTTGTAGGTTCTATCAAAAACGTATTACAAAAGAATAATAGCAGACAATATAAAGGTTTAATACAAATGTTAAAACGTGCATATCAAGTATGCACACCACCCCAGCACCCCCATTGTAACATCCTGGATCTGCCATAACCACTAGACTACCAGGTTATTTAAGATTTGTACTGCACTGTGGTTTGCCAAAGAGAAAGTCGGTTGGATTAAAACACAATTTCAGCATGTTAAAGTAAACAAAATGAACAGAACCATAGCCTAACATTTGTACTGATCAAAATAATGCACATGGTTTTGACCATTTTGGTGAAACAATTCTAAACAAAGGGAAAAAAGAACTAGTTAGCACTATAGGGAGCCATATCGCTCTCTGACTCTGGCTCCAATGATGTCATCACTTAACATATTTGGTGGCCATTTTAGGAGGCAGGTAAGGCGGTGTTTTTGAAATTGGAAGGCTGATTTTACATTTTTCAAATGCTTTGGAACTGCATTTAGGTAAATTATATAAATGTTGTTTTAGCATTAATGTGTACAGCAGCCTTTCCGTTAGTCCCCTATGAAGTCAGATTTTTGAACAGTTTGTTGTCAAAATGTTGTTTAGGTATCCTTTAAATTAAAGCTGGTTTCATGACAAATCCAAAAATATGATTTTTCAATAAGTGCATGGATGCAGAACGGTGTCACACCAACTGAAAGATGTCTCTAATCATTGCAGACAGCATGTGAGCATGCTCCAGTGCTTACAGACTAAGGAAACTCCTCAAGAAAAAGTATTTGACTTTTAAAGACTTATTAAAGTGCTACCTGGGAAAGGCTTACCTCATTTTGGAGCCTGAGACGTGGAGGACAGAATGACTATTTCATGTTTTAAAGATTTTGCCAAGAATTATAGTTCATAAGAATCATAGGAAAGAATACAAGCAGTTATGGACTACTCATCCTATTAGCTTGCCCAGTCCCATTTATGTTGACTAAAATTTATAAATCCTATCTCTAAACTCAACATTCAATCTTGCTTTGAAGGTATTCATATTAGGACTCTCCACTATCAATGCAGGTAGATTGTTCCAAGATGTCAGAACCCTTTGACTAAACCAATGCTTTCTTAATTTCAACTTCCATCTTGACAGAAAAAGTTGATTGTGATGCTTCCTAGAACTGACACGTGCCATATTAAATTTAATTCCCAATTCCTCCTGCAATAAGGGATCAACCAGAGCTCTAAAAAGCATACACATATCACCTCTAAATCTACGATAGGACAATGAATATAAGCCCAGTGTTTCCATCCCTTCTCTGTAAGATTTATTTGCCAAACCTATTATAGTTTTATTCATTCTTCTCTGGACCCCCTCCAGCCCAACACTATATTTTCTCTCCTATATGGAGACCGCACCTGAGCACAATACTCCAGGTGGGGTCTAACCAGGGAACTGTACAATGGGATCAAGACTTTGCCATCTCTGCTTGATGTATACCTAAGTATGCTATTTAAATTCTGATTAGCCTTCCTAATCTGTAATGTACAATGGTGACTAAATTTAAAATCAGGTGTAATTGTTATACCCAAATCCCTTTCTTGTATGGTTTCTTTTAATATGTCCTGGCCAATTTTGTAAATCGCTTTGCCATTGTTTTTTCCCAGATGCATGATCTTACACTTAGCAGAATATAATTCTAATTTGTTTGACTCAGTCCATGATGCTATAATATTAATTGCTGTTTGCAAGGCTAGTACATCTGTTGAATTATTTGCTATTGCTCCTAGTCTGCAATCATCAGCAAATTTAGACATCCAAACATTGAGGGGTGTATTCTCAAGGTGGATATATATACATTAAACCAAAAGGGTCCCAACACCGACCCCTGGGGAACATCACTAGTCACCGGTACCCAATCAAAATAAATACCCTTAACCACCACCCTCTGTCGCCTATCACTCAACCAATCGGTAATCCAATTTATTACATTAGTCTCAAGATTAACTTTCTTTGGAACAGCTATCAGTTCACTATGTGGCAATTTATCAAAAGCTTTCACAAAATCCATAAAAACAACATTGACCGAGTTACCCGAATCCAATTCGCTATTTACATTATCGTAAAAGGTCAGTAGATTAGTCTGACAAGATCTAGATCTTGTGAACCCATGCTGAGAAAGGTCTATTAAACTATTGTCTTCCAAAGAAACTAATATTCTGTCTTTTAATATACTCTCCAACACTTTGTCCATTAATGAAGTCAAGCCGACTGGTCTAAAGTTAGTAGGTACTGATTTGGAGCCTTTCTTAAAAATGGGCACCACTGTTGCTTCTTTCCAGTCACTAGGGACTATACCCATGTCTAGAGATATCTGAAAAATATAAGTAAGGGGAGGTGTCAAAAAATCTGCTAATTCACAGATAACTCGTGGGTGTATAGAATCAGGGCCAGGAGATTTATTAATATCCAAGTTCCTAAGTTTGTTGGCTACCTCCTCGAGATCAATTACTATTCCCACAGGTGTAGATAGTTCTTTACCAACAACGTCTGATGAAGAGTTAATATTAAATACAGAACAAAAATATTTATTCTGTAGATCAACAATATCTTTAACTGGCAAAACCTGCCCCAAGTTGTCCTTAAAGGAACCAATGGTGTTTGAATTTTTTCTTTCACTATTTATACATAAGTAAAAGGATTTTGCATTATTATTAATTCTGGAAGCTAGCTTTACTTCAAATTCAGCTTTTACTTTTCACAGTAGCTGCAATATGTTTAAATGCCAACCAGTTAGTCCTGTTTTATTTATACTGTATTTTTTGTGAATTTTGTTTTTTCTATTAATCAATTTCTTAATGCGAGGGGTGAACCAGCTTTGGTTGTGTTTGTCTTTATTATACTTATTACTAATGGGTATATATTTCGCAATAAGATTCTTAAGTTGTTCCAGCAATAATATCCACATCTCATTTATAGTTCTATTATGAAACGCACTATGCCAATCCCAATTCGAAAATTCAATCCTAATTTCCTGAAAGTTAGCTTTACCAAAATTCAGTTTAGTTGTTGGTGCAGCATCTTTAAGAATGTGGGATTTTATAATACTAAACATCACTATACGATGGTCACTATTACCCAAAGGAGGATTTACCCTGACATTAGACAACTCATTACCCATATTAATTAAAATGATATCCAGGATGTTGTTTCCCCTGGTTATCTCTTCTACCAACTGTATAAGGTTAATTGATCAAAAACATCCAAAAAGGACTTATCTAATTTGGATGTCCCCTGTCATGATTCCCATATGATATTAGGCAAATTCATATCTCCCAAATGTATAATGTTGTCAGCTGGGTCTAGGTTACTAAATTGTTTAATTATATCTAGATCATAAACTTCTAAACTGGAGGGAGGACGATATACTAGGCCCATAATAATGTTTGTACCATCAGATGGGAGTAATTTAACCCAAAGGGATTCAAGATGTGACTCTTCCATTATTATTTCCTCAGTTATAATAGATTCATGCATATAAATAGCAATTTCACCACTCTTCCTATAGTCCCTAGATTTGGAGTAAAGATTATAACCTTGAATTGAGTATGCCCATGTATCATTAGAATCCCACCAGGTTTCAGTAATCAATGCTATTTGAATATTCTGTGAATAAAGTAAAATTTTAAACTCCTCAAATTTATTGGTAAGACTTCTTGCATTTATAAGAACTCCCTTCCAGTCGGACAACGCTGTAGCCCTATTGACATTATTAGCGACATTATTACAGTCCACTACCATACTCCTCCCCTTTTTTCCAGTTTAAATGGAAACGTATGACCTCATTTATCTTTTTACTTAATATTCTAGTACCGGCATAGCTTAAGTGGAGGCCATCATACTTAAAGAAGGATCTCCTGGTGAATGTCAAAGAATTGTCCATGAAACCTATTTTTTCATTAACACAAAAAAGTCTTAACCATTTATTTAGCTCTATAATTGCTTCATTTTTATATGCATGATACTCAAATGTTGGTAGGATTCCTGAAATGATTATTTCCCCATTAATGTGTCTAATCCTATCAACTACCTCTTTTAAACTAGACTGAAGTTTCTTAACATTACTTGTGCCTATATCATTGATACCCAGGTGTAAAACTACCAATGGGGTAGATGTAGCCTCCAGAAGTCCGTCTAGTAGATCAGGAATATCACTTATTTTTACTCCAGGAAGTGTGCTAACTGCAGTGTTAGCTTTGCACCCATAGCATACCATTGAATCCACTCCCCTTATAATCCTTAGAGTCCCCTGTAACGGCTATATCCCTGCACTGTGAATTATTAATAACTTTATCAGCCGGTTTCTCATGATGCACCACATTCATGTTTTCCCCTGCCATTAGGTTATCTTGAGCAAGATGTTCAAATTTATTCTGTAATGATGGGGAAAAACCAGTGGAGCCATTTTCTACAAAATGTATGGGAGGGGGTGCTTATAGAACCATTATCACAAGGTATTTGTACATTATGTTCATTTGGAGCACCTAATACAGCCATCATGGTGTCTTTACTAGCCTCATATCTTGAACTGTTGGCCACACACACTCCATTTTCTATGGGTTCCAATACACTCATGGTTACAGTGTCAATATAGTCCCCTAAAACACTTATTTCATTTTTTGTCTCTAATCTACTTTGTAAATTCCTAATTTCCTCCTGTAAAGACTTTATTGTTAAACATTTTTCACAAATGAACACCTTAATGTTGAGCTCCTCAGTGTACATATTACACCTGGATCATGATTTTATAGACTTACCCATTTACTTTTTGCTTGTGACATTACTCCAATTTAATTGCTGACGCACACTACCAATGTATTCGGGCCCACAGATTGATCCCAAATAAAGCAAACAGCTTACCCTACTAACTTCTCTAGCCTGCCGCCCTGTATCCCAGTATCTCCAGTGGACACAGCTGACACACTTACAACGCATGTCTCTGTGTGCATCTCTGCATGCGACAACATGCATCCCACTCTGCTCACCCCACTTGCAGTCTGTGTGACTAAATAGCGAGCCATGACCTGGAAGTCAACTACAAAGGTCAGCACCCTGCTTGTATCACTCATAAAATAAAGTGTGTTAAATTTGCTAAAAAGGCAAGTCCCCACAGCTTTCAGATACTCCCTTTAGAAATAAAGTGTCAGAACAGTTTAATACCGTAAAAATGTTTAAAATCAGATGTTAGTAGTTACAGCTACACTTCCTGGTAAGCACGTAGTGTCTGACATGACCAGGGCTCCAAAGATAAAAGAAACACCCTCAACTGCTAAAATACAATTAAATATTACTGTCTCAATTAGGTAGTATCACTCCTCAGTAGCTATGTGTTTGTTTTTGAGATTATAGTCATTATTAATGTATCTCAGGAAATACTTGCCTCACAAACATGGGAAATGTCTTGAAAGATTGCCTTTAATGAGCTGAATTAAAAAAATGTTCATATTAAGTCTGTATCATGTTGCACTCAAAAGATAGAGGAAAAAGTAATTGTAAGCTTAAACAAACTCTGGTCAGAGCCAATTTGCCTGTCGAGAGCTTTTAAGAGCAGCAAGAGCAGTGAACAGAATACACTGTGCCCTCACTGCACAGAAGTCAGCCGTAATGCTGCAGCGATTATAGGACTGTGCATGCGTGACACTCGTACATATGCAGTTTTCCCCAGAGTCAGCCTTGCGCAACATGGCGCTGCTGACATAACTATGTGTAACAACCCAGTACCCTTGGGTTACTAGAATCCCATTAGTACCAGTCTTAGGCAGGTAGGAAAAAACAGCTGGTGGGGAGGTCATTAGGGGCTTTCTAAATAATGACATAATTGTTTACTGTGCTAGCCTGAGAGAAGGATGATTGTCATTTAGAACTCTCACAGCTGCATATCCATTTTAGAGTCAGCTGCTCTTGGGAAGCTTAGAATGTTCATCAGTAAGTTCAGGTGTGGCAGTTAGACTGGCAGGAGGTCTGCCACTAGAGCTCTGTCAAAGGAAGCCCTGGTATTTCTCACCCTAGTTTGGTAAAATCTTCAGTTTGCCTGCAGGAATCTTCACTTTGACTCCAGGGGGAGTGAGAGGGAATGCAGTTCTTGTGGATCCAAGGGGTAATCCCCTGTAGTTCACAGCTGCCTTAAGGAAGAACAATGAGTATAATCTGAGAGCTACCAGAGAAAGAAAGGTGCCTTTTGTTCTTTCCATGACTGGGAGGAAGGAACAACTAACCTGTGAGTAAATAATTTTAGTTTGTTCTCCGAGGGAGTTGTCTGAGGTATGTGTGCCCTAGATAAGGCTAGATCACACTGGTCAGGACTCCTTTAAACACAACTGTGGTGAACTTAAAGTTAAATTTGGGATTCATTAGCAATTCATTGGGGATTGGAGACTCATTTGGTGTAACCCTGAAGTAATAGCAGAGGTTGTTTGGGGCAAAGGGTGAGGAACACGATTTGGAATTTCAGGCAGGGCTAAGTGGTTTGTGGATGGGCACCAATGTTCTCTGGGCAATGTCCATGCACGAGGAGGATTTTAAAGTGTGTGGCACATCCCAAAGATATACACCTGGAAATGGAAATGTGTGGAAAATGTTTAAAGTGTGTGGCACATCCCACAGATATACACTTTGGAAGAGAGACAGAGGCATTTTTTGTGGAAAACAGTATTTCCTAGCAAAGTGTACTGCAAATGAGAGTGTGCCTGTATTGCAATGATAGACATGTGGGGGACCACCCTTGCTTTAAGTAACATCTGTAGATAATGCCATACTGCAAAAATTTCAGTTACTGCTTTGGACATTCCACTTACTGCTTCTAGTGTGAATGTTATTGGGGCTCCTAAGCAGTTAGGTCTAGCATATGCTTAGCATCCTCTCCCCTGGACCTGGTTGTAAATAAAAATATCCATTTTAGTATGTACCCCCCTTCCTCTAGATAATGAGCCTCGTACATGCCAATGCGGGGGTGGTACCATGAGTGTGGCTCTGCCAAAAGAAAACTGTATACATGTAGTTGTCAGTAGTTCTTTTAAGGGTGGTACCAGCTAGCTAAAGGTGGTGTGGGGGTTGCATACATATGCACAATACTCATGCATGCACAGTTTAAGTCTGCACCACCATGTTGCACTTGGCGGCTGTCACATCTGCACTTGCGGAAAGGAAAAGTAGTGTGCCAGGAAGTGGGTGTGTTTATGCAACCCGCAGAGAGGAAGGGCTGCATAAACAGAATCACTGGAAACTATTCTGGAGCACTGAGGCAGAACATCGAACAGTGATCCAGTTACATTCTTCCACAGTGCTCTTTTACAAATCTGATGATGGCATAACATCTGTGGAGCCTGGCCCACACAACCATAAAAATCAGACTCAGGAGGAGACTATTAACAAACTAGAGATCTGGTCTCAGATTTACTCATCATCACAGTCACTTTTTCATTCTTTTCTAAGCAGTAATTTCTTGTAAATGTGCCTTAACCATATTGATCTCAGTGCTGGGAGACTACTTTGGGTTTTCCCCAGATTGTATTAGGAGAAAGTAGTAGCAGTCTTGAAGTGGTTGCTGCCAGTGGTGGCATGCTCTGAAAAAAGTGGTCCCCATGCTTGTCTGCACATGTTAGAAATGATCCCTTGAGTTAAAGGGGACAGAAATTGATTACTTATGTGCAGCTGTTTGAAATGTCTCTGTTTTTATAACTTATAATCATACAAATAAAGGATCTCTATTTTAACTGTGCCTGAGTAAAAGCTGAAGCTGTCAGTTGTGTTTTGTTTTGGTGTTAGAGTTATAGAACTGTATTTAATGCAACAGCAGATTAGGTACATCTGGACACATGTTGATATGTGGACATATTAGGATAACAGTATCTCAATTACAAGGGGTTTTATGTTTGGTTTGGATTTTGAATGTACATATACACTAGTCAACTATTACAGAACTGCAGATATAACATGTTTAAGATAGCATAAGTTTGCCTATTCATGAGTAATAAAGACTTACTGTACACAGAGTTTAAGAAACATGTATCTGAACAGTACACGGTGTAACATTTGATTGACACCACTGTGGAAAACAGCTGGTGAATGCTTAACTTACTGTAGGGCAGGTTGTCTTCTAACCAATTTTTTATTTAACACATATATATTTTCATATTTATGAGACTTTTAACAATACTTACTATGTATTGCTGAAGCTTATTTTTCCTTGGGCTTTTAAGCATTGTCATGTACTAATGCGAGCACAGACACACACATGTAGGGTTTTAAAATGAAACTTCAGTTGGTGTATAGCTTGTGCCAGGGCGCGAAATTTCAAGTCAGTGAAATTTGACCTTGGGATAGTGTTCTTTTGATTAAACTAATCCTGTCTTGGCAAAATAATTTTCAAAGCTGATGCTATTTAGAATTACAATAGGAGTTATGCTAAACAAATGTAAATATCTCTAAAAGTATACAACTTACAGATGTATGAAAGTTGTTTAAGACAACACAACATTTCAAATGAGCCTATTCATTAAGCTGCACTAATTATGTTTTGTAAACGATGGCCATCTGATTACCTTAATTTTCATTTTTTATCACAATGTTCACCATTCAGATTGTTAGATTTAAAAACATCAAATTAATTCAGATTAGTGACTACCCTCATTTGAAAGGTAATTTTGTGCTGAACAACTTTCATGTTGGTTGTATATTGGTAACATGTATGCTTTCTGAGATATTTACATTTGTTTGGCATGACTTCTATGGTGTTCATGCAGAGAAAGAAAAAATGAGGTTGTTCAGAAGACCATATTTTACAAAATATAAAGAATTCAGATTAGTGACTATGCTCACGAGAAAGGTCTTTTGGCCCTGAACAACTTTCACATGGTTGTATTTGTGCACCTTGAATAGTTTTAAAGATAATTAGATTTGTTTGGAAGGTGTGCATATTTGCTCTCAGAGAAAAGTAGCTTGGAGTTCTGTGTCCATCATTCTAAGTAGGTAAGGTGCTTCAGTAAGTAAGTGGTATGTAGTGTGCTTCAGTAGGTAAGTAGTATGTAGTGCTCTTCAGTAGGTAAGTAGTACATAGTGTGCTTCAGTACGTAAGTAGTACATAGGGTGCTTCAGTAGGTAAGTAGTAAGTAGTACTCTTCTGTAGGTAAGTAGTACATAGTGCTTTCAATAGATAAGGTAGTATGTAGTGCTCTTCAGTAAATAATTAGTGTGTAGTGCTCTTCAGTAGGTAAGTAGTACAGAGTGTGCTTCAGTAGGTAAATAGTACATAGTGCTCTTCAGTAGGTAAGTAGTATGTACTATGCTTCAGTAAGTAGTACGTAGTGTGCTTCAGTAGGTAAGTAGTACATACTGTGCTTCAGTAGGTAAGTAGTATGTAGTGCTCTTCAGTAGGTAAGTAGTATGTAGTGCTCTTCAGTAAGTAAGCAGTACATAGTGTGCTTTGGTAGGTAAGTAGTACATACTGTGCTTCAGTAGGTAAATAGTACATAGTGTTCTTCAGTAGGTAAGTAGTAGGTAGTGTGCTTCAGTAAGTAAGTGGAACGTAGTGTGCTTCAGTACATAAGTAGTACATAGGGTGCTTCAGTAGGTAAGTAAGTAAGTAGTTCTCTTCAGTGCAGGGGTAGCAAAGCTTCAGTAGATAAGGTAGTATGTAGTGCTCTTCAGTAAATAATTAGTGTGTAGTGCTCTTCAGTAGGTAAGGAGTACATAGTGTGCTTCAGTAGGTAAATAGTACATAATGCTCTTCAGTAGATAAGTAGTATGTAGTGTGCTTCAGTAAGTAGTAATTAGTGTGCTTCAGTAGGTAAGTAGTACATATTGTGCTTCAGTAGGTAAGTAGTGCATAGTGTGCTTCAGTAGGTAAGTAGCATGCTGTGTGCTTCAGAATCACTGGTTTAACAATATTACTGCTTATATGCAGAACATTATATAATAACACTTCACACTTGCTGTAAGGTAGGTAAGTAGTACATAGTGTGCTTCAGTAGGTAAGAAGTATGTAGCATGCTTCAGTAGGTAAGTAGTATGTAGTGTACTTTTCAGTAGGTAAGTAGTACGTAGTGTGCTTCAGTAGGTAAGTAGTAAGCAGTGTGCTTCAGAATCACTGGTTTAACAATACTACTGCTTATATGCAGAAAATTATACAATAACACTCAATACCTGCTGTATAATTATATATCTTTCTTTTTGCGATTGCTCACGATTTCAACAAAATGTACAGTACTGGTTTAGGGAATTTATATCCAGTGGAGTCTAGCCAGGCCATATCCTTCCCTGGAAATTATAATCCTCAGAAACCTCTTCTGGTTTACCTGATTATGAGTTTGCAGTCAAGAGCACATCCCTTCAGCCATCTGTGGGACTGATGGTAGCATGCATCACCTGTAGATCTCTCTCTATCCCAGCTAACTGCAACACATTTTCAAGTTTTTTTACACAACACATATTATACTATAGTCATAAAGAATAAATAAATTTTATTAGCAGACAGCTGTTAAGGCAGCAGATGCAACTAATCAAATGTGATCACATGGGTGTGAATTATTCAAACTCAATAGCACCAGCCAGAAATACTTAGCTTTCTGATATTCCTCGCTCTGTTTCAAAATTGAAAACCAGGGGAGCTGTTTTATATTTTATAATGGGCTGGCAGTATAGCCTGGAAGTTAGAGTAACAAGCTGTGAATGAGCTTGATACATTCAGCAGACAGACCTGAATTTGATTCCCACAATGTCCACTTGGGTACTGTGTGACTCTGAGCAACATTCTCAGCCTCCCCAGTGCTTCCTGATCACCCCTGAAAACAGACACCTGTGGCTATTGGGCCTTACCAGGTTACCAAAGAACAAAATAAAAACAAATACATAATTCTAATAAATCACACCAGGGTGCATAATTGTGGGATAGCAACACTTAAAGCACTCAGCCACACTTACCACAACAAAACCAAAACTGTATTGTTGCATTGAAAACTTTAATAAAGTATACTAAGTTGCAAAAAAAAAATCCTGTGATGTCTGTTTAAGTAAACAATCTGTGATTTATATTTCACTCTGTTTTATAGTGTATTTCATTGTCAGCTTAGTAAGGTCTCTCTCTCTGTCTCCCCTTACAATGTCTTATTGGCTGTCTGCATGCTACTGCCTATATGAACAGTAAAGAATTGTTACTAATGTCTTATGATGGAAACCTTGCTATGGCTGAGCAGTACCAGCTAAATTCATTTCGGTAAGTAAGAGCTGCACCCTTCGTTAGGGCTGCGGGTGGAGCCTACAACACCATTGGGATCAGATTGTAGTTCTAAAATGGCTGATCATGGAACTCCCTTTTCTGACATTTGGAAGAAACCCTCCACAGCTGCAAAATAGTGTACGTCCCCTCTGATTCTTGCTATTTGCAGCTCTATGTTAAAGGCATCCAAAGGGAGGGGGAATGCTACTGTATTGTACCTCAGAACTTCTCAGGATATTAAAAAAAAACTTATTAAACTGCTGTTTCTATTATCTGTCCAGTTCAGTCTAATAGATTTATTCTATTTCTTTCAGCAACATAGGGGTTAACTCATTATATGTTGTCTGGAATTTACTGAACCTCTGAAAGTCATACTACAGTGTCAGATTATAGACAGTGCAGTTGGCAGCCTGAGTTAGCTATCTCATTCCTATGAGCACGCGCACACACACACACACACACACACACACACGCACACACAGCAGCAGCATGTACTCTGACTAAATAATTCAAGAGGACTGAATTAGCAGCATGCCATTACTGAACCTCTGAAAGTCAGACTACAGTGTCAGATTACAGACAGTGCAGTTGGCAGCCTGTGTTATCTAGCTAGGAATGAATTAGCAGCTTGCCAGTTTTTGTTGATTGTGACTAAGCAGCACTATGTGGCACCAACAAGAAAATAACTTTGGTCATCTGGCAGCTCTTCACAGCCCTATGTTTAATATCAGATCAGACTAATACCAGTTACAAGTCAGACAGTCCCTATGCTACTGAGAACACAACAACTGCATGTACAGCTTATGTTATCACTACAAATAACCAGCATCAGTGTTAATGTAAAGGCTGACATGTTATCTTACTGCTTTGTGAAAGTATTTTAAACATTTAGTTCTGAACACATCTAAAAACTGCTGGTTAGAAATTGGGTTTTGTTAACAGTCTCTCTCTCTCTCACTCTCTCTCTTTCTCTTTTATTCTCTCTCTAAATACATTAATGGCTCTTCCAGAAACTACTGAACTGGAACTGGAACTGGAAGGGACGTCTGCAGTTAGAGACCTTTTTTCCCTCAGAGGTGTGGGCATCTCCCTTCTTCTTCACATTCCAGGCTGCAGACCAGATCTCCTGGCTGACTGTAGCTTAGTTGGAGGGGATTGGAGATCTGACTCTAGCTGGTAAGGGGTAGAAATGACATGGCAAGGGGAATTTATGGTGTAAGAATTCAGCTAGGAACAGATCAGGGACAGAGGAGCTAGTAAGGCAAGGGATGAATGGAGAGTAGATAAACTCTGTTTTCCAGGGACAAGCGAGTAAGAGTGAGAAGCAGAGGTCTAGGAGACAAAAAGGCAAAATAAAAATAAATAAATCAGTGATGCACAGCACCAGCATCAGTGATTGCAGCCCACACCTCAGCCTCCAATCCTGGACTGCTCATCGCCTGTTTTTTTTCCCCACATCTCAACAGCCAGGTAGGGCCAGATATACAGCAAGGGTTGGGCAAGTGACTGGTCATGTGTTCAGGGAAACTGCTCCCCCATCACAGTTTGTGGTTCCTTGTGATTTTATTCTGCAGCTGTGATGCATCCATCCTCCTTTGCTGTCTGGGAACACTAAAGGTACTAAACACACAGCTACCTTTCTTCAGACAACACCTACAACAACAAGCCACCACTTAACGTACCACTAACATGTACCCTGCACCCAACACATTGTTTGTGCTGCACCTCCACATGCCAGTCCCAGTCTGCATGTGATTCAGACACTAGTGGACTATTAGCAGTGTGCAGCTCAACAGCTTGTGAGGCAGGAAGACAGCAGCAGCAGGGCCCACCCCAGTGACTGGCTGGAGTTCACAGTTTAGTTGGGACTTAAAATCTCCCAGTATGGGCTATACCTAATTAACCCAAAAAAAAAGATTACAAAAAAAAGAGATGTAAAAAAGACACACACAGCTCATAAATCAAGGTAATTAGAAGCTCACTGGGGCACCAGAGCTTGCTCCCTGTCATTGTATTTGCATTAGGGTTTCAAAGTCATTCAGCTTTATTTGAAGAAGCAGAGACCAGTAGTCAGGAAGGCACATGGTCCAATATACCTGTTCCCAAACCCGCATGCCTAGCACACTTCCCTGCCTCCCTCCAGCCAAACAGACCTCATTAACATGAAGAACCACACACACAACTCCTCTTTGCCCTCTACCACCCTCCTACTCCCACCAGCACTTCAATGTCTATCGAAGTATGGCACTGGACTGGCTCACATGAACGGTGATGTATTTTCTCCTAGTAAAACTTGACTGGCTAAAATACCTGACTGGCTAAAATTCAGTCATTTAAATTTTACTAGCAGCAAAGTCATCACCATTCATTTATGTGCTAATGCTGTTACCAAGCTGGACACCGAATAGAGCAGACACGTCTGCACCAAGGGATTGTTTTCTTTATTTATATGTCAATGAGAAAAAAATGTTCTGGGTGCTGGTGGGGGGGAGGAGGGTCAGAATGGGGCTGGGTGGGTGTCTTCATGTCAATTTGTTTTGGTTGGCTGTGGGAAAGTGGAGGAGTGTGTTTGGTGTGTGTATGGGAAGGGGTATATTAAAATGATATGAAGTTTGAGTGTAGAATTACACATCACACTTATCTAGCTACCATTGATACTATTTAAATACTGATTATTTGGAGTGGAATTTACCAGGGAAGGTTGGGAGGAAGGGATAATGGTGCTGGGCAGGATGGGAGAAAGTTTATGATACATAAAAGGGTTGTGAGGTGTTTGGAGGGTGGCATTAAAGCACAGTGGGTTGGGAAGGTATTTTATGCAGTGCAAGGACTGCAATTCATTATATGTTTTGTGGTAATCGCACAAATTCACACAGTAGAACTACACAAATTGCGTAATTCATCTGCAAATTGCCACTTCCCATGGTGTCACCTTGTCAACTGTAGGCACACAAATTGCAGTCATCAGTGAAGCAAAGCTGTACAAATTTGTGAAGTTTTTCAAGAAGCAAACTTTTCCAATTTTGCTCATCTATAACCATGACCCCAAGTGGTGTATAGAACTGTTTCAGTACTGGAAAATGGAACTGAAAGCTTTCCTAAGTGTGGACGGTACTGCAAGGCTTCACCATGATGAGGTCTTTTGCCAGCAAAGACAGATGGTGCCTTATAAGGACTGGGGTGACCTTGATGTGCCAGTTTGGGTGGAGACTCAGCCACAGAAGCTCCAGGTTCAGCATACTGTCAACAGTCTGCCTGTTAGGGTGGTCACTGCAGAGGACAAGTAGGGGAAGGAGAAGAAAATTAAGTTGTGTTACCAGTACAACGACGAGTTGTGCTCTATGGTCAACTGTTGGAACAAGCATGAATGCAGGTTCTGCACAGCTCACCCACTGGCCAACAGCACAGGGAAAGGCAGAAGGTTAAGTTTCATCAAGAGTCATCAGGGTGCAAACAAGAGGACTCCCAGCACTGAAAGGGTTAGTAGAATGGAGCCTTTCTGCAGTGTTATGGAGATGGGGCAAGTCATCAGGGGATACACTGATGTGGCCTCTCAATCAGGGAGGCATTTTTTCAGGCATGAGGATACTTCCCCAATGACCAAGTTTCAGTTCTTAGGAGGTCCTGAAACTGGCACTGGTGAGAGTAGAACTGGACCCGTCCAGCCATGGTATGCATTTTATTTTCATACTGGGGCCACTGCGCAGACAGCTACACATGGTTCTCTTGAAGGGGAACTCTGAGCACTGGGCAGATGGTGCTCAAAAATGTTTAGGAGGCATGTTTGCCCCATCTCTTGTGCTTAAAGACTTTCTTTTTCCACAGCACTCTCGACAGCTGGCACTGCACACATGTGGTTATGTGGCCATTCAGTCTTTCTCAGGTTAGTGGCTTTGGCATGGTGGGGTCGTGGTTGGTGGTTGGCCTGGCACTGTGGTCAGACTGCAGTCACCATCTTGTGGCTCTCAGACATGCAATGAGGAGATTTCCTCCCGCTCCTGTTATGGGAGCTCCACTGCTAACCCCCAACACAGGACCATGATGGTACACCTGTCTTGGGGGCCGTAAAGTCAATCAATCTGCTTTACTCGATGAAGAAGGATCTCCACACCTTGAAGCAGAGGCTGCCAGCAATGCACCCGATGTGGTCTGTTATGTTGCCAAGCCAGAACTGGAAGGGAGTTACACATGTCCGGGCACTCAGGTGTAGCCACCATAAAGTCAATACCAAGATGGGAGCTTTTGTAAGGGCTCTGGGGGATCAGTAGTAAGGTACATGGGTATATCTAGGGGTTAAAGGGATCTTTCATGAAGACAGGATACACCTGGCTGATGAGGGTAAGCGCTTACTTCAGAGTCAGCTCCAACCTGTAGGTTGGGAGTAGTCAGCGAGTCACGCTGGGGTGGCAGGCAAGACACATGGGCCTGGTAGTGGATGGGTAGTCTGGATCATAGTGGCTGTAACACAGTGAGTGTGACAGACTGAGTTGGTGCTGGAAGGGTAGTATGCATCTTATCCATGGCAGAGGAGAGTGGGTAGGTCAAAAGGCTGCACCAGCATGATTGGCTGTGACTTCTCCCTACTCTGCAGGCCTCCAGGGTTCCTCATGGCTCCTCCAATACTACCACTAGGTAGGAGGAGGAGCAAAATGGGGACTCCTGTTCTGGGTGGTCCAAGATGGAATGCTCCAACAATGGTGGGGGTTACTTGATCAGACTCCCAATTGTACACAATGTTCACAACATGTACTGCTCTCAATGTCTTCAATTAACATATGGCTACTGTCATTTACCACATTTGCCTGTGTGGGTATTATCTCAGGAGTGGGGGTATGATGAATGGGTTCTTAACCAGCTTAGGACTGTTTTGGGGACATATTGAACTGGCAGTGAGTTTTGCTGTTGGAGTTCTTTTTTGCCCTTAGTGGTGCCCAGATCTTCCTCCTCCCTCACATTCCAGGCCACAGCCTAGATGTCTGAGTTGGCTGTGGCTGAGCTGGGGGAGATGGGAGTTCTGGCTGTAGCTGGTATGAGGTAGGAATGACAGGGCAGGTGAATTTATGGAGTAGGAAGCCAATAAGGAACAGACCAGTGATGGAGGAGCTAGTAGGGGAGGGCTGAATTAAGGGTAGATAAACTCTGGTTTACTGGGAGCAGAGTCTTTTTCTACTTGTGTTCCCAAAGAGACAGAGACACCTGCTCACCCTCACTGGGAGGACAAGAGGAAAGGACATGGAATCGCAAAGGGAGGGCAAGAAGCAGATGTGGGAGGTAGGGGTGAGCACCATTGATGCAGTTCTGCTCATGGAGGATCACTGCAGGGGTCAGGAGGAAATTGTTCCCACTTATTGCCCTCTAATGTGTTTTTATGGGTTTTACCCCCATTGGGGCTTGTGCCAGGGCACTCAGATTAGAGGCGAGGTAGGCAGGAACTTATAGCCATTATAAGCTGATGACTCTGGATCATGGTAGGTGTCACGCAGTGAGCATGACAGCCCAGGTTGGAAATGGAAGGGGAGGGGCCTTGCCCAGCATGATATACCCCTGACCCATGATGGAGGAGGAAGGGGAAGTCACACGGCTGCACCAAGCACTGTGGGCTGTGACTCCTCCCTTATCCTGGAAGCCCCTGGAGTGGCTCATCGCTACTCCTTTGCTGCCAATATGTAGGGGGAGGAGCAAAATGGGGACTCCTCTTCTTGTGGGTCCCCGCTGGAACACTCCACCTATGGTTGTGGGTTCCTTGATCATACTTCTTGCTACATACGAAGCTCTCAACATGTACTGCTCTCGATATAAAGTTCATGTAAGATATTTATCTATGTGGGACACTGATCCACTGGGTATAAAAAGTAAAGGTCAAATGAAACAAATAATGGGTCTTTTTGTTCAGTCAAGCCCCGTTTCATAAAACAGCAGTTTAAAACCTCTAGAACAGTGAGCAGGTTGTCCCCAGGCTAGAAGAAAAGGTGGGTCAAAATTGAAAACTGTGTGCCAATTGTCCCAGTCCCCACCCACAAATGAACCCTGTTGATATCTTCAATGAACATCTTGCTACGGCCATTTAACCCATAAGACACTGTGATTATTGTCCCTAGAGGAGGGGAATGAATGGGTTCTTTGTAGCATCAGTGTCACTTATAAAACAATGAGGTTGGCTGCGAATTACTGGAAACACTGTGTGCCCTACCTGAAAATAATTAATTGGCATGTAAAATGCTTTGAGAGACTGTACCTTATGAATAAAAGGTACCTAGAAAAGGTGCTACATAACAAAAAAATGTGTATTCAATGTAATCATTAATGCTATCTGTATCCCCTTAAAAAATCAGAATGGCTGTCTGAAGGAGCAATGACAAATATTTACTTTAAAATGTTATTACCTTCTATACTGACAGCAAGATTGCTGCAGTTGGTCTATAGGGGACACAGTAGGAAAGAGGTTACAGAAAGTTCACAAGCATAATCAAGAGCCCTGAAGATTAACAGTGCACAAGGGACTGACCCTTGGATTACACAGCATATACTTCAGCTAAGGGAGCACAATAAAAGATTCTACGAGATAACCTTGATGCTAAATGACTTTATATTTATAGCACTTCTCTCTAAACCCCGTTGGCCTCTTAAAACCTAGTGGTAAAATATATACCTGCACAGTTGTCTTTTTATTGGTGAATTTAGCATGCATCTCATCAAAAGAAACACCTCGGGTGGGATATTCAAAGCGGTTGCGCAAGACGCAAGTGAGATGCACCAGCGCAACAGCAGATATGCGCCAAAGAGCGATATTCAGCGGGTGACAATGCACAGCACAAATCGCAGTGCACGAATGTACAACCCTAATCAATGCAAGTGCAAGTGCTGGGAGCATAGCCATGAGTAAACAGCGCAGTGCAATATTCAATGGCATGCCGATGGCGCAAGCGCAGAGCAACAGGGACATGCACGGAGCAAAGTTGAGCCTATAGCATGATGGAGCAAGCAGGGGATGGCGGCTTGTGCCCAAGGGAGTAGGGGTGAGAGAGGGGGAGAGAGAGAGGGAGAGAAAGACAGTGAGGGACAGAGACAGTGTGAGACAGTGAAAGGGTGAGGGCCATTGGCCAGGCAGGACAGTCACAGAGGCAGGAGGTGCAACGGGCAGTGGTACAGGGTGTGTGACCCAGACCGAGCCTGTGGGTAGGACAGACCATGTGTGTGGTCCCCAACACAAAAGTGCACCCAGTGCAGGGGCCCAAGCAGCAGCATAAAGCCGATGAAGCCCAGGGAGACAGCTGCGGAGGGGGGGGTCGGACAGACTGGGCCACGGCCAGTGCAATATTCCAGATGGAGGTGGTAATGAGGGGTGTGAGGAGGCAGGCAGCTGGGTGGCGCAGCCATGGAAGGGCCCAGTGGCAGTATGCCTGGAACAGGTGGTACTGTGCCCACACCACCTTCGGACAGTACAGCGACACTGACATTGTGGGCCAGTACCGCCTGAACCGGGCAATTCTGAAGCAGCTCTGTGAGCTGTGCAGTGACGAGATGGAGGCACCCTCAAGATGGAGCCACGCCCTGTCAGTGGAGACCAAGACCACGACCATGATGTGCCTGCTCACCACAGGCACCTTCCAGAGACCAACAGGGGACACCACAGGCATAACCCAGTCAGCCGTGTCACAGCTCCTCACACAATTCCTCAACACACTGCTGCCACATGCTACGGAATTCATCCACTTCCCCAGCACACAGGTGGAGCGTACAGCAAACATGCAGGAGTTCCACAGGGTTGCACGTATGCCTGGCATGTTAGCGGCCATTGACAGCACACACGTAGGTATCTGCATACCACTGGGGCTGGAGGAGGTGGCCTACATCAACAGGAAGGGCTACTCCAGTGTCAACTGCCAGGTGGTGTGTGATGCCAAAGGGCACATAATCAATGTCTGTGCCACACACCCTGTGGGAGCACATGATGCCTTCATCTGGCACCAGTCTGCACTGTGCCGCAGGTACGAGAGTGGGGACATCCCCACTGGCCATCTAATAGGTGAACATGCAGTAGGAAAGGGCAACCCCGTGCAACAGGGCAGGGCATGGGGGGGGGTGATGCTATGCATGGGATGTAGAGGGTTCGGCTGTGCATGGGGGGCAGCCACACTGACCAACGTGCTAACCCAACATGTTCCCCCACAGGTGACAGTGGATACCCACTCAGGCCCTGGCTGCTCATCCCATACCGGTGCCCATTGACCCCAGCGCAGAAGAGATACAACGAGGCACATGCCAGCACAAGGAACATCACTGAGTGTGTGTTTGGACTGCTGAAGGCATGTTTCCAATTCCATGCCCTTTCCTGTTATCCTCCAAGTGAGGGTGAGCAGGTGTCTCTGTCTCCCTGGGAATGCAGGCAGAAAAAGACTCTGCTCCCAGGAAACCAGAGTTTATCTACCCTTAATTCAGCCCCCCCCCCACTAGCTCCTCCCTCACTGGTCTGTTTCTTATTGGCTTCCTACTCCATAAATTCACCTGCCTTGTCATTCCTACCTCATACCAGCTACAGCCAGAACTCCCATCTCCCCCACCTCAGCCACAGCCAACTCAGACATCTAGGCTGTGGCCCCTCGAAGGCCTGTGGCCAATTCCTGGCCTGCTGTGTGCTACACAACATGGTCACTGACCATGGGATAGCTGTCGAGGTTGAAGAGGGGAACAGCAGTAGGGACGACGTGGATGCTGGGGCCAACAGTGGTGGGCAATCTCCCCTGGACGATGGGAACCCCGGCTGTGCAGGATGTCCCAGCGGCACAGGGACACAATTGCAGATGAGCACTATGGTGCATGCAGGTAGGTGAACAGGTCCACATACATGTCCCAGGGACCGGGGCATGGTATACAGGCATGACTGGCAGGGCCCCACAACAGACACAGCCGGAGTGGGGCATCAACGGACATGGGACAGGAAACCATGGAAGCACTCCCGACAGAACAGTGGACCCCACCCACACAGCCCCACACACCCACACACACACACACAGGCCCAGTCACATGGGTACACACATGCACACCCCGAGGCCACCAACGGGCGTGTGTCAGACACTGAACACCGGTGCACTGTGGCTGCCGGTGCTGTGATGGCATCATCATGCACATGCCACGGTGGCCAGTGGCCGGGAGGGTGTGCACAAGGCGGGCGTGACATGCGGCCTCAGAAGTCATAGCCCATGTATGTACATGCACATACCAGACCTCTGTGCATACAGGGCTGCGGCAGGCAGCGGACAGGAAGGGCAGCAGATCATGACCACCGTGCAGGTGCACGGCCTCCACGGACACGTGGACGGCTTTGCCTAGACCGCCCAGCAGATGCAGGCTGTGTGGCGGCCACAGGGGGTGTCACAGACATACCTCCAGGTGTGTTGCTGTGAGAACGTGACCGTTCCCTCACAGGCGTCTGCAGGCCCCTGAACAGGCCCGCTCCAGGCGTGCCCAGGATACCCACAGCTGATCCAGGTGATGACGATGCTGGGGTTGTACGACACTGAGACAGAGGGGTGGAGAATGCAGTCCATGGTGACTGCCGTGGATGGCCCTGCACCAGGGTGGCCAATGGTGCCAGGCCGGCAGTGACTGCAGTGGTGAGCCGATCCAGGCCTGCAGTGTTGTCCTTCTGCATGCGTGTGGCCTCAGCCAGGAGCTGCTCAAAGTCCCGGTCATGCATCCTTGTAGACTGGCGCAGCTCAGTGCAGAGTGCATGCACCCCTGCAACGACCTGCATCTGTTGCTCCACAGATGCCCTGAGCAGATGGGTGTGCTCATCCAGTGGGTTGGTGCCCTGGGGGACTTGGGCACTGTGCCAACCGGCAGGGGTTGTGCGGCCCCATGGCACAGCCCCCCGCACAGGTGGGGGCTGAACAGCAGGGCCCTCATAGGCCTGTACTGTCTGCGGTGCACTGGCAGTGGACACTGCACCCGGTCCACCATCTGCACCATCCTGCTGCCACCATTGCCCCTCCAGCTGCTGTGCACATGACGTCCTCGGGGAGGCTGCACCCCCACCACCAGACGGGCTGGACTGTGCCATAGATACGGTGGCCACCTCAACACTGGATGGTGCAGCTGACGGGTCTGCCCAGTCCCACCCGTGCACCATCGGTGCCATCGTGTCCGGTGCGTGGTAGGGGTGCCTCCACCTGTACGGCATCACCACTGTCCTGGGTAGTGGTCATGTCACCATCAGATGCTGACCAACCCCGATCACTGTCTCAGCATACTGGACACCATGGCTGCCATCCCACTAAAACACTGCCTGTGCCTCGTCCGCGCCCATGCCACAGGCATCCATGTGGACAGTGTGGTAAGTCCAGCGGGGGGCCAGGCCACAGACCCTGATGGAGGTGGATGACAGCGCCTGCAGGTCCCCAACATCACCCAGGGTGGGCACCACCGCCCCTGCATCCACATGCAGGCACTCGGGATCTGTAAAGGAACATATACATGTTAGTGCTGCCACCACGCACCCCTGCCCCAATGCACCCCTTACCCACATCCCCATGCGCCGCTGTACCTACCATGCAGTGATGGGCTACCCCCTGCCTGGAATCCACCACCAGGAACACCCTCAATGGTGCTGTGCTGCATAGTTGCATCCACAAGCTCCTCCTGCGGTGTCAGCTGTGGCACCTCAGGCTGTCCACCGCCCATGGCGGCACATGCAGCCTGGATGGCTGCCACCTTCTCCTTGATCCACCTACAGTCTGTGCCCACCTTCTTCTTGGATTTCTGCACCGACCTCTGTTGGATGCCCTGCAGGTTCATGGCCCTGGCTACACCTGCCCATGCTTCCACCATGGCTTGCTGGGTGCCTGTGGAGCCACTCAGGAGGGGCTCCTGGTCCAGGTAGGTGTCATATAGGGCATCACACTCCGCCCTTGTGAAATTGGGCCTGCGCTTCCATGCAGGCCCCTGATCCTCAACTTCCTCTTGCTCCGACATGCTGTTCCTGTGGATGGGGACATGTGGTTAGTGCTGGTTGCCACACATGAGGCCCCCCACGCCACAGTCTCAACATGCTCAGTGCCTGGCATCCTACCTGTGAAGGATGCAATACCGGTCTGGTGCCTGTGCCGCCACATGGCGCCTTTATAGAGCATCACATGCAAATGAGGGAATGCGCAACTGTAATGAGATGCAAATGCTTCTGATATGCCTCGGATATGTTAATATGCTAATCTGCATATGCCTGCTGAATATCGCAGAATTGCACATTGTGCAGTGGAGTTGCTCATGCGCATGTCATGGTGCATCTGTGTGATGTGCGCAGTCTGCATGGTACGGCACATGTGTGCACTGACATCGCATACGGTGGTGGCGCTTCCCACACAGTGCGCTACATGTGACATGGTGCTATGTCACGACTGGCGCATGTGGAGCACATGCCTGTAATCCCATTACGCCCGGGCGCTGTTGGCACATGACCCATGGGACACTGGACCCTATCGCACCATGCTATCCATGCCCTATCACGCTGATGACACGGGCTGCGTGAGCCGCCTTGACCCCCGCATGCCCCTTGACCCCTGGTGCTCACCGCATGTGCCAGCATTGCCCCAGCTGTATCGCTGCGATACTCCTGCCAATGCACGATCGGGATGGTAACGCATTCAGGCGTGTTGCATATCCATCGCACGTGCATCTCGTACGCTCACCAGCACCATTATGCTTCTGCTGTTCTGGATACAGCCATGTCTCATAGGACCATGCCTACAGCGCCAACCTGGACCCAGGTGGAATTGCTCAACCTGGCGGCATTGGTGGAGCCACATATTGGTGCCCTCTATGGGCAGGTCCCCTGGACCAGCTGCGCACTGAGGTGTGGCAGGGGGTGGCAGAGGTACTCGAGGAGGCCACAGGATCGGTGCCACAGCAAGAAGCAGTGCCACCACAGGTACAGGGACCTGCAGAGGAGGGACATCTCTGGATCCTCTCTTAGACCTGGAGGAGTAATTTATCCCAGAAGTTTGTTTGGTGGGAAGTTACCCTCCAGGCCTGCCTAAGGTACAGAAAGCCCACATGGCACTAATTACTATAGTGACCAATCTCATTATGCTTCGCCATTGGAGAGATGCTATGGTGCCACATTATAAGGAGTGGCATCAAGAAATTCTCCTAGCTTTAATGGTCAGAATGCATATGGCATCTATAAGGCATTGTCAACATCATCATTATTGTGCTATATGGGAATCTTTATACACCTTAATTTCTATCCCCCAATCAGTGATAGACTTCACTTTGATATATTTATCATTTGATACATCCTGTTAGCCACTTACCTTTCTGATCTGTTCCGGCTCATTGTAAGAATTAATAGGCTCAGGGGAAAGGCTCCAGGGTAGAGGGTTGAGGAGGGGGAAGGAGATGGTATGAGTGTGGAGTGTTCTTCATGTATTTCTTTGTTTCTTTTGATAGTATTGTCATTATTACTGCCTTGTATATTGTCAACATATGGATTATTGTTTTATTGTTGTCTTTAAAAATGTAATACAGTTTATTTTGTTACAAAAAAAAAGAAATAACATTTCTCACATCCCTCCTGACACTCCCCACCCCACCCCCAGCTTCCACTCATACCCTGCTGTTCCAAATGGGGAATTCCTGGTGAGTAGTTCCTTGTTAATTCCTTTCAGGAATGTGAAGGTCTCTATCATATCACCCTTCTGGCTTCCAGTGAGTACATGATCAGTGCCATAAACTAATCCTCATACAAACTGTCCTGTGGGTCATGAATTCTTCTGGTTGTTCTGCACTACACTGTTTCTAGACTGTTCGTGGCATTCCATAGGTGAGGACTGTAGAACTGGGCCCAGTACTCCAGGTAGGGCCTCACCAGTGATTTAAAGAGAAGTAGTAATCACTTCCTCCTCCTGCTAGTAAAACCCCTCCCAAATCCCAATACACCCAACATCCTGGTTGACTTGTTGCATTGTCTGGATTGTTTAAGGGGGCCACTTATGATGACTTTCTGGCCCCTTACCTCAGTAGTAGTGGCCAGCTTAACCTTTCCAATTCAGTATTCTGCCCTGGGGTTCTCGTTCCCTATGTGCATCAGATTGTACTTACTGGCATTGAATTTCAACTGTAAAACCTCTGCAATCTTTGCAGGTCCCCCTACAACTCCTTTACACCCTCCTCATCATCCACCCTACCACAGAGCTTAGTATCATATATGAAGAGGTACATCTTGCTCTGTGTTCCTTCTACTATGTTGCTGATGAACACCGTGAAGATGACTGGAACCAGGACCAAACCCATTGGCACCCCACTTATGAACTCTCTCTACCCAGCTTTGACTCCTTTTACCAGTACCCTCTGATGTCTCCCCTTTAACCAGCTACCCACCCATCTAACTCTGTCCCTCACCATTCCTAGATCCTCCAGTTTCTTCAGCAATCTTCTGTTAGGCATTGAGCCAAATGCCTTGCTGAATCAAAGCAGAGTGGATATACTATCTGTACCTTACCTGCTGCCCCAGTTATCCAACAAAAAGAATATTATTAGTGTGTAAATCCAAACACTCAATAATTTTGTTGCATCATAATTATGACATCAGAACTATGGTGCAATAACTGTTGAAAGTCATTCTACCATAGTTCTGATGTCACTACTATCATACAGTTGCTTCACTCCATAAAATCCTTGTGCCCCCATGCTTGAACTCAACATTCAACTTACTGTATAGTTAGTCATTGTCTGCTTAAAAACCTCAGGCAAGGCCACAGTGTTTTTTTAGAAGTGCCCAGTAACACAGAAGACACAGACTACAGCTAAAATCCACTATTTTACTTAATTCAGAACCAAATCTTTTTCACAAAAACAACTCAAAATATTTTTCTTTTGTATCTTTCCACAGGCACAATAACACAATTGCAGTAGATTAAACTGAAACAAATGATACACCATAAAAAGCAATGTATGGGCAGCCAGACAACTTAGTTGTGTTCCCATCTTGGTGCTGCTGTGACATCATAGGACCGCTCAAGCTTCCTTGTTGAGGTCACTATGATGTCATAGCAGCCACTCTATGGGAACACAGCTTTATTGTTTATGGTTGCCCATACATTATTCTGTATTTGTTGTTATGTAAGACCTTCCAGGAGAAACATATTTAATGCACTAGGTTGCCGACTGCTAAAAATAGCAAGGAATGATCAGCCTACAGGCCCCCTGGCAGCAGTGCCAGTCATGATGCCAGAGATCCTGGGTTGAGAATGAGCCTGGTCCATCAGTAGGCTACTAAGGGGAAGAGGTCTGGCATATCCCAAGTTGCTTACCTCGTCAGGAAATAGGGGGTCTTTCTGCCCTATTGTAGTAGTGCCACGGATGTGACCACAGGAGGATGGGACACCGAAGTGCTTTGAGCACTAGCATGACTTGTGCATGCATGCAGACCTGTAGTCATGGAGGTCACATGTAGTCATGGAGGCAGAGGCAAGGAGAACACTGTCTGTAAGGCTGTTTTCCTCTTAGAAGTCAACTATCTGTTCCTTTTTATACAGCTCCAGCAACCGCTATTGAGGTTAGGCTCCCTGACCTGTAATTTCCCAGTACTCATGTGCCACACTCTAACACCTGGATCCTATCTAGGTATGGGTATGATTGCCCAAGGAACACTGATTCAAGGGCCCCAGTGCAGGGAGAAAGACTCAAAAGACTGAATGTTCAGGTAAAGTGATGATGGTTCGGGGAGCTGGAATGACTGATCTGAGACACAGTAGTTTGGAAAGAGGCTATACAATATATAGAAATAACAAGGAACATACTGTAAATCTAGCATTTATGATGACTCCTCATTACATGGTTTAGTCCCATATACAGTACCTTGGCAGAAAAATCCCAGCCCCTTGCAAGTGCTTACTCTTGAGAAACTAGAAGCAGCACTCATGGTGATTCATACTTTGCCAAGATAAGAATTAATGATATCAAGGCAAAATGTGTCAGCAGTGTCAGTGGTTCAGTAGACAGCATGCTCACCTCTGGGACTAGAATACTGAAAAGTGACGGATTCGATGTCCACAGAAGGTATTTGGTGGTAATAGCCATAGCTGGCATTACAGTGCAATATGAGGTGGGCGCTACAACGGTTGAGGTACCATCCTTCAGATAAGATGTTACACTAATGATCCTTCTGCCCATCTAGAGTCACTGTCCAGGTGGAAGTAAAAGATCACTTGGCGCATATTGAAGAAGAGTGTGTGTGTGTATGTGTGTGTGGCTGTCTGGTATCATGGCCAGCATTCCCTGTGCCAATAAATCAGGTCCAAATGACTTATTAATTTCATTCATATATTAATATTAATATGATATTTTACTTTGGCTGTGCAGTCATGTATATTATACAGTTTTATGAAGACCAGCATAAACCTTTCTCTCTGTATGTAGTACAGAAAGCTTCTATTTTAAAGCTTAATCCAATTACTGGCAATTACACAGCATATAAATAGGGGGCAAAACATGGTGTATACATTTAAAAAATCATTCATTCAGTCAGCCATTAAAGAGTATAACAGTTTCTTTGTATGGAGAGAATTATAGTTAATTTTTACTATGTTTCACTACCCCTGACTTATGACAGAAGAGCGAGTAAATTATATTGTGCTCTTCGGTAAAATGTTGTTTGCAGAATATTATCAATATTACCATTCTGTGCACACATTTGAGAAAGTCTTGCAGAAATACAGTACACTAATATGGCTGCTCATTTTCTCTCTACATGATAGAATCAAACTGTTCTTCTGTACCAGGAATAGGCTAAATCATTATCCAGACCTAGTGATGATTTTTTTCAACATTTTAAGACAAACAGCATTCTTACATTCATTGTGTGCATGTGCAAACCAAAGTATAGTTACAATACGGGATTTTGGGGGGTGTCGCTGCCGAGCCCATTGCAGTACACAAAACCAGTGGCTTGCAATGGGCCAAGCAGTCGGCACCAATGACCACTCGGTGTGGTCGTGACACAAAGCTCTGCTAGGTGGGCTGAATGGTCATGCACTTCAAAGGACTGAAGTCGCTCCAATTAGAGAGGATTTTGGTCATTTGATTTACATGAAGCCCACGTCAGCAGAGCCAAGCAATCCTGGGATTCTGAGACAATACGGCCAATGCTGTCCTTCAGCTGAATTTATAGAGTGGTGGAGCAGGGAAGATGACAGCCGCAGCTGCTGGGAGGCTCGAAGAGACAGGTGAGCGCTCTCACATGCAGCTGCCATACAACAACCCTTGCTTGACTTTGATTCCAGAGGATGAGCTGGTTGGCTGTGGTGCATGCGTGGCAGTTGGGGGTGAGCTGGAGCTTTTGGTGGTGATGGGAGCATGCCCTCATAAAGACGTTCTTGCTCCTCTGCCCCCCTCAAAGGCTACAACAGTAGCCAAGGTGTGGCTTTCTCTCCCGGCACTCACTCCTCTGCCCCCCCCACTTCAACATTAGCTGTGGTTCGGCTTTCTCTTAAAGCTGACATTGGGGTGCCCAAACCCCATTTCGGCAATACAACCCATCCCCCTCCATGCCACCACTAAGAGACACTGGGGAGCCCACTCCCAGTATCCCAGTTATTTCCTCCTGCACATTTGCCATACTGGACACTGGGGTGCCCACTCTCAGTGTCCCCATATCTGTACCCCCCCAATAGTCTGGGACACTGGGAAGCTCACTCCAAGTGTTCCCATATCTGTATCCCTTAATAGTTCAGGATACTGGGGGAGCCCACTCCCAGTGTCCCCATATCTGTACCTCCCCACCAATAGTCCGGAACACTGGGGAGCCCACTTCCAGTGTCCCTATATCTATATCCCCCCCAATAGTCTGGGACACTGGGGAGCCCAGTTCCAGTGTCCCCAAAAATCATTTACAAATGGACCTGCAATAAAAAATAAAACGGTCCCCTGATGTCCCTCATCACCTCTCCATCCCCATCCCCCATCCTGACCCTCCCTCTTTGCACCCACCTCCCCACACCTCCCCGTTACCCCTTACTTACCTCCAGAAGTTGGCTGGTGTCATCTTCTGTGGAGTGGGACATGTCTGCACTCTTCAAAGCCGAACCGTAACTGAAGAATCAAGGTAAGTGCCATATAATGGCTGTTAATGGCATTTTGAACTTATGTTGATATCTTGACCATTTTTTTGAATTGTTACACCAAATTTTCAATGTAGCCTTTTTGGGACACCACCTTATGAACACTGTCAACTCATTAATCAGTCCCAAACTGTGATTTCATGGTCACTGCACGGAATCACCTTTCAGGACCATTTATTTTATGCTTTCTCCCCTGCTCCTGGACTGGTCAGTCCTTCAGGTCTCCTGTGCACCCTACCTTACACCCAAGCCCCCAGCCCCCACCTCTTATTGGCAGCCGACACCCCCAGGGTAACCTGCCATAACCCTTCGCCGGATGGGTCCCACTCATCCGAGGGGGAAGGCACCTGTGTGGTGGCCAGTGCACTCTCAATTGGCCCTGGGAGCTGCTGCTTTTTTTTTTAATTGTTTAACCAGGAGGGGCTCATTAAGCTGAAAGCTTTTTTACAGATGCAGCCTGGGAGCACAGGGAAGTTAAGTGACTTGCTCGGGGTCACACAGTATGCAAGTGGGGGCTGGGGGATTCAAACCCTGGTCTCCAGATTTGCAGCTCAGAGCTTTAAACCACTGCGCTATACTGCCTCCCAGCTATACTGCTACTGAGGTGGGTATGGCTGGCAAAAGGGTTCTGGTGTCTGCAGGTGCCAGAAGCCATCATCTGGTCAGTCCAGGAGCTTTTTTTCCCCTTTTCTTCCTGGCGGTGGGGCATACCACAGATGTCTAGGTGCATGCTGAAGTCCACCATGCCCCACAGTCAACAAGCCCCCATGCACTGCTGTGTGCCAGGAGTCAGTAGGCACTGGTGAGAAGGTGAGCAGTCTTCCAATGCTCTAGCCTTCTCCCCCCGGCCGGCCCTCCAGCGTCCTTGGTCCCTTCCTGAACCCAGGATGCCATCGTCTGGCGGAAATCAAACCGCTGCACTGCCAGTGGTGAGGACCGGTTACAAACAACAGAGTCAGTGTTCATGAGGTGCTGTCCCAAAAAGCCCTTTTTGAAAATTTGGTGCAAAAATACCTACAAATAGCCATGATATGAGCATGCCATACGCAGTTTCTATGCAGGCATATTACTTTGCCAATTGTTAATATTTTCACTCTGAATTTTTAACATACACATTTTATCACACCACCTCATGAACAGTACAGCTGTCATTTTTCACATCCTGTGCCATTACCATTCACTCCCAATGGAGTGCACACCATCTCCTGGAGCAACCTGAA
Organism: Neoceratodus forsteri; assembly: GCA_016271365.2. Classification (NCBI taxonomy): domain Eukaryota; kingdom Metazoa; phylum Chordata; order Ceratodontiformes; family Ceratodontidae; genus Neoceratodus; species Neoceratodus forsteri. The sequence continues at coordinate 16,125,891 of CM028130.1, forward strand.
GACACAGAATGCCAAGGTACTGAAAATGAATTCCCCTCAGCTGGAGCTCACATTACTGTGTTAGCCCGTTGATTTTCATCAACTGACTAGCTCGTCATTTGAGTTATACATCACTGGGGTCATGTGACTGATCATGCGAGCAGAAACTAAGTCCCCACTTTCCCAGTAGCTCTTTATTCTTATTCACCACTAGGAGTCACCAATGAGTCTACTGATTCTGCTCTGACCACTGAGTATTCTGACTCTCTCCTACCTCTATCATAGCCCCTTTCCTTCCCAACTAACCCAATCTCTGACAGTACTCCCTTGACACTCCTACCTTCTAGCCTGTCTGGACTCAAACCCACAACCCTTTGCTCTGGAGGCTAGCACCTAGACTACTACACTGTACAGGAAGTACTACTGCTTACTGCGTTCCTACTATCCTTATTCAGGTGACATTGAATCCCATCTCTGCCCCCTGACATTAACCCCCTCCTGTAAGCCCACAGTCTGGGACTGCCCTGCACTTTAGAATTCAGACCACTGGTTATCATGATACTCTATTGTTACACTCTTCTTAGTGCCCTGCTAATGCTAACGTGGCCACTCTCATATGACAACTCTGTGTTATCCACTATATGCATGTATTCTACTCTCTCAAGCCCCACAGCATCTGGCACCGCAACCAGTCTCCCAAACTTGACACATAAGACAGCTAAGTTTATTCCACACACATTTAATCTGCCATCCATTTAGGCATACTATATATCCCCCCATCTCACCTCTATAATGACCCCTGTAATCCCTCCCAAAGCCACCAAGCATCCTCCCAAGCCAAAACCTAGATTCCTCAAATACATCCTGGCCAGACAACTATTAATCCTTTTACTGTTGTCAGGCAATGTGCACCTTAATTCTGCCCCCTGCATATGCCATCTGCTACCAGCAGTAGCCGCGGGGGTCTTAAAATTGCCTCTATTAACATTCAAAGCCTCCTGCCAAAGTAAGATCAACTACAAGTCTGGGTGCTACAGCACAGGCCTGATGTTCTCACTATAGTTGAAACTTGGCTCTCCCCTACTGTACCTGACTCAGCACTCTCCCAAAATGGTTACACATTATACAGGTCAGATAGGACTGGTAAACATGGAGGTAGCTGTGCCCTTTACATCTCTGACTCGCTACAATGCCAGGTTTTTCACACACTGTCCCCCAGGGACGGTGCTCAGTCACTAGGGATTAAAATCACAGTAGGTAACAAAGGGGAGTCCATCTACATCCTCTGTCTACATTCCACCTAATGAGAATCACAAAGGCTTCCAAACATTCCTGTACCTCGTCACAAGTCCGCCTAAAGGCTCGGAAGTCATTGCTCTGGGTGATTTTAATACCAACTGGCTGTCTCCTGACTCCAACCCCTGTAAGGATACAGCTGCAGCTATCGACCTCTCTCAGCTTGTCCCCTCTCCCACTAGAATAAACTATCGGGCTGGGACTTAATTTTCCTAGTCAAACTATCTCTTGTTGGGAACTGCAATACTGAACATAGGATTTGCAAGAAAGCGAGTTGTGCTCACAACAGAGGGAGGGGAACCTTTCAATTGTCTTTGCTTTGTAGCAGATATACTGCAGGTGGAGGCTGCTTCTAACTGAAAGGTGAAATGAGGAATTTACAATTATCAGGAAAAGACAGTCTTGTTACAATTCTTAAGATTTTCAGTGCAGGAAGAGTTCAAAGCACAGCTCACTTATTTTGGGGCTGACTACTTTCAGAAGCACAAACCACCAGGCTGTTTTGGGGCTGGAGGTTTACCTGTGTCTGACTTGAATGTCTGGATTTTTCTCTGTTTGATTAGGGGATTTTCTCTGTCAAATTGTTGTGTATAGTATCTTGCAGACAGGAAGGCACTCATGTAGCCAGGTGGGTCAGAGCTCTTAGCTGATTGTTTTGTGAGGCACAGTTTAGGCTCAACCCTTCCCACCCTCTCGAAATAGTTCCTTTATACCTGGTTCTGACATCATTCTAAAGAGTGCAAGGTGCATATCAATGTCATATCCTCTCTAGCACACAGCACTGAAAATATACACATACACATTGTATAATATATATATATATATATATATATATAACAAACCAATCACTCACACAAGCACACACACAAACAAAAAAAAGTACATAGTCATGTGGGGAGTAGTGCAATGTAATGGCTGTGGGGCAGCAGTCTTCCGGGAGTCTTTCTGGAGGCTGAGATGCTGCCCTATTTGCAGACAACTCTCTGCCCTGAGGGAGGAAGTTGCCGTCTTCAGGCCACACTGGACAGCAGTAAGAAAACCTTCCTCAGGCCAGACTGGATGGTAGGAAGGGAACCCCCATCCAGGGAGCACCAGAGCCACCACCACTACCTCAGAGTTTGCAAAGGCACAGCAGTTGGACCACTGTGGGCTCAGGGAGGGTGAGGAGGGTGGAACAGAGGCACACCCAGTCAGTTGTTCCACTCCACAATCCATACACCATTCTGGGGGCACAGCTCCCCTATGGATGCACCCATGGAGGAGATTAAGGAGGCTGAGGCACACCTGTCACAGGGAAAGCCCACAGGAAGGAGGCAGAGGATGCCACAAGGAAAGGAAGCAGCTCCTGGTGGGGGACTCAATTATTAGGGGGATAGAACTGGGGGGAGCAGGGAAAACTGAAGTAAAGTGCCTGCCTGGTGCCATGGCTTGTAGGGACAGGAAGCGCATCCTCAGGATCACGAGAACAGCTGCAACGGGAGTCTGAGCTGGATGTCATTGTCCACCTAGGGACAAATGACTTGGCTCAACATGAGCTTACAGCAGTGCAGAAGGACTTCATAGAACTGGGGAGAGGCCTAAGACAAGTAGCACACACAGTATCCTTCTCAGAGGTGCTGCCTGTAAATGGCATGAGTGAGGCAAGGGTACTTTGCATCATGCAGTTTAATGAGTGGTTGAAAAAATGGTGTGGAGCACAGGGGTTTGGCTTCATTGGGGACAGGGGTTCCACCTGGAGGGACACCAGCCTATACTGGCAGGATGGTCTGCATCTGTCCAGGAAGGGAACAAGTCTTTTGAGCAATCGGTTTAAATGCTTCATTGGCAAGCTTTTAAACTAGTCAAGGGGGGGGGAGGCACTGATAAGCAGCAGAAAAATCCCAGCCTCTCCCTACAAAACAGGGTACTAAATGGGAAAAAGACAGAAGTAGAAAGGTCAGTGGGGGATGCTGCAACAGAAAGTAAAGCCATCAAAAAATGGAGAGCAATGAGTACCAATGCCCGTAGTCTGAGTAACAAGCTTCCTGAATTAGTGGCCTTGATGGAGGAGGAACATCTGGATATCGTGGCAGTCACAGAAACATGGTACACACAAAACCATGACTGGGATGTAAACATACCAGGATACACTATCTACAGGAGGGACAGGGAGGTAAAGAGGAGAGGAGTAGCTCTTTACATAAGGGAAGGAATCAAAGCAACAGAACAAAAGGGTAAACAGGGAGGAGAAGAAGCACTGTGGGTAAATTTGGAGACCGGCAATGGCACTACAATCTGCACAGGGGTTGTATACAGACCCCCTTCTCAGGGGGAGGAAATGGACAAGGAAATGATAGAAAGTATACTTAGTATGGCAGAAAAAGGGGAGATATTGCTGATGGGTGATCTGAATATGCCAGATGTTAACTGGAGTGCAGTTGCAGCAGCCACTTCTAAGAGTGGGGTTATTCTAGATACCCAACAGGGGGCATGCCTTAGACAACTAGTATTGGAACCCACTCGAGAGGGAACAATCTTAGACCTGGTTCTCTCAAATGGAGATGAAGAGAGGATCACAGATGTAGAAGTGGGTAGCCATCTGGGAAATAGCGACCATCGAACAGTATGGTTCACAATAAACACAACTAATAGAGTCAAGCCATACAAAGACAAAGGTACTGGATTTTAGGAGGGCTGACTTTGTCAAAATGGGTGAGTGCCTAAGAAATGCACTAGCAAATGGGCAGGAAGGAGGGTGGAAGAACAATGGGGAATAATAAAACTGCCATCACAGAAGTAACAAGCCTTTGTGTAAAGCAAATAAACAAAATGAAACGAGGTAAGAAACCACTATGGTTCTCAAAGGAAGTGGCAGTGAAGGTTCAAGAGAAAAAGAAAGCATTCAGGAAGTACAAGGAATCACAGAAGGAACAGAACAGAGAACTGTATCAGTTAAAGCAAAAGGAAGCTGGGAAGGCAGTCAGAACAGCAAAGGCCCAAACCGAGGAAAAGATAGCCAACTCAGTTAAGAAGGGAGATAAAACCTTTTATAGGTACATCAGGGAGCGAAGTAAGACCAAGGGAGGGATAGTGAGGCTTAGTAAAGGGGAGGGAGGGTGGGCAGAGGGTGACTGTGAAAAGGCAGAGATACTAAACAAATATTTTTGCTCAGTATTTACAAAGGAAGAGGGGGACGTACCTAAAACAAACAGTAGAAACACTCTGGATACAGAAGTTGATACCAGCCCATTTACAGAAGAAAGGGTTCTGAAAGAACTCTTAAAACTGAAGGTGGACAAAGCAATGGGGCCTGATGGGATTCATCCCAGAATTCTAAAAGAACTAAGGGTAGAACTAGTGACACCACTGACTACCCTCTTTAACAAATCATGGGAGGATGGGGTGGTACCCGAGGACTGGAGGAGGGCAGATGTGATTCCCCTTCACAAAAGTAGGAGCAAGGCAGAAGCAGGAAACTACAGACCTGTTAGTTTAACCTCCAGTGGTAGGAAAATGATGGAATCACTTCTGAAGGAAATAATTGTTGAGTATCTAGAGGCCAGAGGGCACAGGACCCAAGGCAGCATGGATTCACAGGGAAGGTCATGCCAGACAAATCTGATAGATTTCTTTGACTGGGTGACCAAAGTAGTTGATCAGGGAGGGGCTGTGGACATGGCCTACCTAGACTTTAGCAAGGCATTTGACACAGTCCACACAAAGATTAATATACAAGTTAGCCAGCCTGGGAGTGGGTCCCAAGATGACAGCCTGGGTAAAGACTTGGCTGGAGAATAGGACACAGAGAGTAATAGTAAATGGGTCCCTCTGAAAAAGGGGGTTAGTAGTGGGGTACCGAGAGTTCAGTATGGGACGGTCCTCTTCAATGTCTTTATAAGCGACATTGCAGAGGGACTGGAAGGAAAAGTATGTCTCTTTGCAGATGACACAAAGATCTGCAACAGAGTTGATGCACGAGTGGAGTGGAAAGGATGAGAAGGGACTTGGCAAGGTTAGAGGAATGGTCAAATGTATGGCAGCTTAGATTCAATGCTAAGAAGTGAAGGTAATGCACCTGGAAACAAAACCCAGGGAAGAGTACACAATGGGGGTGACATACTAACAACAACAAAATGGAAAGGGACCTGGGGTAGTCATATCAGATGACCTAAAGGTGGGAAAGCAATGTAGAGGGCAGCAAGGAGGGTTGGGGATACTGGGATGCATAGGAAGAGGCATCACCAGTAGAAAACAGGAAGTTATTCCTCTGTACAGACAGCTAGTGAGACCCCATCTGAGTACTCGTGCAGTTCTGGAGACCCAATCTCCAAGAAGACATAGACAGGATGGAAGCTGTCCAGAGGAGGGCAACTAAAATGGTGCAGGGTCTGCACCGGAAGACATATGAAGAGAGACTTAAGGAGCTTAATATGTATAGCCTCGAGGAAAGGAGGGAGGGAGACATGATAGAAACTTTCAAGTACCTCAAGGAATCAACAAAGTCAAGAGGTAGCATCTTTCAAAAAAGGCGTGCTGCAAGAACAGGGGCACAATTTGAAGATAGAAGGGCTGGCTCAGAGGTAATTTAAAATATTTTTCACAGAGAGGGTTGTGGATGTATGGAACGGCCTTCCAGAGGAGGTTGTGGAGTCAAAAACAGTGGTGGAATTCAAGCATGCATGGGACAGTCATAAGGCAATTCTAGGGGTTGGGGGTAGGAAGAAGTAGGCTGCTGGTTAACTAGGACCTGCAGCTTATCCATCAGGTAGGGAAATGGGCAGACTGGGTGGGCCAAGCGGTCCTTATCTGCCGTCAAATTCTATGTTTCTATGTTTCTATGACCAGCTCTCTGATTGACCTTATTTTTTCTAACCCCCCTGAAAGGATCACTGACACCACAGTGTTACCAGACGCCCTGAGTGACCACTCCCCAATCACTTGTGGCTGAACCAATAAGGTCTCTAAACAGCCATGCATTACATCCTACCAGTGGGAAAGGGCATCAAGAACATCTCCTATAATATCTCCACAACTGTGGTTGGTCCTCAGTCTTTCATGCCACTAGTGTTGATGAGGCACTAAGCCTCTTTATCACTCAATTCAACTCGGCTTGTAACATATTTGCCCCCTTCAGAAGCACAAGATGAAAGGGGTCTCTAACCCCTGGATTGCTCCCTCTCTTCTGCATCTTATGGCCACCTGTGACTACCTTTGGAATGTGGCACGTGACACTGGCAAACAGAGTGACTGGCAATGTTACAGAACCACCAGAAATAAATGCACCTGGGCCATCCTGCAGGCAAAGGCCTCATCCTACCAAGGCATGCTTGCTAGTTCCTGGGACAACAGCAAAAAATTCTTGGACAACATTAAAAACATTAAGGGTAAACCCAATCGATCCCCTCATACTCTTCCCCACCACAATAGACACACCATTCAAGACCCGAGTGATATTGCTAACTTTGTCAATTCTTCATTCACTGACCTGAGTGGAGTCCTCCTCTTCAACATCTTCAATGAATCATCTGCTGCTGACATTGCCATCTACAGGACCTCCCCTCCCCTCAATTCTACTTCAGATCAGTCTCATAGAAACATGGAAACATAGACTTTGATGGCAGATAAGGACCGCTTGGCCCACCTAGTCTGCCCATTTCCCTACCTACTGGATAAGCTGTAGAATTGCCTTATGTCTGTCCCATGCATTCTTGAATTGTCCCACAGTTTTAGACCCCACAACCTTCTCAGAAAGGTGGTTCCATGCATCCACCACCCTCTCTGTGTAAAATACTTCCTCACATTGCCCCTGAGCCTTCCCCCTTCATCTTCAAATTGTGTCCTCTTGTTCTTGCACATTTCTTTTTCTGAAAGATGCTACCCTCTTGGATTTTGTTGATTCTGCTGAGATACTTAAAGGTTTTTTATCATTTCCCCCTCTCGCTCCTTTCCTCAAGGGTATACATATTAAGCTATTTTAGTCTCTCCCCATATGGCTTCTCTTGCAGTCTCCCCTTCCACCACCATGAAATACCTTATGAAAGTGCTTACTAAGTCAGGGCACAGCTCTGATATCCTTGACCTCAAAATATTTCTCCCCTATATTGATGCTGTCCTGGCCCCGCTCACGTGGTTCTTGAATCTGTCCCTTCACCCCGGTCAATTTCCATCTGTCTGGAAAGCTGCAGTTGTGACACCATTCCACAAAAGCGGTGAAAGAACAAATTACACCAACTACCTCCCCATTTCAATTTTACCTCCTCTTTTGAAAGCCCTTTAGCACATAGTCACTGAGCAGCTCACAACATTTCTCTCAACTCGCAGGATTCAATGCCCACAGCAACATGGGTTTAGGAAGGATCAGTACTACCACTGCCATGCTCACTTATATGGACTTTATTCATAAAGCCCTCAACCGTGGCCATCTTGTAGGATCTATCTATAAAGATCTTACAAAGGCCTTTGATACAGTCAATCACTCCTTACTACTCCTGACCTTACCCTCCCTAGGACTCTCTAATGATGTCACCACCTGGTTTAGAAGTTACCTAGGTGGCAGAACTTAGTGAGTAAAAATCTCAGACTCACTCATTGCTAGTCACCCTGTAACATCCGGTGTTCTGCAGGGATTGATTCTGGGCCCCCTCTTATTTAGCCTCTACCTTAACACCCTCCCCTTAGCCTGCCCTAGCAAACATCTCCTGTACGCAGGTGATGCTGTGATATATTCAAGCCAGCCTGATCCTGCACTCCTTACCAGTGACTTGCAACATAGTTTTACCTCCATTGAAATATGGTTCTCTGATCAAAGATTAATTATGAACTATAAAAAGACTAAATCAATGATCTTTGCTGGACCACATAACAGGTTTAAAATAGCCCTACTATCCATCTCCAACAGCACTGGCACACCACTTGAGCAGATAACCAGTTTTAACTACCTGGGCAACACCCTGGACAGTACTTTCTCCTATCAGGAGCACATCTTGAACATCTCTAAAACTGCTAATATCAGGCTAGGCCTCCTCTATAGACATCGGCACTGCATAACCCATGATGCTCTATGCCTTGCAGTGACCAGTTCCATACTGTCCATCACTGACTATCACATTGTATTTTATGGAGCTGCCTCTGCCATTGCCCTCTCAAGGACTGGGGTCACTCTTAACAAAGCTTTCAGGATACTTACTAGTGCTAGCCATGATACACATACCTGTGACCTTTACTCTCAATCCAATTGGCTAAACCTCCAAAACAGAATGTATTATCATACCTGCATTATGTTCAAAAAGATTTCCCTAGGGTTAGCCCTCCCCATTCAGAACCTTATTAAGAGGGCTTCCGCAAACCTGCGCTGCACAAGAAGCATGCCCAGTCAAGCTTTCCAGGTACTGCTATGCCGGACTTCACAAGGGCAGAGAGCATTTATGTACAGAGCACCCAGCTGGTTTAACAACCTCCCAGCACATATCCAATCCATTCCCAAAATTGGTTCCTTCAAGAACTACCTTCATCAACACGTAGCTAACCTCAGTAGTTATGACTAGCGGTGGGCAGAGTGAGAAAAATTCACTTCACGGAGTAATCCTCAAAATTCTGCCCATTTCGAGGAATGAAATGCAAAATTTCGCCTAGCAAAATGGTGAAATTTTGCCTAGCGGAGAGGCAAAAGTTTGCCTTCCGTGGTGAAATTTCACTTGCGGAAGGTGAAGTTTCACCTGCGGAAGGTAAAATTTCGCTGCTGAAGGTGAAATTTTGCCCACATTAGGTGAAATTCTACCTAGTCTGTAAAATTTTGCAAATTACTCTGCGCAGCAATATTGGCCACTTCACTGCCACTTTGCCAGCGGAAATTAAATTTGCTGCTTCTCTAGCTGCAACTGCCGCACATAATCCTGTTGTCCCACTGTGTTTAACCATCCAACCTCCCACTGACAAGGCCCCCTTAGGCTGCTATTTTTGTGTGACCTTTTTGTCCTTGACCATCTGCAACTTGCCCATACTTTATTTGGCAACATGGCCAATTTTATTCCCCGCATCAGGGATCCACCATACCTGCTCTAGTACCTCTCCTCCTCCTCCATCTATAGCCTATCTACCCTGCTCAGTTCTAGCCTATTCTACCTCTTTTCTGGGTCCCCCCCCCCAACCCATCTACCAACATCTGAATCTCCTCTCCTGAGCACTTAAAGCAAATGGGGTATTAAACTGTAGGTGTTATGAATCAGTCTCCTAACATTCAATCTGCCAAATAGTGCTGTTTTCCATGAAAAAAATAGAAACACTTTATTTATTTATTTATTTCAATCTAGGATTACAATACCTTTGAGATGAGGCTCTTTTACAAAGATTCCATGTCAGCGTGTGCAACAGTCATCATTTTTAGTTGCAAACATATAGTCATTGACTTACAGACATGTAATAACCAGTACAAAGACTTGAGCTATAAGCAAGACAAGGGAAGGAGGGTGGGTGGGGTGGGAAGTGAGGGTAGGAGATTGAGGGGAAGAGGGTGCAGGGGCAAGGAGAGTACGGGAGGTGGTTGGGGGCAGGGGCAGGAGTGGAGATATGGGGGGGAGGTGGGCAAGGGCGGAAGACAGTGCAGCCAGGGGGACTTGTCAAGGGAATATGACTGGTAAGGTAAGTCTATCTCCGCCCCAGTCCCAATTACCCGTGGCGTTCCACAGGGTTCAATCCTCGGTCCTCTACTTTTCTCCCTCTTCATTAATGATATCCAAACTCCATCTCCTCACACTAACATTTTAATGTATGCAGACAACCTGGTGCTTTATTCGTCCTTCAAATCTATTGCTGACATTAATCTTCATCTCTCCTCCACATTTCAGACACTTCAATCCTGGTTCTCATCCAACTATCAAGTCATAAACAAATCCAAGACCCATGCCATGTTCTTTGGGTCCCACAGAAAAGTGCCCACTGAGTCCTCTAAACTCCTGGTGTGCAGCTGTGATGGGACTGCAGTATCCAACACTTCATCCTTCAAGTACCTAGGGGTGATGCTTGACCCCGGACTTGACTACTCAATGCATGTTAGCAAGGTGTGTTGCCTGGTCAGTATGGCCTACAAAGTGCACCACTCTCTCACCCAGGCTGCCAGGATCTCTGTGGTGCATGGGGTTTTACTTCCACAACTGCTTTATGCTCTGCCGGTGCTTCTGCACGCTAACATGGGCGTCCTTCGCAATTGGGACACATCTTACAATAATATCTGTAGATTTGCCCTTTCTGCTCTCCACCTTACGCATCGCTGCCACCTCTATTCTGCCTTGAAATGGCTGTCTCCAGATGCCCTACACTCATACTCCCTAGGTTGTTTTGTTGACTCCTTAAACAGGTCACCTCGTCCTGCCACCCCGGGGACATGTTTACCCCAGTCTCTCACTCTCGCTTCCTCAGGTCCTCTACTTCCCTGTTACTATCCACTCAGGCCTGCTCCATGAAGATGGGTGAACAAGCCTTCTCATACTTTGCTTCTAGGCTGTGGAACTCTCTCCCTTGCATTGTCAAGAACTCCTCATCCCACCTTATGTTTAAGCATGCCCTATTTTCCCACCTCCTTGTTTCTGGAACCTGTGACTGCCCTTAACTTCATTCCTGTCCCTCCCCTTGTATCTTCTCTCATCTTTGACTACTTGTTCGTGACCTACCCACCCACTTGGAATGTCCATTTGTCTTGAGTTCTGACTGCCTCCACCATCCCCTGGCCTGATGTTTGTGTCTATCATGTGATCCTACCCTAGCATGTTACCTTGGATTTCTGCGGTTAGCTGAGCAGTCTGGACTGCTCGCTCCCAGCCAGGTGACCTGAATGTTTGCCTACTGCCAGCTGTAATTAATGGCAGGATACACTGCTGGTTGCTATTCATGTTTCGTATTTAAGGCACTCCTCTGTTATGCATTTTGTACACAGTTTCATGACACTTACCTGATTGATTGTTTGTACCACTGTTTGTTTTTATGCTCTGCTGTATTTGAATTAATGTATTCTCCTGGGTTGTGCCTGAAAATAGGCAGGTTATGTTGCCTAGCGCACTTACCCGGTTACCAAAAGCAAATAAATAAATAAATAAGGTGCTTGGGGTGCAAAGACTGATTGTAAGTGCTGGGTGCTGGGGCATGTGCAGCTGGAATGGTGGAAATGTTAAAATGGGCAATCACAGGATACAAGCAGTGAGAGGCGCAGCTTGGACTTGAAGAGGCCGAGTGTTGGAGAAGTCACTATGTCACTGCTGAGAGAGTTGAGCCAGTTGGATGCCCGATAGGTGAATGATCTTTGTCCTTGGGTCGTGCAACATCGTGGGATATGTAGTAGATGGGAACTGGATCTCCTTGTAGTGACATTCCTATGTCTAGGCTTAAGGAGGGCACAGACACCAGGTGGGGCAAGCCCCATTATAATTTTCTTGGCAGTGATGCAGGTTTGGTATTTTATGCGTTTGTCCAGTTGAAGCCATCCAGATTGGGAATAAAAGGTCACACATGTGGATACGGTGATGTGAGCCAGTGATGAGATGACAGGCCTTATTCAGGGAGGTCATGAAATGTTTGAGAGCAGGTAGTTGCAGACCTATATATGATAAGAACCATAGTCTATGATGCTGATGATGGAGCTTTGGACGGCCATTGACAGTGCTTCTGGGGTTAGGTGTTTCCTGTGCTGGAATAGTATGCCTAACCTCGCATTGGCAGACTTTGCAACATTGCTGATATGGACAGCGTATGAGAGGTGGGGATCAAGGGTGATGCCGAGGTACTTGAACGATTGTGTTTGCTCTAGGATGGCTCCTTGTTCAGTTGCAATGGAAAGGTGGAGTTGTTTGTTTTTGTTGTGGGGGCTGCAGAAGATCATAGACTTGTTTTTTTTTCTGACTGAGAAGCAGTTTTTGATTTGGAAACCAGGATTCGATAGAGGAGAAGGCCCGCTGAAGTTTATTTTGTAATTGGATTGGATCAGGGTCTGAGGTGAGGATCACAGCATCATCAGCGTAGGGAATTATTTGTTCTGGGCAGCTGTCCGGTAGTGAGTTTAAGAATAAGCTGAAGAGGAGGGGTCCCAGAATGGAGCCCTAGGGGACTCCTGAGCAGACCGGTCTAGGGTCCAAGAGTGTATCAGCGATTCTTACTGTTTGGGACTGTTCTTCAAGGTAGCTCTTAAACGAGCCAATGGAGCCGATTGATAGCCCAGTGTTCTGAAGCTGGACAAGCAGGAGGAAGAGATTGAGGGTGTCGAAGGCTTTAGTTAAGTCAATGTAGACTGAGCCTAGTAATTCACCGGAGTCAAGTGCATTGTGGATTGCGCCAGTGAATTCAAGTAGGGCTGTTTAGGTGCTGTGACCTTTTCGGAACCTGTGTTGTTGCTTGCACAGGATGTTGTACGTATTCAGGTATTCTGTGAGCTGGTCTGAGACGATGCGTTCTAGTGCCTTGGAGAGTGGGGGTAGTAGCGAGATAGTCTGTAGTTATCATGGGCAGTTTTGTCAGCACTTTTATGGATTGGGATGACAGTGGCAAATTTCCATCTATCCAGGAACTGGCTAAGGCTGAGGGAGAGGTTGAAAATTCTGGTCAGAGGACTAAGCACTTCATCAAGTGTGAGAGACGGGATTTTGAGATCGAGGGAGTCATTACTGAATCTTGATTTACCAAGGGCTTTGGTAACATATTTGAGTACTTGGTGAGCCTTGACTGCTTTGAGGTAGAAGCGGGGGGAGCTGGTGGGAGTAGTGTTCATTGCGGACAGAGGGGCTTCACCATCTTTGAAGTAGTCCTGGGGTAGGACAGCGATGAGGTCAGTAAAGGTTTTGTTAAAGGTATCCACAATGGTTTTTGGGTTGAGGGTTGTGGTTCTGTTGATGTTGAGTATTGATGGGGGGGTTTTGGGTGGATTCCCGGTGAGTTCCTTTATGTTCTTCCAGAATTCCTGACCATTGCCCCAGGAGTTTGTGAGGGCATGCTTATAGTAGGCGGAATTCATTTGCTGGATGGTTTTGGTGCAGTCATTGCAGGCACGTTTGTAGTTTTGGATGTTGTTTTGCCTTCCAGAGTTTCTGGCCAGCTCCCATAGGTGGTCTCTTGTTTTTAGCATCCTGAGGAGGTCACTGTGAGCCAAGGGTTACTGAGTGATTTGACTTTGTGTTTCTTAATAGGAGCATACGTGTCACAGGCCAGAGTGAAGATGTTTATGAAGTGGTCAAGGGCAGTGTTTATGTTGGTTGCATTGAAGATAAGGGACCAGTTTTGATGGAGGAGGTGGGATTTGAGTTGAGGAAGGTGACCACAGGGTAGAACCCTGCTGGTGATAGTTTTTAACAGTTGTTTGATGAGTTTATTTGACCAGGTGCAGCTAACAGGGGAGTGGTCGCTGAGAGAGTCAGGGAGGACATTAGTGTTAGATATCTGCGATGGGAGACTGGTAAGGATCCAGTCCAACAGTGTGCTGGTGCTGGTCCTGTATTTTTTCCTGGTTGTTGAGTCAACCATTTGTGTGAGGTTCGCTGCAGCAATGGTATCCCTGTGTGCACCAGCATCGGCCACAGGCCAGTTGATGTTGAAGTCACCTAGGAGGATGGATTAGGTGTCTGGTGGAAGTGACTTTACAAAGTCAAGAACGGCTGTTAGACCAGTTCCCTGTTCTTTGGGAGGGATGTAGATGGTGGCAACAGTGAGTATTTTGTTTTGGGCTCCAAGAAAGATTCTCACTGGCAGTATCTGAGCAGTCGTGGGTTGGAGTGAGGTAATGATGTGGTGCCCCTGTATGGACTTTTTAGGTAGAAAGCGCAGCCTCCGCCTCTTTTGGAGAGGTGATACAGCCTAAAGACATTATAGCCAGGAAGGCTGATTGCATGGTCCGGTACTGATGGCATGAGCCAGGTTTCGATAACTGCCAGGATGTCAAGGCAGTGTTGGCTGGTGAAGGTCTGTAGGGCATCCATTTTAGGAAGGAGGCTGCAGATGTTGATTGATATGAATGAGAGGGCACCCGAAGGCTTGCTCAGATTAGTGGCTTTAGAGCAGAATGGGTCAGGGTTTTGGTGCATGTTGCCTGACAGCATTAGGAGGAGGAGGACTAGTCTCAAGGAGCTGCAGCATATTTCTTTAAGGGAATGCTTTCACCTGCTAGCATCTCAGGAAAATGCCGAGCATCGACGATAGTGGGTGAGAGTAAACGTAGAAGGGAGGACCAGAATGGAGGGCTAGGACCAGTGTGGGTGTAGGACAGTTTCATGGCAGTAGGATGGACCCTGGGCAAGAGGCAGTGATCAGTGTACAGCGTGCCTATGTGGAGGAAGGATGTAGGAATGTGGAAGCTGTGGGGGAGGGAGGGAAAGCAGGCTTTTGGGGTGTGCAGTAGGGGAGGAAGATAGGCAAGAAGAAATAGAATGGGGGTAGAGAATGGTGGAGGCGCATGATTAAGGTAGGATTCAGGGTAGGTGGAGGGAGGGGTTAAGATGGGGCTAGGAGAAGGGGGCGGAAGAGCAGTAGCTGGATCAGTGGGAAGTGAGGATACAGCCAGGAAGGCCGGACAGCCAGGGAGTGGGAGGTGGTGACTAAAAGATGGGGGGAGTCCCAAAACAGGTACTCAATGGAGCATGAGTGGGGGGGCGGAGCTATCAGGGGCATGGAGGAAGGTCTGTAAAGTTAAGGTCGCGGGGGGCAGGCATAACATTTCGGCCGTTTATTGTAGAAATGAATGGGAGCAGCAGCAGCCCCAAGCACAGCAAAGTTTTAGCTGGCTCAAGAGCCAATCCCCAAGCAGGAGGCAAGAGAGCGTCCAATCAAGGTGCGGTACAGATACCGTGGGGCCAATGGCATGGCTTTCAGCAGTCCCATGGTTTAGGGATGTTTTACCTGGTTCGAGAGGATCTCGAGGGCGGGAAGGAAGGTATATAGCAAGTAAAGCAACTGTGTCTTTCAGAGGGTAGACTTTTTTTTTTTAAATGAAAGAACAATAATCCCTCTAGTAGCAGGTCTGTATAACCTGCTAATGGAAAACTAGCCACTTCTATTAGACACTTGAAATGTGCTTAGTTCAATCTAAAATCTATTTGTAAAAAGCACCAGGTGGCAAAGCAGGGGAAAAGTCCTGGCCAATCAGAGCGGGTTTGCTGGAAGTGCCCGTGTTCTGATTGGCTGCGCTGTCGCCGTACCTTCCAAGGAGCTGCAGGCAGGTGTCCTGGTCTCGGTTGGTGGCTGGCTGGGTGCCGACCAACCGTGGGGAAGCTGAAGCAGCCCCATTCAAGGGCAGGCAGCTGGAGAGAAGAAAAAATAGCAGGGTTTAAATAGCATAGAGGTAGGATAGGTTTAGATTGAGCAGTTTAGCAAGACAAAGGGGACAGCATAGACTTTGATGGCAGATAAGGACTGCTTGACCCACCTAGTCTGCCCATTTCCCTACCTACAGGATAAGCTGCAGATCTTAGTTAACCAACAGCCTATTTCTTCCTACCCCCCACAAGAATTGCCTTATGTCAGTCCCATGCATCCTTGAATTCTCCCACAGTTTTAGACCCCACAACCTCCTCAGGACGGCAGTTCCATGTGTCCACCACCATCTCTGTGAAAAAATACTTCCTCACATTGCCCCTGAGCCGTCCCCCTCATTTTCAAATTGTGTCCCCTTGAAATCAGCCCCTTTTTTTCTCGGTGCTGCAGCCCCCATCTGTGACATCATACCAGGAAAACAAAGTTATTAAAGAGGCACTGTCAGTTTTTAGTTTTAGATAGGCAAATCAGCGATGTACTGTACCCACAATGCCTCACTATGTAAATTAGTATACAGGGTATTATATTTCTGTGCTCACTGAAGAAATAGGAGACTGCAACTTTCAGTATAGAAGACTTGTAGCTAGATATGGTATGCACAATGCATTGTTGTGAAAATAAACATACAGAAGCTTATATTGTTGACACCACTACAGAAATTTGGGAGGGCCTGTCACAGTGAGGAAACTGGAAAGCAGGTTCTTGTTTTACCCACACTGCCTTGCTATGGACATTTACATATTAGTGCTCACCACTACCAACACATGGGATTGTACTTCTGAGTACAGTACATTTAAGTCAATGTTATCAATTACCCAGAATCCCTTGTTGCTGTATGTAAAACATTGACAGCTCCCTGGTATGACATCATTTTGGGAGTGTGGTCATACACAGAAAACTAGAGGACAATACACTAATAAAACAAAGAAACATGACTATGACAGATTTTTATACCAAATAAAGTGCAGCTTCAACATCTGAAGCATGTCTGGCAATGGCATACTAAGTGTAAAAGGCAACCTTCAACATTTACTTTAATTTTAGTTTTCAGTCTGAAATTAACTTCTGTTATTGATTGTGTGCTAATTATGCTGTTTATTCTCTGTTTATTATTACCCATTGTACCTGTATCAGTTAATTCTTTGTATAATTTCAATTTTGTTGATGTTAAGCCTTTGTAAAAGAGCCTCTGGCTGAAAAGGTCTTAATTCTGAGACTCGATAAATAAAATAGGGAGAGGCAATGTATTTGTAACCAATATATTCGTGTCAGTTTACTCCATCTCTGTATAAATTCCAAGTGTCCTGGGTTTATTGTATCCCACCCAGCCTGCTTACTTGTACCTACTATATTTTGTAACCAATGTCTTCATGTCTGTTTTTCAATCTCTGTATAATTTCCTTTTGATGTGGAGCCTTTGTAAATGAGCCTGTGGCTCAAAGGTATTAATTCTGAGACACAATAAATAAATAAGTAAATAAAATAAAAATGTGTTTTCGCACCTCTGGTGCAGAATAGTGCAGTCACTGTGTGAAATCACCTTTCAGGACTGATAAAGGAAATGACAGTGCCAGTGTTCATGAGGTGGGGTACCAAAAAGACCATGTTGAAAATTTAGTGGAAAGATTCTTAAAAATGGCAATGTTACACAGGTTCATTGACATTTTCCTACACAAGCACATAACTTTGTGCTGTCCTTACCCGCACCCTCTGTTCCCCATCCCAGCATTAAATTAAACCCTCTTGCACCCACCCTCTGCGTGCTGTCTGCCCCATACTCTCCTTTCTGGCATCCAACTAAACCAGCCTGCTCCCTCCATTCCCCATCCTAGCATCTGGTTAATCCCTCCCACTCCCTCCCTCTGTGTGCAGTCCGCCCTGCTCCCTCCATTCCCCATCTTGGCATCCAAATACACCCTCCTGCTCCTTTCCTCTGCGTGCTGTGTGCCCTGCACCCTCCGTTACCCACCCCCCTTTAACACAATACACCCCGCTACATATACCATGCAAAGAAGCAATTGGCATTGACAAATGCTTGTTTGATGAAGTGAACTGGAATGTCTGAAGAGTTTTGATCTAGCTGAAAGTGAGGAATTGATTTCTGTTTTCAAATGTTTTGAGTTTATAGCGTTTGCATGCAAGGTGGCAAAAATAACATTGGTGTGGGCCAGTGTTTTTAGATTTGCTCATAACATTTAAATGCTAACTTCAAAATATAACTGTGTTTTGGGAGTTGTCCTGCTTCTGTTTCAGTTATGCAAGAGAAAGGGTGTATTATCTAAACCTTCCTTAGGCAGAACATCAATATTTGTATATGGAAATGCTGGTTAAAACAAACTTCTGCAGTTCATCTTTGGAAATCGTCACAGTATCCCCGAAGTGCAGAGCTGAGCTACATGAGGTGCATATTAATTGGCAGGTTGAAAGGGTTTGAAGGCAACTAAAGGTGTGTGATGTTATTTGTTTTCAGTGCATGTACATTTAGTCACCATCTATACTTGGCGACATTCTGAAAAAAAAGTCTGCTGGTTTTTATGCCATGTGTAGGACTTCTGCATCTTACTGGTTTCATTGTTTGGAGAATAAAAGCTATTGTAGGCACATACTTGATGTAATGCATCTTACAGCATTTTTGCATAACTTAAAACCAAGCCTGAATTGTCCCTTGCATGTATGAATATTGAACACTGTCTGAATTGAATGTGATGCTTTCTTGAAAGACAGAGAACATGGCTTTATTTATTGAATTTTGATAACCAGGTAGAGAGAGAGAAAGGTACACTGAGACAGAAATGTCCCTTTTTACATTGGTTGCGTGCATGCATAAGTAAATTTATTGTGGCAATAGGGGATTTTGAGGTGTGTGTCACTGCTAAGCCCATTGCAATACACAAAACTAGGGGCTCAGAATGGGCTCGGCAGTCCACACCAATGATCACTCAGTATGGTCCTGATTCAGCTCTCTGCTGGGTGGGCTGAACGGTCATGGAAACATAGAAACATAGAAATTGTTGGCAGATAAGGACCACTAGACCCACCCAGATTGCCCATAAATCCTGCACTTGATTACAGCTTTTGACACTCCCCATCGCTTAACCTCTATGGTTCCCCTGTGCTGTCCCATGCATGTTTAAATCCAACCACAGTGCTCGCTCCCACTACCTCCTGTGGCAGGCCATTCCATGTGAACACCACCCTCTCCATGAAGAAACACGTCCTCACATTCCCTCTTAACCTGTCACCTTCCAATTTCATGTCATGCCCCCTAGTTCTTGTACTCCTCCTGAATTGAAAGATTTTCTCTCAGTGCACACAGTTTATGCTTCTGAGGTGCTTGAATGTTTCTATCATGTCCCCTCTTTCCCTTCTCTTCTCCAGCGAGTACATATTGAGGTCTCTTAATCTCACCTCACCTCGTAAGTCTTGTGGTGCAAGCCTTGTACCATCTTAGTCACCCTTCTCTGGACCACCTCAAGCCTGTTAATGTTCTTTCAAAGGTGCAGCCTCCAAAATTACACACAGTACTCCATGTGAGGTCTGACCAGGGTTTTTTATAATGGCATCACTACCTCACACCTTCTACTGGTGAAACCTGTTGCTAAGCACCCCAGCATGCCACTGGCCCTCTCTGTTGCCTTTGTGCTCTGTTGTGACATTTTCAGGTCATCTGAAATAGTAACCCCCAGGTCCCTTTCCTTTTTGGTGAGTGTCAGCAACTCCCCCCAATCCTGTAGCTCTCCCCTGGATTTCTGTGCCCTAGATGTATAATTTTGCACTTTTGTTTGAATTAAACCTCAGTTGCCACTCTGCAGACCATTTCTCAAGCTTTCCCAGGTCCTTTCTCATTTTCTCCACCCCTTCAGGAGTATCCACCCTGTTACAGATCTTTGTGTCATCTGCAAACAGGCTGGCCTTACCTTCCAGCCATTCTGCAATGTCACTGATGAAGACATTGAACAGAACTAGTCCAACGACTGATCCCTGAGGCACTCCGCTGGTCACCCTCCTCTCCCCAGATTGTACTCCATTTACCACCACCCTCTGTCTCCTGTCTGTTGGCCAGTTCCTAATCCAGTTTACCACCTTGTCTCCCATGCCTAGACTACCCATCTTGTTTACCATCCTCGTATGTGGGACAGTGTTATCGGCATTGTTGAAATTAAGGTAGGTTACATCCACCGTGCTCCCCGATTTTCTTCCTTCATCACCCAGTCGAAGAAGTCTATGAGATTTGTCTGACATGACCTACCTGCTGTGAACCCATGTTGCCTTAGGTCCTAGGCACTGATGGCTTCTAGAAGTCCCACTACCCTTTCCTTAGGTAGTGCCTCCATGATCTTCTCCACTACTGAGGTGAGGCTGACTGGCCTATAGTTGCCCGCCTCCTCCCTACTGCCTGATTTGTGTAGAGGGATGGCACAGGCCCTCCTCCAGTCCTCTGGCACCACTCCTGTGTTAAGTGACTCGGTGAACAATGCTGCCAGATGTTCTGCTTGCTCTTTTCGCAGCTCCCATATTATCCTTGGGTGCATCTGGTCCCATTGCTTTGTCCACCTTCAATTTAATGAGTTCCTGCAGTACCATCTCCCCCGTGAATGAACTGTTGTCTGCCTCTTCCCCCCTTGGCATCTGATGCTCAGCTGTGGTCCCTGTCCTTCCCCCTCTTCTATGAATACTGAACAGAAGTATTTATTCAGTATTTCTTCCTTATCCATGTCTACCCCCTTACGCTCCCTTTCCTCCCCTTTAATCTTACAATTCCCCCACAATTTTCCTCCTTTCGCTGATGTACCTGTACCATGCACTTCAAATGACTGAAACCACTCCAATCAGAGAGGGCTTCAGCCCTTTAATTTGCAAAAAGTTGAGGGCTACCGGATAGATGGGGAAAACAAGCACCCAGGCAAGCACCCGCCAGCACTTACTCTGAGACTGAAAGTATGTGCCATCAAGCAAGTCGTCAGTCCGCTCTGCCGGTTTGGCTCACCCACCACTCTGCAGCCCTTCCTTCATTCATCCAGGGCCAGACACCAGTAAGTGTAGACAGCCATGTTTCCTCACAGTCCATGGCCTGCACTGAGGCCCTTCCCGAACATCTGTTAGTTAAGATCCGCTGTGGCACCACCCATCCCAATCCGCCTATCCATGCTATGCCACCCATGGTCCGGGCCACTGAGCAGGCTGAGGATCAAGGAAGGAGAAAAAGACAGGACATGGTGCCACAAGAAGACCAGGACAGCAGCAGAGGAGGACAGACAGTCAGGTCAGGCAGTAGTAAGGCAGGCCCAACCCAGTTCAGGAGTGCCAGTTGCCTGGAGAGAGAGGAGGACTTTGTAGCCTGCCTGGAGTTGAGGAGTGGTTGTTGGTCTGGTTGCAGTCCTCACCCAGTAGAACAGCCAAGCTTGAGACAACCAGAGCACCACTGTTGCTAGCCTAGGCTGCCTGCGGCCTGCCAGCCCAGTGAGCAACCCATCAGAGGAGAAGAACCAGCAGGGCCTGACCCAGTCGAGGTAGGTCTACTCTCACTGACTGACTGCAGCAGTATCTGTAACCGAGCCACCCTACCCTCAGGCTCTATTCCCGAGTCTCAAAAATTACTTTCAATTCTTGGCTCTTCTCTCTAGAAAAACATCAACTTGTTTAACAAGCAACCAACATTTGGCATTGACTAATGCTTGTTACTTTTTATAACTACTCCTTTGTGCTTTATGTTGGCTGTAATTGCAGAACTGGATGAGCTAAGGAAATAAAACCCATGTCACAGTATTTTCAAAGGGTCAGATGCAGGCACAGCTACCAGACCCAACAAAATCCTTGTACCTCAACCCACACCAGAGGAGTGCCTATATCAGCCAATAAACATACCCCATGCAGACTGTTATTGCCCATGTTCATAACAGAAATAAGGCTAATGAGACTTAAGAACGAAAAGATTTAAATGAGGTTTTTGCTGACATTGTTAAAATCATGTTCTTGTGTTTCTTTTCTTTGTTTTGTTTTAGAATAGTCATTACAATATGTTTTAAGGCTTCTGTCAAACTGTGGAATATGAATATGGGACAGAGCCCCCAATTATAATAATCGCTAAACAAAAAAAATAGTAATAATTAATAGCAAGCACAAGATTTAAGAAAGACCAGCAACTCTCCTTCTCACCTCTTGTGTGCAAGTTGCTTTATCTCCATGATAAACAACACTAATACTTCTGTACAAATATATCTGGCTCAGTCCCAAAACTAATACCCTTTGTCAACTCAGAAAGAAACGGGTTACAATGTTTGGCAACACTAAACACTTTCAATCCAAATTTTTTCCATGGGCCACTAACACATTTGGAGAAAGGATGTTAGTTTTCTCCAGATATATTTTTTTAAACTTGGAGGTAGTATAGCACAGTGGTTTAAGGCTCTGAGCTGCAAACCTGGAGGCTTGAGTTTGAATTCCACAGCCCCCACTTGTCTACTGTGTGACCCTGAGCAAGTCACGTAACTTCCCTGTGCTCCCAAGTTGCACCTGTAAACAAGCTTTCAGGTTAGTGTGTGTTTCTTCTGGTTAAAACAAAAACACCATAGCATCTACAGTTCCATGCTTAAATGTTTGCAGCTTGATCTCCTTGTCCTGTTCCACCTTTGTTCACATGCTTACTTAAGCATATAGATTTTGTGTGAATTTCTCCTTCAGTCTTTTTAACTGTTAGTATGACACTTTGATCCTGCCAAACCTTTGAACTGAATTTATTTAATATGCCTTTTTCTTCAACAGTTTTTCACTCCAGTCGCCAGTCCCTGGAAACTCCCTCGGATGTAGCCCCCACAGGCAACTTTTTGCACCCAGCCTGAGACCCTCCCAGCTCCAGTCTCCCCCCGGATCTCCATCCTGCAATCCTATCCTGCCAAAGACCCCCCGGCTTGCAACCCCAGAGGCAGAGTCACCATCCACATACCTGTTGGTGCTCCTTAAATCTAGTCTGCAGATGGATCGAGGCTGGAAGATATCGAGGACCTGGTTGGGTAAGATCAGGCAGTAGGTGTGGGGTTGCTGAGAGCTTATCATCAGCCTCCCAGGCACTGGGGTGTTTCCTTGTTTATGAACATTACCTCCCCAGAGGTGCAGATGTGCAATGACATCCAGTGTGATGCGGGTGTGCTCCCACACCCATTCTGAGGATGTCTGCCATCACCTCCACCCCTTCCTGAAATACCCCCAGCCTCCACTGGGAGTCGCTGATGCCAAGGATCCACAGCCCACACCTTCCCAGAAAAGGAGAGCAGTGTCTCCAGATACTCAGTCCTCTCCTCCTCAGCTGACCTCCAGCAACTTAAGCTCATTCCAGAGCCCGGGTCATCAGCGTGATGCGAGGTGTGGCATCCAGCACCTCAACCCTTAGTGCCACTGGGCCAGATTAATGAATATGCCTTGTGTCACAGTTTTTATTTTTATAGTATTTCAATGGCAAGACCAAATCCCAAAAGCTGACTGGCCAGCCTAGAGCTTTACCCATGATATTATCCCAGTACAGCATCAAAGATGCACTCCCAGCATACGCATAACTCCATGGCATGTTGAAATCAAACTACGAGTACACAGTCCATGTTGCTGTCATTTTCAATCATGCCTTCAACTTTGCCAGTTCAATACAACAAATTAAAAACACAAACACCTCCCTCCCACTACAGCAACACTGATCACAAAACTTTTTAAAATAACAATTTTCCCCACTTTATTTGCAACCTACTGCCATTGATATTAATGCAGTCTTGTTACCAGATTCCAACTAAAACTTTATAATGCCACTCTGAGTGGCTTCACATTGTGCCCTCAGTCAGTGACTCCTGGTCAACCATAACACAAGTACAAATGAGCACAGAGTTTCAAACTTGAGTGCATGCACCACTCCGGACGTCAGCATCTTCTCACAGTTAGGCCACTCATCTATTCACATAATTGTAGATGGGGGGGGGCACTTAAATTTATAACAACAACAACTTAAATCAAGGGACATTAGGTGATGATCTCGTACATTGCTCCTAGGTTTTAGACTAAAAGAGTTTAATGACTCAGCAATGGTTTCATAATATTAATTAAAGAAAGCATCACCTGTAAGTAGCACACATATATATAATTGCATCATCATATATTTGATACAGTTGTGTAATTAGTGCTTTTATATTTTTTGTTTGGTTTAAAGGCAATCTCCTGAAGGAGCTTGATACTAATAAGGCAAAATGTTGAGGATGTGACTGAACCGAGCAATAAAAAGATTCTGAAAGAACAAATTTGGATGTGGCAACTGCCTTTTTCAATTTAAGTGCACCCCCCCCACACACACACGCACCTTTCTCAGCAATTATTTGGAAGACTGTGAAAGCATTGGGGTGGCAGTAAACCTACAGCGAAATCATGTCTATTGGACTTTATTGTTACTTTATAAGGACGTTGTCTGCAGTCATCTACTCACTCAAATCTGATCTGTGTCTAAAACTTCTGTCCCACTACATTTGTCTTCTTTTGTGGCATTGTTCAGCTGTTCATAGCTAACATGAATTAAGCTACCTTGAGAGTGGGGTGTTGGGTGGGGGAATGAAAGACAGGATGCTAAACCTCCCCAGTAACTTCAACACAGCAGTACCGTCTAGTGGCAAGAAAACAAAACAGGAACTTTTTTCACTTTGTGTACCTACTCATTCAAAGTACATCAGTATCAAACTTACTTAAAATTTACTTTTTTTCATTTTTATTATCTATATAAGCAAGACACTTTATAATGCAAATAAAGGTGTGTGTCGTACTGCTATAAAATTGCCTTTTGGGTATTGGAAGTACTCAGTCTGTGGCCAAGTGCCCAACTGCCTGAGGTGTGATGTTATCCCAGCATTACAAACACCCTGTTTTGAATTTTTGCTAACTTATGTTTGTCCTCATTCCTCATCTTATATTTCCTATTATGCAATGGTGCTAAATGTTTTTTTATATTAAATATGTATTATTCTTAAATTAATTGAGTGTTGAATAAGGTTGCAATAAATATTTTACCTACTGTACCTACTTATATTTTATTAGCCGTATTTGTCTGTCATAGACTGAATTTATAACAGCTTCAGAACAGAGGAAGAGTCTTCACTCAACTGAACAAGGTACATACATGGACCTTGTCCTACTTTGTCAAAGCTTGCAGTTTATTACCTGCTCTGCACACCATCAAGTGGTGGCTTGGAAGACAAATCTAGCATTGTGGGTGGCACTGTCACCATCTAAGAAGAAGCCTGCATGTCAAAAATGCTCAGTGCCTCACATTCATATAAATAAATTGGGAGAATTCCATTGCCCGAGTTCTTTGTATGACAGTCTTCAGAGGAAAAGGACAGCTGCATTGATGGCCACGGGGGTGCAACAAAAAGGGATTGTGTTAGACTGGCCCGAATAACTAGCTGATGTGTACGTGGGGGACGGAAGTTGCTTGCAGAGAAGGACATCAATGTCAGCTCTACAATATGTGATGATAATACATCTCCAGTGCACAGACATGAATGATGTTTCTCTATATACAGTACCTACAGTACTGTATATCTATACATAGATTATTACATTTACCCTGTTTGTATAATCAGACTTCATTTCATAAGTACCTCCAAGCTTTTTTATGTCTCACAAGTGGTATAGTCATGAGTGTGTAATTAAGCTTGGAGGTACTGAAAATGTAATTGATTATACAAATAGACCAAGTATGATAATTGGCTTATACAACACAAAGACGTGTTGCCAATATAAATAAATGATGACTCCCGATGTTCTAAAGAGCTGATAACATACATATGTGGAAATAAACACATGGATGTACATGAAAATAAATGTTTATTTTCTTGTACTGTATGTCTACCTACAAGTCTAAACAATGGGATTCATTTACCTCTTTATATCCACAGTGTGTGTGTGTGTGTGTGTGTGTGTGTATATTGATGACCTTAAGGTAACAAAGCAGTGCACAACGGCTGCAGGGAGGGCCAGTTGCATGCTGGGGTGCATAGTTAGAGGCATTACTAGCAGGAGACGGAAGATGGTAATGCCATTGTACAAAACACTGGCAAGGTCTCACCTGGAGTACTGCATGCTGTACTAGAGACCACACATGCATAAGGACATAGACAAGATGGAGGCTATCCGGTGAAGGGTGACAAAGATGGTGCATGGCTTGCATCATAAAACATATGAGGAGAGACTAAGAGACCTCAACATGTACTCACTGAAGGAGAGGAGAGAACGGGGGGATATGATAGAAACTTTCAAGTACCTCAAGGGCATAAACAATGTGCAGGTGGGAGATCTTTTACAATGCAGAAAAGATATCAGAACAAGGGGACACAATATTTTGGAGGGAGGGGTAGATTAAGAGGTAATGTGATGAAGTTTTTCTACACAGAGAGGGTGATGGACACCTGGAACAGACTGCCACAAGAGGAGGTGGGGGCAAGTACAGTGGAGAGGTTTAAACATACCTGGGACAGGCACAAGGGAATATTGGGTGGGGAGGGAGTGATGAAAAGCCATTGATCTCTTAGGGTCAGTGACTACATACAAGTATACGGCTCATGGTCAGACTAGATGGGCCTAGCAGGCCTTACCTGCCAACAGTATCTATGTACCTATGTATGTATGTATCTATTTATGCAACAGGTGTGGGTACAAAAAGTGTTAAATCAATTTGTTTATTTTCATGGGTGTTAAATAGTAGAACCACCATTTATTTAACACCCTACCATCAATCAAACAAACACCATTTATTTAACACCCTAACATCAATCAAACAAACACCATTTATTTAACATCCTAACACCAATCAAACAAACACCATTTGTTTAACACCCTGCCATCAATCATCTCCCCTCCTGCAGACACTTGCTCTGTAAACTTTTAGTTTTCCTGAGCTTCGACTGCCTGGTTTCACTTGCTCTCTTGACAGAACCAGTGATACAAAAATAGCACAAATCTTTGTTTGGGCCATATATACTGAGACCTGATAGATGAATCAATCTTCAAAAATATAGATACACAAGGAAAAGAAAAGAATTCATGTAATTGAAACCTTGTTTTCCTTTCTTCTGTACACAGCTAACAAATTCTGCCTTTTCTTATTCACATCAAACACCTCTCTGCAGACTCTCTTTCCCCAGCAGCCCCCGCCTGCTCACTCACTCGCTAACTCACTCCCATGTTTGCCACTCCTGTCTCCAGTGGCCCCCAAAAAAGACCTATTTCAGAAAGAAATCTGTCCCCCTCAGCAACAAAGAACCTACAAACAGGCACTAACCTCACTAATAAAATAATGCTGTCTGCTCCGTAATGCAGCCACCCTGGTTTCCTCCCACATAGGGTCTCATCTGCAGTCTTCTCATCTCCGACTTTACCACACACTCCATGAGCTCACTTCTCTGCTCCACAGAGACTAAAGGCAAGAACAACCAGATATGACAGGAACAAGCAAATACATGATTTAAAGAAAAAAAAAACAGAAAAAGGAAAAAAGAGAAGTCTCCCTCCCTAAAAAAAAACAAACCACCACAGCAACTCTTTCTAACTCTCACTAAGTGAGAATTGAAGCCACCATGTTTTCAAAAGTCTTTTGACCCTCCCACATAACTAAAAGAATCCAATAAAAACCTAGCTTTTAAGGTCAGTATATCAGCTGTACACTAACTGAGCTAGTGACCATAAAACCACCCCTCTCTAGAGAATGAATACATTAAATAATCCCACAAATTTAATATAAAACCAAAGTCAAACTCCAGAAAAAATAAAATTAAAAAAAATCAATAAAATTCCTTTCCTATGGCATAAATCAGATATGCAGAGGAAAACTTGTGGAATACATGATTTATCTGCACTCAAACAGTTTGACCTCAGACACCTCACTCATGGCGTATGCCACCCGTGAGGTTACACAAGGTCAAACTGCTCTTGTGCAGATAAATCTTGTATTTCACTTCTTTCCGTTGCATGTCCCCTATATATGCGTGTGAATATTATTTTATTTATTGAAATGTTTCACCAGAAAGGCACACTGAACAACAAGTTGCTCATCTCAGGGTGCGACCTGGGGGGAGGGGGTTACATGAGGATACGAAAACAGAGATGATACAATTAATGGATGGAAGAACAGCTACAAATAATGTAGCAGTAGGTAGATAAAATAATGCAAATGTAAGGGCATGGTACAGACAATTACAACTTGTAAATATACAACAATAGGGAGTCACAGAATTATGAATACAGTATAACAGGAGGAACAATAATATAACAGAACAATCGTAGTGCGAAGATATACCAGGAGCAGGTTCAAGGTAGTACACACATGCTGTAGGAGGAGTAAGGAGTGGAGTAGGTAATAAGCCCTGAGGAGGAGAAGTGGAAGGGCAGGAGGATGGGGGAAGAGGGCAGGGCAGCCAACACCAGATTCCCCTTCAGGATGATGAGGAACCCTGTAAGGAGAGCTGGGGGCTGGAGTGTATATATATATATATATATATATATATATGCAAAAAGCTTAGTTAATGCATCAGTTAGGGTTCCAGCAACAAAGGTTGGGAAATATGGTGTTAGGGTTTTCAACCTAACACCATCTCCCATAACCTTACTTGTTTAATTTTTTATTTATTTAAATCTCGGATTGCAAATACCATTGAGCTTAAGGCAGCTCATTTTCGAAGGTTCCACGTCAAAGGGAAGGGTTACAATAAGGTAGGGAGGTACAGACAACATTCATGGTATCAACGGAGGAACAGACAGCATTCATGGCATCATCGGAGCTCAGAAAGTCAAACTGGTAAATATGGCGGAAGCAGTGCTACACACAAGATTACAAGCAAGCATAGGAAACTATCAGGTACATTTGAAGCAACATTGCTAATCAGAGGTGGGGGAAGGGGAGGGTAAGGAATGGGTAGGGGAGATGGGAAAGATAGAGTTCAGATAGAGAAGGTAAAGAAAATATGGCAGCCAGAGGCCTTGTCATAGGGTAAGAGGGAAGGGAGGGGAAGCTAAGGTGTGCAAAAGGGTAGAAGAGGGGAAAAGGAAGGCAGATGAAAGGAAAGAAGATAAGGGAAGAGTGGGAGCAAGAGGGCCTGGCAGGACCATAAAGAGGGGTGTCTGTGAAAAAGGAAGCCAAGTAATTGCATCGGAGAGTGAAAAAAGTGGTAAAGGATGTCCGCAGAGCTGGGAAACTAGGTGTAACAATCACAAGTGCTTTCGGTTAGGAGATTCTGATGAAGCAAAATTTTTATTGGGAAAGACCAGAAAGAGTACTCAGCTGGTTGCTTAGATTATTAAACCACAGAGGGGTCTGTATTGGAAGGATCACTGGTACTGAGTAGTCCAACAGTGGGGTACTAGAAGGAGGTCAGAAACTGAGCTGAGTGTGTGTTGGGTCTTCGGGATTTGTTTAGCAAGCAGCCAATGCTCAGGGGTAGTAATCCAAGTAGAGGTTTTTTGGACAGGTGGCAGGTTTGATATTTGATCCTGTTACTTAGTTGGAGCCAGCCAGATTGATCATATAACTCGCAGGTATGAGTGAGGACAGCAGCACCCATAACTAACCTACAGGCTTTGTTCAGTGCCACCATGAGTTGTTTAAGAGATGTGGAGGTTGCAGCACAGTATATGATTAGACCATAATCAATGATCGAGAGGACTGAGCTGTGAACTGCAACCCTCAGGGCTTCTTGGGTAAGACTTTGTCTGTGTTTGAAAAAGAGACCAATTCTGGTATTAACATCTCTGGCAACATTTTCAATGTGAGGCACAAAGGTAAGGTGACTATCCAGGGTTAGACCTAGGTATTAGAAGAGCTGAGTTTGTTCAAGAGCGTCTCCATGGTTGTTGGTGATAGTGAGTTGATGGGCCTTCAACTTATTCCGAGAGGACGAAAACAGCTGGACTTTAGTTTATTTGTAGTTTAACACTAGTTTGTGATTATTAAACCATCTCTCTGCTTCTGCGAAGCCTTGTTGAAGATTGTTTTCAAGAGCATTGGGATCCGGGTGGCTAGTAAAGATAAGTGTGTCATCTGCGTAGAGGAGAGTACGCTGGTTGCAGAGAGCTGGAAGGCCATTCAGGAAAATATTGAACAGTAAGGGACCCAGGATTGAGCCCTGAGGTACCCCTGATCGGACAGCCCTCTGGTCCCTGCACTCTGATCCATCCATAATTTTTGAGAGATTGTATATGTATCCTTATTTCTTGCACTCCCATCACTGCATACTGATATACATATTTGTATGTGGAAGTACAGAGCCCTCTGGACCCTGTGCTCCAATCCATGCACCAGTATGAGTGGGGAAGGTAATTATTTTTGAAACTTTGTAATCACACCACTGTTCCCCTGTGGGGGCACAGGGCCATACAGGCACTGCTGTCCCATCAATTCATAATGGTCTGGGCCCAGTGCCTCCGTCAGTACATGATGCTCCCCTGTGGCAGATCATGGTCCTTCAGGCACTGCACTCCCATCACTCCATAATCATATCCTTATTTCTGTGCATGAGTGCAGGACCCTCCCATCACTTTATATTCGTCTCCATATTCATATGTGGGAGAGCAAGGTCCTCCCATAGTGTGCGGAGCCATAGAAATACTTCATATTGCAATATTATTCTAGAGAAAAGAGAACAAAATGTGAAACCTTTATAACTGAACACCAAACTAATGTATTTTCAGGAAACCAGCAAAAGGCACATTAGTGGGACAAGCCCTTTTTATCCTGAACATTTCACAGAAAAATTACAAACTCTTTCTTCACAGCAAAGTGACAAAGAAATTACTGGGTATGCCTCATATTATAATGTTATCCTATGGGAACCAAAGCAAAATTTAAACCAAAAGAACTCAAGAGCACAGTAATGATTTTCACCAAACCAGCAAAAAGCCCTTTCTGTCCTGAAAATTTCAGACCAAAATCCCAAACAGTTAGTTAACTGTGAAGTGACAAAGAAAATGCTGTCTAAAAAAATCCTCCTTCGAAAACTGCGAGAAAGGATCCTTTTTCATACTTATTTTATTGCAGATTGCTGCAAAAGATGAATCCTTTTCCGCAAATAACAAAAAAGGATCCTTTTTCACTAAATGCTTTTTCACGATTTGTGACAAAGGATTTTGCCACATTATAAAATCCATTTCCAGGCCCAGAATTGAAAAATTGACCCCAGAATCAAGGTCTTCAGGCCCTGATTACTTAAAGACAACTGTTGCCACATTCCAAATACAGGTATTTTTTGAGCTTTTTAAGTTTTTGCAACAGCTAACTGAAAAAAAAGATGGCGGTAGCATGGCAAAGGATTTTGCATTTACGGCAAAGTATTCCACACTTGCAACAAAGGATTCCACATTTGTGATAAAGAATCTGCTGATGAGTAGAGATGCAGCGAAATAAAATTTCACTGGTGAAATTGCCGCAATATTGACAATTTAGTCAAGTGAAATGTTAAGTGAAATTGCAGCAAAATTTCACAATTTCACCCACAATTTCGCCGTCACTGACGGCCACAAGTCCATAAATTGACCCCCCCCCACACACACACACATAAGTTGCCCTGCACCCCCCATTTCTTTTATTTAAAAAAAAGAGAAATTCACCCTCCTTCACTCCCTGGTGTCTAGTGGTCTCCCGGCCATCACTGGCCATAAACAATGAGATAAGCACTCCCCCCCAAAATTACCCTGCCACCTCTGTTACTCTCCCAGTACCCCAATCAGTAGCCTGACTGAGCACCACTGACAGCTTGAATGAATGAGCGTGTGTACATGCTCATTCATTCAAGCGCTCAGTGGCACTCAATCGGGCTGCCAGCCATGGACCTGAGAGGAGAGCTGTGCTGGTGGCCCAATCGGGTACTGGGGAGCTGGGTGGATCCTGCTATCTGCTGATGGGGTGGGGGTGGAATACACTTGACACCAGGGAGTGAAGTTGATTTTTTTTTAAAACAACAACAGAGGTGGCAGGGTAACTTTGGGGGAGTGCTATCTTACTGTTTACAGTCAGTGACGGCTGGGGTGGGGGTCCACTAGGCATGAGGGAGTAAAAGCTGAATTTTTTCTTAAACAATAAGGGAAGTGGCAGGAAACTTTGTGGGAGTGTTTTTCTTATTGTTTACAGCCAGTGATGGCGGGGGACCACTAGACACCAGATAGAAGGGAGAAGGGAGGGAGGGAGAACTCACAGTTTCACCACGGAGGTGAAATTACTCCGCAGATGGTGAAATTTGTTATGGGTGGTGAAATTTCACTCTGGTGAAATTCACCCGCGAATAAATTTCACTGCTTGGGGCAAAATTTGCACCCAACCATGGGAGGAATTTCACATTTTGCCCAGCAAAATATTTCATGAAATGCGCTAATTTACGTGAAATATTTCTTTGGGCAAAATTTCCCAATTTTGCACATCCCTATTGTTGAGTGGGACACCTATCTGGTCCCATAGGAAATAATGGGAAACTTTGAAATTTAATAACTTTTGAATGGATTAATATTTTTCCACCAGATCCTCAAACAGCACCCCTGTGACCCAAGACCTATATAAAATAAAAACTTCAGACCAAAATTCCACATCATTTTCACACATGGGTTTGAAAAAAGGATTTTAACAAAAATGATAAATTTCACATTTCTGACTCACTGGTATCTCTCTTCCCACACACCTGACCAGAACGAAACATGCCACATCAAGAGATCTATGGTCGCTGACAGTACATGCAAAATTGCATGCAAATCGCTTGAACGGCTGCGAAGTTAGTAAAGTGCAAAACTTTGAGTTTAACATAGAAGTGACTGCTCAATCCTAACTACTGTATACTGGTGCGACTACGCCAGATATAGATATATATAATGTATTCTTTGCAAAAATATATTGTTAATGTGCCAGTTAGAGTACTTTAATGCCACAAAAGAAGGGAAATGTGGCTTTTGGATTTTCAACCCGAACTCCTCACCACCATCAACCCAAGCAGCAAAAGAAAAAAAATCATTACACTTTTGGTTGTCCTGAGTCTTGGCGAATCACGGGTGGGGTCTTACTTGGGATTTTGAACCATAACGCTCACCCTATTCTGATATAGTGTTCAAACGTAAAGAACTGTGTCTCATCACATGTTGCTACGAACCTGTGGACCCTGACTGAAGAAAACAGATCACTTCTGACCTTATTTGCTCATGAAATGAGGGAGCATTAGGGTTGAAAACCCCAAGGAAGACCCAACCCCTAATTCTCCAAGATTCAGGAAAGCCACATGCGTAATGAGAATAAAACCATTCAGAAGTCTTAATGAGGTCAAATGCGATCAAGAAGTCACGAGGAAAACATCTCATTAGACCCTGGAAATGGGTTTATTCACCCTGTGCACCCATTTACCTATTAGTGTTTTGCTATGATATGTAAGGATGTTGAAATTTAAAAAAATCATAGTTGCATTCATTTGTGTCCATTTCGCATCACTGCACATGCACTACAATGCAGCTGTTCGTGCTCGTGTGCTGCCGTACACGTGTACCAGTTACAGGCTGTGCATGCTCATGAACATCGATGGCAGCATTATTGTCGGCCACACTACAAAAGGATGGGGAGTGGGTATGTGGTTTCGCTACTGGATTTTTTCATAATGGCATTCAGAGCACCAGCATGAAGTAGTAGTTTGCACTGCATGGTAACAGAGTGGCAAGAAGCTGGCTTTTTAGTGCTGTGTTTTGTCGAGACTGTACATTTATGTTCTGTGCATGAAGGCATGATGAGTATAAAGTATTTTATGTGTGTAGATTGCTTAATGTTTGGACTTTTTTGCAAGAGGTCCTGCTGCTGCCAGGTTTGTGTCAGGTGATATTTGAATTTCTAGGGGGTTAAGTGTTTAATTGTTATGTTCTTGTTTGGGGATTAATTGGGTAAATTAGTCATTTTTAATTATGTTTACTGGTATTGTTTGGCCATTCTGTTCCAATGATACACAGCTCTATAGGCAGTAGAATATGTCTTTAATTGCCACGGTACTAGCTGTCCCAGTGGCGCTGAGGGGTTGAGGCACTGGACGCCACACCTCACACCACGCTGGTGACCTGGGTTCAGGAATGAACCTAGGTCATTGGGGGTTGTGGGGGGTAAGCCAGGAGAATGGATTGAGCAGCCATAAGGCAGCTCTCCCCTTCCAGGTGGGGACCTAGCTGCACCCGCAGTGGGGCTGTCCCCAGGTGGGGGTTCAGGGGTTGTGCAGTCAGGAGCGACTAGCACAGGGAGGGTGCCGTGGGTCACTGCATGCATGAGCCTCCTCATGCATGTGAACCACTGTGGCAAGGGGTGGGGAGAAAACTGTAAAACAGAGCTGGCAGGCTCCATGACAGCCCCATAGCACCTGCGCTGGCTCATCTGAGTTTAGATGTTGGTCTCCAGGAGAGGGGGGGATGTCAACACCCTTCACTCTTAGCCCTGCCATGGGGAGGGGGCAACCCATGGGGGATTACTGGGAGGGTTAGGCACAGGGGAAGTAGAGGTACTGACACTGTGCCCCTCACAGGGAGGGGCTGACACCGCCTGCCATCTCTACCATGTACACCCTACACCAAGAAGGTGGGAGGTGGTGATGGGGGTCAAAAAGCTTAATAAAAAAATTGCTATGGTATTTATTTATTTATTTCAATGTTTTACCAGGAAAGTCATACAGAGCTGGTATCAGCTCATTTCCAGATACATCCTGGTGGAGAGTGAAGAGAGAGGAGAAGAGATACAAAGTACAATATATAAAATAATGCACAATATGGAAATAAGTATATCCAAATTAAACAGTTCATGAATGTTAGAGAATAGAATGCCAATCAGTACATTTCCATATAGAAAACTGTGGAACAGGGAAAAGAACATTAACAGTAAGCAACACAACAAAATAAGATATAGGGAGAAATGATAATTCTAGGGGCGTGGGGCAGAACT
This sequence comes from Neoceratodus forsteri, assembly GCA_016271365.2. Lineage (NCBI taxonomy): Eukaryota > Metazoa > Chordata > Ceratodontiformes > Ceratodontidae > Neoceratodus > Neoceratodus forsteri. The sequence goes on from CM028130.1 coordinate 16,160,380, forward strand.
GGTGACAGAGATTGGATTAGTTAAAGGAGAAGAGCAGACCACCCCAAGATCAGAAGCAGCTGCAGGAGTGAACAGAGAACTCACAGGTGTGAGATTGCAGTGCACAAAATGAAGAAGCTGAGTGAATGCAAAGTGGAAGAGAACCTTGTAGTTTAGGGAAGTGGAATGAAAAGGCAGCTTTGCCAACAGCTGATTTCCCTTGCAGGAGAGCAAGAGAACATGAGCAAGAATTGAGAAGGGAGTACAAGTATAGGGCTTAAATTAGTACCCCTATACAGGGAAAAACAGCTAACCACTTCTAGGGGGACTGTCCCATCCATGTTGTACCTATCTGTCTATCTGTCAGTCGATTTATCTGTCTGTCTGTCTCCCCTCTCTATCTAACTATAGAGAATAAATAATAGATAGGAGGGTGTATGGGGAAAAATATCATCAAGAGGGGCTAATTAGTTAAATAACTCATGAGCCCAAAGGGCAAGTGAGATTATGAGTTAGTTACTCCCTTGTAATTGTAGCTTTCCCTATGGCACTCTTATCTGTCATTTATTTTATATAATGCATTAGAATGGCCTGTGCTTTGTACTTTTTGATCACATTTGCAATCATTTCCACAGTGTGCCTTTACATTTTTTCCCTACTGTGTTTTCTGCAGTGTAGGGACTTCCTAATAAAGGAGGAATGTTTGTGGTGGTCAGTCCTTTGGTTTCGATTCAGGATGGCACTCAGTGGCGGCATGGCATCTGCAGTATGGTGCAAGGTGGTGTGTGTGTAGTCATGAGCAGTGGTCAGGAGCAGCATAGAGTTTGCAGTCAGGAGTGGCATGGCATGCTGTGCAACAGCCTGGATCTGGCTTCTGCAGCATGGAGTTTGCAGTCAGGAGTGGCATGGCATGCTGTGCAACAGCCTGGATCTGGCTTCTGCAGCATGGAGTTTGCAGTCAGGAGTGGCATGGCATGCTGTGCAACAGCCTGGATCTGGCTTCAGCAGCATGGAGATGGCAGTTTAGAGGGCTCACACATGAGAGAGCTGGAGCATCAAGGGACAAGCCTGTTTTTTGAGTGAGGCTGGATGGGTTTGGGGGTTAGTCATAGGGATTTTGAGGGTTAAGGAAGTTTTTGAAGCAATTTTTTTTTGCATTTCTGCAGGAATTTAGGGGCTGCATTTTTAAGAGGTTGTAAGGTCTTAAAGTTTCCATGTGTTAATAAGGCACTAATGATTTGATTTGTAGTATGTTCTCCAGAAGTTATCACAATGTTTGTAGGTTGGTAATTAAATGGCAGCAGTTTACTGGATAGGTTAATGGCACTTAAATTGGGTAGGTATATGTCATAGTATTGAGTTTGGTATAAATCACTGAATTGTGTAAATATAGGTATATGCCCCTTGAACACCCACTTACCTATCACTTCTTGAGGTAATATGTGAAGATGACAAAGTTTAACAAAATGAGACTGCACTAGTATACGATTTTAATTACTATGCTATACAGCTTAAATTGGCATGCTTTACAGGGAGAATACTGCAAACCACTTCTGGGACAATCTTTTGTCTGTGTTCTCCTGTGTTTGTCAGATATATAGAGCAAACACAGTAGAACATATATAGGTGATATGACATGGCTTGACTGAAGTTATCATACTTATCTTCATGAGAGGCTAATGATATTACAATATCTCACGAGATGGCTCAGCCATGAGTGAGATATCATGATATCATTGGCCTGAAATGCGGATTAACATTATATCTTCTGTTAGAACATGTCATGTTCTGTTTATACAGACATAACAGCTAATTTCTAATTGCTTCCCCTCAAATAAGTTTCCCTCTGACATACCCTCAAAATCGCAGCTCTTGTTCCTACATACAATTACAGCTCTTATCTCTGTTGTTTCCCCTCCTCTGCCTCCTCCCCTCACTTACTTCCCTTTCTCTCCCCGTCACTCCCCTTCCCCCTACCCAGTGAGCTATCCCATAACCAACTGTATGCCACCTCCCCCCACCCACTCTTTTAGGTCTCTTCACATTTACCTGCCCTCCTACAGCCTCTCTACTAACCCCCTTCCCCATCCTCCCTTGCAAACTCATGCACATTAGCTTGGGCGCCTCCAACCTCCATCTTCTTTATCACTTCCCCTATCTCTCAGACTTTATTCTCCACTCTCCCACTCGCTGGCTCACACCATTTTTTTCTCCAAAGCACAGCAGGTCCCACCCTGTTGTTTAGCACATGAGTTTTACTATACAATGAAAATGTCATCGCTAACTTACGCATTCTGTAAACCAATCTTTTGTACACCAACCATACTGCCATGTTACATATTCTTCTTAACAATCCACCCTGTATAAACTACTCTACTTGACTGTACAGTACTGTGTTTTAAATTATAATTGTATCACAAATTACTGAACTTTTTTTTTATTTTACTCTTTGGCTCCCAACCCACTGCTACCTCCCTCCTCTGCGATGGGGAAGGCACATGGTGGCTCTGATAGGTGGGTCCAGCCTTCCTTAGAGGGATTCTGTCTCAGGACCCAATTCTCCCAACCTGACCCACCCAGCAATCCCCCACAGGTTGCCCCCTTGTGGCAGGGCCGAGGGCAAAGGTGTTGACCTTCCTCCCCCCCACAGAGACCAACATCTATACTCCAGGGGATCTGGATTGGGCACTGTGGGTATCGTCATGGAGCTTACCAGCTCTGAGTTTTTTCTGGTTTTCTCTCCCGCCCTTGCCACAGTTGTCTGCATGCGTGTGGAGGCACCTGCACGCAGCAACCCATGGCACCCCCCCAACTAGAGTTGCTCCCTGACTGCACTACCACAGGGCCTCCACTCAAGGGCAGTCCTGCAGTGGGAGCCACTAGATCTCAACCCAAGCATGTAGAGCTGCCTGACGGCCCCTCAATCCAACTTCTCAGCCTCCCCCCCACTGACCGCCAACAGCTTGGGCTTGTTCCTGAACCTGGGTTGCCGGTGTAGCATGAGGTGTGGCATCCAGTATCTCAGCCCTCAGCACCACCGGGTCAGCTTGAACTGTCTTTGAATGGGTCATACCTGGAAACAAACTCAGGCTCAGTGTGCCCCTTCCAGTTACCAACTTTAAATAAATAAATAGATGTGTGTTAGGATAAATATGACTGGGAATGTGTAAAAAATAGCTTGTGACTTTGAAGTGTGAGACTAACGTTTGCCTTATCTTGCAGGTAGTTATTGTAGCTGTTTGAGAGTGGTTTCCAAGATTAACTATTGCTTCGGTTTGACTCACTGAGTTCATAGCTTTACATTATGGCCAGGACCTAATGAAAACATTTCTTGTACTATTCTATTGTTTTTGCTTTTTTAAGAACATGTGTTCCTCGAAAAAGTGAAAAAAATTGATTTTCTCCTGTTTCTTGTTGATTATAAAAAATCTGAATGGTATCTATAAATGAAGCACCATTCATTTTTTAGATAGTTTTGTGCTGAACAACTTTCATGCTCTGAGTACCATACTGGTATTTTTTGTTTGAAAGTTATTTGCATTTGTTTGTTGAAAAAGAGAGAAAAAAATAATTTCCTACTGTTTGTGCTGATTTTTTAAAAATTTAAAAGGTATCTATAGATGAGACACCACTCATATTGTCAATATTTTGGGTCTGAACAACTTTCTTGCTTATAGTGCCATGCTGTCATTTTTGTTTTAAAGTTATTCACATTTGAATATTGTTAGAACTGCTATAGAGCCTGAACATTCTAAACCTGAAAAAAGAAAGATAACACTGCATCATGCAAGCAATAATACCCAACAGGGTGGGCAGTATTCAGCTATACCAGACCTCTCAGGGGCATAATGAGGCCTGATGCCACAGGCAGAAGGCCTTATATCCTCTGCAAGGTCCAGTATAACCCAATACAACCCACAGTGGATGGTATTACTGCACTTAGAAAATGGGTTAGTTATAAACATTTTTTTAAATATTTTAAAAATGTAAAAAAAAATGCTTACACATCATTAAAAAATGAATATAAATGCATCTTGCTGTAGAGTAGTCCCTCTACTGGTACAGTTGCCAGTAGAAGGTGCAGCTGTTTTTAACATACTTATTCTTTTTAAAGGGATATAGTAAGAATCCCCAAATACTGTTTTCCCACATTATACCATTGACAGCCATGCTTCAGATGTTGATGCTGTAATTCATTTCATAAAAACATCTCTCATAGTCATTTTATAATGTTTCATCAGTACTTTTTTCTGCTTGCCCCCACCATATTTGTGTGTGACCACACCCCCAGAATGATGTCATGCAAGGGATGTTTTACATACAACAACAAGGAATTCTGGGTAAATTATAAAGGTGACTTAAATGTTCATTACTCAGAGGTGCAGACCCTTATTTTGGTAGTGGCCACTGCAGTACAGCACCTATTTATTTATTTGAATTTTGGTAACCGGGTAAGCCCACTGAGACAAAAATATCTATTTTCCAGGGTCGACCCAGGGGTGGGGTTACAGAGGGATTATTCAGAGATACAATACATTACCATATTCACATGGCAAGTGTACGCAGACACTATTACATGGTACATCAGAACATCATACAGTCAGATACAATAAGTTGATAAACATCATAGTTCTAAAGTGGTAAGAGGCAGGGGTATAATATGTGTAGTGCAGATAGGAAGTGGCTAGCAAGTAAGGTGGAAAGATTATCAAGAAGGGGTGAAGGTACGAGGACGGTAGTTTCATTAGAGTAGCAAGTAAGGTGGTGTGATTAGGAAGAGGGGGTTGAGGTGAAAGGATGATAGTATCAATGGGAGGAGAAACAAGTTCAGGTCAGATCCACCATGTCTGCATAATGAAGTTAGTGAGGTTGTGTGGAACTGTTAAGGAGACATGGAGAAACAACACAATGATTTTTAACTAGTAAGATTTGTTTTATTTTGCATTCTAAGGAAGGCAGACACATTATTAGGAAAATATATGGAGGTGTAGATTTCAATGGAAGGAATGATAAGCAATATAGGATTGACAGGTAGAATAGGTGGCAGTACATGCAAAAGTAATGGCTGGCATATGTTCATTCTTGGGATTATTTTACACAGTTTTATAGAGAAAAACAGGGGGTTTGTCCATGCAGTGATGTAAGTTATATTTAAGTAATGTGTTGATGTCAGGCAGTCAGGTGTAATGATGGACTTCATTAGGAGAGAAAATGTGATAGTAACTTTTATAAGGGGTCGCTGTTGATAAGGTTAAGGTAGTTATGCCTGTGATAATGGGAATATCATGACAGTATGAGATCTATACAGCAGTGGAGTACAAATATGCACTGTATCATAGGTATGTGTTCAGAGTGCAGGCAAATGCGATATGCAGGTTTATTTTACATATATAGTAGGTAAAAATAGGGATAGATGCAATTGATAGAAATAAAATTACATAAATAGACATACAGATAGACAGACAGACAGAGGGAGACGTCATAGTCATGATAGTCTTTGGAGAGGCAACTGCCCCTAGAGTCACAGTCATGTTCACTAATTTGGGTTGGAAAACTTTTCAAGCAGCACTATTTTGCTTTCAGTAATCACCTATGGGTTTAACCCTTAGGCTGCCAGCAGATTCAGAATGTATAGGTTTTTAGGACCTGTATACACGCCGGTGGCACATTAAGGGTTTAAGCATTTTTTGGAATGTCTTAAAACAGTTATGGTACAGGAAAACCAATGAAAGCAATTGTAGTATAGTTTAGGACTGAAACATACATGTAACATACATGTTGCCACCTTGCTCCAATGAGCACCTTCCCCTTAGCAGAGTGCCAGTCTTAAAGAGCATCTGACACCTTCAGGATAAGTGAAAGAAAACATAATATTTAGACACAGCTCAGTTTATATTTCACATTAGATCTGTATTTTTCTCCCCATTATTTTTTACTGAGGCCATTTGCATGAAATAAGGACTGCTGCTCCTGAAGTGCTCATGTATTCCTGGTGCTTTCTCCCTACCTGAGGTCATAATGCATGGCTTGTGACATCACAGTTACTCCCATGACAGCAGACTGTGTTGTCACAAGATAGCAGTATGACTTGAAGTAGAGAGTAAGCTATAGAGGCAGATGAACTCTAACATGTAAAGATAATATATTCATCCAAATTTCCTCTGTAATAAAAGATAGGCAGGGGAAATGTACAGAATTTATTTAAAATGTAAACTGAATTGTACCAAGTTATTAGTTTTTTTCAAAGTTTTCACTGTGGCATCAGCAGCTCTGATTATAAAGAGGAGAGCTGAAAAAATGTGTCTCAAAGTAAGTGCAGAATAATTTTTCTTAAATCTGTTTCAAGATATTAGGCCTTTCCTCTTTTTTTTAATTTAATGATAAAAAGAAGTAGCACCTTTCTTCTGACAAGACTAATGTAAATGATGACAGTCAATGGTTTGGGATATGCTAAGTGTCCCCAGGAGCAAGGTGTGTTCCTTTGCTGGCTAGAGAGTAGGCTATTATAAAAAACAAACAAAAAAAAACACACACACACAGATCAGTCATTCTACCAATGAGACATGCAGAGGTACAACAATGGGGGGGGGGGGGAGCAAGAGTTGTTTGGGACTGCAGCTTCCATTTTTGAAATGGAAACAATTTCTTGTTGATCTTGTCTCCTGTTCTAGCCTGAAAAGAATATATTTTAAATGCCTGTTTTAAGTGTGTATAATGGACTGTTATGCCATTTAGGAGCCAAAGAACGAATGTGTAACAGGTGACATTATGGTTACCTAGCAATTGTATGCCAAAGCAACGTAGGCATGTAATTAAGAACTGGATCAATGGAAGGCCATTGCCAGGTTATTATACACACTGGAAGAACTTAAATTATAGCTATCAAATTGCTGCATAGTACTTTTAGGATACTCAAAGTGTAAAACATCAGCTGGGAATTGTAACAGCTGCATGCTGATCTGGTGTCTTAAAGAAATATGTAAGAATTCTACATGGATGTTATTTTTTCTAGCTGCTCTTTATCATCTTGTATTGAGACACCTATATTTTCAATAAAGAGTGTCTTAGCACTAGTATCACAAGATGTGCCAATGGTAATCACTGAACCCAAATAAATGGAAAATGAAGGAGGTCTGCTTACTCCATTGAAATGAGATGTGTGCTGTACCATTGTGTGTCATAGCAGCATTTCTAATTTTGAACTTGGTACCACCACAACAGACAGTTCTCTATTTCTTCAACAACAACAAAAATAAAAAAAACACACTTTATCATCAAAGTGTGTGTTTACCAAGTACTGTGCCCATGATTGAAATAATTTGACCCCAAAAAATGTGCCCTGACATGAAACTGCATTTTTAACTGTAAAGACAATTAAAAATGTATTTCTAAATGCATTACTAACACCAATGCTTCATGAATAAAATAATTTGAACCCCCTGCCCCAAAAAATGAGCCCTGACAAACTGCACTCTGGGAAGATTGCCTGGGACAAGATGCAATAAAAAACCTGAATAGCAGGTTCCATGGAGTGAATGTTAACATCCTGTTTCTAGTATCCCTGATAAAATAAAATTAAAAATACAGTTGAGATTTTTTTAATGTCAGCTCTGATCAGAATAGCTTTTAAAATCACCAATTGTTTTCTTGTTCAATGTTTTCTAATACATACTTCTCAAACTTAAAAGAAAAATGCACTTTATCATCAAAGACTGTGTTCACCAAGTACTGTGACCATGATTAAAATAATTTAACCCCTCTCCCAAAAATGTACTGACATGAAACTGCATGTTTAACTGTAAAGACTATTAAAAAAATGTAATTCTAAATGCATTACTAACACCAATGCTTTCAAAGTTTTGAAACTACTAAAAGACAAATTATATATAACTATCTATCTATCTATATATATATATATATATATATATATACATATATTATAGTGGCGCGGTCGTGTCACTATGGTTAGTTTCAGTGGTCAGTTACATACTAAAGTCAAAAGTTTGGATGTTAATAACTTTGGACCCGTTCAATGGATTTGCCTGATATTTGGTATGCTCAGTGGAGCATGGTGGATCTCTTGATTTGTCAAATTGCATTTTGGTCAGAGTGACGGTCTTTGTGTATGAAAGAGCTGAAAAATGCAAAATTATCCATATTTGGAGGCACCTTTTGGGATTCTGAATGTGGTCCTGTATGGCGCCATGTGGCATGCTGCTCTGTGAGACGACTTGTTTGAAGGAGCTTTGGTGGCTTAATATGCCACTTTTCATTTGGTGAAAAAATATCAAAGCATTCAAAAGTTATGGCACTTTTAAGTTGCCATTATAAGTCAATGGGAAAATTTATATGTATATCTTGTGAACAAAGAATGGTGTTCTGGCCACCTGGTCCCACCGGGCAGTCAAAGAATTTGCAGCCCCGCAGTGCAAGAATCTTTGTCCCTGAGGATTTTTTTAAATTCTTTGATCGCGAGGTCCACCATCTTGTTTTCAATTTTCAGATCGGAATAGCACAAATATTTCGACTCAGGGGTCACTTCTGAAGTAAAACTTGGATGGGTTTTACTCAGGGGGCCCTGATCTAATAAAGCCATGCCTTAGGTTCCATCCAAATTGGTCTAAAAATAGTTATTAGCTTTTAAAATCTCAGTTTGTGGCTCGCTAACAATCTTTGATCGCGAGCCTGCAAATTCTTTGATCGCGAGATTCTTTCATTGCAGTCGTGCATTGTGAGCGAGGGATGAGATGGCCAGATTTTAAAATTGATATTTGTAGCCCAGGGGTGCCCTACAAAGGTATATAAGGGTGGGTTTTGCTCAAGGGGCTTGTTCTGCCCCATCTGAATAAAAAAACTTTAGTTTTTATTATCCCTGGTAGTCTAGCGGCCCCCTCTCCATCATAATAGTGTACATAGCGATCCCTCTATCCCTGGTAGTCTAATGGCCCCCTCAATGAGTATTTCATTAAAATGTCTGCTTTTTATCTGTGGTAGTCTAGTGGCCCCCATGTGTGTTTATTAATATTTCTTTCTTATATCCATGGTAGTCTAGTGGCCCCCCATGTGTATTTCATTATTATTCATATCCATGGTAGTCTAGTGGTCCCCCCACACCATCACAATAAAAGAAATAAGCATGTTCATTGTCCTGGTAGTCTAGTGGCCCCACCCCCACCCAGCGCCATGCTAGCTCACCCAGCACTCCCAACCCTTCCCCAGCCGGCGACTGGCACAGCCCACCTCTCACCTCCATGGCCAGCCACTGACTGTGTATATTATGAGTGCTAATTGAAACGGACGCTCTGAAACACTAGCACTAGCAATTGGTGACATAGAAACAAAATTTTGGAAAAGTAAGTAAAAAAACAAATAAAAAAACTGAATGACTGCAGAGGCATCTAAAAGCACCAAACCTTCATTCTCCCTTAGTAAGCATTATTAGCTCTTTAGAAGCTTTGTTTAACTGGCATGATGTCACAGTTGGGGGCTGCGGCACAGAGGAAAAAAATGGGCTTGTTATGCAAATGAAGAAGAGCACTTTTGGGTAGTTTGAACGTTAAGAGATTAAATTACAACTCGTATAGGTTACTATTGCCATTTGTTGTGGTACATTTTTTTTAGATCCCTTTAAGTAGCTGACTGCTTCTTTCCTTGTGCCCCCCCCTCCAACAGTACCTATCTCGTGTCACCTTTCCTTGTGGCTTGCTCCTTCCCTTCCTCCTTGCCACTCGCTTTACACTTTCAGTGTGAGAAGCATAATTTGAATATGTGGCAGGTTGGCAGCTTTGGTCATCAGGACGGCATGCTCGAGGTGTCAGAGTGGGCGAGCTGGGACTGGAAATAACAGTACTGCAACAGAGGTCTGTTAGCACTGTGCTCACATTTGTTTCTGATAAAAAATAATGATTGTGTGCTCATGGATATCATTTTTAAGCAGTGCAAAGCAGGGTCTGAGTGATGGAATGGTGGCGGGTGATGCGCATAGCTGGGCTGTTAATTTTAGAAACACGATTGTACGGCACTGGGATTCTGAAGCACACATACATTGTCAGCTAAACTACGCTGACATGGAACCTGGAGCAACAGACAATAGTGAAAATATTGAGTTTTTTTGTTTTTCAAATTAAAATACTGATACAGAAATCAGTTTGTGACACAGGAGTTGTGGCAGGGGTGAGGTGATCTCGCTCACTAAATGAGAGAAAAAACGGCAGCCATTTTTAAACTGAAGATTCTATTAATGCTCATGAATTTTCATAAGAAGGCAGGCTGGCAGAGGGACTAGTTATTTACTGGTCTCTTTTGCCAGATACCTACTCTGGTGATGGATGCTCTTCACCAATCAGGAAGCAGGGTTTCTCCAAACCATTTTCTAAGAAAAGATATTATCTTTTCATGTTCAGAAAGATATCACTTTTTATCTGGTCAGTTATCTCAAAATACATGTTGTATTTATTTATTTTAAAAGTTTCACCAGGAAAGACATACTGAGCTGAAAATCACCTCATTTCCAGATGCGTCATGGGAGGTGGGGTAATAGGAGATAAATACATACATACAAACTATATACATGCTTAAACAGATAATTACACATAAATATGTATATAATAAATACAATGTGAAATAAGCAGAGCAAATAACAGCAGTACTGCAGTATTCAGACTTAGAAGCAGAATATATAACAACCAACCAGGCAGAGGGGATGGGTAAGAAGCAGGTGAACAGGTGGGGAGAAAGGGGAGAAAGAGCAGGGGAGAAGGGAGAGAGGGGGATTAGAGGATGGAAATTCATGGGCAGGTGCAAGAGGGAGCAGTGAATTCATGGAGAAGACAAGAGAGGTAATGGATGGAGGTGGCAGTGCAGATCAGGAGGGGAAGGCATTCCAGAGCTTAGGGAGACAGAAAAAGAATGCAGCTTGTCTGGAAGAAGATGACCTAGAAGGGAGTGCAATGGTCTAGTGACCAGCACTATGAAGGGAGTAGGAGATGTGAGAAGGAAGGGAGAGTAGAGATGTGAGATAGGAGGGGATGGAGCTTAGCCAGTAATTGGCTATAAGGAGAGAGCCATGTGCAAGACATCTGGCACAGAAAGAGGGAAGACAGAGAGATGTAGAGGAAGCAGTGGTGAATTACAAGTGGGCAGTCAAGAGCAAACCTGCAAAAAGAGTGATAGGGGGTATGAAGTCTGGCCAGGGTGGACTTAGGGACACTGGCATATATAATGTATCTATAGCCAACAATAGGGAGGATCATTCTCTGTACTATGGCTGTGTGCGCCTGAAGGGGATACAACTTCAGTTCTGATACAAGGCACCTAGTTTAGGGTGGAGCTTGTTGTGGACAGAGTCCATATGTACTGCGAAATCCAGGTGCCATTCAAGCCACACTCCAAAGTATTTGAAGGAAGGGACATCATTAAGTTAGGACCCATCCAGGGTGTGTAAGTAGGGGATGGCTTCTAGTCTCAAGAGCTTTTGCCTGGTTACAAAGGTCATGGAGACATTTTTTTTTGCATTGAGTGACAGCTGATTAGATCAGAACCAGAGCTGTATGCTATCAATGTCCATCTGTAGACTGGCCATCAGATCAGAAGGGGAGGAGCCAGAGGTAACTAAGACAGTGTCATTTGCATACATATGAACAGATGCAGATGAACAGGCAGTGGGGAGGCTATTTAGAAAAATGGAGAAGAGAATGGGGCCAAGCACCAATCCTTGGGACCGTCAGTGCTTATAGGGAAAGAGGGGGACAGGGAGTGGCCAATTTTAACTGCTTGAGTTCTGCCCTGATGGTAGGAGTCGAACCAATTAGTGCCTTGGGTGGTAAGTCCTGCAGCAGAGAGCTTAGTAAGGAGGAGTGGGTTGGCGATGGTGTCGAAGGCTTTGGCCAAGTCGACAAAAATTACAGAGGTGATCCAGTCCTGATCCGTGCCAGACAGAATGGAGTTAGTCAGCCTGAGCAGGGATATGGATGTGGAGTGGGATTTGTGAATTCCAGACGGGAACGGAGTGAAGAAGGAGGAGGAGTCAAGAAAAGGTGTTAGTTGAGAGAGAACCACATGTTCTTGGAGTTTAGCGAGGGTGAGAAGAAGAAAAATAGGGTAGTAGTTCCCAGGATCAGAGGAGGTACCTCCTTTAGGGAGGGGAATGGCAGTGGCATGCTTCCACAAGGCAGGGACAGAAACCAGGGAGAAGGAGAGTTGAAAAGGGATGCAAATGGGAGGAAGATGGCAGGGGCAGAGAGATGAAGAGGTTGTGGGTCCAACCTGTCTATACTCTTGTCCTTTAGTGGGTTTAGTACTAGGAGGGCCTTGAGAGTATCCCTTGGGGACCCTGGGGAAATTCATGGGAAGAGTACACAATGGGGAGGAGAGGTACTAACAATGATAAAAATGGAAAGGCACCTGGGTGTAGTCATATCAGATGACCCAAAGGTAGGCAGGCAAAGTGAGAAGGCAGTAAGGAGGGCTGGGGGAATACTGGGATGCATAGAAAGAGGCATCACTAGTAGAAAACAGGACGTTGTCAGCCCTCTGTACAGACAGTTGGTGAGACCCCATCTGGAGTACTGTGTGCAGTTCTGGAGACCCCATCTCCACATGGACATAGACAGGATGGAGGCAGTTCAGAGGAGGGCAACTAAAATGGTGCAGGGTCTGCAACAAAAACAATATGAAGAAAGACTAAAGAAGCTTAACATGAATACCCCGATGAAAGGAGGGAGACAGCAGACATGATAGAAACTTTCAAGTACTTCAAGGGAATCAACAAAGTCCAAGAGGGTATCATCTTTCAGAAAAAGAGATGTGCAATAACAAGGGGGCACAGTTTGAAGATAGAGGGGGCATGGCTCAGGGCAATGTGAGGAAGTATTTTTTCACAGAGAGGGTGATGGATGCATGGAATACCCTTGCTGAGGAGGTTGTGGGGTCAAAAACAGTGTGGAACATCAAGAATGCATGGGACAAACATAAGGCAATTCTAGTGGGGGGGTAAGAGTAAGTAGGCTGTTGGTTAACTAAGATCTGCAGCTTATCCAACAGGTAGGGAAATGGGCAAACTGGGTGGACCAAGTGGTCCTTATCTGCCATCATAGTCTATGTTTTTATGACTGGGGAGAAGGAGAAGGGAGGATTGGGAGGGTATGGGAGGGTTAGTGGGTGGGGGGACATGGGGGATAAGGAGGAGAGGAGTGCAGAGGCACAGGAGGTGAAGAAGACATTAAATTCAGAGGCAACAGCAGTGGAGTCGGAGACAGTGGTACCTCTCATCTTGAGGGCTGGGACATAGATTTGGGTAGAGGATGAGAAGAGGGAGTGAATGACCTTCTTAAACTGTGAGGGGTGGTTAATATTGTTTTGGAGAGTGAAGAAAAAGTGTTTTGCCTTTGTATGCTTAGTCGATCTAGAGCAGGCATTATGTAAAGTACGACACTTCTGGTAATCAGCAGTGGAGCCAGAGGTCTTATGGACCTTCCGAGCCAGATCATGTGCTCATAGGCAGGTTAGCAGTTCAGCAGAGACCTAGGGGAGATGAGAACCTCGAATCTTAGTTTTCCTATTGGGGGACGTGGTGATCCCAAGTAGACAGGAAGCACGATGAGAAGAACTTTTGGGCCGAGTCAACGGAGCAGACAGTGGAGAGTGGAGACCAATCAATAGTTGCTAGGTCCTTGTGAAGGGAGGACAGGTCCAAGGACTGGAATGATTGAATGAGTAGGATTGTAGGCAGGGCTTTGGGCCAGTGGACTTTGTGTACACAGTAGACCATGTGGTGGTCACTGATGGCATCCTGTAGGGAACCTGATACAATCAGTCTGTGGGGGTGTGAAGCAAGGGCCCAGTCCAACAGAGTGTGATTTAGTGATTTGGGATTGAGGCTGGTGAGATCAGAGGTAAGTTGAGTAAGGTTTAGTGATTTAATGTTATCACAGAATGAGGTTTGCGTGGGGGAGAGACCATTTTTATTAAAATCCATGAGGATGAGAAATTCACCAGCTGAAGCATGGGAGACAATAGTGGAGAGGATGTATAGTATATATAGATTGTAGATAGATAGACAGATAGATACATACATGGATGGATGGCTGGATAGATAGATAGATAGATAGATAGATAGATAGATAGATAGATAGATAGATAGATAGATACTGTACATACATACATACATACATACATAGACTGTCAGATTATACAGACAGACAGACATATTATACAGGCATGGCTGTGTGTATATTAGGGTTGAATAAGTACTTTCATGTTAAACCCCACTTTTGTACCTTAATAACTTTGCTCCCATTCAACCAATTTACATGAGATTTGGAAAGCACAGCCTTTGTGTCAGGCTCTTTTGATCCTGAAAATTACATGTAGATTGGTTCAGTGGGGCAAAATTACAGAGGTGCAAAAATAACTGCAAAACTCACCATATTTGAAAATGTTAAGACTTTTTCTTTTGCCACCTAATAAATAAAAAAAAATGTAAGCCTTTTATTTATTTATTTAAAAGTGTGTGACTGGGATGGGCACACTGAGCCAAGTCTCATTTCCAGGTGTGACCAGGGGAAAGAATTCAGGTAAGGTTACAGGTTTAAGTTCACAATCAAAGAATTAAAATCAGCAATACAGGCTGGCCTGGTGGTGCTGAGAGTTGAGGTGCTGGATGCCACACCTTGCACCACACTGGCGACCTGAGTTTGGGAACGAGCCCAGGCTGTCGGGGGTCAGCAGGGAGGGAGAGGATTGAGCATCTGGAGGACAGCTCTCCTCTCCCAGGAAGGGGAGGGGTTGCGCGCCCACTAAATGACTGTCCCCAGGTGGAGGCCTGAGGGAAGTGTGGGTCTGCAGGTGCATAGGAAGGGTGGGTGCTGCGGGACTTCTTCGGATGTGCACATGCCTCCATGCACACATGTCTGGTATGTGCACCCTAGCAACAGGGAATGGGGAGAAAATGGAGGACAAAAAGTAATTCTCCAGTTGAAGGATGAAGCCCGACTCTTCTCAGGCTCCACTCCTGGGCCAGGCAGAAAGTAATCCCCAGTAATTCCAGGATGTCAGGGTTGGTAGGGTCGTTCACAAGGGGGCATGGAGAAATAGGAGCACAAACAGAATATGGAAAAAAAAATCAACAATACAGGTTTAAGTATTCAATCAGAGGTAGTCACATGTAATTGACTGTACTTCTCTGTAACTCTGACGTGGAGCTTTTGGAAATGAGTCGCTGACTCACAGGGTTGTAATTCCGATGACTACAGTAAAATAAATAAATAAATAAATAATCAGCGCAATTGCAAATTGCATTACATCATATGGAGCTTTGCAACCTGAAACTTTCAGGTTTGATACAGCTTGGTCCATGGTACAGGTTTTTTGTGTTTCTTTTTGGCCCTGCTGTTAAGTAGTTTTTAAAATAGTTAAGAAAAATATTCCATTTCTGAGCATGCTCAGTTCAATAAATCAATGTTCTATGGATAACTGAATTTTTGTGACAACAGCAGCTTGCACTATATGAAACAACTGTTTGCAAAGGGTGCTAACAGATGACATAGACACATGTTTCATCCTACCAGGACTCACCAGTATGTGTGAGAGGCCTTTCGGCATCATGCAATTCTGCTTAAAGTTGAACCAGTATAACATTCTATGGTGATTTGCATATGCAGCCCATGATGCTTTGCATTGTGTAGGCATGTGTGATTTTGTATTTTCTTGAAACTTGGCTTCCCAGCCAAATGCCCTTTGGGGTAACCCTTGCCTCAGTGTTTGCGCGCAGAGGTTCTTTGTCTTTTAAATAGTTTTTTATTTTAATGGGTTCGTCACAACATAACCCAGACAGACCATCTTAGGGTAGCTGGTTCATTCCAGTGGGGTGTCAAACAGATGAGGCATACTGATGAGTCCTGGTAGGACGAAACACGTGTCTATGTCATCTGTTAGCACCCTTTGCAAACTGTGTGAGAGGCCTTTCGGCACCATGCAGTTCTGCTTAAAGTTGAACCAGCATAACATTCTGTGGTGATTTGCATATGTGGCCCATGATGCTTTGCATTGTGTGTGCATGTGTGATTTTGTATTTTCTTGAAACTTGGCTTCCCAGCCAAATGCCCTTTGGGGTAACCCTTGCCTCAGTGTTTGCGCACAGAGGTTCTTTGTCTTTTATATATATATATATATATATATATATATATATATATATATATATATATTTATAAAATGGGTAGGGAAATTGCTGCTCTTTTATTGGAACTTGAGCACCTGTCGTGAGATTCTCATTACTGTATATACTTTACCTTAAATTATATATTCAATAACCACACCTAATGGTTATTCCAATAAACTCAGTTTATTGTCTGTACACACATGTGTGGAGCCTCGGCTAAGGCAAGAGCTCCTCGAACTAAGTTTTACACAGTATTTTATAGCACTTCTTATCTTGAAAACACACTAACATTTCAGTGTAAGGTAATCATAGTTTCTTAGCAATAACAGAAAAACAGTTTCATATGCATCAGGTACTTTTCCACTGGCCTATTTCATCACTGCTTAATACATACACCTGGGTCAAGCTGACCTAATAGAAACAATGAGTTTCACTCACTCCATGGTACTGTACAGCTTGATTTCAATGTGACTACATGTTCTTATCTCTGCTTCTTGCCCAACCCTGCCCAAGCTTGCTATCCAGGCTGGTACCATCAGTTCTGTTCAGCTTTATCTAAACTGCTATTTTCACAACTTTAAGTAACTGGTTTCAGCCAGCATGAGCTATTGCCTTTTGCTTGCCTTGCAATTCTTACAAACTTATAATGACCCTTAGCTTCTACTCAGACCTGGCTATATTCAACTGCACTAGCAGCTTATATGTTATAATCATAATATATATATATATGTTGTAACACACTTTACTTTATATGTAATCCACTCTATATGTATGCATAAAAGAAAGACATATATATATATATATATATATATATATATATATATATATATATAAAAGAAATTCCTCCACACTCCCCCCTTTTGATACTCTGTATCAACTAACCACCCCCCTTTTTATTTATATGATTTAAAACTGGTTCCCAGCATACAGATAGTTAAGGCATGGAGTTACAGATGGAACACAATGGTGAGTTTGTAAAACATAATACAGAATTGAGGATGTCAACACCACAATTGAAATATGTGAAAAAATGCTAACATGTGACACCACATATAACACAATATAACATAACAATTTTGTTGATGAAAAAGAATTCATGGAATTCACTTTGAGAGTGAATAAGGTAGATGCTACCTTGTGTTGAGGTGGCACACCCTTGGAGCTTGATTGAAGAATCTATTGATAATGTCTCTTGACAGATAAGTCCTTATAAAACATAACAGTCCATAAAGTTAACAGTCCATAAAGTTCATATAAGTATCCACAGGTTGATGTAGTTACAGTACAGATGAAATGTCATTTGCAGAATGGTGGTAACCCCACAAGGCATATGGGGCAATGCAGACAGTAATTTAAAACAAAACACCAGCATAGTAGAAAAGTCAGTGTTCATTTTGCTGGCTGGCTGATTAGTAGACACACTGGCCAGGGGTGCATTAAGTCCTTTAATGGAGTAGTCACACACACACACTGGCATGGCATTTGTTTTGTCGTGAGTGATTACACCCCAGCATAAAGATTAACAGTCCATAAAAAGGTAACAATTGACAATAAACCATTAAGAACACAGTCCATAACAGAGCAATAGGGTTGTAGAAAGTACCAGCCATGTTTGGAACAAGCAGCAGCGAAGAAAATGGATGTATTGCTTGAAGGTCAATTGAAGCAGAATCTTCTCACTGGAGTTGGGAGTGCCCTTCCCAGACTTAACTTCATAGTAAGCAGAAACAATAAGCTTGATTGCAGAGTCTGAACTGACTGGACCTTCTTCAGTTGATTTAAAGTTCTACAAATAGGTGTAATTTCGCTGAAAACATTACACTTGCAGAGGTTACTGCTGTTGAACGTGGAGATCTTGTGTGTGCCACACCGTGGAAACCTGCAAACTTGCAAAGTGTGTTAGACACTGAGTTAAAAACACATAAATAACAATATTTTAAACCATTTACTTCTTGTTTTGTAAAGAGTGGTGTGACAGAGCCTAAATTCTGGCAATTAGAAAAATAAAAAATAAAAATGGGACATTAACCGCACACCTGGTGGTGCAGGCCGAGGTTCAATTATACCATTTGACCATTTGTAAATCATGACAATGTTATGGTTACCTCCTGCTTTTAAATCACAGCAGTTATGACAGTGATGAACATTATTTCCCTGTCTGTTGCAAGCAGGCCTGACGGAGACCTGAGTTATAAAATCCTGTAATGTTACAATACATAGATACATAGACAGTGTCAGCAGATAAGGGCCTATGGCCCACCCAGTCTGCCCATTTGAGCTTGTAAGTTTAGTTTGTTTTCCCTTACCCCTGACCTCTAGAATTCCTTTATGTCTATCCCATGCATTCTTAAATCCCGTGATTGTTTCAGCCCCCACCACTTCCTCTGGCAGGGTGTTCCACTTGTCCACCACCTGTTCTGTGAAGAAATTCTTTCTCATGTTTCCTCTGAATCGTCCTCCCTCAACTTCATCCCATGCCCTTTAGTCCTGGAACATCTTTTCGCTTAAAAATAGTGTTTTCCTGCACTCTGTTTCTCCCTGTAAGATACTTGTATGTCTTTATCATATCCTCTCTCTCCCCCCTCTCCTCCAGGGAGTGCATGTTTAGTTCCTTCAACTTGTCTTCATAGGACTTGTGATGCAATCCATTTCTGCACCATTCTCACCCCTTGTACTCCCTTCAGACCCATTACCCCCCTCTTCCTCAGTAAAGACTGAGCAGAAATACCTGTTCAATATGTCAGCTTTACTGTTGTCATCCTCCACGCGACTCCCATCCTCCCCCTTTAGTCTCACTATCCCTCTCTTTGTCCTTTTTTTTTTTTTTTTTTTTTTTACTTATGTACCTGTAAAAGGTTTGTCCCTTTAACCACTGATTTTGCAATGTGTTCTTCTGTCTGAGCTTTGGCTTCCCTTATGACTTTTCTGCCTCCCTTTGTTTCTCCTGGTACTTCTCCCTATCCCCTTCTGCCTGTGTCTTTTGTATTGCCTGAATGCTATCTTTTTGGCTTTCACTTTCTTCTACCTCTTTGGAAAACCATAATGGTCTCCTCTTCCATTCTCTCTTGCTAACCTGCTTGATGCAGTTACAGCTTCAAACATATTGTTCATAATGTCACGCCTTTTACACAATACAATTAGTGGGACAAATACATATGTTGTTGGCTATGCCAATTTAATAACAGTGCCTATTGCACCTGTGGTACATGAAAAGGTCTACCTTTTTACCCTGTATAGTGACATACTTTAAAAGTACTGAGTGAGATAAGGCTTGAAGCATAGGTTTGGAGTACAATCTAAATTGTGCATATTATAATTGTTAAAATTTAAATGACAAAACCTAGAATGAGTACACTCATTCTTTAGAGGTCCTGTGAGTAATAAGACAAACAGAGCATTAATTTTACTTTTGATTTTGCTTTGGAACATATTGTAGGGTGGGTCAGCAATGCTGGTCCCAGTATTTAGGTTTGGTTATGAGCATTAAAAACGTTATACATGTGGAACACTTTTCTGATACACACATGATACAGTGTAGCAAGATGTATATCAAAACATTAACATAAACGTGAAACATTAGTGTTTGCAATAGAACAATTTTAGTATTGAGCATAATGCATAACATACATTTTAAACAACAAATATAAACTGTAAACTTAGCTTAGAGTCCAGAAATGTTAGAGTACTGTGAATTTACTGGTTGGAAACAAAAAATGCATTCATTTCTGTAAGGTTATGACAAAAGTTGTTTTGCATTTGTTTTAACAGGATAAGAAAGCTGAAAAGACAATCAAAAGAATGAATATGTGTGGACATACATACACAACTTTACCTCCAGCGTAACTGATTACTTGCTGAGGGCAGAAACCCTGTACCAATAATAGGTGTGAGATTTAACTGTTTGCACTAGAAAAAACAGAAAGGCTTGAGCTGGGTTATGCTGTTAAAATACCTTGGGTCTTTTTTTAAAACCTGTAAATAAGAAACAATTATTGGCAAATACATATTTTCCTTATTTACCCCTCTAGGGAACAGTGATGTACCTTGCAACCTTTGTGGGTATTACACTGAAGGGATAGAGGAAGGGTAGACACCCTCCCCCAAGCTCCTACTGGTGGAAGAGACAGCTCAAGTGAAAGAGACAGCTCGAATACTGTAGCAATAAAAAGGTTAGCTGTGGATGGTGACATGATCCCACCTACTACACCTTAAATTATAACAAGATAATATTACAATTAGTTTAGTAAGTTCATACCTTACTATAAAGATGGGGAATCTTTTCTCTAGAAGAAAGAGAAGAAACACAGACAAACAACAAAAACAAACACACACAGTTTAAAAATAAAACAAGATTATTTCCATAGGATAAAGAAGCCAAGCGCCCCTGGATTCCCTTATCCTAAGCATGACAAAATGTCAGCTGAGTTTATAAAAATCCAGATTGATGGTAATACCGATACGTACGTATCTCTTAGCATGCATTTAAAAAGACAAAAAAAATGATTACACCATGGTCAACATACAAAAACAAAAACCGTTGTTTTTAACTGTAGATAGTAAACTCTCAAAAAACAGCTGTAATAGTCCTTTTTTCAAAAGCGTGCTGTACATATATATAATAAAATATGGGGAGATGATGAATAATTCTCCTTCCAGCTGGAGTATTGCCTGTGTTGGCTGCAAGTCAGAAGCCATGAGAGGAGAAGAAAAGTTTGTTCCTCTTCACTTAGAATACTAGTTTTGCAACAAAAGTCAAATTACATGGTTCACTCTTGGTGTGCTTTCATGAAAACATACATTTGTGTGAAAAGTTGTGCTTTAGGTATGGAATACACATCAAGTTTGAACTGGTAGTAACATAAAATGTTGAAACACAAGAAGGTCAAATAACGTGCAAAAGGTCACAGTGTGCATGCAAGGGTCGTTCAAACCCAGCCATTCCTGTAGTGTCCTTGAACACCACCAATATTAAAATATTTTACACAATAAAACTGCTGGCCAAGACAGTACACACACACACATACACAAAAAAGAAATACTTAACACAAAATAAGACTGACATTGTTTCACACCAATTTGCTGAGGTAATGCCCATAGTTCCATTAGAAAACTATGCGTGTTTTAGATATGTGCTGCCTCCTGCCTGTCTTGTAATACTGACAATTTTTAAACCAACACATTTATACATATTGCATGCCAAATCTTTCCAGAACAAAACACTTTTTAAACACATTCTAATAACTCTTTTAACACCTTTAAAACACAACACAACGTACCATCTGTAAATGAACACATCTTGTATAACATGGTTACACCTTTTAGCGCATAGCCAAAATATGACACTTGCCATTTTGCAAAAGTTTCTGGTTTAACTAGAAGTATGATAAAGCCATTTATAGCTGTTAACACATTACATTTTCACCTAGCAGTGGTTTGGTACGTTGCTTGCAAACTACAAATTTTTTTGCACATTGCAATCTATGGCGTCATATCTTCACCTTCAACACTACCTGCTTCATCCAACAACTACATACAAAAGTTCTTCACTGACCCTATCTAGGCAGCACAAATGTTCCATTAAAATAAAGCCAATTAAAACAGTCAGCATATATGAGGCAAAGAAACTTTTTCTTTTTTTTTTTTTTCACTGTAACATGTTGTGCACTGAAGGCAGTCAACTATCTCGCATAACCTTGACAACAGAACCATAATTACAGAACACAGATATAAGCTAGATGCACAAGAAATGCAGAGCATTACCTTGTTTAGTATACGTATTACAAGAAATAAAACAGACAGACATAAAACAACTTTGAATAAAAAATTCAGACTTACCCGGTGCCAGGTATTTTTTCTTCTTTTCGACATACAAGTCTGAGTAAGAAAACTGACTGCAGGACCTTCATGATAATTTCCAAACACTGCAGCTATTAACCCTTTCAAATGTTTTGTTTGGCCATTTTAGTAACCTGCCAAACCAATTCTTTTCCAGAGCTCTGGTTTGCAGTTTAAAAACAAAACAAAACAAAACAAAAATCTTTAACAGTACTAGGTTGAGATCCATTTGGTAGAGGTCCTCCATATTTCCCATTGTAGTCCCTAAAGGTGCCTTGACCAAACTCGGAGTGCCCAACACTCCTATATTTCTTCTGAAGTCCCGCATGCCGAGTGCCTATAGCACCCTTACCATTTACGGCGTCCCCTGGCCTTGAGTGCCTAGCCTCTTACCTTTCTAAGGCGTCCCTGGCGCGGTGCCTGCTTTTCAGTGCCCCTTAGCACTCTTACCGTTTTATAAAGCCCCCTGGCGCTTGAGTGCCATAACCTCTTATTTTATAGGCGTCCCCTGACCGCCAGCTATAACACTCTTGGTGCCATGCTGCACCTAGAAACAGTAACTGATGACTGTCACGCTCCCAGAGCATCACCGTGATGGTGGGACTTAAACCTCGGGCCACCTTCCTGAGGCTGGGACTTGTCAGTCCGATCACAGTGTGACACGGAGAAGTGAAGCCATCCTGCCGACTACGTGCAAAAAACTGTGGTGCAGATTCTCATTACTGATATACTTTACCTTAAATTCTATATATTCATAACCACACCCAATGGTTATTCCAATAAACTCAGTTTATTGTCTGTACACACATATGTGGAGCCTCGACTAAGGCAAGAGCTCCTCGAACTAAGTTTTACACAGTATTTTATAGCACTTCTTATCTTGAAAACACACTAACATTTCAGTGTAAGGTAATCATAGTTTCTTAGCAATAACAGAAAAACAGTTTCATATGCATCAGGTACTTTTCCACTGGCCTATTTCATCACTGCTTAATACATACACCTGGGTCAAGCTGACCTAATAGAAACAATGAGTTTCACTCACTCCATGGTACTGTACAGCTTGATTTCAATGTGACTACATGTTCTTATCTCTGCTTCTTGCCCAACCCTGCCCAAGCTTGCTATCCAGGCTGGTACCATCAGTTCTGTTCAGCTTTATCTAAACTGCTATTTTCACAACTTTAAGTAACTGGTTTCAGCCAGCATGAGCTATTGCCTTTGCTTGCCTTGCAATTCTTACAAACTTATAATGACCCTTAGCTTCTACTCAGACCTGGCTATATTCAACTGCACTAGCAGCTTATATGTTATAATCATAATATATATATATATGTTGTAACACACTTTACTTTATATGTAATCCTCTATATGTATGCATAAAAGAAAGACATATATATATATATATATATATATATATAAAGAAATTCCTCCACACACCACATGACCATGCATATATTAGACGCACCACACACCTGCACTTTTACCCCAAAAAAACAATTTTGCCATTTTATAAGATAGATAACCCACTCTAGGATGTGCAATCGCACTCTGATATACGCACGTCTTGGGTGGTTGACACACACCAAGGCATTCATATATCAGAGCTCAACCGCACACCTAAGAGTGGGTTATCTATTACATATATAGATATAGATATAGACATAGACACAGATACAGATACAGACATAGACATAGACATAGATACAGATACAGACATAGACATAGACATAGACATAGATACAGATACAGATACAGATACAGATACAGATATAGACATAGACATAAATACAGATACAGATATAGACATAGACATAGACATAGCTATAGATATATATAGATATAGATACAGACATAGACACAGACATAGACATAGATACAAATACAGCTACAGTTACAGATACAGATACAGATACAGGTACAGGTACAGACACAGACACAGACATAGATACAGATACAGACACAGACACAGGCACAGGCACAGCCACAAATACAGATATAGACATAGACATACAGCTCAGTTTTGGTGGATGGAGGTCTCACACTGGGGGAACATGAGAATACACAATATTGGAATGAAGTAAAAAAAATTAGGCAACACAGCGATAGGTGGATGGTGGCATGGGTTCTGGAGAGTGGCCAAAAGTGAGGATTTCATGGCAAGGGAAGGAGGCAAAGACCAGTGGTGGAATGGAGAGATTATTTTTACAGATAGATAGATAAATAGACAGATAGAGAGACAGACAGATAGATTTTTAAAACCATGTTATTTAAATAAAAAAAGAAAAATGACAGTAACAGTATTTCAAGCTAAGAAGTTCCTTTCTCTTTACCCCCATGCCATCACTTATTCTATAGTGGGTGCACACATGAAAGATGGAGGATGTATCTGTGACTAGCAACTAAGTTGCAGTTTCAGCAACAGCACTTTCCTAAAGGTCATTTTACACAAAGCCTGTCAAGCAAACTGTTTGGTGGATAAAATTAGTTTTTTAAGCAATAAAGTGTATCCACACTGTGGTCAGAAATGAGGATTTTTTTTATCTGAGCGAGAATTTTCAGTTTCATTAACTAGTTGCTTTCTTCCCTAGGCAAGGCAATGCAGTTCTGTTTATCCTGTCCCAGGGGCTCAGGGCACATCACAGACAGATCTGAATAAAACACAAATACAATTAAAAAATAAATAACATCCGATTTAAATAACAGGGGGTGCCAAAGAATTCCAGAACAGAGAGGAGTCAGACTAAATGCTCTGTCCCCAGAGAGTTTCAGCTCTGAACAGTGAACAGAAAGGTATCTAGACTGGGTGAAGTGGCGAGGATGGGTAGAGGTGTGTATGGACAGGTGATCTTTCAGGTAGACACAGCACAACTGAGCAGGGCCTTGTAAGTCAACAAGCATATCTTGAAGTTAATATATCACTGGATCGGCAATGATATGCTCCAATCATGACCCCTAGCAATCAGCCAGGATGCTGCATTTTGCACCAGCTGCTGGTACTGCAACAGCCCTCAAGACAACTGTAAGTAAGCATTAATCACTGACAGAAGAGGGCTCTACCGGTGGATTAATGCCCGGCTGGGAGGGGAGGATTGGTGCACGAGGCCAAAGGCCAAGTGCTTCCAACTGCCCAGCGAGCATTAATCACCCAGTAGAGCCCGACGCTGGAGGTGATTAATGCACTTGTAACATAGCAAGGATGACGGGAATATTGTGTGGCTAGTATTTTAGATCACAGTACACAAACGTTATATGACACTAGTATTACTGCATGCTAAAGTATGCTCCACTTGTTTCCATGCAGCACAGTGAGATGATGTGGGAACATGCACGTTCACGCTTCCCGATACACATTTATTTACATAGTGTCCAGTATTTTTCAGTTCTGAGCACGACAGTACTAGCATGTGACTGAAGAAAACTGCGGTACAAATGACTGATTCGGAGCGACCATTTTAATGCTTACGGCTTCGCCGTGACATCGGGATGGTGTACAGCGGCAGAGCACTGTGGGTGATTTGTTTGCATACATACAGTCACAGTACAGACTATTCATATACTCAGGTGTGATTGGCTCGTGCGGCTGTCTGTCCCAATTTTCCCACGGCTGTCAATCACATACAGACATAGACGTGTGGACAAAAGGGGTGGTTTCAGTGACTCTGCGTGATCCCGATGCCGAACGGCCTCTACGTGACCATTGCATCTCTAATCTCTTCATTACCATCCCAGTGCTGCACCGTGTGGCTCCTTGTGGTAGGGCGCTAGCTGGCTTTACTACTGGATTAATCACAGCTCGTTTTTCATCACATGATGCCTTTGCATCAGTCTCGACTCTGCATTTGACTCCTATCTTTAGAGCCATGTTACAAGTAAAAAACTACCCACACTGTTCTTCTTTTCTAGCACACATTGTTTCTTGTAACATAGTAACATAACAAACAGAAAGCCCCTTGGTTATATCCACACTAAACTGTGAGTGCAGGACTGACAATTTGGAAGACCCAAAACACTGTAGTTTGGACAACAAATTTAGAGTGAAGTGTCTCTCAGACTTTAAAAAAAATCATAACATTAGTTCCTAATGATATTGTGGAATTTTTACTTAACCTGATCAATCCGTATATGGCTAGTAATATTGTTAACTATTTAAGAATGGATCTGAAAGTTAGACTATAGAAAATAAACTATATTCAGGAAAGTTAGTTATAAAACAAAAAAACTTATTGTCATTTTGTGACTTTTATCTGTGAAACCTTTGAATGATTACATCCTATGTCCTGTTGCAGCTTCTGGGAATTGACAATCTTTCAAGGGCACTGATTTATAATGTGCATTATTCCTGTGTAACCTCTTCTTAATGTGAATTTGTTGTATAATCTTGAACTTTGTAGTTTGAATTTCAACTTGAAATACTATAGCAATAATACAGTACTCATACCTTTTACATAGTCTCCTACCTCTAATTTCCTTAGCTCACTAACTCTTGATCTCATAATCAAGGACTCCTTCTGCCCTTCCTGAATCATCCTGCCTCTCCCACTCCCCCCACCTGGAGGGCATAGGCCCAATATCCCAAGTTCATCCCTTATTAATACCCTCTCCACTACCTGCCCCTCCCTCCATAACCTCGGAGTGGACCAATTGAGCCCACCCAGCCTCAGGCCCACTATTATAGTGGTCCTGCATGGCCACAGAGACCTGGGACCAGAGCTCAGTTTGGCCAGACACAAAGTTTCTTGCCCCTTCTTACTGCCACATTTTTGTTAATTGAATATTCAGAGAGAGGATAATTTAGTTATAGATATATAGTCCTCCCATTACCTTCCCCACCCTTTTTTAACTAGTTCAAATTGCAGACCATGTATATCCAAAACATGCACCTGTAAATTTTAGAAGTATGGAGAAAAGCCACTAATAATAAAATAAGTAGGACATGCTTTACTGTTTAAACAGTGTAACCTGAACATGCTCTCTATGATTATCATACCCTTCACTCAGGATTGTAAAATATATTTTTATCTAATATCTGGTTTGTTATATCCCATGCAACCTAATGCCTGGTATTAGGAAAGCAGTATAGCGCAGAGGTTTAAGGCTCTGAGCTGCAAATCTGGAGACCTGGGTTTGAATCCCACAGCCCCCACTTGCATATAATGTATGACCCTGAGCAAGTCACTTAACTTCCCTGTGCTCCCAGGTTGCACCTGTAAACAAGCTTTCAGCTTAGTGTGCCACTCTTGGTTAAACAATTGGAAAAAAAAAATTAGTGAACTGTTCATTTGTACAATATCCTGTGACAGTTTGTGTATGAATGGTACTTACTCTGCTAAATAAATACATTTAGAAAATGGGTCTGATAATCAAAGAACTTTAATTGGGTAAAGCCAGTCAGGTGATCATGCAGAATTGCAGCATAATGAAGTCATTCTGGTTCTAACTCTAACCAGATTTTTTAGTAACCACATCACACAATGAGACAACTGAACCCCCTACAACCAGAACTGTTCTTCCATCACAAACATGGCTGCTACCTTTACTTACTAAAAACTTTCAACTAGGCCCTAAAAATAAAACTACCTGAAATAAAAGGGAAAACACATTTATTAAATTTTGTTTCCCTGATCATCACACTCTCCTTACACACATGAACAAATGTGAAACATTTTGTACTGTTCATAGTTTTCATTACTAGTGTTTCTTTGCTGACAATGAAAAATCCTCCTCCTGTCTTTACTTGCTTATCAGGGAAATCTTTGCTGCTTACCCTGACAGAGATAAAACTGAGGATCTAGCTTCACATGCAGCATGTGTGTGTGTGTGTGTACTGTATGTTGCGAGAGGAAAATTTTGCCAGTGGAACTGTGCAGAACGTTGAATCTCTGAATTCCATGGTAAACATTCCATTTGCTGAATGTGGGAAAAGACAGGGGGAAAAGAAACAGGATGCGCATGATAGCACTGATAGCATGTACAGTAACTTAACAAACTGCAAGGCCTTCATCTGCTGGCAAACATCTGCTGTATATACTGTATGTACGTATTTTTGGTGACCTGAGCTGCCTTATGCATAACCATTAGCTGATGTCACATTACAGCGTCCTTTTTAACATGTTCTTCAGTTTGAATTATAATTGTGAATACAGCAGTGAAATGTTTGTGCCAGTTTGAAACAGAATAGTAGTCTAGACGAGGGTGTGTGTGAGTAATTTTTTTTTTTTTTACGAATGCCACAAATATTGCACTATTCATTATTTGGATTCGAATAACAAACAGTGACATTGTTTATGCCATTCATATTCAAAGTGGCAGGGCAGTGGGGCCAAGCAGTGGGTAGGGCAGTGAAATGCTGGGGTGTATAGAGAGAGGAATCTCCAGCAGCAGGAGGGAAATGGTGTTGCCACTGAATTGCTTGGTGGTGAAACCTCACCTGGAGTATTACGTCAGGTTCTGGAGGCTGCGCCTGGGGAAGGACATAGGATGGAGGCAGCCCAGAGGACTGCAACTAAAATGGAGCTGAGGCTGCACCAAAAGCCCTAGAAAGTGAGATTGAGGGATCTCTACATGTGAAAACAGGAAGTATTTCCTAGCCCTAATTCATCAGTGTGCAAAAACTAAATACATAATTAACCCGGGTGCTATGTACCAATGGGCTACTATCCCTGCCTGATGACTACAATGCAGGCTGAGGGGCTTGGACTCTGTTTCTGATGGAAAATGGGGGTTTATTACCATATAATAAAAGAGTAGCATGGTGCCTCCACCCAGAATTAAAGGATAAGTGGGTCAGATGAGAAGCTAGTATAACCACCTAGGATGCTATACCCACCCATTGCCCTGCCCAGTAGTCCCACACATGCATTAGCATACAACAGTTCAAACTGGCTAGTCATACAACTAGTGATGGCTAATAATCTGCTCACACTAGCTGCACTTACCAAGTGCAGTCCTGGCATTGGTACAACCCCCAGCTACCTGTGGATAGAGATGCAGCAAAATTAGATTTCACTGGTGAAAATCTGTCGATTCACAAATTTTGCCATGTGAAACATTTTGCGAAATTTGCAAATTTCACTGATGAATTTAGTGGGTCCAAAATGTGAAATTCCATTGGTGAAATTGTGAATTTCATCCATGAAATGTGAAATTTCATCTGTGAGCAGGAGAATTTCACCACAGAGTGGTGAAATTCCACTGCTTGCGTGTGAAATTCTACATTCCATGGGCAAAATTCTTGATTTCACTGGCGGAAGTTCTTATTTTGCATCCACAAAATATTTTTTCCAAAATGCATGAATTTCGCAAAATATTTAGCAGAACGAAATTCACGGATTTCACACACCTCTACTTGTGGAGAATAGTGAGCAGCAACAGCAATGCACTGTAAGACTAAACACAGTGAAAGCGTATCCAATAATAACATGTTCACCTACAGTGTTAACATAACAATAAAACCTCTTTTATTATGGAGGTGATCTGGAGGGTAAAAAGGTGCACAATTTATTTTATTCATTTTATTTATAAGAGATTTACCAGGAAAGGCATACTGAGCCATAAAGCTTGTTTCTAGATGCATCCTGGGGTGAAGGGGGAAGGGGATAAGTACAAAATGCAAGTAAAAAGACAAGTACAAATACAAGTAAAAAGCAAAGATGTACAATAAGATACAATGAACAATATATTCAGTATTATTTAGGCATTATTAGTAACTATACAAGTTGATAACATGAGGAGAGTGATGTACTGGCACACATAGGCTGTAACGTCAGGAAACAGGACAGGGCGGGGAATGATCAATAATCAGGTGGGGGCACTGGGGGGAGTAACTGGAGTGGTGAGTGGGAGATGAGAGAGAGGGGCTGGGTAGGGAGAGAGGGGTGGGAGGAAAGGTGAGGAGAGCTGGGTGGAGGAAGAGGAAAGAAAGAAGGCAAGGGAATGGTGCTGGGAACAGGCAGTGATGGGGCTAGGATTGGGGAGGAGAGTATAGACGTTAGTGGGGTAGGTGGGAGTGGATGAGAAGGGAGAGTGGGAGAGGGATAGATGGAGAAGTGGGGGTTGGGGTGAGGGAAGAGTGGAGCAGAGAGGAGGTGGAAAGGGAGAAGGTTGGGGAGAAATTAAAAGCTGGACTAGGTGATTTACTCTCGGTGTGCAACCACATTACCAACAGAACTGACAGTTCAATTAGGAAGTCCCAATTATCTTCACTGAGTACCCAGACTGGTATTGTTGCAGGCCTGGCACACACTGCAGCTGGTTGGCTGGCATTGGTGCATTTAAATAACAGATTGGCTTTAACTCTTTACTCTTGCAATCATGAATAAACATTAAAGAACAAATGGCTGAGCTCTAGGGCCAACTGGTAACTGTAATCCCAGACCCAAAGGCCTGTAGCACATTTCAACAGCATCTTGAAACAAAGCAGTTTGAAACATTAGTTGCAGGGCTAGCCCTGACATTACAACTCTGTAGCTCCTCAGTCTCTGGATTGAAGTTGAGATGGGTGGCTCCCTAGGACAGTCTTGAACCTCTGGAGTCTCAAATTCACTTCTAGCTTCAGTAGCAAGGACCAGCAGAAAGGACCAGGGCTGGCACGACTCACCTCTATGTCTAGGCATAACCCCTGAGGTGACTGCACACCAAGACTGACTGTTACGCTAATAGCTGACTCCCCACACTGGTCTGGATACAGCTTTGGCTCAGGATATAACCTTTTCCACTTTTGTTTGGAAAGCAGGATACAGTCTCCAGAAAGACAGGCTTTGGCAAACTCACTCTGGCAACTTGGCATGAGAGACAGCCACTCTGGCTGGTGAGGTTCTGGACAAACATTCTCTGAACTGGGGAACTACTTGTAGCAGGCTCAGTTCCCAAGTTCAACTCTGGCAGCTTGAACTCAGGATGCACACATCACAGCAGTTCAGCTTTGCTGTCACAAACAGTCTTTGACGCAGTTCAGGCAAACCAACAGATTTGGCTTAAAGAGTAAAGCTCTCTCTCCTCAAAAGATTCTGGTAATAGCTGCAGATATTGGAGTTCAAGCAGACCAAACTGGGCTATTTGCTGTGGAAACCCAGAACAGGCCTACAAACCTTCCTGCAGAGACTGAGCCTTATCACTCTCTGGAAGCCCCCACAGAACTGCCTGTTCAACGGTCCCTCCCTAACTGAATAGAACACAATTCTGTAGTCTGATTTGGTAGATGAGGCTGTCAATCACACTTCTGGCTCCCTCATTGGCCACTCAGAGGGTGCCAAACACAGTCTTTGTTCTTTCTAGCAGCTATAACTAAGGGCCCCATAGGACCCTTTGAGTCCTGATTGGCTGAAACAGAAAGGTCTAAGTGGCAAGATGGTTGCCAAAGGGCAGGCAGCTAATTGTCCAACTTTCCAGTCAAGTCCATGTTTATAGACAATCATCTGTTCAGTTTTAGAATTAAACATTTACAGCATTCAGTAGGACTCCCTCTGCACTATTACTCTGTGCAATAGTACAGTCACAATGAGCATTCCCTGGCTGGTCACAAGCGACAAAGCACTCAGACCCAGCACTGGCTATTGCCACTATATACAGATACAGAGCTCTTAAAGCGATAGCGCAATGGCATGAGCTCATACATTCGTGAAGCATCTAAGTACACATCACTCTAATGGGTTGAAACCTTAATCTGGATACTAGCCCAAGTTCAAGAAGGCAGAACACAGGGCTGGAACAAGGCCAGAAGGAGGGTAAAGGGGTACCGGGGTAACAACTTCAGGTAAGCCCCAACTCAAGGGGGGGTTACACATAAATAATCAGGGAGACAACAGTTCCACTGTGTCCATCTGGTCATATGCTAAGAGAAGAAATGCGAGAGGAAAAAATAGTCACACAGGAAGGAACCACAGGGCAGCAAACAACTAAGTTCCGTCTATGAGATGCAGTGGTGATAAGTGCTTTGTGGATGTTTAAATTCCACCAGTAACCTTCTGTTACTACACTGAAAATACTATCATGAATTTTGAAGAACATTTTGCCAGTTACTTATTTGTGGTATTTCCACTGTAAATTCAAAGCTGCCAAACCAGATTTCTCCAGCTTTGTCAGATTCTAGGATTCATTTAAAGCAGCAGTGCAATGAAATTTGGCAAAAAAATGTTGACCTTACCTTCTTTTTTCATTATACAACATTTCCAAGTTTACATCCAGGTTTTTTTTTTTTGTTGGTGGTAATATTTCTAGTTCCACCAAAATCTGAGTATTTTATAAATGTTTCAATGTTTTCTCAAGAGAAAAAAAGATGGCTACCACATTTGGCTTATAAATATACCATTGTAAACCCATAAAGGGGTAGGATTGATAAAATGAAAAAAGTTATGGTGCGCAGCATGGGAGGAGATACCAAGAAAAGTAGATTTGACAGATATGCTAACATGTTTATTAACTGAAGCTGAAACTAGCTTTTTGGAAAAAACATTTTGTTTTGCACTGCTGCTTTAAATTGAACATGCACACCAAATTTCAGATCAGTACTTGAAATAACAAGCAAGTTGCAAACAGCCACACTTTTAGAAATGTTCTCAAAATTTCACAGAAAATAAAACAGTTAAATTATTAACCCCTGCAAGTTAAAAATTACATATCCAGTTCTCTCCATATTTAGTTATTTGAATCAGTAAATCAATAACAATGAGTTCCCTGTGGATGAAACAGGATAAACATTAATTCCACTGTGTATATTGTGGTTTAGGTAAGAATATAACTGACCACACTGTTTGTACAAAAGTATGCATGTCTGCACTAAATAAATACAGGTTTTAGTGCTTTGTCTCCTGGGTGCTCATTTTTGAGATCTTGTTGCTTACTTAATGTTAGCAGTAAGCACCGGCACACTTTCTGGTGCAGTCACTCCTGACTTTTGTTTATAGTTATTTGAATGACCCTACCAAAAAGGTTATGCATGCATGCATGCTCATTTCCATAAATTGATCTCATTAGGTTATAAGCAGAGACATAGGGTCAGATTCCAGAAGGGCATATGCTGGCGTAAGGTGAGATACGCCAAACCCCATGGCGTATCTCGCTACTTATGCGAGTCAATATGCCAACCCCTATTCCAAGATGCGAGTTGCATCTTGGCATTTGTGGGCTGTGACAAAGCAGTTTATGCCAACACTTACGCAGCAGCCCACAACACCTGGAGCAACTGCGGGTTATGACAGCAACCTAGTCCAATTCCAGTAGGGCAGCTGTCGTAACCCACAAGTGCAATTCCAAAAGCCACAGTGGCATGGCTAAGTTTGAACAGCTCCAAGTTGCTCTAAGTGGCAACCAATGGTACCATCCATCAGCTGCCCGCCTCCTGGTTCCACGGCAATGGCACAGACGTGTCCCCCATCTCCACTATTGCATATCCCTGCCCCACCCCTCCAAATAGCAGGGAACCCCAGGGGTCCATCCTCCAGTGCACCCCCGACACCTGTGGCACCTATCCTGCCCCCCTCCATGCCCCCTGGTGTGGCTGGTGGTGTTCTGGGGTGGGGGTGCTTCGAGGGGGCCACCTGACATTCGTCATGAGTTGTGACTTGCGGCAGATATACACCATGTGTGGGCTGCCACCACATGCATGGTGTACATCACAGGTCACAATTACTGGGACCCTGCCACTTCTGGAATGCGGCATAGGGTCCCTAGTGTAGAGGCAACCGGCGTAACTCACAACTGCATGCAAGTTACACCGGCCATCTTGGAATCGGACCCCTGGTTTCTAGCTTACACAATGACTGTGTTATGACCAAATGGATAAATCTGTGAAGTTCAAGGGCTTTCACAAGCATTCACCAAAATTACAGAGAATTATTATTTTCTAGTTTCACCCACCCCAACCGTGCATGGAAAAGTGGTTGAATTTTCCTTTTGTGTAGTGTTTTGGAAAGAGGCTGATCCGGCATGAGCTTGTTATTTTCAAAATGATGTTTTAACTTGGAACTGTTACACTGAAAATAATGCACTGGCATTATAATGGGCCAGCAGGGAAATATACTGTGCCAGCACATTGTTACGTACGGGTTAATGCAGCCCCATGTGATCATCTGTTGAACAATGCTGAGGCAGAACTGGTCTATAAATTAAAGAAATACTATTCCTTTAATCTAGAAAGGTACACATGTGTTTGCAGCCCTATAAATATACCTGATCAACTTGATCATGTGTAATGTAAAACAGCCTGAAAAAGGTTCCATCTGGACAGGGAAAAGGACAAAGCTTGCCATACTGCACATCAGGTAGTATGTTTTCCACATGTGCTTCTGTTGCTTCACATTGTGTTGCACATTGCCAGATTAGGGAGATGATAAAGATGAAGACAAACAAAAACCATGCATGCCTGCTTGAGTATCATATTTACATAGTCACGTGTTATGCTTAAGCAAGGTCACAACAGACAGCCCACAGGATACACAATACTTTCAAGACACTATAGGAAGGCACATAGAACATTTTTAGAATGCTGGTGGAGAGAGGCTGAGACAAAGCAGCTATCAAGAACTTTTCCCTTCTGTAAGTAACAATAGTCTCATAGCATTGGTGTGGCAATGTCATGTGTTTATCATGTATGCAGAATACATGGGAGTGGGGCTGAGGAGAAGACTCAGACACACAGGAAGTGATGTAAGGCACCCAAATGGATGTTGGCTTATTCAGTGACTATTTAGAAGAATGTACTTAATGGTATTGTTAGTCTGTAAAATTTGTGAAAATGACAAAATAGAAGCTTGGAGCAGTCTTGGAGGAAAATCCTTTCTCATGCATCTACAGGTGGACCTCCAGAACCAGTACCACCTTAGCAACCAGTGAAACCGTTCAGCAACCATTTCAGTCAGGACAGCCCCTTTGTACTGTGCATCTTGCTGCCCACCTGACCAGGCCTGCCTCAGGTGCTACTATAAACACATGTCTGCACACACCGACCCCTGCAGCATCTGCCAATAGCAGCAAGTCCAGACCCTCAGGTAAACCAATCTGCACCTCTAGAGTCACAGTTGCTGCCTGAGGTCACTTTACTCTTTTCAAGGGTTTAAAATCTGTCTCTCAACTTGATTGTGCCATTCTAGACTTAGGGCCCTCCATGACAACTGGTCTCTGTGTCTCCACCCACTAGCTCCTCCTTGAAATTAAGATCAACACTGTAACCAGTAGAAGCTCCACCTTGTCCCTTATGTTAAGGTGAACTGAATCCAAGCTGCTTTAGCAGATGCTTTTGTAACACCAGATGGTACTGTATCCTGTCAGTTACATTCACATTTCTAGCTTATTACAAATATGACACGTCTGGCACAAATTAAAGATAAATTATCTCAGCAGCAGAAAGTGTGACATAATTATTTAAAGCTAGTCCCCATTTGTAAAATTAAAGAACACATAAAAAACATCAGAAAAGTACATGAAACTCTTAACAGAAAAGCTCACCTCCTGGGTTAGGCCAGCCCATTTTGATGACTTCAAAAGCCCAATCCCTCCTTAGGAAATCAGGAAAAAGGAATAATGCAGCCAAGGCTTAGCCCAAACACTCATAAGCAAACTTCCTGATAAGACATATAATTTTAAGTACACTCAAGAATGAGTTTTCACACAGGGCAAAGACTCCTTCCCATGACAGCTTACCTGTAGACTGGAAAAAGCCATGAAATAACCAGAAGTGTTTTTATATCTTGTGCTGCAGGGAGGTTGGAATCAGAAGGAGGTGGTTGGTTCAGCGATGGCAGAGGGCAGCTGAGGAGGTGGTGGTGAGCAGCATTGAGGCTGCCTGGTACAGGAGATGCCCTGGGATTAAACAAAGCCTATGAAGAGGTCAGACATGTTTGGTCTCCGTAACCAGGTTTCCCACCAGACCAAGTGAGCAGGCAGCTAGAGGATGGGCCACCTCTTCTAATCCTCTTTGGGTAGTGCTTTGCAATGCCAGTTCGATTAAGAACAAGATCACTGTTTTTGTGGACTTGATTTCCTCTGTCAACCTGGCTTGCATCATGGAGAACTGGCTGGGTGTCGATGCTGGCCCGGTTCTAGAGGCCGCCGTCCCTGCTCGGTACTCCTTAGTACACTGCCCGAGGAAGGATCTCAGGGGTGGGGAAGTAGCCATCATATTTAGATCCAGCCTGGGCTTCACGATTCACCCAGAGGTTCAGGTGCAGGTTGCAGGATTCTCCTTATTTACCGCCTACCTGGGTTGGGGGGGAGAACTCCAGCAGGAGGTGGTGGACTTCGTCGTTGACCAAATATTGGAGTTCTCCAAGTGTTTAATCTTGGGGAACTTAAATGCTTGGATTTACGATGAATCCTTACATTTCAGTTATGACTTCCGCCAGTTGATGCCTTCACTGGGCCTGATACAAGTTGTTGCTTCTGCAACCCATCAGCACAGCCACAAACTTGATCTGCTGTTCCAGCTGGGTTTTGGGACTGACAGCCTTGAGATTAATCAGGTCTCTTGGTCTGCTCACTGCACCATGGGGATCAGGTTTGGGGTCCCTCCTGAAAGTCCCTCCCCAGTGGAGATGGTTAGCTATTGTCCTTTAAGGGCTTGCACCCAGAGGGACTACTGGCATTGGGTGACCTATCTAAAGTTGACGTGGCATGTGCGATTGGCACTGGAGAGGTGGTGGCTACTTACAGTATAACAGGGTGGTTTCCAAAGCTCTGGATGTCATTGCTCCAGTCCGTATTTGACACAAATCCTCTCACTTGAGATCCCCTTGGTTCGTTGAGGATCTCTAGGTGATGAAGATCAAGGGTCGGAAGTTGGACCATTGTGGGTGGAAGACCCAGCTGGCAGCTGACATGCTGGCCCTGCGTGCCCACTACGGTGAGTACAAGGGGGCAGTCTTCCGTGTCCAGGGAGATTGCTGCAGGGGAAAACAGACCTTCTCTTCTTTTTCAGACTGGAAACAGGCTGCTCCGTCCTGCCTGTCTACAGCTGAAGAAGACTTTTTCATCCACCTTTTGTGAAGAGTTTGCTCTGTTTTTCTTTGACAGAGTGTTGACTATCCAGTCAGGGATCCTGTCAGGGAGGCAATAGCCTCACAGTGGTGGGGCCGAGAGGTTCAGAGGCACTCCATCTGTCTAGGAGGAGCTTAGGCCAGTGGAGTTGTCTGAAGTGACTAAGGTGAGCTTAGAGGTGAAGCACACTTATTGCAACCTGGACCCGGCCCCAACGTGTTTCTTAATGGGCTGAGCCGAGGTCGTTGGCCCAGTGTTCGCCAGGATTGGCAGGTGTTCGATGGCAGAGGGGGTGTTCCCTGTGGCTCTGAAAGAAGCACTGGTGAGACCCCTCCTTAAGAAATCTTCCCTCGACCCAGACGTTCTGGTGAATTACTGTCCAATCTTCAACCTGCCTTTTTTGAGCAAGGTTGTCAAGAAATTAATGGCACAACAGCTTGAGGATCACCTGGTGTCCTTGGACATCTTTGAGTCATTTCAGTCAGGGTTTCAGGCCAGACACAGCACAGAAACAGCTCTAGTTAGAGTGCATAATGATCTGCTCAGGGTTAGAGATAGAGGAGACAGGTCAGTTCTTGTGCTCCTAGATCTCTCCTCAGTGTTTGACAATGTAAACCATGTTGTGCTTCTTGGTTGATTCAGTGAATTTTGTGGACTTGCCGGTACTGTCATCAGGTGGTTTGAGTCCTATCTCTCGAATAGGGTGCAGTGGGTACTGATGGGAAATTTCTCCTCCTCCCCAATGCCCCTTTCTTGTGGAGTACCACAGGGTTCGATCTTGTCCTCAGTGTTGTTTGCAG
Organism: Neoceratodus forsteri; assembly: GCA_016271365.2. Classification (NCBI taxonomy): domain Eukaryota; kingdom Metazoa; phylum Chordata; order Ceratodontiformes; family Ceratodontidae; genus Neoceratodus; species Neoceratodus forsteri. The sequence goes on from CM028130.1 coordinate 16,198,120, forward strand.
TGTACATGCTGCCACTGGGTGAGATCATTTGACAATACAGTGTGGCATTTCACTGTTATACAGATAATACGCAGCTGTATTTGTCTTTGCACCTGGAACACCCAGAGCTGCCGATGTGCTTAACAACTGTTTGGCTAAAATCCATGACTGGATGGCTTCCAGTTGGCTGAGACTTATCCCAGATAAGACAGAGGTATTAGTCATCGAGCCTGGTCGCAGGACTCACGGGCATGATGGGTTGCCACTGGGGGCTAACACAGGACTGATCCTGGGGTCCACTTCACTGGTGGCTTTCCCGAGGGTGCAAAATATAGGCATGGTCCTGGACAGTAGCCTGACCTTTGAAGATCAGGTGTCATCTGTTGTTAGAAGTGGTTTCTACCACTTGCAGAACATAGCCAGGATGAAGCCCCTCATTCAGCCCTTGGATATGCTGACATTAGTACATGCCTTTGCCAGCTCCAGACTTGACTACTGCCACCCTCTATACTTCAGGGACACAGAAGGGACCCTCCATGGACTGCAGCTAGTGCAGAATGCGGCAGCCTGGTTGCTGATGGGCCTTTCGAGGTCCAGTCATGTAATCCCTGTCCTACTTGTCCTGCACTGGCTGCCTGTGAGGCGGAGGGTCCTTTTCAAGGTGGGCTTGCTCACCTATAAGGCCCTATAAGGACTGAGCTACCTGTGAGAGCTCCTCACACAAGCGACCTCTGCTCACTAACTATGCTCCTCTTTGAGGGGCCTCCTGGACATTCCCAGGGTTCGGCTCTGGACATCATGTGACTGTGCATTTAGCGTCACGGGGCTGATCCTGTGCAACTCACTTCCACCTACAGTGTAGGAGGCTCCCTCGATTCAGATATTCAAGCTGAGGCTGAAAGCTCGACTCTTTAGCTAGGCCTTTGAAGCTTGCTGATCTGTGTTCGGACCACCAGTTTGTTTCCCCAGCAACCTGAAGCACACTATAAAAGTGTTATGCTAACATACTGAATTTTATTGTATCAATTGTTATTGTATTTTAACACTTGTTGTTACATATTTATGTTTGTTAGGCGCCCTGAGCCTCAGGGAATGGGTACCCTATAAATAAAATTGCCTTGCCTTGCCTTGCTTTGCCTTTTTCTATTTACATGCTTTAGGGATTGTCTACTCATTAAACAACTCTGTTAGCAATGGGAGGGCTTTAAGTCCAAAGTTCAATAGGCAGAGCAACTACGCCACTCCCCCATCAGGCTTATAATGTCACTTATCCTGGGGTTCTTCAGGATTTATTTTTTGTAGCAGCCGGAGGCTCCACTGGCTGTTTCTCCTTGTAGCTACACACCTTTCATTTTCCTCCGCTGCCTTTTCCATCTTCTCCCTCCCCCGTTTCCTTCCTTCATTTTGCTTCTTTTCCTCTGCTTTTGCCCACCTGTGCTGCCACAGATGGGGCATGGGGATGCTCCCTCCTTCCCTGTTCTGTTGCTCACTTCATGCTGTCTTCACCATCATCTGCACCCCCCCTCCTTTTGTACCTCTGGATTGTGCTTTCCTTGTTTCAACTCCTCCACTCTATGGCCAAGTGAGCACTCTGGGAGTGCCATCATCCCCCGGCGCTCCTTTTCCCCGGCTCCATGACTCTGGTGCAGCTTTCCTTGCAGCAATTTTCCCCTCGTTCTCCTCCCACTTTGCCAGCAGGTCCGGTCTCTATAGAGTGTGTCCCATTTCTGGTGTTGCGGTCGCTCTCATCCATACCAAGCAACATCGCTGGCTGCCGCTCATACCATTCACCATCTTGCCTCATGCTTTGGGGACACAGCTTCACATTCAGGACCTCTGACCCTTATTCAGGGACGCATCTTCCAACTCTTTCTTCTTCTCTGGACTCGTAGTTTGAATGCAGGGTTTGTGTTGTTCTGTTGTTTCTGACGCTGACTATAGAGTCCCTCTTTATGAAGCGTCACATTTACCTGTTTCTTGTGGGTTCATATAGGTGAAAGTTTTATCTCCATACTGCAGTCATAATCTGGCAGGCATCTGAAAGGCATGTGAAATACCGAGTGTGTGGAGCTCCAACCTGAAAGCGTCAAAAGATTTTCTTCGCTGTCTGGTCGAGTAACTTCAGTCTGGGAAGACATGGATTTGGGTGCCAGCCTTTCTATTGATTTGTCCCTTGTTTTGTGCATGTTTCAGTAGTGGTCTGGGACAGGGGTAAGCAGTTTGTTTGGACAGTTGTGGTACAGCACTCTGACTGGAGAATTGCTCGCCTTGAGCACTCTCTGCTGTATGTTTATATCAGTATGACCTTTTGTCTGTTACACAATTTAAACTATCGATGGCACCCCATGCTCAGGAACCTTATAGCTCATTTTGTATCCAACCATTTTTCCTGTCTTTTTCATTTAAATTGTACCTGCCTTTCAGTTGATTTCCTGTTCCTGTAGTGATAAAAAGAGATGCATTTTGATATCATGTATTTTGCCCTTCCCAGTGAGTTTCTTCAGTGGGTCTTACCTGGCCCATTCCTATCCTTGTTCATTGAACGACACTAGTTTCTGCTTTGCCTTCTTCTGGTGTCCCTTCTGTTATTTTTCAAACCACAAACCCTGGCATCATGCCCCTTGCCTGTTCTTCCTTCTACGTTCCTCAAGTCACTGCGTCATTAGATCCTCTTGTTGCCTGCTTGCTCTGCCATCCACATCATTTGGCCATCTCTGGCTGACTCCTTCTGGCCTTCAATCGAGTCTGGCCTGCTTTGATAGGTTCCTGAGGTATACCTATCATGATTCTTATGCCACCTCATCTGACTCACTTTACTGCAGTTCTCATCCCATACCAGCCATCAAGGATTCATTCCAATCGTGGCCTTCATTCAATATTTATTTTGGGCCATTCTGTACGTCTGTTCCATCACATTGATTACTCGAGCAAACCCCTCTCGGGTTCCTGCTACCTCAAATTGACTCGATATCCAATCATGGACATGACTGCTATCAATATTTCTTTTGGGCATACCTATCATGAATCATATGCACCTCATTGACCCGCAGCCCTCATGCTGCATGTACAGTATCAGGATCTTGACTCCGGTCATCGTTCCTTCATCCTTACCTCAAGGTTAATGTATTTCCATCGCTTACTCAAGCACTGTCTCATGCCTGTAATCCAGAATTCTTTTGAGCATACCTATCATGGCCCTCTTAGGTCCTTGATACCTAGCCTTGACTTGCTCATCTATTTAAATCACTCAATCAGTATGCCTCAGATGACTCGTATGCCTCAGCTGCCTCCATCTGGTCTGCAATCGATATTTTGGGATGCGTCTCATTAGGTTTCATGCTACCTGCTCGATTTGCTGTGCTCTTGCAGTGATCATCATTGTCTGTCTCCATCTTCCTCAGTCACCTTCATTAAACTCTTATCTCCACTCATCTCAATGCCTTCCTGTCCGTTGCCCTTTGCTATGGGCTGGCTGGCTGCTCTCTGCCATCATTCAAGTTCAATTTCAAGTTAATTTCCAGTCTCCACTTCCCCAGTCTTCTCATATAGAACTGCTGCACTCCTGCGGCAATCATCATCAATGATCTGCATCATCCTCAGTCTTCTCATGAGCACATCTGGATATCGCTCACTCTTCTGACTTCTGCATGGATCTACTCCTTCTCATCGACTACTCGAGCATACCCCTCTCCTGTCCCCGCTGCCTCATGTTCCTTCTTCTATCAGTGCTTTCTTTTGGGGTTTTTCCCTATCCCGTCAACCTCTTCCCTACTCATATTCTTCTCTTTAATGACATACATCCTTAAATCAAATGTCATCATCCTGGAGGGAAGGCGACTTAGGTCTTGAATCCCCAGAGGTTTCCTCCTGAAAGGGTTTTTTTCCTCTCCTCCATGCCAATGGTCATAATATTAGTTAGGGTTAGTGCTTTCTTAGGTTAATTAGTTAGGTTCCACTGTTGGATGGAGGTGGATGGTGGTCCCGGCTTTCCCCTCTCTCCTTAGGAAGTCCACCCTTAATTATCTTCTCAGAAATCATTCATTCATCATCCTCCCCTTTTCGATGCTCAACACCTGATTGGGTATTCTTTTTGGCTTCTTCCTAAGCTACCTTTAGCTGATACAATCATTCCCACTGCATCTGTAGGGGGGAACCCTTTTCTAGGGTTCCTTGCGTTGTACCCCTACAGGGTGGTATATCCCATAGATAGAGAGGCAGAAAGTCACAAAGTAAATCAAATCACACAAGCATCATCTCATCTAGTTGCGTAAGCACAATTGAATGGGAGGGCTTTAAGCCCAAGGTTAAATGGGTGGAGCAACTACATCACTCCCCCATTAGGCTTATAAGGTCACTTATCCTGGGGTTCTCCAGGATTCATTTTTTGTAGCCTACCATCCACCCCTCCTCCTCCAGGCAAGGGTGTAGACAGGCATACTCACTGTACACATTTGTGTACAGTTTTGTTGAGTGCCTGTCACAAACCATAAGCCACTCTGTTAATATTATTATTCAATCTGTAGTATTTGGGTTAGTGTAGGCCACCGAGGAGTGTCCAATACATGTATAACCTCTTTAGAGACTAGAAGAGTCATCTGACAACAATCTGACTTGTTTGGAAGGGGGTGCCATTTGGAAAGGATGTGTACATTTTTAATTGGGGTGGTGTAACTGTTGGAGACTGTGTACAAAACGGAAATTTCTGGCTACCTTCCTGCTCCACTGGCTCATCTCTCTCTTACCCGTCGGCTTCTTCCTAAGCTACCTTTAGCTGACGCAATCATTCCCGTGGCACTTGTAGGGGGGAACCCTCCTCTAGGGTTCCTTGTGTCGAACCCCTACAGGGTGGTATATCCCAATGGAGAGAGAGGTGGAAAGCCACAAAGTAAATCAAATCACACTAGCATCATCTCATCTGGTAGTGTAAGCACAATTGAACTACTATATTAGTAAAGTTCTGTTTAATATCTATTGGGATTAACTATACAAACAATCTTCATGTTTTATGGGTGTGGGGGGGTTAAAACAGCAGTAAAGGAGAATACAAACTGCCTACAACAAACAGACCAAGAACTCCCTATGGTTGTGAAAACTAAAAGAATTGGTTGCAGCAAACATAACAAAAAATGAAGAAAGATACTATAAATATGATAGCAGTTTAGTCTTTAGGAAATCCAGGTTTATTTTCAATTTAATACCTTCAGCTGCTTCAGAAATCTTAATTAGCATGGGGGAAGGTGGCGGGGTGGGGTACCAAAGCAGCAGAATGAATGCAGGCATAAGACAAACAAAAACACACCAGGTTGCCATGCATGGACTTTCATAGAGGTCTAGCTAATCTGCAATTTACAGTGGCTGGTTATAAGCCATCAGCCACTAACCCACATTTTGTTTAAACTTAAAGTGCAGTGTTAATACTCCTCTGGTGCTTCCTCCTCTACTACCTCCCCAGCTCTCTTCTCTCAGCACTCCCAAAGGGCTTAAAGATCAAACATCTAAACACCCGCAGCTTGTTGCAAAAAATAGACCAGAATCAGACCATGGTATGCACTCTAAAACCAGACATTCTAATCATCTCAGAAACTTGGCTAAAGAGCACTATCCCTGACCACTCAGTCTCCATTAATGGCTACTCACTGCTACGGCAAGACCGTGATGGCAGGGGTGGTGGTGTGACCATTTATGTCCTAGCCGCCATCCAATATTCCATCATCTACTCATCCTCCTATCCTGAGACCCATGATGTCCTAACTATCCATGTGTCACTCCCCTTCACTCTCCCAGTCTTCATAGCCGACATTTACTGCCACCCAAATGTCCATCTTTCGGTCGCACTAGAGCTCCTAACCTCCATCACTTCCCTTGCTCCCTCTGGGGAATTATTCATCCTAGGTGACTTCAATATAAATTGGTTGTCACCTAAAACCGCCAAAACTAAAAACAAAATTGGAGCCCTAAACCTCTCCCTACTGATCTCTGAACCCACTCACCCAAACCACAAGACACAACAACACTCCCTACTCGACTGGGCCCTTACCTTTCACCCCCATCGTGTCATCTCCTCTGGCGTCCTACCTGATGCTCTCAGTGACCATAACCCAATATTCATAGGTAGGAAACTCCACAGAACTGAATCACCACACAAAACCATACCACTACGCTCTTTCAAGTCTCTTGCCCTTGATTCTCTCCTGAGTAACCTTGCCACTTCTGATTGATCCCCCCAATCTCCTTCCTCTCAGTTGATAAGGCCTTCGCCTACTTCAAAGAAAACTTTCTTGTAAGCTGGAACACCTTTGTCCCACTCAAACAAACCAGAGTCAGAGGTAATCACTTACCTTGGATAGCCCCTGAACTTCTGGCCTGCCTCAGGGCTAGAGATCAAGCCTGAAAGCCTCATAAAGCTACCCAGCATCCTAGTGACCCTGTGAACTACCACATGCGCCAAAACACTTGCACCAGGGCTGTAAAGTTAGCCAAGTCCGACTACTTCAAATCTGCCTTCATCTCCAACATAAATTCCCCTTCAAAGTTCTGGAAGGTGGCCCATGCCCTATTTATCCCATCATCTCACCCCCCCAGTACTTTCAGTAAATAGATCACTAGTGTCTGACCCACCAGCCGTAGCTGCGGAATTTAACTCCTACTATACCTCCTGTGCCACTGTGCTACTGAAATCGCTACCCTCCTACCCATCACCCACCCCACCCTCTACTGGTGTGCACCCTCCACCACCCTCCCACCACCCCTTCTCTTTCACTACTGTAAGCCCAAATGATGCTCTAAGTGTCCTTCTCACCATCAACCCCCTAAAGATGCCTTCCCTGATGGTCTTGACCCAAAACTCCTCTCCGTCTCTGCTTCGGTCATTGCTAACCCCCTCTCATTAATCCTAAATCTCTCATTCTCTATTGCCTCAGTCCTCTCTTCATGTAAATATGCAGTAGTCCTCCCTCTACCCAAAGGAGGTGACCCCTCATCCCCTGGCTACTGTCTCCCCATTTCTCTCCTCCCTTTCCAAGCTTCAAAAACACATTGTTATCTCCCAACTCACCTCTTTTCTATCTGACACCTCCTTTTTCACCCTTTCCAATCTGGTTTCAGGAAAAAACACTCAATCACCACCTCTCCTCTACTGCTCACAGATGGCATCCTAACAGGGATGGACAATGGCCAAATTACCTCTGCCATTTTTCTTGATCTGGCCAAGGCCTTCGACACTATCTCTCACTCCCTTCTCCTCAACACACTACCAGCAGCTGGCCTATCTCCCTCCACCACAAACTGGTTCAAGGCCTACCTTATGGCAGAACACAATCAGTTAGGATGTCGGATGCCACTTCACCTCCCCTCCCGATTAGCACTGGTGTCCCCAGGGCTCTGTATTAGGGTCTCTCCTACTCTCCATCTTCTTAAATGACCTTCCCTCTGTTTGCTCCACCTCCTCTGCAATACATACAGTATGTATGCTGATGATACAGTTCTGTATGCATCTGGATCCTGTTCTGCTGAGGTTACAACCAACTTACAGCAAGACTTCGACAAGGTTCAGCTCTGGTTTGCTAACCATCAACTTTTCCTCAATGTTAAGAAGACTGTCTCCATGACTTTTGGCACAAGGTAGAGACTCTCTGAACTTCACTCCCTACTAGAGAAGCAGCAAAATAAAATTTTGCCAGTGAAATTGTGGCAAAATCAGCAATTTTGCCAGGCGAAATGTTTAACCCATCGCCACCGGCCACAAGTCTGTAAAATGACCCCCCACACACACACACACACACACAGACATACAACTTGCCCTGCACCTCCCCTTTTGTTTTATTTAAAAAAAAAGAAATTCACCATCCTTTACTCCCTGGTGACTAGTGGTCCCCCTCAGCCGTCACTGGCTGTAAACAGTAAATAAGCACTCTCCCCAAAAAATGTTACCCTGCCGCCTCCGTTTGTTTAAAAAAAATTAACGTTCACTCCTGGTGTCTGGTTGACCCCCCCCCCCATCAGTAGATAGCAGGATCCACCCAGCCCCCCTAGTACCCCGATCAGGCTACATGCACAGCCCTCCACTCACCTCCACAGCCGGTAGCTTGACTGAGCACCACTGAGCACTTGAATGAATGAGTGTGTACCGCGCTCATTCATTCAAGTGCTCAGTGGTGCTCAGTCAGGCTGCTGGCTGTGGAAGTGTGAGGAGGCTGTGCTGGTCACCTGATTGGGGTATTTGGGGATGCTGGGTGGGTCCTGCTATCTACTGACGGGGTGGGGGTACTAGACACCAGGGAGTCAACAATAGCAGGGTAACTTTGGGGGGGAGTGCTTATTTACAGTTTACAGCCAGTAACAGCTGGGGGAGGGACCATAAGACACCTGGGAGAAGGAAGAACTTAAAATTCCACTGCAGGAGGTGAACCTACACCTGCAGGTGGTGAAATTTCACCGCAGATAGCAACATTTCACCGTGGGTGCGAAATTTTGCCCATGAGCAAAATTTCACTGGCTTGGGGGTGAAATTTCATGCCCAACCGCAGGTGGAAATTCGCATTTCACCCAGTAAAATATTTCACGAAATGAGCTAATTACAAGAAATATTTCGGTGGGCGAAATTTTCCAATTTTGCACATCCCTACTCCCTGCTCACTTTCCACACCCTTGATGGGACTTTCCTTAAGAACACACCCTCCTTCAGGTACTTAGGTGTTTGGTTGGACCAACACCTAAACTTCTCTGGACATACTGATGCCATCCAGAAAAAAACTGCACCCCCAAGCTTGCTGCCCTGTTCAAGAACCGTAGTTGCATTCCTCCTATGGCTAGGCATGAACTTGTTCAGAAGATGATACTGCTGTGTTACTAGGTGACTTTCAGTCCCTCTTATCACATGTTCCTATCTTTGAGATTCTTTTTTCCCTATCGACCCTCTACTACCGCCTTGCATCTTGATTACTATGGCCTCATCCTACCTCTTTTCCCCTCACCACCTTCTGTATTATATTCTTTCCCTTTTTCACCCCTACCCTGGCCCCCACTACCCTAAATTGCTCACTTGGCACACCCACCCTAAATGTCAACTTTTTTATCTATACCGTCTCTACTCTTGCCTTCCTCTCCATACCCCCCTTACCCCTGGCAACACCCTCCCCAGACTCGCCTCCCTCCTGACTACCCTCTTCCTTGCCATACCCCACCTATGTGCCCTTTTCATCCCAGTCATCTGCACCAATCCAACCCGCCCCTTCCATGTTGGCACTGGCCTTTGGACGCAGCTCAAGTATACCTTACTAAGAGCCCTCCTACTCCTGCTGCTAATTTCAGGGAATGTTCACCCTAACCCTGTGCCTCCCCTCCGCCCAAAATCCAAACTTCTTCAACACAAACCATCTCCATATCGTATCCATTAACATCTGCAGCCTGCTGAAACAAGTTGCTACTCTCCAGGGTTGGCTAGCCCAGCACCAGCCAGACATTTTATCCATTGCTGAGACCTGGCTCTCTAAGGACACCCAATTCATTTGTCTCTATTCCTGGGCACACACTCTTCCGTGAGGACAGAGTTGGGAAGCGCAGGGGTGTCTGTGTTATTTACATCCGGGACTCTTTACAGAGCCATGCACTCCCCTGCCAGCTGGATTTTGGTGCCCAGGCACTCAGTCTGAAGATCATCACTAGCACGGCTAGGGCTCCCCTCTTTATAGCTTCCATCTATATCCCTCCTAGGAACCAATCACATGTGTTACAGTCTCTGCTGAATTACCTCTCCCTCCTGCCCCCCCAAATCAGAGATCATTGTTTTAGAGGACTTCAGTGTTAACTGGTTATCTAATGCTGCTGCCCCACCCTTAAGGATGCTACTGAGGCCCTGGATCTCTCCCAAATCATACCATGCCCTATTCATTTAAATCCCAAAACTGGAACCTCTGTGTTAATTGACCTGGTACTTACCAATTGCCCTAATAAAATCTCTGGTGTCTTGGTCCTCCCTGATACTGAGTGACCACTCACCAGTACTCCGCACCTGGTCCTGTAAGACAAAAAACCCATCCCTAAAACCATTCTTCAGTGTCGGCTCAAACCAGGTAAGCTGGGTCACCTCAAAAACTGCCTTGCCCACTGTCACTGGTCACCCCTTGACCTGGCCCCCAGACATCGATATGACTCTTGACTACTTTATACGTACTTTCAACACTGCCTGTGACATATTTGCTCCACTCACTAAATGTTTTATCAAGGGCACCAACACCTCCTGGATATCTCAGACTCTCCTAGATCAAATGTGCCACAGAGACACTCTGTGGCAAATAGCCCTTGAATCAGGCAAACTGTCTGATAGACAATGCTATTGGACTGCCAGGAATAAATGCACCTGCACATATGCAAGACCAAAGCTGATCACTACAGGGCAGCCTTCACCACCACCTATGGCTCTGACCACAAGTTTTGGGATAACTTGAAGGAGCTCAATGGGAAAACTGTATCGGCTCCCCCCACCCAGCTCACTATCAATGGCAGTATTTCCACTGACCCACAGGCTATCGCTGACTCCCTCAACTCCTCCTTTTCTGACCTTAATAATGTGCTCCCCACACATTTCTTTGATCCCAATACCCCACCCCCTCCACCTGACTATCCCAGCAAGTTAGGATGCAGTTGACAATTCAGACAGAGCCAGCTCAACAAAATGCTGTGTATAGAGTACAAAATACAACTTTGCAGTTCCAATACAGAGATATCTGGTCACAGTACGAGGAAGATAACTTTACACATTTAATAGCAGAGAGAGGAAGGGCAGCGTGTGATTCGCCTAGAGAGGCTTTGTCAAGGAAAGGGAGGTGACAAAACAGGAGGGCTATGGAACAGGATGGGCGCTGTTGAAACAGTCAGAGAGGGCTTTATCAAAGCAAATGGGAGGGTACAGGGGAGGAGGTAAGATGGCAAGGAGGGTGGCAAGTGATTGGGTGGGTGAGCAAGAGTAGGGTGTAAAGGAGTGTACAGGGGAGGGTGTGTGTGGGGTTAGGAAGGGGGTTAGGAAGGAGTGGGGTGGTAGTAGATAAGGCAAGATTGTCCAGGTAGTAGTGCCAAGGTAGCCCAAGTGCTCGAGGGGTGTTAATTTACCATAGTGTGCCCAGCAGAGGCCAGCTAAGAAAAGCAATCACAGCTACTTTGTGCTATAAGTGACTGGCAGAGCTTATGTTTAAAAGGTCCCAGTTTGGGTACAGCAAGGATATTACTGTGCAGGAAGTTGAGGCAGGATGGGGATCTGTAGACAAATGACCATTATCCTTGCGCAGTAAGGCATATGGGGATTAGGAAAGACAGGCTATTTTCAATATTTTCCCCCAAATTCATGACATAGCCATATCTTTGTAGAACCTCATGAGTGTGACAGCAGTTAATTTTCAAATCCTGGCCAAAATGTTTTTTTTAAACCTCGAAAGGTGATTTCATGAACTCTGCACAAAATCACCTTTTGGGCAGGAGTTGTACATTGTCTCTGCCCTTGTTCATGAGGTGAGCTCATAAAAAGGCTATGTTGAAAATTTGGTGTAAAAATATTAAAACACAACAATGTTATGAGCCTACGTTATATTTTGCAAATGCAGCCTCATAACCTTTGTAATTTTCAATACTTTAAGCATAAATTTACAACATAGCCATATATTTGCAGCCTTTCATGATTGAGACAGCTTTCATTTTTTAAATCCTGGTCAAAATATTTTTTTTTACATCCCGAAAAGTGATTTTGCAATCCCTATGCGAAATCACCTTTTGGGAAGGAGCTGAACAATTTCTCTGTCATTGTTCATGTGGCTGGGTAATAAAAAGGTTATGTTGAACATTTGGTGTAAAAATATAAAAATCCCAAAAGGTGATTTTGCCATCCCTGCACGAAATCACTTTAAGGCCAAGAGATGAGAATTTTCTTTGCCCTTCTTCCTGACACAGGGTCATATAGCAAGACTGTGTTGAAAATTTGGTGTAAAAATAATAAAACACAACAACTTTATGAATGGTTACATTTTGCAAATGTAGGCTTTAACTTTGCTAATTTTCGATCTTTTTACCCCCAGATTCATCACTTGTAGCCCTATCAGCTCAGGCCAGAGTTTGTTATACCTAGGAACTTCACTGTTATTTGATGCCAAGTGGGGGAGGGGTAAACACACACAAAAAAAAAAACAGTTTAAAGTCCACCCTACCACACTGGGTACAGATTTACTTTATTCGCCCCCAAACATAATGTTCTTAGATATAATTTTGAATTCTTTAATGAATAGCTTTCTTTATCATAGTTTTTTTCTTTGGAAAGTAGAATTTTGTAGTCAGACACTGACACTTTTTCATTTGTTTTTCTCTATATATTTTTTGTTTGGGCTAAAATGTAAAGTATGTGTACTCAGACATCCATGATGCGTATTTTAAGTGCTGTTAATCATGCAGAACTGATATGAATGATGAGTCTATTGTTACAGTCACACTGAAAACAATACTAAAACTGATAGAGAGCCGCTATGTTTTCTCAAACACTGATGCACTGCTTTAGAAGTCGGAGGGAGGCAAGCACCGGGGTGGTGGTGCAGGTAAAACAAAGGCAGTCAACGTTCAGCAAAAAGATGGTGTTTGCACCAACCCCTCCACAAAAGACAAGCACTCAAAAGGCTGGATTAAACTTTCATTTGTTCACAGCCACTGCCAAAAGCAGTGCTGCAGCTCAGGAATGTTTTACAGTATGTTTCAGCCATTCCTGATTGGGCTTCTTTAGAGAATTGATAAACTGCTTTTTGTATACAACAAATGTAGTTTGCTAATTTGCAGTGTTTTCATACTGACAAAAAAAAATCACTAGCATGATGGCTTTTATATTTTTTCATTTTGGTAATTTGGTCACCCAGGGTAAGAACCTTTCTTCTTTACTTCAGTTTCTTCCGCCACACAGATACATGTCTGCCACCTTAGACCCACAGCAGCTAGTTAAGATGGGAGGCTGTGGCAGATGGGAACCTGGGTGCATCTTCTATACATACATACTGTACATATGCACAGTGAAGCCCACCAGGATGAAGCATAGCACTGCAAAATTCTGCAGTAGAGTTACTACAGCAAACAATGTAATTTCAATGGGAGTTAATGCCTTTTGTTATGCAGTAAACCTGTGACACTGTGCTTCATCCTGTCGGGCTTCACTGTACTTACCTACCTACCCACCTATGGTTCCACCATGCTGCGGCAACACAGAAGTTGTCGACCATCAGCACAGTGATTGCACAACACTGCCAACTGGTGTTGTGCAGTTGCTGGGAGAACTTGTGTTTTCTGTGTGGGGCTTTGCCCTCACACTTAAATTAACCAACTCTGAGTCAAAGTTGGTTCAGGGAGGGGGTGAACATCCCAGAGGCAACAGTGTTAGGAATCCAGCGGACCATCACATCGAACTGACAAAAAATGTTGCTGTGATGGTCTTCACTGTATTCCCATCACTGTTGTGACATGATACCCCTACCTACCTACCTACACATTCAAGAATGAAAAAAGGCCATTGTCCATTGAACACCCCACCACCAATTCAATGGGACTACCTTTCACCTTAAACAATATGAGCTCATATCACCTGTTCTGGGAACCTAGTTTTGCTTTTCTATGCTAAAGGCTTTTTTCAATTCAGTGTTTAGTTTTGGGGTATGACCAGATGGAAGGTTGGGGATAGCCAGTCAGCTGCATTTGCATCTAAATGCCCTGCTTCACCTTGATTGGCAGTGATGGGGTATTAGGTATCGAAGGCCTCTCCTCCATGCTGCCTTATGCTATTAGCTCCTGGGTTGGAGAAACCAGAACATAGTATTGAACCCTCATCTCTATGAGGGTTCCAACCATTTGATCACCTGATGAGTGCTCCCTTTTGCTGCAGCCTCCTTTTGTGAAACTGGAACACTCAACATTGAGCTGGTAACCCTGGAGTTAACCACCAAGATAAAGGACCAGCTCCTCTAGATGAATGAGCAGGTGATCCCTTTTGCCTGGTTGCTCATTTTATTCCCCTGAACTGTATATCACTCAAACATCAGATCACAGATTTTCCAAACTTGCTCATCTTGTGCTCTGGTATGGTTCTGGTATAGGATCCAGCTTCTAACACCGTATGTTACAGTTCTACCCTTTGTGGCCTTTTTCAGGGCACTGCTTAATACTGCAGTCTCCTCCTCCTCCTCCCAAAGCAGAGAACTGACATTACACTATAGGTCAGCATCTTAGAGTATATCTTTTCAGCTCAATATATTTAAAATACAGTTGGATAATCACTATAGTTAATGTAGTATATATCTACCACATTTGATTCATATTAATCTTTTCCAATGTAATATATACAAAATAAAAGCCAAAACATTAGGCATTCAAAGCAAAAATGGAGACTGTGTGACTGCATGCTCAGGGAAGCAGCTACACAAGATTAATGAGAGATGCTATCAAGGTAAGACAAGGAAACTGAAGTTACAGTCAGAAACAATATCAACTACAAGTTTAACATCTCTAAAGTGTATAAAAATGTATGTCATCTTAAGAATATAATAAAACTTTTGGCATAAATAGGTGAGTGAAGATGAGCCTAACAATCAAATATTCTCCTGTGACTGCAGTATAAGAAAGTGATTATTATCAAACAGTAGTTATGATTCTAAATCTAGACACAGCTTGAGAGTTTCTCTTTATTACAGGAGTCTGTAGAGGCTTTGTTTTAAGTATTGCAGAACCAGTACTTTATTATAGCTCATAAAAAAGAGGAAATAACCCCATTACAAATGTTAAACACAAACACTGACACAACTGAGGCCTTCAGTACAGTGGGGGGTGGGGGTGTCTTATGAAGGAAGATAGAATAGCTAGAACAGTTAGAAAATCATGCAGATTTTAAAAATCTCTGTTTTGTAGTTTTCCCATTGGAATTAGAAAAAGAGTCAGAACTTACTAGAAAAGAATTTAACAAAAGACCTCCAGCACCATTGTGACAACGTTTAAGAATTATAACAAATACATAAACATTATAACATCGGTTGGGAAAATCCTGTGCTGTGATTGATGAAATCTGATCACTTAGCAGTGTGTTATACCAGTAAAACAGCACAGGTCAGGTATACTTAACTTTCTGAACCGTGTTTATTTATTTATTTATTCACGTGAAATTTGTTGACTGGGTAGGCCCGCCTAGATAAAATCTCCCTTTTTTAAGGGCAACCCAGAATTTATTAAAATCAACAAAAGTACATACAGGATCAAATGCACAGGCAGGATCAGATGAAATATTACAATATTGCACAAATGAGTACAACATAATTGCTCAAATCATAGTATACAAACAATTTCTGGGGTTAATTACACTTTGAATTACGTTGCACAACACAAGTACAAGGACAAGGATCAAGGTTACAGTGCAAGTGTCTGCCACGCTGGCAACCCTAACACCTACCCCCTAATACCAGCTTAGTTTGTTGTTGATTGGTTTTAACAAAAAAAATTACAACATTACAAAAACTTCCCAATAAAACATTACAAATGTTCTCCATCAGTTACTACAATACAGGGAGCTAAGTACACAAATGACTTGCTTATCAAAAGCATTTTTTAAATAAAATGTTTTGTGAATCAGTTAGTAATAAATAGATTTGAAATGTACTTTGTTTGCTAAATGGTCTTCTGATATCAAAATATCATATTATCAACACTGAGAACTCAATTTAAGTAGACAAAAAGCTGCAATCAAAGAGAATATACTTAATTCTCCTATAATGCGGGCAGCTGCACTAACCATCAATGTTTCCCTGACACAAGTCTCTGTCAGGCTACCACTGTGAACAAAGTCCAGTCTCTATATTTAGGTCCTGTTTAGGGTAGTAGGTCAACTTGTGAAATATACTATATTATGAACAAAATGAAAAAGCTCTGTCACAAAACCCTCATTTAGAGATCCTTTGTTACCAGTAAAACCTGTATTTTTAGGTGAAACCCAAGGTGCATCCCAAAGCACATGTTACCCAGTGCTCCTATTGTCACCAAAGATGGCAGGATTTATATGCTGGCTACTGCATGAGAAATCATATGAGAGTTTCTATGGACCATGCCCATGTCCACTTGTTCCCACTTTTCAATTCACTTTCAGACCTTATAAACCCCTTACTGGGCCCATTTGAGGCTATTGATTCGTATCCCAGTATAAGCCCATTGACAACTATCTGCATGATCACATTGTTTAATGCATGTATACCATGTAGATTTATACGGTTAAGTATAAAGTGCAGTGGGCAGTGTCAGCTATTACATTTACAACGACTGCCCTCAAGCAAATGAGCTTTAAGGGTATTTCTGAATGCAGCTGCTGAGGAACAGTTTAGCACAGCCAATGGTAGAGTGTTCCAGAGGGATGGCACTAAAATAGGACAAGGCCTGTCTCCTGCACATGTTCTAGGTCTTGGGAGCTCCAGCAGTGGGCAGGTTGAGGACCTCTGTACCCTTTTCTGGGTTTTAGCCTTAAGGATGTCATGGAGACTGGGACTGGTGGCAATTTTGGACAGTTTGAAGGCAAGACAAAGGACTGGATAGGCTAATCTTGTCCCAAGGGAAGGCCAGTTTAGAGCTGGGGAAACATCACAGTGATGGTCTCTGGGCTGGGATTCTGCCATAAAATGTGCCATTCTGAGATACAGCACCTTTAGTCTGCTTATCTCAGTACCACAGAGGGATTGAAGGAGCTGAGCTCCATAAAATAAGACAGACAGTAGCATGATCAAAACAATGGGCAGACAAACTTCACTACTGAGGTATGCATTAAGTCCATGCAAAAGGACAAGTTTCTGGTGAAGTGCTCTCATCACAGGCTCAACATGTGGTTTCAAAGTAAGCTCCTGGTCTAGTCATACCCCAAGGACCCCAAGGTATTTCATAGAGTCAGTCACTTCCAGCTGAGTACCAGCCAGTGAGGATAGCAGGAGTAGGCACTGTCTCTCTTTCCCCTGTTGCCTGGATCCAAAGAACATGGCTTTAATTTTCTTGACATTTAAGACAAGCTTATTGTCCAAGAGCCTTCCCACCAAATTCTTGAAATCAGTGTTGAGATCCAGGATTATCTGGTTTACATCTGCCAAACTTCTATACAGCACGGCATCATCCATGTACAACTGCAGCCCCCCCTCCCCTACAATTGGCAGACCTAGCATTTATAAACAGTGAAAACAACAATGGTCCCAGAATGGAGCCATGGGGTACCCCTGTAGTTAGCAGCTTTAGGTCAAACACATATCCCCTCCATTTAACTAGCTGCTTTCAATCTGTTAGGTATTGCCTGAACAAGTTGCATGTAAGGTTGTTAAGCACAAGGTGTTTGAGTTTGAAACTGCAGGCACTCATGATTTATGAGGTCAAACACCTTGGCTAGGTCCATGAAAATAGCTTCAGTTGCTAGCCCATTGTCCATAGCCCCGAGTATATCTGAAGTGAGCGGCATCCGTGCCGTGGTTTTTCCTAAGACCATGTTGTACATCAGATAGGGAGTGGTTGAGCTTCAAGAAGTCCTGGAACTAGTTGTACACCAACCTCTCTTAGATCATTGCTAGCATGCTCAGGAGTGATATGGGTTGATAGTTCTCAACTGGGCACGAGTGCTGGGTGCAAGCACGGTTGGGGCTAGCACCACTCAGGAAGAATTTTTGTTGCACTGCAACTTCTTTTTAACATTCAGAAATACTTGGTTACCAATTCAGTTTTTCTTCAGTAAATTACCTGCAACCTTTCATGTGTTTGCTGCCTGCCTCCTTTCACTCCTGTCCCTAAACTTACATTAATACAGAGCTTTGGTGGGAGGGACTCTCCTGAATCTCTGCATCGTGAATGCTAATCATTGCATGTGGGTGAAGGTGTTGCAGTTGTTCTGCATGGACATTTACTAGTTTGCCCCCCACCATTTGTGGGACTTTGAAAACTTTTGTTTTATCCTATCCTGGTTACTAATTCTGTCCTTCCTCAGCCAGTTACCCACAATTTCATGTGTGCTTGCTGCCCGCCTTCCCTCACTTTTTTTCAGATCTACACCTTACAGAGTTCTGGTGAGGCTGATGAGAACAACCCTCCTGTATCTTTGTGTTAACCAATGTTGATTATTGCATTTGGCTGAAGTGACAGCAAGTTGGGTTGCAAGATAAAAGTCTGTTTGACCACTTCCTGGGTGAGAGGCAGGGCATCCATAATTTACATTCTACTGCAAGATTTTGAGTGACTATAAAACTAACCCTGAGGTTGCATTCTGCTTATTTGTTACAATCTGGTTTGTTACTTGGGTGGCAGTGAGTAGCTCTCCAGGAAAAAATTGTTTGGAACTTTTCCCCTGGATGAGAGCCAGAGGGAGAATATTTCACTTCTTATTCACCAGCATTATCCTGTCATAGACGGTTATATGTTTGCTTTTGTTTCTTAGTTCTTAAATAGTAATTTTTAGTTGCATTTTACTGATAGTATTCTTTAAATGTTGTATTGCTATGTTTTTATTCCTTTGAATTTACAATTTATATTTTGTTAGATTTGAAACATAGAAACATAGACTTTGACGGCAGATAAGGACTGCTTGGCCCATCTAGTCTGCCCATTTCCCTACCTACAGGATAGGCCACAGATCCTACGTAACCAACAGCCTATTTCTTCCTACCCCCCACAAGAATTGCCTTATGTCTTTCCCATGTATTCTTGAATTCTCCCACAGTTTTAGACCCCACAAGCTCCTCAGGAAGGCTGTTCCATGCATCCAAGGGTACTTTGCATCATGTAGTTTAACAAATGGTTGAAAAAATGATGTGGAGCACAGCAGTTTGGCTTCATTGGGGACTGGGGTTCCACCTGGAGGGACACCAGCCTATACTGGCAGGATGGTCTGCATCTGTCCAGGAAAGGAACAAGTCTTTTAGGCAATTGGTTTAAATGCTTCATTGGCAAGCCTTTAAACTAGTCAAGGGGGGAGGCACTGATAAGCAGCAGGAAAATCCCAGCCTCCCCATACAAAACAGGGCACTAAATGAGAAAAAGACCAAGGTAGAAAGGTCAGTGGGGGATGCCGCTACAGAAGGTAAAGCCATCAAAAAATGGAGAGCAATGAGTACTAATGCCCGTAGTCTGGGTAACAAGCTTCCTGAATTAGTGGCCTTGATGGAGGAGGAAGATCTGGATATCATGGCAGTCACAGAAACATGGTACACACAGAATCATGACTGGGACGTAAACATACCAGGATACACTATCTACAGGAGGGACAGGAGGTAAAAGAGGAGGAGGAGGAGTAGCTCTCTACATAAGAGAAGAAATCAAAGCAACAGAACAAGAGGGTAAACAGGGAGGAGAAGAAGCACTGTGGGTCAATTTGGAGGCAGGCAATGGCACCACAATCCGCACAGGGGTTGTATACAGACCCCTCTCAGGGGGAGGAAATGGACAAGGAAATGATAGAAAGTATACTTAGAATGGCAGATAAAGGGGAGATATTGCTGATGGGTGATCTGAATATGCCAGATGTTAACTGGAGTGCAGTTGCAGCAGCCACTTCAAAGAGTGGGGTTATTCTAGATGCCCTACAGGGGGCATGCCTTAGACAACTAGTATTGGAGCCCACTCGAGAGGGAGCAATCTTAGACCTGGTTCTCTCAAATGGAGATGAAGAGAGGATCACAGATGTAGAAGTGGGTAGCCATCTGGGAACTAGCGACCATCGAACAGTTCACAATAAACACAGCAATAGAGTCAAGCCATACAAAGACAAAGGTACTGGATTTTAGGAGGGCTGACTTTGCCAAAATGGGTGAGTGCCTAAGGAATGCACTAGCAAATGGGCAGGAAGGAGGGGTGGAAGAACAATGGGGAATAATAAAAACTGCCATCACAGAGGTAACAAGCCTTTGTGTAAAGCAAATAAAACGAAATGAGGTAAGAAACCACTATGGTTCTCAAAGGAAGTGGCAGTGAAGGTTCAAGAGAAAAAAAAACATTCAGGAAGTACAAGGAATCACGGAAGGAACAGGACAGAGAACTGTATCAGTTAAAGCAAAAGGAAGCTGGAAAGGCAGTCAGAACAGCAAAGGCCCAAACCGAGGAAAAGATAGCCAACTCAGTTAAGAAGGGGATAACACCTTTATAGGTACATCAGGGAGCGAAGGAAGACCAAGGGAGGGATAGTGAGGCTTAATAAAGGGAGGGAGGGTGGGCAGAGGGTGACTGTGAAAGGCAGAGATACTAAACAAATATTTTGCTCAGTATTTACAAAGGAAGAGGGGAGGTACCTAAAACAAACAGTAGAAACACTCTGGATACAGAAGTTGATACCAGCCCATTTACAGAAGAAAGGGTTCTGAAAGAGCTCTAAAACTGAAGGTGGACAAAGCAATGGGGCCTGATGGGATTCATCCCAGAATTCTAAAAGAACTAAGGTAGAACTAGTGACACCACTGACTACCCTCTTTAACAAATCATGGGAGGATGGGTGGTACCTGAGGACTGGAGAAGGGCAGATGTGATTCTCCTTCACAAAAGTGGGAGGCAGAAGCAGGAAACTACAGACCTGTTAGTTTAACCTCAGTGGTAGGGAAAATGATGGAATCACTTCTGAAGGAAAGAATTGTTGAGTATCTAGAGGCCAGAGGGGCACAGGACCCAAGGCAGCATGGATTCACAGCAGGAAGGTCATGCCAGACAAATCTGACAGATTTCTTTGACTGGGTGACCAAAGTAGTTGATCAGGGAGGGGTTGTGGACATGGCCTACCTAGACTTTAGCAAGGCATTTAACACAGTCCCACACAAAAGATTAATATACAAGTTAGCCAGCCTGGGAGTGGGTCCCAAGATGACAGCCTGGGTAAAGAATTGGCTGGAGAATAGGACACAGAGAGTAATAGTAAATGGAGTCCACTCTGAAAAAAGGGGGGTTAGTAGTGGGGTACCGCAGGGTTCAGTATTAGGACCGGTCCTCTTCAATGTCTTTATAAGCAACATTGCAGAGGGACTGGAAGGAAAAGTATGTCTCTTTGCAGATGACACAAAGATCTGCAACAGAGTTGATGCACAAGGTGGGGTGGAAAGGATGAGAAGGGACTTGGCAAGGTTAGAGGAATGGTCAAATGTATGGCAGCTTAGATTCAATGCTAAGATGTGCAAGGTAATGCACCTCCTCCCTCAGCCCAGAGAGGTGCCTGCAGATGGGAAAACACCGCATCCTCCAGAATGTCTCCCAGAAGACTGCTGCTCCACAGCCACTGCACTGCACCACTCCCATCATGTCTTATTTCTGGCCCCTTAACTGTTTGCAATCCTTACTCTTTCCTCTGTTTTTTTTTCTCTCTCTCCTTACTTTCTGTCTGCGTGCCCTTTAAGCTCCTGATTGTCCTGTTCTGAGACAAGAATATCCTATATTTCTCAGTAGACCACTTACTTGCTCAGAGGCAGACCTCCATCAGCTAGAGGGGGCCGGAGAGCTACTCTTGCCCTTCTAGGATGGTGGGTCTTTGGTGGTTCTGTGATCACTCACTTCCTGCTCCCAAACAGGAAGTTCCTGTTGTCAGTCAAATCTTGCAGCCTATAAAATAGAACTAGCTGGGGTGGAGGGAAGGAGGGCAATATAGTCCCAGTAGAGAAGTTCAGTCACACAGCAGTCCTTTCTCCTGGTGTCTTCTGCCAAGCTATTAGCAGAATCTTTCTAAGGCAGTCTTTAAATGTAGCTTCCTTCTAGCTAAGCCACTCCCCCTACTTACTAGATCTTTTTGCAAGTAATTTAAACCTCACAGCTATTAAGTCCTTTCAATCACCTGAGATTTACACCTAGATAACTGTTCAGATACCCATTTAGTTCAGTGAACTCAGACAAACACACACTTTTTTGTTTTGTTTGTTAGTTTTTTTTACCCTAAATTAAAGGTCCAAGTACAAAAGTTCTTCTTCTTTAGTCCCAGGAGAGAAGTCCAGTCACACAGCAGTCCTTTCTCCTGGTGTCTTCTGCCAAGCTATCTAATTTATTGTTTTTAAAGCTATTTCAAATTGCTTCTGCATTTTTTTGCATTTAATTCAGGTAGTTATCCAAGATGAGACCGTTATCCCCCAAACACTCTGTTTTAATTATGTGATTTTATTATTTTTGCATTATTTCTTTTGTTTTTACCCCATTATATTATACTTCCTTTATTAAGTCACAGAGGAGTGGGCTTGGGGATACCTTTAGTTTTCCCCACCCTGGTCTGACATTCCATCTGTGGCAATGTAAATCTTCCTGCTTTGAGAGGCATTACATTGTTTCCCTCAGCTCAGTTTTCTTTAGCCCTAGGTGGCTACAGTGTCCACAAAATAATCCTAAGTATATTTTGTCCCCTGATGTGTTATTGGTTTATCTTTTTCCATACTGTTAATTGCAGGCAATATGGAAACAAATCCTGGCCCCCCCTCTTCATAATTTAAATATCTGTCATTCTAATGTTCAAAGAGTTCTACCTAAAAGAAACCTGTTGGTAAGCTGGTCCAATTCCTCATGCCCTTCCATCCTTGCTATAACTGAAACTTGATTGGATTCCTCTATCCCTGACTCCGACATCAGCCTCCCAAATTATTCCATTTTCAGGTCAGACAGGAGTAGACATAGTAGTAGTTCTGTTTTATTTATTCACTCCTCCATATCATGTTCATTTGTTAAAACTGACACCTTAGGAGGCTTGACTAATGCTGTGTTTGTTTCAATAAAACTAACTAGAAGAGAAATTTTAGTTGGCAGCATGTATTGCCCTCTCAAACTTAAAACAACAAAATTTCCACAGCTGTATTCATTGATTTATTCTTTGGGTGAGTTTCAATATTCCATCTTAATGGGCGATTTTAATGCAACTTGCCCCCCCAGTAGGGGACTTAGACTGAACTCCTCCTTTTCCCCCTGTGACTTGAATCAGCTACTTAAAGATCCTACCCATTATGATTCAGCTAGAAACATTTCACTATTCTAGATCTGATTTTTGTTTCCCCTGACCTCCGAATTACTGTAGTTCTTCTGGTTGTCAGAGAAATTTATTTAGTGATCATGCTCTTACGTTTCGTATGACAAATCTTTCTCCTCTCAAATTCAACTCTACTATTATTAATTTTCATTGTTTTAAGCATTTCAGTTAGGAACATTTTTGCTCTGACCTACTTATGATCAAATGGGGGGAGTTGTTCTCCCTTCAAAATGTAGATGCTGCATGGGATTATTTCTTTCAACTGTTTAATCTGCTCTTTTATCAATACACCCTTTTCTCTGAAAAAAGGATTCAGTCTAAACATGTTTCCTGGGAGACTCCTTTTATCACTTCCTAGCTGAAATCCCAAGACAAATTTTACCAAAAGGCCAAAAAAACTAGATACCCCAGAGGCCTGGTAGATTTTTCATAAATGTCATAATTATTGTGTCTCTATTATAAGGAAATCCAAATCCTCCTTTTGTAAAACCAATTTGGCTAATGTGAGAAATAGTTCCAAGAGATGTTGGCACATGGTTGACTCTATTTGGGGGGTACCTTCTGTATCCTCCACTACAAACGTATCTTATGCTGGTTTCACTGTGTATTCCAAAGAAGGCATTTCTGGTATGTTTAATACATTTTTTTCTGAGGCTCCTGCTCTGCCATTGAAAAAAGCTGCTTTTTCTTTTACTGGAATGTCTTCTGAGCCCCAAGAAACACCCCCTCACTCAAGGCCTAAATTTTTTTTCAAATACACTAAATCTGAAGAAATATTCAAACTGTTGTCTTCACTGAGAGAAGATACTACTAAGAGAATTGATCATCTAGACAACGTTTTACTTAAATCCTGCGATGCTAACTCAGCCCCTCTGTTGCCTCATAATTTTAATTGATCCTTTACTACTGAAACCTTTCCTTCAGCATGGAAGCATTCCTTAGTTATCCTCTTGCATAAAGGTGGGGACAAAACTTTAGCAGGTAATTATCATCCTATGTCCTTGCTTCCTATTAGTTATAAACTTATAGAAAAAATTGCCCACCGTCAGATTTCTGACTATCTGCCCACTTAGATTCTTTCTAATTCTGAGTTGGGCTTTAGGCCAAACCATTCCACCCAAACAGCATTGGTAGATTCTCACGATTCTATCTCTGGGGCTTTAGATAAAGGTTATCATGTTGGTTCTGTTTTTATTGACTTGTCCAAAGCATTTGATGTGATCATCCTTCCATTGCTCTTAACTCATATACTATCTTATGTTTTTTCCACTAATGCAATCATCTGGCTCTCCTCCTTCTCAAATGGGAGAACTCAATCTGTGTTAGTTCTATTTCTACTGGGGTTCCTCAAGGGTCTGTACTTGGTCCTATTCTTTTTAATCTTGTTGTATATCCTCTACCCTCTGTTGTGGACCATTGCTTATTCCGAATCTACTGTATGCCGATGAAATGGTTCTTTTCTATGCTCACAAGAATCCTTCCTTTCTTTCCTCAACACTTCAGGGTGATTTAGAAAAAAATGAAAACTTGTTTTCTAACAACCTTTTACTTTTAATAGCAAAAATACTCAAATCATGTTGTTGGGGCCTTAATCCACTGTATCTCTGGCAAATTCCTACTTCTCCATTACTGTAAACATTAACTCACTTGAACTTGTAAGTGAATTTAAATATCTTGGTCTCACTTTTGATTCCTCTTTAACTTTTAAATCCCATATTGACAAAACCATTTCTAAAGTTCATCAATGCCTACATCACTTAAAATGTGGCAGGCATTGTTTCTCTAGTATGGATCACAAAAGTGTTATTGCTCACGCCATACTCCCTAATGCTCCAAACCTTCTTTCACTGAACACTGTTTATTACCAACTGCTACAGTTCATTTTAAAGGCTAAACGGAATGAACACCATTGTGCCCTACTGTCTCAACTAAACAGGTTGTCCTCTTCTTCCAGACACACCTTCTATTGGCTGTCCCTTATTTATGAGACTGTGAACACGCAGACCACCACTTACCTATTTTAATGGCTTATAGTTCCCACCTACAGCTAGTCTCAGAGATGTGTCAACATGGTCTTTGTTTTCCCAAGTTTCACATTTACTATGCTCCAGCACCTTGATAAAACTCAGACATCTGAACTTCCCACCAAACAGAGCGAGGTGGACTGAGCAAGGTAAAATATCAAGTGATGTGCTCACGAGGTAATGTGTTGGGAAGCTATTGATTTTCTGTATAGACAGCACATTGGGATTGGTTTTGCTGATTTCATCTAACAGACTAAGAACTGGGATTCTGACTATGTATGAAATACTGATTACTGATTTGCTGTTTGCCTAATTAGCACCATATGTGGAGGTTGTGAGGGGAGCAACATGTGGGGATGGCTTACATCATGGATGAGATGCTGACAGGAGAATTTTGTGCTGGGGAAAGGGTCAGGAATCATAGACTAACTGTCCTTGAAATAGAGGGTGTTCCTTTAGCACTCTATGTCTCTGCCTCCTTAGGTTGTTTCTCTGCCCCCTGGGTTGTAATTTGTCCACCTAAAGTTTTGTTCATGGACTGTAAAGTACTGGAGGTTGGGAGGGTGATGAGAACAGGGAACACAAATCTCATAAGGAAATCAGCATGGTGGCTTTGAGTTGCCTGGAAGACCTCATTTGCTTACAGGTTTAAGTATTTATGTGTGACTAAGGCATCTCCTCTGATGAGCCATGAGCTCCATTATTCACTTACAGCATGGATGAGATGCTGACAGCCATGATGAAGTGCAGTAACTTGCAGTAATGACATGTCACAAAATCCTGCATGACAAAAGGGCTTAATTGCCATTGACTTACCATGGCCCCTGCAGTAGACTGCAGCATTCTGTGATATTCTGCAACATTTCTGCATTGCATCCTAGCTGTCACATCTGTATGTGTCTCACAACACATGGAAAGGCTGGAGGCGTCGTCCTGTGAAATCCTGCAATGAATAACACTGTCAAAGGCAAAGCAGAGAGGGTGCTGTGTA
This sequence comes from Neoceratodus forsteri, assembly GCA_016271365.2. Lineage (NCBI taxonomy): Eukaryota > Metazoa > Chordata > Ceratodontiformes > Ceratodontidae > Neoceratodus > Neoceratodus forsteri. The sequence goes on from CM028130.1 coordinate 16,224,098, forward strand.
GCTGAGTCAGGTGATGCAGGATGGCGGCTACACACCACCATGACTCCGCAGATGTAGAACAACAAAACTTCCATCAGAGATGCAACATATATGAATAACCACTAAATGGCAGAATTGTAAGGTACTGACTCTGAAAGAGACACAATGGACATGCGAGGGGAATGGGGGGGCCACTGGTGAGTGGGGGATTACAGGCAATTCTGTATCACTGGATTTCTATGGACAGTAGAACATGATTTCCTGAAGACATAAAGAATAATTTAAAATTCATAGGGCTTCCTGGCTCTCGTTTCCCTCACCTAGATCTGGACATTAGATCGGACAACAGTGATGGCTGGGGATGGCAATGGGAGGGGTGGGAGGTATTTTTATGGGGAATCAGCAGCTCTCACTGCAGACAAGATGGTGGAGAAATGCATTTATTACCTCACACTTTACCAATGATGTGTAGCACTATCTGGGTCACGTCGTACCAGGAGAGCAGCCACCTGCATTGGGTGACTGACCTCTATACATTTTGAGGGTAATCATCATAGCAACATTTTAATGACTTTACTAAGGTGCTCTTTTTTATGTTTTTTTCCCCATCTGTTTAGGATGGCTGTTGGGGGTGGAGAGTGAGAGAACAGGAGAGCTACCTGGTGAGTTTTCATTAGCTACACCTTCACCTCCCATCTTCATGAGCACTACTGTCACCCAGGTCGCCTATAAGTATAAGTATAAGCTCCCTCTACATGTATTTTATCCTGTGAGAGAGGATTTTTTATTGATTTTATTTATTTTGTTGTTCTGGGTTTGAAGTCTATCTAGTTGGGGAGGAGGGTGGTTTTGTAGGTTTTATTGCGTTGGGTTTATTGTTTAAGTTATTATTGTTTTGGAAGTTTTTAGGATTTTAACTATAAGTATTCAGAGCTTTAGATTAGTTTAGTTAGATACTGTTTTATTTTGTCTAGTTTGAGCTGAATCATGTGTTGGTCGGTGGGCTCCACGGCGGTGCACTATTCATCCACCTCTCTTCCTGCCCTCCGCCCTTTTTATAATCCCCCCTTACAGTTTGAGACATACCAGCACTGTAGAGTGCTGGGGATTGCTCATAGGAGAGTGAGGAGGGCGGGGGTGGGCGAACAGGAGAGGATGAAAGAGCGGGGCCACTGTATCGGGGTCGTTAAGTACAGAAGGCACCCTGGGGCGAAATGGAATCCAGACCGGGGTTTTCCCTGTCTGGTGCCCATACCCAAGGGCACTACTGAACTTAGTGGGCAGATAGGCTGGACAGCTTCCGAGGTTTGTCCAACTCAGGTGGTGTTATGCAATGCCAGGTCTGTTAATAATAAGACCACTATTTTAGCTGATCTTATTGGTTCGACTGACCTGGCTTGCATCACCAAGACCTGGCTGGATGAAAATTCGGGCCCCATATTGAAGGCCATGATTCCGATCGGGTACTCGGTGATACACCGCCCGAGATTGGACCACGGGGGTGGTGGCAGTCTGTTTTAAGACTAAATTGGGCCTCATGAATGTGGTAGTAGGTGAGGCTAAATCCTTTGAGTGTACAGTAGTAGCAGGTGTAGGCGTTCAAATCATTCTCATCTACCGTCCACCCGGAGATGGGAAACACTTCTTACAGGAAGTAGCAGACTCCCTCATCAATATGTCATTTGAGTTGCCCAGATTGATGGTTCTGGGTGACTTAACCGCCTGGGTCGACGATGAACTCTCACAATTTGGTCGTCACTTCCTCCAACTTGTGTCTTCTTTGGGCCTTACACAGGTAGTTTCCACTGCTACACATAAATCTGGCTACTCTTTGGATTTAGTCTTCCTCTTAGGGATTGACTCATCCGACGTGGGGGTGGAACCAGTCACCTGGTCTGACCATCACACCATGAGGTTCAATTTCTACACCTCCCTGAGAAGGCCTTCCCCTGTGGAGATGGTCAGGTACCGCCCATTACGGAATATTACTTCTCAGGGTCTTGCGGCGGTACTTGACCTCTCATCCCTCGTGTTGACTAGCAGTGACCCAGAGGCACTGGTCGTGGCCTATAATATGGCCATTACCGGTGCCCTGGATCTTATTGCTCCTGTTCATGAGTGCCCCCAATCCCTTCACCCCAGGTCCCCCTGATTTGATGGGACTTTGAGGGAGTTGCAGAGACAGGGGCGAAGGTTAGAGTGTTGTTGTCACAAATCTGCCCTTGATGCTGACTGCCTTAGATTGATGGAACATTATTCTTTCTATCAATCTGCAATCACCCATAAGAAGGCAGAATTCCTGTCCAGGGAGATTGCAGTTGCACATAATTGACCAGCTCAGCTATTTTAGACTGTAAACAGACTGTGCAACCCAGCCTGTCTGCAAGTCCGAAAAGCCTTTTCACAAACAGAGTGTGAGGAGCTCGCTCAGTTCTTTGCAACTAAGTTGGCTGACATCAGGGCGGGCTTGCGTCCAGTAATCTCTAAGGGTGATGTTGTGGAACAGCACGAGCCCACAATACCTCAATTCTCTTGGAGTTCCTTTCGCCGACTGGAAGACGTGGATATTATGAGGATCATCCATAGTGTGCGGTCTACAAGCTGTGGTTTGGACCCTGGACCAACTCCCTAATTTTGGGTTGTTTGAGATCATCGCCCAGTTATGGTTCAAATAGTCTGGTATTCTTTAGAGTCTGGGAGTTTCTAACTCCCTGAAAGAGGCGGTGACACCTCTTGAAAAAGCTACTCTGGACCCAGACTGTTTTTCAAACTACAGACCTATCTCTAATCTTCCCTTTATTGGGAAGGTTATTGAGAAGGTAGTAGCAGCCCAACTGGAAGACCATTTAACCATTCATAATATCTACGAATCCTTCCAATCCGGTTTTCGGAAAAGACATACCACCGAGACTGCGCTGGTTCGGGTGCTTAATGATCTTCTGAGGGCGAGAGATCAGAAGAAACGTTCCATTCTAGTTCTTCTTGATCTCTTGTCAGCTTTTGACACTGTGGATCACTTGGTGTTGTTAGCACGCCTGAGGTCAATTTGTGGAATGTCGGGAACTGTTTTAAAATGGTTCACTTCATTCCTTACTGGAAGATCACAAAGAGTTGTGTCGGGGGTTTATTCCTCCAGCCCAACTTCTTTGTTGTGCAGGGTGCCTCAGGGATCAGTGCTGACACCCATGTTATTTGCCGTGTACTTGCTGCCCCTCGGAGACATTATAAGATGGTATGGGTTGAGGTTTCACTGCTATGCAGATGATACCCAGCTATACTTGTCTTTTGCACCTGACCAGGATGGAACACTCTCGGTGTTTAACAACTGTCTGGAAGAAATCCAAGGGTGGATGGATTCTAGTTGGTTAACGTTGAACTCTGAGAAGACGGAGGTGTTAGTGGTGGACCCGGGTGGTCAGATAGTGAGGTCACATGGTGGCACGCCTTCTGGAATTTTTCTTGGCAGTGTGTCACTTCTGCCCTCTGAACAGTTGCACAACCTTGGGATTGTCCTGGATGATAGGCTGACCCTTCAATCTCAAGTGTCAGCCATTGTCAGGACTTCCTTTTACCATCTTAGGAATATTGCCAGGGTGCATCACCTCGTTCCGTCTGACTCCCTACCAATGTTGGTCCACGCTTTTGTGTCCTCGCGCTTGGACTACTGCAATGCCCTTTACTTTGGGCTTTCTGGGGTTGAAATCCATCGCCTTCAGATGGTGCAGAATGCTGCAGCCCGGGTGTTGACTGGGACAAGGAGATCCAGTCATATTACACCGGTGCTGCGCGAACTGCACTGGCTTCCTATACGGTGGCGGATCACCTTTCAAGTAATTTTATTGACTTTCAAAGCCCTTCACGATCAGGGTCCAACCTATCTGAAAGAACTTCTGGTGCCTTACTGCCCCGGCTGATCGCTCCGCTTGGCCGACGGGGGGTTGTTAGAGATTCCAAGAGTGAATTTAAAATCTTCAGGTAGCAGAGCATTTTCTTATGCTGCACCCACTCTTTGGAATTCTTTACCACGCCAGTTAAGGGAGTGTACCTCCGTGGAGATATTTAAGAAAGATCTAAAAACCTACCTATGGGGTTTAGCTTATCTTGACGATTAGTGGAAACTGTTTATCAATATTTGTTATTGTTTGGATGATTGTATGGTTTGTTCTAACTAAATGTTGTTTTAATGTATTTTTGTATGTTTTAAATTGATATTTTATATTGTGCTTGATGTAAAGCACCTTGATATTCTTGAAAGGCGCTTTAAAAATAAAGTTATTATTATTATTAAGAGGATTTGCTCAGCTTAACAACTTGAGCAGGAGTGAGGGTGACCATACCTCACCACAGAGTAAGTATCTGGGTTCCTGCATCAGCTGTATTGTATGCATGCATTACCTAGGAATATCATAGATTTAGACACATCCTTGCATACCCTGTGCAAGAACATGAGCAGAGATAAGTTAACTGTTGAAATGTGGTGCCAAGGTTTGGTTATGGCACAGATGGTTTTATGATTCATGTTTTTTAGTTATACCACATGGTGCTCATCATAGTTGCCAAAGGCTGAAAAGAAACAAATCATGCAGGCTTTTTTCCTCCGTCGACTCTTTTGATGGGATTGTTAACTATTGTTTCCTATAATGTCAGTGGAGTTAGTACTCCAGTAAGATACTAGGATTCCGACAGAGTTAAAAAGACTATATAGTGACATCTCCTTTATACAGGAGATGCATGCATCTTCGACAGAACATCTAAAATTAAGGATGGCGAAGGTGGGCCATGGTTTTGCAGCATCCCACCCTTAGGTTAAGAAGGCAGGTGCAGCAATCCTTGTTACGAGTAGCTGCTCTATTGAAATAATCTCAACCAAAACAGGTTTGGAGGGCAGGCTTGCTATTGTCTCTGGTAAAATTCATGGTGAAGTGCTCCATCTGGCAAATACGTATGGCCTCATCAAAAATACAGATCCCTACTTTCAAGAGGTACAGTAAGTGGTAAACCTGCAAATCTGCAGAATGAGCAGATTATTGTTGGGAGTGATTTTAACTGCACTGTGGTACCTTCAGAATACAGGACACGGGGAAGCGAGGGCACCAATATTGCAACAGCCAAAAAATGTATTCTTTTTTTTATTTATAAATATTTGTTAACTGGGTTGGGAAACTGGAACAGGCCCTTTTTCAGGTCTGATCCAGAGACAATTACAATAACAAGAACAAATAACACCCACATGAAACAATAAAAAAGCAAGTAATTTAGAAGGTACAAATTGAGTTTTCAATAGCAATAACTTAATCACCTCCACAAACCATATTAAAACTATAAACCAGTATCTGCCTCTAACTCTGAAATCAAACAAAGGGACAGAGGACACTGCAGAGCAGGACACTGCAGTATGGGAGCTAGCACAACAAAACTCGCCCCAAATCAGGAACCAAAACAAAAAAAGGAAATCCAAAAAATTTCTGATCATAGGAGACTCCGTGATTCGGAGAGCTGATACCTATCTCCAGCCAGGGGTAATGGTCAGATATCTCCCAGGTACATCAGTGTGGAGTGACACCGACTGCACTGCTAAAACTGTACAGGAAGCAGGAGAAAACACTGATGTCCTGGTACACATAGGGACTAACGATCTCTCCAGCTGGTCAGTTGTGGAGACCAAGGAACACCTGACCTGGCTGGGTGACAAACTATCATCCTTTTCATCCGGTATCTCCTTCTCTGAGATCCTGCCAGTCTGGGAGAGGGGAGGGCAGATGGACGGAAGGTCAGTGAAGGGGAGATAGGGGAGCTAAACATGTGGCTCAAGGGCCGGTGCCAAGAAAAAGGACACAAATTTGTAGGGAACTGGTAACAGTATTGGGAGCGAAAGTTCTTTAAATTTGATTCTCTGCAAGTGACTAAGAAAGGAGTCAGTGCATTGGGGCAGAAGTTTGACATCTTTGCAGAATATTTAAACTAGCAACCATGATGTCAAATGGGAAGAACACCCCTGTCCCCTCAGCTAGTGGTCAAACAGGAGTTCAGCATGTCTGTGGTACATTTGCAACACCAAGAAAGGAAAAAGGTTCGGCTCTCCATATGACACACAGGGGAAATGCCAGACCTTGCTCAACAACTAACACACCGAAATCTGCCCAGTGAAAAATCATATACACAAATGCTTGCAGTCTGGGAAACAAGATCCCAGACCTGCAGGCAATAATGACAGAGGCTAAACTGGACATAGTAGCCACTAGCGAGACATGGTTTACCAGTAACCACACTTGGGAGACTTCAGTACCTGGCTATGTATGGTTCAGAAGAGACCAAGGTGCAATAAGGAGGGGTGTGGGTGTGGAGTGGCCCTTTATGTCAATGAAAATATCAAAGCTACAGAAATTCAGAATACACATAAGGAGCCAGAAGAACTGTAGGTCACCATGGAAGCAGGAATTGGGACAGCCATATGAACTGGGGTTGTCTACAGGCCTCCAGACCAGGGGGAGAACATAGACACATTACTGTTAGAAGATATACAAAACATGACAGCTAAGGGGGAGGGTCTGATAATGGGAGATTTCAACGTGCCAGATACAGATTGATCAATACCAGCAGGAACATCTGCCAGAACTAGACATATAGTGGATTCCCTGCAGGGGGAGGGCCTCAAACAACTGGTACAACAACCCACAAGAGACAGGGCTATCCTAGATCTAGTACTGACTAACAGGGAAAGGATCACAAATCTCTAGGTAGAAGGTCATCTGGAGGCCAGTGACCATCACATGATATGGTTCAATTTGGCCACTAGAACAAAATCATCCCATTCCAAGGCAAAAATATGGGACTTCAGAGAGCCGACTTTGATATGATGACCAACAGAGTTAAACTAGCCCTGGCAAAAAGAAATGCAGGTGAGAGGGCACAGGCAATGTGGGCAAGCATTAAAGATGCAATACTTGAAGCAACATCCCATTTTGTTAGAGAGAAAAGGAAGTGCAAAAGAAGAAGGAAACCACTTTGGTTCTCAAAAACAGTAGCAGGAAAGGTCAGAGCCAAAAGGCTGGCCTTCAGGAAATATAAGAGAACGCAGCGGGATGAAGATAGGGAAGCATACCAATCTTCCCTAAGGGGAACAGGGAAGGCAGTAAGACAGGCAAAGGCCCAAACCAAGGAAACACTAGCACAAACAGTAGAAGAAGGTGACAAGACTTTCTATAGATACTTTATTGAAAGGAGAAAGTCCAGAGGGTGTATTGCTAAGATCAAAGAGGATAAGGGGACATGTTAGGAGGAGGACCATGTAAAAGCATCTATCCTAAATGGATACTTCTGCTCAGTATTTACTGAAAAGAAGGTACAGTAGGGCCCACAGCTCAGCACCATGGACACAGGGGGAAGGGAGGTGTGCACTAGTCCCTTCACAAAAGAAGGGGTCCTACAAGAGCCCGATAAGCTCAGAGTGGACAAGGCAATGGGACCTGATGGCATATATCCCAGGGTACTAAAGGAGCTAAGGGTGGAACTAGCAGAGCCATTATAAAAACTGTTTAGTGAGTTTCTGAGCACAGGAGAGGTCCCAGAAGACTGGAGAAGAGCTCATGTGACCCCACTCCACAAGAGTGGTAGCAGAAAGGAGGCAGGAAACTACAGAACAGTCAAGTCTTACCTCAGTAGTGGGCTAGATTATGGAGGCATTCCTTAAGGAAAGGATAGTGCAACACCTGGAATCCATAGGAGCATAGGATCCAAGACAGCATGGGTTTACAACAGGAAGGTCCTGTCAAACTAATCTCATAGATTTCTTTGACTGGGTAACCAGAGTGGTGGACCAAGGGGGAGCAGTTGATGTCGCCTACCTTGACTTCAGCAAACCATTCGATACTGTTTCACATAGAAGATTGATTAATAAGCTGGGTAGGCTTGGGGTGGGTCAGAAGTTGGTCAACTGGGTGGCAAACTGGTTGACGGGCAGAAAACAGAGAGTGGTGGTAAACGGTATGCAGTCAGAAGAGATTCAAAGTCAGAAGTTGGGTACCTCAGGGATCAGTCCTGGTGCCAGTCCTCTTCAATATCTTCATCAGTGACATTGCAGATGGACTGGAGGGTAAGGTTTTTCTGTTTGCAGATGACACCAAGATCTGTAACAGAGTAGATGATCCAGATGGGGTGGGCAGAATGAAAAGCGATCTAGATAAACTGGCAAAATAGTCAGAAGAGTGGCAACTGGGGTTTTAACGCAAAGAAGTGCAAGATCATGCACATAGGGAAGAGAAACCCTGAAGCCACCTATAGGCTGGGAGGGGAGTTGCTGGCAGTCACAAGGGAAGAAAGAGACTTGGGCATCATCATCACAGATGACCTGAAATCATCCAAGCAGACCACTGAAGCAGTAGGTAAGGCTGGGGAATGTTGGGGTGTATTAGTAGGGGTATCACAAGTCATAAGAGGGAGTAATAATCCCTCTTTGCAAGACACTGGTTAGGCACCATCTGGACGGAGTACTGCAGGCAGTACTGGAGGCCACACCTTCACAAGGACATTAACCAAATTAAGGCAGTCCAGAGAAGGGCAACCAAAATGGTGCAGGGACTGCATCGGAAAACATATGAGGACAGATTAACGGAGCTCAATATGTATACTCTAGAGCAAAGGAGGGAGTGAGGTGATATGATCGAAACATTCAAACACCTTAAGGGCATTAACAAGGTGAAAGAGTCTAACATGTTTCAATATAAGAAAAATAGCAGGACAAGAGGACACAGCATGTGAGTAGAGGGAGGCCAATTAAGGGCTAATGTGAGGAAGTTATTTTTCACAGAAAGGGTGGTGGATGCATGGAACTGCCTACCTCAAGAAGTGGTGGATATGAATACAGTGCAGGGCTTCAAACAGGCATGGGACAGGCATAAAGGAGCAATGCAGATGAGTATGAATATATAGGCCACTGACAGAACAAAGACTGATGGCACATTCATAAGGTAGAAAAAGAAATGGGCAGACTGGATGGGCCTTGCGGTCCTTATCTGCCATCAACTTCTATGTTTCTATGTAATTGCACAGCCTATTAACTGTACAAAGAGACTGGGGTTTCAAATGTTCCACTATTACTATTAAGATATACTTCTGGACCTAGGACCTTTTTGTTCAATTGTGACCTTTAAATGGATAGCACACCTCTTTTACAATGCCTCTCCCTGTTTTTTTCTAATAAGAGAAGCTTTATTAGTGATCCAGGGAGATGGGATTTGGGGTACCTCTCCCCACCCCCCAGAAAATGGTATGGGGCTTTGACTTGGAATCTGTGTTCCTTTTACATACTTTATTACACTGTCATCTGATATAACTTATTCTACTTCATAAGTCCTAAGGAGTATTTATCAAATTAGAAGCTTAAAGGGGACTCTGTTACATGGAGTTGAGTCACTGAATGGCTAATAATCTTTTATTCCAGTATCATTTGTGATTTTATGGCTATTGGTTTTGTTGCTCTGATTACATAAGGACACCAAATGGTGCTGTGCTGATGATGAACCCTTATGCTTTTTTGTTCAGGGGCACGACAGACACTTATTGTTTTAATAATGTTCCTGATTTTGTCTGACATATTCAGACTAATATTGACGGTTTGATTCATTTGTAATTGTTTTCTAAACAGCCGAAACACTTTTTCCCTCATTGGCTTTTATTAGCTGTTGAAGGATTTTTATAAATATTACTTCTTTAGAATGCACATGAGTATTATGTGTTTATGATGGAAGGTGACAAAAGTTGTTACAGGATAGAGTTGATTTTTATCTTTTTTTTCCTGTGTTGTGTTTCTCTAATTGTGTATTTTAGTAACACAGTTGTCTTAATTACTCGAATTGCTATTGCATGCAAGTGAGATCTCACCAGGTAAGAATTTTTCATTTAGCACTTTCAACAGGTGCTAAATGCATTTTGATTTGTAAAGAAAACTTTTATAAGTTTTATTCCATAGGATGTTCAGGGATCTTATACAATTCAAGACTTATTTTATCACTGCATAGGAGTACCCACTTATTTCTGAAATCCCCATAGGTAAAATGTTTAATGTTTGGGCCAGAACAATCAATATGCTTCAATTTTATTCAGATCATTAAGCAATTAGACTTTGATGTAATTTATCAGTGAGCTTTCCATCCTGCTTGGGGGTAGTTTGTCTGCTGTGTTGTGGATCAATAATTTTGCCAGGAAAAGTGAGGTGGTAGTCTGTAAATTCTGCTGTTTGTCTCAATTTCCAATTACTTGTGGGATATTAGGAGCATATGACCAGTGGTTCAAAGGTACATACTGTGACAGAAACCTGTTCTTATCTTGTATTTAGTTGGCATTATAGCTTCTCTGGACCTCGATTCCCAAGTTTGGTACAAATGATATCAAGGGGAAAAAGGAATCCATAGAGATTTAGCTTTTGCCGACATACATCAGGATCTTATGGGTGGAGTCCCAGTGAATACACATAAGGACCATGGGACAGAGTAGTTTCCAGATAGTACCTGCAGATCCAGAAGCAAATGGTTTGATACCTTTTATTGGACCAACATACTGTAGATATTACAAAAAGAAAACAATGTCTAATCTAGTTCTGTATGTCAGATAGTACCTGAAAAGTTTCATTGTAATTGTTAACTAGCGATGATTCTACTGGAGTGCCTAGTACTTATAAAATAAGCATTTTATTACCGTTTAGGTTCTGATAGACCGCTCCACCTGGAAGGGGTAGAAAACCCTCATAGATTAATCTATTTAAATTATTTATTTTATTGAAGGTGCTCCAGCAGGAATGCATCATATAGATTATAGATAGCTCAGAGCATGTAGTGTAACATCTAAATTAGGAACCTTATAAAGGGAAATTAACGAGAATTAAATTGGTGTAATATTGAACTAACTTTGTTTGATCTAGCAAAATGTTACTGGTCTAGCTGCTCAGCTGCTAGTTGATACTCAGTTTGATGTCTGATGTTATGTATTAGTTTTCTTACTGTCCTCGTCTCTACAATGGATTTTACTGTGCATTTATGTGCTTGAGTACTGTATTGTGTATGGACTTGAGTCTATACTTAACCTACTTTTCTAAATGTTGTAATGGTTTGTAACTGATCAACAATAAACTTAACTTGGCACTTAGCACAGGTGGAATGCCTGAGTCATCAGGCAGAGTAAGCACAGTGCAAACAGCAAAGTGCAAATAGCAACTAGCAATGTGCAAAATAGCAATCAGCAGCAGTCAACAGGAAAGTACAGTATCAATTAAAGTTCAAATAGCAGTGGAATGCTCGGCAGTAGTTCAGTAAGACAACAATATAATCCAAAGTACTCGGAGCACAACTCAGACCATAAAAACATAGGCAGCAACAGAATAGCAGCAGTTCAGTACTTCAACTACTGGGCACTTAAATACATAGGTACATAGACACTGTCGGCAGATAAGGGCCTATGGCCCACCCAGTCTGCCCATTTGAGCCTGTAAGTTCACTATATGTTTTCCAAGAAGTCTGTTGCCCCTTACCCCTGACCTCCAGAATTCCCTTATGTCTATCCCATGCATTCGTAAATCCTTTTGGCTCCCACCAGTTTCTCTGGCAGGGTGTTCCACTTGTCCACCACTCTTTCTGTGAAGAAATTCTTCCTCACGTTTTCTCTGAATCGCCCTCCCTCCAACTTCATCCCATGCCCTCTAGTCCTGGAACATCTTTTTTGCTGGAAAATAGTGTATTCCTGCACCTTGTTCCTCCTTGTAAGGTACTTGTATGTCTATATCATATCCCCTCTCTCTCTCTCCCCTCTCCTCCAGGGAGTACATATTCACGTCCTTCAACCTGTCCTCATAGGACTTGTGATGCAATCTTTGTACCATCTTTGTTGCCCTCCTCTGAACCTTCTCTGCCCTATCTATGTCCTTACATAGGTAAGGTCTCCAGAACTGTACACTGTACTCCAGGTGGGGCCTCACTAGTGTCTTGTATAGTGGAATTATGACCTCCCTTTTCCTGCTGGTGATGCCCCTGCTATGCATCCCAGCATCCTATCTGCTTTACCTGCTGCCTTGTTGCACTGTTTCCCTACCTTGAGGTCATCAGAGATGATAACCCCAAGGTCCCTTTCCTGCTTGGTGCATGCTGTATCCTCACCCCCCAACTGATATGTTCCAGGGTTTTTGTGCCACATTTGCATTATCTTGCACTTCTTTGCATTGAATTTCAACTGCCAAACCCCTGACCATTCTTCAAGCTTCTGCAGGTTCCTCCTCATTCTGTCTACACCCTCTGGCATGTCCACTCTATTACAGAGCTTCATATCATCAGCGAACAGAGAAATTCTGCCTTCTAGGTCCTGTGCAATGTCACTGATGAAGACATTGAATAGGACTGGTCCCAGCACCGATCCCTGTGGTACCTCACTGGTCATTCTTCCCTCTTTGGAGTGATAGCCATTTACCACCACCCTCTGTGTCCTGCAGCCCAGCCAATTACCTACCTACCACACTACTGTCCTGCCCACCACGCCCATATTCAACAGTTTGTTTAATAGCCTTTCTTTGTGGCACAGTGTCAAAGGCCTTGCTGAAGTCCAGATAGGCCATGTCCACTGCCCTCCCCTGATCCACCTCCCTAGTCACCCAGTCGAAAAATTCAGTGAGGCTGGTTTGACATTACCCCCCCCCCCCAGTGAAACCATGCTGCCATGGGTCCTGTAGTTCACTGGCAACCAGATGTTCCAATAATGTCCCCTTCAGTAGTGCTTCCATGATCTTCCCCACTATGAAGTCAGGCTGACTGGTCTGTAGCGCCCTGCTTCCTCTTTGTTGCCACTTCAAGGGACACCTCCCACCCTGAGGTAAATGTTCAAATAAGGCAGACTGTTCCAGGATTTTACACACAGTCACTCACGGCTGCAAACCATGGGTAGCAGCAGGTTGGGATAACACACGTCATTGTGCTCTTCCACACACAGGTGATATTAAAGTGCAGATTGTACAGGGGTCAGCGGGGTCTGCCACACTTCCACTGACTCCCCAGCACTTGGCCCGCATTTCACTGCCACGAGCCGCCACTGTCAAATTAATATCCATTATATTTGAAATTGAGTTTGCCAATATTTCATGGCAACATGCACAAGGGGGGACCAGGACATTACATTCTTTTCCCATATTCATAATTATAACTCAAGAATAAATGTATTTTGTTGCCCAGAAAACACACACACACATGCTATTACCAAATCAACAATTCATAACATTACACAGTCGGACCACACTCCAATATCCCTGATGTTGCAGCTAGGGGTAAAAGAAAAGAAATCCATATGGCAAATGAACTCCTCCTTGCTTAACGATAACTTTAAGGAGCAGATAAGCAAACAAATAATAGCCACAGATTCCCTGAATGATGAATCATGACCCCCTCCATACCAAGGCCAGTCAAGTGGGATGCTGTCAAAGCAGCAGTGAGAGACCAGATTATACATCTGGCTTCAGCTAAGACTAAACAATACAGGGCAACACATGACAAATTAATTTACAGAATTTCAGAATCAGAGCATCTGCATAAGAATACCCAGGTAATGCACAGACTCTGAATGATCAATCAAAGACTACAAATGATCTGAAGGATTTGCTAGAACACAGAACTGAAGAAGGGAAAAGGGGAAATTGTTTAACCAGGAAAGGCACACTAAGCCAAATCATGTTTCCAGGTGCGACCTGGGAGCACAAGGAAGTAAAGTGACTTGCTCAGGGTCTCACAGTATGCAAGTAGGGGCTGTGGGATTCAAACTCAGGTCTCTAGGTTTGCAGCTCAGAGCCTTAAACCACTGCACTATACTACCTCCTAAAGGACATCTTTATTATTCTTATCACATGTAGTATGAAGTGTGTGGGAAGGGGTAAAGCCACTAAATGAATGGACTATCAATTAAAAAAATGGCATCTGCTAGGACAGCCCCAGGTATCAGAAACATGGAGGATCCCAGGAAAGTATGGGTCACTCCTTGTAAAATAGAACAATGCATTCAATAATTTTATGCATGTCTACACACAGGACCTCTGCAACAGTATTCAGCAGAGAGACACACTAATCAATTCCTGGCCAACCTTCAGTTGAGTTTTTCTTTGCAGGAGGACTGTGCTAATCTGGACAGACCCATTTTGGATGCAGAAGTAACACTGACAATCTTGGAACACAAAAGTGAAATGACCCTGGGCCAGATGGGTTTAATGCCTACTTTTATAAGGCATTCGGAGCCCACCCTAAAACAAGTATTTAATACCTACCTCACAATAGGAAACACTCCACTCAGCAGGAGGGAGGCCTCAATTACATCAGTCCCTAAACCAGGGAACAGTAACGATATATGTGCATTTTTGTACTCAATCACATTCCTTAACCAGGACAGGAAACTTTTCACCAAAAGACTTACAAATGGAATGAAGGGGTGTATTGGGAGCTGAGTACATTCCAATCAAACACGCCTGACATGTTTCGGGCAACACAATATCCTTTCCAACACAATATCCTTTGAGAAAGGATATTGTGTTATCCAAAAAGTGTCAGGGATTTTTATTGCCTCTGTTTATGCATTAATAAAGTATTTTTTGCTCTTTAAGAAGGTCAGTGCCATTGTATTCTTGAGGTTGTGAGTGCTCAACTTTTTTTGCCTTTGGTACAAAAACAATACAGCAAATTGCCTAGCACTACTTTATGCAAGAAGAAAAGAAACTAAAGATAAACATACAAGGAAAGGAATTCATGTCAGTTAACAATCCCTGAACAACTCAAACCACTTTACTCATAATATTGCTCCATCAGACATATGTCAAGAGCACCACATCGTACCCCTTTAACTAAGAGGATAACCAATCACACTTCTTCCATAGAGTCCTTACAAAAGCAACATGAACTTTTCCTGTTCAACTTTATATGTTTTCAGCATTGAGCGAGATACCATTTCCGTCACAATCTGGGGAGATAAGTATTTCTGTTGAACCAATAATGCACATCTCGCTGGCCACAGATAAAATCTGTCACAATCAAAGCATAGCTGCAGGGTTAATTTACTAAAAGAACTCCCTTGTGTCCCATACAAGCCTAGGTCCACTGCCTGATACTGTACTAAATGAAAAACCTGGCTTTGCCACATTTGGCTCGTCAGTTGCCAGAAAGATTCTGCATAATGACATTCTATCAAGAAGTATGACTGGGGTTCTAAAACATCCCCACAATAAATCCTAGGGCAGTACCTTTCTTCTATCCTTTTGAGCTTCATGGCATCTTTTATAGCAATCCACTCAAGAATCCCTAGCCAAGTAATATCCCACATAGACCTGGGAATCCTTCTACTTACAAGCTGGCTAACTTCCTCACTTTCCTGTCTTACTGGACATAATTTTAAAATGTAGGGGCTGAGAAAAATATATACCCAACAGGGACTTAGAGATCAGTTTTCTGGACTTGAAAAATGCCGCCTCAGGCAACGTGCGCCAGAACCTAATTTTTAACAAAATCAAAAAAATACAACTAGGGATGACATGCATATGTGTCCTAAAGTGAGATTTCCAGCATCCCTTTTACCATTCCTCATACTAGGGCAAAAACTATTCCATTACTAATGGGATCCATCTCATACTCCACCCCCTTCCCGTAATACTGGGCAGACATTGTAGATTAAGAACATAAATGCCAAGAAAGCAATGGGGTTTGCTATTTTTACCCCCTCGTTATTCTCCCATAAGTGGTGTCTTTTCTGAAAGGGCTCAGCCTACTCTCCTAGAGTCCCTGGAAGAAGAGGCTGTACATTCATACCTCTCATTCAACTGGAAGAGGATATACAACACTAATATAAAGGACACATGGAAGTAAAAGTGTTCTAATGAGAAAAACACATTTCAGATTGGTTAGTGTTACATATCCTCTGGGTAGTGTTGTATATCCTGTGTCGCTATCCCAGGCTACACTATGACGCACCAGGATAGAGCCTCTAAAGACAGCGGAATAGCCATCTACGAAAATTCGGACTTGCACTATTCAGTGGTCCTGACCAAGTCTGAACCAAAAGTTCTTGAAGTAATACTAATTCAGCTTATTCTTCCCTTCTCGCTACCAATCTACATTGCTGGGATGTACTGCTGACCTGGTACACCAGCTTCTGCTGTCACCAACCTCCTCAAGCAAAACTACTGCTTAACCATGACAAACCACCCTAAACCTCTCACAGATCATTACTGAGCCCACCCGGCTTAACCTAAAATCTGGTAACCACTCACTCATCGACTGGATCCTTACCACACACCCCCATCAGGTCAAACAAGCCGGTATTCTTCCTCACTCCCTCAGCGACCACCATGTAACCTTCTTAGTACATAAAATCCACTGCCCAATATCCCCCATTAAATTTGTAGTCCAACGCTCCTATAAATCCCTCAATCTAGCCCCTCTATTAGATGCCCTTATGCTAGCAAACTGGGCCCCAGCCCCTCCTACAATCTCCATTGATGATGCCTTCCTACACTTTAAAAACACATTCCTCAGCGTCTGGAACACACATGCCCCACTGCGCCGTACAAGAGTATGAGGAAACCACCTACCTTGGATCACCCAAGAACTGATCGCATGTCAAATCACATGGGAGAAAGCCTGGAAAACACATAAATCCTCATGCCTCCCACAAGACCTCTCCACATACCGTATACTCTGTAACAAGTGCACCAGAGCCACTTGTCTTGCAAAAGCAGGGTACTTCAGCAACTCCCTCCAGTCAAACCTAAATAAACCCTGAAAATTCTGGAAGGTCATTCACTCCCTTTTCACCCCACTGGCTGCCAATCCCACTTCAATGCTAAATGTTAATAACTCTCTCTTATCAGAGCCCACAGCAGTCGCCGTTGAGTTCAATGTGTACTTCTCCACTTGTGCTGCCACCCTCCTCTTTTCCCTGCCCAACACTACACCTCTCGCACTACCTACAGACATAAAGACCCAGACTAGGCATCTCTCCTTTTTCTTCAAAGACATCTCTGCAATTGAGGCCCTAGATGCATTACTTTCTCTCAACCCTTCAAAAGGCAAATCCCCAGATGGATTAGACCCCAAACTTCTATATCTCTCCACCCCTGCTATAGGAACTCCGCTTGCCAAACTCCTAAACCAATCCTTTGCTATCGTTCCAGCCCCCATGCATGAAAGCATGCCATTGTCATCCCACTGCCAAAAGGAGGTGCCCCTACCTCCCCCTCTAACTACTGCCCTATCTCCCTCCTCCCAGCCCTAACAAAACTACAAGAGCACCTTGTGCTCACCCAACTTACCTCCTTCCTCACTGACTCCAATTTCTTCACGCCATTCCAGTCTGGCTTCAGGAAGGGACAATCCACCACCTCCTCCCTGATAAGGCTTACACATACTATCCTGACCGGCATGGACAGTGGACTGATCACCTCAGCCATTTTTGTCGACCTTGCAAAAGCCTTCGACACCGTCTCCCACCCCATATTGCTCTTGAGTCTCACTGAATCAGGCCTCTCTGTTGCAGCCACAAACTAGTTCAGATCATGCATCTCTGATAGAACTCAGTCTGTTAGAGTCTCAAATGTGATCTCCACCTCCCTTCCCTTAACTACCGGTGTCCCACAGGGGTCGGTTCTTGGTCTCATTCTGTTCTCTATATTCCTAAACAACCTGCCACTCATCTGCTCTACTTCCTCAATCCACATGTATGCAGATGATACTGTACTCTACTACTTGGGCTCCACCCCTGACGTGGTACAATTAAACCTCCAAGCTGACTTCAACAAGGTAGAGCAATGGTTTAGCTCGCACCAGCACTTCCTAAATGCAAAAAAAACTGTCACTATGACCTTCGGCACACGACAACGCCTGGCCAGACTCCCCTCCCTTCCCGACTTCCCCACCCTGGATGGCCAAAAACTTGAAGATGTCTCCCCGTTCTGTTACTTCGGGGTCTGACTCGACAGCCACCTCTCCTTCTCTGACCACATTGATGCAATCTCAAAAAAACTACACCCCATGCTCAGTGCACTATGTAGGAACCGCAGCAGCCTCCCTCCCCGAGTCCGATGTGAACTGGACCTGAAGATGATACTGCCCTCCATCAACTACTGCGACATTGTATGCAGTGCAGCCCCTAAGTCCACCCTATCTAAACTGGACACTCTTTATAATGCTTTCTGCTGCTTTGCTCTTGATGCCTCTCCCCTCACCCACCAATGCGACCTCTACCGAGCCTTGGCACTACCGTCCCTCGAAAACCGCTGCATCTCTCTCACTGTTCTAAATTTGTCTCCAACCTATGGCTCGGGTCCATCCCCTCCTACTTTGCCACCATATTCACAGATGCCCCACCCCCCTCCTATCATCTTAGATCCAGTGACTCCGGCCAACTTTCAGCCCCGAGGCTGAAGACCTCTGCCAGTCAAGCTGCCTTCTCACACCAGCTACCCAAGCTCTAGAATGCCATTCCACTGCAAATTCAGCACTCCTCCTTTTCCTACTGTCTATCACCCTAGCAAACTTCCTTACTACAAATTGCTCCTGTCTCTGAACCTTCCATGCCCCACTATCCCCTCTCCAATGCCTGACCAGCAGCCTTAGCCTTGCTGCAGAAGCTGGCATATAACCACAACCTTGCAGGTATGTCCTGGGCCTATATTGCCTAATGTACTGTGTATATCTGTATAACTGTGATATACGTCCTCTGTTGTTACAGCTGTAACTACTGTGCTAATTTACCTTGTCTGCTACTTCTTGTCACAAAAATTTCATTTGATACTATAATATCCTAAGCATTCGATGTGCGCTGCTTGTATATTCATGCAATCGTGTATCCTTATGCTGCTTTTTATTTGCTTCTGTTAACTGTTCACTTGATAACCTACATGTTGTCATATCCATGTGTAACTCCCCCCCAGTCACACCGGGAGACGAGCATCTTGTTGCTCAGCATGCCTTTTCTGGTGAAACAATTGCAATAAATAAATAAAGATCTATTTTTCCATGCAGCTACTGCAACTTATTCTATGCTTTTGTAATGTACTTAATTCAGTTCTCATTCACTAAATTCCCAGGGCCAAAATCTATAGCTAGAATCTTCATTGTTTCTGTTTTAATCTGGATGTCCGCAATTGTGGGGCACATCACACTCTTGGTATAGTGTCCAATGTGATTTCCTGAGCTCTTCTTATAATTCATTTTTGATACTGCTATTTTTGATAGGGTCTCTAGGGTCTGTTGAACATGCTGTTCAGATTCTTGATCTTTGATAATGATACACAAATCATCAGCATAAGGTAATGTTCTCAGAGCAGTGATATCTGGAGCCAAAGAGATGCCTTGAATACATGGGTGCTGCTGAATGAGTTCAATAAGGAGATCTAGGGAGAAAATGTACAGCAGGGAGCTGTGTGGACAGCCTTGCCTTACCCCCCTTTGTACTGGAACAGGTGGACCCAGGTTTGAGTTAATAAATGGTATCAATAATGTTCCATTACATATTTTTATATCCAGTCAATAAAGTTCTTCAGGATAACATGTAAGTCCAGGACCTTTGCTAAATAATAATGGGGAACATGACTGAAGGCTTTCTTCTGGTCAATCAATAGCAAATACCACTGGGCCAAGCCTTTTTCCCCTCTTTCCAATACTTTCCTGATAGTTATCAGGTTACCTGTAACACTCCTCTGCTTTATTGCACTTGTCTGAGACTCAGCAAGAACTACTGGGGTAACCTCAGATAACCTATTGACTAGGCTATTGGGTAAATTGTTTTGATCCATGTTTAACAACTACAGAGGCCTCCAATTCCCAATGTCAGTTTTATCTCCAGATTTAAAGAGGTAGATGAGGGCCAGCCCAGTGATGCTGAGGATTGAGGTGCTGGACGCCACACCTCACGTCACACCGGCGACCCGGGTTCGGGAACTGACTCTGGTTGCCAGGGGCTGGCAGGGGAGAGGAAGGATTGAGCATCCCATGACTGATCTCTTTCCACTGGTGCAGGAGGGTGCAACGCATCGTGCTGCAGAGGCAACTGGTGGAGGCCAGCTGCACTACAGCTGTGTGCCTGGATGGGGGGAGAGTGCGGTGGGCATCAGCATGGCCATGCTCTGACGCCATTGCACGTCTGGCTCCCAGGGGCAAGAAAAATGGCAGAAAATAGCAGGGCAATCTCAGCGGCTGATGACTGTGCCCTGTGCCCCTGGACACAAGAGGCGCCTTCACCGAGGCGTGGCTAACACCGTGTGCATGGGGCGTATAAATCAGCACACCAGACCTGGTATGGGGGTGTGGGTGCCGGTGTCTGGAGATCCCTGGGTCCACTCCGCAGGGACAAAAAAACAGAGGAAAATATATATGAAAAAAAGAGGTAGATGAGCATTGCAGTTTGCATTGTGAGGGGTAAGCTACCAGTATCTTAGAATTCAAAACTGCTTGCAAATTGGGGCCCAGCTCAAGTAGAGATATTGTATACAACTCAGCCAGCAGCTCATTGCTTCCTGCAGGTCTATTGTTTCTTAGCTGCTTCAATGCTTGCTCCACTTATCATACCATAATAGGTTGGGACATCTGTTCCTTCATAGAACCCTGTATGGAAACATCTGCAGTGTATCTACCACAGTCTCAACCCATTCAAGTTCTACTGGGGACTCAAACATGTTCCTTGCATGAGTATGCACTACTTCTATATTGTTACTGTTAGGAATAACCACAATGTTCCTTTTGGGTCAAGTTAAGCCAGTGCTCACCTTGTGGTTAACCCAACTTGTTTCAACAAGGAAACCCCAGTTTACTGGAAGGCTTTCTATTCTCCTTTTAAAGCTGTGATTTGATTTATAAGGTCTATATTGACCTCATGCAAGCACGATATGAGTCTATGAAGCTTGGCTCACATTCCTAAGTCTGTTCTATACTTTTCTGTACTATCATATTGACCTATTCCCTGAAACAAATTCTTAAGCTGTCTTGGCATCCTCCCCCCAAAATGCAAGATCCTCATAGGCTGCTAACACCATCCCCCTAGCTTTAAAAAAATCTCTCCAGTTCATCCTCACAGTTTTACAGGCTAGCATATAGTGGTTTAGTCTTCATGTTTTAGTGGCAGTGCAGTTAGACCCTGAATAACAACGATACAGGACAGCTAGGTGATCTGAGGTTTCCACTGTAATAGTCCTTGCTCAGTTTACCCTAAGAGCAGCAGAAACACATATGAAATCTATGTGGATTTTTTCATCCCTTTTAGTGAAAGTCGTAATCTGTGTATCACCTTGAATAGCAAAACTGTCTTGTAATCTGGCTTGTCCAAACCATATCTTTTAAAAACACAGAATCACAAAATATCTCCCTGGTGTTACCACCTCTGTCTTTCATGGATATGTCACAATAAAAGTCTCCATCAAGCACTACCAGCCTACTTGTGAGTAGGTAAGGTTTTATGTAATGGAACAGAGCTACTCTGGCCACCTTGGTTTTGATGGCATACACATTTGTGAGGTAAAAGTTTTAATCTGTACCGGGTCATAATGTTATCACATAATAGCGCACGACATTATGCTGAATCCCGGACCTGTATGCTCTCCATGTTTGACTCCCTCCCAGAGTTAGAATCCTTAGTGAGGGGGTCCAGGGGTCGTAGTCCCCTGTAATGGGTGGTGTGGGGGGCAGAGCCCCCCACAGAAAAAAAGATACCATGGAAGTGTGCAACGTGCTTCTGCCGCACGACATTCTGTCGTGTGCGGTTTTGACCCTGTGCTGTTTTAATCGCCTAAATCTACATCTAAAAGCAGGACCCTCCCTGGCTCTATTTCTGCTAGTTTGGATAATTTGATAGGAGCATTCTTAAACAAAGTACACACCCCATCACACCTACCAGATCCCTGAAACCACAATGAAGAGTTGTGAGTCCACAGTTTTCGGAAGCTGTTTCCTCAAACATAGTTTTTGTACATGTAGAAGGGTGAAACCTGAAACATAGAATTTTGTATATTCTGGATTTACAAATAAAAATATGAAATGATGCAATAGAGTTTGCATTTTTGTGGTGAGCCTATCTTGACATTTCCAGTCTTTTGTCTTTTAGGTAGTACATTTATCCTGTAAGAAGATGTTACCAGCTAAAGCTTCTGGGATTGAGACAACTGTAATACATATTTTATGTCTTGATACTATTTACATTTACATTACTATAGTGTAATAGGTAGTAGTAGTAAACTTTATTGTTCAGCTTAAAAAGCGATTCACATTCATAACAATAACACAATACAGCACGATAAAATAAATAACTATACAATGTACAGTATCTGTTACAAAATTTATATGATGCAGACAAGTAAACATTCAATTGGCTAGTATAAGGGTAAGCATCACATTAACAGTTATTAATCAGGTTGATTCGCCAAGATTCTCTTCACTTTCAATATTGCACAAAAATAATTTGCTACTTTTATTGATGGCCCATACATCTGCCGTATGTGATTGTATATCTTTCAGTAATTCCTCTTTCACTGTATGTTTTGGATCAATAAACATGGCCAGCCAAGTTTTCCTTTCTTTTGTATACCAAGTACACTTCCACATCACATGGATTCAATTTTCAGTGCCTCCATCTGAACATAAACAATGTTCACATTTCTTGGGGTATTTTTAATATTTAAATGAAAGCACATTATTCGGTAAAATTTCAAATTTATACTTAGCAAAGGTTTTCCTTTGGTTTGGGTTTGTTAAAATGTCTAAGTATGGTTTATAACCAAAATTAAATTGTTTTCAGCAAACCATTTTGCATAGTGTTAGCCCTGGATCTGTTCTAGGTCTTTTTTTACTTCAGTAATTAGTCACCATTTTAATCATGTATTATTTATATTTAGTACTGGCAGCTATACCTTTTTTTGCCAAACATTTAGTATATATAAGTTATATTCCTTTAGAAGTTGTATGACATTGTAATACCAAAACTTGTTCCCTGAGTACCCAACAGAAGACCATTTTCCTTTTTCTTTCAAACAATGAACATGTAAAACATCCATAGGGAGATGAATGAGTCTCAGTCAATAGCTAAGCTTCTTGAAATGAAAAAGGGCATCAGTCCTAATCAGACCTAATTATGAGCTGATATATCCAGATAGACAAGATAGACTTAGTCCCAATATTCTTCAAAGTACCCTATATAAAGAGGCTACCAACTTATCTCTAGTTTTGATATCCCAAATCTCCAATCCGTAAAGCATTTGTAGGTAGTATTTAGCTTTGACAGCTTGAACCATTGGCCTTAACATCTGTCCACCATGTCTTAAATTAAAACTTTCAAGCCCTAACACTGTCTTATTAAACTATTTAAAAATGGAATTGATTTGTTCTGGCCAGGTGTAGTCTGCACTAACAGTAACACCTAAATACACATAACTTTTAATTACTTCAATATTTTGTGTCCCTAATTTCCATTTCCCTTTGGATCCTTTGCTCTCTCCAAAGTTAGCAATCTTGGTCTAGTATAATAGGAGAAGGAGAAGGGCCTAAACCCATTCTTATATTTTATGGGTGAGGCATCTTCTGCAGCAGCTTGAGTCTGGGACCTCATCCTCCTTCTACTCTTCTTAGCTGCCGAATTAACAGGGAGAGAATTGTCACCATCAAATTACACATCTCTGACTGATGAAGAGATAGAGGAGTACTATGAATCTCCCTCCTCCTCTATGTCTCCCCACTGTCTGGCTGAGGATAGTGCAAAACTCTATTTTCCTTTTTTTGTCCCCTCCTCCGCGCCCAGATTTTTCTGCCAGATCACGGATCCCCTGCTTTCTGACATCCCCCTCTCTTGAGCCACGCTCCCAATGCCCCCCTAGCTTCAAGGCGGGGACATGGCACTATGGCCCTTGGGTGCCACGAATGACGTAATAGGCTGGGAGCCGTGCTCATTGGGGGAGCCCATTGCAGCCCATGAGACGGGCATCACAGAGGTGTCGGAGGTGAGCGGAGTTTTTTCCCCTTTAAGGGGGGCGGGAGCGTGCAATGATGCCAGCGTCTGCCCGGCCCCCATCTGACATCAGGTCCCGAGTGCTTGGGGTTCTCCCGATCTCCACCAGGAGTCCACCGTGCACCAGCGACTCACCACAACCTCCCCCCAGATAAGGAGAGCAGTCATGAGACGCTCGATCCTTCTCCCAGCCGCCCTCCGGTGACCCAAGTCCGCTCTCAACCCGGTCACCGCGCCGCAGCTGAAATCCAACCGGCTAGCGCTTGGAGGGCTGGCCCAAAACCCTATTTTCTGTCGGAGTAACTTTGGTTTAGTTGTTTCGAACCTGTCTTTTTTCTGTCAGCCCCTCTTTTGAGATATGACGGCTTCCATTTCCAGCTCCTGATGTGGGGTACAGGGCATATTTATTTGTTTATTTATTTGTTGAAGATCAGTTTTACAACCTTTGAGTCAAAGACTCGTTTACAAAGGTACTTCATCAAAAAAGGTGGGGGAGACGACACATAGAGTGGTGTTAGGACAGGGATGACAGACAGGTTAGATACATAAAATATACATTTGGAGAGTGCAGACAGCGAGCTGTACTGGAGCAACTCGTGTAAGGTGCTAACATTGGTAAAACAACAGGGGATACGTTATACAATTAACATACGTCATAAATAATATGTAGAGTAAAAGAGGACCGGCCGCGGGATTGCTTGGGAAGTATTAGGAAAGTATTAGGAGGACCGGCACAGTGCAGCTACAGACATTTACAGCATCGGTTGTTAATAATATGCTGGCGGAGGGCAATTTGAAACGACCAATGCCTGGGATCTTGGAGATGGTTTCAGGAGGAGTTGAACAGGGACGGGGCAAGGTGGTGGAAAGATCTTTGGCAGCGGAGGTCCTTGCCCTGGGAATGATGAAGTGGCTGCAGCGCGTACTGGGTTGGCAGGGATTTAGCAGCCCGCTGCAGAGGTCCAGAGACCCCAGGAGGGCAGAGACCTGCCATGGATTTTTGGCCAGTAGGCAGGTTTGATATTTCAGTCTTTCCTCAAGGGTGAGTATTTTTGTGGCGAGATAGCAGACAGGTGTGGGTTCTGCTGTGGGCACCGGTAAGGAGTCTACAGGCTTTGTTGATGGAGGTCTGGATTTTAGATAAGGCAGAAGCATCGGCAGCTGCGTAAACCGGGAGTCCGTAGTCAGCCAGTGATAATACCAAAGAGGTGATGGCAAGTTTTAAGGCGGGTTCGGGGAGACAGTCTTTGTGGCGGTAGAGAAGACCGATCCTGGAGTTCATTGCAGATGCCAAAGCTTTAAGGTGGGCGTGGAAAGTTAGGCCGGTGTCAAAGGTGATGCCCAGGTACTTGTAAGACGAGACTTGCTCAAGAGGGAGGGGCAGGCTGGTGGAGATGTGGAAGGGAAAGTCTCTGGCATTGTTTTGCAGATGAGAATAGCATGGACTTAGTTTTTTAGGTTCAGGACTAGGCGGTGCTTATTGAACCAGTTTTCGGTTTGGAGGAAGGCGCTTTGGAGCATGTCTTGGAGTGGGAGTGGGTCAGGGTGTGATGCAGGATAACAGCATCATCAGCATAGAGTAAAATTTTACTGGAACAGGAGCTGGGAGGGTGTTCAGGAATAGGCTGAAAAGGGTCGGGCCAAGGATGGAGCCTTGGGGACCCCAGTGTACCGGAAGGTAGGAGGGTCCCATTTAGCTTGACTCTTTGGGACCTGTTGTGTGGGTAGCTTGTGAACCACATCAGGGGTCTGGCTACGAGACCCAGTGCAGCTAAGGGAGTTTAGTAGCAGGGGGTGGCACACCGTGTCGAAGGCCTTGGACAGGTCTATAAAGACTGCCCCAGCGAGATGATCTTTGTCAAGTGCTGAGTGAATGTGGTGGGAGAATTCCAGAAGGGCAGTGGACGTGCTATGGCCAGGGCGGAAACCATGTTGCTCTGGACAAAGGAGGTTGTAGTTAGTAAGATACTCAGAGAGCTGTGTGTTCACTATTTTTTCTAAGGCTTTGGCAGTGTTGACTGTCCTTTATAGGCATCAGCATGGTAAGGACTTACAGTAGGGACAGAAACACCCATACCGGGGGTGTGGCTTGGATGCGAGGAAGATGGCCGCTTACGCTAATACAGTAGCTCAATTCCCAGCTAAACTAATCTGGCTGGAATGTCCACATCCAGGGACAGTCTCCCCACCTGAAGCCCTCTTTAGCTTCTATTTATCTGAATGGCATGGGTTTTATCGTGTTCAGGACTCAGTTAATTATCTTATGGCGCCAGTCCTCTGGCGACCCGACCTAGATCTGGGTAGGCCTTAAACCTTAGTGAGGCCTAGCAGTTATCTCCTTACAAATGCACCATAGTGGATCGCCATTTACTGCCAACTGCGGCCTTTGCAGTGAATGTGTTGTCTGTTTCTCCTTCCCACCATCAGCAATTCACCGAGAACCCACCCCAGCTCCTTTATGACCTCCTCCAAGTACTCCTCAGACAGACTGGCCACCGCTGCCTTGGAGCCCTCCTCTCAATCACCCAATGTGGGCAGCTCCCTTCAATATATAACAACCTTGCTCGAAACACTACTCTCCAAGGTGGATTCCATATCAGCAACTCTAGCAAGCACGGTGGCCAAAGCACAGGTTCTTAATGATAAGATGAATGTGGTGGAGCAAAAAACAGAGGAGTCAGAACTAAACCAGGCTAGAATTCTACAACGCCTCCAGGAGCACGATGATAAATTAGCTACACTCTGGAGAAGGGCAAAGGACCAAGAGAACCGTGGGTGATGCAATAACATCAGAATCCTCAGCATCCCTGAGAGGTTGGAAGGCCCTAACACTGAGCATTTTTTAAACAAAGAAATTCCTAAAATGCTGGGGGACAGGTGGCATGGCCCAATAGAAGTGGAACAAGCACACCAGATTCCTAGTGGGCCTGCTCCATGAATTCATCACCATGACCCATTATAGCCTACGTACTTAAATACTCTACCAAAGAAAGAGTGCTGAGGGCAGCCAGGGATAAAGAAGAAATCATATGGCGTGGGGTGAAGATATCCTTTTTCAGGGACTTTTCTGCTGAGGTGGTGGCTCGAAAAAAAGCCTTTATTCCTATCAAAAGTTCCTGGCACAACAAGGGTTTAAGTATGGCTTTCGTCACTTGGCTTAGTTGTATGTCTTCAGGGAAGGGAAGGACATAACAGCTGAAACACCTCAAGAGATGAAAATGTGGGTGGCCAAACACTGGCCTTGGATGCCCTTAAAAACTTCATCTCCCAGGAAGCTTTGGAGCCCATGACAGCAGGAGTATGGCAGGGGGAACCAATTTACTGGCAGCAGCTCCCAGGGAGACCATATTAATGGCTGGACAGTCCCACAATCAATTTGCATCCCTCAGGCCCCCTTACCCAATGACATCTATGGATCTGGTCAACAATAACTTCAACACGCAGTAAAAGTTAACAGACTTCTCCCCAGACTACAACAGGACTCAGGCCAAGCAGTGTGGATTCATCACAAGTCCCATAGCGACCACAACTCAGACTCTGAAGGGCCGGCCAGAGACAGCTCCACTGGCCAAACAGACCAAGGATGATCTCCTCCCTGAAAGCCAGCTCAAAACCATGAACATCCCAGATGATCTCATGGAAGTAGCAGCCACTGCCTCCTGGGCTGACTTTCCCTCAGAGATAGATGACCACTCAGACCTTGCAACACTGCTGGTCAAGCTGGGTTTGCTAACATTTGCTGAAGCACTTTCTAAGGACCTACAGAGCACAACCGCTCATTTGAATTCCACTGGGGAAGCTGCTCCACCGGACTGATCTGTTTAAGTCTCTTTACAATGTATTCTTCTTTATAATGTTTAAGTTCCATCTCTAATATCATACCTAATGCATGCAGGAGTTCAGAATGGTGTAAGCAGCGGGGGAGAAGGGGGGCTTGCTACTCACCAATGCAATACCGCAACACTGCCGCCTGATTCTCCTGCACAAGTCACTAAAGGATGCCTTATTCATGGACTTGGCAGAGAGGTTTTGGGTGACGCATCATCAAACAGCCACATCATTATTAGATGGTCGCCACTATGTACCCTCCTTGAAGGCTGAGCTATCCACTGTAAAGGAGCTGCATTGCCAACATGTGGATGCTCCTTTTGCATTCACAAAGCCCTCTCCTAATGGGTAGTCATCCCAGTATTACCATATCCTGACCTCCCCCCCCCCGCTTGTGGGCATTCCACTCACTCAGAAGGGACTTTAAAAAGCGCCAAGACCATAGCTGTAACTCTTCTATACTTTCAGTAGTGCTTGACCTGAGGTCAGGCTCTTTTATGCTTTGAGGCACTGAACTAACCAACCCTCTTCTACCCCATCCTTCCTGTCCCCTCCCTACCCTTCCCTCCCTCCCTCTCACCCCCTTTTACCCCCCTCCCTTTTCCTTTTTCACATACCCCCTCCCTTGATGTCCCACCTCCTAGCTTTATTAGGCAGGAGTGGAAGTCTATAACTGTGGAGTTATAGCTGGGGACAGAGTTTCGAAGCACTTACCAGTTAAACTCCTAAATCCCCATTTCAGGTACTTGGATAGTACGGCTGTGCAATTCTCCTCTTAATGGTGGAGGATTAGCATCTTCGTACGTAACCCAAATTACCTTAGCTTATTGCTCCTACAACCTCTTACAGATTTTGTTAAGATTGTTATTGTGGATTGATTATACACTGTTAGGTCCACTTTTCAGTGGACGTTTTTCTTGAATTCACAAAGTATTGTTAAATATACTTGTATTCATTGTTTATTGGTACACTGTATACACCTACTCTTCTTTATTAATAGGTCATCACTGCTGTGTCTCCATTTGGCCAGCCTACTCTGATCTCTCTCCCCAGCTGATTCTTCTTTCCATACCTCAGGTACCCTCTCTGTTCACATTTGTCCTCCTGTACTGGATCCCTGGGGTGAGTACCTCCATATCTTTTCCTTTCAGGTATAGTCATGCAACACTCCAGGATGAGAGTTAAACTTATCTCATGGAATGTAATGGGACTGAACCACCCAACAAAATGGTCAGTGGTCCTTAAACACCTACACTCCTTGCAGGCGGACATTGTGCTCATTCAAGAGACACATGTCACTGCAAGAAATGTACTGTGGCTCAAAAAGTCCTGGGTGGGGTCAGTACTAGCTAGCTCAGCAACAAACAAATCTAAAGGGGTAGCTATTTTAGTTTGGAAAACGTGCCCATGGACAGAAGACAAAGTAGTCACTGATGCCCAAGACAGCTGGATAGCTTCTAGGTTTTCCTACCCGGGGGGCCATGCAGTGCTGGCCAATGTTTATGGCCCAAACACGGACTCCGCAGAACTCTTTTTGGACCTCATCCAAGCTCTTGAATCCCTTTCCACAGAATACCCCAACATCCCTATCATGATAGGTGGGGACTTTAACCTAACCTTAGATATTTTTCTGGACAAATCCAAACTGACCCCCAAACACATCCTTAAGCAGTGCTAACACTGCAGGAGGTAATGAAGGAGTGGGGAATGACTTATATATGGCGGAGAGATCACCCCACGGGGTGAGACTACTACTTTTTTCCTACAGTGCATACCACCTATAGCCATATAGACTTCTGGCTAGCTAACTCTCCCATAGCCCAGGACATTGTTTCCTCAAAAATAGACAATATTCTTATCTCTGACCACACCCCTGTTTCCTGTGCTTACACACCTTTGGGGCAAAGCGGCTCAGGCAGCAGGTGGCGCTGTAACCCCTTGTTAATCAGGGACCCTTAATTCCAAGCCATGGTACAGAGCACTACTCAAGACTACTTTGCTAATAATAAGGTCATGGATACCTCTGTTGCTATGGTCTGGAAAGCATTCAAAGCTGTTTCGCGGGGTCATATCATAGCATACGTAGCTCAAAGAAACAAGGCTAGAAGGACCAACCTGAACCACCTCCAAGCCAAACTGTCAGCATTAGAGGTTAAGTTTAAGGCCTCTACAGCAGGCAGGCCTGACCCAGCGAGCCTCCAAAACATAGTTGGTCTAAAATACCACATTAATACAATGCTGCATCAACAGGAGGAGTGGCTGATAGCCAGGGCCAAACATGCTTATTGGAAAGGGGGAGATAAGGGAGGTAAACTCCTAGCTTTTCACTTAAAGAAACAACAGGCTGCCTCTCGCAGACACACCCTTAGGAACCATAGGGCAGAAGTGGTCATTGACCCTAAACAGATCAATGAATGTATGCAACGGTTTTACCAGTAATTATACCAGTCGCATACATCCTTAGGGCAAAATCAACTGGAGTGCCAGCTGAGGGATTTATGCTCTACAGCCAGTGTCCCCCAGTTGGCGGAACACATGAAGGTAGCACTGGACAAGCCCTCCACCGAGTCAGAGCTGCTGTTGGCATTATCCCAACTTGCTAAAGGTAAATTCCCAGAGTCAGATGGCATGATCACTGGGCTGTATCCATTCATAAGTTCTGAGATTAGCACCCCACTGTTATCTCCTCTCCAAGAAGCCCATGCGACTGGTATCCTCCCACCCACCATGCGAGAGGCTCTAATCACCCTTATCCTCAAAAAATCAGATGATCAGCTGAACTGTGCCAACTATCATCCCATATCCCTAATATCAGTGGACAATAAGATTGCAGGCAAGATGCTTGCTAATCGGATGATCGATGTTCTACCCTCCATAGTACACCCATCACAGGTTGGGTTTACCAAGGGAAGGACTGCGGCTGATAACATCCGATTGGACCTCAATCTTAAGTGGCTGGCCCTGCACTCCCCCACGCCCATGACCGTAATGGCGGTGGATTTCTCAAAAGCTTTCGACTCAGTCGAATGGCCCTACCTGCATGCGGTACTCTGACTTTATGGTTTTGGCTTGTACTTCAGGCAGTGGATCCAAGTACTGTGCAATGAGCCCCTAGCCCACATCCTAACCAATAAAGACTTATCTCCACCCTTCCCACTAGAGCGAGGCACCCGAGAAGGGTTTCTGCTCTCACCATTGTTATTTTTGATGGCACTGGATCCCCTTACTTGGAAGCTACAGCCCACCAAAGAAATCAAGGGTATACAGGTAGGAGAGCACTCATACTTGACGGCCTCCCATGCGGACGACTTACTCCTCACGCTTGCCCACCCATGGGATTCTCTGTGCCCAGTTCTGGAAACACTGCATGCATTTTCCCAACTGTCTGGCCCACAAATTTACCAAAAGGAAAATAGTGCTACTCCTCTAAATTCGGCCTGCTTCAAAGACTGCTTACAAGGCTTGGGGCTTTCCTGGGCTCCCAGCAGCCTATCCTACCTGGGTATCCACATACCATTCGACTGGAAGCAGATTGAATCCAGGAACTTTTCCACCCTTCTAGCCCAACTATCGAAGTATCCCACTGGCGCCAACTTAATCTCTCCCTTCCAGGAAAAGTTGCTGCGATCCGTATGCTCCTTTTACCCAGAGTAGCATACCTTCTCAACAACTTACTCATTGCCCTGTCAGACAAGTTCTATCACAAACCTTGACAGGCTAATCTCCCAATTTCTTTGGAAGGGCAAGAAACCGTGGTGAAGCATCCATAAGTTACTAGCCCACTGGTCTCGGGGAGACCTTGGACTTCCCTGGCTACAGGGTTACCATTGGTCTTTCATCTCAGCTCAGGCTGCCAAATAGTTTGTCCCTACACTCTCTCCTCCTGCACTATGGGTACAGCTAGAAGCCCAAATTTTGTAAGAGACTCCCCTTAGTTTACTTCTGACTAACTCTCCTGTACCCCTTAACATGCTCACACCAGTCGTGGCTGAAACCAGGAGAGTGTGGTTCCGTCTTATGGCTGCAGCCTAGACCAAGAAACCAGCAAAACCTGCTGTCATTCAGGTATCTTATTTTATGGCATAATTGGCTTCTACTGATGGACAATAAACCATTTAATTGGCCATCCTGGGACAAGAGCAGGATACACACTGTCCAGGACCTGTATTTACCCAACTCCACCATGCTCATGTCATTTGAACAGCTCAGAACACACTACTTGCTCCAGCCCCAGGACTTCAGGAAATTCTTGCAGCTCCCCTGTGGTACAGTTCCTTAGTTGGTCCCATGTAGCTGATCCAAAATGGCATTGGCTATCCACACTGCACCTAAAACCTTCTTCCCGGGAAATAGCTGCTAAGTACTACAGTACCTAGCATGAGGCGCAACCTGACCACACAGAAGCCAGTAGAGCTGCATGGAGCAAAGATTTAAATTGCCCCATAACACCAGAAGCATTGTCCCATTGCCTGCATAAGGCTCACTCTGCCTATAAAGATGTTAAGAGCCAAATGATACAGCTCAAGATTCTCCTTCCCTGGTATTGCACTCTAGCAGCCCTTCACAATTGGGGTATCCTCCCACATTCTGAATGTTTGAGGTGTCTGAGGCCAACATCCTGCACTTCTTGTGGCAATGCCCTGCTCTGGTCTCCTTCTGGTCCACAGTAGCAATGGACTGTTCTTGGGTGCTGGGACAAACTATTGATCTCTCCAATCCTATGCTCCTATTGAGCAACACTACCTCTCTGAAACAGGTTGAGTCACAGCAACAGAACTGCATCCTGGCAGCCCTCTTAGAAGCCAAACAGCTCTTATTGATGACCTGGTGGCAACCTTCCCCCCTGCCATCTCTCTATGGCACTCTGCTCTAGCCAGGCTTGCCACTTTTGAGAGGCTCACTTATATTAGCAGAGGACAACTCTTATTGTACTACCATAAATTGAAAGCATACATTAACTCAGCACTTTGTTGAGTGCCACTCCCCCCTCCCAGTAACCCTCCTACAGGTTGCAAAGTTTAGTTCCCAAAAGTTAGCTCCGTAGTTAGGATTTATATGCAGATTATTGCAAACCCACTCTCCACACTAGCTCATACTTTCACTTCTTTCCTGCCCCTCTGTCCTCTTCTGACATAATATAGGACTTGGCCCAAGGTGTCAAATGACAGATTTGTCTATGCAGATAATTAGGCCCTGTGGCCTGTACTATGTTCCCTTTGTACAGGCTAATGAAGCAGTGAACAGTTGACCTAAAGTTTATCATACTGACTGTACTGAACGATACGGGACTATAATCTTGAGACTTCTACAAGCCGATATAACTGCGATGTGTAAACCTTCTCCTGCATGATTAAAGTTACTCATATCTGCAATGAGAACATTATATTATGTTTCCAAATATGTATGATCTAATGTTTGTGGAATGTGGAATGTACCTAATGAATAATAATAAAAATTATTCTATGATAAAAAAAACAAACACCCATACCAGACCCTTGGGGCTGCCTGATGGGTGCCAGAGAATTTTATGTCTGGAGAAAGATGCACTACTACATCCGTTAAAGCCAGTGTATCAGGTTCTGAGGGTGCCCTAGAGTATTCTGAAGTGCAGAAACTTCCTGATTACTGGCTCTATTTACAACTTCCTGCTGTTGAATCGATGACTCAGTCTGTGCCAGATCAGCAAACCTCTGTGCAGAAACTCTTGCTTCCCCTGAGCCTGGCCTTTGCTGATTAATAACTCCTGATCAATTCCCCTTGTTGAGTGAGGCCCAGGGACACTGCCTGTATTAGTGTCTCTGTTCCTCACACAGGTTGCACATAAAGGGGGTTGGGTACCTCAGATTAATATGCCCATACTAGAAACTCAGCTTACATTTATCTGCATCACAGGCAACACTAAGATGGCTCAGGACCCCACACTTATGGCACGTGTAGGGCTGCCCAGGGTAAAAACACATGCCCCTGTCTTTTCCCAGAAAACAACTGCCAGGAAAGTGGCAAGTGTCTGTGTTAAATGTGCCAAACTTCATAGGTATCATAGGTCGACATGGAGCTTATGGAAACTGTTGTCCATATTGCTTGCCCTATTATTAGCCACAACCCCTAATGTCATTATTTCTGCAAAAGTCGCCCAATCTAATTTTGAATTCTTGCATGGTCCTACTTCCTACCACCGCCTCAGGGAGTGAGTTCCAAAGAGAAACTACTCTCTGATTGTATCAATGTTGCCTTTTGGTTGAATGGCATTGCTCACCTTTGAGTTGCACAGTATGAGCACATGTACTATCTATCTGATTCCTAATTTCCATATCCAAACTTTCTCATATGTCATCATTCGTTAATGCCCTAAATAAAAGGCACATACCACCTCTCATTCTTCTATATTCAAATGTAAACATCCCTAATTGATCTAATCTGGCCTCATAATAATTTCCTTTTTGGTCAATGATAATCCTTGTTGCCCTTTTCTAGTCCCTCTCCAGCACCTGAATATCAGATTTTTTGTATGGTGCCCACATTTTGGCACAATACCCCAGATGAGGCCTGACTACGGATGAGTACAATGGAGCAATAACCTTCCATTCCCTGCTTTTTATATATCAAATTATGCTACTCAGCACCGTATTAGCCTTATTTGCAATCACATTGCAGTGGCTCTTGAATTGCAGATTGCTTGAAATGATTATGCCCAGGTCCCTTTCCTCAGACATCACCCTCAAGATACAGCGGTCCAGTGGGATTAGTTACCGCACAGGTAGCCAGCTGGGATAATCGCCATGCCTGGGGTGATTAGGCACCAGGTCGCAGGCTGAGTGCAACTAATCACCCCAGAAGTGACGTTATCCCAGCACAACACACACCCTCTGGAGTGCATTATTGCTATTATACAATGGCTGCTTTGTAACATTTAATAAAAAATAGATTGAAAATATGTTTAAAATGTGTTTTATTACTGATTTTTTTCATTGAGTAGGAATACATAATGGAAAAGTAGTGCAGTTCTATTGTTTTATCATTAAGTGGTGGTGCTGCATTTGTTTCTTGACTTCAACCCCCCCCCCACCACACCACACACACAGAGACACACTCATTAGGACTGTGCACTTTCGGTTTTCTAGTTATATTGCGTGTCTCTGTTGTTTATCTCCGTTTCCAACTTTTGTCCCCTTGAAGTTGTAGATTGCACACACACACACACACACACACACAAAACGGTCTCAGAATTGCAGCTTTTTCTTTTGCCATTCCATGGCTTCTGATCTGGCAGTCCCGTCCTCCCCCAGTTCTCATCCTCGCCGCTGTGTTAATTCTCCTCCGGTACAGGGTTTTAATAGAAAAGCAACTGGCAGCAATCGGTAAGCAAGTGAAGCACAGTATGCTTGTAATATGCCACAGCCCACTCTTTTGAGGTGAAGTGTGGGCAATGCTGTTGAAGGCAGTTTGGATTTTAAGTTTGTGGTCGTCGTCCACATTGAGCCTCGTATCCTGTTCATCTGTTTGAAGTCTCATTTTGGCTTCTAGATGGTGAGTTTATAGCAGAGAAAATTGCAGAAAAAGTGAGTGAATGGAGTAATTGCTTAGTACACGCACTGTAGTATTGCAGGCAGAGCATCGACTGCAAATAGTGAAGCCGATCAGACTGGCGGCTTCATGTGAAATTGTTTTGTTTTTGTTTCTTGAAGAGATCACGGAATAATTGTGTTAGGTTTTGTGGGGCTTTATCTTGTGCCATTTGTTGGGGGTTTTGGTGAGTTTGTAAGCTTTTAAGAAGGATGGATTTAAAAAAAAATGATGAAGTACAGTACTGGCAAACTTCACTTCCGACATGCCAAGTGTGGGCAACTTGTAAATGGCCATCGGAGTGATTTTTTTGACATTTGTTGCGGCCATGTGTGTGCTGGGACTAGACCCGTGATGTTGTACTGGGATAACATCACAGGTCCAGTCCCAGTCTGACCAATCAGAGTTCAGGAAATTTTTTGCCATTGTATAATCAACATTTCTAGTTCTCTTTCCCATGCACATAACTGTGCATTTTTTAGTGTTGAATTGCAATTTGTTTTTTAAAAGCCCATGTCTCAATTGTTTTTAAAGCTTCCTGCAATTTTAATGAATCATCTACAGTTTCAACCACACAGAACTGATTTTTGAATCGTCTACAAATTTAGTCAGCCATATATCATCTCCGCAACTCATGGAGGCAATATAGATGTTAAAAAGGCAAGGTACTAGGACCAACCCCTGTGGGCTCCAATGATCATCTTGGTCCAATCCGAGTAAGCTCTATGAACACAAACCCTCTGCTTCCCATTCGTCAACCATGATGTAATCCAGCTAGTGATGTTGCTGTCTAGTCCCAGATTTGATAGAACTTTATGGTGTGAAAGTCTATCAAATGCCTTAGTGAAATTCAAGAAAGTAATGTCCACCAGTTTACCCAATCCCAGTGCCTTACTGTCATTACTATAGAACTCCACTGTGTTTGCTTGACATTATCTTCCTGAGGTAAAGCCATGGTGTCTTATGTCTCCCTTACTGGTGTCATTTATATATGTGCTTATATAATAATTTATTGTCCCTTCAAGAACTTTTCACAGGATTGATGTAAGGCTCACTGGTCATTAGTTTCAGGGTTCTTTTTTGTTTCCCTTTTTAAAAATAGGTACAACTGTAGCTACGCTCCATGAGTCAACAACAACTCCTTCATCCAAGGATTTCTGGAAAATTTATGATACCTGTCCTGCTAATTCATTGGCCAATTCTTTTATAATTCTAGGGAGGCCAGTATAGTACAGTGGTTTTAGGCTCTGAGCTGTAAACCTGGAAACCTGAGTTTGAATCCCACAGCCCCAACTTGCATACTGAGTGACCCTGAGCAAGTCACTTAACTTCTTTGTGCTCCAAAAAAAGAAAAAGAATTTAATCGAGACCTGGGGACTTAGTTTCATTCTAAACTTCCATCTCCCTGTCCAAACCTGCTAGGTGCCTGTAATAGGTGTGGTTTGATCTAGCATGAAACAGTACTGCCTTAGTCAGTATATACTATCTGATACATGTACACACACATTCCTAAACAAGATTGTAATGGTCTTAATGGCAGATGTGGACAGGGCAATTGCAGTAAAGGGGGCCCATAGTGGAGAATATTTGACCTGTTTATACTTCACCTAAAACCTTTCCAATGACTTCAAGGTTTTGAAATTAACATCATGTGTAGTTCCCCAGAAACATGAAAAACAGCATGTAACTTGACAGAAAAGAACCCCATGGATTCCTTTAACAAGTTTTTGATTACAAAAACTCTGTCAGGGGGTAATTCCAGTCCTCCCCTGCTGCATTTAAACCAGATGGTGTTCCACCATTAAGCAGGTTCTCCTTGGTCTGAGAACAAGTCCACCATCCTAAATTGTTTAGGAGCTGAGGTCAGTGCTTGCTGTAATGTACTAGCTCGTTCAGATGAGTCAGAATCCTTGTCTTCCAAATTTTCTGTGGCGACTTTGTGCACCACTCTTTCATCACTGAAAGGTTGGGACAACTGGAATCAAGATGAGGGGGCTTCTATCCTGGATCTGGACATTTTATAGCAGGTTAGGTGTCCCCTCATGCATTTCAGGAGTTGTTTCTGCCTCCCTCCCTCCTGGCCTGCTTTCTAGTATCCTGCCCACAGGCTCAGCAGGATGGGAGACATCAGAGGTCAGAGGTGACCCAGTCACTATGCTCACAGTGTCCTGGCAGTCTTTTGGGGACAGTTCAGTAGGCTTTCTCCCTTTATCCCCCACAGAAGGTACTGTACTCATATTTACACTAGGTAGGTAGTACCATGATTTTTTTGGCTGAGGAATGAAGTGCTCTGTATTTCCCCAGAGCCAAAAAACACTGTCCAGGGCTTTGACCCAGCCTGCCACTTTCAAGGCAAACTCTACAGACCACAATGGGGAAGGGTGCTGTGCAGCCAGTTGCCCTCTCTTTGTGGAGTGCCTGTGCCTTGGACCAGGTCAATGGCCTGTTTTTGCCCTGCTGGATGCACTGGGTGCTATGATTCTCAGTGTGGAAGGGAGTTCCCCATCAGCCACTGTACCGCTATAGACTCACATATGGTGTTTGAAAATGCTGTCTGATTTTCTGGGAAAGAGCAGTTTGTTACCACTGCAGTCAGTCTCTGAATGAACTTTGACATCAGTCTATATCGAAGCAGGATGGAGCTAAGTAGTTGACTCCAGCCCCTCAGCCTCTTCCCCTGGAGCCAGTTCAGAGGGGTTCTCAGGCATGTGCACTGTTGGGCAATCAGTTGAAGCAGGTGGAACTTGACAGATTCTTTGATGTGCATTCCCTTTGATTCTGCTATGTCAGCAGATGAGGGACTTGCCAGTTAGGCTTGTTTGACATGGCTCTGCATTGAGTCACTGTTTTCTGCAGCAGAACTAAGAAGGTGTTCAGACAGTTTCTTATGTTCCTCCTGAAACTTAACCTTCTCGTCCTCCTCTGCCATCAGGAAAAACATGTTCTTCTTCCCCTTCTCCATTGCTTTTTTCAAATTTTCTTCTTAATTTTCATCATGTCTAGCTCAGAGAGTTCCATGTCTACAGGTTCAATATCCATGACAAGTTCAGGAACAGATGAGATCTCTGCAAAAAAGGTGTTAGGGGAGCAGACTGGCACACCTACACCTGCAGCATCATCACCATCACTTCCCTGGTCAAAGTATACTGTTAAAAGGGACTTAAATAGGAGCGACTCAGCCTCAGTGCCTAGAATGTGAGCTACCCTGAAAGGGTAGCAATGGGCGAAGAACAAGGCAAGCAGAAGAGGAGGCGAGGGAATGGAAGAGGATGGCAGGAGAACGGGAAAGGATTGCAGGTATTTGGGAGGTAGTGTGGCAAGAGGGTACCAGGTTGGTCATGTGGTGTAGTGGGGAGGGTGGCTGGCTACAGTCGAGAGGATGCCAGGTTCGAGGCTGGAGAGGTGCAAACTATTTTTTGGTACCACAGGGAATATTTACCCCCTCACTGACATGCACCCTCCTGGAGTTTTAAATCTTAGGGGCATGCAGGGGGTGTAGCCCCCTTCATAACAAAAATATTTATTTTTGACTGCTTGTCCTCGATGCAAGAGTGCATCACAATTTTTATTTTCAGTGACGTACACTCACCCTAATGGCGATCGCCATTTGGAGATAACCATTATGATATAAAACCCATGGCCCACCATCTTGGCAGCCTGCCAAATGGCCAGAAGTTCCCCTTACTGGAAAAATATGAGAATTGTTTATTGAGAAATAATCAAACTATAATACAAATATTTACAACAACATAATTTCAGGCTTCACAGCAGATAGTAAATCAGGCAATGAATAATTAAGCAATAAGGCATGACACAGTGTGTGTTATTGTGTAATAACATCACTCCTGGGGTGGGTCAAAGCACAAGGTGAAGTTATTACACAATGGGTCATTTTAAAATAATATTAAAAAATTTTAAAAATGTTGTTATAGTTGTATTGCTTTTGTATGAGAGGCATATTTTAGAAATGAAAGAAAAAGTAGTCCAGTAGGTGGTGCTGTTGGTAGTATCTGCGTTTCTTGGGCATGGTGATCCCCCCCCCTCCAACACAGACACTCACTCGTCTTGTATCTTTGGGTGAATAATATGTTATCAGTGTGCTCCCGCTGCTTGTCCTGGGAGCAGTTGAAGATTTTTTTTTAAATTTTCTGAGCTCTGTGAGGAACACGTGGACAGCATAAAAGAAAACACCGAAGCCAAGCGGTTACTTCCAGTTTCCTGCTACGCTCCGTAACTGGACATGAGTCAGAACCTGTAAGTGACAGGTCTTTTTTATTTTGTTAAAATTCTTTTTGAGGAAGTTTGTCTGCTGAGAAGGTGACGAACGTTTCAAATGTAATCGAGAGTATTTGTGGGTTTGTGTTTAAACAGCCGAGCGCGTGCAGTTTCACAGTCACAGGCAGCTACTGTGAACTTAAAGATGGACAGCTGCTGTTTTTTTTTTTAATATTTTAACTTTTGTGTACTTGTGTGAAGGATTGAGGCAGTTAGGTAGGGAACGTGTTTTTGTTTGTGGGTGGGGGGGTGGAGAGGTGGCAAGCTAGGCTACGGTGTGACCGATTTAGGGACTGTCGGCTTCCCGGTGGCATGCATGGGGAGGGAGTGATTTGTTTCACTGCTCTGTGGTCGTTTGTGTGTCTGAAATCAATATAGTGATGTTATTGTTCAATAACATCACTGTCCTAGGCACTCACTGACCAATCAGAGTCCAGGAAATGTTCTTGCCATTGTATAATTGTCAATACACAACTAAAAATATCATAGTATATCTACATTTTTTGTTAGTGTGGATATCTTTTAAAGCATAACCAGAGAGTGTGTTTCCATATATCCAAAAACATTGTACAAGTTGCAAACTGTATTCTTTTTTATAAATTGTCAATATTTCATTATCAAATTTGTGTAGAATAATCAGAATTGGAATATGTTTTTTGCTGGAAGACCCATTGACACCTGTTTTGCCAAATATGCCATTTCAAGGCTGTTATTACTAATCTCATTTTTCATGAAGTCCTCAGAGAGATCAAAATGTGACCAATATATTTGAAACTGCAAAATAAGACTTATATAGTTTCAAAAAACTATAGTGTAGTCCAGCCTTAGACAATAATGTTCAGAAAGTACTTTATGGTGATGGTTGTGTCTAACATTCAGTTTCTGTGACATCACATACACAAGCTGTCCCACATTATTTGTGGAATTTGGGAATCCACCAGTTGGTCAAGTAGTCAGTTTTCTTGAACCTTTGGGGGAATAAGTAAAGGTGGGGGGTTGACAGAAAATGTGTCCAAAATCATATTGCAGAGTTGTCATCTTGTGAGGATTCATACATCATCCATACATAACTTTCAAAGTTTTATTTTTTAAGTAATCATGTAAGTACAATGGGGGTATTGGCAGGGATATTTCTAAATAACTAGAACCCCTGACAGCCATTTCACTAAAAAGTATGCACATCCAATGTTAAAAGACACAGTACACTGCTTATTGTTTCCATGCAAGATTGGGTTGATATTGCCATACCAAAAAAAAATGCTAAAGAAAAATAAAACAGGGTTTAGCATTGCTAAATCACCTTTTGTTATGGCCAAAAAATGTCACATTAGGTTTCACAGGGTTTAGCCTACTAGGTATGCCCACCATATGGACACAACATTACAGCAAACATGTCAATGCTGACAACATCAATAGTTCACTGTAGTGGTCCACCTGAGACCCTGGCACTCTGTCTCCTGGTCCAGCATCCCCTCCCCAATTCAACTCTGAGTTAGAGTAAGAATCCTAGTGATCGTGGAGTAGAAGGCAGAGCCCCCCGCATGGGAGGCCTTGGGGGTCAAAGCCCCCCCCCGATAGAAAAAGACCAGGGTCTTCTGCCAGAATTATGTCTACCAAAACTTGCAGTCAAAATAATTCTGTTGCAGTGATGTCGGCCGATAACTTAGGTATTGAATCGGCATCATAGAACCAGCGATCACTCCACTGTTAGCTGCACCTGGTCAAATAAATTCATCAAACAACCACCAAAAACAATCTCCAGCAGGGTTCTACCCAGTGGTCACCTTCCTCAACTCAAATACCACCTCCTCCACTAAGACTGGTCCCCTATCTTCAATGCAACCAACGTAAACACTGCCCTTGACCACTTAAACATCTTCACTGTGGCCTGTGACACGTATGCTCCTATTAAGAAATGCAAAGTCAAATAACTGAGTAATCCTTGGCTCAGAGGTGACCTCCTCAGGATACTAAAAACAAGAGACCACCTATGGGAGCTGGCCAGAAACTCTGGAAAGCAAAACAACATCCAAAACTACAAACGTGCCCGCAATGACTGCACCAAAACCATCCGGCAAATGAAGTCTGCCTACTATAAGCATGCCCTCACAAACTCCTGGGACAATGGTCTGGAATTCTGGAAGAACATAAAGGAACTCACTGGGAATCCACCCAAACCCCCCCCATCAATACTCAACATCAACGGAACCACAACACTCAACCCAAAAACCATTGCGGATACCTTTAACAAAGCCTTTACCGACCTCAACGCTGTCCTACCTCAGGACTACTTCAAAGATGGTGTAGCCCCTGTCTGGAATAGAACACTACTCCCACCAGCTCTCCTGCTTCTACTTCAAAGCAGTCAAGGCTCACCAAGTATGCAAATCGTTACCATAGCCCTTGGTAAATCAAGATTCAGTAATGACTCCCTCGATCTCAAAATCCTGTCTCTCACACTTGATGAAGTGCTTAGTCCACTGACCAGAATTTTCAACCTCTCCCTCAGCCTTAGCCAGTTTCTGGACAGATGGAAATCTGCCACTGTCACCCCAGTCCACAAAAGTGGTGACAAAACTGCCCACGATAACTACAAACCTATCTCCCTACTACCCCCACTCTCCAAGGCAGTAGAACGCATTGTCTCGGACCAGCTCACAGAATACCTGGATACATACATCATCCTGTGCAAGCAACAACACAGGTTCCACAAAGGTCACAGCACCTCCACAGCCCTACTTGAATTCACCGGCGCAATCCACAACGCACTTGATTCCGGTGAACTACTAGGCTCAATCTACATTGACTTAACTAAAGCCTTTGACACTGTCAATCACCACCACCTACTTGTCCAGCTTCAGAACACTGGGCTGTCAACCGACACCATTGGCTGGTTTAAGAGCTACCTTGAAGAACGGTCCCAAACAGTAAGAATCGCTGATACACTCTCGGACCCTAGACCGGTCTGCTAGGGAGTCCCCCAGGGCTCCATTCTGGGACCCCTCCTCTTCAGCCTATTCTTAAACTCACTACCGGATAGCTGCCCAGAACAAATAATTCTCTACGCCGACGATGCTGTGATCCTCACCTCAGACCCTGATCCAAACCAATTACAAAATAAACTTCAGCGGGCCTTCTCTTCCATCGAATCCTGGTTCCTAAATCATAAACTGCTTCTCAATCAGAAAAAAAACAAGTCTATGGTCTTTTGCAGCCCCCACAACAAAAGCAAACAACTCCACCTCACCATTGCAACCAAACAAGGAGCCATCCTAGAGCAAACACAATCGTTCAAGTACGTTGGCATCACCCTTAATCCCCACCTCTCATACGCTGTCCATATTAGCAATGTGACAAAGTTCTGCCAATGCAAGGTTAGGCATTTTATTCCAGCACAGGAAACACCTAACCCCAGAAGCACTGTCAGTGGCCATCCGAAGCTCCATTGTCAGCATCATAGACTATGGTCTTATCATATATGGGTCTGCAACCACCACTGCTCTCAAACATATCATGACCTCCCTGAATAAGGCCTGTTGTCTCATCACTGGCTCACATCGCCATACCCACACTTGTGACCTTTATTCCCAATCTGGATGGCTTCAACTGGTTAAACACATAAAATACCAAACCTGCATCACGGCCAAGAAAATCATAATGAGACTTGCCGCACCTGGTGTCTGTGCCCTCCTTAAGCGTAGACATAGGAATGTCACTACAAGGAGATCCAATTTCCATCTACTACATATCCCATGATGTCGCACAACCCAAGGACAAAGATTATTTGCCTATCAGGCATCCAACTGGCTCAACTCTCTTGGCAGTGACATAGTGACCGCCCCAACACTCAGCCTTTTCAAGTCCAAGCTGCGCCTCTCACTGCTTGTATCCTGCGATTGCCCATCTTAACATTTCCACCATTCCAGCTGCACATGCGCCAGCACCCAGCACTTACAATCAGTCTTTGCACCCCTAACACCTTACCTGGCATATTCCTTCGACAAGGTCCCCTGGCTGCACTGTCTCCCACCCTCCCCCACCTCCCCCGTATCTCCACTCCTGCCCTGCCCCACCCACCTCCCGTACTCCCCTTACCCCTGCACTCCTACCCCCCTAGATCTCCTACCCTCACTTCTCTCCCTATTGACCCCCCTTCCTCCTCTTGTCTTGCTTATAGCTCAAGTCTTTGTACTGGTTATTACATGTCTGTAAGTCAATGACTATATGTTTGTAACTAAAAATGATGACTGTTGCACATGTTGACATGGAACCTTTGTAAAAGAGCCTTGGCTCAAAGGTATTGTAATCCTAGATTGAAATAAATAAATAAATAAAACCTACTATCCCACTACAGTCTAAAAAAAACTATTGTATAACTTTGCTTCCATGCTCTGAGGTTATTGGAAGACATAATTGATAAAAACATATGTGGATTATTAAAGTTTTCAACATAAAGATCCAATTTTTTATGTATCATGGGTCAAGATTTTCATTTACCTATTTCTTGGTCAGCATTTGCACATTTCTCCTGCCAGTTACATACTGCCAAATTTTGGACCCCAAAAGAAACCTCCAGTATTTTTACTGGCCCCTGCTTAATCTGAATTCCCCCTACCTCAGTAACTAGGCAGACACCTGAGTTACCACCCTGCAGGTCAACACATTCAGTTATGTTAATCTTTGATCCAGATATCAGGGGAAAGTCATGCAGAACTTTGAGGGCTAAAATGCCAGATTGTGCATCTTGAACCAAAATTGACAAATCATCTGCATATGCAGAAGTACATGGAAAACCACCCCAGTGGGACCTGTAATACCATTAATCTTAGCATCCAGGTCAAGACGTCATAGTATTGGATCTAGACAAAGCAATATACAATATGGAACTTAAAGAATATCCCTGTCACACTCTTTTCTTGATTTCCAAACTCTGCCCCACGGTACCATTAACAATGGGAGCAACAGAGGCAAGGACTAGAGGTGGGCAAAGTGCTCCCACTTCGCTGCACAGAGCACTTTGCGTATTATTCCCAAATCCACGTACTGCTCTGCAATGTGAAGAGAATTACTCCG
This sequence comes from Neoceratodus forsteri, assembly GCA_016271365.2. Classification (NCBI taxonomy): domain Eukaryota; kingdom Metazoa; phylum Chordata; order Ceratodontiformes; family Ceratodontidae; genus Neoceratodus; species Neoceratodus forsteri. The sequence goes on from CM028130.1 coordinate 16,268,807, forward strand.
CCTATAAATTTAAGCACAAAGTGCATTGTTTCCAATGGAGTTCACGTTACTTCGCCTTGTATTACAGCCTTCCCCTTAATTTTAACGCGAAGTGCCATTGATTTTAATGGACTTCACTTTGCTTCACCTATGTATTGCTATTTGAGGTGAATTTTGCATTGATTCATGGGATGGCAGGTCACATGGGCTCTATATTGCCTTGCACAGCCTCAGTTCTGCATAGTGTGTGTAGTGGAATGCTGGAGACAGTTTACTGTCAGAGCTCTGAGAATCAAACCATCGAAAAAGCTTTAAAAAATAATTTCTGATCCAATTATTTTCTTCCAAATTTAGTACATTGACTGTAGAAAACCCTCCTGTGCTTAGATTATCGAGTGTTGATTGTTTTGGTGTGTATTTTGAATGTTAATTTAGAATATTCAGCCTGTTTACTGACAGACACTGTTGAAGTGTGCTTTGGGGAAGGGGCGGGTCTGTGGCGGAGTAAGATTCACATGAGAAAGACAGTCTTTCTAATTTTGTACTAGTAGTGTGTGCTAGTATTTGTGTGTTTATGTACACACAGTAATACTTGAAGTAATTTTTGATAATTATTTTCTGTTTGGTGTGGTGCAGTGCATATTTCAATCTGTTTAAAAGATTTGTTTATGTAGTGTACTGCACTGTTACATTTTCTGTGCGATGCCTGTGGTATGTGAGTGCATGTGTGCCATCAAATCAGACACATTTTATTGTGCCACACAGTTATCGCCGCACTCTGAATTGATTATCCATCTGTGGTATTTGTTACTGCTTCCTTCTATCTAGCTAGTGGACTGCTACTGCAGTGGCCCCCTTCCAAACCCCAAAAGGTATGATTAATTTTTCCAGTTTGGGATTTGTGTGACCACTGGTTAAGGTGTTTTTGTGCCTGTGTGGCTGCATCTCTTTATAGTGTGCAATCTGCGTCTGCGTGTTTGCATCTGTTTAGTGCCCAGTCTGCATCTGTAAGCCACAATTGTTTTTGGCTGCCTATCCACCCCAAATTTCAGAAATCTCATTGTGAATTTTCTATATAATCCCAAAAAAAATGCCTGCAAAGAGACATGCATGCAAAGATGCTTCTGGCCTAGGCACTGCTGCCAGTGGCAAGAGTGGCCATGGACATGGTAGTATGCAGCAGAAGTGCATTGTTGATGCCAGTAAAGGGATTTCTCTGACTATGTTTTTCACAGTGCAATCAATAGCTTCAATCATGGTAGGAGATGCTGTTGTCTCTGCTGGAGGTAGTGAAGTTGCAGATGGCATGAGTATTGCCCCAATTTCACGCCATTATAACAAGTTAACTGGTTTCCCAAATATTGTTGGGTCTATAGCTTAATATGTATAACCACAAGGAAAGGGGAGCATGATAAAAACTATCAAGTACCAAAAGGGAATCGATAACGTACAAGAGGGTAGCATCTTTCAGAAAAAGACATGTGCATGAACAAGCAGGGAAAAATTTGAAGACAGAGGTAGTATGGATCAGGGGCAATGTCAAGAACTATTTTTTCATGGAGATGGTGGGGGGTGCAAGGACAAACAAAAGCTAATGATCAGTGTTATGCTGTGAGAGCAGCAGTTGAAGCATGCCCATTATTTGGAGCTGGCGCACCTCTATGCGCTCCAACCGCTTCTCCACATTGTCAATCCGGTGGTTCACATGGTCCAACTCACTCCACATCAGGCCCAAATCAGCATGTATGGCAGGTATTCATGCAGGGTTGCCACCATCACCTGCAGGTTGTGGAGCAGCCACTTGCTCCATGGCCCACCCCCGCTTGACACCACATGCAGGTGGAGACCGTGCTGCCACCTGTTGCCCAGCAAGGCCAGCAGGTGCATTCCTGCTCTGTTCTGCAAGCTTGGCCTGCCAATCTGCATGGTGGTGGTTGTATAGGTGGGTGTGCTGACCACCTGTGCCCAGATGACTTTCCTTGGGGCCATGGCGCACCATCTCACCGCACAGATTGCAGTTCACTACACTGGTGTCCGCAGGCAGTGTAGTGAAGAACTCCCACACTAATGAGCTGCAGAGGGAACCGGGCACAGTTGGAGGGCCTCAGATATTGTTGCCAGCTGCTGTTGGTCCTCAATTGGGGCTGGGGTTGGGGAAACCTGCTGCTGCTGCAGGTGCTGTAGCCCCTCCCTCACTTCCTGCTGAGCCTCTGGCACAAGGGCCATAGCAGGTGGTGGCACTTTTTAGGGAGGCACTGATAGGTGCCACTGGAGGTGGTACTTCCATGGCACCACTACATCCTGCTTCAGGGAAGGAACCACTAGCCTGGAAGCTGCTCTGCTTCAGATGTGGGGTTTATATTTTTTGCTATCTCTCTGTCTCCTCTCAAAGAGAGGTTTATATTTTTGGCTGTATCTCATTCTCCTCTCAAACACAGCTCATTCTCCCACACTAGGTAAGGTAAAAGTGAAAGTCTTTCACTCTCTTGCATGATTAGCTTCCTGCCTGAAGCATGTGACCTATAGGCTGTGAGCCATGTGATCTGTGGGCTGTTACAATGCTTTCTCACCCCCCCTTAAAAGAAAATAAAGAGAAGTAATGTGGAGTCATCATAATGCGAAGTCGTCATGACGTAAAGTGGAGAAGTACTGCATTTCAATGGGCACTTCACATAGCTATATGTCGAGGCAGAGTGGGCCACTTCACCTCTACTACGCTAGCGAAGTTAAACTTCACTGCATCTCTAGCAAGGACTACGAGAAAATTAAGTCTGCTATTTTAAAACATTAAGAGTTAACACTTGAGGCTTACAGACTGAAATTTAGACAATTAAAAAAGCAACCAGGGGAGAATTATAAAGAACTGAGCATACAGTTGAGCACTTTGCTAAGGAGATAGTTAAATCAGAAGAAAGCTGCAAGCTGTTTCATCACAATAACCCATCCCCTCCCTGTTGTACCTTTCTGCTGAATGACATTCTGTGTTTAAGCCATTATCACCCTTCCCCATTAGTTTAAAAGGACCACATTTGGTCTATGGGGTGTTGGAATTGTCCCTTAAACCTCTATGAAATCTAACAGAGAGCATCCACTAATAAGCAAATGTGCCTGTCATATACAGTATATTTCCCAACTCACCGAACCTATTTACTGTGTATGTAATCCATGGCATTGGCCATTATATGCCATTGCCTGCACAGGACATATTACAAATACCATCAGTAAAGCTATTAAAATCTGGTGGGCTACTAGGCATAACATAATATCTGAAGATCCACATATCCTATTGGCCCTGTATCTAGCCTATGTTAGACCATGTTTCAACTGTGTATCCCAACTATGGAGTCCTTTTAAAAAGGTGGATATAAGTAGAATCGAAAAACTTCAGAGAAGAATCACAAAAAAAAATTCTTGTGACAAAATTATGACCTATGAAGAAAGGCTTCACAAATTAAATCTAATGTCTCTAGAACAACGTAGATTAAGAGGATATCTTCTATTTACATGGGACATCCTACAACATTTTGAATATACATTAGTGTGTGGACCTGAATTCAAACGAATATCAAGTAATACTAGAGGCCATCCACTTCAATTGATGAGAAGTAAATCTCATAGAAAAAAGGGGCATACTATTTTTCTCAAAGAACAGTTGGTCGATGGAATAAATTACCTACAATTGTCATTGTCAGTAAAAGTAAAAATGTATTTAAAAACAGGCTAGAAGATTTTCTAAAATCAAATAAATTGCTGTTCTTCTATATGTAATTTTAAGAGTGCTATGGGCAATTAGCCTTTTTGCTCTTTAATTTTCTGAGTATGAGTCGGAGTAAGACATTAAGCAGTATTACACTAACAATATCAGTAATATGGCAAGTGCTGCTTGTTGTCACACCACCAATACCCAGAAGACACAGCATAATCAGTGACAGCCACTGATTATTCATAAACAGTCTTAGGGTCGATGGTGATACTGCGGGTAGGAAAAAATGGGCAGACTGGGTGGGCCAAGTGGTCCTTATTTGCTGTCAAATTCTATGTTTCTCTTTGTTTGGCTATGTCATCTATGCACACACACTAATCCATGTTACAGTATGTGGATGGGGGGGCACCCGAGTCTCAAAATCACAGTGACACCATTCCCTTATTTAAACATTCATCTTTATTTTGATCCTGATTTTTTTTTTCATTTTGCTTAGTCAGTGATGTCAGACAGCTCTGTTATTGATCAATATCCCTCTGACTAGACAGAAAAAAGAATACTGTGAAAATAAAATCTCTTATGATGAGTAGAAACACATACCCAGGTCATTTGATCAGATGTGGCCGGAAAGGATTTCATATGACACATTTCCCCGCTCTTTAAATAACCCTAGCAAGTAAACTTGGAAAGTTTCAATAAAAACTTTAATTACAAAAAAAAATTGCAATACATACTGGTTTCACAATTATTAGTTGAAGCTATTCTTAACTACACTGTTACAGCTGGTCACAATTTTTCAAGGGGCTGCCAAACCTCAGACCAGATTAGCTGCATCAATTCAGTATCTGTCTGTGGGGCTCCCACTCTGTCACAGCTCTTAATAAGTATTTTATCTGCAGCCTGTCTCTGAAATTGAAGTTCTTCACAAAATACCTTAGTTGGGTCCTAACAAATCCCCTGGCTGTGATGGTCTTGATCCTCTCTTCTTTAAACTCACTGATCATGTCATTGCTCTTTCACTTTTCTATCTATAATGTGTTCTTTCAGACCATGGAGTTTCTGTCTGACTGGAAATGGGTAATTGTTTTTAAAGATGACAGTTCCTCTGTCTGCAACAGTAGGATACGAGTTATTCTAGAGGATGTAAAAATGTTGGTGGCAAACCAGATCTATTATGAGGATGCCCATATTATACTCTCGTAATCATTTCCATTTCTATCTACTCAAAAGTACTGGTTTCTTTTTTTTCTTACTTCTTTATTGCAGCAATAAGAGAATACAACATTGACATGTGTTACAGGGTTACAGATATACAGGCTTCAATGATTCCAGTTAAATAGGTCTGAAAACAAACCCAGTATATTGTCTGTGTGTTGTAATGATGGCCAAGTGCAGCCTGGCTGGTCAGTCCATACCAGTCTTGCATGCATACTGCTCATTCCAAGAGTCCTGTAAAGTGGCACAACAATAAAGCTGATCTCTCCTTCCCTCTCTCTCTTTATTTCTCTCTCCCTCCCTTTCTCCCTCCCTCTCCTGTATCCAGTGATTTGGGGCAAGGTTTTCTCATATGTTTTCAGTTTTACAAATACTTGTGAAAAAATAATAATCATCAACTAGTATTAGAAATACCAGAATTAATAAACAGGTTTGTTGTCAAAAAACAGATTTCTTTCTACAGCAGATATTGATACCTGACACTCTTTGTGAGACAGTTTGACGTTATGCTTTGTTGGCATTTCCCCCGAGTAACACTCTACCTGTTGTAATAGGACTGATCTGCTCTCTGTGTCCTCTATGAAGGATATAAACTGTGGCCACTACCCCTGAAACTTTCTGTTTGCAGTCTAAGCTCAGCAGTAATTTTCTCCACTTGGTATATGGATTTGATTATTCTAACCCACTCAGCAAATGTGGGGCAAACTGAAGTCAACCACTTCCTTGTGATTGCCTTGTGGGCTGCTGCTATTAACATTCCTGCGAAATCCTTCTGTTGGTTTTTGTTCTGACTTTTTGCCAGTTTTCCCAGGATAACATGCGTTAAACCGGGGTCAATGTTCACTCCTACCATGTATTTGTATTTGGAAACAACTTCCTCCCAAAAAGGTTTAATCAATGGGCAGTCCCAAAAAATATGATATGGGGTACCGGCCCCAACCTATCCTCCAACAACTATCTGTACCTCCAGGTGTAAAATGTTTAGTTCAAGATGGAGTCAGAAAGTGCTTGCCTTCTACCTTCCACCTGAACTCCAGTCAATTATTAGAAGCTGAGGGCTGCACTATTCCTTCCCATGAATTCTGCCATTCCTTTTCCTCTAGTTGGATTTGTGCTTCCTTTTCCTATGGTCCTCTGCTGTGTAGAGGTGGGACTCCTCTCACTGGTTTATAGCAGATCACCATGTTGCAGATACATTTTGTGGTACTCTATACCAGCCCCACATTCTCAGTGTAATTTATCAGTGGGTGTTGTTCCGTCTGAAACTCCTGCAACCTAAAGCATCCCCTAATGAAAGATACTACCTGTAAATAACGTAACAAGTCTGTTCTCAGTAGTTTGTATTCCACCTGCAATTTCCCAAATGTTTTTACCTGTACCCCCCCCCCAAAAAAAAACTGGTGAGAACCTGTAATGACCCTGTTTTCTCCGCCTTTTAAAGGCAGTGTTGGAAAGCAGAGATAAGAATCCATAGCAGTCCTCTAGCATGCTGACGAGAGTGAAACTGCTATCTATCCCAAGGTTTTTTCTCACCTTGCATCAGATGACACACACTGTTTGTCCCATGGATCCATGATGGAGCTGAGCTATGCCGCTGTGAGAGCGGAGTCAAACAAATGCGAGTCCCTTTGTTACTTTTTGTTTCCATGTCTAACCAGACATTCTGTTGGTCTGCCTTTATATAAGCTATCTATTGGAGTAATTGTTCCATGTGATAGATAGCACCACTCCTGCTTCCCTCTTTAGTTTCTATAAGTCCTTCCATTTTATTCTTTTTTTTTCCTTTCTGCCACATAAACCTCTGCAAAGCTTTGTCTATCTTATTCCAATCTGCCCATGGAATGTGAAGTGGGAGGGTTTGGAATAAGAATAAAAAAGGGGCTGTACATTCATTCAAACTGACTCTACCTTACCTAATAAGGACACCGGGAGCATTTCCCACCTTCTCAGGTTTGCCAGTGCCTCTGTGATTCATTTGCCATAATTCCCCTGATACAGGCATGAAAGATTCATTGGGATCTGAATTCCCTAATATCAGATGTGTGATGTGACCTATTTGTATGATATAAGAGTCATTAGCTTGAGTACAACATAATATCATCAATGAACAGGGATATTTCATCATCCTCCCCCCACACTATCACCCCTTCCAACTCCCCGTGAGCCCTTACCATAGCAGCCACAGTTCCATACTTAAAGCAAACAGGACTGGTGAAAGGTCGCAGTGTTCCCTGATTCCTCTTTCTATATTAAGAGAGTTCAATATTGTACTATTTACCTTGATTCTAGCTTGGGGGTGGCTATAAAATTCCTTTACCCAATACTGAAACTGTTCTTCAAAGCCAAATTTAGTGAGTGTGGCAAATAGAAAGTCCCAATTCAATCTATCAAGGGCCTTCTCTGCATCAATAGTAATGGCAACCTGCTGTTGGCTGCATATTGTGCCATCATGTATGATGTGTAGGTGCCATCTGATGTTGTCTAGGAGGTGTCTATTGGGGATGAACTCTAACTGGTCTTGATGAACTAGTTTTCATAGTACTGTATTTATTCTACTTGCCAAAACTTTGGTCTGGATTTTTGTGTCAACATTTAATAGGCAACTGAGGTGGTATGATTCAAAGAGTTCTGCAGGCTTCCTGGTTTGGGGAACACTGTATAAAAGCTAGCAGTGTCAGTGGCTCAGTCGGTAGCACACTCACCTCTGAGGCCAGGAGATCAGAGGGCTGTGGGTTCAGTTCCCACATCTGGCACTTGGGTTAATATCCCAGTACTGACACTGCAGTGCAGCATGAGAGGGATGCTGCACTTCTGAGGTGCGTCTTTCAGATGAGACATTAAACCGAGGTCCCATCTGCCTGGATTGGAGGTAGTTCAGGTGGATGTTAAAGATCCCATGGCACTTATCAAAAAGAGTAGGAGAATTTCCCCGATGTCCTGGCCAAATTTCCCTCATTCATTAAAAATACCACCAACAGCTAAATCTGATTCAAGGTCAGTTGGCATGCATCTGTATCCCCCTTCCCCGGGTCGTGCCTGAAAATAGGCAGGATTTGTCTAGTGCACTTACCCAGTCAACAAAAATGAAATAAATAAAGGAACAAAAGCACTTTGCCAGGAGTCTGAAGAGTCCATATTTTCCTCCCCTGAGTTAATTATTGAGACCAGCATGGGGACTAGTAGACCCTTTAAAGTTTTATAGAACTCTGGATTAACCCCATCAGGGCCTGGTGACTTGATGGCCTTCATTTCTTTAATTACCTTACCCACCTCTTCTGCTGTGATGGGGTTATCCAACCTCTTGATAAAGCATGCAGATGCAAAACATTGAGGCATGTCAGTTAAATTAGATAAATAGATGACATTTTAATTTTACACAGGAAGAATCATTAGGGACATATGAAATGCCTATTGATAACAAATGTCTTGTACAATTATAAATATTAGATTACATGAATCAACAAACATTCTAAATTATCAAAAGCAAAAATTTCTACAAACACTAAAATAAAATAGCCTTGTCATCATTGAGTGAAGCAGTCACAGGTTTTGTTCAAGATTTTCCATAAAGCACGCTGAAATTCATAGATGGAGTTCTTTGCTTTTAGTTCAACTGGCAACGAATTCCAGGATTTAGCAATACCCATCAGTAGTATCATGTCCCCATATTAATTGTGCATAATATATATATATATATATATATATAAGATAAATTTCAATTATTTGGTTTCAATAATTTGAAACACCACATTAACCAACTGTGCTCTATTTTGTCCTCTGGCCCTAATCAATTTAGGGCCACAATGATAAGTACCAGTTTCACTTAGACTGGCAAATCCTGCTAGTCTATACAGTACTACATATAATCAATTTTCTTTACTACTGATCTGGAGGAGTTCTGGTATAACAAACTACCACATTCTGAAACTGGGATTGATAGTTGTTTAACTAATTTCACTCTAGATTCCTTTGACAGGCATGAGGGCACCCTTCATAATGCACCAAGTTTTTGATTGTCTTTTTGACCAATGAATTTACATGTTTGGCAAATGTTAATTTATTGTCAGCACAGACACCTAAATACCTGTAGCTATTTGTATCAGCCACATTGTGCCCATTCTTGAATTTGATAGCCAAATTCAGTTTGATACATTTTTTTAACCCCTGGAGAAAAATAAAAACATTGTTTTTTTCCCATTTAACAAAAGGCTTGACTCAGTAAACCATGATTCCACTGATTGGAGATCAGTCTGGAGTTTCTATTCCAGCTCAGCGCAACTGTTCACGGATGCCACCAAAACGGTGTTGTCTGTGTTCAAACAGACCTCACTGTTTCCCAATACATTTGGTGAATAATTTATAAATAAAATAGATATTATTAAACTAGATATTTAAAGTAGATTTTAAAGAGCAGTGGGCCCAAGAATGAACCTTGTGGGACTTCTCTCCTGACTCCCCTTGGAGCAGACAAAATGGGTCCCTGGGCAACACACTGCCTTCTGTTTAATAGATATGAGTTGACCTGACCATTGCAAAGGTTTCCAGTGTACACCCATTTTATGCATTCTTTTTAATAAAATCTGGTGGCTCACCACATCAAGTGCCTTACTAAGGTCCACAAACACAGCACCCGTGCTCAACCCTGCATCTAAAGATGTGGCTATGAGATTGTTGAAATCCACAAGGGCAGTGTCCATGGGCCTTCCTGCCTGACAGCCAGGCTGATGTCCAGACAACAAGTCATGTTGTTCCAAATGTTGATAAAGTTGTTCGTAAACTATCTTCTCCAAAATATTTGACAGTATAGGCAATAAGGTAATAGGTCTACAGTTTGAGGGTAATGAAGCATCCTCCCCTTGAAAATTGGTTCAATTTTTTATTGTTTTCCCCAAATCAGGAAAACCAGAGAAGCACAAACTCCACTTTAACAAATAGGTCACAATCAGGGCCACAATATCTGCACACATCTTTAAAAATCTGGCTTCAATCCCATCTAGCCCCCCCCCCTTATTCACCCTTAAACAACTCAGTTCTTTCAAAACCTTTTTGATAATAATTTTCTTACAGCTAAAAAAAGGTTTACGAATTGTCCTGTTAACCACATTACTCTCCACCCCAGTAACAACTGCCTTATTATTCAAAACAGTATCTGAAACCATGCTCTCAAATTATCCAAACCCAGATCTAGTAACTCAGTAAAATGGTGGATTAAAATTTCTGCTACCCTAAATTGTGCATCTTACCATTTTCAACCAGTTTTATCGGTGACCTATAACTTATTGGGTTTTACAACTGTTTCACATAATACTAGCACTCTTTGCTGCACTACAGCCACATCAGATGAACTGGTGGGTTACCTGCAGGAATACTGTTGCTGTTTATTCTACCTAACAAAACAGAATACAGATTAGCCTTCATAGTGTTTTGTGGATCTCTAAATGAACTTTAGTTAGAGTGTGAGTGAGAGCATGGATTTTTTTTTTCTAGTATTTGGTTTACCTCCAGATCCATGACTTTCCTGACAGCAGCTCTTTTTGTTTTACTATTTGTTATCTAACCTTTATTGTTCCTCCTCAGTGAGTTGTGGTAACTCCACCCTCTCCAGGAAGGCCATAAGTTTCTCCTGTTCCTATTGGTTTCCCTGCTGTGGAAAGAACTGGTTTCATGACAACTATAAAGAAAGATGCACTTCTTGTGAAGTTCCTAATTTTTAAATGTTTTTTCTTATGTGATGTGCACTGATGCTGTATTATTTATTATGTAACTGTAATAGAAATACATGTTTATAAAATAGTAAAAAATCTTGAAATTTTATTGGCCAAGAGATGTCACCTGATCATATATTAAATCACTATAAATGCAGTCAGATGTTGAATCTCATTATACAATGGCAAGAAAGAATGCTGTCCTCTGATTGGTCAGACTGTGGCTGGACCATTGATGTCATCCCAGTACAACATCACAGGTCTAGTCCCAGTACACAGAAGACCATAGCAATGTATGGAGAATAACTCCATGCAGCTCACTTCCACCGGCTTGGCAGCCCACCTCATTAATTCTCACTAGGCAGCCACCTTCAGATTTGGTAACCCTGAGCCACTTGCTGTCACTTGCCGTCACCACCCACAACCACACACACTGGCAACAACACCCCCCCCCGACACACACACAAACAGTATACCACCAAACAGATAAATGTTTTAAATAAAAAAAAAAGCCATCATCTGAGACAGCGTTTCCATCCCCCTTGGCTGCAATGCAAGTGCTTCCTAGTACCAATGCTTGCCACTCACTACACAGACCTCTCACTACTGCTACATCAGGCTCCACAAAAAACAAAACTAAAGTCAAACCATTTTATTTGTCCCAGGGTGGGCAGTGGCACCAGTCCAGAGCAGCCAGCATCTTTCTGCTTTATGATGTGTACTGATCACGACTGGCATAATACATACTGCACCACAGAAAAGTTTCACCCAGTACTCTTCATCTGAACCACGCTCCTGATCTCCCTCAAAACTGCCTGCACTGAAAGATGACTGAAACAATCGGATCAGAGTTTACCATACAATTTAAAAACAGGAAAAGAATGGTGGGGGTGCCAGTTGCAGAGAGGGGCTTATCTATTTACTACCAGCTGGTCAAAATGGAACTATTTTTTTCTTCATATACCTCCACAATCATAAATTAACTAAAAATGTCTTTAAAAAATGCTTTATTTTTTATTTTTTATATATAAACAAGCTATTATATCATAGCAAAAATGCACTCTAGGGTGTGTGTTGTGCTGGAATAACATCATGCCTGGGGCCTCATGCCCAACCACCTCAGGCATGACGTTATCCCAGCACAACACACATCCTGTTGTATATTATTGCTTAATTTTCCTGCCTCCCAAAACTATTTATAAGTGTAATAAGCCCTGCCGAGGTGTGCATCATAGGATTATAATGTATACCCTGTCGTGGCTTATTACTTACATATATATTAATAAAATGGGTTTGAAAAATCAGTAAAAACGCTGTCTCTTGGTTGGAAAAGCACATCACATGACCGGGCATTATCCCAGAATTACTACATGCCCGCACTTCTTTCATTTTTTCACCCTCCCTCCAAAAGCTGAATCCTGGCAAGGCTGAAGTTTTTGTGGTGGACTCAGGCTGTCGGGTAGAAGGGTCTTCAGCTGGATGGTGGGTGCCAGTTGGTGACCTCTGAATGGGTGTGAAGTCTGGGCATTATTCTTGATGAGGGGTTGACTCTGAAATCTCAGGTGTCCTCTGTCGTTAAGACCTCATTTTGCCAACTGAGAAATATCCCCTGGATCAAGCATCTGGTTCTGCACGGCAACCTTCCGATCTTGGTCCACGCCTTTGTGACCTCTCGCCTTGATTACTGCAATGCCCTGTACCTGGGGCTATTGGAGGTAGATATTCTCTGCTTGCAGCTGGTGCAGAACCCTGTGGCCAGGTTGTTGACTGGGCTGTCTAGATCTAGCCATGTCACTGTGTTGCACAAACTGCACTGGCTGCCAGTTCAGTGGCAAATCACCTTCAAGGTCATCTTGCTGACCTATAAAGCCCTACACAAACAGGGACTGAGCTACCTACAAGATCTCCTTCATCCCTACTGTCCCCTCCAGCCACTCCACTCTGCCAATAAGGGATTGCTGGAGATTCCCAGGGTTCATTTGAAGACCTCTGGGGCTTGAACATTTGCCTTAATGGCCGCTACCCTGTGGAATTCTCTACCTCATCGGGTTAGAGGGTACTTGACTGTGGAGAGCTTCTAAGCAGCTCTAAAAATGAATTTATTTTCACTGGTCTTCTTAGTTGATTAATATTTGACTGTTTTTTAAATTGAGGAGTTTCATTGCTGAATTTTATTTGTTTTTAATCTTTGTAAAAGCACTTTGATACTTGTTAAATTGTACTTACTATAAATAAAGATTTATTATTATTATTATTATTATTATAAAACAATCATGGCTATTTTGTAAGACAGATAATCCACTACAGGGCATGAGGTCATGCTCTGATATATACAAGCCTTTGTGGTTCAATGCACTCAGCCTGCGACATCATGCCTCACAACACATACCAATGCGTGTGTATATCAGAGCACAACCATGTGCCCTGTAATGGATTATCTGTTACATATTTATAGATATATAATATAAACACATATGAATAGATAGACAGACAGACAGGCAGGCAGGCAGACAGACAGACAGATAGGCAGAGAGACAGACAGACAGGCAGGCAGGCAGAGAGAAAGACAGACAGACAAATTAGATAGATATTTTATGTGGTGCAACTGTTTCAGGACACCATTGTAAATGAACCTTGGTTCAAATGGTTGCATACCATCTTTTGCACTGTTTTACATAAAACTCTTGAATCTTGAAATTCTGGCTTACATGCATGTCATATGTAAAATATCACACATAGCACTTGTTCCTGGTGAATGGCATTGTACATCGCAGCTATGTTATCTGGGATACATAAATTTTTAAAGGAAATCATTTGCAAAACAAACTCACATCAACAGTGCTGTGTAGCAGCTCATCGGTTTATTTCTACCTCTCTATGCTCACAGGACGTAAGAATGAATGAAGACCTGCACCCATCAAGTTCAGTCTTCCAGCAATCACTTGTGGCAGTGCTGCTTTGCGTTTGTAACTCTGTTCAGTGGCCATACCTCACAGCCAGTTTCATTTTCCTCTAGGCCTTGTCCAACCTTATGTTTTTTTTTTTCAGCCTACCAATAGCCTCTGTGGAAGGCTGTCTTACACCTTTACCACTCTCTGGCTGAAGTAATTATCCTTCACTGCTTCACTCCTTCCCTCTAAACTTTTCCCAGTTGAGTCTGAACTAGTGTCCTCTTGTTCTGCTGTCTCCTAGGAGCTGACATAAGTTGTGCTGCTTCTTGGGCCCCTCAAATGTGCCAGATTTACAAAGTGACATCAATAACATTCAGCAGGCTTTTTTACATAATATAACTAATAATAAATATCACAGAACAAAGTTCATAAATTCTGACAAATCTGGTTTCCTTCCTTCTAACTACAGCCCCAAATTTCTCCATCATGTACATTTGGAAATACAGATTATTTGACAGTAAGTTGTTGTAAATTTCTGTAAAACTTCCAGAGTTTAAAATTAGGTTCTGTCATCTTGCTAATGAAGTGCTGTCTAAAATTCTTAATGAAGGGAATCCATTTCTGGCCTTGTAGTGTAATGAAGAGCATCTCTGTCTTTTAAAAGGAACAGAGATTGTGATATCACCAAACAGATTCAATGTGAGGTCACTGACAATTGTTTGCATTTGAATTCACATGAAATGGCTCTATCTGAAGCATTTCTGAGTTCAATAATGGAAAAAAAAGTAAATGATTCAAAAAACATTAAAGGTAAACATTATAAATGTAAGGGTTTTAAACATTTTAATTTCACTGAATATCTGCTCTGTCATTGTTTAAATAAACTGTATAATCAACATCCCCTTACAGATATGTAGACACTGACTTATCACTGCATTTAATGAAGTTCCACAGTTATCTGGTGCATCTTAAAAGTAAAGAAAAGCTGTTTTTTTATACAATAGCACATTTATTTCATGGAATGTGTCACCAAGAAAGATTTGCCTTGATCATGGGAGTAAGATCATTTTCAGGAGAGCCCTGGTGGAAGAGGTACAGACAGATATGTACACAATTTGTGTACACTAACACATTTAAATGGGTGATGAAATGGTGTGAATTGGAAGCCAATATATTAAACAGTATTCACAATAATTAAAACAGGACAAATGAGTATGCAAAATCTGATTAAAAAACTGCAAAGATGCCAAATGTCCAGGAAACAGGCAGTAGCAAACAGCAACACAATATAGGAGTTGCTTAGAGGGCAGATACTAACCACAGTAATGGGTAAGGCTGTCCAGAACCCAAAACTGAGCCTTGAGTAAAAAATTGCATGCCAGCTGAGCATACATCTGCAGGAAGATCAATCCAAAGACTTAGAAACCTCATGAAAATACCAGTAGGCCAACAGCCTTAGGACATACCAGTCTGGTGGATGTGACTGCTATACCCAACCTCCCCTTCTCAGACAGGCAGCACACATCCTCCCGTCAACCTCCAACATCTCACCTAAGTTACTCTTCCAACCTATAGCACTTAAATAAAACATGACAACGTCATGTTAGCTGCCTACATACACCTTTATGTCCTACTGTACCTGCACCTCTTTGTCCTGTGTACTATCCACAATTGTCTGTACAACTTTGATTCACGAAGGAACTGCGGTACTTGTGTAACTCTAAAGTGTCTCTGCACCTTGATTTTTGACATGGAACCTTTGTAAATGAGTTCTCTAGGTCAAAGGTTATGTAATCCAAATCTGCAATAAGTAAATAAAAAATAAATAAACATTGAAAGCATTGAAGGCATTATGTGCTCTGTCCCCTTTTTGTACAGTTCAAGTACTTTTGCTATAGGTCAAATGAGAAATGCACCTTTTGACTTTGGGCAGCCGGGTCGTTTTGGTTTCCAAGTGTGGCCATGGAAGCTTTTTGATTCACTGCTGCCTCAGGCATTAATCTTTTAGAAATACCCAGAATAACTCAAAGCAGCATGGTTCATGACTGGGGGGGGTCATCTGCACATCTTTCTTAAAATGATGCTTTTTTCAAATGTTATAAGACTCATAATCTCAATGGAGCACTTATAAGCTGGTATATTGAGGAACTAACTTCCAGACTGGAGTTAATGTTAATCTCCTGGAAATGTTGCCTGTTTAGGTATTTTAGGTATTATTGATTAATGATAGTACTATTTTGACATTCCTGCAGATTTCACATACAGGGGTAATGGTGGCACGTTATTCTTTTATCATTGAGTTGCAGGTTTGTTGTATTGCTGCTTTGTATTCTGCAGTATTTGCTCTCACCTATGTTGACCCCCTATATTTTAGTGAAGGGGGCTCCAGTGCACTCTGGCAAATGTCAGACATTTAGATTGGGAGTTTAAATTAGATGAGAAGGAGGGCAGCAATGGGGCACTGGGACAACAACAGGTTCGCTACGAGATCCTAAGTGACCCCAATCCAGTAGTATGAGAGGGACTACTAAAGAACTATGAGAACAGGGGAAGTGCAAGGAATAAGACAATAGAGATATGAAGAACTAATCCCAGAAGGGAGTGGGGTGACAACTGAAATGTTTTGTACACAAATGCTAGGAGTCGGGGCAACCTGATGGATGAACTTCAGTCAGTGATTGCACAGGAAACAGACATAGTGGCTATTATTGGAACTTAGACTAGTAAAATAACTGCTGTGATGTAAGTGTCCCTGGGTATATGCACTTTAATAAGGAAGAACAGGGAAAACAAAAAAGGGGAGGAGGTGGTAGTGTATGCGAGTGCAGATAACAGGGTGATGAAGGATGCATCAATCATGGTGGAGTAAGGAGCAGAGTTAATATGGCTTCAAGTGATGAAAGGAGGGGGAAGGATAGGGGTAGTGTGCAGACCACCAGATCTGTCAGTGGAAATGGGTGAAGCACTTAAAAGGGAGATAAGGATATCTGCAGGACTGGGAGAAATAGTGTTAATGGGAGACTTCAACCTTCCAGACATAAAATGGAAGACACAGGTAGCTAAGCACCAGAAGGGGCCCGGATTTGTGGATGTCACACTGGTCTTCTTCCTTACATAGTTGGTAAGTGTGGCAACAACTGGAGAGGTGTTACGTGACCTTGTGTTGTGCAGTCAGGACATTATTAGAGATTTTAGGGTACAGGCACCAGGTGTTCAGAGTGACCATTGCACACTGTGATTCAGCATGAGGCAGGGGGCACAATAAGTGACCAATAGTGCAAGGACTTCAGATTTAAAAAAAATGGATTTCAGAATAAAGAAGGTGAAAATACAGAATAGACTAAAAGACTTAAAAATGATTGCTGGGGTTGAGGGGAAGTGGGCAGCATTAAAAGGGGTTATTTCACAGGTAACCCATGAATGTGCTGGGATCACAAGAAAGTTCAACAAATACAGAAAACCAGTATAGCTTGATCATCAGGAAAAGTAGGGCATTGGGAATATGCATTCAGGGTTGATAAGACAGTGCAAGTGAGAAAAACAGAGGTGTACAAGAATAAACTGTGTGCAAGCAGAAGGACTATCAGGGAAGCTAAGGCAAAGGGAGAATTGAGGCTAGCAGAAAGGGCAAAGGAAAATGACAAATCTTTCGTTAGATATATTAGTGAAAAAAAGATAAGGGGCAGCATGGAAAGGATAAGGAATAAATATGTTAGTACAGTTGATGATAAAAAGAAGGCATGAATTCTAAATGAATATTTTTTTGCGGTATGTGTAGTCAAGAAAGCAAACCCACTCCCAGACAGCAGTAGAATATTTATGGGTTATACATTGGACAAGTTTGAGATAGTGTAAGAGTAATTACAAGAGAATAGATGGTAATCAGGTTGGGCATCTTAAAAATCAATAAATAACCAGGCCCTTATGGGATTTGTCGTAGAGTGTTAAATGAAAAGAGGCAGGTGAGGAACTGGTGGAACCGCGATCAGTCCTCTTTGGGGAGTCAATAGCAAGAGAAGCAGTACCTGTAGATTGCTGCGTGGTCAATGTTGTTCCACTACAGAAAGACGGAGACAGGGAAAATCCAGGTAACTACTGGCTGACATGACAAGTGGGAAAAGGTCTGAAGACATTTACCAATGTGGAGACAGTTGTATTCTTAAAGGAAATCAGATTAATGGATAGGAACCAGCCTGGCTTCATCAGCGTAGGTAACTTTAGGTGTCAGCATGCCTCAGTCTATGACACATCTACTTCTGGACCAGAAGGTCATGGGTTCGAGTCCCACACTAGAACTGGGCTCATGCCGTAAACACTGGCACCCAAGGGCAGTACTTGGGGGGGGGGTACTGTACTGTTAGAGTATGCTGTCCTTCAGATGAGATAAACTGTGGTCCTGAGGTACTGTCTGCCTTTTATGGTGGCTATTCAGGTGCATATTAATTATCCCATGGCATTTCTGGACAAGAGTAGGTGAACTTCCCAGTACTCTAGCTAGATTTCCCCCATTCACTAATACCGCCAACAGCTTACAATGGTTCAGTATCAGTCATTTTGCACACGTATCCCACCCATTTTGTCTATCACTCCTTTCCATATCAATAAAAACTAAATAAACAAACTCAATAGACTGTTTTAATGCAGTGATGCAAATGACAGACAGGGGTTGGGCAGTGGATATGCTACACATATATTTTTGCATAGCATTTGACTTGGTACTAGTATGAGGCTAGTCAAGCAGATGAGCCAGCTAGGGCTAGCCAATGGAGAAACAGGTTGGTTCAAAAACTGATTGACTAGTAGAACTCAGAAGATGGTCCTAAACAGTAATACAAGGCAATCTGATCTATAGTGCCCTGTCTAACTGGGCCCAGGGCATTTAACAACCAATAAAACAAAACATGATATACAATAATAAAGAGATTTATAACCTAAAAGTACTTAAATACATAGATCTGTAAATAGGAAGGTATTCTGTCAGCAAATAAACCAAAATTAGAAGTTAAAAAATCCTGAGGTGTTACTGAAATGTGTGCTGAAAAAGATGATCTTCAGGAGTCAGTCTTCACAAATTGATTCACATCAATGGATTCTGAGCCAGAGGCTCTAAAACCCTGTGGGAGCCAAATCATTCCATGGGGGCTGGCACAAAGGTAGGCTGCATGCATCCGTGGCACTGTGAGACTAGCTTGCGCTACATGGCTTACCTCAGTGCCGGCCCTCAACCTCCTAAGTTCCTTTTTTCCTGCCACTGAATGTGCTTCTGTTATGACGTTACTTGCCTGCTGGGAGTCAGAACATCACATCCATATGATAACAGCATTCAGTTCTTCTCAGTTTTAGTGTTTAAAGCTAGTGTTTGTTATTTTTCTGTCAGTTTAGTGATTTTATTTAAATTTCTCTGCCAGTTTCTCTCAGTTCTACCGAGAAATGGTCAAAGACCATGGCCAGTGACAGTGATGGTAGGGAGCATCTACAGGCATGCTGCTTTGGTAGTGGGGCCGTGTCTAGTCCACTTCCCCTTGTGGGGAGGGTTCTGACAACAGGCAATCCTGTGTTCAGGAGGGAGGACAGCCCTCCCATAAACACAAAAAGAAAGAAGTGGGCTAGTTTCCAATCCCAGTCAGAGAGCCAGCTCCAGAAGGGGAAGAAAAGGTACCACTCAAGGTCACCTCTGGTAGGTCTGCCATGAAGTCCTCTGTGTCCTGGAGCAGAAGGCCTTTCCAGGTGCTGGCAGTGTCACTGGTGGCTTGTGCTCATGGGTGCTCAAGGTCTCGAGCCCAGTGTCCCTCCCTATCTTCCTGTGGGGAAACTGGTGGGCAGGTTCATCACTGGACATATTTTATGGAGCAGTGGGTACAGAGTCTGGCTCGTTTGCCCATTCTTGTAGAGCCAGCCAATGGCACATTGGGGCTGGGGCTATCAGAGCAAAATTTGAGGCCTTCCAGCCAGGAAGAGCAGCTGGCTCGGTCAACGACCTCTGGGTCTTTGCCAGTGACTACACCACTTATACCTGTACCACTGTCTGCACCCCATTCAGTGTCACTGTTTTGGGGCTGGCCCCACTACCTTGACAGGTAACTCCAGTGCCAGCTGGACCTTCATCACCCCTTTGTGGCATGGTCCAGCACTGTGCCTAATGCTTCATATGATGCTGCCCCTGGAGATGAGAGAGCCTTTGACTCCAGGCCCAGTCTTTCTGTTGGTGCTGCCTCTGGTGCTGGCTCTTCTTTTGCTGGTGCTAGTACTGGCTCTTTCTGGACCAGCACCAATGTCATCATCTTTCTGACTGCTAGAACTGAGCTAGAGAACCTTAGGTCCACTTCTCTCCCAGACCTCCTTCCCAGAGAGGACCTGGAGGGAAATGAGTCTGACCCCTAACTCATAATTTCTGAGGGCGTAGATAATGCATCTTTTTATAGCCTGGATAATCTGACTCCAGACCCATCCCCTGCTTCCCAGGAGTACCTTTCTTTCCAGGCTCTCCTTTGCAACATGCATGCAGGTCTTGCTTTTGAGCCTTCTGCCACTGACCCGGGGAAATGTCTCCGTCTGGACTGGCTCACTGTTTCCACCATGCCAATCCCCCTGCATTGGAGACTCTCTTAGACACAGTATGGGGTAGGTCTGCATCTATCCCCTCTGTCTTAAGCAGACAGATGATAAGTATACTGCCCCCAAGGACAGACCTGTCTCTTGCTTCCCAGCCTATTGCTGATAAGATTTGCTATTTTGGTGAAGAATGACAAGGCCATTCTTCCTCAGGAAGTCACTGTGCATCACATCAATAAGGAGTTGTGCAAGACAGACACTATGGAAACAAGCATTTGCCAATGCCAAATGTTGTTGCGCTGGCATTGGCAGTGGCGGAGGTAGAGAGGCATAGCACTGTGAGTTTGTTAATGCATCCCAAAAGGTGATTTTTGCACAGTGAGTATGCCACTGTGCGGCAGAGCTGCAGAAACACGTTTTGGACAGGCTGTGGAAAATGGCAGCTGGACAGTTGATAATGAGGTGTGCACAAATGCCAGTGGTGAAAATGTGGCATGAAAATATTGCAGATTGACAAAGTTACAAGGGTGCATGGAAACTGCGCAATGCACGCTTGCAACACAGTTATTGTCTGGACTTTCGCCACCAAATTTTCAACGTAGGCATTTTAGGACCTCTGCTGATGAATAGTGTCACCGTCATTTCCTGAAAGTGTCCCAAAAAGTGATTTCACACAGTGACCATGCAATTCTGCACCGGACTTGCAAAAACACATTTCAGCCAGCTGTACTGTTCATAAGGAGGAATGGAAAAATGGCAATGATAAACAGCTAGAGTGAAAGTATTACAAATTCACAAAGTCACGAGTATGTGTGCAAGCTACGCAACGCACACTAGTAAAACACTCATTTTATTGACTTTCATCCCTAAATTTTCAGCACAGGCATTTTAGGACCTCTGCTCATGAACAGTGTCACTGTCATTTTCATAATGTGTCCCGAACAGTGATTTCGCACAGCGACCACGCTGTTCTGCTCCGGAAGTGCGAAAACACATTTCGGCAAGGATGTAAAAAATGACAGCTATACAATTCATAAGAAGGTGCAGTAAAATGCCAATGCTGAGAATGTGGCATGAAAATATTGCAACTGCACTAAGTTACAAGCGTGCATTGCGCAGTTGCTACACACGCTCGTAAAACAGTCATTTTTTGGATTTTTCCCACCAAACTTGCAATACAGGCTTTCCGAGAGCCCCTCTCATGAACAGTGGCACTGTCATTTTGTTACTCAGTCCCAAAAGGTGATTCAGCGCAGTGACTACGAAATCACCTTTTGGGACCGAATAACGCCATGACAATGCAAGGATTCATGAGAAGGGGTCCCAAAAACCTCATGTTGAAAATTTGGGGCCAAAATTCTCAAAAATGGCCAAGATATGTATTAAAGTTGAAAAAAATCCTATTCATTCCATTATACAGCTTACCGGCATTTCTTTAGTTGGCAGTCGGCTTTGAAGAGCGCAGGCGTGTTCCTGGTCCACAGAAGATCATCACGCGGACTCCACAGGTAAGTATGGGGAGGGGTGAGGGAGAGGAGTGCACAGTCGGTGGATGCGGGTGGGTGGAGGAGGGGGGCATCGAGAGTACGAGGGACCGTTTTCATTTTACAGGAAAAAAAAAATGAAAAAAGCCCATTGCTGGACAGTTTTATTTTTTTTTGCAGGGGATTTGGCATGCTGGGGTGGGCTCCCAGCATGCCATCTAACTGATTGGGGGTGTCTGTAGCTGACAGGTGATTGGGCACCCTCGTCGGCCACACAACCACCGGGGAGGAGGAAATGAATGCCAGCGAGATTGGGCATCCATCAGCACACAAAAGCAGAGGGCACAAGCTGAGGGGTTGGGCACCCCTCGGCATTCAACAATTGGGGGAGTTATGCCAATGGGGAGTGGGCTCCCCATCAGCACACAAAGAAAGTGGAGGGTAACCGACAGGACTGGGCACCCCGAGTCGGCGAAATAGTTGACCACCCCGCTCGCCAGCCATGCACGCATAATGGCGTGACCTGACAGAAAAGGACTGCTGCATATGATGAGCTTTGCTTCTACTGTGCGGACCTTTTCTTAGATGTGCTCACCACATTGTGTATGCATGGTGTGGTGCCAGCATGCAGGCTGATTGGGGAATGTGGGACACACCTACTGGTGCATGCCCTGCATTTGCCCAACAGCGACCCTGCCTCCAAAGCTGCACTGTCCCACGATGTTGGCTGTGCAAGTGCACCAATATAAAAAGGGTGTTCCCTGCTGCTACCCTTAGCATGAAGACAGCCAGCTACCAGTGGCATTTCTTCAAATATGAGTATGCCCTTTTGACCTCTCAAGTCTCTTGCAGAATCCCTGCCTGTATCGGAGACTGAGCACATTTGTCAGACTGTCACTCATGGTATTGAGTCTGCTATCAGTTGAAAGCAGTTATAGATGCCTTTGACACTGCCTCGTGTTCTGCTGCTGCAGGAATTTGTACAAGACGACACCTGGCTTCAGACATCTGGCTTCTCCAATAACGTCCAGCAACAGGTTATGAATGTTCCCTTTGATGGTTCTTACCTGTTTGTACAACAGATAGAAAAGTCTCTACAGGCCTCCCAGAAAACCAAGATGGCCATCAAGACTTCTAGGCCTGTCCCATCCTAAACTCAGAAAGGAAAGGGGGGAAGCTTTTATCAAAATAAGCAATCCTATCAAGGCAAAGGCAAGGGAGCTCAAATCAAGTCTCAGCCTCACCAGCCACAAAAGAAAGTGCAGACAAAGGCATAGGCAGAAAAAGTTTCTAGTGTCAGTCTTTGAAATCTCGACCCGGTCTTGTTTGACTGCCCAAGTGAGACTTCTCTTCTCCAGTTCTGGGGGCGGAACTGACTCAGTTTTACCATCAATGGAGATCCATCATGATGGACAAGTGAGTTCTCAGGATTATTCTAGAGAGATACTTGCTAAATTTTTCAGAACTCCCCAAGATTATCTGCCCAGAAAGCAACCCCTCCTGTCAGTTCATATGTCAGAGCTTCTCATGAAGGAGACTGTGGGCCTTTTGAGCAACAAGGTAGTAGAGGTAGTGCCAGAGGCACAGCGCAACACAGGCTTCTACTCCCATTGCTTCTTCATTCTGAAACAGACAGGGGGAATGCGCCCCATTCTCAATATCATAAATCTGAACAAGTTCATGCAGTAAGAGAAGTTAAAAATGATCTCTCTAGGGACCCTGCTTCTTCTCCTCAAGCCGCAGGACTGGTTGGCCTCCCTGTACATGCAGCATACTGAACAGCATATCCTGGCCCTCCCCAGCCACCACAGGTTTCTCTGCTTTGTGGTACTGAGTCAGCATTATGCATGAAGTTTTACCCAGTAGAGTGGCAAGTATGGGAATCAGTCCCTTTTGTCATGCAGAAAACTGCGACGCTGCTAGAATGATGCACAGTGCCAGAGTTTGCTGCATGACAAAAGGGATTAATTCCCATTGAAATTACATTGTTTACAGCAGTAACTCTGCTGCAACATGCTGCAGAAAGCTGCAGAATTGGGTTTAATCCTGTCACGCATCACTGTATATCTATATCTATGCAACCTATATCTATATGCTCCTACCTCACAAACTGTAAACAAGTTAAAATACAATGTGAACTCCTCACTAAAAATATTGCCTCGAGGAGTCCAGCAAGGTTCTATCCTGGGGCCTATCCTCTTCGCACTTTATATCAACCAAATTGATTCTGGACTGCTTGCAGGAAACATTCACCTCTTTGCAGATGACACAGTCATCTACAAAACCAACCCCTCTTTAGACCTTGCACACAAGAAGCTGCAGCAGGACTTTATCATCCTCCAACATAATCTGCTGAATCTGAAGCTCTTATTAAATGCCAAAAAAACAAAAGCCATGATTTTCTCTCAACCCCCTCCTCAATAGAAGATCACTTGGTACCCCACATATTATCACCCTCCTTGGTGAACAATTAGAGATAGTGGATAAACTTAAACACCTGGGAGTCTAGCTGGATAATAAACTCAACTTTGGTGCTCATCTTAATGCGTTAACAAAAAAGCTATGGCAACGTCTTGGTGTATTTTACTGCATAAAGCACCTACTCACTCTGGAAGCCGGAAAGCGGTTGGTTCAAGCAACCTTCCTTCCCCTGGTTGACTACGTCGACTCCCTATACAGTCATTGCCCCCAGTATGCACTCCAAAACCTTGATACACTCTATCATCTTGCTTTGAGAGTTGTTCTTGGCTTACCATCACAGACTCACCACTGCTTGTTGTACCAAGTATTAGACTGGCTGTCCCTCTCCATGAGGAGACAAAAAATGCCCTTATATGGTTCTATTGAGCTATGTCTAACAAACTACCTCCCTATATCGGTGACCTGTTTGAACCTTCAAAAGGTGCCTATGGACTAAGGAACTCCACTCTTCTCCTTTTTAAGGTTCCACGGACAAGGACATGTCTCAGCTCTACTGCCATGAGCTGCTTCCTACCAGCGCTGTAGAATAACTTGCAAAAAGTACTTAAACTTTCCTTTCTGCCTAGCCCCTATATATTCAGACAACTGCTTAACAGATGTCTGAAAACAGCATGTGACTGCTTCAGGTAAGCACTACCCCCAATCTGGGCAGTCCCCTAATCTTTCAGATCCTTTGCCTTCTTATTCCCCCTGTCGGTCAGCAATCCTCTATGGTAACACCCCCAACCCCCATTTTCTTCATTCTTCCCTGTGGTAACTTCCTTGGGGGGCTTCATCAAGTAGCTTGCCCCCTCCCCTCTCCACTATATGTCTGTCACCCCCCTTCATTTGCCCACCTCCCTGTCTCTCCTTCCTCTCCCCCTCTGTACTCTACAAATCTCTATTAGTATAGTCACACTCCAAATGTTATGTTTTTGTATTCGCCATACACGTTTTATTATAGTTTGTGCTGATTCTGTATCCTGTTACACCTTGTATTATTATATGCTGTATTATGTACTGTTGTGTATTGTAAACAATTTTGTCCTTTATGTCCAGGACATCTTGAAAATGTGGTTGCTCAACGATGTAATTGCCTGGTTAAATAAAGTTTGATTTATTTGATTGATATGCAACCTGTGACTGTAAATAAATTTCCACCTCCCTTAATGATTTCACTTCCCTTTCAGACCTTCAATAGGAGCCATATTGTAATCAGGTACTTGCTCTTATGCAGTACGGATGCCCATAGATAAGGGATATGTTTCTCTTCTGTCTCCCTCATTTGTCTTTCCCAGGCACCTCAATTCCACTGTATATAAAATACGACTTTGGGCCCATTCAAGACCCTCCAAAACTGTATCTTGTCATATTTCCATAACTTGGATCCGGGACCTTCTTTAAGATCCCTGCTGATGTAACCCTCCAATGTTTATTTCCCTATGCTGTATGACTTTGTATTACATGATATTAGTTATGTATGTGTACTTTTGTTCCTTTTTTTACTGACGTGGAGCCTTTGCAAAAGAGTCTATGAACAGCAAAGGCCCAAACTGAGGAAAAGATAGCCAACTCAGTTAAGATGGGGGATAAAACCTTTCATAGGTACATCAGGGAGCGTAGAAAGACAAAAGGAGAGATAGTAAGGCTGAATAGAATGGACGGTGGGTGGGCAGAGAGGGACAGTGAAAAAGCAGGGATACTGAACGAATACTTCTGCTCAGTATTCACAAAATCCAATTAACAGAAGCACTCTGGATGGGGGGGTTGATCCCAGTCCTTTCACAAAAGAAAGGATTCCGAAAGAACTCCTAAAACTGAAGGTGGACAAAGCAATGGGGCCTGATGGAATTCACCCCAGAATTCTAAAAGAATTAAGGAGAGAACTAGTGACACCACGGACTACCCTTTATAACAAATCATGGGAGGATGGTGTGGTACCTGAGGACTGGAAGAAGGCTTATGTGATTCCCCTTCACAAAAGTGGGAGCAAGAGAGAGGCAGGAAACTACAGACCTGTCAGTTTGACCTCTGTGGTAGAGAAAGTGATTGAATCACTTCTGAAGGAAAGAATTTTAGAGTACCTAGAAGCCAGTGGGGCACAGGACCCAAGGCAGCATGGGTTCACAACAGGAAGGTCATGTCAGACAAATCTAATTGATTTCTTTGACTGGGTGACCAAAGTAGTAGACCAGGGAGGGGCTAGGGACATGGCCTACCTACACTTTAGCAAGGCATTTGACACAGTCCCACACAAAAGATTAATAGTCAAATTAACCAGCCTGGGAGTGGGTCCCAGGGTGGTAGCCTGGGTAAAACATTGGCAGGACAACAGGACTCAGAAGGTAATTGTAAATGGAGTCCACTCTGAAGAAAGAGGGGTTACTAGTGGGGAACCACAGGGTTCGGTACTGGGTCCAGTCCTTTTTAATGTCTTTATAAGTGACATTGCAGAAGGACTGGAAGGAACACTATGCCTCTTTGCAGATGACACAAAGATCTGTAATAGGGTTGATATACAAGGAGGTGTGGAAAGGATGAGAAGGGACTTGGCAAGGTTGGAGGAATGGTCAGAAGTATGGCAGCTTGGATTCAATGCAAAGAAGTGCAAGGTAATGCACCTGGGAAACAAAAACCCTGGAGAAGATTACACAATTAGGGGGGAGATAGTAACAACAACCAAAATGGAAAGGGACCTGGGGGTAATCATATCAGATGACCTTAAGGTAAGCAAACAATGTGAGAAGGCAGTAGGGAGGGCTGGGGGGATACTGGGATGTACAGGGAGAGGCATCACCAGTAGAAAACAGGAAGTTGTTATCCCTCTGTACAGACAGTTGGTGAGACCCCATCTGGAGTACTGCATCCAGTTCCTGAGACCCAGTCTCTGCAAGGACATAGACAGAATGGAGGAAGTCCAGAGGAGGGCAACTAAAATGGTGCACGGTCTGCAAGAGAAGCCATACAAGGAGAGACTAAATGAGCTTAATATGTATACCCTTGAGGAAAGGAGGGAGACGGGGGACATGATAGAAACTTTTAAGTACCTCAGTGGAATCAACAAAGTCAAAGAAGGTAGCATCTTTCAGAAAAAGAGTTGTGCAAGAACAAGGGGACACAATTTGAAGATGGAGGAGGACGGCTCAGGGGCAATTTGAGGAAGTATTTTTTCACAGAGAGGGTGGTGAATGCATGGAACAGCTTTCCTGAGGAGGTTGGGGGTCTAAAACTGTGGGAGAATTCAAGAATGCATGGGACAGACATAAGGCAATTTTTGTGGGGGGTAGGAAGAAATAGGCTGTTGGTTAAATAGGATTTGCAGCTTATCCTGTAGGTAGGGAAATGGGCAGACTAGGTGGGCCAAGTGGTCCTTATCTGCCATCAAAGTCTGCATTTCTATGTTTCTATGTTTCTATGACTCAAAGGACTGTAATTCCGATTTTATTCAATTAAGAATAAACAATATTTATATAGTACATGTATATCTCCAGTCAGTTCCATCCACTATTTTACTTTTGGTTTTACTCCATCACTGGACCTTGCCATAACTTGCCATAACTCTTTTTTTTTTGTTATTTTGTTTTATGCCCTCTTGTCAAAGGCCATGCCTTTTCTTTTCTGACCTCACCAGCCCCGTCACCTGGCTTATCACAAGCTTACCTCTACTTCATCCTCCACAGCTTACTTCCTATGGTGGGGTTGGTGGGGCTACCCAACTCCCACTGCAAGTTTAGGATGCATCTCAGAGGAAGACCATGTCCCCCATACAGGGCCTGTGGGTGGCCAGATCATCATCCTGCTTCTGGTCGGGATTTTCCATTTCTTTGTCATATCACTTGGGATGCTGTTACCTAAGGTGTGCATGCACATGCATTTAAACATGTGTAGCATGGCATCAGCCTGCTTAACCCCTCACTTAAACTGCTCTGTATGTACTGCTACCTGTGGTCACCCAGGTGGTAATATAGCAGTGGAGCTAGCTGTCCTCCCACCCTGAAGGAAGAGAGCATTCTCTGGGATGCTGTGTCCTCCTTCCCATGGCCAGCCCCCCCATGACACAGGCCCATTCGCAAACCCAGGTTACCAGCATCGTGAGCAGTAGCCCTACCTGTATGCCAGTTGCAGGCTCATTGCCATGACTCTGGATTGTCATACTGCTCCTCATTTTTCCGAGATCACTTTTATTTGCAGCCAGATGGAGGCTACCAGTTTTACAAGACTCAGACAAAGATGGCCAGAAATCAGTTCAACTCCTGCGGAGCAGTAGCTATAAAAAAACTAATTTCAGCAATGAAAAGTGCTGGGATTTCACCCCTACAGGGCAGGTAGCAGAACATGTAAGAAAGTTTTTAATGCATTTGTCAACAAGACATAACATCCAGAAGGGGATTTGTAACCATTCTGTGACCGAAATCAATAATGCACTGTCTGCACCACTGAAAACTACCTTCAAAGATACACAAGGGGAATGGAGTGCGTCAGCACAGATGTGTGGAGTAGCTGCCAGACAGAACTCTCTGTGTTACTGATAGCACTGTAGGGGCCTTTCATCGCCTGTAGTAATGAGAACTGAAAGGTGTTTTAACTGGCGTTCTTCTGTATGCACTACATCTCTTGTTGATTATACTATACCTTATACATTCTGATCATACTAAACCGAGATGCTCTGTACAGTGCTGATTTGTATAACATGACTTTCCTTTTTGTTTATTATTCCTGCCAGCCATTCCAACACATGACAGACATCATCTAATTGGATTTTCAAGAACAATCACTGACTGTTTCACTGACTGCTTGAACTTAAGTTTACTGTACATTTGTACCTTGAGAATGGAGCCATGAATGTCCTACAGTCTCCCAGTATTACGGCTACAATTACCCATTCCAGTGTATACAATTAGCCATTACAAATGTGTATTCTTTTTTTTTTTTTTTTATACATTGTTTCTTCGCCCCCTACCAGAGGAACTCTCTCCAGCATCTGCCTAACCCACTCTCTGCCTCCCACTGTGGTGACCCAACTACTCTCTCACTCTGACCAGGCTACACCTCCGGATCTAAGCCCCCATGGGGAAGTGCTTCCCTATCCTCCCAGGGCACTCTATCTTATAGTGTAGTGAGCCTGTTGGAGTGGGAGGCCTGGGAGAGTGAGAAGCCCAGCGTTGGGAGTGTGGAGCTGGCAGCAGTGCCTTCACCTATCCTTTGGGGGGGGTCCATTTTTCCTTCGTTCCCCCAATGCTCGGTCATGCAATGGCGTCAATGGCACTAGTGCCGAAGGCCTGCCGCAGCACCCCCTCCTCAAAATGCGTGGCGATGCAAACTCGGCATTCCCCCGGTCTCCACCAAAGGTCGCCCCTATGACAAAGAGATCCTCTAGAGCTCCTCCCCAGAAGAGAGAGCAGTCCTCCAGATGCCGATCTCTTCCCTCCTGATGACCCTGATGACCTGGAGCAAGTTCCCGAACCCGGATTGCCGGATGACGTGATGTGTGGCATCCAGCGCCTCAACCCTCAGTGCCATCAGGCCAGCCACAAATGTGTATTCTTATATACATTTATACAGCACTGGGAATGTCACTTATGATTGGAAGAGTGTCACCTCACACGTTCAGATGAGAGAACTACAAGCTGACAGTGAGTGGTTCTTGCACCACAAGGACACAAAAGCTGACACAATACAGCTAGTGCTGTGAAGGATTTTCAAATTCTGAAAGAACAGAATTCTGTGGAATTTCAGAAAATTCTGCTTAATACCACAAACTTTCATCGAATTATTAAAGTGGAATGATCTTCATGGATTAGTAATCTGTGGCTTACTGAAATTTTGTATTCCTTTTCCACAATGCATGGAAAATTATTCCACAGTTCTATGTAATCTGCGAAAAGTTATTCTGCATTTGGAAAATTATTCCACAGTTCTACGTAATCTGTGAAAAGTTATTCTGCAGTTTATATAGAAATGATTTGGGGAGTTCCGTATAATTCAAAAAGAAATTCCCCCAAAGCATTTTTTTTAACTTTTTCCCTCCAGTCACAGCCTGCGGAGCCTCTCTCAGGCATCCTGGCCTGATCCTGCCTGCCTGAAGTCCCCAAATCCCAAGCCTCCCCCCCCTGCAGCCAGTACCCCCCGGCTTAACCCCTCCAGGGTGGGGCCGCCCCTCCTCTTTGGGTGCTCTTAGAGATGGGCCAAGCTGCAGGTGAGGGCCTGGGTGGAGGAACTGGAAGACTGGATGGATGAGATCCGGCGGTGGGCATGGGGGTCAGGTGCCATCACCTACCTCACAGAGCTGGTTGCTTCCTTGTTCTTCTGGACCCCTCCTCACCCAGTGATGAGGATGTGCAATGATGTCTAGCACTGGCAGGCATGCTCCACACACGTTGGCAAGGATGTCTGCCTGCTTCCCTTGCTTTCACAGTGCTCCCTAGTGCAGTGATCCCTGCCTCCACAGGGTGTCACTAGCACTGGGAGATGCATCCCACCTGCACCCCAGGAGAGGAGAGCTGTCATCAGATGCTCGTTCCTCTCCTCCCCGGCCAGCACCCAGCGACCCGAGCTAGCTCCCAAACCTGGGTCGCTGACATAGCGCTAGGTGTGGCGTACAGCGCCTCAACCCTCAGCACCACCAGACCGGCACCCAAAACATTTTGGAAGTGGAATTGCCATTCTACACATATTTGCTAGCAGAATTTTACATTTTGCACAGTTCTACTTAAAGCCTAAAAGACTGTCCCAGCACCCTATAAACATATTATAAATCATCAAGCTATGGACTATGTAGAATAAAAAAACTATGTCCAAAAACTCTGTCCTATGTAGAGTAACAAACGATGTACTATGCAGTAAAAATCTACAGTATGTACTACAGAATAAAAAACTATATACCATGTGTGGCGAGTTGGCCACTGTAGTCATATTGCAGACATACAGTATTTTCATTATATTTTTCTGTGATTTGGGTTATGTTTAAATTCCCAAACAGGCCAGGATAAGGTTTGACAGAAAGATACTCAATTTTTTTAAAGGGTTACATGCAGAGGATGTGTCTTCCACAGACTGGGAAAGGGTTACTTAACAGGAAACTGAAATTACATTTCAAAAGAATGGAAGTTCCTGATAAACTAACCAAAGGGAAGCATGGGCCATAAACTGTCAAGGATATGGGAGAAACTATCCCCTGTCATAAAACTTTAAAATCAAAGACACAATACTTGCTAGAATACTTGCCTCAATTAAAAAAATCTTTCATTGATAGAAGTAGAGCTTGCATACAGCCCATTTATATCACTTATGTAAGACCACATGTAGATTTTGCAGCATCCTTTTGGGCACTTATCTCAAGAAAGACACAAAGTCCATTGAGTCATTTCAAAGGAGGGCCACTAAATTAATCATACCCATACATAATCTTTCATACCCAGAAAGGTTAAACGCTCTTAACTTACATGATTTAAATTCTCGAAGAAAAAGGGGAGATTTACTAATGTTCTTTAACATTTTGAAGGACCCACACAGCGTGAGTGAGAATAATATCTGATGGGCTACCAAGCTGGAAGCACTTAGATGCTGTAACAGGCAACTTCCTATCGCAAGAGTAAACACTAAGAAAAGGAATAATTACTTTACTGTTAGAGCTTGTAAACTCTGTATTTCGCGACCTGAATACTTGGTTAATATAAATACCCAGAATAAGTTCAAATAGTCACTTGATAAATTCTTACTAAGTAATACAAGGGTGTAAATTCCCCATGCAAGTGCAGGGAAGATGGTCTTGATGGGCTTTGCCTTCTTTCACCTTTACTTACCGAGCAACACAGAGTAAATGGGTTTTAAGCAGAGGTATCAGAAAGCTTACCACCAGTCTATTTACATTTTATTAAGAGGCAGGAAGTTGGGATGTGGAAGGAATATAAAAGTTACTAATATTGATTACCCTAAAACTGGAAAGAGCAAGAGAGACCCCTGCTGGCCTAAAAATATAAGACCATCAGCAAACCACAGACTGAAGGACCAGGTATATAAGGCCTTCAGAACAGGACACTTTGGCACAGCATTTTGCACAGAAATTACAATTCAAAAGGATGGAAGTTCCTGGTAAACTAACCAAAGTGAAACAGGGGTCATAAATGCTGCACCCCTTCAGGCTGCTGGAGGGGGTGCAGTGTAGGGCAATGAAGATGATTCAGGGCCTGAGGGAATTGCCATATGAGGTCAGACTATGAGAGTTAAACATGTACACACTGGAGGAGAAGAGGGACGGGGGACATGATTGAGACCTGCAAATACATGAAGGTGATAATCAAAACAGACACAGAGTGTCTATTCAGGAGGAGGGTGGGGAGAGACACTAGGGGCCATGACACGAGATTGGAGGAAGGTAGATTCAGGAGGGAGGTGAGGAGGCATTTCTTTATGGAGAGGGTGGTGGCAAAGTGGAATGCATTACTGGTTGAGGTGGTGGCATGTAACATAGTGGAATGCTTCAAGAAGAGGTGGGACAGGGCAAAGGGGAGGGTAAAGGGAGGGAAGGGGATGTGGGGGTCAGGGTAGGGAAGCTGCTGAACAGGGAGCTAGCTGCAGTATCGAGCAGCCTAGATAGACCAGGATGGCCTTTTGCTGCTGGCAACTTTTGTATGTTCGTATGTTCGTATTTTGCAGAAGACACTCTTCCTACCACACAGAGCAAGACTGCAACAAACATACACTGAAGACTAGTGGCTACAAAAAGGAGAGGGATTTTGCAGACTTTACATATTTTGTGGATATTTATTTACTACAGACAAGGTAGAAATAAGCCATTTAAATTTAACAGTGCATTTGGTATGGTTTTATTACCCACTTTTTTTTTGTTATTCTGTAACCAAATTTCTGAATATTTTGTTTGTAAGTTTTGCATGATAATTATTTAGTCATTAATAAAAGCATTTGCTTTTAAAACACTGCCTGGAAGAGATTTTATTGTATGTGTGAATTAGGGGAATGTTTATTACATTTGTGACAAATCTTATTGCTAAAGGTGCCCCCATCCTACCAAAGACTAGGGCCCCGATTCCACGATGACTGGCATAACTGGCACACCAGTCTTCCCTATGCCAGGAATCTATGCAACATTCCAGAAGCGGCAGGGTCCCGGCACGTGTGACATGCAAGATATACCATGTGTGTGGCAGTAGCCCATGCATGGCATATCATAGCCACATGTTGCAACTCACGGCAAGTGATAGACAGCCCTCCGAAGCCCCCCCAGCCCTGGACCATCTCAGCAGACATCAGGGGGCATGGGAGAGGCAGGATGTATGGCACAAGCATCTGGGGGCACACTAGACATGGATCCTTGAGGGTCCAGGCAGATTGGGGGGGTTGGGGCAGGTGTGTGTTAGTAGGGGTTTGGGGGTTAACCTGGCACCATTGCCGGGGCTCTGCATGGTGGAATCCAATGGAGCCAGCCTTTGGATGCCACTTAAGACAGGTCTGAGCTGTTGTACCTTGGGTACGCCACTGCATCTCTTGTAATCGCAACTGCAGATTACGACAGCTGCCCTACTGGAATTGGGCTATGTTGCTGTTGTAACCCACAGTTGTACCAGGCTTTGCTGGTTGCAGCATAAGTGTTGTCATATCCTGTGATTGTCATAGCCCACATAGCTATAGTGCATCTCACCTCTTGTAATAGGGGCTGGCATATTGCCTGGTATAAGTAGCTAGATACGCCATGGGGTTTGGTGTATCTTGCCATATGCTGGCATATCCCCTTCTGGAATTGGGTCCTAGGATCCTTGGAATGGAATCTGGGTGCCTATGTAGGGGAAATACATATGTCTTGGGAGGGGTCTGTAAAGGGGAACTAGGTCGCTGCACCACCTGCCTGGGTCTTCCCCCCAGTACAGCAACCGAGGAGGGTTCTCACCTGGCTATAGACTCGAGACTGTATTTTACCCTTACCCAGATTACAGAGGAAGCCCTGGGACCTCATGGTGAGTGTTCAGTTGTGAACTCAGCGAGCACTCTAGAAGGATGCTTGGAGGGTATTCCTGTTCCCCATTGACATGGACTGCACTTAGCAGTGGGCACTATGAGCTCAGTGGACCTGGCCCCCAGGAGTGGGTTCATGACACTATGTAGTAAAAATCTACAGCATGTTCTATGTAATAAAAAAAAGTATGTACAATGTAGAGTGAAAAAAACATGTACTGTGTAGTGAAAAACTACGTAGAGTAAAACAACTATGTACTATGTACTAAAAAAACTGTACAGAAAAAGACTACATATATACAGGAAAAATATATACTGTGTAGTAAAACACTGTGTAGAGTGAAAAACAAACTACGCTATGTAGGAAAAAAAACTGTGTACTATGCAGTAAAAAACAACAACTATATACTGCATAGTAAAAGAAATATGTGTGATGTAGAGTAAAAAACTATTTACTATGTAGTAAAAAGCTACTGTCTGTAGTATGTAGTAAAATTGCGTACTATGTAGCTTAAAAAAATTATGTACTATGTAGTATAAAACTACAGTATGTAGTAAAAAACTATGTATTATGTAATAAAAACACTGTAGAGTAAAATACTACATACAGTACATGCAGAAAAAATATGTACTGTGTAGTATAAGCATGTATAAGCATGTTGACATGCCAGAGTAAAGAAGAATGGGGTGACATTTAGGCCTCACAACCCTAATGACACACCCCAGCATCTGTCAGTCTGTGGAGGAGGGGGGTACACGAAAGGGGGGGGTAGGGGCCAACCCTAAAGGTCTCATTTCCTGACTTTCTGTGTTTTAACCCTAAATGATGCATTAACGCAGTTTTTTGCAAAGAATTTCCTTACTTTTTGAGAAAGCATAGTAAAATACAGTGTTGTGCAAGTTGGTGGGAGTGCGGGGCCCTTCGGGACCCATGCTCCCACCAGATTGAAAGGGAACAAATTTTTATTCAACAGAGTGGCAAGATTCCACACCTGTTTACATTTTACACACCTAATCACTGAAAATTGCCTCTGTGGCAGTAAGGCAAGCTATCCTATAAATGTCAAGCCACTACCACAATGGAGAACACTATCCATAAAATGTAAAATCCATCACACAATATCTCTGTAGCATATTAATCTTCTGACATCTAAACATGATAATTCACATCTACAGGACATTCCCTCAGCACCCTCCAAATTTCAAGTTAAAAGACCAAACCGTTTCCGACATATTTAATGTTAAAGTTTGAGATTTTCATTCGTTGGAGTGGCATAATTCCGCACCTGTTTACATTTTACACACCTAACCACCGAAAAGTACCTCCGTGGCAGTAAGGCTAGCTACCCTATTAATTTCAAGCCACTACCGCAATATGGAACACTATCTGCAAAATGTAAAGAGCATCACACAAAATCTCTGCAAAAATACATTTTCTGACACCTAAACCCCATAATTCACATTTCCAGGACATTCCCTCAACATCCTCCAAATTTCAAGTTAAAACACCAGACCTTTTCTGAGATATTTAATTTTAAAGTTTTAGCACCTTTAAAAACTCTTTGATCATGAGAATTGACAGCAAATTCATGATCATAGATCATTTCTGATCGTGAGGGGACATCTGGTCATGAAATTTGGGCTATCTGGTCCCTCCCAGAGACATCTGGTCCAGCAAAAATCTGGCCATCTCACCCCGCCCTCACGAACGAAGCTCGTGATCAAAGAATCTCGCGATCAAAAAATTTGCAGGCTCGCGACCAAAGAATTTGCAGGCTCACGATCAAAGAATTAAAAAACTTTAAAACTCTATTTTTTGACACAACTACATTAAACCACAGGCATGGCTTGATAGAAGGAAGCCATCTGAGCAAAACTCATCCTAGTTTGACTAAACAAGTCACCCCTGGGCTGAGATATTTGATTTTTAAATCTGGCATCTCGTCCCTCCCTTACGAATGAAGATTGCAATCAAAGAATCTCGTGATCAAAAAATTTACAGGCTCACAACCAAAGAATTTGCAGGCTCATGATCAAAGAATTGAAAAGTTTAAAACTCTATTTTTTGACATAAGTACATTAACCACACGCATGGCTCGATACAGAGAAGCGCCCCTGAGCAAAACCCATCCTAGTTTACCTTCAGAAGTCACCCTGGGCTGAGATATTAGATTTTTTCCAACCCAAAAATCTGGCCATCTCGTCCCTCCCTCATGAACAAAGATTGTGATCAAAGAATGTTGCAATCAAAGAATTTGCAGGCTCACGATCAAAGATTGTTAGTGAGCCGTGATCAAAGAATTTAAAGGTTTTAAACTCATTTTTTGACATAACTACATTAAACCACAGGCATGGCTCAATAGAGGGAAGCTCCCTGAGCAAAAGCCATCCAAGTTTTATTTCAGAAGTCACCCCTGGGCTGAGATATTTGTTTTTTTCCAACCCCACACTAAAAACATGATGGCTGCCATCGTGATCAATAAATTTCTCATGATCAAAGATCCTTTGATCGTGAGCCTGCAAATTCTTTGATCGTGAGGAGTGACCAGATGGCCAAAATCCCATTCTTCTTTCACAAAATAACCATATAAATTTTCCCATAGACTTATAATGGGAGCTAAAACGTTTAATAACTTTTAAATGGATTAATATTTTTTCACCAAACAAAAAGTAGCATGTTCCTTGGCCCAAGCTCTTTCTACGTACCAAGTTTCAGATCAGTAGACCACACAACAGCCGTGCAGCACCACAGACAAAATCCACAAAACTGCCCACAGAACTGGCGAAAAGTGCATTTTTCAGCGTTTTGGTGTGCAAAAACCATACATCTGACTGAAACACAACTTGGCAAATCAAGAGATCTATCATGCCCCACCATGCATACCAAATTTAATGCAAATCCATTGAACGGGTCCAAAGTTATTAACGTTCAAAATGTCAAGTTTAACATAGAAGTGCCATCATAACCTAAATATGGGCGTGACGTGCCCCTTTAATATATCTACATCTCTCTCTCTCTCTATAGAATATATATATCTATAAATATATATATATACTGTATATACAGTATATATATATATATATATATTTAAATATGTTTTGGGTGTTTTTTTTGCACACAAAGTACAAATTGGGACCAACCCCATGCTTCGGTGTGGAGCTCTAGAAACATAGAAACATTAGAAATTGATGGCAGAAGGGGGCCACAAGATCCAGCTAGTCTGCCTGATATGGGTAACTACCTTCCCATCCTTTCTGTGAAATGATACCTTTGTGCCTGTCCCAGGTGAGTTTGAATATGTTTACTGTTTTGGCCTCCACCACTTCCAGGGGCAGGCAATTCCATGGGTCAACCATCCTCTCAGTGAAGAAAAACTTCCTAACATTGCTCCTGAATTACCCACCCTTGAGTCTCATATTGCATTCTCTAGTCCTGATGCTTTTCTTCTCCTAAAGGAGCTCTTGTACCCCTTACGTTATTTACACCCTTGATATACTTGAATGTCTCAATCATGATCCCCTCTCCCTCTTCTGCTCCAGGGAGTACATGCTGAGCTCCCTCAACCTATCCTCATATGCCAATTGATGCAGACCCTGAATCATTTTTCTGGCTCTCCTCTGCACAATCTCAATCCTATTGATGTCTTTGCTAAGGTGTGTCCTCCAGAACTGTATGCAGTACTCCAGGTGGGGGTGCACCCGCGCCCTGTAAAGTGGCAACACCACCTCCCTTCTGTGACTTGTGATTCCTCTCCTTATGCAGCCCAGCATACCATTGGCCTTCAGTGCCACCTTTTCTCACTGCTTCCCCACCTTTAAGTCATCTGATATAATGACTACAAGATCTCGCTCCTGGTTGGTGCATGCCAGCTGTTCCCCTCCTGAGTCCCAGGTAGTATCCCACCTTGGGGTTTCCCTTGCCTAAGTGCATGATCTTACACTTTTTGGCTTTGAACTTCAAATACCAGGTGTCTGACCACTCCTTGAGTTTGCTCAGGTCTGATTCCATGCTCTTGATTTCTTCTGGGATGACCACTCTATTGCGGACCTTGGTGTCATCTGCAAAATGACACACCTTCCCTTCCAATCCATTACCAATATTGGCTATGAACACATTGAAGAGTAGAGGCCCCAGCACCAACCCCTAAAGCACTCCACTAGTCACTTCTGTCTCCACTGACCACTCCATTTACCTGCACCTGTTGTGTTCTTCAATTCAGCCAGTTGCTCACGCAACCCACCACCTTACCTATGCTGATGTGGTCCAGCTTCTTAACCAGCCTTCTGTGTGGAACCAAGTTAAAGGCCTTACTAAAGTCCAAATAGACCACATCCACCACTCCCCTTCATCCACTGCCTTTGTTACCCAGCCAGGGAACAGTCAGCTCTGGTGCTGACTGTTCCCTTTAATAAACAGAGTCACTGAACAGTCAGAAATCAAACTCTGAGTCTTTTCAAAACTAATCTTTTAAAGATAGATGAAGTACAATTACTATGCTTCATGTAGTCCTTGTGGTGAAAAAGAAAATTACACACTGTAGGTGCATCCTTCATGTAGGGTCAACTCCATGGCATTAACACTGCAAGGTTCACCCCTGGCAAATGGCCATTTCCATGAAGCTAACATTTTGCTGGTGAAGCCTGCTATGCAAAGGGTAGCACTGGACTGTAAAAAACAAAGATTTAAATAAAATAAGTTCCACGCTTCAAACATGTTGCACCCTCCTATCCCCCATGATCTCCATGATGCAAAAGCAGTATCCCCTTTACCCCAATCCTCAAGCCCACTTTCCTACCCTCCTTTCCCAACAGTCCCTATAAACTGTAAGAATTTCTGGGGGTTACTGAAAATGGTTATACTGGGACTGCAGTAGTCCTTTGTTGCACCCCTTTGACTATTTCAGTATCCTTTATGCTTCAGCATCTCCTTATTGCTTTTGTCTCAATATGGCAGACTGGCGGATCATGTTTGTGACTGTGTTGCACCCTCTTGTCTGTTTCAATATCCTTATTGTCATCGTTGGCAATCCCTCAATTCAAAGATGATGTCTACCATGGTTTACTGATGGGTCTTGAGGTGGCTCAGTAATCCAATCCTAGAGCCACAGATTCGTCCGCAAGAAATTGCAGATGTTTCCATGTGGGAGAGCTGCGCGCTGGCTGGGGTTTCTTTCCCTTTCCTTCCTATGATCTCTCTTTTCAGCTTCAAGGCCAAGGCGTTTCTCTTCGAAGCAGGCCCCCGCTTGATGGAGGTTCTGACTCCACTGAGATCGGTTGGTGGCCAGCTCCTCCCAGCTTGTGATGTCCGTATCTGTTTTCTTGCGATATGCCTTCAGTGTGTCTTTGTAGCATTTCCTTTGACCGCCACGGGATCTCTGGCCGTGACTGAGCTGGGAGCATAAAATTTGTTTGGGGAGTTGAGAGTCGGGCATCCACACACAGTGTCCAGTCCAGCGGAACTGATGTCTGAGGATCATTGCCTCAATGCTGGTGACATTGGCCTCAGCAAGAACACTGACGTTAATGCGGTGGTCTTCCCTCTTGATGCAGAGGATTTTCCAGAGATATCGTTGGTGGTACCTCTCCAGGCTCTTTAAATGATTTCGGTAAGTCACCCAAGTTTCACATCCATAAAGAAGGGTAGGGATGATAACCGAACTTTATACCTCGATCTTGGTGCCCTTTCATATGTCACGGTCAGTGAAGACGCGCCGAAGCAGTTTCCCAAATGAGGTACTAGTGCAATGGATCCTGTGCTGAATCTCTTCATCGATGTTTGCTGTTAGGGAGAGGTGGCTATCGAGGTAAGGGAAATGCTCGACTGTCTCCAGGGTCTGTCCCTCGATGGTGAATTGTGGAGGATCAATTACAAGGCTTTGAGCAGGCTGATAGAGCACCTTGGTCTTCTTGATGTTAAGTGAGAGTCCCAGACTTCGGTAAGCTTCTGTAAAAAGATCTAGCATAGACTGGAGGTGGCTCCTGGTGTGTGCAAGGATGACACAGTCATCAGCACACTGGAGGTCAATGACGGATGCCTTGCAAACTTTGATCTTTGAACGGAGACGTCCAAGATTAAAGAGCCCTCCATCCATTCTATATTCGATGTCAATTCCAGTGGGAAGGCAGCCTTTGGTGAGGACTAGGATGACTGCTAGGCTGATAGAGAACAAGGTTGGAGTGATGACACACCCTTGCTTGACCCCAGTTTGGATGATGAATGGATCTGTCTTTGAACCATTATGGAGAACACTGGCAGTCATCTGGTCATGCAGAAGCCTCAGGACCTTGACAAATTTTGTAAAAAAAAAAAATCCTTATCACAGTTGGGGCCTGACTAGGATCTTGTAAAGTGGTGGGATTACATCTTCTGCTTTGCTGGTCAGCCCACCTTTGATGCATCCCAGCATTTTGCTAACCTTCTTGACAGTAGCCATGCATTGGTTTACTTACTTCAGCCCCTTGCTTGTATGACCATTAGGTTTTTTCCTCCTCCACTGCATCAAAAGGAGCCTTAAGCAGTGTGCTTATCCTACTGTTCCTCTATTTTTCATCTCCCCATGCAGCTCCTGGCAGTTTACTACATTTAATTTGAGGCTCCAGAGGTCAGACCAGTCACCCAGCTTGTTTAAGTCTTCTGCAAGCTTGTCCCCATCTTCAAGAGAGTCTACCACACTGGCTATCTTAATATCATCTGTGAATTTAGGCAGCCTGCTTGAGACCCCAACTTCCAGATCATTGATAAAGATGTTGAATAGCAATTACTCCAGCTCCTGTCCTTGACAGATGCTGCTGATATTCCTCTTTACTCAGAGTAGTGCATGTCTACTAATTGCCCCTGCTGCATTACTCACACCAGTTAGCAAGCCACCCTATGTATGTCTTGTATATACCACACTGGTTTACTTTGCACAGAAACATATCATGTGCCACAGTATCAGAGGCCTTGCTGAAGGCCATATAGATTATACCCACAGCCCTGTCCCTATTCATCTCCCCAGTCACCCCCTCAGAGAAGGTGATCAGGTTGATTGGCATAATCAACCCCTCCTAAAGCCCTGCTGAAAAGGTACAAGAACCTTGGCCTCAGCCAAGTGCTTCATTACTCTGTCCTTTGTAATGGTCTTCAGGACCTTACCCAGCACTGATGTCAGGCTGACTGGCCTGTAGTTGCACCTGGTCCAACTTTGCTCCCTTCTTGAAGTTGGTAACCACAACGGCTACTTTCCTCTCTTCTGGCACCACACCTGTCTGTACAGACACCTGAATGATTATTGCAAGAGTTTTATCCAATTGTTCCTTTAGCACCATTATGATTCTATGGTGAATACTATCTGCCCATTGGGACATACCTGGTTTGATCTGTGCCAAATAGTGAGCCACCACAACTGATGTGATGACCACTGGCTACATCATTATTACCCCCAATGTTATGGTCCCTCACAACAAGCCCCTTCCTTCATCAGAGGACCATTAGTGAACACTAAAGTAAAGTGTTCATTAAGCATCTCTACTCTGGCCACTTGAACAGTGTCTCTACTACCCTACCATTTGTCTGGTCTATAAGACACCAATGAATTGTATCCCCATCTTCAAGAATATACTGACCTGGAAGCCTGCAAGAAGATATCTCTGTTCCTCCTCCCAGCTCTCCTGGAGGTTCCTTGGCCCCAAACTACATCTGGTATATGCTCCTTCTTGTACAAAATATTCTTACTCTGGAACAAACTCCCTCTCTTTATTCAAAAAAATGTTGTAGGTGCCGTATTGGTCCTTTTAAGAACAGATCCAAAAACAAATGATTTGATACCTTTCATTGGACCAACATGGATGTTACAAAAAAGAACAAAATGCTCTAGCTTTCGAACCAACCACGTCCTTCTTCAGAAGCTTTGTTGCAGTTTTTTCAAATATCCCATACTATTAACACCAGATTATATTGAAAAAACAGAAATAATTCTCATTGGTTTAACATATACATTTAAAACATAACAGAAGATTACATCAGAGAAGACAATTAACACCAGTATGCCTTTAACTGAGGAGCCTCAGAAGAAACTGGACAAGTACATTAATTGCTTTCGTCAAAGAGTTACTGGTGAGATTCTTAATAGGCAGAAACAGGCCCGCTACAACCTCTCTCCATTGGAACAGAGGGCTATACAAACACTAAAATCAAACCATAACATTGTCATAAAAAATGCTGATAAAGGCTCGGCAGTGATGATTTTGAATCGGGAAGATTACATTACGGAAGCCAATAGGCAGCTAAGTGATCTTACTTACTGCAAAGTACTGGGAAGTGACCCAACTACAGAATATAAAAGTGAACTACAGGAGTTAATTGAAACATTTCCAGAGCATGTCCAAGACAAACTAAAGCCCTCATCCCCAGTGAACCTAAGCCAGGGACATTCTACATGCTTCCTAAAATACATAAGCCTGGTAATCCTGGTAGACCCATAGTCTCTGGTAATGGCACCCTGACAGAGGATATCAGGGTTTGTAGCGCTATTTTCAAACTACTGGTTATACAAAGGATAGTTACATCAAGGACACTACTCACTTCCTGATTAAACTTTCTGGTTTAAGGACTTACCACCTGATACTCTTTTAGCCACGATGGATGTAACCTCCCTCTACACTAATATTCCACACACAGATGGCATTTCAGCCTGCCTCAAATACCTGCATGACAAAGAATTGGACCCCAACATTGACCTTGGAGTTGTGGGTAAACTCACTGAATTCATTGTGACACATAACAACTTCAGCTTCACTGGTAAACATTATGTTCAAACTATGGGAACAGCAATGGGAACCAGGATGGCTCCACAGTATGCTAATCTTTTTATGGTGAATTTGGAGTAGGATTTTGTAAGGCACTGTACACATAAACCACTCGCTTATTTCTGTTACATTGATGATTTGTTTATAATTTGGACAGAGGGCACTGACACACTTAAAAGATTTTCATCGGGAACTTAATAACCTCCACCCAACTATAAAGCTTTCCCTAGAATATTCTGCCACAAGTGTACATTTTCTGGATACCACTGTCACTATTAAGGATGGAACCTACATACCTGTCTTTCAGGAAACCAACAGACAGACAGAGATACTTACACAAGAAAAGTAATCACCGAGCCACACAAAGAAATCTGTCATATATAGTCAAGCACTTCGGTATCACCGCCTCTGTTCAAATGAGGAAGACAGATACACACATCTGGCGATGTTGAAAAACACCTTTATTGAGCAGGGACACTCATCCAGAGAAATTGACAGAGCAGTGGAACGTGTAACACAGGTCCCAAGAGAACAGCTACTGCAATATAAGGAACAGATGACTACCAACAGAATACCCTTAGTAGTCACATACCATCCTGACCTTGAACTCCTACATAAGATTGTTGAGGATCTCCATCCAATAATTAGTGAGGATGAAACCCTTAACTGTATTTTCAAGAACTACACTACTATCTTTAAACAACCACCTAATTTAGCCAACCTGATTATTAGGAGTCAGCAGACAGAACAGAATACCATGACATCACATGGTACCACGACCCTGTCATCAACGCACATGTAAAACATGTAACCTCATTTCCACTTCAGACTGTGTGGTTACATCACAAAATAGACTATTCAGGATACAGGGGAATTATACATGTACATCAAGTAATGTGGTCTATTTTATCCAATGC
Organism: Neoceratodus forsteri; assembly: GCA_016271365.2. Taxonomy (NCBI): domain Eukaryota; kingdom Metazoa; phylum Chordata; order Ceratodontiformes; family Ceratodontidae; genus Neoceratodus; species Neoceratodus forsteri. Next base: position 16,312,469 of record CM028130.1, read on the forward strand.
AAGAAATGTCCTCACACAGGTTATGTGGGGGAGACAAGCCAACAACTCTGCACTAGAATGAATTCACACAGACATTCTATTAATCACAAGATGATTGAGAAACCAGTAGCCCAGCACTTCTCCCAGGATGACCACTCAATCTCAGATATGTCTGTGATGGTCTTTAAAGGACATTTCAACAGTACACAACAGAAACGGGCTTCTGAAATTAGACTTATTTTACTTCTCAATATGGTGGCGGATGGACTGAACATTGATGTTGGTTATATGACACATTATTCCACTTAAACTTACGCGGACCTTTACTTTACTTTAAAAGATGGACATAAACACTTTAGTTTTTCAGCGGGCCTTTGATTTTGTAAGTTTATAGTTATCTACATGTTGACTTCTCACCTTAACACTGTGGTGAGTGCGTTTGAGTGTGTGTGTGTGTATACTGATGTATGTATGTATGTGTGTGTTTTGTGTGTGTTTGGTGTGTGTTGTGTTTTTGTGTGTTGTGGGTATGGTGTGTGTTTTGTTTGTTGTGAGCGGTGTGGTGTGTGTGGATTGTGCTTGTTATATTTGTTGTGTGTTGTGGTTGTGTGGGGTGTGCAGGTGTTTGTGTGGGGATGTGGTGTGGTGTATGTACACACATATGTGTGGGGGAGCGTGGCATGGGGAAATTGTTATGTGGCTAGGACACTTAGTTTTCACATATAGTGTACATTTACTTCCTTCTATTAGTTGTCAGTGGTTGGATTACACACTGCCACATTTTTAACTGCTCATATTAAGATGCATGTCTCATTTACTTGGGGGTTCATAAAAGGTGTAATACCTTTGGGTTTTCAATTAGATTCCTTAGACTGATTCTGTGCATTTTTGTTATACACGGACTATGTGTTGAAATCTGCACTTATCAGGCTCATGATCTCATTTTCTTGGGGGTCCTTGACAAGTATTTTTTTTATTTGGCACTTACAAATGATACTATCATGCATCATGTATATATGTGTAGGTTAATTTGAGGCTTGTTTTCAACTTGCAGTTCTACCTAATTTCAGGATTTTGTCTCTCATTATCTGTTCTTTAATATACCAGGACAATTGGAATGTAAGTTGTAAGCTCATCTTACATGTATTAGAGAGAATGCCACCCAAGGTTTTGTTTTTTATCACTAGAATGCTTTCTTGGCATACTGAGACATTTAAAAATTTATGTGACAAGAACTCTCTGGCTGTAGAGAATTCTTGATAACCTTTGCCCTTCTGAGGCTCCTCAGTTAAAGGCATACTGGTGTTAATTATCTTCTCTGATGTAATCTTCTGTTATGTTTTAAATGTATATGTTAAACCAATGAGAATTATTTCTGTTTTTTCAATATAATCTGGTGTTAATAGTATGGGATATTTGAAAAAACTGCAACAAAGCTTCTGAAGAAGGACGTGGTTGGTTCGAAAGCTAGAGCACTTTGTTCTTTTCTGTAACATCCATGTTGGTCCAATAAAAGGTATCAAATCATTTGTTTCTGGATCTCTTTATTCAGGAATGCCAAACCTATCAGGCCTTCAAGGGGGCTCCTGAAAGGGCACTTAACCCTAAAGCCAAACTGATCCTAATTCTGCTGAGTCTACCCCTATCTCAGCTATGCCAGACAGTAGCTCACATGCGTACTTCCCCCTGTTGGTCCTGGAACTGGTCCTCTAAACCTGGTTTGATGTACTGTAACATCACAAACTGCACTTTGTCTTACTGGCTTGTGTATAGAATTTGCAATTTAATCTTGTTGATCCTCACTGTTGTACCTATTGTAACTACCATGTTCACTATGTCCTCTGTGTTGTTATTTGTACCAATGTGAAAACAATTTATTTCCTGTACGTCCCTTATCCTGGGTCATTCCTGAAAAAGGGGTTCAAGTCTCAGTGAGCCAACCCAGTCATCAAAATCCAATGAATGAAAAACTAAATCTCAGCTATCACCTCTGGCTATCTCACAGGTTCTCACCACCACGCTTGTTTTCAAAGGCTCAGTCACCTCCTTTGTCTTCTTCCTTTCATTTATGTGCTTGAAGAAATCGTTGGTATTGTCTGTTACTTCTGCTGCTATTATGGCTATCTTAAGTATAGCTTTGCTGTCCCTTAGTGCTGCTCTAGCCTTCACTCTAGTCTGGAAGCAACCCATCTCTTTCCAGCAGTCATGAAACGTTTTGTGATCGGAGCCAGTTGTCTTAAGTACCAATTGCATGTAGGAGGGGGTCACTTTTTGGTCCCTTTTGCTTTACAGAAATTTTCTGTGCACACATCGTACTTAGCAGTTATTTTTCCCTCTATGTGGCCTTTTCCCCCATTTGAGACATTTATACTTGCTGATCTGACAACATGGAGTTTTGATAATACAGCTTCCTCTAGGAGCAAGTCTAATGCTTGTCCTTCTCTAGTGAGCTAGGGAGCTAATATACTGGACCATTAGGTGTCATGTATCCCCTCATGGGAAAACTGAATAAGCTATAAGTTCTTCTTCTGCCAACCGGATTCTATGCTTTAATGGTTCTATCAGCCTACTTGCCTTGCAAACTCAGTGCATCACTTCAGTTTAGTGGCTTGGAAACCTGAGACTTCCCTCAAATATGGATTGTGTTCCAGGGTTCCAACTGAATTAAGTGATAATGCATGACAAGGTGTGTGTCATGCTGGGATGATGCCATGCCTCTGGTAGTTGGGCATGAGGCTGCAGGCCAAGTGTGTCCAAGCCCTGAGAAGTGATGCTATCCCCACGACACATTCCATGGAGTGCATTATTGCAATTATAAAATGGCTTGGTTGTACACACACAAAAAAAAAAAACATGGTGAAAAAATAAATTTTTTGTTGCTTTTTGAATAAGCATGATATTGTGCTAGGATAACATCACTGTTCAAGGTTAGCACTTACCAATCAGAACCTAGACATTTTTCTTGCCATTTTATAATTGTTGTTTAGAACCTGATGAGCTTAAAATGGCCCACACACAAAGCATCTGTTCTGAGTACTGTATTAATGATCTTGGAGGATTTTGGAAAAAAAACTAAATCAGTTCAATAGCTGTATGCAAAGCAAGAGTCGCTGTTTAATGATTATCATTATGATCTTTTTTAATTAAAACAGCTGTCTAGACATAACATCCTTCAGAATATTCATTAAGGCATCAGTGTAGATTAGTCTCAGTTTGATGACAATCAGTCAGCAGTAATCTCCTTAAGTCCCTAGATCATTTCTCTGCCATTAACATAACTTCTCCTATTAAGATTACACAGGAAGTTGCTCCCATTAGAGCTGTAATGTTTCACTCAAGTCAAAATATATTGTGATTATGCGGTGCGTAAGAATGTTGGATACTAATTTTTAATTTGGAAAACATGTTATCAACAGTTGTTTTTCTTTTATTAAGAATGCTCATCTACAAAGCTGGACACTGCTTAACTTGCTGGAAAGAGAGTTTGCTACCTCATTAGAAAACCGGAAAGGTCTGTGATCACATGCTTGGATATGGGCACAGGGATGCAGGGAGTTTGTCATTAGAAAGAGAAATGAAGTGGACAAACACCATCACACTCCTGCTCTGTCACTGAGAACTTAGATTTACTGTACTCAGCAATAATTCTTATTATGGACTGTCTGCTTGGTAATACACTGAGAACCACCCAACATCTGATTACATCTGGTTCTGAGTTAAGTCTTGTAAGATGCTGTCATCTTACTATGCAGTTGATACCTACTGAGATTCATTGCCAACGCATAGTATACTGTGTACTGTATAACATGCATGCCAGAACATTTTACAACATTGTACCATTATGTCTGATCCCTGCATGTGGTAGCCCAATCCATCCGCCTGGGAAATGTGTATATATAGATATACATAATAATAGATATCTTAGTGTGCATTACAAGGGAGTAATTCCATCAAGAGGTTCTGGGGACAAAGGGAATCTCAAGAGCAAAGCTCAAGAGTTTCTCATGTCCCAGGAACCTCAAGATGGAATTACTCCGATAATACATGAGGTATTATTTTTTTTAATATATGGATCCATTTTTTTTAAACATTTTGTGATGGGCGGTCAGTTATTTCAGTGAAGGACTCTCTCAGCTCCCCCCCCCCACCAAGTACACACAGTATTCAGAAATTAGTAGGCATTCCTACGTTTTTCTTTTTTTGGTACCACAGGCTCAACCAGATAATTTCGTTTTTGTACAGGAATAAAAAGGGGAAATGTTTATAGCAACCAAGGACGCAGTACAGTCTCACTAAGCAAGACACAGCCGCCATGTTTGTTTAAAGTGTTCTGTCCACCCAAAGACAGAAATTGCCCAATCATTCACAGCATTGATGATGTTGCTGTTTGCTCACTGTGCAAGTAGAGCCTGGAGGAGGAGACCCCTGTGCTTACATTCTGTAGTTTTAGTGATAATAGTATCATTGAGGGCTCTGAACGATAGTATTATGGACTCTGAATGATACTATTATAAGGGTTCATCAATGGCATTTTCACTTTTGGATCAGTGATACTACCACGATTTCTTGTATGTTTTTCTACAGCATTATTTTCAATATCCATATAAAATATATATATATATATATATACAGACACATATATATATATATATATATATATATAGCATATACATATATATATATATATACACAATGGGGTGAGAGCAATTCCAGTGGAATAAATGGAGATATTCTCACTGTAGTGAGATAAATGTTGATGACATCTGTGGAGTGAGATAAATAGAGAATAAAGTATGGGTTGGGGTGTGTAATGAGATTTTACACACACCCGAGTTGTGTGATGCTACATAAACCCAGAGGGCGAAGCCCGAGTGGTTTGTGAAAAGCATCCCACAATGAGGGTGTGTGTAAAATCGAGTTTGATACACATCCTGACCCATATTTTATTTTATATAATTGCTGAGTTTCCCTTTTTTGCCTCAGCAATTATATAAAATAAAAAGCTTCTGATGCATTCGCGGTGTGGCTTCTCAGGTGCCGATTTGAATCGGCATATTTTAAAACCTTTTTTTGCCCTGGTTTGTGAGGTTTTCACTGTGTAGGGGGAAAAAAAAAGAACTTACCACCAAGTACTTCTGGTGGTCGCGGTGCTGTTTCGGGAAAGATGGAAGCAGTCAGTGGTCTTGAGTGGTGGTGCTGCTGTGTGAGCATGCGCACAGCAAGGGAAACTGTGCGCGTGTTTGTCGTTATAAACACTCCTTTATAACGGCAAATTACGCCACGGTTTCCCTATGGGAAAAAGGTGAAGCCAGTTATTATATTCCGTTTATCCATACTCTGCTGATGTCACCACTCACTCAATCTCACTCACTAAAGATAGCATTCTAAATGAAAGTGCTTCAGAAATCAGTTTATGTTTCTCACTGAAGCCTGCAATTTACTCAGTTAGCATTGCAAAACACATTTACCTGTGCCCCATAGTTTCTAACACTCCTAGCCCATTACTGTGCTAATCCCAGCTTCAAAACAACCTGAATTCTAAAAACTCCTTTACAAAGCAGTTTCTCTTTCTCAGTACAAGCTGCAACTAACTCAATTAGGATTACAAAACACAATCACTGGTTTCAAATTGTGTTTCTAACAATCCCAGCCCATTCAGAAACACTACCATGCTCTCAGATCACGTACAAACAGTGCTGTCAGTATAGGCTAGAGGTTAGAGTAATGAGCTCTGAACAAGCTTGGTACATTCAGCAGACCAGACTTGGGTTTGTTCTCACAAACTCTAATTCCATACTGTGTGACTCTGAACAAGTCACTTAACTGCCCAGTGTTCCCAGGTCACTCCTAAAAACTTACTTAGTTAGCAAAGAATAATAATAAAAAAGCACATAGAAACAGAAAAAAGATACAAAAAAATATAACAACACTTCTTAAACTCCTACCCCATTGTATAAATAGCACACATGATGTGCAGATTGTATGCTATGGAAATATTCTCACTCCTGCAGAGTGAGCTGTGCATTCTCACTCTGCAGGGGTGGGAATATTTCCATATCACCTCCTGCCCATCAAGTATCCCATATATCATATATGCAGTACATTATATATATATATATATATATAAAATAATTATTGCATTAGCACCTATATTTAGGATATGAAGGCACTTCTATGTTAAAGTCAAATTCTGCATGTTAAAAATGTTGGACCCATTCAATGGATTTGCCTGAAATTTGGTATGCGCAGTGGGGCACGGTAGATCTCTTGATCTGCCAAATTTCATTTTGGTCTGACTTACGGTCTTTGTGCACGAAAATGCTGAAAATGCAAAATTATCCAGTTTTGGAGGCAGTTTTGGGGATTTTGTCTGTGGCCCTGCGCAGCCATCATGTGGCATGCTGCTCTGTGAGATGGCTCACCTGAAAGAGCTTGGCTGGCCAAACATGCCGCTTTTTGTTTGGTGAAGAAATATTAAGGCATTCAAAAGTTATGCCACTTTTAAGCTCCCATTATAAGTCAATTGGAAAATTTATATGGTTGTTTTGTGAACAAAGAATGGGGTTTGGGCCATCTTGTCCCACCTGGTGATGAAAGAATTTGCAGCCTCGCAGTCAAAGAATCTTTGTCCCCGAGAATTATTTGATCGCGAGGTCCGCCATCTTGTTTTTGAATTCCAATAAAAAAAAATCAAATATCTCAGCTCAGGGGTCACTCCTGAAGTAAAACTTGGATGGGTTTTACTCAGGCTGCCTAGTTCCATCGAGCCATGCCTTTGGTTCACTGTAAAACGGTAAAAAAAAAATAGAGTTTTAAACATTTAAAATCTTTGATCGCGGCTCTCTAACGATCTTTGATTGCGAGTCTGCAAATTCTTTGATCGTGAGCTTCTTTAATCACGATCTTGCATCGCGAGGTAAAAATATATTTTTCTTAGCTCAGGGGTAGCCTAGGAACTCAGATGAGGGTGGGTTTTGTTCAGAGGGCTCCATTCTATCGAGGCATGGTGGTGGTTTCATTCAATTCTGCCTAAAAATCGAGTTTCGGCATTTTTTATTCTTTGATCATGAGCGTGCAATTTCTTTGATCGTGAGCCTGCAAATTCTTTGATAGCAAGATTCTTTGATCATGATCCTGCATCATGAGAGAGAGAGACAAGATGACCCTTTTAAAAAATTCAATTTTCTCAGCTCAGGGGTGGCCTAGGAATTCAAATGAGGGTAGATTTTGTTCAGGAGGCTTCGTCCTATCGAGGCATGTGGTGGTTCCATGTAATTCTGCCTAAAACTCGAGTTTCAGCATTTTTTATTCTTTGATCATGAGCCTGCAAATTCTTTGATTGCAAGCCTGCAAATTCTTTGATCATGAGATTCTTTGATTGAGGGGACAAGATGGCCAGATTTTATAATGCATTAGATAGGGCAATTTCACCAATCTTTAAGTTTAAATATCTACAAAATGGTTTGGTCTTTTTACTTGAAATTTGGAGGGCGTTCTCAGCATGTCCTGTAGATGTGAATTACGGTGCTTACATGTCAGAGAAAATTTGTTTGGTGGCTTGAAATTGATAGGGTACGTAGCCTTAGTGTCATGGATGTAGTTTTCAGTCGTTGTGTCTGTAAAATGTTAACAGGCGTGGAATTCTGCAACTCTGATGAATGAAAATGTCAAACTTTAACATGTTATATGTCAGACATGGTTTGGTCTTCTACACTTAAATTTGGAGAGTGTTCTCGGCATGTCCTGTAGATGTGAATTATGGTGTTTATGTGGCGGAGAAAATTAGTTTTGCGGCAATATTGCGTGACGCAATTTATGCATTGCAGACAGTGTTTTGCATTATGCTGATGGCTTGAAATTGATAGGGTACCTAGCCTTAGTGTCATGGATGTAGTTTTCAGCCGTTGTGCCTGTGAAATGTTAACAGGTGTAGAATTCTGCATCCCTGATGAATGAAAATGTCAAACTTTTGCATGTTATATCTTGGAAACAGTTTGGTGTTTTACATTGAAATCTGGACGATGTTGATGGTATACACATGTTTACAAGTTGGTGGGAGCTCAGGGCCCAAAGGACCCATGCTCCCACCAACTTCCGCAGGTTGGTGGCAGTGCAGGGCCTGAAGGGCCCACTCTCCCACCAACTTGCGCAAGTTCTTACTTTTGTATTCCTTCTCAAAAAGTAAGGAAAGTCTATGCAAAAAACTGTGTTAATGTGTCATTTAGGATTAAACCACAAAAAATCAGGAAATGAAAAATCTTTAGGGTTGCCCCTCCCCCCCCGGACCCGCCAATCATCCCAATATTGACAGCTGACAGGGTGTGTCATTGGGGTTGTGAGCTATCCTATGGGTAGTGCAGCATGTCCCATCTCACCAACTGGTCCTTCCCTACCTGCATATGTGTGTGTGTGTGTGTGTGTGTGTGTGTGTGTGTGTGGTGGTAGGGGTGGGGGGGAATACGCACTGAATTTCCTCAATTTTGTCGCTGTGGAACAACCCTGACTGATGCATTAAATGGAGTTTTTGCCATGAATTTCCCTTCTTTTTGAGAATGTGCACTATTAATACTGAATGAAATGTGGTGGTGGGAGCGTGGGGCCCACTACGTGATTTTTTTGTCACTTCATTGCGCAAAAACTGTATGACCGAGTGAAATGAAAATTGGGTACGCAAACAGAAATGCAAACAGAAATGGCAAGGTCGATGCAGAAGGAAACCGTAATGCAATCGACAATGAAAATGCTACCGAAAACGCTAAGGCTAACAGAAACGCAAACAGTAACGAACATGCAAACAGAAATGGTAATGCAATTGGAAATGGAAATGGTTACGATAACATCAACGATGATGCCAAAAGGAACAGTAACAGAAATGGAAGCGCAAACACAAGCACATACACAAATGCAAATCATTATGTGCATGGTCACGGTAACACAATTGGAAACACTAATGCTTATGGTAACACCAACGATGACGCCAAAGGGAACAGAGATGAAAACACAAACAGAAGCGCGTATGCAAACTCAAATGGTAATGCACATGGTGATACAAAAGAAATGCAAATAAAAACAGTAATGGAAACGCAAATGGTAACAGTAATGCAAACGCAAGCACAAATGCAACGCAAAACACAAGGGTAGTGCACAAGGTGACGTAAATGGAAACGCTAATGCAAACGGTAATGGAAACGCAAGCAGAAATGCTGACTGTAACAGTAAGTGAAATGCACACCCTGGTTTTCCCCAAAAGGTCCATTCAGAAGCACAGTGAATACAGAGAATGTATGCATAATAATGGGCCTCGGAGCAGAGAATGAACATTTGCAATACTAAATTGCTTATATCTCAGGAACCGTACGATGTAGAAAAAAATTAATATGTCATGTTATTTATGACTTTCCTGGCTAGTTTTGTACTTAGTTTTCTGACAAAAAGTCTGTATCGTGAAGCATTTTCAAGATACAGGCTCCGAAAGGTGTATCGGATGCCGTAATGTTAGCCTATGGGAAAAATCATCAACTTCAGAGTGATGGAACTTTGCAGCCCTCTAATAGTTTGACACCAAACCACAAAAAGACACATCTGTGGGATCTTGGCTTTCTTACTTCTGAATTTCAGCCCAAAAGACCAAACTGTTCTTTTGCAGCAGGGTGGCAAAGATTTCCTATTCTTTTGGGCATAGTGTCTCAAAGTAGTATCGTGATTTGTGACACTTTCACAAAAAAAATCACGAAAGTGTCAAATGTGCGACACTACTTTGCAACACTACTGTTTACAACAATTTAAAAATATATTTCTGGGGTGTTTAACCCCCAAAAAAGACATGGCTAGCATCCTCGGGACTCGACTAGGTGAACACAGCAATAATTGTGTCCCTAGAGGGTCCCAAATTTAAATGCCAAGCATTTCTGTGACCACCAACTGAAAACAAGATGGCAGATTTATGACACTACAGGGGTCATTTGGGACACTAAAAACTGCATTTGCAACCCTGTTGAACTTTTGTTAGCTTTTTCCATTGACTGTAATGGGAAATTTGTTTTTTGAATAACTTTTGAACTGTTTAATATTTTTTCACAAAATCTTCAAAAAGCACATCAGGGACCCCAGCGCTGCATGTTCTCTGAAGGTTTCGGATTGGTCGCGCAGACTGTATGACCTGTAAGCATGAGCAAAGAATGAGCACAAATGCATAATTACCACATTCTCCAGTGCTATGTAGCTCTGCAACCATATATCCAACCATTACGGAATGTGGTAGATCTACAAATCTATAGCACCACTCCATGCTTGCCAAATTGCTGGAAAATCTGCCATACAGTGGCAAAGTTATTAAGCTGCCAAATTTCCAGAGTTTAACCTTAGATGGGTACTCAACCCCAACAATAGTAGCACTACTGTGCCACTGTATTATATATATATATATATATATATATAAAATGGGTAAGTGTGGTATACAAGGATGTATACCCGCTGAGGGGCTCATTAGGGTTATAAAGTCATCAGTAGGAGAAAAAGAACAGATGGCACCTCAGGTATTGCAAAATATAGATGGATTTAATCAGTGCATAAAGATTACATAGCTGCCCAGCAGTACAGGCTAAGATCCTCAACTAGTTTCACACACACCGTGGGTCATCAGGAGGATGGTCTACTCACAATCCATGCCTCTAAAAAAGCTTACAATTAAAGTGACAGCACCTCAAAAGATCTGGAAAAGCACTATTTGTGAACTAAGGGAATTTGTCATATACTTACAAACAAGTAACTCCAATTTAAAATTCAGTGTGACAAGTGATAAAAATGTGGTCACCTTTTTGGATTTGGAAATTAAGAGGGATATTAATGATGGTATTCAGATGTCCCTCTTTAGGAAGAACATTGACAGGAATTCCCTTTTGAGTGCATCCAGTTGTCATCCGAGACATATGATTAACAACATTCCCAGAGTCCAACTACTTAGGGCATGGAGAAATTGTAGTGTAGATGCTGATTTTGTGAAACAAGGCACAGATATGTGTGAATGGTTTCCAGACAGAGGGTACTCGAGAAAATTGATGGAAGATGCCATGGTTGAGGTCATTGAAAAGAGTCGTGATGACATTATGAAGCCCAAAGTCAAACAGGGGGGAGATAATGACCACATTTATTTTGTCACCACATACTGTAAACAGTCTGGTGCAGCTGGGGATATTATCAGAAAACATTGGCCACTTTTGAATCTGGAACCAAAACTTGAAGAAGTAGCAAGCAATTTGCCATATATAGTGCACCGCTGAGGTAAAAATATTGGGGACATCATTACCAAAAGTTACCAACCTATCTCAAAGGTACAAAGGGATGTAAGCACATGGTTACCATGTAAACCTAATGGTACTTTTGCATGTGGCAATTGCACATATTGTGTTACCATGTTGAAGAGCAGTACATTTACATTGGTTAATACTACAAAAATATAAACAATGGGTTCTTTTTTTAGCTGTACCACTGAGAATTTGGTATATTTGGCAACATGCACATGTGGTACATTTTATGTTGGCAAAACCACACTCCAACTTAAAATAAGAGTTGGAGAACATATGCGTAATATAGCAAAAAATGATGATAGAAGTGCACTTGCTGTACATTGTTGTAAATACAGGGCAGACAGTACAAAACATGAATTCAAGTTTGTGGAATTGAATTGGTTAAACTGCGTCCATGATTGGGTAACATCAATGATTTGTTATTGAACAAAGAGGAATACTGGATTTATACCCTTGGTGGTTTACAGTTGGCAAGACTGAATGACAAGTTTCATGTTATTCCCTTAATAAATATGAGGAAGAAAAAATGATTTAAGAATTCTGACACCTTTAGGAATTTGGATCAGTTTACCATTCTGAATAATAAGAGAAACATGGAATCTAATGTACAGTCATATAACTATTTGTGATAGTGGATGTAAATAGCCTTATTATTAGTGTTTTATAACCCGTTTTTTCCTTTTTTTCTTCTTTCCCCTAGATGGTGCTGATTTTGCATATATACTTGCCTGAGAATAGTTTTTAAGCAACAAAAATGCAGCATATTGGACTTCGGCTAGTAAGTCTAAGAATTTACCTGGTTATAATGGCAAATGATAAGGCTAATGATTAATAGACCAGGTTTTGGTAGAAGCATAAGTATAATCCAACTGGATAGTAATACCAGTATATATAAATGTTAATTATTACAGACATAAGAATGTTTGATCTCAGATGAAATGATCACTAGATGTTTTTGTAATATCTGTATAGAAATGCTTTTGGTTGATAAGGTTTATTGATTATTTATGCTAAATGTCGGTGTGTTTGTGCTATGATGCATTTTATGTAATTCGCTTTTTTGAGGTGCTGTCACTTTAATTGTAAGCTTTTTTTAGAGGCATGGATTGTGAGTAGACCATCCTCCAGATGACTCACGGTGTGTGCGAAACTAGTTGAGGGTCTTAACCTGTACTGCTGGGCAGCTGTGCAGTCTTTATGCACTGATTAAATCTATCTATATTTTGCAATACCTGTGGTGCCATCTGTCCTTTTTCTCCTACTGACTGTTACCGCAAGTTGGCACACATGTGTGGAGCTGAGGATTTTGTCTTTCAATGATTATAAAGTCATCAGCCTGAAGGATGAGTGGCTTTATTGCCCTAATTAGTCCCTGAGATGGGTATACATCTGATTGCATACCACAGTTACCAATTATTTATTTTATATAAATCACTGTGTTGGTTACTGTTTTTGTACCTGCAGGTCAGTCATTTTGCTGTGTAGAATACTTCCTGTTTTTTTTTTTTCTCTGGGACTTTCTGCACTGTAGTTTTTTTGTTTGTTTGTTTTTTTGGGTTTTGTTTTTGCATTTTTTTTTGGCTTATTTGCATTTCTATAGTGTAGGGCTCCCTACTTCTGTCTTTTTGAGTGTTTTTTAAATTTGCATGGTTTTAGCTGTGTTGTAAAAGTGCTTTGGTATTTTTTGAATTGCGCTTCATACAAATAATGTTATTGTTATTATTATTACTTAAGAAGCCATGTCTGAGGGCACTATTTTCCTTAGCTCAGTGGTGACAAGTGGATTCTGGTTCCATGGTTGTAGTGCATGCAGTTGAGAGTGCAGGGCTTTTTGTCTGGGGCAGCTAGCATGGCTTGGGGAGAACTGTATCAGGAGCAGCTGGAGCAGTGTGTGAAGAATGGCACCTGTGGAACAGGAGTATCATGTGACCAGTGTGACCTGGAGCACAGAGAAACAAGCTGCAGGATACAGCATCTAGTGAGCTGAGCTTCGAAGGACAGTTTTTGTTCAGGCTGCTTTTTTCCCCTTTTTCTGTACTGTTTCTCACAGGATTGGGGAAGGGGGGTTGTTTTTCTCCCAAGGATTTAACTGTCATTTTTGTTGTGCTGTATCTTTTATTATTTTATGGGCTTGAAGGGGGACTTTCTAGGTGTGTGGTTGTGTGTGGCAACTGTTTAATTAGTGTTGTTCCATAGGGTTTAATATACTGTGGTATATACTTTTAATTGTTCTATTAGTGTAGGTATATCATTCTAATTGATAATTTACTTACAGTTATACAAAGAATAAATGATGCCCTTTTGTATAGGGAATAAGCTGATCATATATATGAGTGTGTGTATATATATATATATATATATATATATATATGTATCAGAAAACTTCATTAATGCATCAGTTAGGGTTTCCACAACAATAATAGAAAAATGAGGCATTAGGGTTTCACCCAAACACCCCACTCCTACCCGATGCAGACCAAGAAGCATTGGGGGGGGTCAGCATTGGGGGGGCAGCATTGGGGTCATCAACCATATTGCTCACTCCATTCCATTATTAAATAAGCTGGATGAGAACAGTATAGGAGAATGGGGTGAGCTTTAGGGTTGACAACCCCACTGCCATCCCAATACATATTGGTCTGCGTAGGATAAGAGTTGGGTGTTAGGGTGAAATCCTAATGCCACATTTCCCCTAGTTTTGTCACAGTTACCCTAACTGATGCATTAACAAAGTTTTTTTTACAATTTATTTCCTTACTTTTTAAGATAGTGTACTCATATCAGGGCACTGCCCTCCCATTCCACCATAGATGCGCATATGTACTTGGCTGTGGACCTGCAGGGCCCATGTAAAGCCCAAGAGTGATGAAATTGTCAGTATAAACATACTAATACCCCACCTCATATACCCAGTGCAGAAAATATTCGAATCCCCACCAAAACGTAATTCTACACAATTGCAATGCTATTTCCATGTCACAGGTGTGAAAACACATTTCAGCCAGGGTTTAAAAAATGACAGTCATGACATACATTTAGTGGGGTAATAACAAGTCTATGTTTCAAATTTGGGGTCAAAATATTTAAAATTTACAAAGTTACAAGCGTGCATAGTGAAATTGCTATGAATGATTACAACTCAGCCATTTTTTGACATTTTGACCTCAAATGTTCAACATGGCATTTTGGAGACCATACCTCATGAACAACATGACTGTCATTATAGAAATCCTGCCCAAAAGGTGAATTCACCAAGCGACTGCAAAATCACCTTTCGTTCAGGAGCTGACAAACAATCATATCGTTCATGAGGTGGGGTTCCCAAAAGGACATGATAAAAATTTGGGGTCAAAATCTCAAAAAATGGCTGAGTTATGCATCAAAATGGCCTGTAAAATCATTTTTTGTGAGCCCACAAAAAAATAATTGGCTCGCAAAAACATAATTGACTTGCGAAAAGGATCTAAGAGAGTCACAAAAAAAGAATTAAAATGTTAAAAAAATACATTGTAAGGTTGTTCTTCCACCAAATAACTTCACAGTCCACCTAACGGAGTCCCAATGAACAATATGCATATGTTGGTGTCTCTAGATACCTTCATTTTGGGTGATTTTCATTTTTTACTTTTTTTTTTGTTTAAAAACAGAAAACAAGATGCTAGATTACGAAAAATGAATTTTTTCTCACAAAAAAGGGTTTTGTTGTTGCGAAAAAGAAAATGCTTTCATGAGACTAAATAATTTTTCACAAGATTAAATCCTTTGTGGAACTCACAACATCTTTACTGAACAAGCATTTGTCAATGCCGAATGTTTGCTTGCTGGTATTAGCATTGGAAATGCAGGCATTAGACAGATGCAGAATAGGAATGGCAGCAAAGTATTGAACTTCATGCAAACCTCACCTCCATCCTGTAGAAACGGACAGGCATTGGGGTAAGTTTTTGGGTTGTCGCCCATGACGGTCATGCCATGTCACCTTACCCTATTCTGCAGACATCAACACATGTTGAGGTGTGCCTTAGGGTGTTTGGCGTTACAGTCACCCCATTCCATAACGACATATGGTGAAATGGGTGCAGCATAGGAGAATGGGGTGAAGTCTGGGGCTGAAGAATCCAAGGTACACCTCGATGCCTGTCAGTGGCTGGGGGGTGGTGGTGGGATGGCATGAGCAGTACAGCCGGCAATCCAAAGGCACACGCCAATGCCTGCCAGTCTGTACAGGGTAGGACGTTATGGTTAGAAACCCTAATGCCTTGGGCATTTGTTGGTATTTGCAGTACAAATTTTCAACATGGCCTTTTTGTGACCCTACCTCATGAAAGCATTTGGGACATCTTTTCATGAGAAGAGTGGCAGTGTGATTTTGTCAATGTGTCCCAAACATTGAGTTCCAACAGCGACAGTGCCATTCTGCGCCACGTGTATGAAAACACAGATTGGGCAGGATGTGAAGAACAACAGCTGTACCATCCATAGGGAGGTGTGAAGAGATGACAATGTTGAAATCTGTAGTGGGAATATTAAAAATCCTCGCACTTCTGAGCAAACATGGAAACTGTGCAACACATGCGCATAACACAGTCATTTTATGGACTTTCACCACAAATTTTCAACATAGGCATTTTAGGACCTCTGCTCATGAACAGTGTCACTGTGATTTTCTTAATGTGTCCCGAACACTGATTTCCCACAGCAACCACACTATTCTGTGCTGGAAGTGCAAAAACACATTACGGCCAGGATGTAAAAAAAATGACAGCTGTACTGTTCATAAGGAGGTGCAGAAAAATGGCAATGTTAAAAATCTGGAGTGAAAATATTACAAATGTGCGAAGTTATTAGCGTGCATGGAAACTGCGCAATGCACACTCGTCACACAGTCATTTTATGGACGTTCATCACCAAATTTTCAACATAGGCATTTTAGGACCTCTGCTAATGAACAGTGTCACTACGATTTTCATAATGTTTCCTGAACACTGATTTTCCACAGCTACCGTGCCAATCTGTGCTGGCAGTGCGAAAACACATTTCAGCCAGGACATGAAAAATGACAGCTGTACTGTTCATAAGGAGGGCCAGAAAAATGGCAATGTTGAAATCTGGAGTGAAAATATTGCAAATGTGCAAAGTTACGAGCGTGCGTGGAAATTGCACACCGCACACTCGGAACACAGTCATTTTATGGACTTTTGCCACCAAATTTTCAACATAGGCATTTTAGGACCTCTGCTAATGAACAGTGTCACTGTGATTTTCGCAATGTGTCCCAAGCATGTATTTCCCACAGCGACCGCACTATTCTGTGCTGGAAGTGCGAAAACACATTTCGGCCAGGATGTAACAAGTGACAGCTGTACTGTTCATAAGGAGGTGCAGAAAAATGGTAATGTTGAAAATCTGGAGTGAAAATATTGCAAATTTGCAAAGTTACGAGTGTGCATAGCAATTAGTAAAACAGTCATTTTTGGGATTTTTCCACTAAATTTGTAACATAGAGTTTTTGAGAGCCCACCTCATGAACACTGGCACTGTCATTTTATTAATCGGTCCCAAAAGGTGATTCCACGCAGTGACCGTGAAATCACCTTTCGGGACCGAATAATGCCATGACAGTGGCTGATCCATGAGGAGGGGTCCCAAAAAGCCCATGTTGAAAGTTTGTTGCCAAAATTCCAAAAAATGCTTGAGATATGCAGCAACGTTGAAAAAACCCTATTTATGCCATTATACAGTTTACCGGCATTTTCTCAGTTCGCGGTCGGCTTTGAAGAATGCAGACATGTTCCCATCCACCAAAGATCATCGCACCAGACTCTGGAGGTAAGAACGAGGTGAGGGGGGTGTGGGGAGACAGGGTGCGCAGTGGGTGGGCATGGGTAATGGGAGGGGGCAGGGAGACCGTGAGGGACTGTTTTCATTTTTTTTACAGGTTAAAAAAAAAAAATGTTGCGAGACAGTTTTGTTTTTAAAGGGGCATTTGGCACACTGGGGTGGGCTCCCAGTGTGCCCATTAAGTGTTTTGTTTGGGGGGCAGCTGTAGCCAACGGGGTATTGGGCACACTCATCAGCACAAAAGGGGGGCACATTGGTGCAAGAGCTGAGGGGGATTGGGCATCCCCCTCAACACACACCTACTTTTGTTGGGGGGGGACATTATGCCATCGGGGAGTGGGCTACCCATTGGCAAATGAAACTCAGATGAGGACTGAAGCAGATGGGGATTGGGGCCGCTGTCGGCAAACTAAGACTGTTTGGGAGGCACATGCTGCTGAGGGGGATTGGGCAACCCTGTGGCACTGGGGGCTGCATAATACTGTTTGTGAACATGGTGGCAAGCCACCCACCATGTTCAAAAACAGTATTACGCTAACTAACGTTCCACCCTGCAATGACAGGTCGCTCCCTCATTGCAGCAGAATGACTGACGCGGCAATGACGAGGTGGCCCCATATTGCTGCAATGAAAACATTTGTACTTGGTAGCACTTTTGGAGACCAGTGTCATCGGCACACTGTGCCTCAGTTGGTCCACCAGTGCCACGTCCCCAAATGCAGTGCCTCCCTTGGCTGCCACAGTGCCGCGCCTCCACAACCCACTTCTCTCCTAAGCTGTCACATAATGTTTCTTGCACATGCACGCAAGCAAACATAAAAATGAACTTCCCATAGAATATAATGCAAACTAAAAAACTGAATAACTTTGCAACAGTTTAATGTTTTGCACCAAACTAACAGCAGCAGTTTTGTTTCCCAAGTTCTTTCTACCACAGAAAAATCATGCCAAAATTCCACACTGTGTGGGCGCAAGGCAATGAGGAAAAAACTGCAAAAAAGGGTGACTTTTTACTTTTTTCACTATCCAGATCTCAGAATCTACATATCCAACTTGAACAAAACTTGCCACATCAAGAGATCTACCTGACAAGATAGCGCATAACAAATTTTTTGCAAATCCATTAATCAGTTGCAAAGTTATTAAAGTGCAAAATCTGAGGTTTAACATTAAACAGGCTACTTACTCAAATATATATATATATATATATATATATATATATATGTATGTCTGTATATAGAGCTAGATGTGCTACATACATATATAAATATAAATGGAGCAAGGAAGGTTTGAATTTGCTCAGTCACATCATGTACTTGTTGACATTCACTGTATGTGGGCTATAATACGAGAAACAAACAAACACAATTCGAGGAAAACACCATTTCCAAAGTACTTTCTGCAGTAATATTTCTGTTCCACATCATTACACATATCATATCCTTATGTCATTATACTATGAAGCTCTATTTCTGCAACTTTGTACTATGTTTTAAGTGACCTTTTTATACTTTCTGTTTCTTCCTTATTTCCCTCTATCCAGAGCCAAGAGCAGACTGCTTTCTGTCAAACCCTAGTCACTCACAGTCAAAGAACCCCATCCCCCTCCAAACTGCATCTTCCTTCTCTCTGCCCTCATCACTGGCAATGATTCAAAAATGGTCCATCAACTGATTAGCTCTTGTGGCACAGGCCTCAAGAGCTATACCTTCCCCTGAGGGAACTTTAATGTTCTGGGGCTGGTGGAAATAAGTGAGGGTAGAAGCAGTGGGATATGATTGGTTCTTTTTAGGTGTGGAAGCAAAGAAGGCATCATTTGAGCAACCCTTTGCATAATCTTTCTCCCCCACACACCCTTCCTACTTGTACACAGGTATACTCTGAGACTGATGGCTTTCTGACCTACAAGACAGGTTAAGGGGATATGCCCTGCTCTCACTGCCCTGAGACAGTGCCCAGAGATGTGGAACTGACCTATATTTTACACATTAATGTCTCTGCAGCAACATTAATTGCACATTGTGACATCAGTGACAGAAAGCACCTTGGAGTGGGAATTCTTTTTCCCATTATCACCCTACCCCTAGGCCACCATGGGGCATTCATGCTGCAGAAGGGGCATCCCTCTTCCCAAACGCAGTTGACATATGTAATGGACCCATTCCCTGTCTGTGCCATCTGATATGAGCTGCCCCAAGATCAGGGCATGGGAATGGGTTTCCAGCATCACAGAGAAGAAGCTGGCCACTGAGCTATTGTATGGTTACCTTTAATCCCATTTGGTACGTACTCCCACTGCACACCACTTTTTTATTATTCTGTTTTTCACATTGAGTTCCTGATAGTTCCCCATCTCCCATCCCAATGTTGCGTTCATCACCACTGCACCCTTCTGGTGACTGGGATTACAGATGAGCACTGCCACAGAGAAAGGCTTGTGCTCTGAAATGGATGAGCGCTGATGCTAACAGGCAAATATTCTAGCAAAGAGCATAAGAAAAGCAATGCATAGCAAAACACCAAATGCAGGTAAAAATATTAATTGAGCTGAAAGTGGCAGAGGGACACAGCTCCTGATGCCCCTTCGCTTCGAGGTGCACTGTTTCTTTTTCAGAGAATGAAGAAATAGAGGTTATCCTTTTAAGGCACTAATTTAAAGAGGCATTGCACTATTTCATGCATGTTATGCAGTAGGTATAACAATGTTAGAACATGATTTATGATGATCTTTTCAATTTATTACACAGTGCTATAATGGAGATACATATTGCCATAAGGAAGGAAACAATCATGGCAGTATAGCCTAGAGGTTAGAGCAAGGAGCTGAGAATGAGTTTGGTAAATCCAGTAGAGCTAGGTTTGATTCCCACAACCTCCACTTGCTTACTGTGCAACTTGGAGCAAGTCATGTAACCCTTCCCGGTGCTCCTGGGTCTCCCCTGAAAACAGGCACTTGTGCCTAGTGGGACTTATCCAGTTTCATTTTCTCATTTCATTTATTCTTTGGTAACCGGGTAAAGGCTCTGGACAAAAGGTCCCTTTTCAAGCCCAACCCAGACAAAAAAAACATACAAAAATACACAAATACAATCAACAGCATTACAAAACCAAAAATACAAATTACAAATTGAAGTTACAAACAGATTTATGTAATAAATAACTTTTTAACCTTTGTTGAAAAGTTAAACCAGAGGGAGCAATCCTAACATCAAGTGGGAGTGAATTTCAATACAATGGTGCCGCTATTGAAAAAGCTCTAGAGCTTAATCTAAGTCAAGACCTGGGGACAAAATATAGTGGGCCATCAGCTGACCTCAGGTTGGAAGCAATTATCTCATTACAACAAGATCAGAAAGAGGAAAAAGGGAGCCAAAGTAAAAACATTTATACATCAGACAGCCAACAAAATATTCCATTCTGCAACTAGGGGAAACCACCCCAACCGAGAATAAAGATTACACCAATGTGTCCTATTGGGGGCTCCTAAAATAAATCTACAAATATTATTATAGGACACAGTTAGTGCTTGCATTTCTTTTGTACCTATGTTATATACCGTATATACTCATATATAAGCCGAGATTTTTGCACCAAATCTGCCATTCAATTTTAGGGTTCTCGGCTTATACGTGGGTCACTAACTCTGGCTCCATAAATCAGTTCCCCAGCTAGTCCATAAATCTGACTGAAAAGACTGAAGGAAGGTTTTTACAATAAAGTGACAAATGGGAGGCAAAGGTACCATATATTGTTTCTTTTAGCTCAGCCCCATTCATACGTAACCCCGGCCATCGGTTCCCATGACTCCCCTGCCCTCTGGTGCTGACAAACTGGTAAAAACGTATATTCAGAGGCAGCACAAAAAGATGCTACAAACGATGTTACAAACAAAAATGCTGCCTCCTTCCCTCCTTCCCCCTGATGTTGACGAGCACGCTTTCCCGTTAATGTTGTCTCTTCTCTGGGCAAAAGAAACTTCAGGCAACAGAGAAAAGGTACCATATATTTTTCTTTCAGCTCAACCCTCCTTCATATGTAACACTGGCGATTGACTCCCGTGACTCCCCTGCCCTCCAGTGCTGACAACGATGAGTGCCTTGGCATCTTGACAGGTGAGCTTACCAGTCTAAATGCTGTAATGCTGTCTTCAGGATGCCGCAAGTGCAACAGATTGTGAGAGCACATTCAGGGCAAAGTGAAAAGGCAAAGAATAGTGAAAATGTCATCAGCAACAGACTAGGCAGTCAGGCAGAACAGCAAATGGAAAAAAATATAAAAACAGTGAACTAAAACATAAAAGGTCAAAGAATTAAAGACTACTTTAAAAGTGAAAGCAAGCCCAGCTTGCAAATCTTGAAGAGACAGCACTGCTATGTTAGAAAAGTGAAACACCCTTAGCCTAAATAAGCCTTTAGAGGGGGAGGACTGTTTTGTGAGTCAGACCTATGCATCAACTTATACGCGAGTCAATGTCTTTTCTTAAATACTGAGCTGCATTTAGGGGGGATCAGCTTATATGTGGATTGGCTTATCCGTGAGTATATACAGTAAACAAGAACTGTAATCAAACTATGGAAGAAGGGAACCAATTGCAATTGCTAATCTAGTTGCTTGTGCGAAGAATGACTTGAATTTGTATAACGCCCCAATTCTTTGATTTACTTTCTTAACCATTGACTGAATCTGAGGTGAAAAGGTCAAACTGGGATCCAATAGTGTGCCAAAATACTTACACTGAGACACTTGTTCAAGCAGACCACCCCGAAAATCAGATATCCTCAGTTCCAGGGTGTCCACCAACATAAACTGTGTGCCAAATAACATAACTTTTGTTTTAGCTGAGTTCAAAACCATAGCATTTAAAGTAAGCCAAGAACAAATGGCACCAAAATCCTTTTCTAGGGAACAAGATAGTTCAGACACAGAATTTGACTGAGCACAAATTACAATACCATCTACATAAAGCAGTGATTCACTAAACCTACAAACTCCAGGAAGTTGATTTATAAAAATAGAAAATAACAGGGGTCCCAAAATGGACCCCTGAGGCACTCCACAACTAATTGGCAAGATATCAGAAACTACAGAACCTACTTGAACAAATTGACACCTGTTATTCAGATAATCATAGAACCAAGATACAGCGACATCAGAAAACCCCAGATCTTTCAATTTTGTGCGGGCCAAACCATTATCAATCAAATCAAAAGCCTTGGTTAGGTCCACAAACACCACCCCGGTCATCAAACTCTTCTCAAACCCACGTAAGATGGTGTTCGTGAACCCAACCAAGGCTGTGCCAGTACCAAAGTGCTTACAGAACCCATGTTGTTGCCTTGACAACAAATCATGGGTAACCAAATATGCATCAATTTGCTTAGCCAGTAAATGCTCAAGTAGTTTGCTAAGGGGATTCAGTATTGATGTTGGCCTATAATCATCCATGGAAGTAGCACAGCTCTTTTTTAGGATTGGAACCACCTTAGCTTTCTTCCAGGAAAGGGGAAAAACACCTGTAGCCAATGACATATTAAAAATATAACAAAAGGGATCCATAATAAAGGGGATAGCAAATTTTAAGAAGTGGACATTGAACCCTTCCCCACAGTCAGTCCCTTTATTTAGAAGAGACTGCAGAAGATGAAAAACTTCATTTGATGTTACTTCCTTAAACAAAAACCTGGGACTATCTACCAAAGGAACAGAAGAAAAGGATTTAGTATTACTAGCCTGAGGAAAAAAAAAAGATCTAAACTTAGAAAGATATGAAAATTTAGAATTCAACAATTTAACAATTTCGGGCAAGTCACCAATTTCTTTGTTGTCAACATTTGATTTCTGGATGTCAGATTTTGATTTAGGAGAAACTAAAGAATTTACGTTATTCCAAAACTTCTTTGCATCTGCCCAGCAATCTTCAAAGTGATCCCTAAAATAAGCTTTTTGAGCATTTCTGACAGTTTGAGTGACTAAATTCCGAAGTCCATGGTAGAGATCCATTGAAACTCTACTGGGAGATAATTTAAATTCGGTCCAAGCACTATCAACTCCTTAATTAATTTCTTAATGCTGGGACCAAACCATCCAGTAGGAGAACCTCTACACTGAATGGTTTACAAAGGGAAAAGGGATTCTGGAATGGGAAGAAGTTGGCTGCAAAGCAAATCTAGTGCCGTATCCATATCTGGAATACATTCATGGAATGACCAATCAATTAACCTCAAAGAAGAAGAATATAACAGGGAATAATCTATCCTTTTAAATGATCTAGTCTGAAACACAGAAGGAGGAGGTTTAAGACATCAAAATTTAGGACACAAAAGGTGGCCATGTGATCGTTTATGGAATCTGTCAAGACACCAGAGGCCCCCACTCTCCCCACTCTATTAGTCAATATCCAATCCAACAGAGAATGATTCTGTCACATTGAATTGAGACGGGTAGGCGCATTTATACACTGAGTCAGTCCATAAGAGAGAAGAACATATTCGAGCCCCATGGTGTCATTAGCCCTCCAATTCAAATTCTTATCTCCAACAACAACATAATCACTCTGCTCTAAATAAACTTGACAAACATTCAAGAAATTTTTAAGCCCGTAAAGACCACATTGAGGGGGATTATATAAACAGCCCATATTTAACTTCTTCTTTCCTCCAAGAACAAATTACAAAACCAATCAATCAGTATCACAACCCAAATCCTCACTAGACCTTAAAAAATTAATTTCTAAATGATCCCTATAATAAATCAGGACCCCACCACCCTTTTTTTGACCTTACGGTCTACCCTAAATATTTTATAACCCGTAATATGACACACATTATCGGGCACCCCCAGCTTCAACCACGTTTCTGATAAAGCAGCAATATAAGGCAGATATAGAGCAATAAGCCGTTCAATTTCAACAATCTTAGGGATTAAGCTACAAACATTCAAATGGATAATTTTAAATCCATGACAGGATTTCAAACAATTATTCAAAGACGATGCTTGAGAGGAAGACATAGAATCTAAAGAGCAAGGCCCTGGATTCAGTTCAACATCACCAGAAACTAACAACAGAAAGGTGGCTGAAACACAGTTGCCCAATTTAGAACAAAGTAACATGCCATAGTGCATACAAGTAAAGTAACCCCATTCCCACATTGTCTTATGGGCATAGGGCTACTCAACAACAATTGCAATGAGTCAGTAACAACAATATCAACAACTAAGCAATTTGAAAAGCAAAAATCACTTGTCTTATATGAAACATAGAAACATAGAATTTGACAGCAGATAAGGACCACTTGGCCCACCCAGTCTGCCCATTTCCCTACCTAATGGATAAGCTGCAGATCCTAGTTAACCAGCAGCCTACTTCTTCCTACCCCAACCCCCTAGAATTGCCATATGGCTGTCCCATGCATGCTTGAATTCAACCACTGTTTTTGACTCCACAACCTCCTCTGGAAGGCTGTTCCATGCATCCACAACCCTCTCTGAGAAAAAATACTTCTTACATTACCTCTGAGCTGCCCCCATCTTCAAATTGTGCCCCTTGTTCTTGCACACATCTTTTTGAAAGATGCTACCCTCTTGGACTTTGTTGATTCCTTGAGGTATTTGAAAGTTTCTATCATGTCCCCCCTCTTCCTCCTTTCCTCGAGGCTATACATATTAAGCTCCTTTTGTCTCTCTTCATATGTCTTCTGGTGCAGACCCTGCATCATTTTAGTTGCCCTCCTCTGGATAGCTTCCATCTTGTCTATGTTCTTGAGGAGATTGGGTCTCCAGAACTGCACACAGTACTCCAGATGTGATCTCACCAGCTGTCTGTACAGAGGGATAACAACTTCCTGTTTTCTACTGGTGATGCCTCTCCCTATGCATCCCAGTATCCCCAACCCTCCTTACTGCCCTCTCCACATTGCTTGCCCACCTTTAAGTCATCTGATATGACTACCCCAGAGTCCCTTTCCATTTTTGTTGTTGTTAGTATCTCACCCCCATTGTGTACTCTTCCTGGTTTTTGTTTCCCAGGTGCATTACCTTGCACTTCTTAACACTAAATCTAAGCTGCCATACATTTGACCATTCCTCTAACCTTGCAAAGTCCCTTCTCATCCTTTCCACCCCACCTTGTGCATCAACTCTGTTGCAGATCTTTGTGTCATCTGCAAAGAGACATACTTTCCTTCCAGTCCCTCTGCAATGTTGCTTACAAAGACATTGAAGAGGACCGGTCCTAATACTGAACCCTGTGGCACCCCACTAGTAACCCCCCTTTCTTCAGAGTGGACTCCATTTACTATTACTCTCTGTGTCCTATTCTCCAGCCAATTCTTTACCCAGGCTATCATCTTGGGACCCACTCCCAGTGTTCCCGGTGCCAAATCTATACAATTCAATATGATCCACATTTACCACCCCCCCCCACAAAGAATACACATCCAACTAGGTAAACACTTAGCGTCCCACATTATTACCATAACATACTTAGTCTTACAGCACTGACAGCATTATAATCAAACACTCCTATTCCCCTTCCTCCCTCGGAATCCCTTAGACTCCTGTGCACTTATCACACTTGTCACACCTACACCAAGCAAATGCCACTGTGTTTGGCAAGTGAGATCTTTAAACACCTCAACCCCATAGACTGGGCTGCCACCACCAATTGGTGGGAGGGGGTGCTGCTAGCAACAGGTAGAAGAAGCTACTCAGTGTCTAGTGACAGGGCTATGAGCAGGGTGAAATTACTGAAGCGGCAGCAGCTGTACTTAATTAATTGACTCCAGTCTTGGAAGGACAGCTCAAACACCCTGAACAGTACACTTTAGGACCCTTTGTCAGCAGCACACAAGTAATCACTTTGTAAACAGCAGTTCAGCAGGGACTCAAAACAGCAGTGCTAAATATTAAAATCTCCACAGCATTAAAATGCACCAAAAGTAAAGAAAAAAAAAAATATCATAAATAGAAAAGAAATCCCCTACTAAATTCATCATTCCTTATAACAATATTCTATATAAGTAATAATTTAATACAAAATACTTATAAATAGTGCCTAAAATGTGGATATCTTAAAAAACATAAGCTAAATTACAAAACAACCAATCACCCACCAAGTATTGTAACAATTCTGACTAACTGATTCACAAAACATCAAATACATTGTACAGTAAATTCATTTTAGGCCTAGTTCAATCGTTAGATAAATATATTTATGGGAAAGATACTATTGCAAGAAAAGATTCTATTACAAATAAGTGACAGATGTGTGACTGCTTTCACTCTCAGGACCAATAACACCCTGAATTTGATAAGTGAGGTGGGGGGGGGCACATGAATGCCAGGCAGTAGTCCCTTGTGGAATGCAGAATTCTGCTGGCAAACGTCTGCAAAAATCACAATTCTGCTTCTGAAAAAAAAACTTGGTGAAATGTCATAGTAAATTCTATCAAATACTGCCAAGTGAACTGTAGTTTTATTTTAAAGTTTATTTATTTGTCAGAGATCAGAATTTCAATCCTTTGAGTCAAAGTCTCATTCCCAAAGGCTCCAAGTCATATTACACATTGAGGGTAAGTACACATAACAGTTAACAGCGAGTTTTAAATGTGAACCACATGTTTGTTTAAGTCACAGAAATATTTTGGATATAAACTTTGGAAACTGCAGAATTTTGCCATTTTTGGTAGAATTTCACATCAGTTTGTGAAATTCCACATTTTTCATAATTTGTCAAAGAGGATAAGGCATATATTTCGACTGAGATAGTAGTCTACTGGAAGTAATTTTTTTTTTAAATTTTGCATAGTAGCCCACTTCTACTCTCAAAGAAACCTGGGTGCCTTTTCTAAATGATGTACTGAGTTCCAGTCATCTCCCTCATAGGGTAGAAGGATCCACATATGACCTCTGGTTTACACAGGGCCACCTCATTGTGCTACTACTACACAACAGAGCCCACCTAGTACACACCACCATATAATCATATTGTTATGCACTGAATACACACTGCTTTTGAACTGAAGGGTTACCCAAATGACAGCACTTCTGACAGCACAGTGTCCCCCAAATACTAAGCTGGGGCATCGGTATGGTTACTTATAATCAAAGGGCAAGTGCTCCCTGCAGATCTACCAACTCCATTTCCAGCAGCACTTGTAGGGACATTGATATGGCTACTTAAAACTGAGGGGCTAGGGCCCCCCTAGAGAGTTACCAGTGCCACTTCCCACAGCTACTGGTTTTCAGTGGAGGTCTCCCATCCAACTGCTGACCAGGTCTGATCCTGCTTAGCTTCCCATTTTGATGGGAAATGGTTCCAATGTGGTAAGGCTGCTGTGTGCTTTTGACTTCAATTTTGGTAAACGTTAAACACAAGAGATTGTCGACTGTATTTACAATACTTAAAATACCTGGATTTTTAAGTCTTGATGCAGTCACACATCCCAATTTAGATTTATGCCTTCACCAAAATAAATGTGCCACATGGTTTGAATGCTCTTTCCAAATGCATTTGTGAAGCTTCACCTGCTTTACAGCAGACAGAATGAGGCACCCATTATATACAGCACTGATGCATGCAATATGTCATTTGTTTGATCCACATTGGAGCCAAAGTGATGCAAAATACAGGAACTGCCCCAGAAAGTTGTACACTTTTTGAAACTCCAGCCCCTCAGCTTTCTCTACAACTAATAAGGCCAAATAAACATGGGAAAAAATAACTGATAATCTGGAATTCCTTGACAGGAATGGAACCAACGTTTAGAAAGGCCCACACTGCATGCAGGGATGTTCACAGTCGCCAAACCTGAAAGAAGATTATCCATACCCCAAGGTATTAGAGAAAGGCCACACAAACAACTATTCACACACACTCATGCCAAAAGAAGGAAAGATTCCAAATGAGGTAGTCAATCATTGCAAGTGCAGCATTATTCCAGGGACACACAAGTGCAGCAAATCTACGTGTGTGTGTGTGTGTGTGTGTGTGTGTGTGTGTGTGTGTGTGTGTGTGTGTTGAAAGCAGTTGTTTCTTTCACCTCTGCTTATCTACTGCCAGCACCATGACACCATTCGGACTGTCCTTGTCTGTACACTTCTGTATTATGGAAACTTGGTTTCTTCCATCTATGATTTTTACAGATTTAGGGAATGTGATAAGATTAAAGGTTTTGGAAGGCAGCACAAAATTCTTTTGGGTATTTTCCAGCGATGTTACTACTTCTCTTCATTAGGACTTTGTTAGAGTAGTTCTACTTGTAGATAACACCAACAAGAGAAGTATGATGTGAATGGGTGCTGAGAGAGGAAAAGAAGGCACTAAAAGTACCCTTGGCAGCCATATTTAATGAGACGCTAGCAACGGGCGAAGTACTGATGGACTAGAAGTAAGCAAACTATACAATACTGGGGATAGCAGAACATGGAAAATTACTGAGCCAGGCATCTATAGTTGGCAAACTAGGACCTACGACAGTCAGTCGACAATGTAGTTGTCGACTGATGTTACAGTGACTCCTTTATGTCGACCTCATTTGCGGGGTCTCTGCCGCCTGCACCCCCTACTACTTAATCAACTCTGAGTTGGAGTTGCTTTAGGGAGGGTCTGCAACTCCTTTGAAAGCAGTGCCAGGGTACCGTGTGGACACTACAGTGACCTGGTGCTGTTGCAGCTGTAGTATCAGGTGTGGTAAGGATGTTGCCATAGTGATGGTATACCAGCAAACTACAAGAGGAAATTATAAAGAAAAAACACCGGGAGTCAAATTCTTAGAAGAAAATAAGCTTCTGGATAGGCAGTAACATAGGTTCATGAGAGGCAGATAGCGCCAAATGAACTTAATTGATTTTGTCAATCTGGTGACACAAATGTTTGATGGAGACCAGACAGTCGACGTCTCTTCTTGGATATCAGTAAGGCCTTTGATTCAATGCCACATAGGAGGTAAGTGAAGAAGGTAGCTGAGCTACAGTAGGACTATGAGATGGGCTAACTAGATAGATTGGGAATTGGTTGACGGATAGGACTCAGACAGTGTTTCTGAATGGACAGTGGTCTGACATTAGGAAGGTAACTAGTGGAGTTCACCAGCAGTCTGTCCTGGGGCCACTACTCTTTAGCACTTACTGTACATACAGTAAGTGATATTGGGTTGGGGGATACAGAGGAAAGTGAATGTCTGCAGGTGAAACAGAACTCTGTGGGAGAGTGGATAGTGAGGAGGAACAAGCAACATGACAAATGAGATACTGTAGACTGTAGAAGTGGTTTATCATTTGGCATTTAAAATCAAATGGCAAGAAATATTACAGTAGAATGCACATTGGTAGCAAAAATCTGCTCACAGAGTATTGCATCAATGTGGTTAAAAGCACTGAAAAGAGGAAACAGACCTGAAGGTGATAATTAGCAACACTCTGATAACTCCTTCTCAATGCAGTAAACAGTATGGAAAGGCAAACAGGGTGTTAGGATGCAGCATCAGGTGGAATTTTACCAGTTCCATGATTGAGACAATACTACCACTGTACAGGTCACTGCTTGAACCACACCTGGAACACTGTGTGCAGTTCTGGAGCTCACGTATGAGAAAGGGCAGGACCAGGCTGGTAACCATACTGACAAGGGCAATGAAAATGGTCTAGACAAAAATGGACACTGGGAAGTATGTTTTTTTTTTTCACAGAGTGGGTAACGGACAGTGGATTACCACTGGAGGTCACTTTTTCAACCTGAGGGCCGGTAATTTTCCATTATCAGTTAGTAACTTCTGTTCCTATTTGTTTTTATTAAACCTTTTATAATGACAGATTTGTACTTCGTTTTGTACAGCTTAAAAGAAGCTTTTTGTTTGTGATTGAATGTAGAGTTTTTTCTTTTTTTTTTTAACTACAAGCTGTACTTAATGAGCTGGAGCGACATTTAGCAAGTAGCCACACTGTTTAACAAGCAGCAGCAGCTTTTCACAAGCCCTGCACTGCAGCAACATTTAATTAGCAGCAACAGCTTTTAAGCTCAGCAATAGCTTTATAAACTGAGTAGCCAGGTTAAGATATACATGACTCATGGTCAGAAGATAAATATAAGGTAAGTTATTAATTATGAACTGGATAAAAAAATTGGAGGAAGCTGATTGGCCGAGAGACATTTGAAGCTGTGATGATATTGGGCTACATCATCACGGCTCCAAAAAGCCTCCGCCCATCAGCCTCCTCACAAGAAATACAGCCACACTGAAGTAATGCTTGCTAGCATCAGCTCCTCCTCCTCACACGCTGCCACTCATACTTTCAAAAGCAGCATGCTCAAGGCAACAAAATATGCCACTGCAAACGGCTGCCTCAGTCTATTTGCTACCAGCACTGGTACACAACTGGACCATGTCCCACCACTAGCCCACAAATACAGACTCTGTAACCTCCAACAACTATGACCCCTGCATGCTGCAGACTGCAACCGCCCTCCTAACAGAAAACCGAACTGTGGCTTAAATTCGAGTCCCCATTTAAAAGCAGTAAAGAAAGCAAGTAAAAAAGACAGAACCAGGGTGACTCAGCAGAAACAGCCCTCCACAAGCATTTTTACCCATTCTGTTGCTCTCCCCTTTCAACAGCTACTCTCGGTACTTCCCCATTAGCACAACTAAAACAACAAAGATGTCTATCTGCATTCCTCCCATTCAGATCGTGATGCTCGGCAGACAGGAATTTTACTCAAAAAAAACCCCAAAATAAATCCACACAGATCTTCACCAACTCCCACATCAGTCCAGGCAGTCAAACAAAACAAAAGTTTCAAAATTTGGAGCAGTGCTGGCAGAGTACAAGAGTTCCAACACCCAATAAAAGACATTTTTAAAACTTTTTAAAAGTTTCTTAATTTTTTTCTACTAAAACTTTAAAGCCACTTCATAATACCAATAATGCACTCCAGGGTGTGGTATATAACGGATATCATCACTTCTTGGGTCATTGGACACACTGCCTGCGGCCTCATGCCCAACCACCCAAGACATGACGATATTCCATGATATACCACACCCTGTCGTGCATTATTGCTTAATTATAAAATACATGAAATTTCATTAATTAGAAAATTTTGAGTTTGTCATAAGAATTCAGTTATTGTGGTTAATTGCCTAAGTTGTCTAATAAAACAACTAAAGGCTGAATGGGTCTGCCTCTGATTTATACATACAGTAGGGCACAAATCTTAAGACAGTGCACAGGGAAGAGTCACTGTTTTGTGGGGTATGCAAGATAAGTCTTACAAGGAGAGGCTGATTAGTTTTAACATGTACAGTATACACTCAAGGCAAAATAGGAAAGGGGAGGTTATGATAGAGATCTACAAATACATCCATGGGGTTAACAAAGGCAACTGAACCACACACACTGTTAAGGCATAACAAAGTAGCGGTACCAGGAGAGAAGAGCATAATTAAGTGGTGGGTACTTTTAAAGGAAGTAAGGAAATTGACTTCACAGGAGGGTGTTAGACAAATGGAACAGGTTGCAAAGCATTCTGGAAACATCCAAGTCTGTCCAGGGGGTTTAAGTTGGAATGGGAGGGGCGCGTCAGTCGCTCCCAACAGATTCGCGCCCTGGTAACTCCGACAATACACTCCCTGTCAACTCACTCCTTCTGCATTTCAATCCTTGTCTTTTCACTCCCACAAGCAATTAAAACTGTGTTTAAAACCCAAACAAATAGCCCAAAACTCCTCTTTCCCTAAGCACCATCACTGAACAGCTCAAACCTTACAGCACCAAAGCAAGATCTGCAACAGATAAAGAATCCAGCTCACTCTTTTAATGATGCAATTAAAATATAACATTTGAAACACAGCTAAAAAACAGTAAAAAATGTCAGGAACATGAACAATTTTAGAGTCAGCTATTTTACTACAAATACACTTATAGAGCAGCTTCCTACCCGTTCCTCCTCTGTCTCACCGCTGCAGAAGTTCATAAGTTGTTCTCATCGCTGCAGGGATAGGAATCCAGTAGATCCAGTAGTTCATAAGTTGTTTAAAAAACAGAATCTTTAATTTAAAGAAGATTAAAAAAATTAAAAACAAATTCTTTATTTAAGTATTTATACTGGAAGCAGTGTGCTACTCCTCTGAGGAACTCCTGTCGAGCGCCGTAGATTTCCAGGACCTTTTCCAATCTGACAGCACTGTCCTTTGTACTGTCTTTAGGGCGATTTCTTGAATTTCCAGCAATTAGCTGCTCTATTTCAGCTTCCCTCTTTCTTTGAATGCCCCTTAGTTCATCAATGAATTTCCATATCGAGGGATGAGTCATACACAGACTCGATTGCATCCCTCTATGGAAAGCTTCGACTACATTATTAGTTTTAGAACATTTTTCCGCCACAGTGTCACTATGGTTCCACAGAGAGATGGCATACTGTGGTTGCTTTCTGCCAGTGCCACATCTGTTTCTCCACCCAATCCAAGTGTCCTCAAAATAGTCAATTATTACCCCTGTGCTGCCAGAGACATATTTTGCTTAGAGTGCAGTAATACTTGTGCCGTAGTGTCTTGAGTTGTTTCAGCTCTTTTTTTGGCAACATTTACTGCCTCGGCTTGTTCGACTGCTGCAGGGTCAGGAGCATGTGAGTGCTGGCTGAAAGTTGTAATTATGGAAGGATTGTCATAGCTTACAATGTGCACCCTTGCGTTGCAACACTTATCCTTTTACACTGCAAGTTCACACTGCCAAATAGATTTTTCATTGTGACCACGTTTGTGGTGTGCGTAAATACAGTTCTGTGCATCTACTAGCTTTTGCTTGTTGCGTTCAAACAAGATGAACCTCCCCTCCATTTCGAAGTGTTGGCATTGAGTTTGCTTCAGTGACCATTTTTTTTTAAATAAAGCTGATCACTAACTGATAGTGACAGACAGCAGTAATTGACAGCAGCAATCAAATTTCCCATGGTTACAAGACTGAGAGAGAGGCAAAGAACACAGGACCCAGATGTTCAGTGCAATCACAAATCGAAAGCTCAGAAAGCTGCTATTAGGCATGTAAATTTTTCACTTGCAATGGTTCATAGTCCACAGTTACAGCTTATCAGGTAGACTACAAAGGTTGCATTATATGCGATAAGATCCATAATGGTTACATTTCTGTTATTCTTAACAGCGGACAGGTCTTTCAATAAACTGCATACTGACAGATGATGTATCTAGAACAGGACCAAGACAGAGGCAAAGAACGTTCAGTGCAAAGCTGCTATTAGGCATGTAAATTTTTCACTGAGCGATGGGGAGTGAAAAGACATGGAGTGGGAAGTACAGGAGCTAATTGTCTTGTATACGAGTTGTCGGGAGCGAGTTGTCACAGCGGGTATTGTCAGGAGCGAATTGTCATTGATCCAGAACAGGAATGGTACAGGGCACAATGACTATGAGTTTGGTGAGTTGGAAGGCAGAGAATGTTAAAAGGCTCAGACTAAGTCATGCAGTGATAGGCTGTAGTATGTATAGCTAGAACAGTGCAGAACTGATGGACTTCAAGTGCTAGATTTTGAGAGGGTGATGCAGGGCATACATCAAGCTTTGTGCCACAGCCTGAAATCACCACTATACCAATGCGCCGTCACAACTGCACTGATTTTCTAAAGTCCAACACAGTTGTGACAGTTTTCCTGATTTACAGCAGCTACATAGAAACACAGAAGTTGACAGCAGATAAAGACCGCAAGGTCTATCCAATCTGCCCATTTTTCTACCTTATGAATGTGCTATTGGCTTTACCTCTCAATGGCCTATCTATTCATACTCATCTGTATTGCTCTTTTATGCCTATCCCATGCCTGTTTGAATCCCTGCACTGTACTCATATCCACCACTTCCTGAGGTAGGCCGTTCAATGCATCCACCACCCTTTCTGTGAAAAAAAAACTTCCTAACATTACCCCTTAATCAGCCTCCCTCTAATCTCATGCTGTGTCCTCTTGTCCTGCTATTTTTCTTATATTGAAACATGTTAGACTCTTTCACCTTGTTAACGCCCTTAAGATATTGAATGTTTCGATCATATCACCTTTCTCCTGCCTTTGCTCTAGGGTATACATATTGAACTCCATTAATCTGTCCTCATATGTTTTCTGATGCAGTCCCTGTACCATTTTGGTTGCCCTTCTCTGGACTGCCTATTTCTAATTCCTATTGCAAGCACCATAAAAGTGGTCCTGGAGATTGACGCAAGCTAGATCATTAAAAAAGATTGTCTAACTTGCTTCATTTGTCATATGATCGAGGTGTTACAGGATAGGTTCCATGAGGACAGGCTAGGAGTCCTGGTGATGTACTGCCTGGAGGAGATGAGACAGAGGGGTGATATGATAAGAGACCTTCAAGTACATGAAGGGAATTAACAGAGTGAAAAGCATGGGTCTCTTTAAAATGAGTGGCAACAGCACCACTAGGAGGCATAGCATAAAACTGATGGGGGGGGTTCAGAAGGGAAGTAAGGAAACATTTCTATATGGAGAAGGTGGTGTCCACCTGGAATGTACTGCCAGAGGAGATAGTATCAGCAAGGACAGGGGAGCATTCATGAGAACCTGAGACAAACACAAACGGAAGCCTTGGGACCAAGGAAGGGGAGAAGGTGGGTGAGAGGGAGGACAGTTGGGGGGATACAGGGTCACTGGCATAAATTGTAAAGCCAGACCCTGCATCACTTACTGAGAACACATGATAGACCAGGTGGTCTTCTGCTGGCTGTTTTCATATGTTTGTAGTTAAACTGTGGTCTTGTGCTCTAAATCAGCTGGAACGCCATTGTTCCACAGAAGGGTACTATCACGCCTTGACCTTTGAACTGTGGTACAACAGTGTTCAGCTGAGATGGAAATCAGGTTGAACAGCATTCTACCGTACACTATAACTTTTACGGCCTTTGAACTGTGCAAAACAACTTTGTTCATGTACAACAAGGATTTTGAGTGTATAGAAATCCATACAACAACAATTAACCATGTACTATAAATGGATACTATTAGTAATATTTATCATCATGAGGTTAACCAACAACATAAGAATGTGTCAGCAGAAGAGGACCATGTGATCCATCTAGTCTGCCCAATTTCCTACCCCCCACTTCATTTTGGGTTTCCAATGTGCCTGTCCAAGTTCACTTGAACTCCTCTATGAGATGCAGCGAAGTTTAATTTTGCTGGTGAATGTTCAGTGAAGCTGCAAATTTTACATCTGCCGATCATTTTGTGAAATTTGTGACTTTCCTGAAATTAGAATTAGTCATTGTTTGCTTTTGGGTTTGTTATGCAAACTGCACTTAAAAACTCCCCTGTAGCAAGAAGAAGCAGTTACATCCCAAACTCTCTGGTGTCTAGTGATCCCCCCATGACTGTTAGTCTTCCCCCATCGCTGGCCAGTTGGCCACAATGTAAACAAAATATATTTTTCTGATTAAATCCCCTTGTGATTCCACCCCCATCGATCGTGGGCCATAGTTCAAATAAAGAAACTCCCCGCATAGCACACACACACAGCTGATCGCTGGACAGTTGGTCCCAATAAAAAAAAAAATTAACATTTTGGCAAATTCAATCCCTGGTGTCTAGTGGACCCTGCACCCCCCACCCTGTCAGGGAGTACCCCACCACTACACCCAACTCCCCCATCCCAATCCTACTCTGACTGGACCACCAGCACAGCCCTCCACGCACCTCTATGGATGGCAACCTGACTAAGCTCTTAATGAATGAGGGCATGCTTGTACAAGCACGTGCTCATTCACTGAAAACTTGCAGTCTTTTAGGGAGTTTTTCAGGGGGGTAGAGAATGGGAGGGGGTGCACTGGTCCCTGACGTGGGTGGAGGGATGTGGGAACAGGTCTACAATGCCATTCCTCCCATCCTGTCCCCCCCACCAGCAACCAGAGCAGTCCCATCTCATTCTTGATCCCCTTGAAAAACTCCCTAAAAGACCACAAGCTGTCAATGAATAACCACATGCTTGTACAAGCACACGCTCATTCATTTAGAGCTCAATTAGCCGCTGGCCATGAAGGTGAGTGGAGGGCTGTGCCAGTGCCCAGTAGGGTGGAATTTGGATGGGGGAGTGGGAGGTGGTGGGGTACCACAGGGTGGAGGGGTCCACTGACACCAGGAATTAATTTACCAAAATGCCATTTCTTATTTTTTATTGGGGCCATCTGGCCAGTGATTGACTGGTGTGTGGGGACCTGGAGTGAGTTTATTTACTTGAACTGTGGCTCCATGATTGGTGGGGAGGCACAGGACTTAATAAAAAATATATATATAATTTTTTTTACATCGTGGGCAACTGGTGATCAATGGGGGGTCCTATGTATCAGTGGGGAAGGGGACCACTAGGCACCATGAATTTATATGCATTGGGCAAGTTGTGCATGAAGTGTAGTTCACCCACAAAATTCCACACTTTGCATTTGATCCTGCGCTCCACGATCTGCGAATTTTGTGGATTCCATTTCACGCAATGAGCGTAATCTGCAAAAACTTTAGTGGAGCGAATTTTCTTGCCTTCGCACATCTCTACTCCCCTATTGTTTTAACAGCTACAACTTCTTTGGTCAGGATATTCCAGGATTCCACCACTCTCTCCATGAAAAATAACTTTCTTTTTTTTTTAAACCCATCTTTATTAGATTTTACTTTCAGAGAAGAAAAAAAGGACAAGACAAAAGGAGAAAGTACAGACAGACAAGCCACCACCCCCTGGCCAACCGGGGGTACCCACCCCAAAACTGGGCAGGTGAACTATATACAGTATCTATATACAATCACAGCTGCAGAGAACACCCTCCCCCATATCCAAACATTCATACAGTCATAACAATATCCAAGATAAATATCGGCTCATGCTAAGGGAAAACAAAACAAAGACCACTAAACATAAAAATCGAGCCTAAGCCAAAGGGCCTATTGTTCCAAGAGCCCTATAATCTAATGGGGTCAGACCTGCAGCTGTGTCCCGAGGAAGAGAGAGAGCCCTAAAAAACCTCTGTTGGCAGTCTTGTACCTGTCCACACTAAGGTATCCCTATTGGGTAAGCACCCTGACGCACCAAATCCTCCAAACATAAGATTAAAAGAAGAAAGATCCCGTTTAGTCCCAATATAAATATCAAAAATTATTGTTTTGTTAACTCGTCACTACAATGATCTACACTTAGACAGACAGACCGACGAATGGGTAGGTTAAGTTGAAGCGAATATATTGCCTCTAAACTTCCCCATTTCTTAATATATGTTCCTTTTCTACCGTCCTGATACATTTGCCGCCTTAGCCTGCCTAAAGACCTCATAAGATCGGCTATCCACTGATCATATGTATAAATACAATTGCTCTTCCAATGCTTCAAAACAAAAGCTTTAATCAAAGCAGACATCAGTGCTATATGACATCTAGCCTGCACTTGTGAGATCTGAGCTATGTCCCTAAAATACAAATCTCAGGGAGAATAAACTCCGCATAATTTAAAAGGGGGTCCATATTCTGCTTAACCTGAACCCAAAGCGGAGATATCTTGGGGCAATCCCAGAATATATGCAAGGTATCTCCCGGACTCAATCCACACCTAAAACATTGGTCTGTCTGTCTAAGCCTCCTAGCACAGAGTTAGAGGGTATAGTACAAATTAGAAGATATAAAAGTTGCATGGTTCTATATTTGGGAATAGGTATGTAAGCTATGCTCTTCCAGATCACATCCCAATCCGGTCTCAGAGGAGAGACCTTTTTTTCCCAGTACGCAACCCTCACAGAGAACCCCTTTTCTAAAAAGCTCAGAAGTACATTGCACGCCGCTGACAGAGGTCTATGGGCATCCTTAAGATCCTTAAGGCTATCCCACATAAATGGGGTTCCTGAGGGAGGTAAGATATCCCTTTGTAGTTTCTGCAACATTTTAGCAACCTGAATCCTCTTAAAGAAGTTAATGTCACAACACTGAGGGGAAACACCATTTACCATCTAGAATGAAGTCTGCCCAGACAAGATTAGAAAGTTATGGAGCCCAATAATTCCAAATTACCCGCCACCGATCTTCATATTGGGATTACCAGAAATAGGTTGATCTCTACAGCCCTTTGGATCTTTTTGTAAGTTGGGGATAAAAGAGACCACCAAGCCAGGACTGTCTTAAATATTGGGGAATCTTTACCTATATCCGCAAATCGGACGGGTTAATGAAAAGGAGTGAATCAGGGGAAATACCCTTATCCAACAAGATTTGCTTTTCAATATGCAACCAGACTG
Source organism: Neoceratodus forsteri (assembly GCA_016271365.2). Taxonomy (NCBI): domain Eukaryota; kingdom Metazoa; phylum Chordata; order Ceratodontiformes; family Ceratodontidae; genus Neoceratodus; species Neoceratodus forsteri. The sequence goes on from CM028130.1 coordinate 16,350,877, forward strand.
GAGTATAGCCCTCTCCCTCAGAGGAACTATTCCATTGAGTCATTATAGATAATTGCCCAGCTACATAATACAAATGAAGATCTGGAAACTTAAGACCCCCTAAACTAGAGGGAAGCTGAAGAACTGAGTGTTTCCTCCTTGGGGGTTTAAAATTCCATAGGAAGTCAGAAAATAGTTTTTGTATTCTGATGAACCAGATTTGGGGAATTACATAAGGGGACAAGTATATGGGATACAGAAACCTAGGCAATAAGTTCATCTTCATTAACCCCAATCTGGCCGTAAAATTTAAGGGGAGCTTATTCCACCTATCCAGGTCCGCTCTAACTGCTATCAGAATATTATTCAAATTTACCTTAACACCCTGGTGCAAATTAGGTGTAACCCAGATACCCAGATATTTGATACCATCTGGAGCCCATTTCAGTTGCCAGGACTCAGATCTGCCTTATATAGATGCGGGTAAGAGGAAGAATCTGAGCCTTATTCAGGTTCAACTTATAATCGAGACCACCGAAAACTATTAATAATCTCAAGGACCCTCCCAAAACTCGACACCGGTCTCGAGATGCAAAAGGATGTCATCTGCAAAACCGAGAGCTTCAACTCCTCCCTTGACTACAATCCCCTACTAGGGTCAGATTGAATCGCCTCAACAGGGCTCCAAATATATATTAAATAAAATTGGGAAGGGGCATCCCTGTCTGTTCCATTACCAAGACGAAATTCTCTTGACAGGAAACCGTTGTAAAGGACTCTGGCCGTGGGAGGGCATAGAGATTCTTAATGCCCCATGAGAAGGCTTCCGAAAGCCCATCCTTTCCATAGTAGCAAATAAAAGGAGTGGGAGACCCTATCAAAGGCCTTCTCAGCATCAAGGGAGAAAAGCGCCAAATCTAAGGGAGAGTCAGCGGCCTCCAAAAGCACATGATGAAGCTTCCGCAAGGCATCATGGGGTCCCCTGCCTGGGATGAAACCAACCTGATCCTGACTAATAATTAGAGGGGCAACCTTTAAAATTCTATTAGCAAGTATCTTAGATAATAATTTAATATCTTGGTTCAGGAGAGCAATGGGCCTATAGCTCCCCACTAATTCTCCGGGTTTATCTGGCTTAAGAATAAGTGTGATGTAAGCCTGATATAATGGTAAGTGTGGAACCCCATCTGACATAATATTAGAAAAAAACTCCAAAAGCAAAGGGGTAAGGGTTTGGACATGGGTCTTGTAAACTGGGCAAGGCCATCTGGTCCCGTGTTTTGCCCCTGCAAGTTATTAATCACATCTCTTATTTCAGCCTCTGATATAGGGGCCGCTAAAGCCTGAGATTGCATTGAGTCTAGCCTTGGCAGACATATATCATCCAAAAACCCCACCCCGCACTCTTTCCTCGGGGACACCTGATGCCCCTTGATATAATTCAACAAAGTAATCTGCAAAAGTATCCGCCATGGCCTGCGGATCCATCACCACCTCCCCCTGGTGTTCCAAAAAAGAGATTGTACTGGTGGCCTCCCATTCTTTAACTCTAGCAGCAAGAAGTTTACTTGGCAAATCCCCTTGTAAGAGATACTCAGCTTGAATCCTTTCTGCCCTAGCCTCCAGTTTACTAAATAAAATGTCTGTCATCTCACCTCTTAAATCCTGAAGTTCCCGATCCACCTCCTCACTAGATCCCTCCAGGGGAGTAAGAGAGTTAATGGCTCCCCATATAAATTCCTCCCTGGCTTTTCTCATCCTATTCCTCCTGATAGTGAGGGTCTGGGCTACACTAGCGCATAAAACTTTACATGTGGGCCAAGCTAAGGCCTTATTGTCAAGGGAAGGAATCTGAGTTAGGATAATATCCTTAAGAGCTTCCTCCAGACGAGGTAGCATATTATTGTCCAGAAGAAGGGATTCATCCAGTCTCCATCTGAAGGGCTTCATTTGGGCGGAGTCCACTGCCCAAGAGAGGCAAATTGGAGAGTGGTCAGATAGAATTCTACCATAAACCAGCAAACTCTTAACCCCTCGGAGGGCCTCCTGATTTACCAAAAAAAAATCAATACGTGTTTGGATTTTATGAGCCCCAGAATAAAAGGTCATATTGCAATCCCCTTGTTTAAATCGCCAGAAGGGGTCTGTCAGTGCAGCAACTTCAAGGAATCTAGCCATTGCTATCTGCGCCTTGGAGGGCGGCTTCCTAGAAGGGGGTATCCTATCGAGAGAGTTGTTGGAACAGAGATTCCAATCCCCTGCTATTATTAAAGAGTGGGATGAGAGGCTGGATAAATCCTGCTCCAATGTAGCAAAAAATCTGGATTAGGTGGAGTGGGACCATAAACAGAAGCTATTGTTAATAACCTCCCCAAAATGGTGCCCGTTACAAAGACTCCCCGCACATCCTCCCGCGCCTGATATCACAGGGGGCGAACGGACATCCCCTAGCAATCAAAAATCGCTACACCCCTGAAGCTTTGGTATTCTCTCCAAAAACTTGACCCCTAAAGTTTCCTCAACAACGCCTAACCTCCTTAAGCAAGTGGGTTTCTGCTAGAAAGCTATTTGAACCCCCAGTTTCAAATATGCTTTAAAACAACTAACCTCTTCTTCTCCCTCTGAGACCTTTGACATTCCAAGATAGCTTATTAAATGTAAACATCAAGGCATACTATACCCCTCCCTATCGCCCAACCAAGACTGCCAATGTGGACAAGTATGCAGACTGACTCTCTCTTCCCTCCCCAACCCCTAACCCATTTAAACAACCCCCGATCCTTCGATCGCCCTCCTATCCAGCATCGAACACTAAATGAGCCAGCTAACAAGAGCGTGCCCTAGGCCCCAAATCTGTAATGAGATTAAACAAAATTACTTGTCTCCTCACAGAAAAAACAAGAGCCAAAATATAAAATATAACAATCCCTTCTCCCCAGTTCATAATAGCTCAGTGTCCTCCTCCCCATGTGAAGATCCTCAAGTCCATAGCGGGCAAAAGATCACCAGGGGAGAAGCTCAGTCATTCCAACATAGCCAAGGTGCAGCAAAGAGTCATTTATAGGCAAAACAGTTCAGATCTCCACTGTATCCAAGAACACCTTCTGCTTTGGAGACTCAAGTTGCCGCCTAAATAAATCTGAAATTCAACTTTCAGTCCCTCTGCAGCATCCCTCGCTGTCAGGGATCTCCGATCTCCTGTGTGGAGCTTGACCACCAAAGTAGCTGGATGCTGCATACGAAACTTCACTCTGCAAGATACAGCTTTTTCTTAATATCCACATATTCTCTCTGCTTCTCCCGAATGGCCGGAGTCTGGTCCTGGAAAAGCCAAATTGCAGCTCCATTCCAGTGCAGATTCTTAAGAGCCTCGCCTTCATAAGGACATGGGCCTTCTCCCATGATTCAGGTACTTATATAATAACTCGGGAGCCCCAGGGGAGGAATTTCCTTAGGGAGCGATGAGCCCTCTTAATATTATACGCCTCTCCGTAGGCGTTGGGCCCAAGACCTTAGGTAATAGCCCCTGGATGAAGGAAATACAGTCCAAGCCTTCCGATCGCTCTGGCAAGCCTGCCAAATTAAATTATTTCTCCGGCTCGGGATTCTTGATCATCCACCCTTTCCTCCAATTTTGACTTGTCTCCTCAAAACCACCAGCTCCTGCTCGTGAGCTGTCATCTTCTTTTCTTGTGAGGAGGTTCTGGCTTCTAAGTCCCCTATCCTCATTGCCAGGGCATTCAGAGCCGGCTTGATTGTTGAGAAATCTGCAACCAGGCCTCGCAGCAGAGATTTGATTTCGGCTAAGTCATCCGGAGGAGACTGGCCTTTCTCCTCCCCACCCGAGTATGCGTCCTGCTCTTCTGGCACAGGTGATGGGGGTTTCGGGCGTTTAGAGGCCGGCGCTCGAGCGTCAGAAAATTCGGGGCTTCTGCACTCCATGGCGAGCGATATGGCGCCTGAAAATTTAAAGACGTCGGCTAAGCGAGTATCCACTCCTGCAAGCACGCCAGGAGAGAAAGCGCTAAAACGCCAAACCAGACAGTGTTTTCAACCACCTCACGACAAACGGAGATGTTTAATAAACTTATTTAGATCGGGCAGGCCCAGGAGCAACACTCAGTACGTCCCCCCTCGCTTAGCTCATCACGTGATCCATGAAAAAGAACTTTCTGAAGTTGCTTCTAAATCTACCTTCCTTAAGGCACATGATGTGACCTCTTGTCAATGTACCCATCATTTCCTAGAAGAGGCTCTGAGCCTGAACTGCTTTTATTCCTTTGAAGCATTTTAAAGTTTTTTCATGTCACCTTTATTGCACCTTTGTTCTAGGGAGTACAAGTTAGCTGCTGGAGCCTTGCTCTGTAAGGTTCATGGTGGATCCCCTGTGCCATCTTAGTAGCCCATCTCTGCACAGACTCCAAACAGTATTTGTCCTTTCTTAGGTGTGGCCTCCAGAACAGTATTCAGTACTCCAAATAAGGCCTGTCCATGGGTCTGTACAGTGGCATTAACACCTTGCACCTTCTGCTAGCGATACCTCTGCCAATGTAGCCCAGTATATTGTTAGCCTTTAATGCTGCTTTTTCTACTTTCAACTAATGTTGTTCCATGAGGAAAATCCATGGAAAACAAAAGAAGAGGCAAGGATTTAAAAAAAAATATTTAATATAAGACTTGATGAGTTGGGTAGCAGTAGAAGATTGTTGTCTTCGATGGAGGACATGTGAAACAATGTAAACCAACCAATGTAACATCAAACCATTGACAACAACAGCAGAAAATGACCATTGATCAATTCAGTTTGCCCATAAAACTCTAACACACCCAGGACCTATTGTCCATACAGGGTGGCTTTCTAAAAATTGTTGGATAGTTCAATGATCATGGAAAGTTGCTGGAGTGTTGTTCTGACATCAGAATGATACTACAACAACTTTTTATGACTTTTGTGCCATCTGCATTACTCACTAGCACTTCAAACCATCATGATCTGGGATCAGTAGAGCAGAGAACAAGTTTGATCATTTTGGGGTGCAAAAGGAATAAAAGCACCTCCTCCTCTGCTTGTAAATGCCTGAGAGGTGGTTCTTCACATATTTTGCATGTTTCAGCAGAGGGATAAGCAGGCAGCAGTTTGCACTCATGGCATTTCTTACCCACGAAGAAAACACACAATGGCCAAAGGAAAAGAATCACAGGATTTAAACTCAGTAATTGAGTGCAAAAACAAATAACACCTACCATAACATAACTACATTAACAACAACAAAAAAATAACACCTACAATAAAATAACGACATTAACAACAACAACAAAATAACACCTACCCTAACATAACTACATTAAGAACACAAACAAACAACACCTACCATAAAATAATTACATTAACAACAAAAACAAATGAGACCTACCATAACATAACTACATTAACTACAAAATGAATGCCTACCATAGCATAACTACATTAACAACAACAACAAAATCACACCTACTATAACATAACTACTTTAACAACAAAACAAATAGCATATACCATAACATAACTACATTAACAACAAAACAAATAACACCTACAATAATATAACTAAACTAACAGCAAAAGCAACTAACACCTACTATAACATAACTACTATTAATAATAAAAACAAATAACACCTACTATAACATAACTACATTAATAACTAACAAAAATAACACCTACCATAACATACCTACATTAACAACAAAACAAATAACATCTACCATAACATAACTACGTCAACAACAACAAAAAATAACACCAACCATAACATAACTACATTAACAAAAAACCAAATAACACCTACCATAACATAATTACATTAATAATGAAAACAAATAACACCTACCATAACATAATGACATTAATAACAACAAAAACAAATAACACCTACCATAACATAACTACATTAAAACAAAATAAATAACACCTACTATAACATAATTACATTAATAACAAAAAACTACTATAACATAACTACATTAATAAAACACCTACTATAACATAACTATGTTAACAACAAAAAAACTACTCATAATATAGCTATATTAATAACAAGAAAACAAATAACACCTACTATAACATAACTACATTAATAATAAAACAAATAACACTCTATAATAATATAACTACATTAATAATAAAAATAATACATCTACTATAACATAACTATATTAACAACAAAAAATCACACCTACATAACATAACTATATCTACAACAAAAAAACAAATAATATATCATAACATAACTACATTAACTAACAAAAACAAATAACACCTACCATAACATAAATTACATTAACAACAAAAACAACAAACAAACAACACTTACTATAACATAACCATAATAATGAAAAACAAATAACACCTACTATAGCAACTATATTAACAACAAAAACAAATAACACCTACCATAACTATATGAACAACAAAACAAATAACACCTATCATAACATAACTACAGTAACAACAAAAAAATAACACCTATCATAACATAACTACATTAATAACAAAAATAACACCTACTATAAAATAACTATATTAACAACAAAACAAATAACATCTACTATAATATAACTACATTAATAATGAAAATAAATAACACCTACTATAGTATAACTACATTAATAACAAGAATAAATAACACCTACTATAACATAACTACATTAATAACAAAACAACGATACCATAACATAACTACTTTTAACAACAGAGAAAACAAATAACACCTACAATAACATAATAACATTAATAACAAAACAAATAATGCCTACTATAACATAACTGCATTAACAACAAAAACAAATAACACCTACAATAACATAACTACATTAACAACAAAAAAAAAACAGAATTGGGCAATCAGGCAGGGGTCTGTTAGTGTTGCAGAAGCCCAAGACTCTGTGTTTTCTTTTTAATTTATTTTATATAAAATAGTGTATGGCAACCTATACATAATGAGGTATGTGTTTCATCTCAGAATGAGAAGACATCTGGGACCTTCAAGCTTGTATCCCTGATGTCATCTCAACCCCTTGCTGGAAACACAACCTTATTGTGAACGCACTGTTCTATATGCAGTAGAAACTTTCTTATGAAACTGAGAATTATCTCTCCTGTTTACATTATCATGCTTTTACAAAGTTTTGTCCATGCCCTAGTCTTGTTACAGGCTCCTCTTGTGTCACTGTACTCATGCTATAGCTGTGTTCCAATCTGGAACTGTTTGAGAGGAAACATAATGCTTAGAAAAAAGGAACATTTGCAACCACGATATCTCCATACTGTGTACACAACAAGTGGTGGGAGTATAGAATGGTGCTGACTATAGATTCTTCTGAAATGGTGGCAAGACAGGCAATAATATCCAACAGTGTGAGTGGTATTGGGGTATGCAAGCCCTTTCCTGGAGTGCAATGATGCCCAAAACCATATGGGAGGGTTTTATAGCCCTGGAATGGCCAGTGTATTCCATACCACCACTCTGGAGGGTATTATTGCACTATAAAATGTGATTTGGGCTGCATTTCAGGAATCAATTTTAAAACATTTAACATGTTGCTGTAAATAATTTGAATCAATAAAACTATTTTACATAAAGTTCTAATATTCTTCAGGTGAAGCTACTCTGGCTGGAAGCTGCAACACTGGACTTAAGATTTGCAAGAAAGCGAGTTGTGCTCACAACAGAGGGAGGTGAACTCATAATTTATAATTGTTTTGGTCTGAAGCAGATTCCTTAGGAAAGTTAATATTCTTCAGGTGGAGGATACTTCTAATTGAAGGGTGATATAAGGAACTTAGAATTATCAGAAAAGGCAGTCTTTCAATCAACAGATGGAGGTGGACCTTGCTTTACTTTTGTTACAATTGTTAAGATTTTCAGTACAGGAAGAGTTTAAACCCATAGGGACTGAATACTGTTTACTGTGTCAGTCCTTGTGCACAGCTGACTTGATTGGAGTTAGTGATTGACTGTTTACATTGCAATATTTATAATACTATGAGTTATTCACTGGGCTAAGAATTTGTCATAAGTCCTGAATTGAGAGCAGGTTACAGGCTGTGTATTGGACCCAGACAGTGCCTGGGGTGGAAACTGGTTTTCTCTTTGTTTATCTCTGTGCCTTAAAAGGCCAGGCCAGACTATGCCAGAAAGTGCTTACATCACAGCTACTTATCAGCCAATAGCTCTGGAAGAATCTTACAGACCTTGATAACAGTACTAATTTAGCAGGCTTATCAGATAACCTAATATTCTTCAGATGAAGCTACTGTACCTCTGGCTGGAAGCTGCAACACTGGACTTAAGATTTGCAAGAAAGGTTTGCTCACAACAAAGGGAGGTGAACCTTACAATTTACAATTGTCTTTGGTTTGAAGCAGATTCCTTAGGAAAATTAATATTCTTCAGGTGGAGGATACTTCTAACTGAAGGGTGAAATAAGGAACTTAGAATTATCAGAAAAGGCAGTCTTTCAATCAACAGAGGGAGGTGGAACTTGCTTTACTTTTGTTACAATTGTTAAGATTTTCAGTGCAGGAAGGGTTTAAACCCACAGGGACTGAATACTGTTTACTGTGTCTATCCTTGTGCACAGCTGAAGTGTTTTGGGGCTGACTGCTTTCAGAGCACAAGTCACCAGGCTGTTTTGGGGTTGGAGAGGTTTACCTGTGTCTGACTTGGATGTTTGGATTTTTCTCTGTTTGATTAGCACGGTATTTTCTCTTTCAAATTGCTGTGTAGGGCATCTTGCTGACAGGAAGGCACTCATCGCAGAGGTAGGTCAGAGCTTTTAGCTGATTGTTTCATGAGGGCACAGTTTAGGCCCAAACCCTTCCCACCCCTCAACCCACCCACCCCTGGAAATAGTTCCTTTATACCTGAGGTTCTGACATAATTTCTCAAGAGTGCAAGGTGCATATCATTGTCATATCCTCTCTAGCACACTGCACTGACAATATAAGCATACACATTATATAATACATATATTTCATATAACAAACAAATCACACACACACAAAAAAACTAAACAAGGTAGACAGGCATGGGGAGTATGCAATGTAATGGCTGTGGGGCAGCAGTCTTCTGGGAGTCTTTCTGAGGCTGAGATGCTGCCCTGTTTACAGACAACTATCTGCCCTGAGGGAGGAAGTTGCCTTCAGGCCGCACTGGACAGTAGTAAGGAACCTCCCCATCCAGGGAGCACCAGAGCCACCACCACTACCTCAGAGGTTGTGAAGAAAGCACAGCAGTTGGACCACAGTGGGCTCAGGGAGGGTAAGGGTGGTGGAACAGAGGCACACCCAGTCAGTTGTTCCACTCCACAATCCATACACCATTCTGGGGGAGCATAGTTCCCCTATGGATGCACCCACAGAGGAGACTAAGGAGGGTGCAGACAACTGTCATAAGGGAGGCCCTCAGAAAGGAGGCAGAGGGCACGACAGGGAAAGGAAGCAGCTTTGTGGGGACTCACTTATTAGGGGATAGAACTGGGTGGAGCAGGAGAAACTGAAGTAAGGTGCCTGCTTGGTGCCATGGCTTGGAGGGACAGGAAGCACATCCTTAGATCTCGAGAATAGTTGCACGGGAGTCTGAGCTGGACATCATTGTCCACCTAAGGACAAATGACTTGGCTCCTCTTGAGATTAGAGCAGTGTAGAAGGACTTTGTAGAGTTGAGGAGGGGCCTAAGACAAGTAACACACACAGTATCCTTCTCAGAGGTGCAGCCTGTCAGTGGCATGGGTGAGGTGAGGGTACTTTGCACCATGCAGTTTAATGAATGGTTGAAAAAATGGTGTGGAGCACAGGGGTTTGGCTTCATTGGGGACAGGGGTTCCACCTGGAGGAACACCAGCCTATACTGGCAGGATGGTCTGCATCTGTCCAGGAAGGGAACAAGTCTTTTGGGCAATTGGTTTAAATGCTTCATTAGCAAGCTTTTAAACTAGTCAAGGGGGAGGCACTGATAAGCAGCAGGAAAATCCCAGCCTCCCCCTACAAAACAGGGTACTAAATGAGAAAAAGACCAAGGTAGAAAGGTCAGTGGGGGATGCTGCTACAGAAGGTAAAGTCATCAAAAAATGGAGAGCAATGAGTACCAATGCCCATAGTCTGGGTAACAAGCTTCCTGAATTAGTGGTCTTGATGGAGTAGGAGGAACATCTGGATATCGTGGTAGTCGCAGAAACATGGTACACACAGAACAATGACTGGGATGTAAACATCCCAGGATACACTATCTACAGGAGGGACAGGGAAGGTAAAAGAGGAGGAGGAGTAGCTCTCTACATAAGGGAAGGAATCAAAGCAACAGAACAAAAGGATAAACAGGGAGGAGAAGAGTACTATGGGTCAATTTGGAGGCAGGCAATGGCACCACAATCGACACAGGGTTAGTATACAGACCCTCTCAGGGGAGAAATGGACAAGGAAATGATATAAAGTATACTTAGAATGGCAGATAAAGGGAGATATTGCTGATGGGTGATCTGAATATGCCAGATGTTAACTGAGTGCAGTTGCAGCAGCCACTTCTAAAAGTGGTGTTATTCTAGATGCCTACAGGGGCATGCCTTAGACAACTAGTATTGGAACCCACTTGAGAGGGAGCAGCAATCTTAGACCTGGTTCTCAAATGGAGATGGAGAGAGATCACAGATGTAGAAGTGGATAGCCATCTGGGAACTAGCGACCATCAAACAGAATGGTACACAATAAACACAGCAATAGAGTCAAGCCATACAAAAGCAAAAGTACTGGACTTCAGGAGGGCTGACTTTGCCAAAATGGGTGAGTGCCTAAGGAATGCACTAGCAAATGGGCAGGAAGGAGGGGTGGAAGAACAATGGGGAATAATAAAAACTGCCATCACAGAGGTAGCATGCCTTTGTGTGAAGCAAATAAACAAAACAAAAGATGTAAGAAACCACTATGGTTCTCAAAGGAGGTGGCAGAAGGTTCAAGAGAAAAGAAAGCATTCAGAAAGTACAAGGAATCACAGAAGGAGCAGGACAGAGAATTGTATCAGTTAAAGCAAAAGGAAGCTGGAAAGGCAGTCAGAACAGCAAAGGCCCAAACCGAGGAAAAGGTAGCCAACTCAGTTAAGAAGGGGGATAAAACCTTTTTTAGGTACATCAGGGAGTAAAGGAAGACTAAGGGAGGGATAGTGAGGCTTAATAAAGGGGAAGGGGTGGGCAGAGGGTGATGGTGAAAAGGCAGAGATACTAAACAAATATTTTTGCTCAGTATTTACAAATGAAGAGGGGGAGGTACCTAAAACAAACAATAGAAACACTCTGCATACAGAAGTTGATACCAGCCCATTTACAAAAGAAAGGGTTCTGAAAGAACTCTTAAAACTGAAGGTGGACAAAGCAATGGGGCCTGATGGGATTCATCCCAGAATTCTAAAAGAACTAAGGGTAGAACTAGTGACACCACTGACTACCCTCTTAACAAATCATGGGAGGATGGGTGGTACCTGAGGACTGGAGGAAGGCAGATGCGATTCCCTTCACAAAAGTGGGAGCAGGGCAGAAGCAGGAAACTACAGACCTGTTAGTTTAACCTCAGTGATAGGGAAAATGATGGAATCACTTGAAGGAAAGAATTGTCAAGTAACTAGAGGCCAGAGGGGCACTGGACCCAAGGCAGCATGGATTCACAGCAGGAAGGTCATGTGAGATGAATCTAATAAATTTCTTTGACTGGTGACCAAAGTAGTAGATCAGAAAGGGGCTGTGGACATGGCCTACCTAGACTTTAGCAAGGCATTTGACTCAGTCCCACACAAAAGATTAATAGACAAGTTGGCCAGCCTGGGAGTGGGTCCCAAGATGATAGCCTAGGTAAAGAATTGGCTGGAGAATAGAACACAGAGGGTAATAGTAAATGGAGCCATTCTGAAGAAAGGGGGGTTACTAGTGGGGTACTGCAGGGTTCAGTATTAGGACCAGTCCTCTTCAATGTCTTTATAAGTGACATTGAAGAGGGACTGGAAGGAAAAGTATGTCTCTTTGCAGATGACACAAAGATCTGCAACAGAGTTGATGCACAAGGTGGGGTGGAAAGGATGAGAAGGGACTTGGTAAGGTAAGAGGAATGATCAAATGTATGGCAGCATAGATTCAATGCTAAGAAGTGCAAGGTAATGCACCTGGGAAACAAAAACCAGGGGAAGAGTACACAGTGGGGGGTGAGATACTAACAACAGCAAAAATGGAAAGAGACCTGGGGGTAGTCATATCAGATGACTTAAAGGTGGGCAGGCAATGTGAGAGGGCAGTAAGGAAGTCTGAGATGACACTGGGATGCATAGGGAGAGGCATCACCAGTAGAAAACAGGAAGTTGTTATCCATCTGTACAGACAGCTGGTGAGACCACATCTGGAGTACTGTGTGCAGTTCTGGAGACCCAATCTCCGCAAGGACATAGACAAGATGGAAGCTGTCCAGAGAAGGGCAACTAAAATGGTGCAGGGTCTGCACTAGATGAAATATGAAGAGAGACTAAAGGAGCTTAATATGTATAGCCTCGAGGAAAGGAGGGAGAGGGGACATGATAGAAACTTTCAAGTACCTCAAGGAATCAACAAAGTCCAAGATGGTAGCATCTTTCAAAAAAAGAGGTACGCAAAAACAAGGGGGTACAATTTGAAGATGGGGGGGCAGCTCAGAGGCAGTGTAAGGAAGTATTTTTTCACAGAGAGGGTTGTGGATACATGGAAGTGGAGTCAAAAACAGTGGTTGAATTCAAGCATGCATGGGACAGTCATAAGGCAATTCTAGGGGTTGGGGGTAGAAAGAAGTAGGCTGCTGGTTAACTAGGATCTGCAGCTTATCCATTAGGCAGGGAAATGGGCAGACTGGGTGGACTAAGCGGTCCTTATCTGGCATCAAATTCTATGTTTCTATGTTAAAGTAGTCCCTCTACTGCAGGCATTGGCAGTAGTGGGTGCTGTTGTGCTTTGTGTTTTGCCAGTTGTTGAATGTTCTGTCCCCCTCCCCCCGCAGTTTCTCTCCCTCCTTTCTTCAGTAGTCTCTCCCCAAGTAATGGTCCAGTTGGAAAAGAACTGCTGTTTGCATTATTCAGAACATTTAAAACAACTCATGCTGAGCTAGATTTCACTCCTGTTGTCACTCCCATTGCGTCAGATGTCAACTGACTCTATGTAAAAACAAACTTTAGCCAGAGCCGATAGGCCTGTCAAAAGCTACCAAATGACTAACGTTACACATGTGCATAAAAATTATTCAAAGCCCAGGTGCAACTTGCCCATTTTTTGGAGGTGTTGCACCAAATTTTCAACTTGGCCTTTTTGGACCCCTCCTCATGAAGAGTGCCAGTGTCATTTTGTTCACTTTTCCCAAAAGGTGATTTTACAGAGCAAACGTGCTCTTCTGTGCCTCAGGTGTGAAACCATGGCCCAGATATTCAAAAGAGTTGAGCCATGCGCAATAGGGTTGTGCCTGCGCAAGTCCGAAATTGCGCCATTCTGCGATATTCAGCAGGAGGCAGTTGCGTCCCTGAAATCATGCTGAGCAACAGAGCAATGATAATGAAGGCACGCGCAACCAAAGGGGGAGGAACCATACATAAATGGCACAGTGCAATATTCAATGACTTGCGCCATGCGCAATAGGGGAGCAAGTGGAAGTTGCGCCATAGCGGAAATAAGCCAAAATAAAAAGGAGCAAGGGAGAGGCACAAGAATGCTACAGGGAAGTCACATGAGGCAGAACTCTAGCCAGACAGACAGGGCAGGAGGGACACACAGGGCAGGCCAGGGAAAGCACAACCTGAACACACAGGCACAGGGAAGTGTGGGAGCCACAGCCAGTGCAAAGAGGGAAGTGCCACACAGCACAGAGGCTACCACAGGCAGGTGCTCGGTGCAGGGAAGTAGCAGGAGGACAGCGGGGGAATACAGTAACAGCTGCCAGGGGTGAACATAAGCCAGGAACATGGCCAGTGCCGCCTTCCAGATGGAGGCTGTTATGAGGGGGGTGAGAAGGCGGGTGGCAGTGGGGCATGGCCGTGGAAGGGCCCGTCGGCGGTATGCTCCCAACAGGCAGTACCGAGCCTGCACCAGCTTCGAGCTGTACACTGATACTGAGATTGAGATTGTGGGCTGGTACCGCTTGAATAGGGCAATTCTGAGGTGGCTCTGTGAGCTGTGCAGTGATGTGATGCAGGCACCCACATGACAGAGCCATGCCCTGTCAGTGGAGACTAAAGTAACAGCCTGCATGTGCTTGCTCACCACGGGTACCTTCCAGAGACCAACTGGGGACACCACAGGCATAACCCAGTCGGCCACGTCACGCAACCTCACCCAATTCCTCAGTGCACTGCTGCCACATGCTGCGGAGTACATCCGTTTCCCCAGCACACAAGTGGAGCGCACAGTAAACATACAGGAGTTCCACAGGTAGCACGATGCCTGGCGTCTAGCAATAGACTGCACCCATGTGACACATGCACACTACCTGGGCCCTGAGGGGCCACATACATCAATCGCAAGGGCTATGCCAGCATCAACTGCCAGGTGGTGTGCGATGCCAGGTGGCGTATAATCAATGTCTGTGCCACGCACCCTGGGGGAGCACATGGTGCCTTCATCTGGCACCAGTCGGCACTGTGCCACAGATTCGAGAGTGGGGACATCCCAACTGGCCACCTAGTGGGTGAGTATGCAAATCACATGGACAATCATAGGTCCTGGGGGGGCATGGCCAGAGGTGACATGGGCAGTGGCCTACATGGCCCAGGGCATGGAGATGCTGATCACCAAACTAACCTCCACCCTCTACACACAGGTGACAGTGGATACCCACTCCGTCCCTGGCTACTCACATTCTACTGGCGGCCTGCGACCCCATTGCAGCAACGCTACAATGAGGCACATGCCACCACACGTAATGTCATCGAGCGGATGTTTGAGATGCTGAAGGCACGTTTCCATTGCCTGGACACCGCCGGCGGTGCCCTACAGTACAGCCCCTCAAAGGCCTGTGGGCTATTCCGGCCTGTTGCATCCTGCACAACATGGCCAATGAATGTGGGATAGCCAACAGGTCAAGAGGGGACAGCGGGGGACGATGAGGACACCGTGACGATGGTGATGGGCAGCCTCCCTCGGCGACAGGACCCCGACTGATCCGCTGGCACAGCTGCACTGGGACACCATCACGGAGGAGCACTTCAGCCAACCCAGGTAAGTCATGGGGCCATGTGCAACCACCAGTGGCTAAGGCACAACCCACAAACATGCATGGACACACACCAGGGGTGCATGTCATCAAGGGAAGTGGCAGGGCACAGAAGCACACACAACCAGGGATGGGTGAGGATTAAATGCCATGGACGGACACACACACACACAAAACACACACAATGCACCAAACGTGCACAGAGGGCAGGAGGCACACCGACCCAGAACGCCAACCCTAGCAACACACATGTCCACAGGTTATCATGCCCACTGCCTGTCAATGTGCGTGTGTCAGATGCTGAGCACCATTGCACATTGCGTACAGCGCAATGCAGGCATCATCATGCACACACAACCATGGACAGCAGCCGGGAGGGTGTGCAGGTGGACTGTGTGTCGTGCGCAGGACAGGGTACCCACCCATGCACTGCCCACTGAAACACACAATGCACAAAGGGCAGTGCCAGACAGTAGCCGCACTGGGAGACAGGTCAGTCACATGACACAGTGCCCCAGCCACCATGGATGCGTGGGTGGCCCTGCCAAGACCCGCCAGCACTGACAGGCTGACCACTGGCCTCACGGGGTGGCACCGATGGTCCCCAGGGGTTCCACTGCATGAATGCGACTGTGCTCACGCAGGGGTCTGCAGCACACTGAACATGCCTGCGCCAGGTGTGCTCGGGATGCCCACAGCTGAACCCGGTGTCGACAGGGTGGGAGTCGCACGATGCCAGGAATGGGGGGTGGACAGTGCACTGCGTGGTGTCCGCGGTGCATGGGCACCTGACTGTGTGCCCATTGTGGCCATGACAGCAGTGAATGCCTGTGCATGCCTGTCAATGGCAGCAGTCACATCTTCCCACAAACGGTCCATCCCTGCCAGGATCAGAGCGATGTACCTGCTGCGACACCTCTGCCCACTCCAGAGCCACATGCAGTGCATCCACTGATGTCGCAAGTCGCATCTGCTGCTGGACTGATGCTTGCAGTAGGTGTGTGCTCGTCCAAGAGGTCATCTGCCTCAGCATCCTGTCCCTCAGGGAGTGCTATGGCCCTGATGATCAGCACCCTTGAGGGTGGGTGCTGAGCACCAGGACCAGGTCTGGGCATGTCCACAGGTGGTGCACAGATGCCGCCGCTGAACCCTGAACCCCAAGCCCACTGGCCGACTGCTGATGCTGCCCCTCCAGCTGCCGCTCCCTATGGCTCAGTGGTGCTGCCGCAGTGGCCGCAACAGTCCCACTGTCCTGAACAGACACCAGTGCTGCCCCACTGGTGCTGACAGGCACAGGCTGGGAATGTGCTGACATGCAGGCCTCCACGGCAGCACCACCCACAGCCATGGATGCGATGTGTCCTGCTGTGGCCATCCCGGGCACATACGTGTCACTGCCCATGACGTTAGTGACATCATCATCAGTGATGGACTCTGCACGCGCCCAGTCACAGCATGCCGGCATCCGTGGATGCTGGCATGCTGGGACACAGGCAGGGTTCTCCTCCGCACCTGTTACAATGACATCAGTGTGGACAGCCAGGCGGCCCCACTGTCGCAATGATCCACGTATACCTGTGGAGGTGGATGGGCCCTCCTCCATCTCCAGCTGACTGTCCTCAGTGGACAGGCCCACCACCACTGACCCATGCAGATGCTCAGGATCTGTAAGGGAAAGCAAAGTCACGTTACTGCATGTGACCTACCCTGCCCCTCCCCATAGACAGACCATGACTTACCATACAGTGCTGGGCCACCACCCATCTGGAAGCCACCACCCGGAACACCCTCAATGGCACTATGCAGCATGCTTCCAGAAAGCCTCTCCTCCTGTGGGTCAACTGTACCACCTCCGCTGTCCACCACCTGTTGCAGCTCGTTGCCCTGATGGTAGCCACCTTCTCCTTAATCCTCCTCCTCTGTGCCCATCTTTCCTTACACTCCTGTATGGAGCGCTGGTGGCTGCCATGCAGGTTCACAGCACATGCCACCTCCTCCCATGCAACAGCATGGACTTGGGGTGTTCCCTTCTCACTGAGAAGTGGCTCCTGATCCAGGTAGGCCTGAACAGGGCTTCAGTCTCGGCCTTGGTAAAGTTAGGCCTCCTCCTCCCATCACCGCGTTCTCCCTCCCACAACTTGTTCGGTCATTATGTAGCCTGTAAGAATGGCAGTTGTTACCTGTGACTGTGCAGTCCCATGCATGTCCCTAAATCCACAGTCCACACTCCAAAACAGCATGCAACTCACCAATAGACTGCAGTAACCGACTATGGCCACTGCAGCCCAATGTCGCACTTTTATAGTGCAACCCATGCAAATGAGGCGAGGCGTAACTTTGAGTGGATGCAAATTGCAGTGCTGCGCCATTGAATGGCTGATTAGATGATTTGCATATGACGGCTGAATATCGCGCTGTTGCACTTTGCGCAATTGTGTTGAACGTGCTGAGCCAATGGTGCAGTTCTGTGACATGCGTAGTACACACTCACCGCGCATGCCCAGGTAGCTGACGAGGTGTCTCCGCCGCGCTAATGATGTGCTGTGGGTAATACAGGGCATGACCACCATTATGCCAGTGGCGCATAGCGATGGTCATTACATGGTGCTGTGGCACGGGCCATCATAGGCACATTGGGCCAACCGCGCAGTAGGCCGCAATGGCAGTGGCACACAGGCAGCCAATTGCACCACACACATTGAGTTCCAATGGCGCTGTGCGTGTCCATGCGCCAGAGACCCTTGACCCTGTGCCCGACCTTTCCCCCAGGGCACCATCGCGCCAGGCATGGGTGCATCTCTATTGCGCTGTTCGGTGACAGCAGAATAGGAATGGCAGCGCTGTACCATGCAGCATCTGCACGTGGGGAGCCACGCCTGCAGAGCGCCATATTGCCAAATCGAGAAGCAGCAGAATGGCACGAGGAGGGCAGCTCAGTGGTTGGCACAGAGCTGGCCAACCTAGTGGTCGTTAGGAGCCACACCATGGGCAACTGTTCATGGAGGCACCCCAGGACAGGTCCAGGACCCAGGGTGGGAGGAGGTGGCCACTGCACTTGAGAAGGCCACAGGATGGGGAGGAGCACCGAGCAGTGACACCACAGGTATGGAGACCTGCAGCAGAGGGAGCCGGAGCTACTAGCATGTGCCAGGAGGGGCACGGTGCCACAGTCAGGTAGGGGTTACGTCAACACACTTTTATCTTTCATATGGGTAACACTGTTGTATGTGTCCAGCACAAGGGGAGGGACCATCCGGGGTTGGCTGTGGTGGTGTTCACAGGGTGTGGGGTGGGTGGATCTGGCTGGGTGGGAGGGCACACACCTGGGGGCAGGGGGACTTTGCTACAGGATTGTACTGATGTTCCTCTCTCCATGTTTGCCCCACAGGCCCAGAGGAATGCCGCCATGCCCGTGGAAGAGCGTGTGGTAGGAGAAGCAGTGTGCAGCAAGGCGGGGTGAGGGCCCTCACCGCCCACTGGACCGCCCGATGAAGGTGAGTGCCATATCTCCATGATTACTATTGCATGCTGTGTGACAGGGTGGGTAATGGGCATGGCCACCATCCATCAACACCACTGCCATGCACGCGACTTGTTACAGTCAACACTGTCCAGTGGCAATGCATGTCTGGGAGTGCGCAATGGTGGTCCATGCGGCACCAGGTACATGGTTGTGCCACTGCCTTTGCACCACATAGCACATGTCATTAAATGGCCACAGTGGTGCTGTGCGTGGCTTGGCTGGTGGGTCTGTGCAGCATTCCGCATGGCTGTATGCACCTGGGTGGGCAGATCATGTGGACGTGATCACTGTGGGTGGTCACACACCATCACAGAGGTATGTCCCATGGCCGTATGCCATGCACAGTGAGCGGGCTGTATGGGATTGTGCATTCACACCTATTGACTGTGCTCCCTTGTCCTAGGTACACGCCATCTCCGGGAAATAAGGGAGGTGCTGCAGGAGATGCTTCAGGTGGTGAGGGCTTTGCTGGACATCCTCTGAAGAATAGACAACACCGGGGTCCTGCGGAGGCACAGAGCTCGGAGGATTTGGAGCAGGGAGAGGTGCTCCCACTAGGGATCCATCAGTCCCTGTATTCCCCTACCCCTGGACCCACCTCACACCCCTCCTTTCCGTCCCATTTGTCCACCCTGCCCCTACCCACCCCCACCTTGTTTGTGGCCCCCAACCTTGTATATAGTTTGTACATAATATTGTAAATAGTTGAATTTTATATGTTTGTTCAATACACAGTTATTTGGTCTCTGATTTGCAGCAGGCTATAGGTGCTCAGCTGCAGTGGTGTGCATGGCGTCAGGGGTAGTACGGTCATGGGTATGTGTGTGTGTCCATGTGGAGGTGAATATGCTGTGGGGGTAGCTATCAGTCAATGTCTGTGGTGTGTGTGTTGTGCCCTGTGCACTGGATGACTGTGTGCAGTGGTCCATGGTGTGTGCTCTGTGTCCATGGCACACCTATCAGCCCATCCATGGCCTGTGCAGCTGACACACATGCATGTCTGTGACCTGCACGGTCCGCTGTCATGTCAGTGGTGGCAGTTCCTGCAGGGCAGCCACTGTACCCGTCACATTGCTGGGTTGCCTCCTGTCACTGGTGTGGTGCATGTCTGCCTCGGGTGGCACTGTGGCCTTCACAGTTGTTGTCCCACCTCCATGCTGTGGCTTGTGTGTGTTGCAGGGGATGTGCCCCACTGTCTGTGACTTGTGCTCCGGGTGAATGATGGTGGTGTATGGGTCCACAGTGCCTGTGCAGGATGGCTGGCACTCCAGTGCCATGGAGGACTGCGGGTTGTGTGTACACAGTTTACATGGGCCCACACTGGGGGCTTGGTTGCCCCACCACTGCGTCCCTGTGTTGTTGTGCCCTTGGGTATGGGTGGGTGTCTGTCCATACACTGTGTGGCATCCAGTGTGGTGCATGCTTCCACGCACCACTGTGGGTGTCTGTGCTGGCTCTTGTGGCCAGTGGGTTGGGGTGTGTCATTGGAATACTGTGCAGGGTGCTGTACCACTGGTGGTGGTGTCCGGGGCATGCCCTGTCCCATGTGGGGTACCCTCATGTGCCGGACGCATGGTTTGTCTCTCACCAGTACCTCAGGGGATCTGCATGGTGGCACTGTGTCTGCCATTGTTGCATTGTTGTGTGCTACCACCCACTGATGGGTGCTCGTGGTGGGCTGGCTTGCATGGTTCTGTGGTGACAGGGTTGCAGTGTCACAGTGGGGGTGGTGGCATGCATGGGGTTTCCTGCAGTGGTGGTCACTGCTCATGGGGTGTCTGGGAGTCACGGTGCAGGGTGTGCTCTGCATTGGGGGGGATGGTGTGGCACGGGGTGGTCAGCCCTTCTTGTGTGCCAGTCACAGCTTGCTGGTAGGTGTGATGGGGCACCATGGCCCGGCTGTGGGTTGTTTGTTTGTCTCCATGGGTCAGTGGTTATTCCAGCCCTCCCCCAGTTGTGCAGTGCATGAGGTGTGGGGGGACGATGTCTGTTCTGCTGTGTGTTCCTGTGCGCATCTGTGGCATGGGTGGTGGGCTCCTACCTCCCTGGTTGTGCAGTTGCATTGCTCTGCTGCTGGGGGCATCTCTGGTTGCACTATGGCACCTCTGGGCTGCTCAGCTGAACATCCCTTGTTGCGCTATGGTGCATCAGATCTGCTCAGCTTCCCCTCCCTAGTTGTGCTATGGCGCAGGTGGTGCGATATTCAGTTGTTGGCTGTAGGCGCAGTTTGGCCCACTCCATTTTTGAATATCGCATCTCTTGCACATGGGAGCAAAAGACTTGCGTTTGCTCCTGCTATTGCGCACTTTTTGGGTGCAGTTTGAATATCTGGGCCCATGTCTTTGGGCAGGTTGTGGAAAATGACTGCTGTACTGTTTTGAAGGAGGTGTTTAAAAATGGCAATGTTGAAAATATGGAGTGAAAATATAAAAAATTGGTGAAGTTAGGAGTGTGTGTGTAGAAACTGCACAATGCACCAAATTTGCAGCATGGGCATTTTGGGACACCACTTCATGAACAGTGGCACTGTCATTTCATAAATCAGTCCCGAAAGGTGATTCCACACAGCAACCGTGAAATCACCTTTGGGGACTGAGTAACAAAATGACAGTTTTCACGAGGTGGGGTCCCAAGAACCCCATGTTGAAAATTTTGGGAATAAAATTCTAAAAAATGGCTGAGATATCAGCATAAGTTGAAAACCCCATTGAATGGCATTATAGCAGGCTTACACTTGATTCTTCAGTTCACAGTTCGACTTTTAAGAGTGCAGATGTGTCCCGGTCCAGAGAAGATGACACTGCTGACCTCTGGAGGTAAGAATGGGTTGAGGGTTGGGGGAGCTGTGTGCTCAGTGGGAGGGTCAAGATGGTGGAGGGGTACTGGAGCAACGATGAGTGACCGCTTTGTTTTTAGGAGAAAAAAGACTGCAGCAATGACGAGGGACCGCTTTCTGTTTTACAGAGAAAAAAACATTTCGGGACACTGGGTGGGCTCCCAGTGTGCCACATGGCCTGGGGTGTACATAATGCCAACATGAGATTGGGCACCCAATGTCGGGCGGCAGGATTGGGGAAATAGGCATTGGCCGCCAGTGTTTCGCATGACTGGGTGGCATATATGCCAACACAGGAATTGTCACCCGATGTTGGCAAGTAAAAAAGGAAAATCATTGGGCACACTGGGGTGGGCTCCCAGTGTGCCACATGAGTTTGCATGGGGCCACAGAATGCCGTGGAGCTGGTGGCGGTGATGCAACTGCACTTGCGCAGCAGTCGCAAATGCATAGTTGTGGTGAATGGTATTTTGCCATACATGGTGCCGCCAGCAGAACTGCTCATGCATGTAAGCCACGCATGTGCATTTCATGTCATGGAATGCTGAAGTAACAGCCAAAATAGTGCGTCTGTTATTCCATATTGGCTGATCATGGTGGAGGGTTTAAGCTCCATTGGGCTTGGAAAGATACTTCCAAAAGTTCAAAGGAAGGCTCCACTATCAGATATTTTAGAGCTACAGAGCTCTACCCACAGCCCAATAAACTGCATATTCAGACTGTGAGAATCATGGCTCAGAGATGTGGCAACTGAGGTCAGCCAGGATGGCATGCTCGAGATGAAAGAGTGGGTGAGTTCAGACCAGAAGAACAGTGCTACAGTGTGTGATCTGCATTAACACTGTGTTCACTTTGATTTGTTAGCACTGTGTTCCCTTTCATTTGTTAGCACTGTGTTGACTTTCATTTGTTAGCACTGTATTCACTTTCATTTGTTAGCACCGTGTTCACTTTACTTTGTTAGCACCGTGTCCACTTTCATTTAATACTGTGTTCACTTTCATTTGTTAGCACTGTATTCCCTTTCATTTGTTAGCATTGTGTTCATTTTCATTTGTTAGCACTGTACTGCCTTTCATTTGTTAGCACTATGTTCACTTTTATTTGTCAGCACTGTGTTCACTTTCATTTGTTAGCACTGTGTTCACTTTCATTTGTTAGCACTGTGTTCCCTTTCATTTGTTAGCACTCTGTTCACTTTCGTTTGTTAGCACTATATTCCCTTTCATTTGTTAGCACTGTGTTCACTTTCATTTTTACAAAAGTAATGACTCTGTGACCATGGATATCCTTTTCATGAGTGGTAGAAAGAGGGGTCTGAGTGGTGGAATCAAGCAATGAGCGGGTGATGCGCATAAATGGAGCATGGAAACAGAAGACACACATGTCCCATCCTTCTCAAGACTTATCATTGTGCCTCATTTGTATGCTGATCCAGAGGAGGAAGGGACCAGCCCTGTGATGGTCTTACTTGTTTGGGCCATGTTAAGCCCAGAGCATAAAAGCAATCTAAAAGACAACCACCCTAGTGTTGACACATTCAGGGGGCTGATTGCATTCATGCAAATTAATGGAGTAGGATAGAAACATCAAAACATAGAATTTATCAGCAGAAAAGGACAGTTTGGCCCACCCAGTCTGCCCAGATGGTCCCTGCTTAGTATGTCTCTGCAGACCTAACTGGTCTCCGGAGGCCTCCTCCCTGTCTATTCACTAATATTTTGATGTCTATCCAAAGCATTCTCTAAGCCACCTACTGTTTTCATCTTCACCACTTCCACTGATAGTCTGTTCCAGCGATCTACAACTCTTTCAATAAAGTAAAACTTTCTCACATCCCTTTTAACCCCTCCTCCCAGCTTCTCTGCATGTCCTCTTGGCTGGGTGCTCTTTCTCATTCATGAGACTCCCCTCCTGCACCCTGTTTACCCCTGTGAGGTACTTGTATGTTTCTATCATGCCCTATCTCGCTCACCTCTCTTCCAGGGTGTACATGCTGAGATCCCTCATCTCTCCTCTTAGGGCTTGTGATGCAACAACTGCACCATTTTAGTTGCCCTCCACAGGACTGCCTTCACCCTTTCTGTGTCCTCTAAGTGTGGCCTCCAGAACTGGACGCAGTACTCAGGTAGGGTCTCACCAGCAAATGATATTGTGACAATAGCACTTCCTTCCCCCTTCTGGACGTACCTGTCCCTATGCATGCCAGTATCCAACTGGCCCTACCCACTGCTTTGTCACAGTGCCATGCCGCTTTGAGGTACTCCAATATGATAACCCCAAAGTCTCATTCCTACTTAATGACTGTCAGTATCCCCCTCCCATCCTATGTTTAGCTCCTAGTTTCCTATGCCCTAACGCATGATTTTTGCACTTTCTGGCACTGAACTTCAGCTGCAAAGCGCTTGACCACTCCTCATGTTTCAGAAGATCGACATATTTCCTCCCCTCTTAAGTGTTAACAGATCTTGGTGTCATCTGCAAAAAGGCATACCTTTCCTTCCAGTTCTTCTCCAGTGTTGCTTATGAAGGCATTGAAGAGTACCAACCCCAGTATGGAGCCCTGTAGTTCAACAACACTGGACTACTTTCCACACAACTGAGTTACCAGCAACAGCAATACTCTGTGTTCACCAACACCAGACTCCCTTTTACAACAAAACTCAGCTACTAACAATATCAGAACTCTATGTTCACCAACACCCAGCTTCTTTTTTCAACAACACTTAACTGGCAACAACAGCAATAATCTGTGTTCACCAACACACAACTCCCTCTTCCAACAAAACTCAGCCACCAGTAACAGCAATACTTAAGCAATAATGCCCAACAGGGTGTGCATTGTGCTGGGATAACGTCACGCCTCAGGTGGTTGGGCAACAGGCCGCAGGCCGAGTGCATCCAACAACTGAGGCGTGATGCTATCCCAGCACACATACACCCTGGAGGGCATTATCGCTATTATACAATGGCTCGTTGTTATATATAAAATAAAAAATAATTTTAAAGAATGTTTTTATTAGTGTGGAAAAATATTTTGTTTCTTAAGAGGAGATGGAAAAAAGAGAGCAGCCATAATGATGAGAGTAGACCCGTGGCATTATGCTGATAACATCACGGGTCCAGACCCAGACTGACCAATCAGAGTCCAGGATTTGTTTTGACATTGTATAATTCATGTTCACCAACACCAGACTCTCTCTTCCAACACAACTCTGCAGCCAGCAGAAGCAACCGGGGCTGCTGGTCCCACAGCAGCACCACTTTGTGGCAATATCATAACATGACTGAACTAATTTTAAAAATGTACCATATACACATACAAAAACACAGGGGATGGTAAAGGTGCCATGAGATTTTCCTGTCAGGACACCTGTACTACCCCACTTGTTGCACTTGGTGTTTCTGCCATGCCTACTGGGTCACAATGTCACATGCTTAATGGCGTATGACATTTATGGCTAACCTGGTACAGTGTAGTTTGTTATCAGTATTTTGGTAATACCATACTGCCGTATGCGGTATTGCACCAGTAGTGAGCTCTCAGGCAGGATAAGACCCTGCTGGGAGTACATTCTGATTTAGCAGCTGCTGTGGCTCACAGGCCTGAGCCACAGCAGTAAGAACCTAGACTCTGGGACTGGGTTTGATTCCTGGTCCCTGAAACATTTTTTTTTTCAGACTTGTGCACTCCCCGAGTTGGACCCCCCGGAGTTGAGAATCTTAGTGGGGGGTCCTGGGGCACAGCCCCTCATAACGGGGTTGTCGGGCAGAGCCCCCAGAAAAAGGCTGCGTCGCATGGAATAAATGCGCCTGTACTGGCAGCTAATTTTGCCATGTAGCTTAATGTCTTGCGACATTATGACCCCGTGCCTCTGCCATGTAGTCCCTTTTCCCAGATAGATTTACTATTCTAACACCACACCACAATGAATCACCACTCAAGTAAAATTCTGAGAAAAGAAAAGTGAGAGGATGTTGTCTAGATTCAAACCCACAATCTCTTGTTTATGAGGCTGTAGACCTTTCCACTACACCACAAAACCAACACAGCAATGAAAGTGAGCTCTTTAGCTGTAGAGGTTAAAACTGTGCCAGGAAGTTCCGGATGGGAAAATTTCCTAACAGGACAATTTCATTCCTGAGAGGAGAACGTTGTTGCTAACAGGAGAATTTCCTAACAGGAAAATCTTGTGGCACCTTTACTATCCTACCTACAAAACACTATAAAAATATTTTGAAAGTGTTTTTTGAACTTTTGTTAATATAAATGGATTCAGTGCATAATGGCAATAATGCATTCCAGTGCAGTATTTCTATGGATTTTGTCTTGTCTTGTCTCATGTACATGAGGCATGATGATATTCATGGGCATTCCACACCCTGTTGTGTATTATTGCTTAGTTCTACTGCCAATAATTTATTTTTACAATTACCAGTTTTGAAACCAAAGGCATGGTATTGTGTTTAATATATTGCAAAAGTGAGACAAAGTTACACAATGGTGCAATAGTTAATCTAGTAACAGGAGACAGCTGTGACAAACCCTGTGATACACGGGTCATATTATACACTCATGTATTATGCAGTTTAAAAGCACATTTTAGTGTATTATTTACACTAACCAGTAGTTTGAATGTTTAAGAAAAACTACAATCTAATAACATGCAATTGTCTTTTAAATTTACAAATCAATAGCTCACATTAAGATAATTCTTCATCTCACTACATATATATATATATATATATATATTTATATATACTATATATAAAATCTCAACCAACACTTTCTGATAAATTAGACAATGTCAATATCTAATAGTTATGACACCATTTCTTAAGCCTGCAGTTAGGTTTAATAATTTGCTACACTTTTGCTGACTGCAAGTGAATTTGCTTGAACAGAATTTTGTTTACAAAGGAATATAATTTAGCAAGTCAGAAATGTAATGTATTGTAGGAAACATTCAATGGGAAAGTGTGGTGCTCATTTAGTGAAGAAAGACACAAATGTCCATGTAAAACTCATCTTATTTAAACAGAAATACAGAACAGTTCGTATTTGATTGTGTTTCATACTTGTGTTTGGGCTAAAAATGTCCTTTCTGGCCCAACTAGTTTGGCAGTGTCCTTTTCCAGCACTGGCCATGATCAGCATTTTAAAACAATCGTCTGATAAGTTGTTTAGAGAATCGGTAAAGGAAAAGAAAGACACGTGACATGTCAAATCGACCACATGCCCCTGAGCTTTTTAAGCATAATAGCACAGGGTAGAATTCTGAAGTTTCAGAACTACTGTCTCGGTTTTAAAATTCAGGAAGTGAGGATTTTAAAATCATGATAGAGCACTTTAGGGTGTGAAAATCATGGCACATCCATAGAATTCTTTGCTTTTATGCTGTAGAACTGGCCTGAATTTGTACAATACCCTGCCACAGAACTTGTGTTGCCACAGAAAACTTTCTTTCTTGTGACTTATGATAAAGAGAACAGGATTTTGTTTTAATTGACATCTGTTTATAATGTTTCTAGTTTAAGAACAAATATCCATATTCCCAAATGGTTCACATTTGTTTGTACCTAATAAAATGCATGTGAAAACTGTGGTTTATAGTTTTTTCATTTTGTGGGTAACATTCTGTGCAGTTCTTTGCATGGAACCAGTAATGTGGAGTTCTTTCTAGGTCAGTGTGGGTACAGAACTCTTATCATCATTCTGATGGGCCAGTAGTTCATGCTTCGCATTCTGTACACACATTGGGATGTTGTGAAAACTCTAAATTACTGTCACCAGGAAGAAAGCAGTAAAAAAGATATCCAAAAATAAAATAATACAAAACAGAATTTTCTATATCACTGGTAATTCAGGTACAGTTACACGCGGACCTTTGTTTGTCTGACTGCCACTTCTGTAAATAGGGAACATGACAGAGACCTGCCAATGAACACACGCCTCTTCTCCCCATTAATAAAAAAAAACTAGTTTCCCACAATGTCAGACTCTTTTCAGGGTCTTGGCCCATTACTGCTTGTCTGGAAGCTTTCTACCAAATTATCAGTATCCCTCAAAAGTTAAACAGCTGATGGTTGTCTCACATTATGTAATTAATTTAAAGATTTTGTGGCTTATGTAACCTTGGTGGTTTGTGGAGAATGTATCTGCAGTTTATGTAAACTATGGAATACTATTCTGGTTATGCAAACCATAGATTAGTAATTTACAGTTAAAAGAAATTCTGATTTCAGAATTTTGGAATTCTACTTCAACAGAATACACAGATTTAGACAGAATTTCCAAAACTCCATAGAATTCTGTAAGAAGCAAAATTTTAAAATCCCACACAGCTGTGCAATGTATCTGAATGTGTATTAACTTGCTATGCACGTGTCACTCTACAGCAGCTGTAAAGAACTTGCCTGACGAGCTGACTTGGTCACCAAATAAATAAATATGGTGTGTTGGCCAATGGGGAGATGGAAAATGGCTGCAGGAGGAGTAAATAAATTCCTGCCCCCACAGTGAAATGACTCTGTCACTGAAGCTAGGGAAGCCTGCCACAGAATGAATATGAGCTAGCTCTTGGTTTGGTGGGGCAGCTGGAAACTTGTACTCTGCTCCCCTCCTGAGTGCTCTATTACTAAGGATCACTAAGAAAAGCAAGAAGCAAAAGGCGATGCCCATAAACGCTTATTATTCAACTATAATACCCCAATGATCTGTTAAAAGATAAAAATTGATCGTCTGTTTTTAAAAGTTAATTTACAGTCACTAATGACCACAAAAGTTGTTAATAAGTTCCACGGTTTAATAACTCTTTGAGAAAAGAAATTTGCCTGCTTGTTAGTGAAGAAACGATTGTGCGCTAATTATAATGGGTGTCCCCTTGTGTTTACAGCAATTTGTTTAAAATCAAAACCCATTTCAGACATGGGATCTCAATCTCTAATAATTTCCCATGTTAGCATAAGGTCACCTCATAACCTTCTAGATTCCAATAACATGAGGTTACATTTTTCAAGACAATCTTTATAGCTCAGATCCCAAGCTCCATGCACATACTTAGTTATTTTCCTTTGGATTTTTCCAAATGCACAATTTCACTTTTCTCATACAGGCACCAAAGTTGCGAGGCATAATCAAAATGAGGGCGGATGTAGGCCCTACACAGAGGGAAATGAATTGATTGATCTTTTGATGTTATATTATGCCTAATTGCCCACCATATTTTGTTATCTTTATTAAGAAGTCCTGTTATGTGTTTGTCAAAACTGAGGTCATTTGATATAAAGACCTGATCCTTCTATAACATGCATGCTCCATCATCCATTGATGGTTGTTTTTCATTGCTCCACCACCCACCCTTTACTGCTTTGGTGAAATTATCTCTTTCCCATGGGGAAAATCCCAAAAATTCCCTTAACAGTTCTTTTGGTCATGGGGAAGAGCCTCCATGGCAACCTTCAAGGTAGAACTGTCATCTGGATGTTTAACTTGCTGCCTTCCCCCTGGCTACTTAACCCCTTCCCCACCTGTGGAGATTTTTGTTCTCTTGCATATTTTGTATATATTGTATATAGGTTATGACTACATGGACTATATGCTTGATTACATATGCTGAGTGCTGCCTTGTCTGACTATGCAACCTTCCTTGTACTGTATCATATACCTCGTTTGTAACTTCTTTTGGCCTGTTAAAGGCTCCTTGCTACCATCCATATATGCTATTGTTGTTGTTATTATTGTTTTTGTTTTATTTATTGTGAACCAACCTGGGTCCACTTTTGTAAATGAATTACCTCAATGGTGTTCGAATTGTAAAATAAAGATTGATTGATTGATTTGGCTTCCTTTAGCAACATGACTGACATCTCTGGCACCTTTTCAAGGATGGTAGTCTCAGCTGTGAGAATGTGATAAGCCAATATATACAATAGGGGTAAGTGGTAAATGAGTGAGATAAAACAGCGTATCATCCACTGCAGTGTGATATTTTTACCCTCTGCTTTACTGTGATGATATGAAACATTTACACACACAGGTCACAAAAGGTCACTGATATCATCACCCTAGGCAGCTTTCCCCTCAGCATGAAAGAAACACCTGTGCTGTTACCATAGACACAAATGCAGAACTACCTGAGAGGTCTCACTGCTGCCTACAGCTAACTCATTGAGCATTACAAAACACACCTATCCCCCCACCCCCAGCTTCCAGCTCATTACTGTGATGTTCTCAACTTGATGCAGCCAGAATTCCAAACAGCACAGCTTCACAGAACAGTCTAAACTACTGCCTGCAGCTAACTCAACTACCACTGAAACACACTCTCACTTGTTCCTCAAACTCTGATTCTTACCCATTACAATTACTGTGAAAATTTCAACTTCACTGCAGCCAGAATCCTAAAGAGCACAATTCACAGAACACTCTGCACTCTGCCTGCAGCTAACTTAATTACCACTGAAAACAGTATCAGCTGTTCTGACACTCTGCCTCTCAGTTCATTACAATTACATGCTCTTAGCTTCACTGCAGCCAGACTGCTAAACAATACAGCTTCACAAAAGTATGTTTCTCATTCCTATCTAAAACTAACTCATTTAGCATTGCAAAACACACTCATGTGTCTCTCAGAGTTTATAACACTGCCAGCCCATTCAGAAAAGCTCACACAGAATGAGCAAACACATTAACAGGAACAGAACACAAGACAGCATAACAAAACTTGAAACTTGGTCTCTATTCTATATATCGAATACATGATGGGCAGATCGTATGTTATGGCAAATATTGTCACTCCTGCATCGTGAGCTTGATATCTCACTCTGCAGGAGTGACAATATTTGCCATATCACACTTATGCCCATCGTGTATCCACTATATACAATTCTGAACATGGATTTCAACTAGGGTGATAGGATATCACAAAATTGGATTTACCTCTCCGCTTTCAGATTTTCAGAGTATCCTAACATGAAGCTTGAGTTCTATCTGATAACTACAAAATATGAATTAATCTGCAAATTTCAGATTTCTGAGTCAGATGTTGGATTTTAGAATCCAAATTTGATGTTGTATTCATATGGATTTAAGGTTTTAGCAACTAAATCCAAAATCTTAACTCCTAACTTTAGGATCCGAAACCCATGTATCCCAACCAGAAACTGGAATCTAATCATTCCTTATTTAAACATACTACATTATCTGATAACCACTGAAGCTAGGGCTATGGTTAATGGAGAACTGCACTTCCTGTGTGTAATAGAAATACTGGGATAATCCATGATATCTTTAGGATGCCTAGGATAGAAGGAATTCTAGTCCTGAATTATTTTGACTCACAGAGGACAATGAAGCATATGTGTCATTGTCCTGAGAAGTTATTCAAACTATCTGGGACTGTCTGGACAAATCATCCATTATCTGTGTTAATCCACCTGGATACAGTGGAGGCTTCAAGAGAGGTGGGACAGACACAGAAAGTGGATGTATCAGATGATGGCCTGTCCCAGGGGATGGGGATGATGATGGGGTTTCTGGAACACAAGGGGGAGGGCCTCGCACCCAACTAGAGATCTGAGGTTCCGAGCAGACTCGATAGACTGTAAGGCCTAATCTGCTGGCAAATAGTATGTTAGTATGTTGTGCTACTGACACTTCATGATCGGTGAGTGACTAGTGTATAAGACACTTGTTTTACTTTGTGCCTCACTGCAAGGCACATATTTTCCTCATAATAACATACACCCTGTCCTGTCTTATTGCTTAAATGCAATGTTTCACAGTACATGGTCATGTTTATGCATCATAATTCTTCAAATTAGCATTTATTTTTCTCTCATTTAAACAACAGAATCTGACTTTTATTATGTCTAATTAAATTGAATATGGAAATATTTTGTAGTCATATACTGTAGGAGATAAAAGTCTAGAACGTGTGGATATGAAAAAAACATAAAATGACTATTGACAATGAATCACTCCTTTCTGCTTTAAAGCATAACGGCACAACAGTAATAGTTATGGATGTTTATGAGCTAATAACATTATCTGCAAGTTCATAAATGGGTGAGCTGTTTTTGTGCTCATATAGAAGGCTATTTCCAAGCTCCACTCCCCCAGAGAGTAATTTCCAAGCTCCACTCCCCCACCCACTATCGCTATTATTCATACTTTGCACAAAATGATGTTTCTTTGAAAAAGAATAATTTCAGCAACATCCCACACCCCAAGAAAATAGTCCAGCTGGCCAATGTATATGCAGACCTTTCTGTTAGCCTCAGCCCACCCATCCCAAACCTCCCCTCTCCTATAGTCCCATACTTTTATTTTGTAAAAATTGCTGTAAATTAAAACCTCTGCTGCTCTGGCGCACACTACTGTGTCAAACACATATAGCACAGTGGCTGTGACCAATACTCCCAAAGTATCTTTGTTTGCACTTACCCCAAAGTCAAAGATCCAATCCAGACAGCATTGAGTAAATAATTACATTTATAGGTCACAACATTCACTTGTCTAGACAAACAGTTTGACTTGGCAGCAGTGATTCTAATATAAAACAGCACTTCCTTGTGAAATCTCCCAGAGGTACAGTGCCAGGTGGTAGCATCTGGTCAGCATTCGTCCACTCCATGGAAATGGAAGCAAAAGAGCATTCAAAAACAAGAATAGTGGACCAGACCAGTGGTGCTGAGGGTTGAGGTACTGGATGCCATACTGTACCACACTGGTGACCCAGGTTTGGGAATGGATCCAGGCCATTGGGGGTCAGAGGGTAGGAAGAGGATTGAGCATTTGGAGGATTGCTCATCTCTTCCGGGTGGGTTGTGGGGTTAACGGTGCAGTAGCAGCCTCTGGTGGAGACCAGGGTAGCA
This sequence comes from Neoceratodus forsteri, assembly GCA_016271365.2. Lineage (NCBI taxonomy): Eukaryota > Metazoa > Chordata > Ceratodontiformes > Ceratodontidae > Neoceratodus > Neoceratodus forsteri. The sequence goes on from CM028130.1 coordinate 16,383,334, forward strand.
CAGAAATCAGGGACACAGTTGGAGGTGGGACATCAGCTTGCTCCAGCAGCATGAGGTGTAGAAGGTACATGCTGTGCATAAGCCGTTGCACGCTGCGGCCCAAGGGGGAAACAAAAACAGGAAAAATCCCTACTGCAGCGGTAGGCGATGGTCATATCAGTGGCTGGGCCCAATGCCCAGTGCTGGGCTCTACTGGCATGTGCTTCCGGTCTGCCTCCTCCTCTCCAGTTGCTCCACTTGATTCCAGATAGAGCATCAGAGGAAATTTTGCCCCTACCCAGGAGGGCTCAGAGCGGGGGGGGGGCAAGTGGCCTTATGAGGCTGGAGGGAAGGCCCAGACTGAAGAGCACATTGGAGGCTTCAGTCAGGCAGCAGATGCACCAGTCGAGTATCCACACCTGAGAGATGGCTGCCATTGGTAGGTGAGAAAATCGAGTTGAAAAGCAAAAAAAAACGAATAGCAGCACAAAACAGCACCACAGAATAAAGTGCTCACATGTACTATGAAGTGCATACTGCTGAAAATCACAGTTCTAATCCAACTGAAATTGATCAACATGCTGGTTGAATGACCTACTGCAAGTGGGTGGGGTCTGCTGTATTGCCAACACAGCAGTAGTGCTACCGCTTATGGCACTCGTGACCCACATTCCGGAGCAAGCTCATGCATCAATTGGTCAGTCAGGGGATGAAGACTGAGCACACATTGGACTGCTCTTCTCTCCTGGAGAAGGAGGGTTGCACCACTTGAAACATGACTGGCCCTAACGGAAGCTCAGGATCAGGTGGCATGGGTCCCCTGACTGGCTCCGAGGAGTGGTGCCCACTGATATAAGAAGCATGGAAGTGTGCACAGTCTGTCCTGGTGGCATTGTATGTCTGGTACTTCGGGGGGATGAAAAAAGGAAACAGGACAGCTGGCAGGATGAGTCCAGCTTCCCCCAGACCCTGCAGCCAATAAAGTGGGCATAGCCATTGAAAAACGGATCTGTCATGTGATGGAGGTTGGGGAACCTTGCTGACCCCAACAGGAGGGCAAGCCCTGGTGGAACATGCAGTGACAATGGTAAGTCCTGAGGGAAGCCTGGTTGACCGGGAAGGGGAGACTGGCAGGAAGGAGGCAGGACTGGAAGAATAAAAAGAATAACTAACAAGAAAAAAGCAAGTGGGTGGGGTAAAGGCTAATGTTTCAACAGGTCTCCCTCAGAGCACTAGCTTGTGTCTGAATTTGGAAATTACTCAGTGGTTACTCTTGATGTGGTAGTGCCAGGCACAGCAGCAGAGTTGTGTGCCTTTCAGTGGTATTGTTTTGCTCATTGGCTTTTCCCTTGGCATCTCACTTTTTTGCTATCTCAGCCACACTGGACTATTCCTCACTTTCTTCAAGGGACTCCAGACTCCCCCATGTCTTCCAGTATCTCAATATCTGGAGTAACCATTCCAGGGGTCTTCCATGTGATCATCATTAGTTGTGTGTACCTTGGTTCTCAGAACACTGGCTGGGGTAGGACCAGAACAGTGCACTGGGGGATCAGAGGGTATTAGTGGACACAAGTGCTATAATCTGGTATACTGGGTTGGTATTCCCACTTTTTCCGTTCACTTCTGCAGGCCACATCGCACAGGAGTGTGCCCACATCACCATATGGCTCGAAGTGTCTGTCAGCATCTGGTCTTCCACGCCACCCAAGGCACCACCCAAGGCACCACCATGCCCCCACCAGATGCTATTCTCCAAGCATTGCACCACTCCATTCTCATTTGGAAGTAGATTATCCTTTTAGATAATCTAATGCCCCCCTGAAGGGCTCCCGCTCCAGACATCATAGGCACAGAGTACACACCTGGGTCACCAGCATGTAAAGCAGAGAAACAATGCCCCCCCCCCCAGCTAACATTCAGTGGTATATAAGAAAGGTATATAATTTAGAGGGAGAGATTCTGACAGCTGGGGAAGGATGGAGGGTGATTTGGGTTTACTGCAGGGTCCAATATTCCCATGCTCAAATAGTCTAGTTTAGGGAGGGAGAGAAGGGCCAATCACAATTCAGGTATTTCAATACTGTCCCATTTTGCACTTCACAGTTAAGGTAATGTAACTGGACAGTAGCTCTGCACCCCAATTGGCAGAAAAGACCTTGTTTCTGTATAATGTGAATAATGATTGTTTTTTCCATTTTAAAGAATTGGCTGTTTTTTTTAAAGTGTTGTTGCTTACCACACTGAGATGGAATGTGAGGCCAAGTGCATTGCAGAGTAGAGGTGCTTCTTGTTCCAGATGGGGGTGGAGAGAGTTTTGTGGTCCACATAGCATTTGTGTACCCTGGTTGACCAGAAGGAACATGTAGCTTCAGTGGCCTACAGATAAGATTGGGGAGGGAATCTATGATGTACAGAAACATAGGTAACATACTGCAGTACTTTGGCGGTGGAAGGAACATGGGGTCCATCTTGTCCCCTTTCCTACTGCACTACTTTGACTACACTGTATCGACTTCAATTATGGACATGCCTTCAAATGTATCAGCCAGAATGCCACCCCTACTCATGCTGTTTAACCATCAATGCCATTCCATCTCATGAATCTGTTTAATCCAACACAGGGGTGAGCAAAATCAATACATTTCACTTCCATGGAAGTTCTGCAAAATACCACCTTTTGCAGAATCCAGAATACCCTGTGGACAAACACCTTTTCCCATGTGACAATCACCTTAGCAATGAAAATTATGTAAATCATGGAAGAAAAGTCCACAGTTTACATTAATTCTACGGCTTAATTAGAATGTGCCCTAAAACAGCAGAATAAACCCTATTTTCAAACCACTCGCATCCACCAAAAATTAATTATTCAGTTCACATTAGAAAATACAATAAAATTAGCATCTTACATCATCTTTTGTTTATAATTTTCTTACAGTGTTAGCCACTGCTATCAGCAATGGCATGTCATGATGTAATAATGGTCACTATCACTGCAGCGTTAATTAAAGGTGCTAAAAACAGTTTTTACAGTATTCCATGACATGCGCAACATGACTGCGATTGAGCAAACTGTAAAATGGCGACTCAATCATGGCACATGTCATGGGGACTACCGACAAGGTAGGGTGACCGGATGGGGTGGGTCTGTATACATAATGACAGGATGTTGCATACACACACACATAGGGGAGTGGGAGCGAATACGCTCAGCGAGGGGCGGAGGGTTTTGAGGCATGGTGCCACAGTGGGCTGCTGAGCTGGCCTTGGTGGTGTTGGGTGGGTTTGTGGCTTGGGTGGGCAGGCTACTGGGTTCGGTCTGCATGCAAGCATGTTTTTGTTGCGCCTGGCTCCAATTTATTTTTTTTAATATTTGCACCCCCCCCAGACATACATCCCCTGGAGTTGAGAATCCTTAAGTAGGGAGCAGCGGGGGGCAAAATCTCCCACATAAAATGTCAAAATGCAAGTCCCTGGTGCCATATTGCAGTGCTCCAGGAGTCAGAGCACCAAAACTGGCTTCGTGTTTGACTTTGCCATAACAGTGATCACCTTTCAGCAGTCGCAGTTATGACATGTAACCATTTATTTACACTTCTTGATGCCCTCCTGTTTCCATGTTAATATCTATATAATATTTTGATGTGTTTTAACATTTGTTTTGTTAAATAAGTTATCTATTTTTTGGCCTTCATAGCTACTTTGAACCTTTTTCTCCTCTGCAGTTGCTGTTTTCTCTTTTCATACTGCCTGAACATTCTGTGACATCCATAACACCAGTCCAGGCCATTCAGATGAACAGCATGGAATGGTGTAAGTGATGTCATAGAATGTCTTATGTAACCCCCCTGCAAATGGGGGTTCCCAAAAGACTTCCAGGAGCTTGCTTGAATGCTCCAAGCCTGAATGGTGTTTGGCATTTAAGCCATTTATCAGTGAGTGTTTTTAGAGCCTCTGGTACTGTCTCTTTAAGAGCTGTCTGCTTGCAGACATAATTAGTTTGTATGGGGGACTGTGTGCTTCTCTGAGTACCACTCGAGCTGCTGCCAATTCACTTCATTTTTGCAGTCACTAGGAGTGCAAGGGAACCTATCTGAAAGATGTAACTGTTTGCCAGAAATTATTTAGAGTAATAATGAAATTACAGTTTGTCTAACCTGCTTTCTTTGCAGTCAGAACTGTCTGCCTAGTTCCCCATTCTGGTTTTGAACTGCTGAACTGGACCAATCAGTGTGGGGTAAGCTAGCTCTAAATGATGCCTTGGACGAATCAGAACTTGGACTCATAATCTGAGCCAGCCACAAGAGGATTGTATGGGCAGTGACTCTGGGAGATGTAGTTTAGACTTCAGTGCCTTTTGGACCAACAGCAGCAGTCTATTGTGAGTGACAGCCAATCCAGTCAAGAACTGGGAGGAACTCAAAGGAAGTGCCGGTTGCTAGTTGGAGTTCAGTTGAGCTTTGGCAGTGAAGAAGGAAGGAGCCCTGTGCTTTTCAGTGTGCAGTTTTAGTCAAAAACTGTGTAAGGCCCAGAGTTCGTCTGCAGCTTGTGTAACAGCTTGTTAGGACTGAATCGTCCTGTGAAAAGAATCAAAGGATCTCTGAAGAGTAGAAACCAGGCTCACCCTGTAGAAGACTGGAAGAATTGCTGAAAATTGCACGGTCTGTCAGGAACTGAATCTGCTGTGTGTTCTCCGGTATTGTGTCAGTAATTGCGATCGGGATACAGATGCAGCCTGCCTGGTATAGTACTTTCTTTTATATGGATGTGTGAAGAGGTTTGTGTACTCAAGTGAGCCCTGGCTGACATTGAAGGACCCTATCTTATTTGGAGGTCGTGAGTACTAATTCAGGGTTGCTCCCTGTTGAATTGCCACATTAAATCCAAATGGAATTACGGTACTGCTGACTGTTTAATTCTCCTTTTCTCTGTGTGAAAGGGCCCCACCAGCTGCCACGGTTTGGACTAGCCACTAGGGCTTGGGTACCCAGGGACAGTAACTGATAGGATAGGCCTGTGCACAGAGCCATAGGTAGATTATTAGAGTGATAAGCTAATTAACCGATTTCCCCTGTCCTTGTTATATCCCCTAAATAAATCAGAGCTGCTTGTTTCAGCAAAGTTATACTGCCTGAGGTATTTGTCTATGTTAAAGTACTGTACTGTGATTGTTGCACTGTATCTCATTTCACAGGAGGTCCCAGTGCCGGAACCAGACCTGGGGGTAAGTGTATACTGTGAAGGTAATTCTGATATATTGTGTGGGCCACTAGTGGAAGAAAGGGGTTGCAGTGTCCCAGAGGGCTGTGACCAAGTTAGTTTAACTATTGCAAACCTGACCTCTGGGTGGAGGCACCCTCCATTGGATCCAGGCCCTCAACCTGTTAGTGGCAAATCAGGCAGGGGTAGTAGCCCCTGGGATAGCGCCATCTAGGGGTTACATCTTGGAGGCTCACCGCTGGGATTGTGTGTCCTCTAGTGGCCATATTTACGAACCACTGTTAAGAAAAAAAATGGGTACCCCGACAGAAGTGGCTGTGCACCGGCTGGTGGAGTGGTGTACTGGGAGAGATCGACCCCCAAAATGCTATGCTTATCCTGGACATCCCCCTGGTATCAACACGACACTGTGCAGGAGTACTTTCCAAGGTGGAAGGTTTACAAAACCCTGTGGTGGTGGGTCGGCATGCTAATCTGCTCACCCACACTTTCCTGGCCCTAGTAGAGTTTAAGGATCCCATAGATAGCTCCAAGTGCCACAGACCATTACCCCAGAGGGAGCCCCTCACTGCTTGGAGAGTGATAACTAAGGACAGTAAAGACCTGGGGGAATCAGCCCCCACCACTATCTGAAACTTTTGAGGAGAAATTTGCTGAATGGTTGCTGGGAGAGGGAAAATCAGTGGAGGACTTGAAGAAACTATTCTTGCCACCTGGGGTGTTCCTCCCCAACACCCTCTCCTGCTCAGTGCCGTAATGGTGGCTGAACCAATGCAGACTCCTATTTCTGCACCTGCCATTAGTCACGACTCTTACCAAGGTTGAGGATCTTCTCTGGCACCCTCCCACTCCCAAGGGAGGATGACTGGGACCTGGATAGACTATGTTGCCCCAAGTGCTAGAATGGCAATGCTCGGAAGGTGAAAAGCGAAAGAGGGTTAGTGAGAGCCCTGAGGTCCTGCCCTGGCTACCATCCGTGCTAAACGGGCCAGTAACCCTGAAGCGACTGCACAGGCCTATCTTGAGGCCTTGGAGAATGTATGGGAGCCCAGATTCTGATGAGGACCTATGGTGGAGAGTAAGAGATGCACAACAGTACCAAGGGAGTTGTTGTCTGTGTATGTATCTCGGCTGGAAAAATTGTTGCAAGAATGCCTCAGAAAAGGTAGTTTGCCAGCGATTGAACTGGACCGAACCAGGCTGGACAGGATCCTTAAGTCTGCCCCTTCTCAGAACTGCTGTTGTTTCAGTTACACCTGGCAGATCGACTGGAATCCCCACCTCCTATGATGAGTTAATGAGAGAAATTGAGGAGTTGAGAAAAGCGACCTCGGGAGGGACCTGCACCAATAGCTGCGGCTCGACCCGAGTGACTGAGGGTGACCATCAAGTGAAGTTCAGGGCAGAGGCTGGCAGTCAATGAGTGCTCTGACAAGGAAAAGATATGTCACAATGGGGCTAACTGTTGAGAGAGATCCGAATTCAAAACAGTCCCTTTATGAAGGCCACGCCTGCAAGTATCGGGCCCTGACCTATATCCGACTGCATCTGCTATGGGGGTGGGGTACCACCCATGTATCTCCTGCTGATAACAGCTCTAACTCGATTCTTTGACCATGGAAGTGGAGAAACTGACGAGATGTCTCCAAATGCTTATCACGCCCGCAGACAGAGATGGCACCTGTTTCCAGTTAGTAATACCCCGGCCCTGGCTCCCAGTGTGGCGCCTCGGCCAGCTCAAACTCCAGGAAGTATGTTTTGCTATAATTGTGGGAAAGATGGGCACATGAAAAGGGATACAAGTCCCCAAAAGACACTGACAGTTGCATATAGGCTACAAGGAGAGCTTGGAGAAGAAATAGTGGTTAAGAGGTGCACTACATGATCCCAGTGAGGGCACCAAAATGCTAATTCACGTCCTTTTGTGGCAAGGTCAGCTGCCCAGGCCCCCACTACCGCCTCTCCAGACTGGTCCAGAATAGGGTCCTCTGCTGAGACCACTGTAAAGGTGAACGGAGGTTCATAAGAGCTATATTGACAGTGGCTCCCAAGTGACAATTATGTTCCAAGATTGGTATCAGAAGCATTTGTCAGACGACTTACAACCATTAGAAGGACTGCATGTATGGGGGTTAAGTGAGAAGGCCTACCCCTATTCCGGTATATCCGATTTGGCTTGTTCTTTCCCACCTCCGTGGCTGGAGTGGCTGAACAAGTAGAGACCCTAGCCTTAGTGTGTCCCCCACTGGACTGTATGATGGTGTCCTTTGTTGATTGGAACAAATGCTCATATGTTCGAAGGCTGGCACAGTTGTGTTATGAAAACAGGGGTCAAAGACTAGTAGAGCTTTAAGAGTTCTGCTTTAATTAAGAAGGCCTATGAGGCACAGAGAGATGCTGAAAAACAGAACCAGAGGAACCGGTCGAATTGTATGGAAGAAGGATCCTGAGTCTCTGATCCCGCGCCAAATGCCCAGTGTACCTTACAGGAGAGGTCCGTGATCAGAAAGGATGTTAAGAATAAAATATTAATGTTGGATGCACCAGGCGATGGAAATTGCCAGAGGGACTGCTGGTCAAGCCTAGTATTTTGCCCGCTAGAGCCCATGCTTATGCCAGAAGGGTAATGGTCCAAGTTCATAATGTGTCTGAAAGAGACATTCTAGAAATAGAGGTTGCATCCCACTACGTATTGTAGACACTGCAGTGCTAACGCAGCAGCAAGAGTTCAAGGAAGAATGACAGAGTAACGCCTGACTTGTTTGATTTCGCGACTCCCCGCTGCCAGCTGAATGGAAAGTGAAGATCAGTGAGAAGCTTGCCCAGAGAGACCAGGTGTTTCTTTGAAGGAATGGATGGAGGATGCGTGAAGAGCTGAGCACAATATCTCGCTGCATGACGAAAGACCATTTCTGAGAGGTCTCGACGCCTGGCACCTGCTGACATAGATGATGTGAGACGGCATCTGCAAGAGATGTTAGCTGCTGGTGTAATACAAGAATCCAGAAGCCTTTATGCTTCCCCATTGTGGTAGTGAGGAAAAGAATGGAACAGTATGATGTGTGTGGATTATCGCACCTTAAACCGGGCGGACTATCCCTCGATCAGTACACAATGCCCCGTATTCAGGATGCTTTGGCTCACCTAACGGGAGCAAGTGGTTCTCTGTGCTGGATCTCCGCAGGGTACTATCAGATCCCGATGGCCCCAGAGGACCGTGGGAAAGACAGCCTTTATCTGTCCGCTATTTCTATGAATTCATGAGGATGCCTCGATGATTTCAGTGTGCCCCAGCCACTTTTCAACGATTGATGGAGCGTGCAGTGGGGACATGAACTCACTAGAGTGCCTGGTATACCTAGATGATGTTATTGTGTTTGGCAGCTCACTGGAGGAACATGAGAGCAGATTATTTAAGGTATTGGACCGACTGAGACTTTGGCCTTAAACTGTCCATTGATAAGTGTCAATTTTTTCAAACATCAGTAAAGTATGTGGGACACATAGTATCCACCGAGGAATAGAGACCGCCCAAGTAAAGTTGAGGCCTTTGACCACCGGCCACAGCCCAAAAATCTAAAAAGAACTGCAAAGATTCCTGGGATTCTGTGGTTATTATCGGCGCTCATCAAGGACTATTCAAGAGTGATCCGCCTTTACTTAACCTTACTCAAGGGTATCCCCAACCCACAAAAATACCAAAGTCAGCATCCTCAAGACTGAAAGAGTGTATTTTCATCCGAAAGTAATTTGGGGCTCGCGGACTCTGATTGTGAGACTCTTTTCATGAGATCATATATCAACTTACCCATGCTCCAGTGCTGGCCTATGCCGATCCAAGAAACCTCACTACCTGCACACTGGATGCTAGCTTGCAAGGGTTGGGGGCTGTGTTGTACCAAGAGCACTAGAATGGCCTGAGACCAGTGGCCTTTGCCAGTAGAAGCCTGACCCCATCCGAAAAGAACTATCCTGTACATAAGTTAGAGTTCCTTAGCTTTGAAGTGGGCTATTGTTGACCAATTCCATGAGTACTTGTATGGGGCTAAAATACTAGTAAAACTGACAATAATCCTTTTGACCTATGTGCAGACCTCAGCTAAGTTGGATGCCACTGGCCATAGGTGGCTTTCTGCATTATTACATATGACTATGCTTCCAATCACCGAGCAGGTCTGAACCACATAGATGCTGATGCTTCTCCGGAGGCCTGTTCCCCAGAATGATTGGTCCGACTGGCAGAACCTGACATTCGGCACTCTGCCGAAGTTTGACAGGAGGAACAATGTCCACGGGACGCAGTGGACTGCATGGTGGATTGCTTGGGAGCCTCTGAGAATTGCATACCTGCTGCTTTATTGCCACTTTCTGCAATAGACATTGGTGCACTGCCTCAGCTGGACAATGACAGTATTCGGCGGGCTCAATCTCATGATCCCATGATCAAAGCAGCTTAGAAGCTCCTCTATGCAGGAAAAGATGTGTCCAAATTACGCCCACTGATTTGAGAACTGCACTGTTATACAAAGAAGGTCCTAAGTTGAAACTGATCAATAAACTGTTATACAGAGAAACAGTAGACAGAGGGGGACAAGTAGACAAACAACAACTAGTGCTGCCCACTGCCTTTCGAGACTCAGTATTGAGGTCCTTGCACAACCACATGGGGCACCTTGGTATAGACAGAACACTTGACTTGGTGAGATCCAGATTCTATTGGCCTAAGATGGGGGCTGATGTGAGCAACACATTCGAACTTGTAGTCGCCATACAGAGGAAAGCTTTGCCCCAGAGGGCTGCCCCTTGTTAACATAACCACCAGTGCAACCATGGAGCTGGTCTTTGATTGATTTTCTAAGTTTGGAGTCAGATCAAAGAAATATCAGTAATGTGCTGGTGGTCACTGACCATTTCACAAGATATGCCCAAGCTTTCCCACCAAAGACCAGAAAGCATCCACTGTAGCCAAAGTACTTGTAGAAAAACTTTTTTCACTATGGGCTCCACAAAGAATCCATTCTGATCAAGGGAGAGACTTTGAGAGTCGTCTGATCAAAGAGATGCTTTCTCTGTGGGGAGTTGCGAAAGTCCAGAACCACTCCTTACCACCCCAGGGGACCCTACAGCCTGAACGTTTCAACCGTGACTTTGCTAGATATGCTAGGCACTCTGCACCCAAAGGACAAGTTCTAGATGGAGCTAAATAAATTAGCACCCTGGTACATGCTTATAACTGCACCAAAAGTGATGCCACTGGATTCTCCCCACCGCCTGATGTTTGGAAGAGAAGTCTCGACTACCAGTAGATGTGTGTTTTGGGGTCTCTCCTGATGGGGTTCAGCTGACAACTATTTACAGTATGTGCAAAGTTAAAGGCCCAGCTAACTCATGCGTACTAACTGGCTCAAACTATGGCTGCCAGAAGAAATCTGGCTAACAAAGAAAGGTATGATAAAAGGTGAAAGCACAGGAACTCCAGGAGGAGATCGGGTATTGCTAAGAAATCTGGGACTGCATGGCAAGCACAAGATTGCTGACAGATGGACACCATCTCCCTCACATTGTAGTGGGCAAACTAGATGATCTGCCAGTGTACAAAGTAAGGCCTGAGAATAATTCAAAAGATGTAAAAACAATGCATAGAAATCATTTACTGCCCATTGGACAAATCTTAATTGAGTCTGAGCCTCTAGAAGATGCCCCTCTGACCAGTGACTCAGAGCTGCTGCTAAGAAAAGATCAAGAAAGTCTGCACCTACAGAAGCAAAGTTAAAGTGTTCCTCCACAAGTCCCAGTTGAGCATGACTGTCAGTCCATATCGGAAGAAAGTGAGAGTGACTTTGAATACTATCCTTCTACTTAACTGAGTCAATTGTTTCGGGCAATCCTTAGTCAATACTGGAGACAAAGCTGGGCTTCTGACTGTCTAAGCCCCCAGCTTCATCCCTGGAGCCAATGCTCCCAGAAAGTGAAGTGCAAAGCATCAGATCAGATGAAATGGAATCATTGTGCATGGTTGAACTGTTTGAGTTTCAGGGAGGAAATGATAGATTGGGGCAGACTGGTGATACACCTCAACAAGAAGAGTATTTGAGTGCCCTGACAGTCCACTGCCAGTGTCCGAAAGCTCTCCATGAGCCAAATGTTGTGGACTCAGAAACTGTAACTCCTGGAGCTGAAAGTGCCCCAAGTTCCTAGCCTCTCTACCCCATGGAGACTCCTGACAAGTGAGGACAATGCTGAAAATGAGGCTCAGAGTGCAGAGACTATAACAGTTCCCCTAGAAAGACTGGTCGAGCTGTAAAGCCTGTGGTGCACCTCAGTTATGATTCACTTGGGAGGCCTGTGGACTTGCCTCTCAATGTTGTCCATAAAGGAGTGTATGTGTCCCCGAGCTCATTGCCCAAACCGAGCATCAGTGCTAACTCCAAGTTACTTGTGTTGCCCTCTAAGTATGGTGCCCTTGCCCCCATCCAGCCCCAAGGTAACTGATAGGGAAGGGCCCCCTCTCTTCAGGTTTCATGTACAAGAGGTAATAACTTGAGTTATGGTACAATTGTATGTAATACTGTGTAAAGAGTGACGTATCTGCAATGTTTCAGAAATGTGTTCTGGTAAAATGATATATTGACTGATGATTATCATGAGTGCCTAATGCAAATGTATATGGTTGCAGTTGAAACTTATGGGTACTTGCTTGACGCGGACGCCAAGCTTTCCCCAGGCCAGGAAGGGTGTAACCCCTGCAAATGGGGGTTCCCAAAAGACTTCCAGGAGCTTGCTTGAATGCTCCAAGCCTGAATGGTGTTTGGCATTTAAGCCATTTATCAGTGAGTTTTTTAGAGCCTCTGGTACTGTCTCTTTAAGAGCTGTCTGCTTGCAGACATAATTAGTTTGTATGGGGGACTGTGTGCTTCTCTGAGTACCACTCGAGCTGCTGCCAATTCACTTCATTTTGCAGTCACTAGGAGTGCAAAGGAACCTATCTGAAAGATGTAACTGTTTGCCAGAAATTATTTAGAGTAATAATGAAATTACAGTTTGTCTAACCTGCTTTCTTTGCAGTCAGAACTGTCTGCCTAGTTCCCCATTCTGGTTTTGAACTGCTGAACTGGACCAATCAGTGTGGTAGCTTTAGCTCTAAAATGATGCCTTGGACGAATCAGAACTTGGACTCATAATCTGAGCCAGCCACAAGAGGATTGTATGGGCAGTGACTCTGGGAGATGTTTTAGACTTCAGTGCCTTTTGGACCAACAGCAGCAGTCTATTGTGAGTGACAGCCAATCCAGTCAAGAACTGGGAGGAACTCAAAGGAAGTGCCCGTTTCGTCTAGTTGGAGTTCAGTTGAGCTTTGGCAGTGAAGAAGGAAGGAGCCCTGTGCTTTTCAGTGTGCAGTTTTAGTCAAAAACGGTGTAAGGCCCAGAGTTCCGGTCTGCAGCTTGTGTAACAGCTTGTTAGGACTGAATCCGTCCTGTGAAAAGAATCAAAGGATCTCTGAAGAGTAGAAACCAGGCTCACCCTGTAGAAGACTGGAAGAATTGCTGAAAATTGCACTCTCGGTCTGTCAGGAACTGAATCTGCTGTGTGTTCTCCGGGTATTGTGCAGTAATTGCGATCGATACAGATGCAGCCTGCCTGGTATAGTACTTTCTTTTATATGGATGTGTGAGAGGTTTGTGTACCTCAAGTGAGCCCTGCTGACATTGAAGGACCCTATCTTATTTGGAGGTCGTGAGTACTAATTCAGGGTTGCTCCCTGTTGAATTGCCACATTAAATCAAATGGAATTACGGTACTGGACTGTTTAATTCTCCTTTTCTCTGTGTGAAAGGGCCCCTACCAGCTGCCACGGTTTGGACTAGCCACTAGGGCTTGGGTACCCAGGGACAGTAACTGATAGGGATAGGCTGTGCACAGAGCCACAGGTAGATTATTAGAGTGATAAGCAATTAACCTGATTTCCCCTGTCCTTGTTATATCCCCTAAATAAATCAGAGCTGCTTGTTTCAGCAAAGTTATACTGCCTGAGGTATTTGTCTATGTTAAAGTACTGTACTGTGATTGTTGCACTGTATCTCATTTCACAGGAGGTCCCAGTGCCGGAACCAGACCTGGGGTAAGTGTATACTGTGAAGGTAATTCTGATATATTGTGTGGGCCACTAGTGGGAAGAAAGAGTTACAGTGTCCCAGAGGGCTGTGACCAAGTTAGTTTAACTATTGCAAACCTGACCTCTGGGTGGAGGCACCCCATTGGATCCAGGCCCTCAACCTGTTAGTGGCAAATCAGGCAGGGGTAGTAGCCCCTGGGATAGCGCCATCTAGTTACACTTAGAAATAGAGATGCAACAAATTTAAACTCCCCAGCCATGGGCCACTCAAGGCTGGCACTGCCACATGGAGTGCCTCATAAGAAAGGCTCACTTTGCCTTGTTATTATTACTTTGCATTGTCATTCCACCTTAAACACCAAGAAAGACGGAGTGACAACAATATTAGCAGCATCCCACCCACACAGTCACCAGAATGAATGTGCATTCCCAAAGTGCTACTGTCTTGTGTCCAGAAAACTCCCCAGTGCTGATGAAATGAAATGAGAATGTAACAAGAAATGTAAAGTTGCCCAGAATTAATGGTGCCATGCAAATGCACTGACAGATTAAGATTGGACTGCACACTCAAGGGATGCATACGAAAAGTCAAAACACCACCTAACCAGTGCTCACAAGTCACAAATCCAAATCTGGAAAGGAATATAATTTGCTGGTTGTGGGATTAGTGCATGGCAGTAACAATCCACTACCAGTAAAGGTACCACAAAGCAGTATAAAAAAATTCATGCAGGTGTGGTGGATAGTAGGTTCACACTACTGCAGTTACTCTAACACAATAAAAGGTGTCTGATTTTATGGCACGCATCGCACACACACTCACACGCACACTCAAGTAATGCATAGCAATTGAAAACCTTTAGTTATATAACCAAATGTTTTAAACAGACAAATTGTACACTGCTGCACCACAACAATCAGCAAAAAAATTTCAAGAATTACTGAAAATATTACTGTGTACATTAACACAGTTACAAAAGAAAAATATAACCAAAACAGAAAGACTGCCTTTTTTTCTCCCAGTTAATCTACCTACACCATAAATATGCCCCTCCCCCAAAGAATACTTCACAGTACACAGACTGACTGTTCTAAATTAACATTCAAAATCCACACACAAGCAATAAACACTCGATGATATGAGCACAGAAGGGTTTCCTACAATCGATGTACTAAATTTTGAGAAAAAATATTACTCAAAAAAGCATTTTAAACAGCTTTTAGACATTTTGAATTGCAGAGTTCTGAGAGCAAACTGTCTCCAGCTACCACTGCACACACACTACCGAGGCCAGAACTGAGGTTGTGCCAAACAATCTAGAGCCCACGCAACCTGCAATCCCATGCATAACTGCAGAATTTCATTTGGAGCTGAATTACAGAGCGAAGTGAGGCGAATTACGTTGATTTCAATGCACTTCTCCTTAAAATTGGTGGAGAAGTGGTTTGGGGAAGGCGGAATAATGCAAAGTCATTGGTTTTAATGGACTTCGCATTCCTCATTATGAGGCAAAGGACTCCGTTTCACATTGTAGAGTTCTCTGCGGATTCTGCGTTACTCAGTGAATCACTTCACGGAGCAAATTGGGGCCACGTCGCCCACCGCTACTTACAATACTGTAACTCAAATGCTGTACAGGAAGGAACGTGAATGCCTATGGCTGTACTTCCCCGATGAGCTGTAGCACAAAACTCTGTGACTTAAAAACCCTTATTAATGAGCGCAATGGTGGAGTGGTGAAGCCTGGAGAGATACTACAAAACATGCTTACAATACATCCAAGTAACTAGTAAAAAAACGAATGTTGTGATTCGTGACGTGATCGTGAATCATGATTTGTGACTGCATTTGTGACCATGATGATGAAGAACGTGATTTGGTGTCAAGGTGTGAGATAACCAATACGGAACTGTATTGGGAACACAAATGCCTATGGCTGTACTTCCCTGATGAGCTGTAGCACAAACTCCCTGACTTAAAAATGCTCATTAGTGAGTACAATGGCATGGTGGTGAAGTCTGGAGAGATACTACAAAACATGCTTACAATGCATCCATGTAACTAGTTAAAAAATTAGTGCTATGATTTGTGACATGATCGTGAATCATGATTTGTGACTGCATTTGTGACCGTGATGATGAAGAACATGATTTGTATCACAAATGACTTGTGATGATGGTCCTGACTTAAAAATGCATATTAATGAGTACAATGTCCATGCAGAATTATGCACCACACCTGTCCAGTACTCTGAAGGGAAGCCAAAGAAACAACTGTGACTAAAGTTACAGACAGAGATTGGGCCCTAAAGAGATGCAAATGCACAGACAGATTAAGATTGTGCTGTGCACCGAAGAGATGCAGATGCAAAGGCACAACACCTAACCAGTGCTTACCATCAGAAATTCAAATCTGGAAAAGAATATCTTTGCCAGTTGGAAGCGGCCGTGGTGGGGGGCAGTGTACTGCACTGCTGCAGTAACAGTCATTAGTACTAGTACCAGTAAAGATACCACAAAGAAGTACAAAAATCACACAGCTGCAGTGCGTAGCAGATTCACATTGCTATAGTTATTATGCGGCACATTAAAAGGTGTTTGATTTGATGACACACGTCACACACATACACACACACTAAGTAATGCATAGCAAATGGAAAACTTCAATAATATAACCACATATTTTAAACAAACTAAAATTATGCACTGCTGCACCACAACAATCAGCAAACAAATGGCAAGAATTACTGAAAAGATTACTATGTGTACATTAACACAGTTATACAAGAAAAATATCACCAAAACAGAAAGCACTGTCTTTTTCTCCAAGTTAATCTACCTACACCACAGATACACCCCTCCCCCAAAGCACACTTCCACTGTCTCTCAGTACACAGACTGAATGTTGTACATTGACATTCAAAATCCACACACAAACAATAAACACTCAATGATATGAGCACAGGAGGGTTTCCTATAATCAATGAACTAAAGTTTCAGCAAAAACAATGACTCAAAAAGACTTTTTTAACAGCTTTTAGAAGGTTTGAATCAGAGAGAGCTCTCAGAGCAGATTGTCTCCTACAGCTTCCTACGCACATTACCCCAAACTGAGGCTGTGCAGAACAATCTAGAGCCCATGTGACCTGAATCTAATGAATCACTGCAAAATACACCTTTGGAGCTTAAAAACAAGGTGAAGTACATTGTTTTCAATATACTTCACCTTAACAATTGGTGGAGTAGTGGTTTGGAAGGTGGAGTGATGTAGCCATTGTTTCATTGTTTTCTGAAGGAAAGAATTATTGAGTACCTAGAGGCCAGTGGGCACAGGACCCAAGGCAGCATGGATTCACAATGGGAAGGTCATGTCAGACAAATCTAATAAATTTCTTTGACTGAGTGACCAAAGTAGTAGACCAGGAAGGGGTTGTGGACATGGCTTACCTAGATTTTAGCAAGGCATTGATACAGTCCACACAAAAGATTAATACACAAGTTAGCCAGTCTTGAGTGGTCCCACGGTGGTAGCCTGATAAAAATTGCTAGACAACAGGACGCAAGGGTAGTAGTAAATGGAGTCCACAGGAAGAAAGGAAGGTTACTAGCGGGCACCGCAGGGTTCAGTACTGGGACCAGTCCTTTTAATGTCTTTATAAGTGACATTGCAGAGGAACTGGAAGGAAAAGTATGTCTCTTTGCAGATGACACAAAGATCTGCAACAGAGTTGATAATACCAGATGGAGTGGAAAGGATGAGAAGGACTTGGCAAGGTTGGAGGAATGATCAAATGATGGCAGCTCAGATTCAATGCAAAGAAGTGCAGGTAATGCACCTGGGAAGCAAAACCCAGGGCAAGAGTACACAATGGGGGTGAGATACTGACAACAGTAAAATGGAAAGGACCTGGGGTAATTATATCAGATGACCTAAAGGTGGCAAGCAATGAGAAGGGCAAGGAAGGCTGGGGATATTGGGATGCATAGGTGAGGCATCAATAGTAGAAAACAGGAAGTTGTTATCCCTCTGTACAGACAGTTGGTGAGACCCCATCTGAGTACTGTGTGCAGTTCTGGAGACCCCATCTCCACAAAGACATAGACAGAGTGGAGGCTGTCCAGAGGAGGGCAACCAAAACGGTGCAGGGTCTGAACCAGAAAACATACGAAGACAGACTAAAGGAGCTTAATATGTATACCCTTGAGGAAATGAGGGAGACAGGGGACATGAAAGAAACTTTCAAGTACCTCAAGGGAATCAACAAAGTCCAAGAGGGTGGCATATTTCAGAAAAAGAGATGTGTAAGAACAAGGGGGCACAATTTGAAGACAGAGGGGGGACGGCTCAGAGGTAATGTGAGGAAGTATTTTTTCACAGAGAGGGTTGTGGATGCATGGAACAGCCTTCCTGAGGAGGTCGTGGAGTCAAGAACAGTGGGGGAATTCAAGAATGCATGGGACAGAAATAAGGCAGTCCTAGTGGGGGGTAGGAGGAAGTAAGCTGTTGGTTAGTTAGGACTGCAGCTTATCTGTTAGGTATGAAAATGGGCAGACTAGGTGGGCCAAGCGGTCCTTATCTGCCATCAAATTCTATGTTTCTATGACTTTGCATTACTCATTATAATGCGAAGTACTCCGCTTCGCATTGCGGAGCACTCCACGAATTTGCCTTCACTCCGCGAATCACTCTGCAGAGTGAATTGAGGCCACTTCACTCATCTCTGCTTAGAAATGTACCACAAAACAGCAGTAACTGCTATGGCGAGTGGAACTCTGTACTGATCTCTGGGCATCCAAGTTCCAGATTATGTATTTATCAAAATGGTCAAAGCATCCCAGAATACATAACTGGCACAGAAAGAAAACAGTAGGGCAGTTAACCACGTAGAAATCGTTTCCTGTCACAGTTAGTACATTATGAAGGATAGCAGCCACTATCGTTATTGTGATAGCAAATGTGACGGTGCACTATCACAATGAATGGTGCTGGCTTTCACTGTATTGATGATATTTTGCAGAATTTTCAAAAATAATTCCAGGAATTATCACAAAAACAGAATTGGTAGTTTAGCTAGAATTCTGCCCACAACATTTTTTAAGATCCCTAGTACTTCTGCATTGAAAGCCTCAGCAGTTCCAAATTTTGCAACTCCACTGAGTGAGCCATTTCACATGTTAATCACTTTCTGTGTGAAATGATGCTTACTAATGCTTGCACTTATCATTCCCACCCAGTTTAAGGACACGTTCACCAGTTCTGCTAGCTGCCAGAAGCACAAACATCTGTGCATACTCTGACCAGTGAAGATCCATGAACCAGAAGTTACTATGTTCTAATCCCACTTTGGCCACTGGCTTGCACTGTAACCCCAAAAAACAAATTAGACCTTCAAAAAAGCACACCAGAGTCCCCTTGGGGAACTCTATTCCATACATCCCAAATCTGGCCTCATCACTTAAAAAAAAATACTTTTCAGCTTTATGATGCTGGCTATCTTTAACAAGCTGATATATAATCATATGAATGAAAACCAAATTCCTATGGGATACTGGCACCATACTCAGTGCTCTCTATTTCACTGCAAGGCTATAGCTAATTTAACTGTATCAACAAGCTGCCTTACTGAAATTACACGAAAACGTGGGGTTGTCCAGTGGCCCTGCAGGTAATGCACTGCGCTCCCATGATGGTGAGCCAGGTTTGAGTGCAAACCTGTGAGCTTGGTCTGTCTGGTCTGAGGGCTAGGAAGGCATTACTGCATGGCAACACTCCCAGCTCAAAGAAGCAAGGCATCGGGTTCTGCCACTCTGGTGACACCTGCGGTAGAACGCGGACCATGCTCTGCCACAGGGTATGGCTGCACTGTGCGAGACTGGCTGTGAGCTGAGCCCAACACTGGGGAGATGGGCAAGGCAAAAATGGAAAATGGAGCTAGTGAGTGAAGCCTGCCACCCAGGCCTGGCAATTTCTGATGTAGATATGAGTTGGAGAGAGGATGGATGGCCTTCCCCTTCCTGATCCTACCATGGGGAGGTAATCCTGGAGGATTCACCACCAGTAAGTCATGGTGGAGGCATGTATTGACTGTTGGTGGGCGGGAGCTGATGCACACTAACTTCATGGGAGAAAAAAGCTACATGGGAAAAAGGTAATGAACCATCCATTAAGGAAATAAGGGCGATTTTGATTCAAATCTAGTATCAGGTGTAGCAGTACAATACAGCAGCCATTCAACTGGTTTTCACTATTACACAGTTTCATGCTGAAACTAGTTGGATGGATGTGATTGTACTGCTATGCCTTTTCACTATTTTTGAATAAAGACTTGAGCACCATTTTTCCTTGCGGGTCAGTTTTCAGATATTTTCAGTAAGCCAGCTTTTAGCTACAGGCAAATTACTGAATCAATAGCCCTCTGGTAAAACAGAGAGTAGCGCTGCCCTGATATCCTATAGGGATTTGGTCTCTGTGCATAGAGTCACTGCATCTCTGTGTATGTTTGCCCACCCAGCCATACCATGTTGAAGCCCCACCCCAGTAACAAAGAGATGCTGTATTGTATCGTTTTTAGTCTATAAAATAGTCTATGATGGTTAAATGCTCCTCCCCCCAAAAAAAAAATAATAATATAACCTTCATTATATAAAATATGCTTCCATAATCTAATAATTAGTACAGCAGGTTGCACAAGGCATACACGTCAGCAGCGACAGCGTTAATGTAAAGGCTCCTCTTTTTTCAGCTAGATAATAAATAGGACATGTTTGTAAAACTGCTAAAACTCCGTTTCAGTGCCTTCATTTTTCATTCTGCTCAATGCTGACAGTTCCAAATAGCACACATGAGGGAGTTCACCCTGGATTGGATGATCCAGTTGCAGCTTCCTGATACAGAACTCATGCTCATATTTCTGGAACACTTTGGAAATTGAACACATATGCAGAATCTACATGAAGTTATGATAGACTGAAAACAACTACTTTTTATTTTACTTTTTTTAAACAAAATCAGTTTGTTTAATATAATTCACCAGCCAAATGGATAATTCCTCCTTCCTTTACCATATTTTATGTAACTTTTTCTTTAAACATTTTTTCGTCAGGATATCAGTGGTGCTGAAAATATATATTTATTTATATATTTGTTAGAAATGTTTCTCCGGAAGAGCATGTTGAGTTACTAATGTTCATTTCTAGCCCTATTCTAGGGACAGGATACCTTATAAGAGAACCAAATCAAACCAATAGAATAATGTTAGTATTAACCAGTACCGTGACCACAGTAGATACTGTTCTTGGATTATTTTCCTCCAGTGAAACTGACACACACTTGGGGTGGTGGAAAGGAAAAACCAGCGAGGTTTTACCTGCAACACTGTGTGAACTGGAATTTAACTACTTGCTAAGAGGAAAAAGTTACCTTTGGCTGTAGAGGACTTCTTTCAGTTGGCAGAAACATGATTAATTTATAAATAAAACCATGAAGACAAAATTGTTTAACCAGGAAAGGCACACTAAACTAAAGCTTGTTTCCGGTGCAACCTGGGAACACAAGGAAGTTAAGTGACATGCTCAGTGGTACACAATATATAAGTGGAGGCTGTGGGATTCAAACCCAGGTCTCCAACTCAGAGCCCTAAACCACTGTGCTATACTGCCTCTATAAGCCAACTGGTTAAGAAGAAAGTTACTGAGTTGGTTTTCAGTGATACTGAAGATGAAGTTCCTGAGTCTGGGCTGCACTATTGTCATCCAAAATGCACCAAAATGTTTGAATGAGATTTTCTAATGATTTAACACATTTGCGACAGTTTCCTTGCTTTATGGCAGCATGCATCAAAAAAATAACACGTCACATTTTTTTACGCATACATCATTTTATGTGCACAAACTGTAGCAGCTGTGGCAAAAAGTTTGACTATGTTGTATGCGGTCTAACCTTTTGTCACAAGTTGTGCTAGTGTATTAAAACAGTGCAGTAAATCCCAGACTTCCCTTTGAAAAGCTGGCCAGCTATATTTAGTGGTCTTGGCACAGTAACTGTTTCATAGCTGTTTAAAAAAAATGCAGTCATGGCATCCTGAGAAGGGGCATGCACAATTAGAATCACTTTGCAATGTTTAAGTGTCTGATGCTTGCCTTGCTTCAGAAAGAAGATAAGCCCACTTTACAGGCATCATCCTTCACATATTATGGTATAAAAAGATTGCAGGATGCTTGATTAAAATTCTGCAAAATAAATTTCTGATGAGTGTTATTCAGTTGGTTTTAACTTATGATACTCCCAGTGAAGATTTGAACGCGGATTCAAATGCAAGGACTGCTGAAGTACCATAGGATTAAGTTAAACACTTTTCATTCAGTCAAAAGCTAATGCATATAAATACAAACCCACAAACACACCAAACAATCTAGTTGGCATAATGTACACTTTAAAAACAACTCCCAAAAAACTGTTTATTTTACAGCTCTGATCACCAATGATGCATTACTGAGAGTTAGTCAAAAACATTTTCTGTAGCAGACAGGACTAAAACTACAACATCTGAAGCAACTTATGTTTTAGCTGAAAGTAGGAAACTTACAGTTCTACCATCTGCAAAATCAATAAGCCCGAGATAATGCAACAGTTTCAGGGAGGAGCACACCACCACCACTATCCCTAAAGTCTGGAGCCCCTCTGACTCTCCCTTGTTCCACATCCTTTAGGACACCTCACAGATATCTGCCCGTGTTCTGCTATGACAATAGGAAGGCATAATCTAATGATGTTAAATCATCTGTAAGATGCTTCTCTTGCTACTGCTTTATAAGTGTGTGGCTCATTGTCGTCCCTTCACACACACACTCTCTCTCTCTCTTTTTTGGGACTGATTTTTTCTCGATTCCATAAAGATAAGCTCCGCTATATTCTCAGTGTAGAACAGTTTACTCAAGTGCAGAGTCTGCCTCTGAAAAACTGTTAGCACAGCAGAGAAGCTCTCAAAACCATGCAAATGCTTATCTGCAACCTCCGCAATCAGAGAAGGATTCGATAGCCTCAAACTATTTGCCTAGAGCATGGAGGGATCAGAGGACATGATGCTGCTGCCTGAATATGAAAAGGGATAAACAGGGTGGAGCAGACATTAATGAGCTGCTGAGAGCAAGCAGCAGATAGCTTGCAATCAAACTTGGGGAAGGGGGGGGGCAGGATAATGGAAATCATCAGAAAACATTACAGCACATAGAAGGTGATCAGCATGTGGCCTAGCCTTCCTGGTGAGGTTGTGAATGATAGCAGTATCCAGGGTTTTAAAGCAGGACTAGAGATTACAGATTGAGAATAGCATCAAAAGTTATGCAGTATATTAGGGGAACTATTCTAGCAGTTAAGCTGCATGTTTGTCAGTACTCAGAGTAGGTATATATATGCAGTGTGGAGACAGGTAGATGAGATGGACCTCCAGTCACTTTCACCACAACAATACTAACATACTGAAGATGTTGTTTGTAGGCAGACCAGTGCACAGGATCTGCAAAAGGGTGCTAAAAGTAAAGAAATATCCAAACTGTAGGCTTTTTGGGAGCTCTCAAACAATACACATACTGTATACTCTAAAGCTTCAATCCCAGTGCAAGGAATCTAGGGTGTGTTTTATACCCATGTGCAAGACAGGCTAACAAGGCTCTGCCAGGAACAGACATTAGCTTTTAGACAGGCTTGTATTCTGATCCAGTACAGTCTGAGAACATACAAACGATCGCCTGGGGCTCTGAATGGGCTGATTTTAAGATTTGTATCTGGTATTTGTATTTGTCTGCATTTTGGTGGTTGTAAAATACGTTATTTTACATTTTAGACTTGTTATTGTTAGACGATGACACAAGACCAATGGTTTGATGGTGATCAATAAAATATGCAGCTTTATTAATAAAACTGCATAGAAACATAGAAGTTGACGGCAGATGAACCTCAAGGCCCATCTAGTCTGCCCATTTTTCACCTTATGAATGTGCATAGGTCTTTACCTGTCAATGGCCTATCTAGTCATACTCATCTGTATTGCTCCCCTATGCCTCACCCAAGCCCTGCACTGTATTCATATCCACCACTTCCTGAGGTAGGCCATCCTCATACATCCACCACCCTTTCTGTGAAAAAGAACTTCCTCACATTACCTCTTAATCGGCCTCCCTCTAATCTCATGCTGTGTCCTCTTGTCCTGCTATTTTATTTATATTGAAACATGTTAGACTCACCTTGTTAATGCCCTAAAGATGTTTGAATGTTTCGATCATATCACCTCTCTCTCCCTCCTTTGCTCTAGGGTATACATATTGAGCTCCGTTAATCTGTCCTCATATGTTTACCGATGCAGTCCCTGCACCATGTTGGTTGCCTTTCTCTGGACTGCCTCCATTTTGTTAATTTCCTTGTGCAGGTGTGGCCTCCAGTACTGCATGCAATATTCCAGATGGGGCCTAACCAGTGTCTTGTAAAGGGGATTATTACCTTCCTCTTACGACTTGTGATACCCCTACTAATACACCTCAACATCCCTCTAGCCTTACCTACTGCTTTAGTGATCTGCTTGGATGATTTCAGGTCGTCTGTGATGATGATGATGATGCCCAAGTCTCTTTCTTCCCTTGTGTTTGCCGGCAACTCATCTCCCAACCTATAGGTGGCTTAAGGGTTTCTCTTCCTTATGTGCATGATCTTGCACTTCTTTGCATTAAACCCCAGTTGCCACTCTTCTGACCATTTTGCCAGTTTATCCAGATCTCTTCTCATTCTGCTCACCCCATAGGTATCATCTTCTCTGTTGCAGATCTTGGTGGCATCTGCAAACAGACAAACCTTACTCTGCAGTCCATCTGCAACGTCACTGATGAAGATATTGAAGAGGACTGACCCCAGGACTGATCCTTGAGGTACCCCACGTGTGACTTACATCTCTTCTGACTGTATACCATTTACCACTACTCTCTGTTTTCTGCCCACCAACCAGTTTTCCACCCAGTTGACCAATTTCTGACCCACCCGAGCCTACCCAGCTTATTAATCAATCTTCTATATGGAACAGTATCAAAAGCTTTTCTAAAGTCAAGGTAGGTGACATTAACTGCACCCTCTTGGTCCACCACTTTGGTTACCCAGTCAAAGAAATCTATGAGATTAGTTTGACAGCACCTTCCTGTTGTAAATGCATGCTGTCTTGGATCCTGTGCTCCTATGAATTCCAGGTGTTGCACTATCCTTTCCTTAAGGAGTGCCTCCATAATCTTGCCCACTACTGAAGTAAGACTGACTGGTCTGTAGTTCCCTGCCTCCTTCCTGCTACCACATGAGCCCTTCTTCAGTCTTCTGGTATCTCTCCTGTGCTCAGAGACTCACTAAACAGTTCTGATAGTGGCTCTGCTAGTTCCTATAGCTCTTTTAATACCTGGGGTGTATGCCATTAGGTCCCATTGCCTTGTCCACCTTCAACTTATTGAGCTCTTTAGACCTTTTTTGTCAAGGGACTCATGCACACCTCCTCCCACCCATCTGTGTCCATTGTACTAAGTTGTGGTCTCGCCTACCTTCTCCTCAGTAAATACTGAGCAGAAGTATCTATTTAAGATAGATGCCTTTCCTTGTCCTCCTCCACACACATCCCATTATCCCCTTTGATCTTAGCAATACCCCCTCTGGACTTTCTCCTTTCACTAATGTATTTACAGAAAGTCTTGTCCACTTCTTTTACTGTTAGTGGTAGTGTTTCATCAGTTTGGGCCTTTGCCTGCCTTACTGCCTTCCCATCTTCCCTTAGGGAAGTTTGCTATGCCTCCCTATCTTCGTCCCGCTGCATTCCCTTATATTTCCTGAAGGCCAGCCTTTTGGCTCTGATCTTTTCTGCTACTGTTTTTGAGAACCAAAGTGGTTTCCTCCTAACTTTGCTCTTGCCTTTCTCCCTAACACAATGGGATGTTGCTTCAAGTATTGTATCCTTAATGCTTGCCCACTTTGCCTGTACCCCCTAACCTGAATTTCTTCTTGCCAACTCTCTTGGCCATCATATAAAAAGTCAGCTCCTCTGAAGTCCCATATTTTTGCCTTGGAATGGGATGATTTAGTTCTATTGGACAAATTGAACCATACCATGTGCTCGTCACTGGCCCCCAGGTGACCTTCTACCTAGAGATCTGTGAACCTTTCCCCATTAGTCAGTTCTAGATCTAGGATAGCCCTGTCTCTTGTGGGTTGTAGTACCAGTTGTTTGAGGCTCTCCCCCTTCAGGGAATCCACTATGTGTCTAGTTCTGGTAGATGTTCCTACTGGTATTGACCAATTTGTATCTGGCATGCATTCATGTAAGGAGCAGTTGTAGTCATAGATGTTTCACACATCAGCCTCAGTCAAGGTCTAATACTGTGCTGTCTGGTTTAAAACAAATACAAATAATTAATCAATCGATCTTTAATTTACCTGGCGAAACACTGTTGAGTAAAACTCATTTATACGATGGACCTGGGTAATGTCACGGTGCTTAAAAAAAGATACATAGAATTAAAAGTTCACAATGATTAATTAAAAAATTTAACAAGGTATGCATAAGGTAGTACAAGGTATGCTAAAGATACAAAGAAATGTAGTAAGGTAGGACATACCATATACATTGTGCAATATAGAATATTG
Source organism: Neoceratodus forsteri (assembly GCA_016271365.2). Classification (NCBI taxonomy): domain Eukaryota; kingdom Metazoa; phylum Chordata; order Ceratodontiformes; family Ceratodontidae; genus Neoceratodus; species Neoceratodus forsteri. Next base: position 16,409,313 of record CM028130.1, read on the forward strand.
ATCAGTTATATTATAGGATGGCTAGATTCATAATAAAAAAGGATTATAGGACACATCATTGCCAAGTACTTAGTGAATTGGGTTGGGTCACTCAGGAAAGTAAATGTAGGATCTCTTGGTTAACACAGATTTTTAAGGTAATAAAATGTCAACAACCTGAAACTCTTCATGATAAATTGGAATTGAGAAAATGTGTATATAATTTGAGGGACATAAATTTAAGGGACTATGTATTCCCAAGGTTCATAAATGCATATAGTGCTTTAAGATTCCTGATTTTTGTCAAGGATTTGTGGGGGGCTTTGAAATCTGTATATTGTAGCCAGACTAATGATTTGAAGGTATTTTTAACAGGTTTGATGCCTGTACTAAAAATTCATTGTGATTGCTTTAGATGATTGTTTAGATGTTCTGTGTATTTTATTGTGAATGATTGAACTATGTGTATTGTAATGTTTTGTTGTTATAATTTATGAGTAATTGCACCTAACAGGACCATCTTGAAAATGGGACTTTGTCCTAATGATGTGATGTTTCTCCATCTGAATTCCTGTATAAAAATAAAGGTTTTAACTAATACTAACATATAGTATGCAAAATATATACAATATATACTTAATATATATACAATGGTATAGGATAACTCAATGTCAAGAGGGGAGAAAAGGCAGAAGAAACATTTCTGCAAAATGAAGAGAGGGAGTTGGAGCCTGTAGGCAGGACTATAAGTAAGTAAGTAAAAATATATTTCTTTAAGGCACTCTTCCTGAGCTCAGGACACCTTTACAAAATTTCACATACAGCATTAAAACCACAGTAATAAATAACATCTTATCCACAGCAGAATTTATGTTACTGTAGGTCATCACTGAAAGCAACTGCAGGACTTGATGAGGGAATGAGCCAGCAGAGTTTTAAATTAATTAAGAGTGATATTTGTATTTGTAAAAAGTGTAGTATTTGTGAATATTTACCACAGATACTATTTGTTCTGCACAGCCCAACTACTGACACACATTAGAGCCACAATACAGTGGTGGTAGCCTGAATAAGATACACTTTATACCACACCAGTGATGAATATTTGGTAAACAAATCATGTTATTTTGAGATAAATATTCATTTCAACTTAGAACACATTATTGTAATTAGAACGCATTTTGTTTCATTAGAACATGTTATTTCCATTTACAATCTGGAAATAGAACACAGGGTACAATTACAGTTTGGATTAAACTGCCAGAGATACCACACTTCCAGTTTAAGAGTAGTCTCATGTGCATTATTAGGGTATGAGAACCGCGAGTCAAAGGTATTTCTGACATGCTAGAATGATCCTGGTGATGGTATTAATGTATTATTTATTGATATCAATCAATAACATTAAAATGAAAAGAAATTGCCCTAAATGTGCCCATTTCCAGGGCAGCTGCATATGAGACACTCTCCACACAAAATAGTGTCTCCTGCACAGAGGAATAGAGCACCACAGCAGTTTTAAGTTAAGACAAGGTCAAACACTAATATAAATGGTGTATTACATATCAAACTATATAGGAGCTGTGGTGGAATAATATATTTATCTCAACACAAGTAGTACTACCTTATAACTAACTTGTGGCTTCGCCACACTCGAAGTTACGGTTCTTATCACTAACTAGTTAAATATTTATTCCACTACAACCCATTATGTTTTTGCAACATATACTGTAGCTGGATATACTGTATCAGAACAAAACAAACAAAAACAGAAACACAAATCTATTTGCAATGATGCAGGATTTCCTGTGATATATCTAGGTTGTGTACATCATGAACAGGGCTCGTTGTGTTCTGTGGCAGCATTTTATGATTTCTATGTACATGATTTATTAATTTCTGTGGCAGAACGTTGTCCAGCCATTGGCTAAATATGATGTGATGTCATCAATGATATCACATGCTGAGCATAAAAGATGGGCTTCAGCATAACCAAGATAGAAAAGAAAGCCTGACACTACAAAAACAGTGTATTTGAATGAAAATTCACCAAAAGAATGAATTATGCAGCACCTTATGTATTCTGTGGCTTTGTGCAAATTCTGTGGAAAATTCCACAACCACAGAATCGCAGAATTCCAGGGCCTTGATCACTATATTGATACCATTTCATTAAGTGATTTTCATTATAACACCTTTGACCATTTTGTAGATGTTACATGAAAAATAACCCTCCCTGATCTATGGATATATTGTTTGGAATATTCGTAGACAGTCTATATGTTAGTTATCAGTTGCAATTGGTGTTACTAAAAGGTTAAGTTCCTGAGTTTCTGTCTCTATCGGAAAGTGCAACAAGGATGGCCTTTGTTAAGAAAGCTCTTGTGCTTCATTCAGTTATAGTGTTTAGTAGGAAACTGCAGTTCAAAAGACAGTAAGTGTCAACTGTGGTTCTGTGTAATTAGTTTTCAATGCAACATTGACAAATGAAGATGGCATAACATGAGGTGTTCCTGGCGCCCACTCCATTTTTGTCATGTCAGTTGTGTTATTAGCGAGGTGGTTGAAGTCATTTAGGTGATAACTTATGGCAGGAATCTAATCTGGTGTGTCAGATGCAAGGAGAAAAGTGATCCTAATGCATTGTTTCAGACTACAGGGACAGTGTGTGTGTGTGTGTTACTATGCCTGTGGCAGAATCTATTTTGATGAGACTGGTTCAACCTTGCAGGGCACTGTGGCCCATCACAGAATACACTGTTGAAATGCATCTGGTTCCAGCAGAGGGATTCATTCTACAGAGTCAGTACAGGTGTACATATTAACATACGAAGAAGCCAGCAGAAGAAGGCCATTTGGTCTATCAAGTCTGCTCATATTGCAGGGTCCACAGCTTGAACTAATGTCCCTGCCCTCCCTACCACTCCTCCTATCCTCCCTAGCCATGATTCTTACCTTACCCTATGCCTATCCCAGCCCCTCTTAAAGCTACCCACTGTCTTCAATGAGATGACCTCTTCGGTACTGCATTCCAAGTGCCCACCACCCTCTCTGTGAAGAAGTGCTTCCTGACCTCCCTCCTAAACATCACACCCTCCGGCTTAAGACTGTGCCCCTTTGTGATGTGGTTGCCACTCAGCTTAAAGAGACTCGCCTTATCAACCTTAGTTATCTCTTTCAAGTACTTGAATGTCCCAATTGTGTCTCCTCTCTCTCTCTCTCTCCTGTTTTCCACGGAAGACATGTTCAGTGCCCTCAACCTCTCCTCGAATGCCTTGCCCTGCTGACCAGCTGTCATCTTTGTAGCCCTCCTCTGTACCTTCTCCAGCAGGTTAAAGTCCTTTTTGAGGTGTGGGCACCAGTACTGAACTCCATACTCTAGATGCAGCCTTACCAGTGACCTGTACAAGTGCAGTATAACCTCCTCTCTCCTACTACTGATCCCCATAGACATGCATGCCAGCATCTTGTTTGTCTTTGCTGCTGCTTTCTTGCACTATGTGGAGTGCTTCAGGTCACTAGTGATCATCACTCCTTGGTCCTTCTCCTCCTCTGATGCAGATACTTGGACTCCAACTAGGTAATACTCTGCCCTGGGATTCTTGGCTCCAATATGTGTAACTTTGTATTTCTTGGCATTGAAGCCAAGCTGCCAAATCCTGGACCACCTCCCCAGCTTTTCCAGATCTTTCTGAAGGTCCCGTATCCCTTCAGCTGTGTCCACTCTCCCACAGAGCTTGGTGTCATCTACGAATAGGCACATTTTGCCTTAAATGCCATCACCAATGTCATTGATGAAGGCATTGAACAACACCGGCCCCAGCACAGAGCCCTGTCAGACCCCACTAGCTACCTTTCTGGTGCCAGATAACTCTCCCCCCACCACCACCACCATCTGGGTTCTGTCCCTCAGCCAGTTTTCCACCCATCTGACCATCTTTCCCCAACTCCAAGATCCACCAACTTCCTGATCAACCTTTGTGGGCAAAGAGTCAAGGCCTTGCTGAAATCAAGATATAGGATGTCTACTGCATGGCCCCTGTCTACTGTTTTAGGACACAGTCAAAGAAGTCAATCAGATTTGTTTGACATGATTTCTCATGAGCCCATGCTGCCTCTCATCCTGGAGACCATGTTCCTTAGGTATTCCACCAACCTTTCCTTTAGTATTGTCTCCATGAGCTTGCCCACAATGGAGGTCAGACTGACTGGTCTGTAATTCCCTGGATCATCCTTGGGACCGCTTTTGTGAAGGGGCACTACATGTGCTGTTCTCCAGTCTTGTGGTACCATGCCTGACTATAATGAACTATTAAATTGGTCTGCTAGTGGCCCTGCAAGCTCCTTAGCCAGTTCCTTTAGTACCCTTGGATGTACTCTGTCCGGGCCTAGTGATTTGTCCATTTTCAATGCCAGCAGACCCTTCCTCACTCTATCCTCCTCTATCACTATGTCTGTGTTCCCTTCCCCCCCGCTCCGCTTTTCCTTTTTGAAGGCACTGATCCATCCTTCTCCCTGGTGAAGACAGAACAGAAGTATTCATTTAGTATTCTGCTTTTTCCTCCATTATCCTCCACCCACCCACACCTTTCTTAAGCCTACAATCCCTTCCTTCTTGTCCCTTTTCTCATTTATATAGTGAAAGAAAGCCTTCTTCCCCTTCTTAATTCCTTCAGCAGTTTGAAACTCCTTCTGTGCCTTTGCTTGCCAGACTTCCTTACTTGCCTCACTAGCCAACCTTAGGTAATTTTCCCCATCCACCTCTCTCTTGGTCTTCCTGAATTTTCTATAGGCCAACCTCTTTTCCCTTACTGCCTTGGCAACCCTGGAACTGAACCAGCTGGGTGCTTTAGCCCTTGTGTTCTTGCCCCTGAGCCTAACAAACTCATCTTTAGCAACCAGTATTCCTTCCTTAATGATGGACCATTTGAGGTCCACCCCCATATCTGCTCTTATGCCCACCAGATGGCTCCTTAGAACCTCACCCATTTTTCTGAAGTCCGCCCTCCTGAAATCCAAGATTTTGGCCTTAGTCGGGATGCTTTCCCTGCCCATATCCAAATAGAACCACACTGCGCAATGGTCACTTCCCCCCAGTGGCTCCCTGACCATCATTTCCTGTACATGCTCCCCATTTGTGAGCACCAGATCAAGAATTGCCTCAGTTCTTGTTGGCTCAGTGATGCCCTGAGTCTATGTGTATGTAACCTTTGTATCTGAGGTAGCACCCATCTGCATATTTGGCTTCCTACAGGATGAAATGAATGTAAGCAGTTAATTGAGAAGAAATTGTGCCCACACCTCCAAATAGCGGATGCTACAGGAACCAGTCTTACTCATATGGGACAGAGTATTGAAACTTGCCTACCAGATGTGAGCAGCATTTGCACAGGCACAACAGCTAGCAGGAGCAATAGAATCCACAGTACTGGCTGAGACACAGTGGTTAATAAGGTGTAGGACTAGCCCGATGCAGAAGTAGGCATACATTCCTACTGCTGCAGCTGTGGCTCAAGGTAACACAATACAGGAAATCCTGCTTGTGCAGCATGGGCAAACATGCCAAAACTGGGACTGGCAGGGACACTTTGCCAAGCGGTGCCATTTTCCATTACTGGCACATTTATTTATTTATTGAAAAGTTTCACCAGGTAAGGTACACTGAACAACAGGTTTCTCACCTTCTGGTACGACCTGGGGGAGCGGGTAGTGGGAGTTACATAGTATTATAGAGTACACCCAATAGCACAAAAGCAGTTTACACAAAAAGCATTTAGCTGTGGATTACAAGCATAAAAAGACATGGAGTACAAGAGTACACACAATAACACAGAAGCAGTTTCCACAAGGGCATATAAAGCATGGCTTAACAAGCACAAAGCCATGGGTATTTACAAGGTAGACAAGGATTCAGCCTATTCTATAACCTGGAGGGTGAGACAGAATAGTGGCTAAGGTATTCCAAACTTGTCTTAAGGCTTACAATACGAGGACCATAAGTAAACAAGACAAACAATGAGAGGGAAGTTAATAATGTGGCAACAAGGAGCTAAAGGCCAGGGTGAGTCCCGCAGGCTGTGGAGAATGTTCCAGAGAGAGATATTGATAGAGAATACTATCAAAGACAAGATGGAGGAAAAAAGTCTAGTTGAAGCAGCGATGAGGGTATGAAATGACAAACGGGGAGGAGGGCAGGGTGAGGGACTGGGGGAGAGCTAGGGGCAGGTGCAGTTTACAGAGAGAAAATTATATAGTGCTTTACTTAAAGAGCCTGGGGAGGAGGAGGAGGAACGGATTTGTGTAGGAAGAGCATTCCACAATTTAGGGAGCTGGTAAGAGAAGGAGGATTGGCCAATTGAGGTGGATCTCCAGGGGACTGACAGAGTCCTGTGGTCATGGGATCTTAAAAGGCGAAGTGGTGTGAGTGGGGTGGGGGTGAGTGAGGAAGTGAGAGAAGGAGGAAGTGTGCCAAGCCAGAACTTAGAGATGAAATTTGCACAGTGGTGCAGTCGCCTATTGGCTAGGGAGGGGAAGGCTAAAGCACGATACAGGTGACAGTGATGGGTCGGGGGAGGAGCACCCAGGGCAATCCGACAGAAGGAGTTGAAAAGTGTATCCAGGCTTGCTAAGGAGGTGGCAGGAGCAGAGCAGTAGACGATATCACAGTAATCGATGATTGGGAGGATCATTTTTTGGATCAGTTTACGCTTTGCCTGAGTCGGGAGGCAAGAGTGGTTTCTGAATAAGGCGTCGAGTTTGGGACGAAGTTTTTTTGTTATGGCATCTATATGGTCTGAGAAAGTGAGATGTTGGTCCAGCCATATGCCCAGATACCTGAAGGATGTCGTGGCATCTAAAGTTGCTCAGTCAAGAGTAGTGAAGACAGGGACAGATGGGAGCCTTGACAGTTTCTGTCTCATGACAAATATCATCGTCACTGTTTTTTTTTTTTTTGCATTTAGGAAGAGTTGGTGAGAGTGAGACCATCTCTGGACATTATTGAAGTCACTTTGAAGCCTGGAGGCAATATCCAAGGGCAATGGCCCTGAGGAGAAAAGAACCGTAAGATCAGCAGGCTGAGGACTGTGACTTGCTACGAAAATACCCTTCTACGATTAGTGCAGTGTACAGAATTGACACAGCCCAGTGCTGCCATCATATTTTAGATCACGTGGTTGTGTCGATCATGGTGGATACAGATGCAAAAGAGTCCATCGTCAATAAGCATACTGCATCTTTCAGAATTTTTTTCTACATACAAAGCCATAGCACATGGAAGCTTAGTTGGTTACTTGAGAACAGTGGTGTTGGGCACAATATACTTCAATGTTCATTAAAAGAAGTGCAACAGGAAAGCTCCATTTATGGTCAAATCCACAAGAATCAATACATGGGATTTACTTCATGCAATTTTCTCCCTCCCCAGAAATTTTTTTAAATATACTGGTTAAGTGAAAATGGGTTGACTGTATACAGCATTAAAGTTTTCCATTTTATTGATTAATGTAATTAATTTAAGTGTGTTTCTTAATAAGTGTTTACTGTAATCTGTAATAAACGTCTTACATTGTGATGTATTATACTTATATTTGTTTTGGAAAACAATAAAAAGTAAAAGCAAAAAGAAAATGAATAGAAAAATGATCACAATTTAAAATGCAAATTAGAAGCCTTGCTCAGCAAAGTGGGTCACGATCAGGGAGACTGGTGTTTAGGGGAATGATTTCTAGTCTGCATGAGCACCAGTACAAGACGTGCAGCCAGAATGCTGCCACTGGTTGAACCCATGGCATACTATACTGGGAACAATGCAGCAGCAGTTGATTTCTATGCTAGTTTTGCATATGTGTCAATGTCACACTCCACACTGCATGATGGGTAATGCTTTTTTTAGCATTATGCAAAATGTAAATAAAAGGTATTGGAATATTACTGTATTTAATGTGAGCTGAACTACATCTGTTTCTGAGAAAAAAAGGTAACTGACCAGGTGGTAAGCTGTAGTATGATTAGCCTCTAATCTATTGGCAGAACAGAGCCAATAGAAGTTAGAGCACTTCTAAAGCAGTCCATATGAGTGAGACAAGACTGCAAACTTTTCTGGAAGTTTCAAACAATTGTGATTTAGGTATAGTAAGACATACCCTCACCTAAGGATGACAGACCTCTGCCATTGGCAAATTCTGACTTCAATTTAGGGCCCATAACTCCAGTTTGGCTTCAAGAATTCAGCTGAAAAACGTCTGCTCCCAATTTATAATTGCTTTGGGATTTAGTGTTTTACAGATAGGGATATGTGACACCCCACCCCTATCACTTTCAACTCTACCCTCCTCACTTTTCCATACTGTTTTCTTTTCATTAAAAAATATGCCAGCTCTGGCACTGTGCTAGGAGATGATGGTGTTTATTAAGTGACATCCCTTTCTGTAACCAAACACCAATTCTCCAGACAGCTGATATTCACAAGATATGCCCTTTCTGACTAGAGGTGTTGCAAATAAAATTTTGCTGGTGAAACTGCCGAAAATCAGCAATTTACCAGTGCATAATATTTCATGAAACATTGCTGCAAAATTGAAAATTTCATTCACAAATGGGCAGCTAATATTTCTTGGTGTCTAGTGGTCCCACCACCCCAGCCGATCACTGGCCCAAATTGAGAAGAATTCCCATCCCTGGTGTCTAGTTGTCCTCCCTCAGCCGATCACCAGCCCAAATTGAAAAAGCACCCCTGCCAAGATTTACCATCAATTTTCCATCCCCAATCAGTAAAATAAACTCCCTGGTGCTAGTGGACTACATCTCACTCTGTCATCAGATAGTCCCCCCACTCCCCATACCCTGAGCGTCACCGGCACAGTCCTTCACTCACCTTGATGGCCTGAAGCCCAACTGAGTGTTTCAATGAATGAGCGCATGCTTGTACAGGCACATCTCATTCATTGAAGTGCTCAGTTGGGCTGCCAACCATGGAGGTGAATGGAGAGCTGTGCCAGTGGCCCATTTGGGGTACTGGGGGGAGAGGGGTGGGGCACTATCTGAAGACAGAGTGGGGGGTCAACTAGACACCAAGGAGTGGAAACATCTGTTTTATTTTTACAGATTGGGGGACAGAGGAGAGGTGGAGTCAGTGCAATGGTTGGGTCAAGAAAGAATGTGCAGGCATGATCTGTTACCAGACTTGAGGCTAAAATCTAGAAAGGAGGGCACCTTACATTCTAGTGGTGCAGGCATGGGGCAGCAACATTAGTCAAGGGAAGGCAGATGATCTACTGCTGGAAATGAAGAATGATGGGGCATGATCTAGCCACCGAGAACATGGCTGCTTAATGCACTCCTCCAAGTCTGAAGACAATCCTCGCCATACCCTAATCTGGGGTGGAATCAACCTTATTTGCACTGTAGTCTTTTGGGCAAAACACCTGACTGTCTAGCGTGATTACTGGTGGTGACTGTGTGGTATTCAACTGTTTTTGCGCCGGTTTCCAGTGAGTCACAGCATCTAGCTAGGCAGTATAGGTTTCAACCTCTCTGACCAGACTACACCCATGAGATTGCCTTTACTCCATGCCAGTCTGCAGTCAGACCCTGTGGGAGACACTTCCTTACCCTCTGCTGTGATGGCCTCCCAGAGATCCCCTCCACTTACCTCTAATCAACCTGGTACTCAGCAGCAACCTTCTTCTGTGGGGATTCCTTGTTATATTACACGCATGCTGGAAGCCTTGTTATCCAGGGTGGATGATATTAGTACCACCTCACTGGCACCATGGCGGACATGTGACAGCTTCAAGACAGGATTAACGTTGCAGAGCAAAAGGTTCAAAACACTGGAGCAGCAGCAGGCCAGGCTTTGGCACAGATTGCAGGCCCACGAGGAGAAGCTGGCTACCCTGCATGAATGAACAGAGGATAAGGAGAACAGGGACACCACAGCAATCTCTGAATCATTGGTGTCCCTGAAGATGTGGAGCGTGCTTCCATGGAAAGATTCCTGAATGAGACCATCCCTATTAAGCTGAGGGAATGCTGGGCGGGGCCCAATAGAGGTGGAGAGGGTCCACCGTATTATGGGAAAAGGAAGTGAATCCCACTTAGCCCCCAAGACCTATTATGCATACCTGCTCTGATATTCTACCAAAGAGAAAATTCTAAGGGTGGCAAGGGATCTAGAGAGATTCTGGCAAGGGGCCCATATATCTTTTTACCGAGACTTTGCACAGGAAACCTCAGCAAGGTGTTGTTTCTTTTATTCTCCTCAAAAGTGTCTAGTAGCTCACAACTTTCACTACAGGTTTAAAGGACTTACCAGGCTTCTTGTGTCCAAAGAAGGAGGGAGCTTCTGGCGGATTATCCAGCTGATGTTGAACGTTGGATTGCAAGATTTTGGCCTAATCTCCCTCATTCCTACATCTCCCAGAAGGATCTGGGAACCTAATGCTCAGATATCCTCAGCTCAGAACTATGATTCAGGGAAGCAGATTCCAGAGGAATGCTATTCAGGTACACAAGATCCTTCACTATATGGTACCCCAGCCAGAGGCCCACCAGCCATGCAGTGCCTGTTGCTAGTTCTACTCCTGCTGCCACAGGTTCAGTAGAGCAGTTCTCTTTACCTCCTAGGATCCCAGGAGCCAGTTACCGACAGAAACAGCATCCCAGAAGTGGGCAGCACCTCTCTACAGAATACTGCAAAGTAGCACCGCCAGCTAAGATATCCAGGGATGACCCTTCTTCACCGTCACTGGCTACTGTTCTCCAACCCAGACATTTCTGAGATAGATATGGAACTGTCAATGGAGTGGGATGATATACCACAGTCCTCCTTGGTGGATGCTGCTGACCTGTCAGAACTGATTAAACCAGGAACTAAATGTTATGCAGTTGCGGTGTCTACTCATTCCTCTGAGCCTGAATCTAAAGTGGGAGCCTCCCTTGCTTCCACGGATAGACAGTTTCCAGTTCCATAATTAGGTGGGGACATTAAGGGCTGCTCACCCTGGACTCATATGAATGGCTTGTCTGTTACTGTGTTTATACATAGATACATAGACAGTGTTGGCAGATAAGGGCCTATGGCCCACCCAGTCTGCCCATTTGAGCTTGTAAGTTCAGTTTATGTTTTTCTAGAAGTCTGTTGCACCTTACCCCTGACTTCCAGAATTCCTTTGTGTCTATCCCATGCATTCTTAAATCCTGTGGTTGTTTCAGCCCCCACCACTTCCTCTGGCAGGGTGTTCCACTTGTCCACCACCCATTCTGTGAAGAAATTCTTCCTCACATTTCCTCTGAATCGTTCTCCCTCCAACTTCATCCCTTGCCCTCTAGTCCTGGAACATCTTTTTCACTTAAAAATAGTGTATTCCTGCACCCTGTTCCTCCCTGTAAGATACTTGAATGTCTCTATCATATCCCCTCTCTCCATCCTTTCCTCCAGGGAGATACATTTATCATACCTGTTTGCCTAACTTTGAGAAGCCTTTCTTTTGGGTTGTAGATTGTTAAGTTGTGGTGGTGATTCAGCCCTAAGCCTCTCCCTGGGGTGGCTGGTATGCAAACTCTTCCACCATATGTACTTCTCATTGCTGGTGCTAAACAACCCACCCTGTTAACAGAGGTTGGAGCCCAAGGGATGGGCTGAGCTTTTTTCCTATGCTGGCTTTAGATGTTGGCTCTTTGCTAGCCCCCCACCCCGCTTAGCTCTCCCAGCCTGCCCTGGCTTAGCAGGTGGCTGCTTGCACACGGTAGATTTTGAAAGTTCTCTGTCTGCTTTGATAAGCCAGTCATGGTTGTGTCAACCCTGCTGTCCTTGCTACAATTTGTGAAAACCTGTCTGGCCTTATTGGTAGGGCATATTAGACCCTCATGATGACTCAGTCGGGTTTTTCCCCGCTATTCTTCCTCCCATTGCACAGCCGACCAGGGATACCGTAGGGACAAGAAAGCGTAACCATGTTGGATTGTTCCTGTCACTCCATTATTGCTGGGTGTTGAAGCATGCGTAGCTGAGGGACCCCTGTGTGGGTCTTTTTCACCTCAAGCTTCTCCACTCATAGCATTTATATGCTTGTTTAGATACGGTTGCATCTGTGCTAGGTCAGCTAGTCTGCACTAAGCATGAGCTCATCTAATATTTACTGCATTTCAGTTGAACTGTTTATCTCTTGTTGATGTTATCTTTTTGTGCTATTTTGCACCTGTTACTAATATTGCTTCTGACTTTTCTCTTGCAGTGCACTTCGGACTTCTCCCTTTAGCACAGTGGGTTTCTCTCTTCCTTTTATCTAGCAGCAGCCCTTTCATAGAACACTTCAGGTATTGTGCCTTAGATCCCTCTCTCTCTCTCTCTCTCCCTCACCTAGCTCTGCACGATTTGGTGAGTATGTGCATTGGTTTTTTTTGTGTGTTTTTTGTCTCCTTTCTTTCATTATGCATACCGACACAGTTAAAGGGTTATGTCTTGTGTCTTGGAACGTTAATGGGCTTAATCACCCCATTAAGCATACCAAAGTTTTACAGTACCTATGCTTCCTGCATGTAGATGTAGCCCTTTTATGAGAAACACACCTTCTCAACAAATCTGTTCTCTGGTTGAAGAAATCATGGGTGGGGTAGGTCCATGCCAGTTCCGCTTCCTCTAAGGCCAAGGGGGTGGCCATACTTATTTGTCGTTCCAGCTCATGGGTGATAGAGGAATATTGGGTTAATAATCAGGGCCGCTGGGTCATTGTCAAAATTTCTTCCTTTAATGGTAACCTGATCGTGGGTATTTTCTATGCCCTAATGCTGACCAAGTTGATTTTTTCCCTAGTTTTAGCCAAGCCCTCTCCTCCCTAGCCCAATCCAATGCTCACATGCCCATTCTAGTTGGTGGAGATTTTAATTTGGTGCAAGACATCTTTCTGGTTAAATCTAAGCCTACCCCCCAAGCACACCCTTGGGCATATGCTACTGTGCAAGGTATGCAAGAAGAGTGGCGCCTAATGGATATTTGATGATATGAATTCCCCTCAGCTATGGATTATTCCTAATATTCCCTTCCCATGGGGTGCACAGCTGCATCGACTTCTGGCCTGCCAATGCAGTGGCATCAGGGTGTATATCTGACAACGGTATAGGGAATATCTTTATCTCCAACCATGCCCCAGTGATGACGACTTATACCCCCTTGGGATAGCAGCCCTCTGGTAAGAGGTGGAGATGCAACCCTCTACCCTTAGAGTCCCGAGTTCAGACGGTCAATGGCTGAGGTGGCTAAAGAATATTTTACCATCAATTCAGCATATGGAGCCTCCCCAGGCACTCGTGGGAAGCATTTAAGGTGGTCCTGCGAGGCCACTACAATCTGAACTTTCTGGGCTGGAGGCAAGGTTTAAATCTTGCCTGTTGCTTCTAGGGATGTCTCCTTAACTAAGAGAATAGTTGGCCTCAAGTACCAAATCAATTCCCTGCTCAAGCAGAAGGCTGAGTGGCTACTGTTGAGATCGAAGCACACATACTGGGAGAGTGGGGAACAAGGAGGTAGATTATTGGCATTCCAATTGTGGAAGCAACAGGCCTCCTCTAGAATCTGGGCTCTTCGCGATTTCTGCAGGTGCGGTGACTTCTGACCCAGTTGGTATCAATGAGACCATGCAGCTATACTACCACACACTGAATCAGTCTTACTTCTCCCTCTCTGAAGCCCAGTCATCTCAGAATCTGTGACAATTTTGTAAGGGCTTTACTATGCCGTGTCTAGCTTCATCTCAGGTGGCTCTCCTGGAGGCCCTGATTACCTAAGATGAGGTGAGCCAGGTACTCTCCCAGACAGGCTAAGGGAAAAGCCCCTGGTCTTGATGGGATGACTGTTGAGCTCCATCAAGCACTTAGGCAGGAGATTGCTCTTTCCTTATTATCTGCTTTACAAGAATCCCACTCCATTGGTTCCCTCCCTCCCACCATGAAAGAGGCCTTGATCACCCTTTTCCTAAAAAAGTCTAACGACTCTCTGAATTGTGCTCATTTTTACCCTATTTCCCTCTTGTCAGTTGGCACTAAGATATTGGCTAAGATTCTGGCCACCAGGATGCTGGATGTCCTACTCTCCCTGATCCACCTGGCCCAAGTGGGCTTTATGCAAGAGAAGTCAGGTCAGATAACACCAGGCGGCTGCTGCTCAATTTGAAGTGGGTGAGCCGTTCGAAAATCCCCATGGTTGCTCTGGCTGTTCATTTCACCAAAGCATTCGACCCGGTCAATTGGAACTATTTACATGAGGTGCTCCGGATGTATGGATTCAGCCCTCATTTTTGCCAATGGATATCTACTCTATACAGTATGTCTTTCCATATGGCCAGAATTTTAACCAATACAAATATCTCCCCCCCCTTTTCCTTTGTTTAGAGGTACCCAGCAGGGATGCCCCTTGTCTTCCCTGCTATTTCTGATGGCACTAGACCTGTTAATATGGTCGTTCACTGATGAGGAAGGTATCTCTGGTATCCCAGCTGGAGGTAGCTCACATGTGGTTGCAGCCTATGCTGATGACCTCCTCCTTACCCTGTCTTGCCCTGAACAATCTCTGTTGGTGGCCCTTCCTATACTTCAGGATTTTGCCCAGCTTTTGGCTTGCAGGTCAATCAGTGTAAGACCATCCTGGCCCCAGCTCAACCCGCTCTTCTACTCAAGGACTGCCTTGAGGCAGTGAGTTGAGTTGGGCTGATCAGGATTGACCTGCCTGGGAGTGCATATACCCAGTGCTTGGGTGGTTATTGAATCTCCAATTTCTCCACGCCTTGTGAAAACTATCAGTGGAGGTGGAACATTAGCGGAAGATGCATCTCTTTCTCCCTGGGAAAGTGGCTGCAATTAGAATGCTCCTTCTTCCCAAAGTCATCTACCTGTTTCACAACCTCCCAATCCATCTCTCTCTCTCTCCTAAGCTGTTTGCTTCTCTTGAAAGGCTTACAGCCTTTTTTCTGTGGGAAGGCAGAGCGCACAGATGGGGAAATACAAGCTCTTAGCCCATTGGTCTAGGCGGGGACTAGGTGTTCCTTGGTTCCAGGGAAACCACCTGGCTAGTACTCTGGCTCAGGCTACAAAGTGGTTTGTCCTTGCAACTGCTTCCTCTCATGCTTGGGTTAAACTTGAAGCCAGCATGGTTCGACTTTCTCCACTTAGGTCCCTGTTGGGAGCAGGGGGTCCCTAGGTCCCTGTTGAGAGCAGGAGGTTCCTCGAAGAATGACCTTTCTCCCACCATATGTGAAACTAGGCATGCCTGGTGATGTATTATGTCCCTATTGTGCACTCCTATGGAGGCATGGACCCCCCTGCTGGGATATGCTGCTCTGTAGTGCAACAATCTTATTACAGTTGGGGGTGAACCCCTAGACTGGCCCATCTGGAAAGCAAAAGGAGTCCGGCTTGTGCAGGACCTCCTTATAGGGGAATCAGACACTCTGCTTTCCTTTGATTGGCTGAGAAAGAAATTTGATCTCCCTAACACTGATTTTTGGAGGTACCTCCAGCTTAGTAGCTCTATCAGAAGTGTGCAGGCCCAATGTAAGGTGGACAGCAAATGGCACTGGTTGGCTACTCTGCATAAGTCAATGTCAGCCTGGGGTCTGATAGGTTGATTTTACAATACCTGGAGAGATTCGCAACCCAGCTCCTCAGAATAATGTAGGGTCAAATGGGGTGTTAACATTGGGAAAGACATATCTGAATCTTCCTGGTCTTGACACCTTCAAGCTGCACACACCATTTATAAGGATTCCAAAAGTCATTTTCTGCAGCTCAAAATGCTTCTCCACTGGTATAGAACCACAGCTGCCCTCTGGGCGGCAGGGTGGTCATACACCATTCAGAGTGTTGAAGGTGCCAGCAACCTGATGCTCACTTATTGCATATCCGGTGGTCCTACCCCCAGGTAATGCCTTTTTGGGCTGCCATTGCAAATGAATGCTCCATGGTTGTGGGCTCCTCAATTACCCTGCAGAATCCCAGTCTCCTTCTTGGGAATACTTTTGAATTGTCCTCACTGACCAAGGCCCAGAAAGAGAGGCTTATGATGAAGATGATGGAAGCAAAGAGGCAGTTACTGATGTACTGGAGGCAGGCGGGTCTCCCAGCTCTCAGTACTTGGCATGAGACAGTGGCTCATCTTGCCCTCTTAGAGCGGATAGCTTACTCGCAGCACACAAAGTTTGTTGAAAAATCTGTTTTTTATTTGTCATCTTTGCCATTTGTTTTGTTTTTTTGTTTACTTGTGGACTTTTTCCACAATCTCCCATAAGCCCACCACTACATGTGAGCTCTGTACACTGGCAGCTACAGTATAGCTTAAATGAGGTAGGCATTCTGAAAACATGACCATTTAAATGATTTCTACCAGTGTAGTAAAGGTGCTGTGACAGTTTCAGGAACAAATCCCCACCACCATGAAATGTTTTACAGTATACTCCAGTATACTGTAACTACAAATCCTAGGTCCCAGTTTCCTGACTTCAAAGACAGGACAACTCTGTAGTAGTAAAGTAGTAGTAACATTTTATTTATACAGGAATATGAAGACAACTTCAAACACTATTAGGGTTACAGTAACCCACTTTACAAGGTGCACCTGTTCTAGATGTCAATACAAATTTCAATAAAACAAAACAAGCAATACAAAAATCGCACATTGGACAATACAATGAATACTTAATAAAAAACAACAATGTTATTTCATAACGCTTATACCTCTTCAAACCATCAGAGTCATATACTACATTCATAGCAAAAAGATATTTCTTGTTTCCTAGTAGAGTTAAATTCAACTAAAGTCAAATCCTAGGTTTTCAATGACAATGAAAGTTCATTCCAAGTAATGGCAACTCTATACTAGAAAGTCATGGTTACAAATCTATTTTTATATTTGGGAACTATCAAATCTCTAGCTCCAGTTTTGTGAAGGTTAAACTGGTGTGACGGAGGAATAAGTCTCTCTGCCAAACCTGTAGGATGTCGGGTCTTATAATTTTATAGACCAAATATGTTCATATTTGTTTCCTCCTAGTCTCTAGAGAATTCGGTTTAACTTAGTGTATATATGACAGTGATGAATATCAATTTTACATCTTAGTACAAACCTTGCTAACCTATTATAACATATATCAAGCTTATGTAACAACGTTTTATTAGCAGTAAAATATACATGGTTCCATAATCAATCAGTGGAATTATTAACTGGTTTGCTATTACCTGTCAGTCCCTAATATCCAGACAGTTTACTATTCTCCTAAGCATACCTATCCTTGAGTGAACTTTTTTTATTACTATATTTAGATGTTGTTCAAATGATAATTTATGGTTGAGAGTTATCCCTAGGTACTTGTAGGCCATGACTTGAGTCAGACAATTTCCGTTTATTGTTTTTTTATTTAATTTGTCATTTGGTAAACCATTCTTAGTTGTATTTAAACCAAATAACATAGTTTGGGTCTTTGTTGTATTTAATACAAGATCTGAGAAGGTAAACCAAGCCTGCAGTGTATTAAAGTCTATCTGCAGGTTGGCCTCTACCTCACCCAAGTCTGTTCCATCAGAGACCAGAACAGTGTCATCAGCATAAAGTCTGACATGCGTAGTTTTTATATGGAGAGGAAGATCATTTATGTAAATGATAAATAACGGGGGTCCTAATATGGATCCCTGTGGAGCGCCTCGAGTCACTGGTAGAATCGCTGAACCAGTCTCTTCAACCATCACCATTTGAAATCGTTCCTCAAGATATGATCGAAACCAGTTTAATGGTTCAGCTTCTATACCTATCTGTTTCAGCCTCCATAATAATAATGAATGGTCGACCAAGTCAAATGCCTTTGATAGGTCGACGAACACCATACACATACCTCGACCCTCCAAATGGGGTTGCCACTAGATCAATAAATTCAGTGAGTGCGGTGGATGTCGACCTACCCCTTCTAAAGCCAGACTGAAATTTATTTAACTTGTTATATTTTTCTAGATAATCCATAAATTGGCAAAGTGTCAACCTTTCCAGCAGCTTACATAAGACAGACAATAGGGTGATTGGCCTATAGTTTGTTGGCCTGAAGTCAGTACCCCCCTTGTGAATTAGCACTATTTTGACTTGTTTCCAGGAACTAGGAAATGTTCCTTCAATCAGCTCCTATTAAAGAGACTAGTTAAAGGTTGGGCAACCTCAATATGGAATCTTTCAGGAATCTAACTTCTACATCATCTAAACCTTTAGCTTTATTTTTTTGTAGTTTATTTATTTCTTTAATTACTTCCTTCCTTGTTATTTGTTTAAACCTAAATAAACTCTGGCATGATCTGGACCTTATCCAGAAAATAATCTTGGAAAAGAAAGTTCTCAGTGCACCTTATTTTCTACTGTGCAGCCAGAACTTCAATACATTAATATTTCTTGCACCCAGGCATTTTATATACAAAGACATTTAAGCAATAATACACAACAGGGATGGTAATACTGGGATAATGTCAAGCATTGCTAGTTGGGCACAAGGCCTCAGGCCAGGTATGTCCAACATCTGACAACTGACATTATCCTCACAACACATACAGTACCCTGGAGTTCATTATTATGGTAGTAAAATGGCAAAAAAACAGGAGAACAAATAGTTTCAAAATACATTTTTAGTTGCTTTACGAATAGGTGTGATGTGCTGGGATAACATCATTTTCTTTGCCATTTTATAATTATAATTCAGCATTAAGGCAGGCCAAGGGCTTGGGTTACCATCAGCTAATTTAACTCTATGTGGTTGTATGGCACAAGGCATAGCCAAGTAAAATGCATCCCTACAGTTAGATTATTAATGAAGATAGCCCAACCCCTGAGTGCATTAATGCTATTATTGAAGTAAAGGTTTGTATATTTTAAAATGAATGTTTTAGCAGTTAAATGCTCTTCATTCTGCTGTACATGAGGGAGTCCAGCCATTAATCTAGCTATTTTATGGCATCAGACAATTAGAATGCCCCATTTCCAGTCACTGTTTTATGATAATATAGAGTATACAGTGAGGACTTGTTCTGCATGGATTTCACACCAGCTGAAATCTTGTTCTACTATAATTTAAAAGGTCATGGAATGTGGCTGTACCCTTCTGTGGCAAAACAACATTCCAGCTGATCAGAAATCCTTGAGGCAACTGGTGTTTTCACAGCACTGTTGTAGTGACAGGAATCAGTTCAAGTTCTGAACTGAAACCGCTGACATGTTCACTGCTGCCATGGAGTGCTGTGAAAATATTTTTTTTAATAAAACCTAAACAATAAACTACACAGTATAAAAAATACTGGTTGGGCAACCATGTGCCCAACCAGCCTGTACTGCCACTTTGGTCTTCTGATTACATCGGCCTGTCAAGCTTCGCTCTCGGGGTCTGATGTACTCTGAACCAATCTGTGGCAGCACAGATTGCTTATGAAGGGTTGCCCAACCCGTATTCTCAGGGTTGAGGCTGACAGAGTGAAAACTCTTGACTAAGCAGCTCTGAATGGTAAATTCAGGAAATCAAAATGACCTTTAGGTCTACAATCCTGAACAATAGCGTATTATCACAGTACAGTTTTCTGTAACATCTTTCATGCAAATGTCTCATAAAATCTTGCAGAGAAGGAAATGCCAGACACACAGTACAGTAAAAACAATAGAGAATGAGACGTAATAATAGCAAGTAAGTCCAACTCACAGTGGAGAGATAAGGTCGATAATTAAAGCCCTGGTAAAGAAGTAGGTTTTAGGAAGTGATTGAAATCTATTCTAAGAGTCAGGAAACTGCAACTCCCTGGGAGACCGTTTCAGAGAACAAACGATTTAAAATGAAATCCTGCTGAGGAAAGATTGGCAGTTATGAACTGATAGAAACATGGATGGTACCAGCAGAATGCAAAGACTGACGGAGAGAGCAATAAGAAAGCAGATAAGGCAGGTAGGATAAAGCCTGATCATGTGAGGGTTTGTGAGTCACTTCTGGAGGTGTTACAATTTTTTAGTTAGGCCAAAAAGTTGCCAGAAAGGATCTCTACATAATACTTTATTGGGTCCACAAAAATCTGGCCATCATGCGGAGTTTGGAAAACTTTGCAAAGCCATTTGTGCATGAATATCACATGGCTTCACCATGAATGTCTTATAGATTTCATGATAAAATAGTCCTTCTGTAAAGTGCAAAGTACTTGCAGCATTTTGTGAGTGTGCAGAGTTTAGCTGTACCACAGAGTTGTAGTTTATGAACTGCATGAAATACTTATGCTTTGTACATCTTTGCTGCTGGTCCAGACATTAAACTCTTGGAATTGTGTGGAATGCTACGGCAGGTCATATAGAAGAGGAGTGCTGAGATAATAGAAAAACACAACAGTATTTGTATAGTGCCTTTTCATGCTCAGTGGATTGCAAACTTACTAATGAGACACGGAGGAGGATGGGATTAAGTGGTCTGCATCCAAGGCAGCAGCATGTGTAACCAATCAGCAGCAAGAAGCAGGCAACCTCGGGTACTCTCCTTCAGTGGGTATTACATCGAAATTGTTGGCAGGTAAGGACCACTAGGCCCATCCTGTCTGTGTGTAAGTCCTGTACTTGATTACAGCTTTTGACCCTCCCCCCACATAACCTCTATGGTTCCCTTATTTATTTATTCTTGAGATCAGAATTACAACCCTTTGAGTCAGAGACTAATTTACAAAAGTTCCATGTCCAAGTAAGAATAAAACAAAGGGGTAGAACTAACATACTAATAGTGGTAGTGCATAGATAACCGCGGTAGTGCAGACGTAACAGAGCAGAGAATACTGTGAATACACATTGTGCTGGTTACAGAAGAGTAGTTGCAATGGGCATGTTGCCCTGAGTCAGAATAAGAATTGATGGTATACTGTAACTAAAAAGCAGCGACAGCAGAAGCATTGAGTAATTTTGATCAATATATTGAATCATAAGGATGATACCAATGGAAAGGCAAATGGGGAGTATCGATGGGATGGGCAGAAGCTGGAAGGGTGGTGGAGAATGCTCACCCAGGGTGATCGTTCAGTAACAATCATAGTTACTGGAGGAAATGATCACTTCTCTGAGTGTAGACTTGAAATGGCCGCTCCTCAGTATTGTTGTAGTTTCAGTGGGTAGCCTGCTTAGCCAAAGGGGTGCCTCAATAGTAGAAGGCATGCTGACCTAGGGAGGTTCTACACCGGGTGGACTGTCAAAAGGCACGGGATGAGAGGTGGGTCATCCTGGGGGGCAGGTTGGAGCAGGGTGCAAAGGCCAGGTGGGGCCAGACTGGAGAAGGATCTTTTAGCGAGAAAAGAGGTGTGGTAATGAAGTCTCCTTCAAAATTTAGCCAGTTGAGATCTGGTAAAAGTCACACGTATGTGTCATTCTGTCGCACTCGGTCACCAGATGGCAGGCTCTTTTAAGGGCAACCTTGACCCTGCTAAAGGCTGTGTTGTAAATCTCTGAACAGCCTCAAAAGGGCATGGGACCGGGAAAGGGGGAAAGTGAGGGTGGGAAAGGTGGGGGGATGGCAGTGGGATGACAAAGGGGAAGAGAGTGGGGCAGATTCAAACTAGGGGTGCTAGCTGCACACTCGAGCACACTTAAGATAGACTGGATGGTCTGTTTCTGCTGGCACATTCATATGTTTGTATGTTGGTGGTACCATCGAGAGCAATGCTGTAATCTACTGGGGAGATCATCAAGGAGAAAGATCACAGGCGGAGTTTGTGGGATGAGGCACCTCATGTCTCAAACAGAAGGACAATTCTGGTGTTAATGGCTGAACAGAGAGTGTAAACATGTGGTTACTATAAGTGAGCGTGGGAATGAGGTGGATACCTAGGTACTAAAAGAGGTAACTTGCTCGAGGACAGTGCTGAGGGAGTTTAGGATAGTCAGGGGTTGTTGCAAGTTTATTCTGATGCTGTGCAAAGGCCATTATCTTGTTTTGTTATTATTTAACACCAGCTTGTGCTCTGAAACCAGGCTTCAGATTCTGTGAAATATTTCTGGAGCTCAAGTTGTAGGGGACAGGGTCAGGGTGGGAACAAAAGAGGACAGCCATCAGCATAGAGTATTATTTTCCCAGAGTAAGAGTGGGAGGGTGTTTAGGAAGAGACTAAACAGTAGAGGTCCTAAGATAGAGCCTTCGGGATCCCTTAGTGAACCGGGAGACAGGATGAAAGGGAGAACCCAATCTTAACTCTCTGGGAGTGATCACTGAGATAGTCAGAAAACCATGAGGCAGTGTCAGAGGCCAGGCCCAGGGAATGCCGGGGTATTAATTAGAAGGGGATGGCTGATGGTATCAAAAGCTTTGTTCAGATCTAAGTATACAGATCCAACCAAGTGGCCATGATCCAGGGCTTGGTGGATGAAGTTAGAGTATTCGAGCAGTAGAGTTGTGGTACTATGACCTGCTCTGAATCCATGCTGCTTATGGCATAGGAGATTGTATTTGGTTAAGTAGTCAGTTAGCTGGTCTGATACAATTTTTCGAGAGCCTTGGATGGGGAGGGAGGATGGAGTCAGGGCAGTCATTTTGCAGGGTGGTCCTAGCTCACCTTCAGGATGATATAATGACTGCCAGCTTCCGGGTGGGGGATTGGTCCAGGAAGAGGGATAGATAAATGATTTTTGTGAGACAGATAAGCATGAGATCCAGGGTGAGGAGGAGAAGTTTTAGGTCCACAGTGTCTACACTGCATCTGGAATTTCCCAGGAATTTGGTGAGGTATGGTTTCGCTTCTCTAGGTGAAACTGTTCTGAGGTGAAGAGGGGGGGACTGTCAAGGATGTGGGGCCCATGGGGGGGGTTGTTGGGGGGTTGAAGAAGTTATGTGGGAGGACACTACTAACATTCAAGAAAGTGGAATTAAGGGAATCGGCGATGAGCGTGGGATCTTGGGTGATGCTCCCATTTAAGCTGAGTTGAGAGAGAGGGGGGATACTGTTTTGCTGTTGAGTTCTTTGATGTTGTTCCAGAACATGTGGCAATTTCCCCAGGAGGAGGACAGCAATTCCTGGAAGTAGACAGCCTTTGCCTTATGGACTTCCCAGATGCACTTATTTCTTGCCACCCTGTATAGCTGCCTGTTAGATGGGCTTGCCAGAGTCAAGGGCTTTGTGCTGTAGATTGTCTTTATAACGCATGAGCTCAAGGAGGGTTTGTGATATCTATGGGGTGTCTGGGCCTTTGATGAACTGTTTGGAAATAGGGGCAAGGTGGTCACAAGCATCATTAAAAGTGGTACTCAAGTAGGAGAGGGCTACATCCATGGACTGGGAAGAGTCAATTGGTGACCAGTCACTAGAGTGGAGGTAGTTCTTGAAATGTCCCAGTGCTCCCTTTTTTAGGCGGCGCTGAAAGGTAAATTTGGGGGGTGTTTTTTTGGCCCAAAGTGACTAGGTACAGATAGTGGATGAATGGTCACTAAGGGAATCGGGCAGTACAGAGGTGTTCAAAAGTCAATCTGGCCTATTAGTTAGTATGAGATCGATAAGAGTGGATGTTCCTGTGTTAGTGTTCCTACGCATGGGGGCGTTGACATTGATTGAGGTTCAATGCTTCAATGGCATTTTAATATGAGGTGGCTTTGGACTCCGCTCTGACATTAAAATCACCCTTAAAAATGATTCCTGAGTTGGCTGAAAGCTGGGAGATAGTGTTGGTGAATGAGTTGAAAGCCAGCTTTTGGTTGCTGGGTGGGATATAAACAGTCAAAATATACAGTGACTTTCGGGCATTACCTAGGCTGACTTTGACAGTGGGGGCCTAAGCACCATGGCTGGGTGGACTGGAAAGGACAATTTGGCCATGAAGGGTATCCTGGAGGTAAATGGCGCAGTCACACCCTCTATTGGCCAGCCTATCTACCCTAAATATTTGGTAGCTGTTTAAGTTTACAGTGTCATCTTTTGTGCTTGGAGAGCAGATCTCAACGATAGCCAATATGTTGGACTGGTGTTGTACCACCCACTACTGGAGGTTATTGAATTTTTCTGGAGACTACAGATGTTCTTGGAGGCAATTTTGAGACTGACTTCTAGTAGAGATGAGAGTGGAGGGCAAGGTTGGGGTACATTTCTGATAGGAGGAGGAAGAGAAGGGTGATTCTGGTCAGGGCTGCTTTGAGAAGCTTCACTCTAAGGGCATGGCTACATGAGGAGCAGGGAGCAGTAGGGGCCTTTATGGGAAAAGTGATGTTCAAGGTGTGATGGGCTATGAGTAGATGTGAGTGGAGGCAGTAGTGGTGAGAGCGCTTGCCAGCAATAGTCTTGACAAGGGGGTGTATGAAGGCAAGTGTGTAGAGGAGCTGTGACCTTGGTGGGGAGGATGAAATGTGTACAAGTGGACGACATTTGTTGTAGGAACAATGCTATTTGCTGGAGTGGGCACATACTAGTAGGGGGCAATAAGGCTAAGGAGGCTAAGGGTGCTCTTTAGTGCGTGTGACAGGTGCATTGTATAAACAATTGTATGGCCTGTGCCATGCATGTTTAAATCCAACCACAGGGGCTCCCTCCCACTACCTCCTGTAGCAGACCATTCCATGCATTCACTGTCACAGACACACTCAGCAGGTCAGGCTCTCTGCTCCCACAGTGCCAACCTCCGAGTGCAGTAATGTGAACAGGTAACAGACTGTCTGCTTGTGGGTCCGAATCGCCTTTAGTCTCAAGTTCTGAGGGGATTCAAACTGTGAACCTTATGCTAGCGTACCCAAATGTACAGGCTCAAATAATCTTCTCTTCGGGGGGATATAAGATATCTTTTGCTTAAGGGCACCTAACCAGGTATCCAAAATGAACCCTTAAAACTCTATGAAAGACCTTAGGTATATTCTTACCTTTTCCAGTTTAGTAACACCATCAAGCTTTGAACAGTTTTTGTCAGTCTTAACTCTCTATATGGCACATGCAAAAAAGAACTTCGAAGTCACACCCTGGCAGTCTTTCAAAATGATATTTTTACTAAAATGGATAAAAATATGTAAAATGTAAACAGAGAACACTATATCAAAAAGCATACAATCACTTAAAAGGACAAGGTTAAAGTACAAAACATAATCTCCTACCACAATACAATTTACTTTTCTATCTTATGTATTACCTCTTTACAGTGCTTAAGTTAGACCAGAGATCTTGTTTCTTAAGAGCCCAAAAAGACGTATCACAAAGATCAGAAACAAGTCCTAGTTAAACTGTGTCTCTCTCACACGCCCCTTCTATGATGTCATCTAGTACCTTCTTTTAGAATATAAAAAATATACAATGATCTTCATGTCAGGAGATATTTTAAATACTGTGCTCAGATTCTAGAAGGGTGGTGCAAGTCGCATCAAACACAACTTGCACCACCTGCAACTGCAACATTGACCCTGCACCCTATTCTAGACGGGGCAGGGTCGCTGCAGCAAAGTCCTGTGATTTGCAACATGCAGCAAGGTACGCCAAAGAGAGGGTGCACCTAGTGAGCATGCTGCATGCCACAACGCAGGTTGCAAGTGCTCCCCCCATGCCCAGCATGTTGCAGTAGGTGTCCTGCAGGGCTTCCCACAGCCCCAGCTCCCCCGAACCCATCAATAACTGCCCTGCAGGGCTGCCCACACCAACTGACCCCCGAACCCATCAATCACTGCCCTGCAGGGCTGCCCACACCAACTGACCCCCAAACCCATCAATCACTGCCCTGCAGGGCTGCCCACACCAACTGACCCCCGAACCCATCAATCACTGCCTGCAGGGCTGCCCACACCAACGGACCCCCAGAAGCATCCAGTACATGCCCTGCAGGCTGGCCACACCAAGTCCCTGATGCCTCCAGTAAGTGCCCTGTAGGCTTCACACCTCAGCCCCCTGAATACCTGTTGAGATATGTCCCACAGGGTGGTACTGTCATCCTCTCCCGTGCCCCGACTCCCTAGTCGCAGCCACAAAATGTGGCAAACACCCTGCTCTGGCAGCCTAGTGGTCCCCACCCGCTGTGCCAGCCTCCCAGCATTCCCCACCCATCTTCTGCTGGGAACTGCACAGCCCACCTCTCACCACCATGGGCAGCCACCGACTGAGTTCAGTATGAGCACATACTGAAAAGACGCACTCAGAAATTATAACTTATACTTATACTGAACTCAGCTGGTGGCTGGCCGTGGTTGTGTGAGGTGGGCTGTGCCAGTTGCAGGCTGGGGACTTGGGGGCATTGGGTGGGCTGGCATGACTGGGTGAGGGGGCCACTAGGCTGCCAGGGCACGGTATTTGCTGCATTTGTGGCTGGTGATTTGGGGTTGGGGCACAGATGGGACGATGATAGTGCCACCCTGCAGGGCAATGCACAATGGGGTTTCAGGGGCTGGGGTGTGAGTAGTCCTCGGGAGCATTACGTGTACAACTTGGGGCAGTTGCAGTGGGTTGCTCTGTGGGCATTACATATACAATTGGGACAGTTGCAGTAGTGGTAGCCCTGTGGGGCATTACATATACACTTCAGGGCAGTTACTGTGGGTAGCCCTGCGGGGCATTACATATACACTTGGGGCAGTTAGTGTGCGTAGCCCTGTGGGGCACCCACTAGGTTATGCTGGGCATGGAGGGGAGGACAACTGTGGCATGACTGCAGGCGGGTCTATAGGACCCCGGGGGCATCCGTAAAGCTGGTGTAACTTACGTTGCCGGTTATCCTCCGGGGGTTCTTATAGAATCCCAACATTGGGGACTTTGTTGCTGCCCTTCTGGAATGGGGCGCAACTGCTGCTGTAAACCCCATAGCAGCACGTTGCAGGCTGTTTATGGTGCAACTGCTGGCGTAACAGCTGTTCTGTGCAAGTTGCCTGCGACATGTCGCAGCCACCTTGTAGAATCGTGCATGTCGCAACTGCTGGCGTAAGTTGCTACATGCACCATTCTACTTGGTGCAAGTGATGTTACGCTAGGTGTAACTTTTCTAGAATCGGGCCCTGTGACTTCAGCATAAACTAATTTCCCAAATTATGACAGTCTTTAATAAAGCCTTTCATTTGATCTTGTGTGGTTTCCTATTCCTAAAGCATGTCAAAGATTTTACAGCTTTTCACACCATGGTGGTATAACATGTTTTTCTTCTACGACATCATAAGAGCTTACGAGCCCTATATTCTGGCAGCTGGGTCAGTTCTAATAAAGACAGGAAAACAGGAGACCCTTAATTAAGTATCTCTAGTCTTTTAATTATCTCCTGGTTTCAGGTCACTTGTCACTTCACTGATCTGAGGGGGGGGGGCACCCATACCACAGGATGTCTCATGTGAGACACTCACATACTAGATTCTATATTACAAATATCATAGAACAATCATAACCAGCTGGCCAAGTGTCACACTCCTCCCCACCTAGACTGAATTTGGTGGTTCTATCCCCTGCATGAGATGAGCTTCCCAAATCAGTTCACTCTTCATATACATGCGACAGGCCATCAGCATTCTGATTGGTC
Organism: Neoceratodus forsteri; assembly: GCA_016271365.2. Classification (NCBI taxonomy): domain Eukaryota; kingdom Metazoa; phylum Chordata; order Ceratodontiformes; family Ceratodontidae; genus Neoceratodus; species Neoceratodus forsteri. Next base: position 16,436,773 of record CM028130.1, read on the forward strand.
ACTCCAGCCTATGTAAGATTGTCATGTCATACCCTTGCAAGGCAAGACTCCATCTTAATAGTCTACCATTAGTTTTTCCCATTTGGGTCAGCCAAACTAGGGATTGTGGTACATTTGTACCTCAAAATGCTGCCTGTATAAGTATGGCTCTAACTGCTTTAAGGTCCACACTATGGCAAGATACTCTTTCCACAGTAGAGTATGCCTGCTCCCGGGAAGTAACTTTACTCAGGTACACTACAGGGTGATCTTTCCCTTGGTTGGATGTCTGACTCAGTACTGCCTGAAAACCCATGCCTGAGGCATCAGTCTGGACTATAAAAGGTCTGCTATAGTCAGGACTTGTCAGTACAAGAGCACTGCACACAGCCTCCTTCAGTCTGTTAAAGGCTTTTTCACAAGTTGGTTCCCAGGTAATTTTCTTAGGCATCTTTTTCTTTACTAGGCCAGATAGAGGAGCAGCTAGGGCATTGTAATTGGGTACAAATTTCCTATAGTACCCTGTTGTCCCTAGAAAACTCCTGAACTGCTTCTGCGCTTCTGGCCTGGGCCATGTCTTGATCACTTCTATTTTTACTTGGTTAGGATGGAGCTGTCCTGGCCTACAACATGCCCGAGGTATGCCACTTCAGCCATGGCCAACTGGCACTTCTCAGATTTGAAAGTGAGACTGGCCCTCTGTATCCTGCCCAGCACTTCCCTAAGGTGGGACAGGTGTTTCTCCCAGCTGACACTAAAGATAGCAGTGGCATCCAGGTACACCCTGTACTGCTCAGCACCATGTAACCAAAAACACAATGTATGTCTTTATGTGACGAAGTACCTTTGGAAACGAGCCTCTGGCTCAAAGGTTGTAAACTGATTTTACAAATAAATAAATAAATTTAACACCTGGTTCACCAACCTTTAGAACATGGCCTGGGTGTTCTTCATTCTGAAAGGCATTACTTTAAACTGAAATAAGCCTATCAGAATGATGAAGGATGACCTCTCCCTAGCTCTGTCAGTTAACTCTACCTGCTAATACCCCTTTGTCAGGTCAATAGTTGTAAGATAGGTCACCCCTCCCAACTTGTCCAGGAGTTCATCTGTCTGGGGCATTGGGTGGGCATTTGACTTCATGACTGCATTCAGTCCATGATAGTCTACGCAGAAACAAGTAGAGCCATCTGGCTTGGGCATAAGGACTATGGGTGAGGCCCAGGGGCTGTGGGATCTCTGGATTATCCCTAAATCCAGCATTTCCTCCACCTTCCTTCTAATGTCCTTTTGGACAGCCTCTGACACCCGATATGCTGTCTGCCATATGGGTGTCTGTGTCCCTGTCTCCACATCGTGTGTCGCTAAGGGGGTTAGTCCAGGCTTGGCTCTAAACAGTGCGGCAAAGTCTGCTAAAACCTTTCTTACTTCCTGGATCTTGTCTGGGGCCAGCTGGGGAGACAATTTAACTGCCCCCAGAGTACTCCACTTGCTTACTTCCAGCAAGTCCAGAAGGGGTCTCTTCATCCGTCCCTGCCGGGACTACATACTGCAAACACCATGTCAGCCATATTAGCACATGGCTTCATCATGTTGGCATGGAAATTCTTTCTGTCTGTCTTCTGTCTGGTAACTCTATGGATAGTTCACGCTATTTACCTTGTTAACTACTGTACAGTCCTGCCCATCAGCCTGCAGCTTGTCTTTCCAGACCGGAATAAGGACCATGACTTTCTGACCCACTGTGTACGACTGAGCTCTGGCTCTGTGGTCATACCACACTTTTGTTTCTATTGGGCAGCTGTCAGGTTGCTCTGGGCTGTCCCCATAAGCTCCTTCAGCCTTTCCCTAACCTCCAAGGACGAATCCACTATGGGAGTTCCCGGGGTGGCATGCTTGTCTTTGCAGTCCTCCCGGATCAAGTCTAGGCCCATGTACCCAGCATCCATATAAGAGCTCAAAGAGGGAAAATCCTGTCGACTCTTGGGACACCTCCCTGTTTGGAAACCACAGGTGGGGAAGGTATTCTCCAGTCTCTCCCATGCTGTTCAGCAAATGCTTGGAGCATTGACTTTATGGTACCATTAAATGTTTCCACAAGCCCATTGGCTTAACATAGAAACATAGACTTTGATGGCAGATAAGGACCTCTTGGCCCACCTAGTCTGCCCATTTCCTACCTAGAGGATAAGCTGCAGATCCTATTTAACCAACAGCCTATTTCTTCCTACCCCCACAAAATTGCCTTATGTCTGTCCCATGCATTCTTGAATTCTCCCACAGTTTTAGACCCCACAGCCTCCTCAGGAAGGCTGTTCCATGCATCCACAACCCTCTCTGTGAAAAATACTTCCTCACATTGCCCCTGAGCTGCCCCCCCTCTATCTTCAAATTGTGTCCCCTTGTTCTTGCACATCTTTTTTTCTGAAAGATGCTACCCTCTTGGACTTTGTTGATTCCACTGAGGTACTTAAATGTTTCTATCACGTCCCTCCTCTCCCTCCCTTCCTCAAGGGTATACATATTAAGCTCCTTTAGTCTCTTCTCGTTTGGCTTCTCTTGCAGACCCTGCACCATTTTAGTTGCCCTTCTCTGAACTGCCTCCATCCTGTCTATGTCCTTGCGGAGATGGGGTCTCCAGAACTGGATGCAGTACTCCAGATGGGGTCTCACCAACTGTCTGTACAGGAGATAACTTCCTGTTTTCTGCTGGTGATGCCTCTCCCTATACATCCCAGTATCCCCCCAGCCCTCCTTACCACCTTCTCACATTGCTTGCCAACCTTAAGGTCATCTGATATGATTACCCCCAGTTCCCTTTCCATTTTTGTTGTTGTTACTACCTCCCCCCCATTATGTAATCTTCCAATGTTTTTTTTTTCCCCAGGTGCATTATTTTGCACTTCTTTGCACTGAATCCAAGCTGCCATACTTCTGACCATTCCTCCAAAATTGTCAAGTCCCTTCTTATCCTTTCCAAGCCTCCTTGTGTATCAGCCCTGCTATAGATTTTTGTGTCATCTGCAAAGAGGCATACTGTTCCTTCCAGTCCCTCTGCAATGTCATTTATAAAGACATTAAAAAGGACTGGACCCAGTACTGAACCCTGCAGTACCCCACTAGTAACCCCTCTTTCTTCAGAGTGGACTCCATTTACAATTAATTCTGTGTCCTGTTATCCAGCCAATGTTTTACCCAGGCTACCACCCTGGGACCCACCCCAGGCTGGTTAATTTGACTATTAATCTTTGTGTGGGACTGTGTCAAATGCCTTGCTAAAGTCTAGGTAGGCCATGTCCACAGCCCCTCCCTGGTCCTACTACTTTGGTCACCCAGTCAAAGAAATCAATTAGATTAATCTGACATGACCTTCCCGCTGTGAACCCATGCTGCCTTGGGTCCTGTGCCCCACTGGCCTCTAGGTACTCAACAATTCTTTCCTTCAGAAGTGATTCCATCACTTTCTCTACAACAGAGATCAAACTGACAGGTTCGTAGTTTCCTGCCTCTGTCATGCTCACACTTTTGTGAAGAGGAATCACATCTGCCTTCCTCCAGTCCTCAGGTACCACACCATCCTCCCATGATTTTTTTAAAAGGGTAGTCAGTGATGTCACTAGTTCTCTGCTTAATTCTTTTGAATTCTGGGAAGAATTCCATCTGGCCTCATTGCTTTGTCCACCTTCAGTTTTAGGAGTTCTCTCAGAACCCTTTCTTCTGGAAAGGACTGGGATCTATCCCCTATCCAGAGTGCTTCCATTAATTGGATTAGGCACCTGCCCCACCTCCTCTTTTGTGAATACCGAACAGAAGTATTCCTTCAGTATCCCTGCTTTTCACTGTCCCTCTCTGCCCACCCACCGTCTATTGTATTCAGCCTCACTATCCCTCCCTTTGTCTTTCTACCCCCCCGATATACCTATAAAAGGTTTATCCCCCTTCTTAACTGAGTTGGCTATCTTTTCCTCAGTTTGGGCCTTTGCTATTCTAACTACCCTCTCTGCTTCCTTCTGCCTTAACTGGTACAGTTCTCTGTCCTGCTCCTTCTGTGTTTCCTTATACTTCCTAAATGCTATCTTTTTCTCCATAACTTTCACCGCCACCTCTTTTGAGAACCATAGTGGCTTTTTCTTTCATTTTGATTTGCTTATTTGCTTCACTAAAGGCTTGTTGTCTCTGTGATGGCAGTTTTGATATTTCCCCATTGTTGCGCCACCCTCCTTCTAGCCTGTTTGCTAGTGCTTTTCTAAGACACGCCCCATCTTGCCAAAGTCAGCCCTCCTGAAGTCCAGAACTCTCACTTTTGTATGGCTTGACTCTGTAGCCGAGTTTATCATGAACCACACTGTTTGGTGGTCACTTGTTCCCAAATGGCTTCCACTTCTAGATCTGAGATCCTCTCACTTTCCCTTTGAGAGTACGAGGTCTAAGATTGCTCCCCAATGAGTAGGTTCCAAAACTAGCTGTCTGGAGGCATGCCACCTGAAGGGCATCAAGAATTGCCCTGCTTTTGGATGTGGCTGCAGCAAAAATGCTCCAGTTGAAATCCGGCATATTAAGGTCCCCCATCAACAGTACCTCCCCTTTCTCTGCCATCCTAAGTATGCTTTCTATCATATCCTTGTCCACTCCCTCCATCTGACATGGGGGTCTGTATACAACCCCTGTGTGGATTGTGGATGCATTTCCAGTCTCTAAGGTGACCCACAGTGCCTTCTCTCCTTCCTGTTTACTCTTTAGTTCAGTTGCTTTTATCCCTTCCCTTACATAGAGAGTTACTCCGCCCCCTCTTCTCCCCTCCCTGTCTCTCCTATAGGTTGTGTACCCTGGTATGTTAACATCCCATTTATGGTTCTCTATGTACCATGTTTCTGTGACTGCTATGATATCCAGGCATCCATCTTCCATCAAGGCCACCAGTTAAGGGAGATTGTTGCCCAGACTATGGGCATTGGTACTCATTACCCTCCATTTCTTGATGGCCTTACCCCTTTTGCCCCATCCCTGTCCTTATTGCATTTGTCACTTTCTCCATTTACCCCCGCGCTACTCCCTATCAACATCTCTGTGTTGGTGTCTCACCTCACTTGGTACCCTGATTTTTGGGGGCTAGGATTTCCTGCTCTTCTCCAGTGCCTCCCTTGGCTAGTTTAAATGTTTGCCAATGAAGCATTTAAACCTATCACCTAGGATCCTGGTTCCCCTCCTGGACAAATGCAGACCATCATGCCAGTATAGGCCTGCATCCCTCCAGGTGGACCCCCAGTCCCCAATGAAGCCAAATCCCTGAGCTCTGCACCAGTTTTTCAGCCACTGATTGAATCCCATGGTGTGGAGCACCCTAACCTCACCTGTGCCATAGACAGGCAGCACCTCCAAGAAGATTACCGTGTGTGCTATTTGTTTAAGGCCCCTCCACATCTCCACAAATTCTTCTTGCACTGCTCTGATCCCTTTCTTAGATTGCGGGTGATAAGGTGTCGTGCGCCTCTGCACCACCCCACACCTCTCCCACTAACATTTCATCAGGTCCAACATGAAGTAACCGCCTTGATCGGTGATAAGCTCCTGTGGAAACCCAACACAGGAACAAGTCCCAAGTAAGGCATCTGCCACTTTGTCTGTCCTCAGTGAGACAGGGTGACTGCCTGGGGTACTAGGTATAATCCACCACAGTCAGGATGAACCTCTTCCCGGAGGAGCTGGGGTATTTAAAGACCCCACAATATCCAATCCTCCCTCCAGAATGGCTTCTCCACCATGGACAATGGAATTAGGGCAGCTTGGGTTTTCTTGCCCACCTTCCCTATTTCTTGGCACTGGTGACAAGACCTGCAATACTCCTTCACTTGCTGGGTGAAGTTAGGCCAATAGAAATTCTGGGCCAAACGCCGCGAAGTGCATGTGATTCTCAGATGGACCAGATGAGGGAATATCATGTCCAGTCTTGAGCAACTGTTCACAATACCCTTGGGGAATGACAAGCTGTCTGCCTACTATCACCCCTCCCTCTGTCTGCACAGCCTGAATATTCATCAGCCCATTTTCCCAATAAACCTTATGTTTACCATCACCTCCCTGTGCTCCGTCAGAGTCTGCCCAAGCCCTCAGCTTCTTTAGACTAGTGTCACTTTTCTGAGCAGCTGTAAACTCCTTACACATTCTCAAGGCATGGGACAGGTCCCCTTCAGTCTCTTAACTAGGGTCCCTAGCACTAGCGTCAGGGCACTCAGGATCACTGTCTTCCCTAATCATCTGACAATGGGTCACCCCTCCTTCTTTGGAGAAACCCTCCATAGCTGTGTGGTTAACTGCTGCTGGGGAAATTTCTGCCCCATTTTCATTAGTCTCCATATCAGGAGACACAGGCTGGGGAACCAGCCTCCCAATGGTTTCCACAATGGCTTCTGTGGGGTCCAGGGAACTACAATTTCCCCTTGCCACTTGGCTACGGGTAACTGCACACACCATCCCCTGTTTGAGATTGTTGCCAAGGATAACATCAAGTGCTAAAGTTTTGGCTACAGCCACCTATTGCACAGTTCCCGTTTCACCCCAGTCTATTAGAACACTAGTGAGTGGCAATGGGGTCTCCTCACTAGTGATCCCTTGCACAGTTACAAATTAATTGGGTATGAGCTGACCAGGCTCTACCAGATCCCCTTTTCCCAATGTCAGGGATGCCCCTGTGTCCCTTAACACTTGTGTCTGTACGCCATTCACCATTACTGGGTTCATGTGTTCCCTCATGTTCACAAGCATGTTTCCAGGGGCACACAAACAACCCACTTCTTTCCTAGCCCCATTCTGTGTATTGCTCACCCTTTTGGGACACTGTCTGGCAATATGCCCAGTTTCTTTACAGACCAAACATTCATTTCTATTCTCAGAGAAATCTTTTCTCTGAAACTTGAGGCTAGGGCTAACTGGTTTCAGTGGATGCAGGGAGGGTTTGAGCTGCCCTGAAGGCATGCTTTTCCCTTTCTGCAATACCACGCTCACACCATTCGCTCTCAAAGCAGGTCTGCTCTTGGCATAGCGGTCCGAGAGTTCAGCAGCCTCTTGCACTGTTTTGGGATCTCGGCTCTGCCAGGTTTCAGCTCTGCTGGGCATGCCCTAAAAAACTGTTCTAACAAAATAGCATTTTCAATTTTATCTACAGAGTTAGCATCAATTCCTTCCCACCAATGTTTTAAAACTAATGTTGTTTTGTGGCTAGCTCCTCTTAGCTCATATCAGGGCTTCTCCTGAGCTTATGGTATTGGGTAGGGAGGGGAGCCTAAAGAGTCTCTTCCTTGTGCCAAAGGTCATTGAGACAGTCTTCTTGGCGTTTAGGAATAATTGATGGTTAGCAAACCAGAGCTGAACCTTGTTGAAGTCTTTCTGCAGGTTGGCTGTAACTTCAGCTGGACACGAGCCAGATGCACACAGGATCGTATCATTGGTGTACATGTGTATGGAGGAGGAAGGGGAGCAGATAGATGGCAGATCATTTAGGAAGATGGAGAATAGAAGAGGTCCTAGCACAGAGACCTGGGGGACTCTAGTGCTGATCAGGAGGGGAAGGGAGATGGCATCAGAGATCTTAACTGATTGGGTTCTACTAGTAAGGTAGGCCTTGAACCAATTAGTGGCTGAAGCGGAAACTCCAGCAGATAAGAGGGAATCAAGGAGAAAGGAGTGGGAAACAGTGTCAAAAGCCTTGGCAAGGTCAACAAATAAGGCTAAGGTGAGTTGGCCATTGTCCATCCCGGTAAGGATGGAGTCAGTGAGCCGAAGTAAGGAGATGGTGGTAGAGTGTTTTTTCCTGAAACCAGATTGGAACGAGATGATGTAGGAGGTATCAGATAGGAGGTGAGTCAGTTGAGGACGAGGTGTTTTTGTAGTTTAACTAGAGTAGGGAGTAGCATGATAGAAACATAGAAACATAGAAGTTGATGGCAGATAAGGACCACAGGAGGGAGAGATTTCAGAAGCCCAGTGGCTGGAGATATAATAAAAGTTAAATTCACAGCTACGGCACTGAATCAGCCACAAGAGTGTCATTTACTTTAAGCATGGGGGGGGCGGGACAGTGCGGTAAAGAGGGCATGGACCACCTTCCAGAACTTTGAAGGGGAATTAATGTTTGTAAGGAAGGCAGTTTTAAAGTATTCGGACTTGGCCAACCTTGTTGCCCTGGTACAGGCATATCAGAGTTTACGGTAGATTGTGAGGCTTTTAGGGAGTTGAGTAGCTTTGTGACGCTTCCAGGCATGATCTTTAGCCCTGATACAGGTCAAAAGTTCTGGAGTAATCCATGGTAGGTGGTTACCCTAACAGTCGTTTGTTTGAAGAGACAAAGGTGTTCCAATTCTCAAGGAATATTTCTTTGAAGTAGGCAAGAGCATCATCAACCAAGGGGTGGAAGATAGGGAGGCCAGTCGAGAGGGCAAGGTTGTGCAGGAGAGGTTCTAGGTCTAAGGATTTAAATGAGCATAATTGCAAGGTTTTGTGCAGAGATTTTGTCTGTGGACTTTCCTGACAATGAATATTGGGTTGTGGTCACTGAGAGCATCAGGAAGGATGCCATAGTTAATAGCTCTGTTGGGGGGGTAGTAAGGGCCCAGTGAATTAAGGAGTGATTTGGGGTCTTATGGTTTGGGTGTGTGGATTCACAAATCAACTGTGAGAGGTTAAGGGCACCAAGATCATTACATAATTTGGTTGTTTTAGGTGACAGCCAATTTAAATTGAAGTCACCTAGGATGTATAGTTCACCACAGTGAGAAAGGGCAGCAATGGAGGTTGAGGTCAAGAGCGATAGAGGTTTGGGCATTTGGGTGACAATACATGCCAGCTATAAAGATGGGAAGAGGGAGGCAGGGTGACATGTATAGTAGGGCATCATGAGTCACTGGGTTGGAGGATGAGTAAATAATAGAATACTGAAGGGAGGTAAGAACGTACATGGCTACGCTACCACCCCTGCCTGCACAGTCTTGCCTTAGGAGGGAGTAGCCAGGGATAGAGACCAAGTGGTCTGGGGTCATGTTCTTTAGCCACATTTCCATGATGATTAGTATATCTGGTTTCAGAGGGGCCGCCATGGTTTTTAGGAGTACGATTTGTAGCAACAAACTATGGATATTTAGATGTAGGATCTTGTATCACTTTGGGAGGACTGAGGGGGCTGTAGAGGGGTGGCAGTAGATGAGGAAGCACCCGAGGCATGAGATACAATCGGGCCGGGGTTGGGGTGGATGCCACCACAGGAAAGTAAGAGAAGAGCTAAGATGAGGAAATGAAGCTTGGGACATTTGGAAGTAGATGATGAGGAAGCCATGGATCTGGAGGAGCTGGGAGCTGGAGAGTGAGGGAATAAAAGATGAGGAGTAGCAAAGAAGGGTGCCACAGTTAGTAGTGAAGTATGAGGGATAAAGGAGAAATAGGACCATAGTTCAAAGGTGGAGAGGGAGTAATAGCGAGAATGTAAGCAGGGGATAGGAGATAGTGGGGAAGGGGACATTAAGTTGTTTGGGGGTTTCAGAGCCACAGTATACGGCATGTACCCAGTACTATTAGAAGAGGCTACAGGTGTATGAACAGGGATTGGAAAGAGGTGAAGGAAAAGCAAACCAGCAATGCAGCAGAGGAAAAGATAAAAGGTCTGCATAATGTCTTATCAGGCCACACAGGGAAGATACAAGGCATGTTGGGAAAGGGGGTCGGGCTCCTTAAACCCACTAGAACTAAAGTGAAGCAACAGTCCTTAGTTTCAAGTGCCTAATAAGGAATGTGCTACCTGATTAACACTGACTTGAACTGGAGTGGAAGTCCTGACGTTAGTGAGATTGTTAGCCAAAAGATGCAGAAATGAGGAGTCTAGTTGTCACTTTAAATTCAGGGCATCTAGAAGATCTGCCAGTAGAAATGGTGGGTGGCAGTATGGGCTGGAGATAAAGCATATTTAAAGAGTGTCAGGGGCAGGCTGAAAATTCAAGTTGAGAGTGCTAAAGCCATTGAAAAGCCATAGAAAAGCCAGAAAGGAGAGAAGCAGAAAAGCTTCAAAGGCAGGGGTCCAATCAGCAGGTGAGCCGAGTCCGAAGAAACAATGGTAAATTGAGACAGGACAGCTGTAGCCAATAAGACTACCAAGTGGAGCCCCAGGCAGACCTGAAGACTTTACCTGTGAGTTGAGCTCCGAGCAGCAGACAGCAGAGGCAGAGTGGCCGGCTGGCTTCTCCAGCCGAGCCACCTTTCAGCAAAAGCACCCAATCAGGGGCGAGCCTGGAGGGAAAGAGAAGAAGGCAGCCATTTAGTTTATAGGGCCCAAAGACAAAAGCAGAATACAAATTAAACTAGTGGGCAGGGAACAGAACAGAACAAAGGAGATAGAGTTAATCGGGGGGATGCTGGCAGACCAGCATTTAGAGGGTGCAATTAAACTGACGCCAGGATTAATTTAAAATGCAGCCAAAATTGCTGCAAGAGGTGGGCTTTTTGAACATGAAGGGAGAGGGAATCCATGCAGAGCCATTTAAAATTAATGGGAGGGAGAGAGAGAAAATGGAGCAAAGAAAGGAACACTGGGAGAGGTTCAGATGAGGAATCAGAGTAGAGCAGTTAGAAATTACTGGGAAGGATGGGAGAGAAAGTGAAGCAGGAAAGGAATGCAGGCGAGGTACAGAACAACAAGGGTAGCTTTTAGATTAACAGGCAGTAATTATTGAAGCATGCAATAAATACAGTGTTATTACCATTTAAAAGCAGTTGTAAACTGTATCAAGCAAGTAGTACAGAATTACAGTAAAATCCCCATTAAAATTGATGTAGTCAAAATAAAGATGTTAAAGCTAGAACAGACTATAAGTAATTATTTCCCCCATGAAAAAATTCAAGTTGAGAGTCCTAAAGCAGTGGAAAAGCAGTAGAAAAGCCAGCAAGGAAAGAAGCAGAAAAGCTTCAAAGCCTGAGGTCCAATCAGCAGGCGAGCCAAGTCTGCAGCAGTCAATGATTTTTTTTTCCTCTTTTTTTTTCATTTAACAGTTTTTCACCTGCAGCCACAGTCCTGCCTTATATCCAGCCACCATTCCTCCTTTCCACTGCCGACTCTGAAGCTTGACATGCCCATCTGGCAAACGCAACTACACCTGCAAAAGGGACCCCCACTTAGCCCCCACGCCCGGCGAGGATCCATAGGATGCACAACTGTACCTTTAAGGCATCGTCGGTCGGTGAAACTGCAGCCATCAAGCTGCCGTGGACTTGTGCTGCCATTTTCCCCATTTTTGTTTATTTCCCCTGATGGAAGCATGGTCATGCACTGACGTCCGTGCACTGACGTGCAGAGGTCTGCTGTGTTTCCCCCCAACTAAGCACCCGCGCAACTGCAGTACCTCCAGTCATCCCCAGGGACTAGCAGAGCGCAGCATGCATCCACCCCTTCTCCCCAGGACTAAGAGAGCTGTCATCAGATGCTTCATCATAGTCCTACCCTGCCGACTCCCGATAACCCAGTCTCATTCCCGAACGCAGGTCGCCGGCGTGGAGTGAGGTGTTTCGTCCAGCACCTCAGCCCTCAGCATCAATGGGCTGGCTCGCAGCAGCCAATGGTAAGCTGAGGCAGGAGGGCTGTAGCCAATGAGACTACTAAGCAGAGCCCCGGGCAGACCTAAAGACCTAACCTTGAAGTTGAGCTGCAAGAGGCAGCCAGTGGAGGCAGAGCAGCCAGCTGGATTCCCCAGTCAAGCCGCAGTTCAGCCAAAACGCCCAATTAGGGGCAAGCCTGGGAGTTGAGCTCTGAGTTACTGCCAGCAGAGGTGGAGAGGCCAGCTGGCTTCTCCAGCTGAGCCACAATTCAGCAAAAGTGCCTGTTCAGGGGCGAGCCTGGGAGTTGAGCTCCGAGCGTCGGCCAGCAGAGGTGGAACAGCTGGCTGGCTTCTCCAGCTGAGCCATGGTTCAGCAAAGCGCCCAATCAGGGGCAAGCCAGGGGTGAGCCTGTGTGTGTTTCTAGCACCCCATACTTGTGTCCCAGGAGTATTAATGTTCAGTTAAGCTTGTCTGTTAATAGGAATTTCAAATATTCAGCTTCCCATGGCAACAGAGTCAAATAGTGTCTCACATATGTATGAGAATTGTAGGATCATTCAATTGTTTCACTGTTTCTGAAACTATCTGTTCATTCCCCCAAAATACTAAAGAAAAATAGATTTTCATAATCTGAGAGTACAATTTTTTTCTAATTAAGGAGTGGATTTACACCAGGATCAGCTTCATAGTTTTAATTTCCTCAAAGCAACAAGCATATAACCTGGTATGTGTGCAGCTCTAGCGGGGGCGGAACAGGACTCATCCATCTGCCACTTTCTTACTTAGAATAAAGGGGATACCCATTCAAATATCCAGATCACCCAGGAGGCCTTCATAAACGTGGCAATATTATTCTTAAAAAGAATAGAAAAGAAAAAATACTGATTAATTATATTCAGGCTCCCTTTGTTGAGGCATTGGCTCTGGAACATCACTGTCCAGAACAGCGTGGTCAAGACCGCACAGCAAAAATGCTGTCTCTTTGTTTTACATCCTCCTGACATAAGAAGTTCAGACCTCAGCACCCCCAGACTAAAGGATTCTCGCCCAAGGGGGGAGGGATCATGTGGCAAGAGGAAATTTAGGGCCTGTGGGATACTTTTTCCACAGCCCCTGTAAAAACTCAAAGTCCCAATTGCTGAATCTAATGAGACCAGGATTAGAATCCTGGTCTCCACTGCAGAGTGGCTAAGCTGCTCTATACCTCAGCCCTCCACAGCATGGGAGCAGCTTGGCCAGCCTCTTGGATTCTGGTGCCCTTGTCCACTGTCAGCACCACGGACAACTACCTGAGAGGCGATTACTGCAAGCGCTGTAAATCCCCTCTCGCTGTCCATGGTAGCACTATCCAGGCTAGCACTCAGTTGACTGGCAGCGCTATTCTAGGGGGGTTGACCCTTTTTTACGGCTAAATATGTAAAATTCCAGCAGATAGGGTTTAGTCTACTTCACTTTAGGGACTGTAAAAACAGATTATATAATCTAACTTCTAGAAACTATGGTGGGGGAAAACATAAGTCTTAATACAAAAATATTGGAAGTAAAAGGGTCTTTATAAGTGCAACCCACTCTTTGGGTTAGAGTTAGAGTTAAAGTATACTGGACATTACAGTAGTTTTAAATTGAAGGGCTCCATGCCTGTGATCCTTGAAAGGGTTAATTCTTTGAAGCTTCAGGGAGCTAGGAGCTAGTTATGCTAGCTTCCTGGGGGTAGGGGTAGGGGTAGCTGCTTGTTGCTAAAAGATTGCTGATTGCAGTTTTGCAGCGTACAGAATGGGATTAACAGGCAAGCACTGCCTTGCTCCTGCAAGCTAACTATTTTCCTTTGGAGGATGGTCTGAGATAGCACACAGCTGAAGTGGTGGAGGCCTGAGTTAGGAGACCTCCAGGCAGGAGGAGTTTGGATGCCATCTGGAGAAGGAGCTTGATGTGCCTTGAAGTGGCCACTATGGGATTTGAACCTGTGCAGTTGGTGGACTTTGTTGTAAAACAATGAAGAATTAGCCTGGACTTCACATCCATATGAGAAAATGTTACGTGGCAGCTGAATTAATTTGAACCTTGGGACCCTCGCCCATGGGGGTCAGTTTTTGGGAGAGGGTGGAGGGTTGGATCTGTGTGGCACCATAGACCCTCCAGAGATTCTGACCCCTTCTTGCCAGCTGTAAACTGAGAGCCCTGAGGGGCTGAATAAATAATTTGGTCTGGGGACTTCTTGGTCACGGGGGTCTGTTCTTGGCCAGGAGGTGGCAGGTGATGTCCAGTGGCACCATGGACCCCCTGGGGATGGTTGCCTTCCCTTGTCCACTAAATGTGGAGGTGGAGGACAGTGAGAGAATCAGCTATGTGGCACTGGGGAGAGTGGATGTGAGCTACTCCCATGGGTATATGCCATCGCTATGTTTGAGAGCACAGCTGCTCTGAGTGTTTTGGAAGAAGGCTACAGACGGGATGAGGATCTACTGGCCCAAGTACAATGCCAGTAAACCCAAGAGGTTCTTGAGCAATTAGCCTCTGACAGAAGTTTCAGAGGGAGATAGAGAGAGAGAATCACTAGTGTGGGAAGCTGGGTATTCAAGCTGCCCATGAGAGAACAAGTACTGCTTGTTGTATCTGTGTAAAAAACTTTGAAAGATGACTTGTATGCTGCCCTGTTTTAGTGGTCCTCAGCATGATGCCCCAGTGGATGATGGGCACTTCTATTACGGACTTGTGAGCAATGTGTGGACATTGATTTAAGGGACCCCCTTGGTCCAATGCCATAACATCCCCCCAATTGGATAGCTTACTATCAAGTTACCATCATTCCATGGAGAAATCAAGTTTCATTAAAGGATCCACATAGAAACATAGAATTTGACTGCAGATAAGGACTACTTGGCCCACCTAGTCTGCCCACTTCCCTACCTAATGCATAGGCTGCAGATCCTAGTTAACCAACAGCCTACTTCATCCTATCCCCCACTAGAATTGCTTTATGTCTGTCCCATTTTCTTTCTCACATTACCTTTGAGCCTTCCCCCATCTATCTTCAAATTGTGCCCCCTTGTTCTTGCACATCTCTTTTTCTGAAAGATGCTACCCTCTTGGACTCTGTTGATTCCCTTGAGGTACTTGAAAGTTTCTATCATGTCCCTCCTCTTCCTCCTCTCCTCGAGTGTATACATATTAAGCTTCTTTAATCTCTCTTCATATGTCTTCTGGTGCAGACACTGCACCATTTTAGTTGATTTCTTCTGGACAGCCTCCATCCTGTCTATGTCTTTGCGGAGATGGGGTCTCCAGAACTGGACGCAGAATTTCAGATGGGGTCTCACCAACTGTCTGTACAGAGGGTTACCAACTTCCTGTTTTCTACTGGTGATGCCTCTCCCTATGCATTCTAGTATCCCACCAGCCCTCCTTACTGCCTTCTCACATTGCTTGCCCACCTTAAGGTCATCTGATATGACTACCTCCATGTCCCGTTCCATTCCTGTTGTTGTTATTATCTCACCCCCCATTGTGTACTCTTCCCCTGGATTTTTGTTTCCCAGGTGCATTATTTTGCACTTCTTTGCACTGAATCTAAGCAGCCATATATTTGACCATTTCTCTAACCCTTGCCATGTCCCTTTGCATCCTCTCCACCCCACCTTCTGTATCAACCCTGTTGCTGATCTTTGTGTCATCTGCAAAGAGACGTACTTTTCCTTCCAGTCCCTCTGCAATGTCACTTATAAAGACATTAAAGAGGACTGGTCCCAGTACTGAACCCTGTGGTACCCCACTAGTAACCCCCCTTTCTTCAGAGTAAACTCTGTTTACTATTACCCTCTGTATCCTGTTGTCCAGCCAATTTTTAACCCAGGCTACCACATTTGGACCCACTCCAAGGCTGGCTAACTTGTATATTAATCATTTGTGTGGGACTGTGTCAAATGCCTTGCTAAAGTCTAGGTAGACCATGTCCACTGTCCCTCCCCTGGTCTACCACATTGGTCACCCAATCAAAGAAATCTATTAGATTCATCTGACATGACCTTCCTACTGTGAATCCATGCTGCTTTGGGTCCAGTGCCCCACTGGCCTCTAGAAACTCAACAATTCTTTCCTTTACATAGAAACATAGAATTTGATGGCAGATAAGGACCACTTGGCCCATCTAGTCTGCCCGTTTCCCTACCTAATGGATTAGCTGCAGATTCTAGTTAATCAACATCTTACTTCCTCCTACCCCCCACTAGAATTGCCTTATGCCGGTCCCATGCATTCTTAATTTCTCCCACTGTTCCTGACTCGAAAACCTCCTCAGGAAGGCTGTTCCATGCATCCACAACCCTCTCTATGAAAGAATGCTCTCTAACACTACCTCTCAGCCGCCCCCCCCATCTTCAAATTGTGCCCCCTTGTTCTTGCACATTTCTTCTTCGGAAAGATACTACCCTCTTGTACTTTGTTAATTCCCTTGAGATACTTGCACATTTCTATCATGTCCCCCTTCTCCCTCCTTTCCTCAAGGGTATACATATTAAGCTACTTTAGTCTCTCCTCGTATGTCTTCTGGTGCTGACCCTGCTCCATTTTGGTTGCCCTCCTCTGAACAGCCTCCACTCTGTCTATGTCTTTGCGGAGATGGGGTATCCAGAATTGCATGCAGTATTCCAGATGGGGTCTCACTAACTGTCTGTACAGAGGGATAAGAACTTCATGTTTTCTACTGTTGATGCCTCTCCCTATGCATCCCAGTATTCCCCCAGCCCTCCTTACTGCCTTCTCACATTGCTTGCCCACCGTTAGGTCATCTGATATAATTACTCCTAAGTCTCTTTCGATTTTTGTTGTTGTTATTAACTTATCCCCCATTGTGTACTTTTTTCCTGAGTTTTTTTTTCCCAGATGCATTACCTTGCACTTTTTTGCATTGAATCTGAGCTGCCACATATTTGACCATTCCTCCAACCTTGCCAAGTCCCTTTTCATTCTTTCCATCCTACCTTGTGTATCAACCCTGTTACAGATCTTTGTGTCATCTGCAAAGAGACATACCTTTCCTTCCAGGTGCTCTCCAATGTCACTTATAAAGACATTAAAGTGGACTGGTCCTAATACTGAACCCTGCGGTACCCCACTAGTTACCCTCCTTTCTTCACTGTGGACTCTGTCTACTATTACCCTTTCGTACTGTTGTCCAGTCAGTTTTTTTTCCAGGCTACCACCTTGGGACCCACTCCAAGGCTGGCTAACGTGTATATTAATCTTTTGTGTGAAACTGTGTCAAATGCCTTGCTAAAATCTAGGTAGGCCATATCCACAGCCCCTCCCTGGTCTACTACTTTGGTCACCCAGTCAAAGAAATCTATTAAGTTCATCTGACATGACCTTCCTGCTGTGAAACCATGCTGCCTTGGGTCCTGTGCCCCACTCAGAGCCAGATCAAGCTTTTGGGGGCCTGGGGCACTTGACCTCTGGGGGGTGCATGTGTATGCAGTGTTTATGACAGGTAAAAATCTCCAGCCAATCTGGGGGGGTCCGGGGGCATGCCCCCCTGATAAAGTTTGAAACAATGGTTGAAAATGGTGCATTTTAGGGGTTTCCTTATGTTTTCTGATTTTTTTTCTCTACTGTAAAAAGTGACATTTTATGCTGGAAAACTACTGTTCTCAGTGCAAGGCAAAATGTTAGAGAAATTGGTTTGGTTGTGAGTTTCTCCTGCTGGTGCAGTTCTGTTCTATTGGAACTTGTCACTGATTGTTATTTCACTTCAGTAAATTTGGAATGCAGCATCTGCAACCTGTAGTGCTTTGTGCCTTGTGACCATTGGCATTTATGTCTTTCTGCAAGCTTCAGTCTGCAAACTGCAATGAGCTGCGGGAGTATCAGTTACACTCTGTTGAGGGAGAAGTTTATCTGCAGTAAGTAAGAGTGGTCAGGCTGGGGTGCATCAGCAAAAAAGAGGCAGCCATTTGAACCTCTGAATGCCACAAGTTCATGGCATTTGTTTTTTTTTTGCAACTCTTAAGTGTAGAGCTTGAACATTAAAATCAGGGAGCTTTTCTCAAGGCTCTAATTTATGTGCCTAGCTGGGTATCAGATGGTAAAAAAAGGGCAGTACTAGACCTATTAAAAGGCAAATGGAATGATTTTGTTCTTTGAGCCTGGACTGAGTTACCCGGAGGAAAAAAATCACCTCAGATGCGCCGCTGACTGCCTGCTCAGATGAGAACCTGACCATAGTACAGAGATGCAGAACAAGTACATCAAGAAGCTACACACTGAATGAGGCCAGGAATAAACCATACTGTGCATGCATGCAGAGGCTCTGGCTTGGCAGCAGCAGCTCAGGCATTGTGTGG
The DNA here is from genome assembly GCA_016271365.2 of Neoceratodus forsteri. Lineage (NCBI taxonomy): Eukaryota > Metazoa > Chordata > Ceratodontiformes > Ceratodontidae > Neoceratodus > Neoceratodus forsteri. Next base: position 16,454,658 of record CM028130.1, read on the forward strand.
TTTGGAATGTCTGTGAGACTCTGGCTGCCCTGCAAGTTTAAATGTTAATTTGCTGGTCTGACCCACAAAATGCAGGTCACATCACTTTGGGGGTAAGTAGTGACCTTTCTTGGCTGGTAGCGGGCTTGATGTTGCCACTTGGGCCAGCAGGCCAGGCCGCGCAATGGTGAGGCGGTTTTTACTCCTCGACAGACTGTGTCTGAGGTAATGACGTTTGGCTTGGAGTCAGTGACCTTGTCTGGATGAGGATCGAGTTCCGATGCTTAGTCTTCCAATCTCCCCCCAGTCCCCAACTCCCTGCCTAGTCAGCATACCTACACCCACTAGAGTATAACCATCCAGGCCTGACTCGAGTCGTCCCTCCTTCACACTCCCTCCTGACACACAGTTTGTTTAAAAATTGATTTGCGCGCTCTGCTCCCCGCTTGCTTTCCTGACTGTACCTTTGCATGTGAGTGGCTTTTGTGCAAACTGCAGCTGCAGTCTGTAAACACAGTTCAGTTATATATTTTTTATATGCTGTGATTTGGACAACCAAGACAGAGAACATCTGCTCCTTTCTGGGTACCAACAACACTGAGGCGTTGATGATGTGGTATGCGCTTACATGTGCAGTGGCATGATAGACCAGATGACTCGGCTTCTGCATACCACGTGACCCCCCTCCATTCTCAGAGTCTCTGGGGTGAGTCGGGCGACACTACTAGCAAAAACATGAACAGCAGGGACCGTCAGAAAGTAATTTAAAGCAGCTGCATTAAATGGCTCACTGACTGACATTGTGTAATAATATTACTACGCATGCAAGTGCGGCCATTTCGGGGGGCCCCCCTATGGTGGGGGGCCTGGGGCATTTGCCCCATTTGCCTCCCTCTTAATCTGGGCCTGGCCCCACTGGCCTCTAGGTACTCAACAATTCTTTTCTTCAGAAGTGATTCCATCATTTTTCCTACCACTGAAGTCAAACTAACTGATCTATAGTTTCCTGCCTCTGTCCTGCTCCCACTTTTGTGAAGTGGAATCACATTTGCCCTCCTCCAGTCCTCAGGTACCACCCCGTCCTCCCATGATTTGTTAAAAGAGAGTAGGCAGTGATGTTACTAGTTCTATCCTTAGTTCTTTTAGAATTCTTGGGTGAATCCCATCAGGCCCCATTGCTTTGTACACCCTCAGTTTCAAGAGTTCTTTCAAAACCCTTTCTTCTGTGAATGGACTGGCATCGACACCCCTATTCAGAGTTTCTCCCTTGTTTGGTTTAGGTACCTCCCCCTCCTCTTCTCTTGTGAATAATGAGCAGAAATATTCATTCAGTATCCCTGCTTTTTCACTGTCACCCTCTGCCCACATTCCCTCCCCTTTATTAAGTCTCTGTATCTCTCCCTTGCTCTTTCTTCACTCCCTAATGTACCTATAAAAGGTTTTATCCCCCTTCTTAACAGAGTTGGCTATCTTTTCCTCAGTTTATGCCTTTGCTATTCTGACTGCCTTCCCTGCCTCCTTCTGCTTTAACTGATAAAGTTCTCTGACCTGCTCCTTCTGTGTTTCCTTATATTTCCTGAATGCTATCCTTTCTTCTTAACCATCCCTGCCACCTTTTTGAGAAACATAGTGTTTTTCCTTTGTTTTGTTGATTTGCTTCCACAATGTTGCTTGCTGTTTCATATGCTGTTTTGATTATTCCCCATTGTTCCTCCACCCTCCTTCTTGCCCGTTTGCTAGTGCTTTCTGAGGCACTCTCTCATTTCCCAAAGTCAGCCTTCCTAAAGTCCAGTGCTCTTGTTTTTGTATGGCTGTGTTTATTGTGAACCACACTGTTTGGTGGTCACTTGTTCCCAGATGGCTACCCACTTCTAAATCTGAGAGGCGTTCTCCTTCCCCATTTGAGAGTACCAGGTCTAATATTCCCCCTTCCGAGTGGGTTCTAACACTAGCTGTCTGAGGCATGCCCCCTGTAGGGCATCAAGAATGACCCTGCTCTTGGATGTGCCTGCAGCAAAGGTACTCCAGTTAACATCTGGCATATTCAGGTCCCCCATTAACAATATCTCCACTTTTTCTGCCATTTTAAGGATGCCTTCTATCATTTCCTTGTCCATTTCATCCCCCTGAGATGGGGGTCTGTACACAACCCCCATGCAGATTGTAGTGCCATTTCCTGTCTCCAGGGTGACCATAGTGATTCATCAACTTCCTTTTTACTCTTTAGTTCTGTTGCTTTAATCCCTTCCCTTATATAGAGAGCTAATCCTCCTCCTCTTTTACCCACCCTGTCCCTCCTGTAGACTGTGTATACTGGTATGTTGATATCCCAGTCATGGTTCTCTGTGCACCATGTTTCAGTGACTGCCACAATATCCAGGCATCCCTCTTCCATCAAGGACACTAGCTCAGGGAGCTTGTTGCACAGACTGTGGACATTATTACTCATCACCTTCCATTTATTTTTTATGGCCTTATCCCTTTTAGCCCCATCCCTGTCCTTACCACCTTTTTCTGCATTTATCCCTGTCCTGTTCCCTACTGACTTCTCTACCTTGGTGTTTACCTCTCTAACTACTGTGTTTTGTGGGGGGGAGGCTGAGATTTCCCTGTTCCTTTTCAATGCCTCCCCTCTTGGCTAGTTTAAATGCTTGCCAATGAAGCATTTAAACCTGTCACCTAGGATCCTGGTTCCCCCCGCAGATAGATGCAGACCATCACACCAGTATAAGCCTGCATCCATCCAGGTGGCTCCCCAGTCCCCAGTGAAGCCAAATCCCTGAGCTCCACACCAGTTTTTCAACCATTCATTCATTCCCATGGTACAGAATACCCTAGCATCATCCTTGTCATAGACAGGCAGCACCTCCAAGAAGGTTACTGTACGTGCTACTTGTCTAAGGCCCCTCCCCAACTCCACAAACTCCTCTTGCACCACTCTGTTCCCATTCACAGCCAGGTCATTTTTACCTAGGTGGACAATGACATCCGGCTCCCTCCCTTGTGCAGCTGCTCCCGTGATCCTGAGGATTCGCTTCCTGTCCCTCCGAGCTATGGCACCAGGCAGGCACCTTACCTCACTATCCCCTTCCTCCCCACTTCTACCCCCCTAATGATCGAGTCCCCCACCAGGAGTTGTTTCCTTCCCCTGTGGGTTCTTATGCCACCCTTCTTGGGGTCTCCTTTGTAGAGGTTCACAGCATCCTCCTTTGTCTCCACTGCAGGTACCTCAATAGAGGAACCACTTTTTACCAGAACAGCATAAGAATTGTGGAGAGGTGCAACTGGAGGGATGCACCTCTGTTCCACCACCCTCTCCCTCCTTGAGCCCGCCTTGGTCCAACCACTCCTCTTTCTTGGCAACCTCTGAGGTAATGGTGGTGGCCCTGGTGGTCCCTGGGTGGGGAAGAGGTTTCAGGAATCCTAGCCAGGTCAGCCTGGAGACAGGCAACCTCCTCCCTCAGACCAGAGAGGTGCTTGCAAACAGGGCAGCATCGCAGCCTCCAGAATGTCTCCCGGAATACTGCTGCCCTACAGCCATTGCACTGCACCACTCCCATCTTGACTTATTTTGTTTCCCCCTCTCCTGTTGCTTTGTATGCTTACTGTCTCCTCCCTCTATGTATTTTTAAACTTACTTTCCTATTGCCTATGTGCCCTTACAACTCTCGCCTTTCCTGTTCTGGGACAAGAACTTCCTGTAGTCTTCAGTAGTCTCCTTCTTCCGTACTTGATCTAGACCTCCAGCAGCCGGGAGGGTTATTTTTTTTTTTTTTTTAGGTTCCTTCAAGGTTGATGAAAATAATGTGTCTCAGTGATCCTTCCCTTCCTACTGCCAAACAGGAAGTTCCTGTGGTCAGTCAGATCCAATGGCTATAAAAGTAGAACTGGCTTTGGATGGGAAGGAGGGCAATTAGTAAAAAATCTGTAGTTCTAGACTCTGTTTCTTGCTCTGAAACCAGTTCTTTTCTGTCAGAAATAGCCGGAATCTGTAATTGGAGACAGCTGCTTTTGTACACCTAAGCTGCTAAGCCACACCCCCAATTAGATTCACCCTCTGCTCTGATTCAGTAGATTAAGCTGATACAGACCCCTTCCTCAGAGAAACACACAGTGACTTTCTTTTTTTTTTTTATTTAAATGAGACCCCCTTCCTCTAATAAAGTATATGTTTGCTTAATCCAAACAGGTACTAACTCCTGCTGAGATAGAAGTGATTAATTAGTAAAAAATCTGTAGTTCTAGACTTCTGTTTCTTGCTCTGAAACCAGTTCTCTTCTGTCAGAAACAGCCGGAAGTGATTCCATCATTTTTCCTACCACTGAGGTCACACTAACAGGTCTATAGTTTCCTGCCTCTGCCTTGCTCCCACTTTTGTGAAGGGGAATCACATTTGCCCTCTTCCAGTCCTCTGGTACTACACCATCCTTCCAAGATTTCTTAAAAAGGGTAGTCAGTGGTGTCACTAATTCTACCCTTAGTTCTTTTAGAATTCTTGGGTGAATCCCGTCAAGCCCCATTGCTTTGTCCACCTCCAGTTTTAAGAGTTCTTTCAGGATCCTTTTTTCTGTGAATGGACTGGTATCGACCTTCCTATCCAGATTGCTTCTATTCTTTGATTTAGGTACCTCCCCCTCCTCTTTTGTGAATACTAAGCAGAAGTATTCATTCAGTATCCCTGCTTTTTCACTGTCTTCCTCTGCCCACCCTCCCTTCCCTTTAGTAAGCCTCACTATCCCTTCCTTCATCTTTCTTTGCTCCCTAATGTACCTATAAAATGTTTTGTCCCCCTTCTTAACTGAGCTGGCTATCTTTTCCTCAGTTTGGGCTTTTGCTATTCTGACTGCCTTCGCCACTTCCTTCTGCTTTAACTGGTAAAGTTCTCTGTCCTGCTCCTTCTGGGTTTCCTTATACTTCCAAGTTGTTTATAATTGCTGTTTGGCCTTTATTTCAATGTCTTCCTGCTTTCCAAGTGTTGCTTATCAAATTTGCCTCCTAGCCTAGTGCCTCATGGATGGAGGTTGCACCCTAGGCATGAGGAATCAAAAATGTAAGTCATCTTTTGCAGTTTCTGTTGTGATTCCCACTTCCCATGGACAGTTACCATCAGTATACCCCTAGACACTGGAGAGGGGGTTAACTACATAAGGATTTTTTTAAACTGAAGTTTTCCAGCTTACCAGCTTTCTCTCTCCTTGCATTTTATCCTTCAAGTTTGCACTATGAAACATAATTCCTAGGATCTGAACTGTGGTATTACAGACTGGAATTTCATAATCATGTGACAATCCCATCTGGAGATGCAATGAAGTTTAATTTCACTGGTCAAGTTCCAGTGAAGCTGAAAATTCGCCCCATGGAATATTTCATGAAATTTGTGCATTTTGCGAAATATTCAGTGAGTGTAAAATGCAGACTTTCACCCACGAAATGTGGAATTTCACCATGAATGATGGAACTTTGCCCCAGAGTGGTGAAATTCTGCCATTCATGGGTGACATTTAGCATTTCGTGTGTGAAATTTCACATTTTCCTGGCAGAAATTTGAACTTTGCACCCACAAAATATTTCATGAAATGTGCCAATATTGCAAAATATTTCATGGAGCAAAATTTGCGGACTTCACCCATCTCTAATCGCAACTCCCTTGTAGACCTTAAACATAAAACCTTACTTGCTGAAACTACCTGGATAAAGGTCCAGGGTATCTTCATGGTGGTATCACAAGACTCAATATCTCCTAAGTATAAGCATTTATCATTTGTGTAAGCACTAACTGTTGCTCTAGTGGATGAATTAGATACTTCAGTGCCTTTTATACATCTATCCTGCTGCATGCCAGGCCCAAACATATATAATAAGGGACTTTGGGGACAACCATGACAAACTCCCAAGTAATTTTTATTCTGCTGCCTATGACACCATTTATAACAGGGAAAAGGTGATTGAATCCCACTATAATTTTATCGACTGAATATACCTATCCAAAATCCCATAATAGTCTTATGCATTAATAAGGAACTCATGATATACTTTGTTAAATACCTTCTCCTGGTCCAGCATATGGAGAAAGCCCTGTAACTTCCCCAGGTTCCAATGAGCAACTAATTTCCTTGTAGTTGCCAGCTTTTCACTCAAATTCTTACCTGGAAGAGAGCAGGCTTGCTCAGAAGAGATTCATTTATGAGCAGCTTTACCTAACTGATGACCTAATATTTTATATAAAATGTTGTGGTCCACATTCATCAATTTATTGGCCTCCAGTTTCAGAATTTCTGTTTAGCTCCCGTTTTGTACAGTAATATTAAGACAAAATGTGCCATATCTGCAAGGAGCACTGAAGTATCCAGAATATCATAAAAAAAACTTCCACCAAGACTGGACCCAATTCAGACAGGAACTTTCTATTAAAGTCCACATTGCTGCCAAGTGGGCCTGGGGACAAATTCAGGTGCTTATTTATTTATTTATTTAAAAGTTTTACCAGGAAAGGCATTCTGAGCAGATCACCGCTCGATTCCAGATGCGTCCTGGGGTTATATAACAGGGCTGATACATGAGGAGGCATGGAAAGGATGAGAAGGGACTTGGCAAGGTTGGAGGAATGGCCAGAAGTATGGTAGCTTGGATTCAATGCAAAGAAGTGCAAAATAATGCACCTGGGATACAAAAACCCAGGGGAAGATTACACAATGGGGGGGAGGAGGTAGTACCAACAACACAAATGGAAAGGGATCTGGGGGTAATCATATCAAATAACCTTAAGGTTAGCAAGCAATGTGAGAAGGCAGTAGGGAGGGCTTGGGGGATACTGAGATGTATAGGGAGAGGCATCACCAGCAGAAAACAAGAAGTTGTTATCCCTCTGTACAGACAGTTGGTGAGACCCCATCTGGAGTACTGCATCCCGTTCTAGACACCCCATCTCTGCAAGGACATAGACAGGATGGAAGCAGTCCAGAGGAGGGCAACTAAAAAGGGTCTGTGTGCATGTGGGGTTGTCCAATAAAGTCCAGAGAGCAGTCAGGATCCGATATTTCAAAATTTATTAGAAGCAGAGAAAAATAAAATGGACTTAAAGCAGAACTTGTACATAACTTTCAAAACAAACATAAGACACAGGAAATCATATCTTTAACAAGAAAGAAAATTTCTGCCAAAAAGGCACCTAGAATCTGGCTAGGCATCTGGTAGGTTTGCCTTCCTACCACACACTGACTAAACACTTCACATTCACCTCCTTTTATACCAGTGGAGGAGCACATGACTTTGTTAGCTCCTCCCCCAACTTGCATCATAAAAGTGGGTCAACCAGGGCCGCTCAGTCCTATAAGGAGTTGGACTGAGAGGGAGCTGGAAGCACTTTACCAGTGAGTTGAAAGTCTATGCTTTTCTGGATCACAATAGGAGACTTTAGTCCTTTTAAATTAAACATTTTCATCTTTCTCCTTTTAACAGTGGCATGCATTGCCTTCTCTCTTTTAAAAAGTACTAGTTTGACCTTTTTATTTAAGGAATAAACAAACACCACTTTTCAAGTGAATTCTCAGTTATAATTCTGAGGTATAACATAACTCTGAACTTCTCACACTAAAACTAGCACAAAAGGCTGTTAATTTGTTCAGAATTCACCAGATAATGAAAAACGCTATAACAAACTCTTTTTTTGGCGCTCTTCGATCGCTCACACATCGTTATTAGTTTATCGATCGCACAGTCGAACGTAAGCATATTCATGCAGGAAAATTAATCAAACAGCTTGTACTGCAAGCACAGAACATTCTAAACATTGGGGCTTTATTATTTAGAGAAACGAGCTGGAAATAATATGAAAGGCACAGAAAGACTGCTCAAAGCTGGCTAAGCTTGAGTAGGGGAATGACAGAGAAGGAGCGATAGTAAAAGGAAGAGATTAGAAGAGCAGGAGACTGTTGCAACATATTTTTTTAATATTTTAGCCCACAATGTTCTCAAATTACCTCCAAGACATAGGCAGGTAATTACATATGCTCTGTATCCATGAGAGCATATCCAAGTTCGGGGGGGGGGTCACCGACCCTACCACAGTCCTCCCCACTCAAGATGAAAACTAGTAGTTTTCACTACTTGCAATAGCATGTAGATCTCTTGTAAACAAAAAGAGATGGAGCTTTAGCCCACCCACTCCCAAAGCTCCACCTCGGGGCCCTTTAATGTTCTCTTTTACTTAAATACAATGCATTCTCAAATACAAATATATTCATTCCCCGAGGTCTACATTTGATTCTAACATTATGTCTGCTCCAAAGCGAGACATGAAGTCAGCATTACTATTAGCAGTTCCAGCTCTATGATTGACAGTGAATTTATATGGTTGCAATGTTAGATACCATCTCATAACCCTTGGATTACTACCTTTCATGTTATGTATCCATCGTAGTGGATTATGATCTGTCCATACTGTAAATTGAGTTCCCCATAAATAATATCGTAGGGATTCTATGGCCCATTTGAGTGCTAAACACTTCTTCTCTATTGTGGAGTACTTGGTTTCCCTGACATGTAATTTACGGCTGATATACAGTACTGGATGTTCTTCTCCATGATGGATTTGAGATAACACAGCCCCCAAACCAACATTAGAACCATCCGTCTGTAACAAAAATGGTTTATCAAAATCAGGACTTTTTAACACTGGGGAAGAACAAAGTATTGCTTTTATGGCAAGAAATGATTCTTCACATTCTGAATTCCAGATTACTTTTGAGGGTTTGTTCTTTTTGGTCAATTCAATTAGAGGGCTAGCTAAAGTAGCAAATTGAGGCACAAAACGTCTATAGTAGCCTAGTAGCCTGCTAGGCCTAAAAATGAACGCACATGTTTTTTTGTGAGGGGACGAGGACTCTTGGCTACTACGTCCACCTTCCCTACCTCTGGTTTTACCTGCCCATTACCAATTATAAATCCCAAATATCGGACTTCCTCCATAGCAAAGGAACATTTGTTGGGGTTGATGGTGAGACCAGCTTGTTTTATAGTCCTTAAAACAGCAGGAAGGTGTTTAACATGGTCGTCCCATGTTGGACTATAAATGATTACGTCATCTAAATAAGCTGCGCTATATCCAACGTGAGGTCTCAGGAGTTTATCCATCAACCTTTGAAAACTAGTTGGGCTCCGTGAAGTCCAAATGGCATCATTGTGAACTGAAAAGACCCCAAAGGAGTGCAAAAGCAGTTTTCTTTGATGCTTTCTCAAGCGAATTTGCCAGTATCCTTTAGTTAAATCAAGTATACTAACATATCTCGTTGCCATGTTGGTCTATGATGTCATCTATACGGGCATTGGATATCCATCAAACTTTGATATTGCGTTGAGTTTTCGGAAGTCTAGACAAATTCTTATCCCTCCCTCTTTTTTAGGGACAAGGACCATAGGAAATGCCCATTCGCTATTAGCTTCTTCTATGATACCCATTGCTTTCATCTTTTCTATCTCTATGATGACTTCTTGTTTTAATTTCTCAGGAATCCGATAGTGCTTTACACTAATGGGTGTGTTTTGAAATGTATGGATCTGATGACACATTTCTGTAGTTTTCCCTGGGACTGTTGTAAAAGTATCATGAAACTGACTTAGAATGTGGGCTAGTTCTTGTTTTTGACTGTCTAGTAAAGAAGGATTTATTGTCAAATCTTTAGACAATTGTTCTCCTTCCAGTCCATCATATGCCAGCTCCATCTCATTGGGTTGGAACATACATACATGACTTCAGTAGGCCTATCATGCCATCTTTTCAATAAATTTGCATGGTACACCTTTAGTTTTTGGTACTTCCACCAAATACGTAGTGGGGCTAATTTGTTTCTGTATCACATAAGGCCCTTGCCATTTCATACTTAACTTGTTTTCAGTGGTGGAAGCAACAATAAGACACGATCCCCAGAGCTAAAGTGTTTTTCACCCACCCCTATGTCATATCTTTCTTTCTGATAGTCTTGCTTGATTTCATTCTGTTCTTGCGCAACCTGAGTATACTTAGCTATTTTTTTACGTAGCTGCGTAATATAATCAAGGGTAGTAGGATTTTTCCAGGTGGTAATATCCTCCCACTGTTCCTTAACTACATCTAGGAGACCTCTGGGATTCCTATCATATAATAGTTCAAATGGTGAGAATCCAGTCGATGCTTGAGGTACCTCACGATATGCAAAAAGTAACAGTGGCAGATATAGGTCCCAGTGTTTACCCTCATCTTCCACATGCTTTTGTATCATTTTCTTCAGTGTTTTGTTGAAACGCTCGACCAAGCCATCAGTTTGGGGGTGGTATGGAGATGTATAGACAGCTTCTACCCCCAGAGCTTGGTAGAGATATTTCAAAATGGCTGAACAAAAATTGGTTCCTCTATTCGTTAAAATAACTTTTGGTATGCCCACTCTGCTAAATACCTTGAGCAACTCCTCTGCTATTTTATCCGCTGTTATGGTGCGTAGGGGAATAGCCTCAGGATATTTTGTAGCATAGTCACACAACACAAGGGCAAACCTGTTGCCTTTAGTACTTTGGGGGAGAGGTCCTATAATATCCATGGCCAATCTTTCAAAGGCATAGCGACCAATGGTAAAGGTTGAAGAGGGACTTTGTCCTTTCTTGTAACCGGCGCCACCCTTTGGCACTGGCTGCAACTTTTGCAATATTCAGCCACTTGATCATGAATGCCAGGCCAAAAGAATCTATATAGTAACCTTTTTAAAGTTCTATCCCTTCCTGCATGTCCCCCACATGGTACATCATGCGCTAAGAATATTAACTGTTCTCTATACTGACTAGGAACCACCAGTTGATCTACCATTTCCCCAGTTTTTGGATTTTGACAAACTCTATACAATTTATCCTGTTGCAATTTATACATTGGAGGTGCACCTTCCACCCCATCAGCAATAACCTGGGAAAACAAAGGGGTTAGTGTAGGGTCATTCTTTTGGTCACTGATAAAAGAGTCTGACTTTACAGTTTTACCATGGCATCATCACAACCTAAGTCCTTTGTTTTATTCCATGTCCATTTTCTAGTCTCTTTGTTTTTTGATTTAACAGTTTTCCAGGAACATCAAATAAGGTATCATCAAAAGGAAACAGTTCACTGTCCATTTGTTCCTGAGATGCTTGAGATCGTGTAGTCACAGCAGATATAGAAGAAGAAGCAGTCAATAAATTGTTAAATACAGGAAAGTCATGTCCCAATATCACAGGTACAGGTAGTCTAGAACCATGCCTATGTTCATATGTTGTGCGATGCGTGATGCCGCAGATAAATGACCCAGTTTTCTCCGAGTGTTTCTTTGTGAGCACTACTGATAATCAGCACGTACCAGGGTTTGCTTACTTCCTGAATCAATCAATGGCATCACATCCTGTCCTCCAACATTAACAGACACAGTATATTGCCCCAGTTTGCTAAGGCCAGATGAGAAGGATCAGATTTTTTCTTGGGGCAGAATCTAGCGATGTGTCCCTTGGTCTGACACTCATGGCAAATAATATCTGGGTTAAATGTTCTCATACTTTTTCTTTCCTCTTTTGGCTTAGTAGAAGGACTAGTGGATGGATGTTTTATTAATACTTGGGAAGTATTTGTTCCATGAGACCCTTTCTGACGATGTGGGTGAGCTGTAATATAATCTTCAGCTAAACTGACAGCTTTTTCTACTGTGTCAGGTCGATGTTCTCTTACCCACATTTGAACCTCATAAGGTAGTATTTTTACAAATTGTTCTAACACAACTGACTCAACCACTTGATGTATGGTACGAGTTGCAGGTTGTAGCCATTTTGTGCACAAGTCTTGCAATCGAGCACAAGCTTCTTGTGGGGACTCAACAGTATGATACCTGAATGTTTGAAACTTTTGACGATAAGTCATGTCATACCTTTTTAATATTGATTGTTTAACATGATCATAGTTGGTAACATTTCCAGGTTCTACGTGACTATAAGCTAGCTGAGCCTTGCCTGTGAGATATGGGGCTAAACGAATAACCCACTGATCCCTAGGCCACCCACAAGCTGTTGCCACTCTTTCAAATGTTGTAATATATGCTTCAATATCATCACTGTCTATTAGTCTGGAAATTTTAATGTCCTTTGGGCCCCCACTAGGTAGAATAGGTCTAGTAGTTCCAATAGCCTGAATAGCCTTAAGAGTCTCCACCCACCTGGTCTCATTTTGTAGATGGTCTCTCTCATTTTGTAGACGGTCTCTCTCTCTCTGCTTCTCCAGATCGAGCTGTCTCACACATAACCATCTCAGCAAATCATGTACTTCGGAAGGGGGTTCCTCTTCCTTCTCTTTGACATCTTCACCCCCAATAGCTTCTTCCACTGCCTCTGGTCTCTTTCTCTTTCTCTCAGTCTCTTTCCTTCTGACATCACCCAATCCAGCTGCTAGGGGTAGTTGAAATTTGTCCACCATGGTTCTGGTCCATGTACCTTCCGGTGCAGACATTTCCGCTTTCTCCATCTTCTTCTGCTCCTCCATAATGACTCTGGACAATATCCACAAGAAAGGTAGCTCTCCTTCCCTTGTGATATCCCACTTCTGACACCAAATGTGCACGTGGGGTTGTCCAATAAAGTCCAGGGAGCAGTCAGGATCCGATATTTCAAAATTTATTAGAAGCAGAGAAAAATAAAATGGACTTAAAGCAGAACTTGTACATAACTTTCAAAACAAACATAAGACACAGGAAATCATATCTTTAACAAGAAAGAAAATTCCTGCCAAAAAGGCACCAAGAATCTGGCTAGGCATCTGGTAGGTTTGCCTTCCTACCACACACTGACTAAACACTTCACATTCACCTCCTTTTATACCAGTGGAGGAGCACATGACTTTGTTAGCTCCTCCCCCAACTTGCATCATAAAAGTGGGTCAACCAGGGCCGCTCAGTCCTATAAGGAGTTGGACTGAGAGGGAGCTGGAAGCACTTTACCAGTGAGTTGAAAGTCTATGCTTTTCTGGATCACAATAGGAGACTTTAGTCCTTTTAAATTAAACATTTTCATCTTTCTCCTTTAACAGTGGCATGCATTGCTCTCTTTTAAAAAGTACTAGTTTGACCTTTTACTTAAGGAATAAACAAACACCACTTTTCAAGTGAATTCTCAGTTATAATTCTGAGGTATAACATAACTCTGAACTTCTCACACTAAAACTAGCACAAAAGGCTGTTAATTTGTTCAGAATTCACCAGATAATGAAAACGCTATAACAAACTCTTTTTTCGGCGTCTTCGCACGTTCGCAAGATCGCACAGTCGCACGATCGCACAGTCGCATGATCGCACGATCGCACAGTCGAACGTGCGCACATTCGTGCAGGAAAATTAATCAAACAGCTTGTACTGCAAGCACAGAACATTCTAAACATTGGGGCTTTATTATTTAGAGAAAACGAGCTGGAAATAAGGAAAGGACAGAAAGACTGCTCAAAGCTGGCAAGCTTGGAGTAGGGGAATGACAGAGAAGGAGCGATAGTAAAAGGAAGAGATTAGAAGAGCAGGAGACTGTTGCAACATATTTTTTAATATTTTAGCTCATAATGTTCTCAAATTACCTCCAAACATAGGCAGGTAATTACATATGCTCTGTATCCATGAGAGCACATCCAAGTTCGGGGATCACCGACCCTACCACAGTCTGCAAGAAAAGCCATACAAGGAGAGACTAAAGGAGCTTAATATGTATACCCTTGAGGAAAGGAGGGAGAGGAGGGACATGATAGGAACTTTAAGTACCTATGTGGAATCAACAAAGTCCAAAAGGGTAGCATCTTTCAGAAAAAGAGATGTGCAAGAACAAGGGGACACAATTTAAAGATAGAGGGGGGACAGCTCAGGGGCAATGTGAGGAAGTATTTTTTTCACAGAGGATGCATGGAACAGCCTTCCTGAGGAGGCTGTGGGGTCTAAGACTGTGGCAGAATTCAAGAATGCATTGGACAGACATAAGGAAATTCTTGTGGGGGGTAGGAAGAAATAGGTTGTTGGTTAACTAGGATCTGCAGCTTATCCTGTAGGTAGGGAAATGGGCAGACTAGGTGGGCCAAGCGGTCCTTATCTGCCTTCAAAGTCTATGTTTCTATATTATTGATAACTTCTTATACTTCCCCTAAGGTCACAGAAGCTGTCAGGTTTTGTTGAATAAGAGAGTAGATCCAGCTTAGGGGTGTTAAAAAATGTCTCTGGAGATACAGTAAGTTAACTGGAATGTCAGATCCCAAGAAGTCCCCTAAAGATTCCTTTATAACTCTCGTTATATCTTTTGGGTCTGTGTGCACAGCACCATCCCTAATGCTAATTATGATTTTATGGTGATTCCTATCTTGGCAACCTTTGAAAATATCAAAGGTCTGTTTTGTGCCTTTTAATCCAATCTGCAATTCAGCTTTTAAAGATTTGTCTTCATCATATTGAAGATCCCGTAATTCTGTTTTAATCCGTCCAAAGTGAGTCACATATGAAACCGTATAGGTGTTCTGTGAAGAGCTTAATTTGAATAACTGGTTGTATTCTGTCCTAGTTTTCTTTTTCCCTTGTGCCTGAAAAATTATTCAAATTCTCATTTTGTGTCCTTCCACCATGTCCTATAACTGTCAGAACAACAGTGGACAGAAATCTTGGCTTTTAATAACTCATTAAATGTCTTAATAATCTCCTTGTCTTCTATCAGTAAGTAATTAAGTCTCTGGAAACTTTTTCCCTCTATTATCTTCAGAACAGGCCCCTAGGTCAGCTTGTAATAAATGACAGTCGGATGTTTCAGTGACTGTAGTACTGACATTTTGAATTTCAACTGAAGAGACGACAAAAAAGACTATTCTTGTAGACATATTCCCTTAATGATACGTGTGACCTCATTGTGGGTGTATTTCTCTGTATGCATCTTTTAGGCCTGCAAAGGGGAACATTTTCTGTACAAAAAAAATTGAGTCACAAAACGATTTTTGTGTTTTCCCTTGTTCATCTGCTGGTGATCAGGAACAATTAAAATCCTCTCCCAAAATAATTATTCTAGACGCATACAGGTACGGTTGGATCAAGCGGAATACTTCTACTCCCCTAGCCTTAATTTGTGGGGCAAATACCACCCCTGACTGTAGAAAAAGATCTTTAAGAATATATCCTTCACTGGACCATACCTTTGGAACTAAAAGCTGTCAGTGCCAGGACCACTCAGAAACTTTTGCCAGCCAGAGGCTGCCCACGATGACGCACATTGTCATTGCTTATATAACACGGATCGTCCCATTCCTCCTCAGTTCTTTCCTCTTCTGCCATCAACAGTATATCAGAGCTGCAGGAGTGAATATCACTGAAAATGTGATGTTTTCTATGTCATATTTTAAAAGCAGTCGACTTTGTGTTTAAACATTTTTATCGACAATAACTGTAACTACCATGTAGCATAACTATCACTGTTTTACTAAGCTTCAAAAAAGTTTTCTTGCGTTAAACTCACTTGGTAACTACAAGGTTTTTGTTTTTAATTAATGTGACAATACCCAGTAAAAACTGGGACGTGCAGCTGCATGCTCAGATTTTGTTTTTTCCCCATTGAGATATGGGGAATAGGTCTTCTATTTTGCTCTATTTTCCTACAAAAATGATAACTAGAATCTGAACATGCCTTCCTTCAAAATGGCCACTGGCATGTTGCACCTAGAATGGGTAAGAATTCTTCATTTCCACTTCTGCAGTGTCCACTCAGCCTCCTCAACCATCAACATGACTCAAAAGTCATGGTTTGACTTTGGCAATCCTGTACCTACTATGGATGGTTTGAGGCCTATGTCGTTGGGTATAATCCCATGATGACACGTCCTTTGACCCATTATAGATGTGTCGTGGATGTGAAGGTGATGCTGGCATTGTCTCCTGGTGGGTTATTTCACTCATTGCTATAATTAAACATTGACTTAGCGATATTTCGGTCATCAACTAACTTACAGTACAGAGCATGCCTCTATATTGTATATGGCAACCACAGTCTTCTGCGATGTTATTGGTGCATTTCCTGTTAATGCTACATGCATCAATGATGTCTCTAATTAATGTTCTTCAAAACTGTGCATTGCAAGTGCTGCTATGGATGACGCCTCTCAGTCCCAGATGAATGAACCCTTGATTTAATTTACTGATGTTTTCTCCCAAGGCTCAGAAAAAAAGTATATTTTTATTTTTATTATTACCTCCTATTTCTGTCCTATTCTGATCAGGAATATGGGATATGGCAATAATACATACCATCTGTAATATTACTTTGTCTAGGAATATTTTGCCTGTCATTTGTGGATGGACTCTAGAAGGACATAGACAGAGTGGATGTAGTCCAGGGAAGGGCAAATAAAATGGTGCAGGATCTGCACCAAAAGTCCTATGATGAGACACTAAAGGACCTCAATATGTACACCCTGGAAGAGAGGAGGGATGGGGGAATATGATAGAGACCTTTAAATACCTCATGGGGTAAATAAGGTGTAGGAAGGGATTACTTTTCAGAGATAATGGAGCTCAAGAACAAGAGGGCATGCTAAGAAACTGGCGAGAGTAGATTCAGGAGAGATGTGAGGAAGTACTTCTTCACAGAAAGAGTGGTAGATTACTGGAACAGACTTCCAGCTGAGGTGGTGGGCATGAAAACAGTGGTCTTGTTCAAGAATGCATGGGATAAGCATAAGGGAATCTTAGTCGAAAGGAATGGGAGCAGGGAGAAAAAGCTGGTGACCGATTAGTGTCTGCGGTGATACTGTAAATAGAGAAAAATAGACAGACTTGGTGGGCCAAGCAGTCATTATCTGCTGTCAAATTCTATGTTTCTGTTTATATGACTTCTATCCACATAGATTCATAGGTTTTGCACACAGGGGACCGGATTTTCAAAGCCCTGCATCTGATGCAAGGTGCTTGCACCAAACAGAGATGGTGCAAGGTGCACCTTGCATCCAGGGCTGCCTCCACATAATTCACAAAGGTGGCTTGCATCAACCACAGGCCACCTGCCCCAAACAGGGTCCTGCACCAGCCCTGTGCACTGCACAGTGCTGCAACACAGCACTAGGTGGACTGCGCCAACACAAGCTGCAGCTTGCTATTCACAGACAGCACCCAGTGGGAGATATTCTAAGTGCTCTTAGACCAGCCAGGGCTGGCGTAGTTGGACTTAGAATATGTTCCACTGGGGCAGTCAGCCTATGTGCCGCTGTATGCTGTGGTTGCCCCCCTCCCGGTTCGCCGATGGTGCCCTGTCAGGCCAGGTCCTGTCACCCATCCCCAGTGACACCACCCCATCCTTGATGCTGCCCAGCCACCTGTATGTGGCATGTGCATGTGCCAATCACTGCAGTGCCCACTACCTGGTGGTCTAGTGGAACCCATCCCTTGGTGCCTGGCCAGCCGCCGACTGTGGTCTTCATTGGCACCATACTGTACATATGGGTACAGTGTTTGAGACTGGTGGCAGTCACTGTGCACATATGTACAGTAGGTGCCATTTCCCGTGCCGCACTGGGCTTGTGATGGACACCTCCCATGTGCTGGGTGTTCACCGCAAGGGACAGAATGGCGCAAGTGTGGGGACTTAAATGCCGGGACCCCTCCTGTACCTGAAACCGGTGAAGGGTCCCTGACATATGGGGCTCTGGCGCAGGCTGCTGTTTGCCGCAGCTTGCACCGAATGCAGCCCAGTTTGAGAATCGGGCCCTGGAAATCTAACACTTCTATGTATTGCACTATAAATTAACCTACCATGTTTAGAAATACTGCTCAATTTTTACTTTTTGGCAGTATATGCCACTTTTGCTTCTGATACTATATTATAAAGGGATGATTTTGTTTGCTGTACATTAAAAGAAATTTTAAGCTATTTATTTATTTATTTATTAGAAAAGTCAGATTTACAACCTTTGAGTCATGGACTCATTTATAAAGGCACCTAGTCGCGGGGGGGGTAGACAGAGTTACATAGTGTGGTTACAACAGTGAGATCAGTACAGGTGCAGAACATTAAACACAGAGTACACATAGGTTACATAATACTGTTACAGTTGAATACGAGGTACCCAAGGGTTACATTGGGGATACAGCCCTGGACATACCTAGATAATACCTGGAGAGGGTGGAGGCAGGGATGGGGAATGGGGTGGGAGGAGGGGAGACGATAGGCTGTCTGGAGGACATTGTCAAGTGTCCGGAGGATGTTGTCAAGATTCCTCAGTCTATTCCAGAGCTGCTAGTCTATGACATCAGAGACTACTATACACATATGCTGAAACCTCATTCTTTTTGGCAGACAGCAACTGTGGGAGGTAGAGTTTATTTGCACTTTTCAAATTGGCAGAAGATTACTTGGGATAACACCCTGAATCATGGCTATATATATACTCACGGCATTAGAGCTGATTTCCACCACTCTTCTCCATCCTCCACAATATGTTTTTGGTACTTTTTTCCTCAAATTGGACAATCTGGGCCCGATTCTCAAAAGACCTAGACTGATGCCTGGAACTTGGGTTATACAAGTTTGATGCAAGTGGTGACTTGCATCACAACTTGTGTTAAACCCAGTTCTGTAAAGCAACTTGTGTCAGATCTAACACAGCTTTGCAAAAGCCCCCTTGTGACAAGGTTGCGGCAATCACCCAGGTGTACCAGGTAGCAAGGAAGTTGCACCAAGGTAGGGCTGCAACATCCCCTTTTTGGGATTCTAGAAGCCCTGCCATGGATGCAGCAAGGGGCACCACTTAGGCCAGCCAGGAGATGAGCCAGTCTGATGGTGCAGTGGTAGCGCTACTGCTTGCAATTCCGCTGACCCTGGTTCAGGAACATGCCCATGAAGGCAGAGAGCTAGCCGAGGGATGAGGCTTGAGCATCCAGGACAGCTTGCCTTCTCTAGGGAGGGAAGGGGGGGCAAGGCCCGATGCTTGACTAGCCTCTGACACAGGCGGGAGATATGGCAAGCTCAAAAGCCACTGAAAGGAGTAAATGTGATTTATTTATTTATTTATACTTTCGGAGAGACCTTTGAGCATTCCATGTCATGGTGGACAAATAGGACGATACACATATACAGTTTTTTTACAGAAAGCCTGCCCAATTGGCATTCAGGAGCAATTACATCAGAGTTGTACAAATTATGTACAAGAATTATAACAGAACTTGAAGGGTTTTAGTAACAGGATTAAATGCACCAATTTTAAACGAGCTTTAAACCCCCCTGCCCTCTACCCGCTGTGACCTCCAGGATGGGCTGTAGACTGAAGTTGATTCTACTGAGAAGCGGTACTAGATTACTGCGAAGGTAGTGGGCTAGTTGTAAATAAACCAGAGGGTGGGTTTGAAATCACTCCCAGAGGGTGGGAGGAGGGCAGTGGGATGGGGTGCAATGGGATGGGGTGGTGGTAGTAGCACAAGATGCCTTGTCTGTTTGGGGTTGGGGAGGGAAGAATGTGGAGAGGCCTAACTGCATACAGATAAGAGCTGAATCAAGTAGCTTACTTACACACTTGGCTGGGCTAGGGAGGGGAGTGTTCTTTAGGTAGCCCCACTTGGGTGGGACCTAGGTTGGAATCAGTGATTGTACCTTGACATCAGGGCACACATCACGCAAGAAAGGAACACCAGAAAATGGCTCCCTGCTCACCAGGTAGAACAAGCACCCAGTACAGACCCCATCTCTCCTCCTTGCCTATCTCGCCAGAGTGTCCCAATGAAACTTGAAGTTTGGGGTGTTAGGGCCCCACCTCATCCCTGCCTGGAGGCAATAGCCAAGGCTACATTGGGGATCATCCACAGGCTTCAGGTAAGAGAGGAGGGGGCAGATGCCACTGGTGACTCTTAATGGGGCAGTGGGCAGGAAGGGAGCAGTGGAACATAAACAGAAAGTAAAAAAAAAGAAAAAAAAGACCAGTCAGGAGGTGGTCTAAATGGCTTACGCCACTGGGACAGGGTAAACGTTGGGCTGCCAGGGGCATAAGGAATGGGGGTGGCAAGGACTGATCGATTGGGGAGTTGTGACTGCTTATGAGTGACATGGTACCGGGCGGGGTGCAAATACAGCATAATACATATTGTAAATGCCAGTATGTTCAGGTACTGTAGTATAACGTACAGTGAGTAGTACCCATACAGTAGGTACAGTGCCAGCCCTAATGAAACATAATAAAGGAGGGGCCAGTGATACAGCAGCAGAATGGGGCATCATTATGTACTATAATTGCAGCAACGCCTCGACTGTACTGTGATACAGACATCACTGTACAGTCAGACAGTCTGCTGTGTTAAGGTACAATTTGATGCCGAGTTCTGCTGCTGCTGTATACATACTACTTATTGTACATTACAGTACAGTACCTGAACCTGCTGGCATTTATGATATGTATTACTCTGTACTCACACCCTGCCAGGTGCCATGCCACTCATGAGCAATCACAGCCCACCCAATCAGCATCTACCACCCCACATCACTTATGCTCCTTGCCACCCCTCCTGGCGAGCAGTTTAACCTCCACCACCATTGCAGACCACTACTGTTGTGCTGGGAAGGGGGATCTGGATCCCTGTGGCAATTCCCCAGGTGTGCCAACTGTTTGGCACTGTGAGCGATATGTGGCAAATCCTGGGACTTTGGCACTGGGACCCTGCTTTTACAGAATCGGGCACAGGGTCACTGGCGCACCCTGAGTTTGCCACATCCCTGGAGTGATGCAACTTGTGCCACTGCACGGGATCTTTGAGAACCAGGCCTTCTGTCTGTCCTTCACAAAGAATTACAAATAATGCTCCATTAGAAGTGCTACTGAAACTGTGCCTGAATTGGAAAAGAGTACTGGATTTTATTCCTGGTATTTTCTGATCCCTAAAAGATCTGGAAATCTACAGCCTAGACAAGCCCTAAGGGAACTAAACAAGTTCATGGACACCATAAGCATTTTGCATGATGTAATTATACAACCCTCTCCCCATGTTACAAGAGGGTGACTTGCTTAACACTGTTGAGGTGACAGATGCGTCTTTTCATATTAAAGTTGGTAAAGACCACAGAAATATATCCACTTTACAATGGATGATCACCATTTTCAACTCAGGGTACTGCTTTGTGGTTTGTCAGCTACAGTACGTCCAGAATTATTTCACACCATTTCAGTGTGGTGGCTTGTGCCCTCAAGAAAGAAGGGCTTTGTGCTTCCTTTACGGATGGCTAGTTATTGAAAAGCCCAATCCAAAACGATGGCCCTGCATACTATTCCCATACTTGTATTATTATTCATGGATCTTGGAATAGGAGTTGACTAACCTGAATCGGTACTTGTTCCCTGTTGCATACTATTCCCAGACTCGTATTGTTATTCATGGATTTTGGAATAGGAGTTGACTAACCTGAATCGGTACTTGTTCCTTGTTGCATACTGTTCCCAGACCTGTATTGTTATTCATGGATCTTGGAATAGGAGTTGACTAACCTGAATTGGTACTTGTTCCCTGTTGCATACTATTCCCATACTTGTATTGTTATTCATGGATCTTGGAATAGGAGTTGACTAACCTGAATCGGTACTTGTTCCCTGTTGCATACTATTCCCAGACTTGTATTGTTATTCATGGATTTTGGAATAGGAGTTGACTAACCTGAATCGGTACTTGTTCCCTGTCAAGAAATACAGCCGTTATTGCTACTGAGGTGAGCAGTGTTTTCCTTTCCCCTTGAGAACAATGAAGTATTGCCTCACATGATGGCTCATTTATTGAGTATTATGGCATCTGCCATCATGACAGTTCCTTTGGTTTAAGTGACATATGTGTATTTTGCACTGGTCTCTCACACTACTTTGGTTTTAGCCAAGCAACAACCTAGAGGCATTGATTCCTGTAACAAGCTCACTTTAAGAGTCTTTGAAATGGTGGTGGTGGATGGTTCATGTTCATTTTATAAAGGATATCCCTTTCCATTCTCATGTCCCATCTCAAAGTATAATAATTGTTGCCTCTAAATTAGCATGGAATGCCTGCTCAAATGACCTTCATATCCATAAGCTGTAGTTAAAACAGGAGTCGCTACGACAACATATCAGTCTGTTCTTTTGAGTCTTCGGAACTCTCAACCCATCTTCTCCCCGGCCATTTAATAATAATAAAACTGACAATAACACAGTTATAAGTTATATTACTTGACAAGGACTCTGTGTCATTTCCTTCGTATCCACTGCTGTAATGGTGCCCACATAAGAGGTCTCTTGTGTCACCTCCAGTGTCTCCACCACTTCTTGTGGAACTGTGGGTTGAATACTGGGTACTGTTATTGAAGTATCAACTTTGGGAGTTACATGTACAGAGGTTTCACATGAAGCAGGAGGCCTTGGCAGAACAGGATCTTTAGAGGTGTATGGAAGTTCACCATCCTGAAAAAGACATTAAGGGCAGGGTCTAGGGCCATCTCCATCCCCACCAAGCCTGGGGTAGGGATCCTGGCCTCTGTTGGGTTTCTGAGCCATATTCACATAGAACTCCTACCTCGCCTGGTCCTTTATGTCACCCCTATTATGCGAGATCCAAGCACATGACCTATAAGTGTGCCCTTCCTCTTCACACAACTTACATTACATTTTGTTGGTACATTGTTTAGTGGTATGGCACAATTCAGAACAAAGGCCACTTCCACTGTATCCCATGTACTACACAGGCGATTTTTGTGCCCCATATTGATAGCAGGCCTTAGGTGGACCCATGTGAAAGAGTACACCCCCTGTTACTACCCAAATAAAAAAAACTAAGCAGATGGTGGATCCCTTAGTCATTGTGGTGCAACATTACACGAAACCACCACCCACAAGTAGAAATGTTTTGAGTGTCCATTATTGGATCAGGTGACCCCAGCACAGTAAATGTTTGTTTCAACCAGTGCAATATGTCCGTGATACCTGCACCTTCATTTTTAAAGAGTGTTGCCAAGGCCCCTTGTTTTCCATGATTTCATAGCCACAGAGTTTTCCATGGTATGGTAATGTAAACCACAGTATATTATTCCGCTGTTTACCTAAACTGTGGAATAGTTTTCTGCAGTTTACATAAACTGAGGAATATTGTTCCACAGTTTACATGAACTGAGGAATATTATTCTGCAGTATACATTGACTCTTCAGTGCAAAATGAAGACAAGTATGCTGCAGTTTATATAACATTCTGTAGAATGCCTTTTGGAATTCCACGGAATTTTAAAACATTTTATAATAGTATTTTGGAGCAGCTCCTACCCATTTGTTTGGTTGCTGTCGCTACCTTAAAATCCAAAATAAGCTGGCCCAGTGGTGTGGTGGGCTGAGATACTGGCTGCCACACTGGCATTCTGGGATCAGGAATGGTCCAGGGTCACTCAGAGGGCCGACTGAGGGAAGGAGGATTGAGAGTCCACAGATTGCTCTCCTCCTTCTTGGAGGGGGGATGGTGCTGTTGGGAAGCAGGATTGAGCATCCTCTGATAGCTCTCCTCTTTCAGGGAGGGTGGATGGTGCTGAGGGAAGGAGGACTGAGAGTCCATAGATATCTCTCCTCCTTCAGGGAGGGGGGATGGTGCTGAGGGAAGGAGGACTAAGAGTCCACAGATAACTCTTCTCCTACAGGGAGGGTGACAGTGCTGATGGAAAGAGGACTGAAAGTCCACAGATAACACTCCTCCTTCAGGGGTGGTGGTGCTGAGAGAAGCAGGACTGAGTATCCTCTGATAGCTCTCCTCCTTCAGGGAGGGGGGATGATGCTGAGGAAAGGAGGATTGAGGGTCCACAGATAACTCCCTTCTTCAGGGAGGGGGGATGGAGCACGCTGATGCTTGGCTGCCACCTAATGTAATATCTCGCCTTCTTCTGGGAGGGGGGATGCTGCATGCTACTGCTTGACCTGAGTTCAGGAATGGTCTAGGGTCACTCGGGGGGCTGGCTGAGGGAAGGCGGATTGAGGGTCCACAGATAGCTCTCCTCCTTCAGGGAGGGGGGATGGTGCTGAGGGAAGGAGGACTGAGAGTCCACAGATAACTCTCCTCCTTCAGGGAGGGAGGATGGTACTGAGGGAAGGAGGACTGAGAGTCCACAGATAACTCTCCTCCTTCAGGGAGGGTGGATGGTGCTGAGGGAAGGAGGACTGAGAGTCCACAGATAACTCTCCTCCTTCAGGGAGGGAGGGAGGGAGGATGGTGCTGAGGGAAGGAGGACTGAGAGTCCACAGATAACTCTTCTCCTTCAGGGAGGGAGGATGGTGCTGAGGGAAGGAGGACTGAGAGTCCACAGATAACTCTCCTCCTTCAGGGAGGAAGGGAGGATGGTGCTGAGGGAAGGAGGACTGGGAGTCCACAGATATCTCTCCTCCTTCGGGAGGGGGTGGTGCTGAGGGAAGGAGGACTGAGAGTTCACAGGTAACTCTCCTCCATCAGGGAGGGGGGATGGTGCTGAGGGAAGGAGGACTGAGAGTCCACAGATAACTCTCCTTCTTCAGGGAGGGTGGATGGTGCTGAGGGAAGGAGGACTGAGAGTCCACAGATAACTCTCCTCCATCAGGAGGGGTGGTGCTGAGGGAAGGAGGACTGAGAGTCCACAGGTAACTCTCCTCCATCGGGGGGGGGTGGTGCTGAGGAAAGGAGGATTGAGGGTCCACAGATAACTCTCCTCCTTCAGGAAGGGGGGATGGAACACGCTGATGCTTGGCTGCCACCTAATGGAATATCTCTCCTTCTTCTGGGAGGGCGGGTGCTGCATGCTACTGCTTGACCTGAGTTCAGGAATGGTCTAGGGTCACTCGGGGGCTGGCTGAGGGAAGGCGGATTGAGGGTCCACAGATAGCTCTCCTCCTTCAGGGAGGGGGGGATGGTGCTGAGGGAAGGAGGATTGAGGGTCTGCAGATAGCTCTTCTTCAGGGAGAGGAGATGGTGCATGCTGTTGGTTGGCTGCCACTCAATGGAATAGCTGTCCTCCTTCTGGGGGGGGTGATGCTGAGGGAAGCATGATTGAGCTCCTCCTTCAGTGAAGGGGGGGATTGTGCTTGCCATTGCTTGGTTGCCACCTAATGGAATACCTCTCTCCTTCAGGGAAGAGGGGTGTATTCTGCTGCTTGCTGCCACCTAATGGAATATCTCTCCTTCTTCTGGGAGGATTTTGCATGCTGGACTGTTAGTATGGTATGGGCTGCCGCCCATTGGCTCATGCTGTGGACCAATGGGCGTACAGCCCTACCACCAGTGTCAGTCAGTGGGCAGCGGGGCGGCAAGTGGGTGGGGAGCTGCCGCTCGCTACTGACTGAGGGGGGCGGGGCAGTGGGTCTCGGTGGGGGGGTACCACTGGACCACCAGGGATATGGGACTAGTTTTTTACCACATATGCCCACGATCGGGCTGCAAGTGGTCCACTGGACCACCAGGGATATAGGAATACTTTTATTTATACTCATGCCTGTGATCGGGCTGCAAGTGGTCCACTGGACCACCAGGGATATAGGAATACTTTTATTTATACTTATGCCCACGATCGGGCTGCCAGCGGTCCACTGCTCCACCAGGTATATAGAATGAATATAATATTCAATGTATGCCCGTGGTCGGGCAGTGGGGCACATTGTCACGCTGTGCAGGGGGCGTCGGTCCCCAATGGCTGCAGCCTGACACGGCGCCAGGTGCAAGTCACCAGGGATCAGCGCACCTGCATGCAAATGGGG
The DNA here is from genome assembly GCA_016271365.2 of Neoceratodus forsteri. Classification (NCBI taxonomy): domain Eukaryota; kingdom Metazoa; phylum Chordata; order Ceratodontiformes; family Ceratodontidae; genus Neoceratodus; species Neoceratodus forsteri. Next base: position 16,480,365 of record CM028130.1, read on the forward strand.
CCATAATGACATGCAAATGGCCCCATTTCTGCCTTGCATGCATTATGGCCCCATTTGCATGTGCACTTTTGAATATCGTGGTTGTTGCTCCTAGCACAACGGAACTTGTGCTAGCGCATCCCACTGCTCCACTCTGGCCACTTGCGCTGGCGCAGTGCCACTTCATCATGTGCACTGCAGGTGGCCAGGGTGCGATATTCAATGCTGCTGTGCCATGGCGCAGCTCTGTTGAGTATCACCCTGTCAATGCCCCTACGCAGCCAAGTTGTGCTGCGTCCAGGCTTGGCGCCATAGCCAGGCGCAGTCTGAATATCCAGGCCATTTTCTTCAAAGCTCTGGTTATTTTTTTTTCCAAGAAGCTTAACATCCAGCTAGGAATACATATTATGCAGATACCTTTGTTGTTGCTATTCTAGTGCTGTTCTGCTTTCTAATGGAGTCTCTCCTTATTCATAAATAACAGAATGGCTTAATTGCAATTTATACTACCATATAAGTGAACTATTTCAAAATGTGATAAGTTCTCATAGTAAGTTTTATGTTCAAGAAATTAATTGCTTTGTGTAAATCTTATTTTTCTTCACAGACCGTAAAAAACACTACAGTATTATTATTATCTATTTGAGTTTAAAGTGTTATATTCTGCACTCTGAATTGCGAATTAATTATGCAAATGCTGTTGCTATCCCATGCTCTTATTACCATGGTCAAATATGGCTGAACCATGGTTAAATATAGTTAATTATGGTGTGTCCAAAGCATTCTGAAAACATACTGGGAACGGCCATAATATAATATGTAGATGAAATAAAGAAATCAGAAATTAACAGGCAAATGTTCTTAATTTTAAATTTAGTAAAATGTTAAAATTAATGGGTTCAGTTAGTTAGACCGATGGATGCAGAATGATCATGGCCAAGTATGGCCAATCATGGTTCAAAACTGACCGTGGTTGACCATACTGAGACCATGCTAGACTGACAATGGTTATAAACCATGGTCATCAACCACAGCCAAAGTATAGTCAGAGCATGTTTAATCCCTTTCAATCATGCTTGAACATGGTACCATGGATATTTCCTTGCCAAGGTAGGGATTTCCTGAAATTAGATGCCACACCTGGAGGATAGGAAAGTTTATTGTGTCACTCTGAGGAAACATTAAGACATAGAATTTGTTCACAGAAAAGGGTCGCTTGGCCCACACAGTCTGCCCAGATGTTCCCTGCCTAATCTGTCTCCTCAGAGCCAGTCTGGTCTTCGGCAACCATCCCGCCTCCCTACCTGTTTTCTAAGATACCCTATGCCTATCCAGTGCATGTCTGAAGCCTCCCATTGTTTCAGTCTGCAGCACTTCTGCTAGCAGTCTGTTCCATGTGTCTACCACCATTTCAGTGGAGAAATATTTCCTCACATCTCTACTGAATTCCCCCTCCTGCTTTATTGCATTCCCCCTGGTCCTGGTGCACTTTCACATTCGAAACAGATTCCCCTTCTGCATTCTGTTCACCCTTGTCAGGTACGTGCAGGTCTCTATCATGTCAGCCCTCTCCTCTCTTCCAGAATGTACAAGGGCTTCTCATGCAACCCTTGCCCCATTTTAGTTGCCCTCCTATGGACTGCCTCTACTCTGTCTATGTCCATCATGAGGTGTGGTCTTCAAAACTGTACACAGTATTCCAGGTGGGGGTCTCATCAGTGAGCAATAGAGTTACTACACCACTTCCCTCCTACTACTGGAGATACTCCTCCCTATGCATCCGAGCATCCCACAAGCCCTACCCACTGCTTTGCCACACGTCTCTGCCACTTAGAGGCCCTCAGATATGATAATCATAAGGTCCCTATTCTGCTTAGTGACTGTCCATTCCTCCCCACATCTTATAGTCATCTTCTGTGTTCCTGTACACTAAATGCATGATTTTGCAATTTTTGACATTTGACCCCAACTGCCATGCTTTTGACCGCTCCTCAAGTTTCCAAGAACCCAGTGTGCATTCTCTCCATCCCCTCCTGAATGTCCATACTATTGCAGATTTGACATCACCCGAGAAAGGCATACCTTCCATGCCAGTTCATCTGCAATGTTCCCTATGACATTGCAGAAGATCAGTCCACGACACTGAAGAGGACCTGTCCCAGTACTGTGGCACCTACAGGTCACATTCCCATCATTAGTGTGATTGCCATTAGCCATCACCTCCTGTCTTTTATCTGTCAACCAGTTTCTTACCCAGTTCACCGCTTTAGATACCACCTCTATGCTGATCAATTTCTTTATCAGCCTCCTGTGTGATGGTGTTGAAGGCCTTGCTAAAACCCAGATAGGCCACATCTGCTGCTAACTGATCTATTTCCCTGGCCACCTAATTAAGAAATATATCAGATTCATTTGGCATGACCTCCCTCCCCATAAATCAATGTTGTCTGTGGTCTTGCAGCTCAATGGATTCAATATACACTACCAGGCATTCATTTAGTATGATTTCCATTCATTTCCCCATTACTGAAGTAAGACTGATCAGCCTATAATTGCTAACCTCCTCCATGCTGCCAATGGTATGTAGAAGGACCACGTTAGCTGTTATCCAGTCCTCCAGATGCATGCTTGTTTCTAGTGAACACTTGAGCAAGGCTGTCAGTGGGGAAGCTAGCACTTCCCTGAGTTATTTTAGTACCCTTGGGTGTATCCCGTCCAGCTCCATAGCCTCGTCCACCTTCAAAGCTGCACGTCCTTTCTGGATTCTTTCCTCTGAAAATGGACTTGCATCCACCTGTCCTTCATTCTTGCTACTCCCTGGTGGTCCACAGAAACATAGAAACATAGAAGGTGATGGCAGATAAGGACCACAAGGCCCATATAGTCTGCCCATTTCTTTTTCTACCTTATGAATGTGCCATCGGCCTTTACTCTGTCAATGGCCTATCTAGTCATACTCATCTGTATTGCTCCCTTATGCCAATCCCATGCCTGTTTGAAGCCCTGCACTGTATTCATAGCCACCACTTTCTGAGGTAGGCCATTCCATGCATCCACCACCCTTTCTGTAAAAAATAACTTCCTCACATTCCCCCTTAATCAGCCTCCTTCTAATTTAACGATGTGTCCTCTTGTCCTGCTATATTTATTATATTGAAACATGTTAGACTCTTTCACCTTGTTAATGCCCTTAAGGTGTTTGAATGTTTCAATCATATCACCTCTCTCCCTCCTTTGCTCTAGGGTATGCATATAGAGCACTGTTAATCTGTCCTCATATGTTTTCTGATGCAGTCCCTGCACCATTCTGGTTGCCCTTCTCTAGACTGCCTCCATTTGGTTAATGTCCTTGTGAAGGTATGGCCTCCAGTACTGCACACAGTACTCCAGAGGGGGTCTAACCAGTGTCATGTAAAGAGGCATCTCCCATCTGTCTACTGTGAAGACTGAGCAGAAGCATCTGCTCAGGGTGTCAGATTTTTCTTGGCCCTCTCCTGTGTGGTCTCCCCCATCTGCCCTTTCTAGTCCTTGCTATCACACCCTTTGCCTTCCTCTTCTTAGTTATGGACCTGAAGAAAGTCTTACCCTCTTTAGCAACCTCTTTGGCAATCCTTTCCTCAGTCTGTGCCTTTGCTCCAGTCACTGCCTTTCCCACTTCCCTCTGTTTTTCTTAGTAAACATCACCATCTTCCTCCCTCTGTGTTTCCTCCTGAATGTCACCCTTTATTCCTTCACCACCTTGGTCACTACCTTAGAGCACCATAACAGTTAATTTTTCAATCTGCTTTTACTCACTTCCTGCATGCAGAGGTTGGTTTCCTTTCCTCATTGTGCCTCTACCCCTTGCCTGACAATCCCCTCCTGCTTTCAGGCAGTTTCTCAGGTGGTCTCCCATTTCTTCACAATCCTCCCTCCTAAAGTCCAGGGCCCTCATCCTCATGTAGGTACAGTAGCTTCTGTTCCCATCTTTATGTTAAACTACAGTACACTTTATGGTGATTACTGGTACCCAGGGGACTGGTCACTGGGATGTCTGCAGTGTTGTCCTTGTTTGTAAGCACAAGGTCCAGAACTGATCCACCACTTGTAGGTTATTTGATTATCTGCCTGACAAAAAATCCCCATGTAGGGAGTCAATGATGTCCGTGCTCCATGCTGAAGTGCATTTAGAAAGTTCCACTCCACATCTGGCAGATTGAAGTCACCAGTGAGCAACATCTCCTCCTTACTTGCGATTCTGATAATAGCTTCCCCAAGTGCCTTATGTAACGCCTCTTCCTATACTGGAGGTCTGTACACTACCCTACGTGGACAGTGGCCCCAGAGCCTGCCTCTAGGATGACCCACAACACTGCCAGCCCTTCCTTTTCTTCTGGGTGTCCCTGTACCTCTGTAGCACTGACTCCGTCCTTCACACATATTAAAAATAAAAACTCCTCTTTGTCCTGCCTCTCCTAAACAGAGAGTAGCCAGGTATAGCCATGTCCCAGTCGTGGTGCTCAGTGCACCTCAACTCTGTTATGGACACTTCCATGATGACTTCTAGGTCTGGATTTTTGTTTTCAAGCCTCTTCACATTGGTGCACATGACTCTTCAGTTAAAACCACAAGTAATTTACTTAAATGAATGTTTATTTGTCATGTCTAGTAAATTGGTCTGTTATTTATTGTGTTATTATTCATATATGTTTTGTATTTTTTGTACTATTGACATTATTGTAACAACTTAGTATTTTATATAAACAGGTATGCCTAGTAAACAGGGATTTTCAAATCCTAATGGCTGTATTACTGTATAAATAAAATTTTACCTACCTACCGACCTTCACACCTTACATCCCTCCTGACTGCTTCACTCCCTTCCTGCATGTGTTGTTCCCTGCAGCCCCCACTGACTCACATCTTCCCTCATTACTTTCACCCTCTCTTGTCTCCCTCAATCATGTACACTGGCCTATCTGATTTATAAACCCCCCCCTTCTTCTGTCTTGTCCCCACACCTGTCTTCTTGGTGTAACCCCCCTGCAAATGGGGGTTCCCAAAAGACTTCCAGGAGCTTGCTTGAATGCTCCAAGCCTGAATGGTGTTTGGCATTTAAGCCATTTATCAGTGAGTGTTTTAGAGCCTCTGGTACTGTCTCTTTAAGAGCTGTCTGCTTGCAGACATAATTAGTTGTATGGGGGACTGTGTGCTTCTCTGAGTACCACTCGAGCTGCTGCCAATTCACTTAATTTTTGCAGTCACTAGGAGTGCAAAGGAACCTATCTGAAAGATGTAACTGTTTACCAGAAATTATTTAGAGTAATAATGAAATTACAGTTTGTCTAACCTGCTTTCTTTGCAGTCAGAACTGTGTCTGCTAGTTCCCCATTCTAGTTTTGAACTGCTGAACTGGACCAATCAGTGTGGGGTAAGCTAGCTCTAAAAATGGTGCCTTGGACGAATCAGAACTTGGACTCATAATCTGAGCCAGCCACAAGAGGATTGTATGGGCAGTGACTCTGGGAGATGTAGTTTAGACTTCAGTGCATTTTGGACCAACAGCAGCAGTCTATTGTGGTGACAGCCAATCCAGTCAAGAACTGGGAGGAACTCAAGGAAGTGCCGGTTTTGTCGGTTGGAGTTCAGTTGAGCTTTGGCAGTGAGAAGGAAGGAGCCCTGTACTTTTTCAGTGTGCAGTTTAGTCAAAAAAGCGTGTGTATAGGCCCAGAGTTCCGGTCTGCAGCTTGTTGGGACTGAATCGTCCTGTGAAAGAATCAAAGGGATCTCTGAAGAGTAGAAACCAGGCTCACCCTATAGAAGACTGGAGGAATTGCTGAAAATTACACTCGGTCTGTCAGGAACTGAATCTGCTGTGTGTTCTCCTGGGTATTGTGCAGTAATTGCGATCGGGATACAGATGCAGCCTGCCTGGTATAGTCTTTCTTTTATATGGATGTGTGAAGAGGTTTGTGTACCTCAAGTGAGCCCTGCTGACATTGAAGGACCCTATCTTATTTTGAGGTCGTGAGGTACTAATTCAGAATTGGCTCCTGTTGAATTGCCACATTAAATCCAAATGGAATTACTGTACTGCTGACTGTTTAATTCTCCTTTTCTCTGTGTGAAAGGGCCCCTACCAGCTGCCACGGTTTGGACCAGCCACTAGGGCTTGGGTACCCAGGGACAGTAACTGATAGGGATAGGCCTGTGCACAGAGCCATGAAAGAGTTATTAGAGTGATAAGCTAATTAACCTGATTTCCCCTGTCCTTGTTATATCTCCTAAATAAATCAGAACTGCTTGTTTCAGCAAAGTTATACTACTGAAGTATTGTCTATGTTAAAGTACTGTACTGTGATTGTTGCACTGTATCTCATTTCACAGGAGGTCCCAGTGCGGAACCAGACCTGGGGGTAGTGTATACTGTGAAGGTAATTCTGATATATTGTGTGGGCCACTAGTGGGAAGAAAGGTGGTTGCAGTGTCCCAGAGGGCTGTGACCAAGTTAGTTTAACTATTGCAAACCCTGACCTCTGGGTGGAGGCACCCGCCATTGGATCAGGCCCCTCAACCTGTTAGTGGCAAATCAGGCAGGGGTAGTAGCCCTGGGATAGTGCCATCTAGGGTTACATCTTGGAGGCTCACCGCTGGGATTGTGTGTCCTCTAGTGGCCATATTCACGAACCACTGTTAAGAAAAAATGGGTACCCGACAAGTGGCTGTGCACCGGCTGGTGGAGTGGTGTACTGGGAGGAGATCGACCCCAAAATGCTATGCTTATCTGGACATCCCTGAGGTATAATACGGACACTGTGCAGGAAGTACTTTCCAAGGTGGAAGGTTTACAAAACCCTGTGGTGGTGGGTCGGCATGCTAATCTGCTCACCCACACTTTCCTGGCCCTAGTGATTTAAGGATCCCATAGATAACAAAGTGCCACAGACCATTACCCCAGAGAAGGAGCCCTCACTGCTTGAGTGATAACTAAGGACAGTAAAGACCGGGGGAATCAGCCCCCCACCACTATCTGAAACTTTTGAGGAAAAATTTGCTGAATGGTTTGCTGGGAGAGGGGAAAACTGTGGAGGACTTGAAGAAACTATTCTTACCACCTGAAGGTGTTCCTCCCCAACACCCTCTCCTGCTCCAGTGCCCATATGGTGGCTGAACCAATGCAGACTCCTATTTCTGCACCTGCCATTAGTCCGACTCTTACGAGAGGTTGAGGATCTTCTCTGGCACCCTCCCACCCCCAGGGAGGATGACTGGGAGACCTGGATAGACTATGTTGCCCCCAAGTGCTAGAATGGCAATGCTCGGAAGGCAGCGAGAGGGTTAGTGAGCCTCCGGGTCCTGCCCTGGCTACCATCCGTGCTAAGCGGGCCCACAGTAACCCTGGCGACTGCACAGGCCTATCTTGAGGCCTTGGAGAATGTATAGGAGCCCAGATTCTGATGAGGACCTATGGTGGAGAGTAAAGATGCACAACAGTACCAAGGAGTTGTTGTCTGTGTATGTATCTCGGCTGGAAAATTGTTGAAGAATGCCTCAGAAAAGGTAGTTTGCTAGCGATTGAACTGGACCGAACCAGGCTGGACAGGATCCTTAAGTCTGCCCCTTCTCAGAACTGCTGTTGCTTCAGTTACGCCTGGCAGATCGACTGGAATCCCACCCTCCTATGATGAGTTAATGAGAGAAATTGAGAGTTGAGAAAAGACAAGCTCGGGAGGACCTGCACAATAGCTGCAGCTACGACCCGAGGTGACTGACTGGTGACCCATCAAGTGAAGTTCAGGGGCAGGGTTGGCAGTCAGATGAGTGCTCTGACAAGGAAAAAGATATGTCACAATGGGGCGAACTGTTGAGAGAGATCAAGAATTCAAAAACAGTCCTTTATGAAGACACGCCTGCAATCACAGCCCTGACCTATATCCGACCGATCTGCTATGGGGTGGTACCCACCATGTATCTCCTACTGATAACAGCTCCAAACTCAATTCCTTGACCATGGAAGTGGAGAAACTGACGGAATGTCTCCAAATGCTTATCACGCCCATGAACAGAGATGGCACCCAAGTTTCCAGTTAGTAATACCCCTGGCTCCCAGTGGCGCCTCGGCCAGCTCAAACTCCAGAAAAGGTTTTGCTATAATTGTGGGAAGATGGGCACATGAAAAGGAATGCCAGTCCCAAAGACACTGACAAAGTTGCATATAGGCTACAAGGAGGAGCTTCGGAGAAAATCAGTGGTTAAGAGGTACGTGACATGATCCCAGTGGGGGCACCAAAATGCTAATTCACGTCCTTTTGGCAAGGTCAGTTGCCCAGGCCCCCACTAACGCCTCTCCAGACTGGTCCAGAATAGGTGGGTCCCTCCATGGAGACCACTGTAAAGGTGAATGGAGTGTCTACAAGAGCTGTATTAGACAGTGGCTCCCAAGTGACAATTATGTTCCAGGATTGGTATCAGAAGCATTTGTCAGACGTACCCATACAACCATTAGAAGGACTGCATGTATGGGGGTTAAGTGAGAAAGGCCTACCCTATTCGGGTATATCCGAATTTGCTGTCTTTCCCCACCTCCGTGGCTGGAGTGGCGAACAAGTAGAGACCCTAGCCTTAGTGTGTCCCCCCACTGGACTGTATGATGGTGTCCTTTGTTGATTGGAACAAATGCTCATATGTTAGGAAGGCTGGCACAGTTGTGTTATGAAAAACAGGGGTCAAAGACTAGTAGAGCTTTAAGAGTTCCGACTTTAATTAAGAAGGCCTATGAGGCACAGAGAGATGCTGAAAAACAGAACCAGAGGAACCGGTCGGAATTGTATGGAAGAAGGATCCTGAGTCTCTGATCCTGGCGCCAAATGCCAGTGTACCATAGGGAGAGGTCCGTATCAGAAAGGATGTTAAGAATAAAATATTAATGTTGGATGCAGGCGATGGAAAATTGCCAGAGGGACTGCTGGTCAAGCCTAGTATTTTGCCGCTTAGAGCCCATGCTTATGCCAGAAGGGTAATGGTCCAAGTTCATAATGTGTCTGAAAGAGAGCATTCGAGTAAACAGAGGTTGCATCCTGGCTAATGTGCATGTGCAGACACTGCAGTGCTACCCAGCAACAAGAGTTCAAGGAAGAATGACAGAGTAACGCCTGACTTGTTTGATTTCGGCGACTCCCGGCTGCCAGCTGAATGGAAGAAGTGAGGATCAGTGAGAAGCTTGCCAGAGAGACCAGGTGTTTTCTTTAAAGGAATGGGATGTAGGATGCGTGCAAGGAGCTGAGCACAATATCCGGCTGCATGACGAAAGACCATTTCGTGAGAGGTCTACGACGCCTGGCACCTGCTGACATAGATGATGTGAGGCGGCATCTGCCAAGAGATGTTAGCTGCTGGTGTAATACAAGAATCCAGAAGCCCTTATGCTTCCCCATTGTGGTAGTGAGGAAAAGAATGGAACAGTAAGGATGTGTGGATTACTCGCACCTTAAACCGGCGGACTATCCCTGATCAGTACACAATGCCCCGCATTCAGGATGCTTTGGACTGCCTAACGGGAGCAAGTGGTTCTCTGTGCTGGATCTCCGTGCAGTGGGTACTACAGATCCGATGGCCCCAGAGGACCGTGAGAAGACTGCCTTTATCTGTCCGCTTCACTTCTATGAATTCATGGAGGATGCCTCAAGGGTTTCCAGGTGCCCCAGCCACTTTTCAACGATTGATGGAGCGTGCAGTGGGGGACATGAACTTACTAGAGTGCCTGGTATACCTAGATGATGTCATTGTGTTTGGCAGCTCACTGGAGGAACATGAGAGCAGATTATTTAAGGTATTGGACCGACTGGAGGACTTTGCCTTAAACTGTCCATTGATAAGTCAATTCTTTCAAACATCAGTAAAGTATACGGGACACATAGTATCCACCGAGGGAATAGAGACCGTAAGTAAAGTTGAGGCCTTGACCACCTGGCCAGGCCAAAATCTAAAAGAACTGCAAAAGATTCCTGGGATTCTGTGGTTATTATCGGTGCTTCATCAAGGACTATTCAAGAGTGATCCGCCCTTTACTTAACCTCCAAAGGGTATCCCCCAACCCACAAAAATACCAAAAGTCAGCGTCCTCAAGACTGAAAGTGTATTTTCATCCGGTGAAGTATTTGGGGCCGCTGGACTCCTGATTGTGAGACTGCTTTTTCTTGAGATCATATATCAACTACCCATGCTCCAGTGCTGGCCTATGCCGATCCAAGAAAACCTTACGTCCTGCACACTGATGCTAGCTTACAGGGTTGGGGCTGTGTTGTACCAAGAGCACGAGAATGGCCTGAGACCAGTGGCCTTTGCAGTAGAAGCCTGACCCCATCCGAAAAGAACTATCCTGTACATAAGTTAGAGTTCCTAGCTTTGAAGTGGGCTATTGTTGACCAATTCCATGAGTACTTGTATGGGGCTAAAATACTAGTAAAACTGACAATAATCCTTTGACTATGTGCAGACCTCAGCTAAGTTGGATGCCACTGGCCATAGGTGGCTTTCTGCATTATCTACATATGACTATGCTCTCGAATACCGAGCAGGTCTGAACCACATAGATGCTGATGCTCTCTCCCGGAGGCCTGTTCCCCAGAATGATTGGGTCCGATTGGCGAGAACCTGACATTGGAGCACTCTGCGAGAGGTTGACAGGGAGGAACAAATGTCACGGACGCAGTGGACTGCATAGTGGATTGCTGAGGAGCCTCTGAGAATTGCATACCTGCTGCTTATTGCCACTTTTCTGCAATAGACATTGGTGCACTGCCTCAGCTGGACAATGACAGTATTCGGCGGCTCAATCCCGGATCCCATGATCAAAGCAGCTTTAGAAGCCCTCTATGCAGGAAAAGATGTGTCCAAATTCGCTCCACTGATTTGAGAACTGCACTGTTATACAAAGAAGGTCCTAAGTTGAAACTGATCAATAAACTGTTATACAGAGAAACAGTAGACAGAGGGGACAAGTAGACAAACAACAACTAGTGCTGCCCACTGCCTTCGAGACTCAGTACTGAGTCCTTGCACAACCACATGGGGCACCTTGGTATAGACAGAACACTTGACTTGGTGAGATCCAGATTCTATTGGCCTAAGATGGGGGCTGATGTGGAGCAACACATTCGAACTTGTATCGCTGCTTACAGAGAAAGCTTTGCCCAGAGGGCTGCCCCCTTGTTAACATCACCACCAGTGCACCCATGGAGTTGGTCTGTATTGATTTTCTAAGTTTGGAGTCAGATCAAAGAAATATCAGTAATGTGCTGGTGGTCACTGACCATTCACGAGATATGCCCAAGCTTTCCCACCAAAGACCAGAAAGCATCCACTGTGGCCAAAGTACTTGTAGAAAACTTTTTGTTCACTATGGGGCTCCAAAGAATCCATTCTGATCAAGGAGAGACTTTGAGAGTCGTCTGATCAAAGAGATGCTTTCTCTGTGGGAGTGCAGAAGTCAGAACCCTCCTTACCACCCCAGGGACCCACAGCCTGAACGTTTCAACCACTTTGCTAGATATGCTAGGCACCCTGCACCCAAAGGACAAGCCTAGATGGAGCCAACAAATTAGCACCCTGGTACATGCTTATAACTGCACCAAAGTGATGCCACTGGATTCTCCCCTACCGCCTGATGTTTGAAGAGAAGCTCGACTACCAGTAGATGTGTGTTTTGGGGTCTCTCCTGATGGGGTTCAAGCTGACAACTATTTACAGTATGTGCAAAGTTAAAGGCCCAGCTAACCTCATGGTACCAACTGGCTCAAACCATGGCTGCCAAAGAAATCTGGCCAACAAAGAAAGGTATGATAAAAGGTGAAAGCACAGGAACTCCAGGAGGGAGATCGGGTATTGCTAAGAAATCTGGGACTGCATGGCAAGCACAAGATTGCTGACAGATGGCACCATCTCCCTCACATAGTAGTGGGCAAACTAGATGATCTGCCAGTGTACAAAGTGAAGGCCTGAGAATAATTCAAAAGATGTAAAACAATGCATAGAAATCATTTACTGCCCATTGGACAAATCTTAATTGAGTCTGAGCCCCTAGAAGATGCCCCTCTGGACCAGTGACTAGAGCTGCTGCAAAGATAAAGAAAGTCTGCACCTACAGAAGCAAAGTTAAGTGTTCCCTCCACAAGTCCCAGTTGAGCATGACTGTCAGTCCATATCGGAAGAAAGTGAGAGTGACTTTGAATACTATCCTTCTACGAACTGAGTCAATTGTTTGAGGGCAATCTCCTAGTCAATACTGGAGACAAAGCTGGGCCTTCTGGACTGTCTAAGCTCCCAGCTTCATCCCTGGAGCCAATGCTCCCAGAAAGTGAAGTGCAAAGCATCAGATCAGATGAAATGGAATCATTGTGCATGGTTGAACTGTTTGAGCTTTCAGGGAGAAAATGATAGATTAGGGCAGACTGGTGATACACCGAACAAGAAGAGTATTTTGAGTGCCCTGACAGTCCACTGCCAGTGTCGAAGCTCTCCATGCGAGCCAAATGTTGTGGACTCGAAACTGTAACTCCTGGAGCTGAAAGTGCCCCAAGTTCTAGCCTCTCTACCCCATGGAGACTCCCCTGACAAGTGAGGACAATGCTGAAAATGAGGCTCAGAGTGCAGAGACTATAACAGTTCCCCTAGAAGACTGGTCGAGCTGTAAAGCCTGTGGTGCACCTCAGTTATGATTCACTTAGGGGGCCTGTGGACTTGCCTCTCAATGTTGTCCATAAAGTGTATATGTCCCAGAGCTCACTGCCCAAACTGGGCATCAGTGCTAACTCCAAGTTACTTGTGTTGCCCTCTAAGTATGGTGCCCTCCCCATCCAGCCCCAAGGTAACTGATAGGGAAGGGCCCCCTCTCTTCAGGTTTCATGTACAAGAGGTAATAACTTGAGTTATGGTACAATGTGTATGTAATACTGTGTAAAGAGTGACGTACTGCAATGTTTCAGAAATGTGTTCTTGGTAAAATGATATATTGACTGATGATTACATGTGCGAGCCTAATGCAAATGTATATGGTTGCAGTTGAAACTATGGGAGTACTTGCTTGGAGCGACATCAAGCTTTCCCAGGCCAGGAAGGGTGTAACCCCCTGCAAATGGGGTTCCAAAAGACTTCCAGGAGCTTGCTTGAATGCTCCAAGCCTGAATGGTGTTTGGCATTTAAGCCATTTATCAGTGAGTGTTTTAGAGCCTCTGGTACTGTCTCTTTAAGAGCTGTCTGCTTGCAGACATAATTAGTTTGTATGGGACTGTGTGCTTCTCTGAGTACCACTCGAGCTGCTGCCAATTCACTTAATTTTGCAGTCACTAGAGTGCAAAGGGAACCTATCTGAAAGATGTAACTGTTTACAGAAATTATTTAGAGTAATAATGAAATTACAGTTTGTCTAACCTGCTTTCTTTGCAGTCAGAACTGTGTCTGCTAGTTCCCATTCTAGTTTTGAACTGCTGAACTGGACCAATCAGTGTGGGGTAAGCTAGCTCTAAAATGGTGCCTTGGACGAATCAGAACTTGGACTCATAATCTGAGCCAGCCACAAGAGGGATTGTATGGGCAGTGACTCTGGGAGATGTAGCTTAGACTTCAGTGCATTTTGGACCAACAGCAGCAGTCTATGTGAGTGACAGCCAATCCAGTCAAGAACTGGGAGGAACTCAAAGGAAGTGCCAGTTTTTGTCGGTTGGAGTTCAGTTGAGCTTTGGCAGTGAAGGAAGGAGCCCTGTACTTTTCAGTGTGCAGTTTTAGTCAAAAAACGTGTAAGGCCCAGAGTTCCGGTCTGCAGCTTGTTAGGACTGAATCCGTCCCTGTGAAAAGAATCAAAGGATCTCTGAAGAGTAGAAACCAGGCTCACCCTGTAGAAGACTGGAGGAATTGCTGAAAATTACACTCGGTCTGTCAGGAACTGAATCTGCTGTGTGTTCTCCTGGGTTGTGCAGTAATTGCGATCGGGATACAGATGCAGCCTGCCTGGTATAGTGCTTTCTTTTATATGGATGTGTGAAGAGGTTTGTGTACCTCAAGTGAGCCCTGCTGACATTGAAGGACCCTATCTTATTTTGAGGTCGTGAGTACTAATTCAGGGTCGCTCCCTGTTGAATTGCCACATTAAATCCAAATGGAATTACTGTACTGCTGACTGTTTAATTCTCCTTTTCTCTGTGTGAAAGGGCCCCTACCAGCTGCCACGGTTTGGACTAGCCACTAGGGCTTGGGTACCCAGGACAGTAACTGATAGGGATAGGCCTGTGCACAGAGCCATAAATGGTATTAAGTGATAAGCTAATTAACCTGATTTCCCCTGTCCTTGTTATATCTCCCTAAATAAATCAGAACTGCTTGTTTCAGCAAAGTTATACTGCCTGAGGTATTTGTCTATGTTAAAGTACTGTACTGTGATTGTTGCACTGTATCTCATTTCACAGGAGGTCCCAGTGCGGAACCAGACCTGGGGGTAAGTGTATACTGTGAAGGTAATTCTGATATTGTGTGGGCCACTAGTGGGAAGAAAGGGGGTTGCAGTGTCCCAGAGGCTGTGACCAAGTTAGTTTAACTATTGCAAACCCTGACCTCTGGGTGGAGGCACCCGCCATTGGATCCAGGCCCCTCAACCTGTTAGTGGCAAATCAGGCAGGGGTAGTAGCCCCTGGGATAGTGCCATCTAGGGGTTACATTGTGCCCCTGCCATGGGTGAGTTTTCTCCCTTCGGGTACTCCCTTTCTGATATTCCATCATCCTGGGGGGAAATTGTTGTCTCCTTTGATTTTTCTACCTCCTACATGACTAGTTTAAATGCTTATTTAAGTAGCATTTAAATCTCCCTCCAAGGACTGTGGTCCCTTTCCTGGAAGGATGCAGGCGATCTCCCCTATAGAGTCCAGAAGCACTAGAAAAGACAAGTACTTGTCATATTTTTGTTTCTTGATCATGGCAGGGTACACGAACAAGATCAAATACTGGAACCAGAGAAATGAACCGGATTTTTGACCATGGCAAAGGGGGACCATGTTTCCATCTACCCAGGCCTGAGTTGCACTGCTTGGGATTGCCGTAAGGCATTAGATTCTGCCCTGGCTACCCTCTGTGAACTGGGAGTTTTCCATAGACTACAGCTCCCTGTAAAACTGAAAACTAATACACTCTGGGAAAGCATATTTGTTTGGCTACCTGAAGATGATGGTACTTTGCTGCTAAAGATTCAGCAAAACTTTGGGGCTAAGGAAGTGGATTTGAACAGACCAGATAAGTTCTCAGAGGACTGATCATCTGTCTTGAGTTTATAGTTTTTATGGTGGTGAGAGTGGTGAAATATGAAAAAGAGGCAGATCCAATAGATGTAATTGGGAAAGAAAGAGTGAGGGAGGAACTGAAGGCACTGAAAGTGGCTAAATCTCCAGGGACAGATGAAGTACAGCCCAGGGTACTCAAGGAATTGGCCGAGGAGCTGGCAGGCTCATTGACAATTCTATTTAACAGTTCTCTGAATTCAGGAGTAGTGCCGGAGGAATGGAGAACAGCAAATGTGGTGCGGTGCCACTCCACAAAAGTGGATCCAAAGAGGACCTGGGCAACTTCATGATGGTCAGCATGTCCTCGATAGTATGCAAAGTTATGGAGACCATAATGAAGGAGGGACTGGTGAGGTACATGGAGGAGAATGGTCTGTAAGACAGTAAGCAGCATGGGTTTATGGTGGGCAGATCCTGTCAAACAAACTTAGTAGAGTTATTTGACTGTGCCACGAAGGCAGTGGACAAAGGTCAGGCAGTAGATGTAATTTACCTGGCCTTTAGTAAAGCCTTCTATTTGGTTCCACACAGAAGGCTAATAACAACACTGAGGGAATTAGGAGGAGTGGGGGAGAGATTAGTGAGATGGGTTGAAAATTGGTCGGGGGCAGGACACAAACATTGGTGGTGGGGGAGGTAGCATCTGGTACCAAAGAGGGGGGTCCCCAGGGGTCGGTTTTGTGCCTGGTATTGTTTAATATATTTATAAGCGACATTGGGGAAGGCATTCAGGGCACAATGTGCCTATTTGTTGACAACACTAAGCTCTGTGGGAGGGTGGCCCAGTAGGGGATTCCAGAGTTAAGAGAGGACTTAGCCAGACTGGAGAAATGGTCAGGGATGTGACAGTTGGGATTCAATGCCAAAAAGTGAAAGGCGCTGCACATCATGGAAAGAAACCTAAGAGCGGAATACTATATAGGAAAAGTGCAGATAGCCGAGTCTGAGGAAGAAAAAGACCTGCGGGTAATAGTTACTAGTGATCTGAAGCAGTCCACACAATGCAAAAGGAAAGTGGCGAAGGCCAACAGGATGTTGGGATGCATCACAAGGGGGTTCAGTAGCAGGCATAGCGAGGTTATTCTGCCTCTGCGTAGATCTCTGGTAAGTCCTCACTTGGAGTATGGAGTGAGGTACTGGCACCGTACCTAAAAAAATACATTAGATTGCTGGAAGGGGTGCAGAGAAGTCCAACTAAAATTATCAAGGAACAGCAGGACAGGTCATATGAGGAGATGCTGAAAGCCCTGAGGATGTACTTATTGGAGGAGAGGAGGCAGAGGGGAGATATGATAGAGACCTTCAAGTACCTGAAGGGAGTAAACAAAGTAGAGTGTGAGGGTCTCTTCAACAAGAGAGAAAATGCCACCACCAGAAGACACGGCCTGAAGTTGGTGGAGGTAAGATATAGGAGGAACGTGAGGAAGCACTGCTCCACAGAAATGGTGGTGTCCGCCTGGAATAAGCTGCCGGATGAGGTAGTGGCAACCTGGTCAGTGGGAGTGTAACCCCCAGGTGGCGCTCTCCCAAGGGCTACTACCCCTGCCTGCTTGACTACTGACAGGTTGAGAGACCTAGGTTCTATGGCGGGTGCCTCCACCCAGAGGTCAGGGTTTGTAGTGGTTAGACTAGCTTGATCACAGCCCTCTGGGACACCATCACCCCCTTTGGTTCCCTCTAGTGGCTCACACAGTACACCGGAGTTACAGCCCCAATACCCCATGTTTACACACTGTTCACTCATATAGATACCACTTACCCTCAAGACTGATTCAGCAACACGTCTCTGAAGACCCCCTGTAAAGTAAGGTTAATCAACATACACAGCAAAACACAATACTGTTTCCATAAGTACCACCACCACAGACAGTATATAGTATAACAACAACAAATCTGATTTATTTAGGGGACAGTAACATGGGAGGGGGAAATCAGGTTAATTAGTGGCATTAAATCGCAGTACTGGGCACACATACAGGGTCTGAAAAGTCACACTCTGGGTACCCAGGTTGGCGGGGGGCCAGCCAGGTTCATTGCCCGGGGTTGGCCGGCAGGTGCAGATGGATAGGGCCTTGTAGAAGAAAATATATGCACAACACCCAATTGTAATCCGGAGCCAGAGAGCTCAGTCCATGAATCAGTGAAACAACAAGAATTAGATGACACACTTGTGATTGAAAAACAAGCTGCAGGGGAATACCCTGATTTGTACTCACAACACCCAAGCTAAGGATCGGATGGAGAATGTCCCTCTGGATTGCCAGAAGAGCAGGGCATGAGGACAAGGTCCTTGTGACTGGACCCCACTGCAGTTGATAGCAAACGGATGTAGTCTGAATTAAGCTGGGGGTTTACTTCCAGCTTCATCACACAATTCACTGTACAGGGGATTTGAAACAGTGATTCCCCACAAGCACTACGCACATTTATATGTAAAATAAAAGTACTATACCAGGTAGGCTGCTCCTCGATCCCGATCACAATTACTGCAAAATACCCGGGAGCACACACAGCAGCTTCAGTTCCTGACAGACCGAGTGCGATTCAGCAATTTCTTCAGTCTTCTGCAGGGTGAGCCTGGTTTCCACACTTCTAGTGCTTCTTTCTCCTCAAAACTCGGATTCAGTCCAAACTGGCACTCACAAAGGCTGCAGACCGAAACTCAGGGCCTCACACGCACTTCCCGCGCGAAACTATACACTGCAGAAGCATACAGCTCCTTCTCTCTTCACTGCCACAACTGATCTGATCTTTCCAGTCACAGAGCACGGCATTTCCTTTAGCTCCACACTATTCTGTTGGCTGATTCAGCTGTCATAGATACATAGATACATAGACAGTGTCGGCAGATAAGGGCCTGTGGCCCACCCCAGTCTGCCCATTTGAGCTTGTAAGTTCAGTTTATGTTTTCCTAGAAGTCTGTTGCCCCTTACCACTGACCTCCAGAATTCTTTTATGTCTATCCCATGCATTTTTAAATCCCGTGATTGATGTCACTCACAATAAGACTCCCTCTGTTGGTAAAAAAAGGCGCCAAGGTCAAAACTACATTTCCCAGAGTCACTGCCCATACAATCCCCTTGTGGCTGGCTCAAATTAAGAGTCCAAGTTCTGATTCATCCACAGGCTCCATTTTAGGGCTCCCTTTACCCAATTGGCCCAGCACAGCAGTTTAGGTCCAAAATGGAGAGGTAACACACACAGAGTCCCAGCTGCAATAAAGGCAGGTTAGACAAACTACAATTTTGCTAATGCTTTAAATGATTACAGGCAAACAGTTACAGCTTTCAGATGGGCTCCCTTTGCACCTTCAGCGACCGCAAATTGGAATGATTACTCCGCAGCTCGGGTGGGATTCGAGCACTAAATACACAGTCCCCCCATACAAACTAATTAAGTCTGCAAGCAGACAGCTCTTAAAGAAACAGTACGTGGTGGCTCAAATAGCACTCACTTGCAACCACAGTTAAGCAGCTCAGACGCCGAACACCACCCAGGCTTGGAGCATTCAGGCAAGCTCCTGGAAGACTTTTGGGAACCCCATTTGCAGGGGGGTTACAGAAGGATTCAAAAGAGCCTGGGACAGACACAGAGGGAAGGTGTGGGACCTAGGAAAAGGGAGGGGCAAGGGAGGGGAGTGAGCACGGTGACTGGTGTAGGGGTAAAATACATAACCCCAATACATATCAAGCAGACATGATAGACCAAGTGGTCTCCTTCTGCTGGCTACCTCTTATGATCTTATGAATGCTGATGGCAGTTGGTGCTGTGTTCGGTACTGCTGAAGACTGTTTGGACTAGTGACTACTTTTATTCCCTTATGGCACAAACAAGCTGGTACAGTATTTACGATACAGGACTTCTGTTCAAACTCTGGGGGCTGTTTTCTTTTGAGGCATGCAGTATAGCCTAGAGGTTAGAGTAACAAGCTGTGAATGAACTTGGTACATCCAGCAGACCTTGGTTTGATTCCCACAACCTCCACTTGCATACTGTGTGACTCTAGGCAAGTCACTTAACCTCCTCAGTGCTCCCAGGTCACCCTTGAAAACAGGCACTTGTGCCTGGTGGGCCTTACCTAGTTACCAAAGATAAAAATAAATACATCTTTTATATGGTTCAAACATGTTTTCACTGTGTTAGTTCTGATAACTAGTTTGGTTTCAACACTTTATAATAAGGCATGCTTACTTTTCCTGGTAGTGATTGCCCTGGGGATTTTGGTCTGGATGCAAACTTTCATGCTTACTGTATTTCCATTCAGTAAGCTGAACAGTGATGTGCCATGTAGAAGGGTTCGGTACATTTATTTGTTTGAGGCTTTACCCTAGCTTGGTCCCTGATCTTATGGTAGCTCTCAGGCTAACTGACGTACATTTTGTTTGTAAGCTTGTTTATAGAAGCACCCAAACGATGCAATGAACGGGGGGCAATTGTTCACAACTGGAATGTGTGCTTTCAAGTACTTTGTGTATTCTATGTACTTCTCCTGCAGATCAGGTTCTTCTTATAAAATCCATAAAATATAAATAAAAAAAGCATTAGGTTTGTCTAGCATGGGTGTTGGGAGACTGATGTTAGTATGAAAACCCTAGAGTACCATGCTGAATCCAGCAAGGGGGCCCAGTGCTGTTATGATGGGTGAGGCACTTATCTCCAGCTGATTGGTTGGCAGCAAGACCCTGACCAGAAAACAATATCCATGAGCCCTTTCAAGACCCTTATTCTTATCAATTAAAAGTTGCAGCAGTAACGGGGGGGGGGGGGATTGTTTAACCAGAAAAGGCACACTAAGCTAGAGCTTGTTTCCAGGTGTGACCTGGGTGCACAAGGAAGTTAAGTGACTTGCTCAGGGTCACAAAGTATGCAAGTGGGGGCTACAGGATTCAAGGCCAGGTCTCCAGGTTTGCAGCTCAGTGCCCTTAACCACTACGCCAGTTACCAGATTAATGACTGCAGCATTTGACTATTTTATATACTAATGTACTTCCACAGTTTAAAAACAGTAAAAAAATGTATTGTTAGACCCGTTTACGTGCCTTTTGTTTACTTTACTGTATAGGTCCAGTGCATAATCACAATAACACACTCCAGGGTGTGCTTTATCATAGGATATCGGCACTTCTCTGGTGCGTAAGGCACTCGACTTAACCTCATACCTCACAACGCACCCGAGGCATGCCGATATCCTATGATAAAGCACACTCTGTCATATGTTATTGCTTAATTATACAATGGGTAAGATAAACCGGGACTTGTGACTGATCAGATGTGATCACATGACTGTGTGAAATTCCAGTACAACAGATCAGGTCAGAAAAACCTAATGTTTTTAACCTTATTAATCAGTTTTAAAAACAGAAAGCAAAGGAACCATTCACTAATCACAATAAGGCACTGCAGGGTGTGCGTAACTGTGGGATAACAGTACATCTCAGGTGTGTAAGGTACTGGGCATTGTTCCACAATAACACACATCCTGTGATGCCTTATTGCTTAATTAGCTCACCCTGACTGGCAAGATAGCCCAGAACTCTCATGGGGCATGAAGCAATAAGGAAGGGCATGGATCAGTGTGAAGCCCATAGCAAGGGCATGGATCACCTAGCATTGGCTCACCCCCAGCTGGCAAGGTAGCCCAGTGCTGTCATGTTGTGTGAATCCCTCATCTCCCATTGAGAGCATTAAACAGCTGGCATTAGCTCACCCTAGCTGGCTGCTAACCATGGGGTCCACTGTGAGGGCAGCTGCCTGTTTGCTCTCCTTGCTAGAGTGTGGATAAGACTGGGGTGGCCCTGATCATCAGGGTAGAGGACAGAGGGTAGAGGGGGCAAAATAAGCTGTGGATGAGCTAGGTACATCCAGCAGACCTGAGTTTGATTCCCATAACCTCCACTTACATACTGTGTGATCCTGAGTAAGTCACTTAACCTTTCCAGTGTTCCTGAAATGCACCTTGAAATAAGCTTTGGCTCAGTGGGCCTTTCCCAGTCAAAAATTGTAAAATAACAAAGAATATAAAAAAATGGGAGCAAAGAAAATAACACAAGAAGGACATTGGTTGTGCTGCTTCATGAAGCTCAACTGACTGTCTTAGGTCTACACACAGAAATATAAAGACAGGAATGGCATTGCTGATGTCATAACCAGCATGATTTATTTTTTCCCTATAGACAAATAATTACCCCACCGCGATGACGACCATGAAGTAGGCACATGTTCCCCACTACCATTGCCATTCTAGTCATAAAGTTCTATGGGGCTACAAGCCTACACAAGCTTTTAACCTTTGAAACTGGCCTCAACAGGTTCTCAATTCTATGCTCTCACAACTGAATTCCACTGCTTCCCTGTGATGGGGCAGTGGACTGGGCTGATCTCAGGGGCACTCACAGACAGAAATACAGGCATACAAGCTTAAACAACAAAAAAAGACAGCTGCATTTTAGCCAAGCAAAAATAGCTTACAGTCAGCTTAACAAAAATCTCTTACAAAACAGTTCCATTTAACTCTAGCCTGCAGTCTCTCAGTTCCAGCCTAGAAATAGTATACAGTATATTAAATACTAGAGGGGTCATCATGTGACAAAAGGTGTGTTTGCATGCTGCCGTATGCAAGTAGCCTATACGATATCTATGGAGCTATTATGTAAGAAACTTGAGGGGTCATATAAGGACCCCTTTAGTTTTTAATAAATACAATCTATACAGTTTCAGCACCCACCTCTGTTTCCTAACCCCTATTTAATAGGGCACAGGTGTGTCTCATTCACACCTCCCCCACAGTGAGAAGGCAAAACTCCTGCAGGCAGTGCATGTTGTTTGTCTTAAAAGGCCAACCCTGCAGTATTTCATTTGAACCCACCCGCCCTTGGCTCCTACTAGCATCTGCATTGTGGGTGGTTGATGGGGGTAGGAAATATGCACCTTATCACATTCCCACACGAAGACTGTAACTGCTGAAACACTTGAGAGAGGCTTTGAGGCTTTCTCCCTCTAGATATTAAATATAGATGAAACAGTTATGTGCTGACTCTCTGTCTCATAGTGATGGCTAAATCCCCTGAAGGCCCTGCTGTGCTGTTTGCATCAAAAGGAGGGTGACAATTATGCAGATGTAAAGACTGAGACATGCTTATTAAGCAGTGGTTTCTTTTTAGCAAAAACACTTGAGGGTGAGATAAACTACACAAAAAAAATTAATTATCTCTTGGGATTACTGGCAAAATCAATTTGAGTTCTACTGTTTCAATTATCAAGAGCAGTTAAGAAATGCACCATAATGTGAGGCTAGAAGAAAGCAGCTTTGTCAAAACTTGGACTCTAACAGCTTTACTTTCCCTTTTGGGATGGATTCACATTGTGTTTAGTGGCATTTAAGAAAGGTTTTCTAAATACTTAACTGTAATCTAGGAGGTTGTTCAGGAAAGAGGTTTGGTTTTATCTTCTGTTTTAACTGAAATATTTGAATAGTTTTGTACTTGAAATTAGTTCTGTGTGTTAAAAATTACTACTTTGAGTTAGAATTGTTACTTGGGCTGTGATATTGTAACTATTGGGGCTTGTGTGCTGGGTGTGGGAACACTTGTTTGGCAGTGATAATTAGAGTGAAATTTAAATGTGATGTTTGCCTAGTGGTGGTAGAGCCCTACCACCCACCCTGTTTTGTAGGCTTTCTTAAATACTGAAAAGCCACTGGGGGTTCAGATTGAAGGGCTGTGCATTTCTGTTTGTGACTGAAATTTGAAGCAACAGGAACTGGTGGGCCTGTGACATCATACGGTACCCGATGTCTGCATACACACACTGTTATGTGTTTGTGAGACTTGGGAACTTTATCGGTGGGGTTGAAATTGGGTTCATAAATAACTGCAGTCAGTATAGAGAGAGACTGTAATTCAGGGGGAAGGGACTGAGAAAAGGGCTGTGTGCCATTATGAACAGAGAGGGACAAACAGGGTTGGACACATTCCACCATGGTCGGCATCTTCGGAAGGGTTGTAGGCTGCACAGGCTGTTGTATGGCAATAATTCTCAATTGGGCCTGGAGAGGGGGAGGCTTCCCACTCTGTAGACAGCTATCTTGTATCAGGAGTGAAGTATATTGGTTAAGGAGTAAGCTGGGGGAGTTGGGGGGTGTCTAAGGATAAGGGGTGTGGATATGGGCGGCAGAAGGGTGGGTCTGAGGGAAGGCTGGGGCAATGCTCAGAAATTACAGGACGTTATGTTACAGCAAGCAGGAGGGAGGATATTAGGGACACAGGACCCTTAGATAGGGATGTTGACACTAAGGGGAAGACGTATGGGGTAAACATTCCGAATATAAAGAGAGTGGAGGGGGAAGAGTCAGGAGGGGCTGTTGTGGGGAAGCCTAGAAGAGCAGACCGTGAGAAGGGAGGGACTGTTGTGGGGAAGCCTAAAAGAGCAGACTGTGGAAAGGGAGATCCTAAGGAGAACAGGGCAAGAGGGGAGGAAGAGGGCAGTTTAGAGCGGCTGTCAGGGGAAACTGAGGTTACTTGATGGAGGCTGGCATAGAGTGTTACAATAAATTTGAGCTACTAAGCAACCTAGAGGGGGAGGAAGGGGTTGGTGGAAATGAGGAAACTGATACAGAGGATGGGGGAGGGAGTCGGATACCCATAGGGCATCACAGACTGGCAATGGAAAGGATAGAAATAGTCCCAGAGGGAGAAGGGGAAACATAAATGTTAAGCAGATGGGAGAGATGCAACATATTGCAGACATGAGGGAGGAAAGCACGACTGGAGAGAAACTGGGAGACAAGGAGGTGGGGGAGGGGCCCCCCTTCAGCAGAGGGTCTGTACCAAGGATGGGGCCCTAGGTGAAGGGGACCCACAGAGGGCCTCTGGAGGTAGGGGTACTGTTACAAGGTGGGAGGATGGCGGTGTGGGGGAAGGGGAAACCATTAGGGCCAGGATAAATGGTTTGGATAAGAGAGGGTTAAAGGGGACACCTATTTGGGGGGATCCGAGTTAAGTGGGCAAAATAACAAGGGAGGCAGAAAGGGAAGGGTGACAAGGGAGTCTCTATTAAGGCAGGAAGACTCCCATGGAATTGAGATCACCGAATAAAGGGGATGGGGTTGAGAGCACATAGTGGAGGTAACCATAAGGATGATGGCAGTGTTAAGGTTCTGTTATTGGGAGACTCGATGATTAGGGGTATCCAGTGGGAGGGACAGGGGGTGGATGCCATAGCCAGGTGAAGGTAGTGAGTATCTCTGGGCTGACAGTGCACAGAGCAAAGTTCATGGTGTATGAACTGGTTAAGGATTGTGGAGGGAAACCGGATTTCCAGGTGCATTTGGGAACTAACGATCTAGAGGGCAATAGCGTTTTGGAAATCCAAGCAAGGTTCCAAGAACCTGCTAGAGTCTGTCGGGATACTGGATGCAACATTTCCTTTTCGGAGATATTGCCAGTATCAAAGGCCTCAGTGGAGAAAAAAATGAAGATCACAGAGGTTAATGACTGGCTCAGAAGTGGGGTGAAGAGAGAGGGTTGGGAGTGTTAGGAACTGGAAAGGAGTTTGGGAGGATAGGGACTGTATGCCAAGGACAGGCTTCATCTTGCCCTTTAGGGAAGGAAGTCCTTAAACAGGGGTGGCTGACTACATTTAAGAAAAGTGGGGTTTAAACTTGTGGGGGGGATAAGGGAGGGGCTGACCAGAAGCCCTCTCCTCCAGATGAGGGGAGTAGCCTTCAAACCCAAGGGGGAGGGGGGAAACAGACTGGGGGAGGAGGTTTCAGGAGGAGCAGAGGGAGGATGGAAGTATAAGGAACCTGGGTGGGGTTCAACAAAGGGGATCAGGGATAAGGGGTGGGGGGTGGTGTTAGTAAATGCCAGGAGCTTGGGAAACAAGTTGCCAGAGTTCCAGGTCATGCCATTCGGGGGGGGGGTGGATATGGCAGCGGTCATGGAAATGTGGGCCAACAAAAACCATGATTGGGACCTAAACGTGCGGGGCTACACTATGCTTAGGAAGGATAGAAAGGAGGGCAGAGGGGGTGGAGTGGCTATGTTCATTAGAGATGACATAGAAATTGCTAGGGTAGAAGAGGCAGAGGGAGACATGGAGGCATTGTGGGTCACCTTATGAACCCCAGCAGGAAGTAAGGTCAAGCTGGGTGTAGTATATAGGCCCCCTGGGATGGGTGATGTTCTGGAGGATGGTTTGCTGGACAACATCATTGCCCAGTGTGGACCAAAAGGGGAAGGAGTGGTGTTGATGGGGGACCTTATTATGCGAGGTACAAACTGGGGAACCATGTTCTCTAAGGTGGCCAAGGAGCAGAGGCTGCTGGACAGCTTCCAGGATGTGTTCTTAACACAGCATGTGATGGAGCCCACAAGGGAGGGGCATGTCCTGGACATGGTTCTGGCAGATGGGGATCTGGTAAGGGACCTGGTTGTAGAGGATCCCCTGACTGGGGGCAACCTCAATACTGTCTGGTTTCAAATAAGCATGGGGAAGGGGAGAGCTCTAGGACACTGGCAGTGGACTTCAGGGGGGCAGACTTTGTGGGCATGAGAAATATTCTCAAGGATCACTTGAAGGGGATTACATCATTGACAAATGTGGAAAAGAGATGGGAGGTCATAAAATGCGGACTTCATGAGGCAGTCAGGACCTGTCCTAAGCTGAAATATAAGGGAGCAAGGTCACATAAAGCATGCTGGTGGTCCAGTGAGGTTCAGGTAGCGGTCAGAAAAAGTAAGATGGCCTACAAAAAATATAAAACACCAAGAGGGTATAGGGAAAAGGAAATTTACCATCTTGCATCTAGAAAAGTCACCCGGATGGTGAGGGGGGCAAAGTCCAGTAAAGATCAACGGCTGGCACAGGGGATAAATGGAGGAGAAAAGGGGTTCTTCCGGTACATTGGGGAGTGGAGAAAAACTAAGGGCCATCTCGGCAGATTGAGATCAGAAGGAGGGTGGGTGGAAGAGGCGAGGGACCAGGCAGAGGTATTAAACGAGTACTTTGCCTCTGTGTTCACTAGGAAGGGGGATGGGATATCTACAAAGCAAGGCACGATGGGAATAGAAGCGGTAGTGAGTGGGATCGGGGGAAGAACAGAAATGGAGCAAGAGGGATGGAGAGGTACCCCAGGGGTATCACATCAGGATAAGCACAAAAAGGCCAGTAAGGTGGAGGGGACGGATGATGCTATCTCCACCGAAAGGGTGTGGGTAACCCTCAAGGTCCTAAAGAAAAATAAATCTCCTGGGCCGGATGGCATTCATTCAAGAGTACTATGGGAATTGGCGGACATACTGGCTGCACCCCTGGTGGAGCTCTTCAACAGATCGCTTGAGACAGGGAGGGTACCTAGGGATTGGCGAGAGGCACATGGGTGCCAATCATAAAGGGGGGTCGAGGAAAGTACCAGGTAACTATAGACCCATCAGTTTGACCTCGGTGGTGGGAAAATTAATGGAGAGTATACTAAAGGAACGATTGGGGGTGTACTTTGAGGAGGTGGGAGGTCTGGATTGTCGGCAACATGGGTTTGTGCCAGGTAGATCATGTCAAACCAATCTTGTGGAGTTCTACAAATGGGTAACATCAGAACTGGACAGGGAAAGCCTGTGGATGTATTCTTGGACTTCAGCAAGGCATTTGACTCTGTCCCCACAATGGTCTGGTGGAGACACTGAGGGTTGGTAGTAGGCCCTTTGATGGTCAGATGGATTGAAAACTGGCTAGCTAGATGCACCCAGAGAGTAATGGTCAGTGGGAGTCTCGAACCCTAGAGAGGTCGGTAGTGGGGTAATCAAGAGGGCTCCTAGTCCCGGGTCCGGATCCTGTTTAATGAAGGATATCGGATATCAGGGAGGGTATAGGTGTGTGAAATGAGTCTCTTCACTGATGAATCCAAGATGGGAGCAGTAGTTGAGGGGGAAAAGGGGAGGTTGGCCCTGCAAGGGGGCCTGGACACCCTGGAAAGCTGGGCTCACACATGGAAATTAAATTTCAATATCACCAAGTACAAGGTGTTACATCTTGGGTGGGGAAACCCTAAACACAGGTACACCCTGGGAGGGGAGGCGCTGGAGGCCTCAGCAGGGGAAAAAGACCGAGGAGTCATGGTGGATGCACGTATGAATAACTCTGAGCAGTGCAGGAGAGTGGCTAGCAAGGCAAACAGGATGTTGGGATGCATCGTAAGGGGGATCACCTCTAGGAGCAGGGAAGTGATTCTGCAGCTGTACAATGGACTGGTTAGACCACACCTTGAGTACTGTGTACAGTACTGGAGACCACACTTGAAGAGGGACATACAGCTCCTGGAGAGGGTACAGAGGAGGGTAACTAAGATGATATGAGGACTAGGGGATTTGACGTATGAGGACAGACTTGAGGAGTTCTGCCTGTTTTCATTGGAGGAGAGCAGAGACAGGGGGGACATGATTGAGGTCTACAAGTACCTCAAGGGAATAAATAGGGTAAACAGGGAGGGGATCTTTAGACTAAAGCAGGGAGGTATCACCAGAGGGCATGGTTTGAAGTTGGAAGGTGGAAGGGTGAGGGGAAAAGAGGAGGAGGTTTTCACTGAGAGGGTAGTGAACCCTTGGAATGCACTGCCTGGCGAGCTGGTTCAGAGATCCACAGTGGAGGACTTCAAGAGAGGGTGGGACAGACAAAGAAAGCGGTGGTATCAGATGATGGCCTGGCCCAGGGGGGTGGGGATGGATGATAGGGGTTTCTGGAACACAAGGGGGGGGGGCCTTGGCACCCAACTAGGGATCTGAGGTTTGAGCAGACTCGATAGACCATAAGGCCTAATCTGTTGGCAATCAGTATGTTAGTATGTAATCTAAGCAGTAAGACATGAGAGGGTCTTGGTAGCAGTACCATCAATTCAATCAATCAATCAATCAATCTTTATTTTACCAGGCGAAACACCATTGAGACGAGCTCATTTACAGGGTGGACCTGGGAAGGTCAATGAACAATTGTAGTAAATTACAGAGACAGTGACACTAACAATGATACAATTAGATACAGATGACAATGAGGAGTAGCTATAAAATCAGTACAGTACATTGCAATATACAACCATACCCTACATACAAATATACAAAATAACTTCAACAGACTAGGGTTCATAAAAAGGGTAAATAAAAGCCCTTGGTGGAGAAGAATTGAGCAACTAGAAGATGAATAGTATGTTCATGAGGGACAGCATTAACATAGCAGTGCCGAAGAGAAGTGTGACGATTGGTAAGAGGGGGAATTATTGGTTAGTAGAACCAGACCCAGGATTTTGGAGCCAAAACCGCACACTCATGGGTTTACTAAGGCGCAGTGCTGCTAGCCAAGTGCCCTTACATCCCTGTGTACACACTCATGGCACTCATACCTGTGCCTTGGAGTTCCTTATTGCGCTTTTAAAATGGATAATTAAGGTAGTAAAGGTAATACACAAGAAACCGTTATACGAGTGAATGTTTTCATTGATTTGATTTAACTTTGTAATGCGAAAGAAAACAGCCCCATAACTGGGCGGGGAATCATAAAAAAATGGTGCCCTTATTTGAAGCAGAGATTGCAGATTGCAGGTTGAAAGTTGTAAAAGTGCTGCTTCTTTAATTAGTAGATATGTACATGAACAGTAGCTGGCAGAGTGATATGTTTGCTTAGGCCTATGAGATGAGTGGTACTGAACTTTTTTAGGTGTTAATAATACTGTAGCATGATTAAGAAGGACTTGTATCCAATCAAAATGCAACATGTTCCCTATCCATTTGATAAGTAAGCAATAAGACATGGCAACCCAGGTGCATTAAGAGGCATGTGGTATTTACAGCGAGTGCCTTCAACACCTCAAAGTGTGTTATCAACTAACAACCGAAGTAACAACCCACACCCTAAAGTGTCTTATGCTCTTTCAAAATGGGTAAATAGAGGACAATTAAAAAACATAGAAACTACAACTTTTTTTTGTAAAACTTAACTAGTAAAAAAAAATCTAAACCCACCTGTTAATCATTTGTGTTTCTATACATTCAAAAATGAGGTGTTTATCATGGAATACAGGAATTAAAACATCTGTAGAGTTCTACTGGCAGAATATTCATATCTCCCCACACTCACAGAATAGAAGACCTCAATTAAGCCAGAGATTCCCAAGGCAAAAGGGACGGTGATTAATGGCATTACGCCTTCAGCGGCAGGAGGCCTCTTGCCTTATCACCTCAATTAAATCAGCACATGATAACACAAGTAAGGTATATTGAAAAATATTGCAAAACAGTTTGAGTTATACTATAATGATCTATATGGCCCTGTGGAGAATCCTCCCACCAGTGCAGAGGTACATCGGTATCTGACTGATATTCTGCTTCCTTCCCTGAGTGTAGATCAATGGCCCGTTCTTTCAGCACCTGTCTCTGAATAAGAAATTCTGCTGGCTATTAATTACTTGGTGGCTGATAAAGCCCAAGGACCTGATGGTCTTACCGTCAATTTTTATAAAATATTCTCTAAAGAACTTACCCCCTTTTTACATCACTTATATTAGTTTTTTTTATGACTCTGGCATCCATGACCGTACCCTCCTGGAAGCCCTGATTGTGTTACATGTAAAGTCTGGTAAATCTCCAGATGCTGTCTCCAGCTACCACGCTATCTCATTGTTAAATTATGACATTAAAATGAGGGTGGGAGCGGTCTGAGATGGCCTTCTAAGCCCTGAAAAAGTAGGATTTGTGAAAAATTGCTCCTCTGGAGACACTTACGCAAACTGTATCATGTCTTCTCCACCTCCAGGGATTTAAATATTCCTGCTGCTTTGGTTTCCCTGGATGCGGAGAAGGTGTTTAATAGAGTTGATTGGTCTTTTTTGATGGCTACTTTAGAGGTGTTTGGGTTTCCACCCTCTTTTTTACGTTGGATTAAAGTTTTGTATTCCTGTCATAGTGCTAAAGTTTATTGTAACAGAGTACTCTCCTCTTCCTTTTTACTACATTCGGTACCCAACAGGGTTGCCCCCTTTCCCCTTTATTATTTAATTTATATTTATAACCTCTCCTGTTGAGGGTTAAACATATGGCATGGTTCAATTTGGCCACTAGAACTAAATCATTCCATTCCAAGGCAAAAATATGGGACCTCAGAGGAGCTGACTTTGATAAGATGGCCAACAGAGTTAAGTTCGGCCTGGCAAAAAGAAATACAGGTGAGGGGGTACAGGCAAAGTGGGCAAGCATTAAAGATGTAATGCTTGAAGCAACATCTCATTGTGTTTGAGAGAAAAGGAAGTGCAAAAGAAGGAGGAAACCACTTTGGTTCTCCAAAATAGTAGCAGAAAAGGTCAGAACCAAAAGGCTGGCCTTCAAGAAATATAAGGGAACAAAGTAGGATGAAGATAGGGAGGAATGCCAAACTTCCCTAAGGGAAGCAGGGAAGGCACTAAGGCAGGCAAAGGCCCAAACTGAGGAAATACTAGCACAAACAGTAAAAGAAGGTGACAAGACTTTCTATAGATACATTAATGAAAGGAGAAAGTTCAGAGGGGGTATTGCTAAGATCAAAGGGGATAAGGGGGCATGTGAGGAGGAGGACCATATAAAAGCATCTATCCTAAATAGATACTTCTGCTCAGTATTTACTGAAGAGAAGGTAGGGCAGGGCCCACAGCTCAACACCATGGACACAGGGGAAGGGAGGTGTGCACTAGTCCCATCACAAAAGAAGGGGTCCTACAAGAGCTCGATAAGCTCAGGGTGGACAAGACAATGGGACCTGATGGCATACATCCCAGAGTACTAAAGGAACTAAGGGTAGAACTAGCAGAGCCATTAGCAGAACTGTTTAGTGAGCCTCTGAGCACAGGAGAGATCCCAGAAGACTGGAGAAGGGCTCATGTGATCCCACTCCAGAAGAGTGGTAGCTGGGAGGAGGCAGAAAACTACAGATCAGTCAGTCTTACCTCAGTAGTGGGTAAGATTATGGAGGCACTCCTTAAGGAAAGGATAGTGCAACACCTAGAATTCATAGGAGCACAGCATCCAAGACAGCATGGGTTTACAAAAGGAAGGTCCTGTCAAATTAATCTCATATATTTGACTGGGTAACTAGACTGGTGGACCAAGGGGGAGCAGTTGATGTCACCTATCTTGACTTCAGCAAAGCTTTCGATACTTTTTGTGGCAATAGGGAGAAGGACAGGGGTAAATGGCAGGGATAAATGGGGAAAGTGACAAAGGCAAGAAGGACAGGGATGGGGCAAAAAGGAGTAAGGCCATCAGGAAATGGAGGGTAATGAGTACCAATGCCCATAGTCTGGGCAACAAGCTCTCCCTGAGCTGGAGGCCTTGATGGAAGAGGGATGCCTGGATATCGTAGCAGTCACAGAAACATGGTACACAGAGAACCATATTTGGAGGCAGCTAGAGTCAAAATAGTTTTCCTGCAAGAGACCCACTTGCTTCAGGATGAAGCTAGGTGTTTGAGAAGAATGCAATATGGGGATATTTTTTCATCACAGGGTAACACAAAGAGTAGAGGGGTTTCGATTTTACTTCATAGATCGGTACCTTTTGTCCCTGCAAATGTTATCACAGATAAAGAGGGTAGGTTTGTTTTAGTGATAGGGAAATTGTACAAAATGGAAGTTTTGTTAGGGGCTGTCTATGGGCCTAACTCGGACAGTCACGATTTTTTGATAAATCTATTGAAGGTGCTGTTACCTTTCAACCACCTTCCTATGATTATAGGGGGGGATTTTAATCTGGCTCTTGACCCCTTATTAGATAGGTCTTCGAGTTCACATATGTATTCTACACCAGCCATTCTGGCTTTCACTGACCTAATTGATCGTTTGGGCCTAACGGATGTTTGGAGGGTCCTCCATCCGCAAACAAGGGATTACACTTTTTTCTCTCCGGTGCACAGGTCAGGCTCGAGAATTGACTATATGCTTCTTTCCCGTGCCTTGCTTAAAGGTGTTATTGACTCTGAGATCGTGGCAGCTCCCCTGTCGGATCATTCGGTAGTGGAGGTCACGACCTCTTTCCCCTTCGGTATCAGGTAAAGGAAACAGATGGAAAGTGAATAACCAACTTCTAAGGGTGCCTAAGGTAGTTCAGAGTCTGACATCCCAAATAGAGGAATTTATTTCGTTTAACGAGAGGGGAGGTGTACGACCGGACGTGCTCTGGTCTGCATTTAAGGTGTATATGAGGGGCCTTCTAATAAGTCAGGCCACTAGGAGGAAAAAGGAGAGAAATGCCACTATGATAGATCTGTTAAGTCGGATTAAGGGTTTGCAATCGGCATTGATCTCCAACCCACAAGAGGAGATTGAGTTTAAATTGATTAAAGCTAGGGATGCGTATCTTAAAATATTGGGGGACCAGGCTGAACTGGCCATTATTAAAACTAAAGCCAATTATGCTGACCAAGGAGAAGCCAGAAAGCTTCTGGCCAAGGCATATGCAGCTAGAACATCCCATCTAATTGAAGGGGTTTGGTCGGAGCAAGATAGGTCCATTAAAACAACCCCGGAGGAAATAGCTCTTGTCTTTCGGAATTACTATGAATCGTTGTATGGTGGTATGCAGTTTCCACCTCAGCAATCGGGGATTTGGGACTATTTGGATCGGCTACCACTTCCTAAATTAGAGGAGACAGATTGCAGGCTACTCAATGCTGATATCACTTATAGTGAGATAGAAGCTGCTATTAAAAGTTTACCTATTGATAAGACGCCCAGTCCTGATGGCTTCTCACCAAATTTCTATAAAACCTTTTCTTCCCACCTGATCCCCTTATTAGCTAATCTATTTCAACATATTCTCTCTGGGATGGACATGGATAAATATCTGTTTGAAGCACTTATAGTACTTATACCCAAGCCCAATAAACCTCTTTGAGAATCCAGGTAGTTATCGGCCCATTTCCTTGTTAAACTATGATATAAAGATATTAACTAAAATATTGGCTGAGAGAATTAGCAAGCTACTGCCATATTTAATAGGCTCGGAGCAAGTAGGTTTTATGAAGGGCAGATCCTCGGCAGATCATTTTAGGACGTTGTCTCATGTCATCTCGCCCAAAGGGGCTGGCCTCCCTTTGGCTTTGGTCTCTTTGGATGCCGAGAAGGCATTCAATAGGGTTCACTGGGCCTTTTTATTCCAGGTAATGGAGAAAGTTGGCTTTCCGGAGAAGTTTGTAGGGTGGATTAAGGCCCTATATTCGAACCCGTCGGCAAGAGCTGCATGCAATGGGGTTATATCGGCACCGTTCAAACTGTATGTAGGGACGAGACAGGGTTGTCCTTTATCCCCCCTGTTGTTCAATCTATATCTAGAACCCTTGATTAGGCACATAGTGTTAAGTAATAAGATTAGTGGGATTAGAATTAGGGGTCAGGTTGTAAAGGTCACGGCTTTTGCAGATGACTTGTTAATATATGTGTCCAATCCTGCTTCCTCGGTGCCAGCTCTATTGGACGTAATAAATGAGTTTAGTGCATTAGCCAATTATAAGCTGAACCAGGAGAAAACGGTGGTATTTCCCCTAAACAATAGAGTTTTTAAGAATGATATTGCAGGTTTGGGATTGGGTTGGAATCCCAAATCCCTTAACTACCTAGGCCTGATTTTAACGAATAACCCGGATCGTCTCCGTCAACTTAATTTAGATGCCCTAATTCGCAGCTTAGATTTAGATATGAAAAGATGGGCACAACTCCCCTTATCACTTTGGGGCAGGATAAACATTGTCAAAATGAACATTTTTCCCAGGCTTTTCTATCCACTATCTATGCTTAATATTTGGCTCCCTTTGGCGTGGTTTAACAGACTCCACAAGATGATAGCTGATTTTATTTGGAATTTTAAGAAAGCGAGAATGTCGTATGTTAAGTTAGCGGCGCCTAAAGCTCAGGGGAGAGTTGAAATTACCCCATTTTGCTCTTTACTATTGGGTGGCACAGATAAATAAATATGGTAGATGGGCTCTTCCATGTACACCTTCTCGGAGAAAGGAATATGTTCCGCTTTGGGTTAACTTAGAGGTTACCTTAATTAAGAACTTGGGTCTTAATCCAGAAGCTTTGTTCTATATTTCCCCTAAACTGTTTCCCTTTTCAAAAGACTCGCCTATTGGAGTTTCTTTAAGGATGCATAACCAACTTTGTAATTTTTTGAAATATGACCACTTCAATGATGGTTCTCAACCAATTTTGGGCAACCCTCATTGGTTGATAGGGAAGAAAACTATCACTCAAAACTGGCTACCTAACCTGGGGGAATGTAGGCTAGGGGATCTCCTGGATGTGGAAGGCAGGTCTTGTACAACTCATCAAATACTCAATAAATTTAACCTACCCATAAAAGAATGCTTCAGGGTTTATCAGTTGCGTCACCTTTTAATCCAGAAAATAGAAGCAAATGGGATTGCCCCATCTTGTATAGAATTTTGGGAAAATATACGATCTTTGATAGGAACCCCTCATGCTGTTTCGAGAATCTACCAAGTGTTGCTCCAATGGGCGTTCACTGATAGTTTTGTCCCCTTCGTCTTACTGGGCCAGGGCCTTCGCCAATGTTAATCTGGATTGATCACAGATTTGGAGTAATTGTCACAAGTTTATAAAGCAAGATTCTCTCAAATTGACCCAGTTTAAAATACTGCATAATATTTACTATTCTCCTCAAAAGTTAACTGATTTAAAGGTGATGCACGAACCTAAGTGTTATAGATGTGGTCTAGGGGTGGGTGATCTGCTCCATATTTTTTGGCACTGTCCAAAAATTGCCCCGTTATGGACTGATATAAAGGAGAAGGCTAGTTCACTGTTGGGCCTAGAAGAGATGTTCAGTCCAGAGGTTTGTTTTCTTGGAATCATGTCGGACTTCCCGGTTAAATTGAGAAAGTACCATATGTCATTGATTTCTGTTACAGTAAAAAGGCTTGTGCTCAAGCACTGGAAGGATTCCATTAGGATTTCCTATTCCGAATGGTTATCCGAACTGTTAGCAACTCTCAGGATAGAGAAGGATAGCAATTCTTCATGATCAATTGCCTCGCTTTTGAGAAAATCTGGTCCCCGCTGACAATTGCTTATTCATGATTATTTAAGGGATAGATCCCATGTCAGATTGATCATAGTACAGCACCTTGTGTGGGGGTTTGCTTTAAGGGAGGGGAGTCTTTAGGGGGAGGAGGAGAGGGTTACAGAGACACATGTTTAGGGTGATAATTGCTTCTTTTATGTGATTCCTGGACCATATGCATTTGTATATCATGTATTGTACCTCCTGTTTTTGTTACTTGTCTCTGTGTAAAAATTTTAAAACTTAATAAAAAGTGAATGGGAAAAAAAAATGGTACACAGAGAACCATGACTGGGATGTTAACATACCAGGGTACATAACCTACAAAAGAGACAGGCAGGAGAGAAGAGGGGGAGGAGTAGCTCTCTATGTAAAGGAAGGGATAAAAGCAACTGAACAAAAGAGTAAACAGGGAGGACAGGAGGCACTGTGGGTCACCTTGGAGACTGGAAAGGGCACACAGTCCGCACAGGGGTTGTATACAGGCCCCCATGTCAGGGGAAGGGAATGGACAAGGATATGTTAGAAGGCATTCTTAGGATGGCAGAGAAAGGGGAGATACTCTTGATGGGAGACCTGAATATGCCAGATGTTAACTGGAGCACATCTGCTGCAGCCACATCCAAGAGCAGGGCCATTCTCGATGCCCTACAGGTGGCAGGCCTCAGACAGCTAGTTTCGGAACCCACTCATGAGGGAGCAATCTTAGACCTCGTACTCACAAATGGGGGCAGTGAGAGGATCTCAGATCTAGAAGTGGGTTGCCATCTGTGAACAAGTGACCATCAAACAGTGTGGTTCATGTTAAACTCAGCTACAGAGTCAAGCCATACAAAAGTGAGGGTACTGGACTTGAGGAGGGTTGACTTTGGCAAGATGGGAGAGTGCCTCAGAAAAGCACTAGCAAACAGGCTAGAAGGAGGTGTGGAGCAACAATGGGGAATCATCAAAACTGCCATCACAGAGGCAACAAGCCTTTGTGTGAAGCAAATAAACAAATCAAAACGAAAGAAAAAGCCACTATGATTCTCAAAAGAGGTGGCTGGGAAAGTCAGGGAGAAAAAGATAGCATTCAGGAAGTATAAGGAAACACAGAAGGAGCAGGACAGAGAGCTGTACCAGTTAAGGCAGAAGGAAGGGAGGGAAGTCAGAAGAGCAAAGGCCCAAACTGAGGAAAAGATAGCCAACCCAGTTAAGAAGGGGATAAAACATTTATAGGTACATCAGAGAGCGTAGAAAGACAAAGGAGGGATAGTGAGGCTGAATAGAATGAATGGTGGGTGGGCAGAGGGGACAGTGAAAAAGCAGGGATACTGAATGAATCTTTTGCTCAGTATTCACAAAAGAGGAGGGGAAGTGCCTAATCCAATTAACAGAAGCACTCTTGATACGGGGGTCGATCCCAGCCTTTTCACAGAAGAAAGGGTTCTGCAAGAACTCCTAAAACTGAAGGTGGACAAAGCAATGGGGCCTGATGGAATTCACCACAGAATTCTAAAAGAATTAAGGGGGGAACTAGTAAAACCACTGACTACTCTTTTTAATAAATCATGGGAGGATGGTGTGGTACCTGAGGAATGGAGGAAGGCAGATGTGATTCCCCTTCACAAAGGTGAGACCAAGACAGAGGCAGGAATTTACAGATCTGTCAGTTTGACCTCTGTGGTAGTGAAAGTGATGGAGTTACTTCTGAAGGAAAGAATTGTTGAGTAACATGATGCCAGTGGGGCACAGGACCCAAGGCAGCATGTGTTCACAGTGGGAAGGTCATGTCAGATGAATCTAATAGATTTCTTTGACTGGGTGACCAAAGTAGAAGACAAGGGAGGGGCTGTGGACATGGCCTACCTAGACTTTAGCAAGGCATTTGACACAGTCCCACACAAAAGATTAATAGTCAAATTAACCAGCCTGGGAGTGGGTCCCAGGGTGGTAGCCTGGGTAAAACATTGGCTGTACAACAGGACACAGAAGGTAATTGTAAATGGAGTCCACTCTGAAGAAAGAGGGGTTACTAGTGGGGTACTGCAGGGTTCAGTACTGGGTTCAGTCCTTTTTAATGTATTTATAAGTGACATGGCAAAGGGACTGGAAGGAAAAGTATGCCTCTTTGCAGATGACACAAAGATCTGCAACAGGGTTGATACACAAGGAGGCGTGGAAAGGATGAGAAGGGACTTGGCAAGGTTGGAGGAATGGTCAGAAGTATGGCAGCTAGGATTCAATGCAGAGAAGTGCAAAATAATGCACCTGGGAAACAAGAATCCAGGGGAAGATTACACAATGGGGAGGAGGTAGTAACACCAACAAAAAAAGGAAAGGGACCTGGGGATAATCGTATCAGATGACCTTAAGGTTAGCAAGCAATGTGAGAAGGCAGTAGGGAGGGCTGGGGGTATACTGGGATGTATAGGGAGAGGCATCACCAGCAGAAAACAGGAAGTTGTTATCCCTCTGTACAGGCAGTTGGTGAGACCCCATCTGGCGTACTGTGTCCAGTTCTGGAGACCCCATCTCCGCAAGGACATAGACAGGATAGAGGCAGTCCAGAGGAGGGCAACTAAAATGGTGCAGGGTCTGCAAGAGAAGCCATATGAGGAGAGACTAAAGAGCTTAATATGTATACCCTTGAGGAAAGAAGGAGAGGAGGGACATGATAGAAACTTTTCAGTACCTCAGTGGAATCAACAAAGTCCAAGAGGGTAGCATCTTTAGAAAAAGAGACGCAAGAACAAGGGACACAATTTAAAGATGGGGGGAGTTCTTGGGCAATGTGAGGAAGTATTTTTCACAGAGAGGTAGTGGATGCATGGAACAGCCTTCCTGAGGAGGTTGTGGGTCTAAAACTGTGGAAGAATTCAAGAATGCATGGGACATACATAAGGCAATTCTTGTGGGGGGGTAGGAAGAAATTGGCTGTTGGTTAACTAGGATTTGCGGCCTATCCTGTAGGTAGGGAAATGGGCAGACTAGGTGGGCCAAGCGGTCCTTATCTGCCGTCAAAGTCTATGTTTCTATGTTCCACATAGAAGATTGATTAATAAGCTGGGTATGACCGGGGTGGGTCAGATGTCGGTCAACTGGGTGGCAAACTGGTTGATGGGCAGAAAACAGAGAGTGGTGGTAAACGGTATACAGTCAGAAGAGATGCAAGTCATAAGTGGGGTACCTCAGGGATCAGTTCTGGGGCCAGTCCTCTTCAGTATTGTCATCAGTGACATTGCAGATGGACTGGAGGGTAAGGTTTGTCTGTTTGCAAATGACACCAAGATCTACAACAGAGTTGATGATCCAGATGGGGTGGGCAGAATGAGAAAAGATCTGGATAAACTAGCAAAATGATCGGAAGAGTGGCAACTAGGGTTTAATGCAAAGAAGTGCAAGATCATGCACATGGGGAAGAGAAACCCTGAAGCCACCTATAGGCTGGGAGGGGAGTTGCTGACAGTCACAAGGGAAGAAAGAAACTTGGGCGTCATCATCACCAATGACCTGAAATCATCCAAGCAGACCATTAAAGCAGTAGTTAAAGCCAGAGGGATGTTGGGGTATATTAGTAAGGGTATCACAAGTCGGAAGAGGGAGGTAATAATCCCTCTTTACAAGACACTGGTTAGGCCCCATCTGGAGTACTGCGTGCAGTACTGGAGGCCACACCTTCACAAGGACGTTAACCAAATTGAGGAAGTCCAGAGAAGGGAAACCAAAATGGTGCAGGGACTGCATCAGAAAACATATGAGGACAGATTAACAGAGCTCAATATGTATACCCTAGAGCAAAGGTGGGAGAGAGGTGATATGGTAGAAACATTCAAACACCTTAAGGGCATTAACAAGGTGAAACAGTCTAACATGTTTCAATATAAGAAAAATAGCAGAACAAGAGGACACAGCATGAGATTAGAGGGAGGCCGATTAAAGGGTAACATGAGGAAGTTCTTTTTCACAGAAAGGGTGGTGAATGCATGGAACATCCTACCTCAGGAAGTAGTGGATATTAATACAGTTCAGGGCTTCAAATAGGCATGGGACAGGCAAAAGGGAGCAATACAGATGAGTATGAATAGATAGGCCATTGACAGAGCAAAGGTCGATGGCACATTCATAAGGTAGACAAAGAAATGGGCAGACTGGATGGGTCTTGCGGTCCTTATCTGCCATCAACTTCTATGTTTCTATTTATGTGGGGGTGCAGGTGAGGTCCTGGCATCTATTTTTTTTTTTTTTTACTGGGCTCCTTCCACCAAGTTTACGCCCTGGTCATGGCCCCTGGTCTTCCACCTACTGTCTACCATGTGATCCCCCGGTCACCCCCGGCTTTCCCCCCAAGGGGGCAGGGCCGTGGAACTGGCTCCCCTTATCCAGCCCGCAGAACCATTATCTGGTTGGGGTATCCGGTGACAGAGGCTAATTGAAGCCCAGGGAGGCTTCATAGAGGT
Source organism: Neoceratodus forsteri (assembly GCA_016271365.2). NCBI lineage: Eukaryota > Metazoa > Chordata > Ceratodontiformes > Ceratodontidae > Neoceratodus > Neoceratodus forsteri. Next base: position 16,520,175 of record CM028130.1, read on the forward strand.
GGAGGTTCTCCTGATTTTCTTGTGTTTTTTGCCCAGTGGCGAGCCGGGCATGCAATGACGTCAGCACACCTATGTGCAGACATCTGCGGGCTCTCCCCCCATTAGCTGCACCTGCTACTGTCCAGACACCCAGCCTCTGCTTTGGAGAATGTCACTGTAGGCGCAGCACTGTCCCACCCACCCTGAAGGAAGGAGAGCTGTCGTAGGATGCTCAATCCTTCCTTCCCCCTGCCAGGCCCCGGCGGCCCAAGTACATTCCTGAACCCAGGTCACCAGCACAACATGAGGTGTGGTGTGCAGCGCCTCAGGCCTCAGTGCCACAGGTCTGGCCTAGGTCCTGGCATCTTAAATTATCAGCATATGCGGACTATATTTTACTACATGTGTCTCAACCCATGAAGTCTATCCAAGCTGCCTTATTTACCATTTCAGAATTTACCAAATTTTCAAACTATAAACTCAATTTGGAGAAGTCCATAGTTATGCCTATTAATTCTAGTTTTTTTAAAACTGACATCATATCTTTGGGACTGGCCTGGGAGCCCAAGAAGATTAAATGTTTAGAGGCTTACGTATCACGGAATTCCTCCCAACTTAAAAAAAAAACCTTTACTTAAATGACATGTTAGATTTTACACAGCAAGACCTACAGAGATGGAGCGGGCTGCCCTTAACTCTCTGGAGTAGAATCAATATTATTAAAATGAATCTAATCCCCCCTTTTTTTACCCTCTTAATTTATTAGATATGTGGTTACCGTTGTCTTAGTTCAAAAGCGTACATAGATTAATGGCAGATTTTATTTGCTTGGGCAAAACACCCAGGAGGGTGTATCAGAAACTAGCTACTCCTAAAAGGAATGGGGGTCTTTGTCTCCCAAACTTTTTAGTTTACTATTTTGCTAGTCATTCAAGCCAATACCTAAAATGGCTTTACATTACACCAGCTGGTGACTCTTTGACTTACCTTCCTATATAGCTTCAAATAGAAGAAGATCTAATCACTGGTAGGGGTATTACCCCACTGGCCCTTATGTTTTCTTCCCTAAAATCCGTCTGTGGTCTATCAAAGATACTTATATTGGAACCTCAGTACTGGTCCACATGCAACTGTGTGCCACGATGAGATATAAGCCCTCTCAGGATGTGGCACAGCCTATTTTAAGAAATCCCAACCTTGAAGTTGGTGGCAAGAAGCTTAGATGGGTTCAGGGTTTACAGCTTGTTCCAGGATGGGTCTTTGAAAACTTGTCAATCTATCATAGCTCTATTTCATATGCGTCCGCAGATGATATTTAAAGTGTATCAGCTTCATCATTGTTTGCTACATTTCGGTTCAAAGACTGGTGAAATTAATTGTGGGGAGTTTCTGCAAACTCTTGCGGAAACAGCATTACAACTGCATTCATTTTCTAAATTGTATTTGCTCTTGTTCCCCAAGTTATGTCCAGATGCTACTGGTGAGTCCCCTTACTAAGCTACCGCTATGTTATCTTCGAACTTTAATTGGTCTAAAATTTGGTCTGACCTTTATATTTATATAACTCAAGATCGACTGTGCCTTATCCAGGTCTATATTCTGAATAATTTTTATTTTACACTTGTTAAGCTTTTTAGAATGGGTCGGGCACAATCATCAAGTTGTATGAGATGCGGACAGGCTGAGGGAACTTTGCATCACATTTTCTGGGACTTCCTTAAAGTTTCTCCCTTGTGGGAGTCCATTAAAAATAGAGCTGATCCCTTACTGGGGATCGAAACTCTTTTACTCCGGAGGTATGTCTGCTAGGGGATTTTAGCCAGGTGGTCATTAGGGAAAGGGGATTTATGATGGCTATGATCTCAATGTAAGTTAAGAGGCTAGTGCTTCATCACTGGTTAGATCATTCCCCACCTTCATACTTCGAGTGGCTGCAAGAACTCCTCAACATCTTTGTATAGCAAAAATGATAAGCTAGCATCAATAACAGACTGGCTGATTATTTGAAGTATAACTTCTTATTGGTAATTTTCAGACACACAAAAAACTGGAACACAAATAACAACATCAACAGTAGGCAGGGTACCATACACACAGCATGTAACAGTAAAAATGTAGAGATAAAATAGGGGACATTTCAAAACGGTGCTAGGTGGTGCGGATTAACTTACGACATCTATTTATAACCAAGCCCAGACAAAGTGTTAAGGGAGGGGAAGTAACACATGTCAAAAAGGCAACATTTTGGTCCCTTTCCTGATAGTGTGCCAGTACCATTACAAGAATATATTATACAATATATACTGCCTGTATGTATACCTGGCCTTAAAAGGACTTTAATATCTCCACCTACTGTGGGAAACAGAGTTGTCTTACCAACTAGGATGACACATCACTAACAAAACAGTTCTACCTCCTACTCAAAAACAAACTATGTACAATGGTACACTGATATATCTTGTTCAGCTAGATATAGCAACTCTTCCATTGCCACAGTATCAGGATCTAGGGGACATCCTGGCATCCTTCTAGGGGTCTTGACATAAGCTGGAGTCCAGAAAGGGCCTCCAGCATCTCTTACATTTACCAAGGGTCTTGCTGTCAAAGTGTGACATTTTCCCATAGGAGGCAATGAGACCTACAGCCAACATTAGCTCTTGGGCAGAGGGGATATGTGTAGTTCTCCACCTAGATAGTATTAGACATTTGGCCATAACCCCAACCACACTTAACCATTGGGCTCTAGGATCATTTTTGGAGATATTGGTGTGGCAACAGCCCAAGAGCAAGAATGGAGATTCTTTAGGTTGAGAGGGGCCTACTACTGTGTGACTCAGCTGCATCACTGACTGCCAGAAGGGTTGGATAAGCGGGCATTGCCAGAGAATATATAACAGGTTCCCCCCCCCAACTGGCCACATTTCCAATAGGCATCCATAGACAGCAGTCCCATTCTCTGTAGTTTAGGAGGGGTAAGGTACCATCGATGCAGGGTCTTAATCATAATTAAATGGATTCTGCCATCCTGGCATGCCTGGTGGATCCTGTGCCAACACTGAGACCACTGTGTGTCTAAGATGCATATTGCTGACTCTTCCTCCCACTGTTTCTTGGCCACTAATGATGGGTCTGGCTGTGCCTCCCTTAATGTCTTATAGATTCTACCTGCCCTCCCCTTGGGATGCTTGATCCAATCTATCCATGGTGGAGTAGGGTCTTTGTACCCACCGTCTTGCTGGCTGCCTTTCCCTATATGTAGCACTGTGTCCCTGATTTGCAGGTATCTCCAGAAATGAGATTGTGGGAGGTTGTGCCTGCATCTAAGGGCTTCAAAAGTAACTACTGTCATAGTGCCTGGCAGTAGGAGGTCTGTGACATGCAAGATTCCCGGCTTTTGCCAAAGAGGTCAATAAAATTGGGTCTTTACTGATGGTTAGGACTGTGTTGTGCCAGAGGGGGAGCAGAGATCCACGGATTGGGGGTGGTGGCTAGTCCCTTGTGAATCTTTTTCCAGTAAACTAAAGAAAAGGAGATGGATGGTGGAGGCTTCTGTGGATGTACCTTATTTGAATATATCATCACTGCTGGAGGAACAGAATGCAACAAGCTATTTTCTAGTCTGAGCCAAAGTGGAGCTTGACTGGAGGGTGGTGAGAACCAGTGTGTGGTGTGGATAGTAATAAAAGCTTGGTGATTCGCAGGAAATTATGGAAGGTTCCATCCTCCTTTTGTCCAGTGCTGCCTCAGCTTTTGCCTGCTGTAGCAAGGCAGTTTCCCTTCCCATAAAACATGACCTATCATTGTATCTATCTTTTGAAACCCTTTTGGGGATATGGGCAGAGGCAGGTGTGCTAGGAGGTGAAGACATTTAGGGGCCACAATCAGTTTTATAGAATCTATTTTTCCTGCAAAAGAGAGATGTAATGCTTTCCAACTCTGTAGATCCATCTTAGTGTTTTGTATAAGATTGCCCAGATTGAGTTGTACCATCTTAGCTAGGTCTCTGTGTAGTTCGATCCCTAGGTAAGTGATCCTGTCAGGGGACCATCTAAGTCCTGCTGCTTGGAATGGCGCCGGCTGACATCCAGCATTCAGGGGTAGTACCTCCATTTTGGTGGTGTTGATTCACAGTCCAGAGAGCTGTGTAAAATCAGTGGGAGTACATGGCTAATGGCCTTGTGAGCATTTGTAGTAGTAATAAAGAGGTCATCGGCATAAAGCAGGGTCTTGACATCTTCATTGCCCACTTGTATTCCTGGGATATTCTGGGGCTCTCTAATGGCAATGGCCAAGGGTTCTATGGCCAGTGTAAACAATAAGGGGGAAGAGTGGGCAACCCTTTCTTGTCCCCTTCTGCAGGGAGAATGGAGGAGACTTCAGGCATTTGTCAAGACTGTTGCAGTAGGGCTAGTGTATAGCAGGTTTACCCATTGCTGGAAAGTGTCTCTGATCCCCTGTTGCCAGAGTGGTCATAAGGTAAGGCCATTTGACCAAGTCGAAGGCCTTCTCAAAGTCCACTGCTAGCTCAGCTGTAAGTGAGAAGAGGCCCTGTGCCCTATGTATCAGGGAGGTCATGAGGTGGAGATGGTCGTAACCAATACAGCCTTTAATAAAACCCACCAGTGACTGATGAATCAGCTCCAGGAGTGTTCCCTCTAGCCATGTAGTCAGTACTTTTGCCAAAATATTGGCATCAGCATTAATGAGGGAAATTGAGCGATAACTCCCTGTTGCCGCAGGGTCCTTACCTTTCTTTGGGTACACCAATATGGTTGCCTCACGCATGGAGGGGGGGACTGCCCCAGTGATGTAGGAGTGTTGTAGGTAGGGCTCCACATCAGCTACCAGTAGCTGATAAAAGTCAATAGGGAATCCATTGCTTCCTGGGGCCTTACGTGAATTCATAGAGTTAATGGTGGATCAGACTTTTTGGGCAGAGATAGGGTTTTCTAAGGAATCTGCATCCTGTGACTTAACTAATTCTCTCCTGGTGGCCATTTTGAGTCAGGTTCAACAATGGATGGTTCCAACGCTATATGGCAGCTATGGGACTGAAGGAGTTAAGAGCAGGAATGGGAAGCTTAGATAAATAGTTGGCAACCGCTTCTATTCTCAGAGGGGAAAGGGAAGCGGAAAGGTGTTCATAGAACTGTGCCATTATCTCATTCATTCCTTTTTGTGTAGTTTGGAGCTTCCCTGTTGCACCCCTTAGTCTCTTAATTTTTTTGGCAGTTTGCCATGCCTTGAAGCGATATGCCAAGAATTTGCTGGATTTTTCTCCTCCCTCCCAGAATGTATGGCCTAGCTTACATAGGGATATGTCAGCCTTTCTATTTAGGAGTAAATTAAGTCTGGTCCTGGTGTTATTAAGTTGGGCTAACAACCCAGGAAGGGGAAGGGGGGCGTCTGACTGTGATATGTTTTCTACTTTGATTCCAATATCTTGAGCTCCTTTTCTAGGGACATTTGTTCTGCCTCCTGTTTTTTTCTTCTAGCTGCGGCATACACTATTATTCTCCCTTGGGGGGCTTTAAAAGCCTCCCAGAGGGTGGAGTCAGTAACATCCCCTGTATCATTGTCACCAAAATTCTTGCACCACCCCCCTTACCCATATACAGAATAGGGCATCCTCCAGTAATAGTGTCCAGCCTCCAGGATGATGCAGTTTTGGGTTCCATATTGAGTTGTAGAGCTATCTCCAGTGTGGCATGATCAGATAATAAAATAGTGTGGATTGCTGATGCCATTAATGTATCCACCAACCTGTGGGAAAGGAGCCATAGGTCTATCCGGCCAGATGTCCCATGCACTGCCGAGAAGCAGGTATAGTCTCTACTGTTAGTGTTCTAAGCACGCCAAACATCCAACAAGGTGTGTTCATTCATCAGCCTATGCAGTGCTATCACAGCCCTAATATGGGGTTCCTTACCCTCCAGATCGATCAATTGTGGGGTCTAATGTAAGACTGAAATCTCCACCCAATAGAATTGGGGAGTTTCCCAATGTTAAAGTCAGTTAAGGCCTGATTGAAGGTGTGAAAACTCCCCGGATTGTCCTCATTGGGGGCATATATATTTGCCAAAATCAGGGATTGGTCTGATATGGCTATCTTAACTAGCAGTCAGCTCCCTTCCTTATCTGCCCACACCTTAGATGTGGTCCACCTAGATCCTTATGAATTAATGTTGAGACTCCTCTCTTGTTGGCTTTCACTTCACAATGTGCCTCCCACCCTACCCATCCAGGTCTCAGTTTCTTAGCTTCTACAGAGGTTAACATCTTTTCCTGCAGGAATATCACCAGGGGTCTCAGTTTTGTTTACATGCGACATTACTTTTTTACACTTAATGGGCGAGTAGAGACCCCTGACATTCCATGTCAGGAAAGTAGTTTCCATTTAAATGGCTGTGGGTGAATCCTGTAGTGATATCGAAGGAACTGTAGATGGGTAGGTAATTGGGATATAGTGGTGTATCCCTGACCCCTGAGCACCATGACATATACAATTTATTGAGACATTTTTTTCATGCACCTATACTTCCTAATTCTAAACCAGTAGTGATTATAAACTAACATCTTAAACCAAACTAATACACAACTGATATACTTTGCATATATACAACATGTGATCATGGGGACAAATGGAGTCCCAGGCAGTGCTCAGCATGCAAAACTTCAACTTAAATTTATTGATCAGCAGACAAGATAATTGGACTGATTACGAAAAAGAAAAGAGATAACAAAACAGAATAGGTCTAACAATGGCTTCTCACAATAGCTTCTTTCATCTATCTAGTGGCAGGCTAGGGGACTAGTAGGGTAGAGTTCCTACCAACAACTGAAATGCTTTACAACTACAGGGACATTTATACTAGTAACAAGTCTAATGATCCCCTAAGCTCTCCCAAGCAATACAATTAACCAAAAAAGACACTCTCAAAGACTTCAAAAATGTATCTCAGTGCATGAACATGCAATATAATACTGCTTTACATCATTTAGAACACATCAGTGAAAAATAATAATGCATATTAAATGAAAGAAAAAGAATATGTCAGGGGAATCAGGCTCCTCCCAGCAGTGACTGTTATAAATAGACAGAAAACATAGACAGCCAGCCTTAAGTAAGACAGTCATGTTGAAGGGAGGTCCTGAGATTCTACAACAACAGCTTGCAACAAAAAGGCTTGGTAACTGCAACTGCGTTTCCTCATACAGATACAATACTCAAGCATTTGTCTATAGTGCTAAAACACCTTCAGTACTATCTACCTCCCAACAGGAGTTTTACTGCAGCTATTTATCCTCATTCGGGAAGGCATGTTTTTCTTACAATGCTGTACAGCCTTGTAAAATGAGGTAGGTCCCTAACTTCAGCTAGAGGGACGCTCTGGTGCACTGCAGTCTAGCTTGTGGATTTTGTTACCCAAATAGAAATGCTTTCAGCCATAAAAGGAGTCACTTGTGCCTCTTTAGGCATTATTCCTGTCTATTGCAAGGATTTTAAGGTGTGCACAGTTTAAACTAAATGAGTCGCTACGCTCGTTTTGCATGGAGCGTTCGCACCATAGCGAAGCTCCGTGTGCACGTTCGTGCAGCACGCATGTGCGCGCTGTTGTGCAGGTCCATTTTAATGCAAACACAAATGGATTTACTTAGCATTACTGGGGCATTATTCAGGCAGTATTTGGGCTCCAAGAGTGACAGAGAAACGAAGGAACAGGGATAGAGAGAATACCCACAAGTGGCCAAAGTGTTGGTAGGGAAAACACAGAGATAGCAAAGATAGAAAAGTTGAAGAGGATAGCAATACTATTGTTGCAACAGATTTTAATATGTGAATGAAAAGAAAACATCACTCCAAACAGCCCAGATACTTAACAGCTGCCCCTGTATAAGCCAATTAACCAGTAGCCTAACAATCACCACTAGTCTAGGGACTAGACTGGAATAACACAGCCATATATGTATGCAAGCAAAAATGCAAGATGGGGGGGGGTTACAACTAAACCTAAGACCCTTTCACACAACACAACATTTTCTATTTGCCCTCCCTATCCCCCACCCAGTGTAGACCAGCTAGTTCTATACATAGCCTAAGGTAACTTGCCCAGCTGCAGCAACCATCGCTGGGGGTACTCTTGGTATCCAAAGAGTTCCGGACTGGCTCTACCTTGTGTGGTACCGGAACCTCCTAGGATATGAGAACATATCAGTGTCCCTCATCTTTATTTTAGTTTAGCCCCTGTGAGTGAGCAAAATCGATTGGGTCACCCCATCCTTCCCATTCAGTGAGGGACAGTTATGTATGTCCACACAGAGTGGGAGGGAGCTTGATCATATAACAATGTGTAATGCTCTGCAGCTGACCGTTAATATTGTCTGCATTGCTGTCGGCAGTTCACCTAAATCCATACTCCTTCTGTCTATATGAAAATGTACTGTTTAACTTCAAAAGCAAAATACAAGAGAAACAGCAGTACCTACAACCAGTACCCATACCTCTGTGGAGCAGACCTCTGGGTTAAGGATTGGAACCCTGGGATTTGCTCGCTCGTGGTGGGGTACCTTTGAGCGAAACCTTTAAGGACACAGTCATATTGTCATACCTCCTTGGGACTAAGTATGCACTGTTTTCCTGTGATTCCCTCTCTTCAGATAGGGCTCGCCCAGATAGCTTTCGCAGATAGGTGGCAAGGATGACTGAGGTATAGTCACAAGTCTGGGCTGAAGCTAGCTATCGGAGAGACGTGAGGCATATAAATCTCCTCTTGAGGTAGATCCATCTCTGGAGAGGTGGAAGAACTGGTGTAAGTTTCCTCTATTTGTAAGCCCTCATTCTATGACTACCCTATCCCCATATGACAGCCTATGTGCTGTGTAACTGGCAGCTGATGAGCCAGTCTGTTATGCCCTTTGACATTGGCGAATATTCCATACATGCTGAAATTATGCCTGGACCCTTGTCAGGGAAAGAAGGGAGGTTGCAACTTATCTACCCTGGTTCAGCATGTTCAGTGGCTGTGTCATCACAATCAAGCTTACCTGAACCGCTGATCTGTGTGAGAAAACAGATGCATAGCACGATCTATGCAATGAGGTTTGGCCTAAGTGATGGGTCAATTCGATAGATGAGGAGTCTCCGGCTTTCCCAGCCACCCAGCTTCTGTTCAGTCATCCTGCCACGTCCCCTCCCCACCATGCTCTAACTTTACCATTAAATTGAATATATTATTATCTTATTTACCCATCCCCCTGCCTGGAGTTTGCCTCTAGAGGTGGCCAGGAGTTAGCCGAGTACACAACAGAAAAACAAAGCCCTGGAGCCATATGTCACCCCGTCCTCAAAATAGGGGATGCCACCAACCTGTCTAACTACAGGTTCATCTCCATTCCCCCTTGTCTAAAGCCCTTGAATGAATGGTCTCTGAACAGCTCAAGGATTTCCTTTTGAAATACAACCTACTTTGTGCCCAGCAACATGGGCTCTGTAAAGACCATTCCACAATCACTGCTCTGGTTAACTATACCTCCAAAATCTACGATGCCTTTGATGATGGACTGGCTGTAGGGTCCATCTGTATTGACCTCACAAAGGCATTCAATACAGTCAACCATCAGCTCCTCCTGCAATACCTACTCACTTTAGGCCTGTCCACAGATGCAGTTGCATGGTTCAGGAGCTACCTCTTGGGCCGGACTCAATGTGTCAAAATAAAAGGCACTCTATCTGAACCAATAGAGGTGAGCCTTGGAGTCCCACAAGGCTAGATACTGGGGCCACTCCTCTTCAGCCTCTTCATTAACCCCCTGCCCGCATTCTGCCCAGTGCACATCGTATTATATGCTGATGATGCAGTCATCTCCGTAAGTGGCAAAAACCTATCCTCTATCACCCACAAACATAAAGCAAATTTTTACCAACTTGAGGCATGGTTCACTAATAATAAACTAATGTCAATTGAAAAAAGACTAAGAACATCCTTTTCACGGTCCCACAGAACCAAAAGAAATCTGGGAACTTGCAAGCACAGAGTAGGAAGGGGGCTGAATTGGCGCAGGTAGACACTTTCAAATATCTCGGGGTTCACTTAGATACTGCCCTTTCATTCACAACCCACGTTGATCATGTAGTCAAAACAGCCAATGCAAAAATAGGTGTTCCGTATTGATACAGGCACTACTTGACTTCTGAGGCCCTAAAGAAGGTCACAGGTAGCACAGTGATATCTACCATTGACTACGGCCTAGTAATTTATGGCACTGGCACTGAAACAGCCCTTAAAAGGGTAAAAACCCTTCTCAATAAAGCATGTAGGCTGGACTTGGGAGCAGACCATTTGACTCACACTTGTGACCTTTATAAGGCAACTGGTTGGCTACCCCTTCATCTCAGGGCCCACTACCATGCCTGCCTTCTGGCAAAGAAAGCCTTGATCAGGCATGCACCTGAAACCACCTCTTGTCTATTCAAACTAAATAAACCAACTGTCAGTACACGTAGGGCATCTAAGGATGGGTTGGTGGTACCCCTGAAGCATACCTCAATTGCCCAGAGATCTCTCTCTTATAGGGGACCCAAGTAGGTAAATAATCTCACCTCTGACCTTCTTAAATGTAGCAAGGTCAGCTCGTTCAAAGCTGGACTCAGAGCGTTCCTAGCCCTCGCCTGTATATGTGAGTGCCCCAACAAAAACTAGCCAATAAACTTACAAAACTCAAAGTGTGCCCTGCCTATTATAACTCTAGCACTTGAATTGTCCCAAACAATTCCTCCCACCCGCCACTCCTAGAACTACTGCTTACTTATCCCCCTTCTCCATGCACCACCATCACCACACCATGCCCAGTTTCTCCCCCTTTACCCACTCCTCTACCCCCACTTACTATCTCCCTCACCATGCCAACCCCACCTAGACCACTCCCCCCTTTTTCACTCCCTACCCTCCAGTCTGCACCATGGACCCTCCTATCCATATGACAATGCCCCTTCAGGCTGCCACCCCTATATCTCGCTTACTATCTCTCCACCCTACCCACCCCCACCTAATCACTCCCCCACTCTCACTTCCTACCCACCATGACCTCTCTCCCCTAGTCCACACCAGGGACCTCCTGTCACAATGACAAAGCCTCCTCAGGCTGCCACTATGTTTCAGCATCAACAAAAAAACTATTTCTGCTGGCCATACCCCTCTCATGCACTAGCTACCTGAAATGTGCCTCTTGTCCTGTGCAGAATTCTGAACTAACTGTTTTCTCAAGTATAACTGACAATGAAGTAATCACTTTAAATTATATGGCTAATCTGTAACCTAACTGGAAAGTGGCTGTTAAGAACATCACTACATTTTTACGACTGTGGGCGGAGCCTACAGGAGTACTGCATGTACAAAAGGAGTGATGTCATGTTTTCTGTCCGTGGAACTGACTGAAGGTGTAAATAGTCTCCTCCGCCTTACCCTCCTCCAAGAAATGTTTTCCGCCCTCAAATAAATGTGCTTTCATGTTACTCAATGGTTGCAGGGTACTATTTTCTTTCTTAAATGGGTAGTACAAGAACTGGAACCCGAGTAGTGGGAGGCAGCATTGTTTTTTGGGGGGGGGGAAAGTAAGGTCCACCCCACCTCCACCAAAGAAGCTCCAAAAGGTCCATCCCACCTTTTTTTTTATTCATGTGGGAGGGGCATGAGGTGGAGCTATCATCCTGAAAGAAGACTCACATGTTTGGGATGTGGACCAAGGAACAGAAGTCTGTGGAGTCCCTGCATTTTGTTAGGACTAGAACAGAAGATACTTAAAATGCCTTCAAACTGACTTAAAAACCCTTGGAACAAATGATTATCAGAGTCACCTGGTGTCTCAAAAGGAAAGACTTAGAAGTGTCTAAAAACTAAGGAAAATAGACAGCTTTCAGGTATTTTTTAAACATTTATATACTAAAAACAATGTTCAGCTTTTGGGATTAACAATATTTGTGTACCATATTCTATCTATCTATCTATAGTTTGTATTTTTAGTAGTTTCAAAATCTTGAAAGCATTGATGTTATTAATGCATTTAGAAATACATTTGTTTAATTGTCTTTACAGATAACCTTGAAAGCATTGGTGTTACTAATACATTTAGAAATACATTTGTTTAATTGTCTTTACTGATAAAACATGCATGTTCATGTGAGGGCACATTTTTTGAGGGATGGGGATCAAATTATTTTAATCATGGGCACAGTGTTTGGTAAACACAGTCTGTGATGAAGTGTATTTTCCTTTTTAAGTTTGAGAAGTGGAGTTGACTTGCACAAATGAATAGTACAGACACCATTAGAAGTAGAATGGGTTAAACACTTCCTGAAACTTTCTGCATAACAAGTTCCCCATGGCACCTCACAGCATTTGACACTACCATCCCAAGAGCAGTCAATGTGTTACTTTACAGGACATTGCATAGCAAGAGATCTAGCCTTCCCTTTTTCCAAATAGTATACCAGCTTCATTATCAGGCAGGCGGCAGTTCTGGGCTACTATTTTTATTCTACTGAATCTTCTTAAAGGAAAACTGCATGTTGAAATCAGGAATATATGTATTACTACCAGTTTTGAGTTCTCACTTCAATCCCGTGTTTTGTTTCTGCCTAGGCTGTTAGAGGAGTTTTTCTAATTTTCCCTGGGTGTTTTATGACGTCTGGGGGCGGTCATTCAAGTTTGTTTTATTGCGTCTTCTCCAAGTTAGTCTTCACAGCTTACCCTTTGGTTTGATGTCTAATAGCCTCTACAGCAGGCCAGTGTCTTGTTACAGTGTCTTGCTTAGCCACAGCAGAGAAAAAACACTGCAGCCAGGATTCACAGTGATATACAGTATACTATAGAAAGTTACATGTTTAAACACATACACACACACACACACACAAGCAGAACACAGCTGAATAAGGTACCAGTATTTAGGAAACTTGTCATACTTACCCAGAGTCTAGCAATGTGAATCCTGGCTGTGACTATAGGTATTTACAACTGAATGATAATAACCACATTTGCTTCACTTGCAAATAGGTAGGCATTTGTGTCTAATTTCTGTTTGACTTACTGTAGGTTACACATAGAATCTGAAAAATTCATAACATGCTGTATTGTGATTCAATGAACTCATAAATGGGGATTTTGGTTTCTTTTACAAATTCATTTTTCCTGACCATGGATATACTAAAACAAAAATTTCTCAACAAAATGTTTTTAAATAAAGATTTTAACTCACAGCAGCAGAAGAAGCATCTTGGCATTAAAAGCTTAGTGGTGTGGATGTAGAGGCACCAGTATTTAAGCATGACTTTGGTAGAGAATGAATTGTGACTGGGGGGGTGAGGGAGGGAGTGAGTCTTGATATTTGCAGCTTAATGGTTTTCTGAAACTTCAACCTTCGATGGGTTTGACTCTGCAGCCATCTGTACAGAATATCACTAAGCCATATGCAGTGTGGTATGGGTAAAACCCAAATCACCAGACTAGGACCAGTGCTGTAAAATCTGTACTGGGCACAGCTTGTGCAAATATTGCTGATCCAGTGGATCAAATGAATACGTGCAAATAAATAAATACTTGCTTCGCCTCATGCTTCAACCCACCCCAGGAGAGACGTTATTACATGTTAGAAAATGTTTTTTTTATTTGCTGAGCTCTGATTGGCTTGTACCCCTTCTGGGGAGGTACATTAACTTTCAATAGATGCCCAGCAAATAAAATGTGCCAGCCCAAACCTGCCTCATGCCCAACCAGGCATCATTGTGCCCAGCTTGCTTCCTCATTGGCTGAAGCACTGGGCACACAATTCAAACTGCCACCACTTTTTTTTAACACTTAGCGAGCAACTTATGCCCCCCCACTACCATTGCCACCACCATAAAAAAGTGACATTAGCTGAATAGTTCCATAACTGAAGTAAAAAAAAAATGCTTTGTAAATAAATCAGCTATCAAACTGAACTTCCCCACACCATGCTGATCACCAGCGCACCTTCTCATGGCAGTCGTTCAGTTCTCACAAGCTCCTCTGCTGATCGATCAACATTTAAAGATAAATTGAAGGGCCATATCTTAAAACATATATTTTTAAATGTATAAAACAACGGGAACAAAAGCGAGCAATTTACCAAACCGCGCTTACTTTAAAACGTGGCTCTCTCTTCGCTTTTGTCTGGCGCCGATTCTCCACAAGCTGCCCACCCGCCCTGTAGCTTAACAAGCGGCTCCCACTGTACTACCAGCTCAGTTTTCTTTTCACATCTCTGGTGATTATATCCAGAGTCGAAATCCACAAATTAAGGAAAAAACAATATAAAGACATGGCGAGAGGGGGCAGGGTCATGTGTCAAAGAGGGACCACTTGCTCTGCTGCTTGACAAGCAGATCTCACTCCACGACCTGCTTGGCTCTCTCTAAAATGCTGTGGTGCCCTCTACTGGTAACTATTGTTAAGGATACCAGTAGAGGGACTACTTTACTAAAAAAAAAAAATCAATAAGTTAATTTTAGTCTTTTTATTAATTTTTTTTATTCTTAAATACTACAAAATCACTTTACAGATAGTCCATTTTCTAAGCGCAATAATACCCTCCAGGGTGGGCGGTATGGGCAATACCAGACCTTCCAGGGGCTATAAGATCTTCCGCCTGTGGGGTCGGGCCTCATTATGCCCCTGGGCGGTCCAGTATTGCCCAATACCACCCACCCTGTTGGGTATTATTGCTTGCATAACACACACCCTGTCATGCCTTATTGCTTAAATATGCCCTTTCTCAATGTACTATACTTTGATTCAGTTAGTGTATACAACAGGCTTCATGTGAACACTCTGGGCTTCTCTTTGACTCCTGATATCTATTTGCTTTAGCTATTGTATATTGTTTGAACTGCTTTGGTCTTCTTGATGTGGTGCTATGTGCCTAAACTAATAATCTGTTTATCTACTGCTTCCCATGTATCTCCAGTGAATGATTGTTATTACTGTCTGCTCTCCGAGCCATTGTTTTTGGACTTGTTAACTGTGCTGTCTTTGTATTAGTTTCGACGAGGTGCCTTTGTAAATGAGTGTCTGACTCAAAGGTTTGTAAATCTGATATTTTTAAAATAAATAAATAAATGTTTATGTTTAAGCCAATGAAACACCCTTATCGAGTTAATGCATTCACAGTCATAGTGGCTCTGCCAGAACTTGTTTATGTATGCTATAAAACCCTCCTTGTTTGCCATAAAAACATGTAATCATGATATCACGGCATGCAAATGTCTCTGTTTGTATACTGCTGTACTGTTAATCTCTGTTTCTGTACTTTGTTTTGACTTGGAGTCTTTGTAAATGAGCCCTTGGCTCAACGGTATTAACCCCAAACTGAAATAAATAAATAAATAAATAAAAAGCCCCATTCTGGACTCCTAGTGGGAGGGGTACACTTTTTACCAAGCAGTCCCTTTCAGAGACTGCCCTGGCAGCTACTAGGTCAGGGGCCTAGCTGGAAAGAGAAAGCCCCCAGCTGCCTTGCTACTTTCAGGTGTCTCTGGAAAAACTTCATTGTTGGGGGCTCTGGGCAGGCCTTTCAGGGGCTGCGCACCTCCCAGTAATCGTGCAGGTGACCGGAGTTCCCCCCGCTCCCAATAAAAACATAAACAATTAAAATTTAACATATTCTGAGTCCCAGTCTGGTTGCAGCTCACACTGTTAGCAGGCTGAAGACAATCAGCCATTTGTGGGCACTCTCTTGGGGTTGGCAGGAGAAGCTTGCACTACCCCAATGTTCTCTTCCTCCACGGCACATTTGAGGCTGAAGACTGATGGGGCCACTCTCTCTGCCCACTTCTTTTCTGGGGCCAAAACAGTACTGGAGGGTCCTGGCTTTTGAGGAGTCACCGGCAGCAGAGGAAAGTCATCAGGTAGGTTAGCCAGGGCATTGTATCTGTCTGTTCCCAAACAGCTATTTAACACGTTGTCCTGCTCATTCAGGTCTGGGCTTCTGCTACAGGAGTGGAGCTGCGGGAAGTGCTCTCTTCAATAACTATTGGTTGCCTCTTTCTTTTTCCCTCTCCTGCATGCCTTGTGAGGATTGGACCAGGTATCCTGCAGAACCCCACGAGGATCAAGTGAGGGGGCCCGAGTGGTCAGAAGTCTCATAGGCTGAGGACTGCACAGAACCTACTTCCATTTTGTGTGAGAGGTCTTGGTATGGTGGCTTGCAGTTCGGTCGGGAATTATTTGGCCTCGTGAAGATGGGGCCTAGCGAGCTCAGATAGCCTTCTGCTGCTTCAAGGGAGTCAAACATTTTTGGGGTGCCATTAATCATGACTCAGAGAGTGGCATGGTACCTTAGAGAGTATTGGAGCCTCATTTCAGCACATTTTTTTTAGCAGCAGTGAAAGCTCTCTTTTATTCTGACAGTTCCTAAGGAATGCACTAGCAAATGGGCAGGAAGAAGGGTTGGAAGAACAATGGGGAATAATAAAAACTGCCATCACAGAGGTAACAAGCCTTTGTGTGAAGCAAATTAACAAAATGAAACGATGTAAGAAACCACTATGGTTCTCAAAGGAAGTGGCAGTGAAGGTTCAAGAGAAAAAGAAAGCATTCAGGAAGTACAAGGAATCACAGAAGGAGCAGGACAGGGAACTGTATCAGTTAAAGCAAAAGGAAGCTGGGAAGGCAGTCAGAACAGCAAAGGCCCAAACGAGGAAAAGATAGCCAACTCTGTTAAGACAGGGGATAAAACCTTCTATAGGTACATCAGGGAGCAAAGGAAGACCAAGGAGGGGTAGTGAGGCTTAATAAAGAGGAGGGAGGGTGGGCAGAGGGTGACTGTGAAAAGGCAGAGATACTAAACAAATATTTTTGCTCAGTATTTACAAAGGAAGTGGGGAAGTACCTAAAACAAACAGTAGAAACACTCTGGATACAGAAGTTGATACCAGCCCATTTACAGAAGAAAGGGTTCTGAAAGAACTCTTAAAACTGAAGGTGGACAAAGCAATGGGGCCTGATGGGATTCATCCCAGAATTCTAAAAAGAAGTGGTAGAACTAGTGACACCACTGACTACCCTGTTTAACAAATCATGGGAGGATGGGTGGTACCGAGGACTGGAGAAGGGCAGATGTGATTCCCCTTCACAAAAGTGGGAGCAAGGCAGAAGCAGAAAACTACAGACCTGTTAGTTTAACCTCAGTGGTAGAGAAAATGATGGAATCACTTCTGAAGGAAAGAATTGTTGAGTATCTAGAGGCCAGAGGGCTCAGGACCCAAGGCAGCATGGATTCTGACGGGAAGGTCATGCCAGAAAAATCTGATAGATTTCTTTGACTGGGTGACCAAAATAGTAGATCAGGGAGGGCTGTGGACATGGCCTACCTAGACTTTAGCAAGGCATTTGACACAGTCCCACACAAAGATTAATATACAAGTTAGCCAGCCTGGGAGTGGGTCCCAAGATGATAGCCTGGGTAAAGAATTGGCTGGAGAATAGGACACAGAGTAATAGTAAATGGAGTCCACTCTGAAGAAAGGGGGTTACTAGTGGGGTACCGCAGGGTTCAGTATTAGGACGGTCCTCTTCAATGTCTTTATAAGCGTATATTGCAGAGGGACTGGAAGGAAAAGTATGTCTCTTTGCAGATGACACAAAGATCTGCAACAGAGTTGATGCACAAGGTGGGGTGGAAAGGATGAGAAGGGACTTGGCAAGGTTAGAGGAATGGTCAAATGTATGGCAGCTTAGATTCAATGCTAAGAAGTAAGGTAATGCACCTGGGAAACAAAACCCAGGGAAGAGTACACAATGGGGGTGAGATACTAACAACAACAAAAATGGAAAGGGACCTGGGGGTAGTCATATCAGATGACCTAAAGGTGGGCAAGCAATGTGAGAGGGCAGCAAGGAGGGCTGGGGGGATACTGGGATGCATAGGGAGAGGCATCACCAGCAGAAAACAGGAAGTTATTATCCCGCTGTACAGACAGTTGGTGAGACCCCATTTGGAGTACTGCGTGCAGTTCTGGAGACCCAATCTCCACAAGGACATAGACAGGATGGAGGCTGTCCAGAGGACGGCAACTAAAATGGTGCAGGGTCTGCACCGGAAGACATATGAAGAGAGACTTAAGGAGCTGAATATGTATAGCCTCGAGGAAAGGAGAGAGGGGACATGATAGAAACTTTCAAGTATCTCAAGGGAATCAACAAAGCCCAAGAGGGTAGCATCTTTCAAAAAAAGAGGTGTGCAAGAACAAGGGGGCACAATTTGAAGAAAGAAGGGGGGCGGCTCAGAGGTAATTTAAGGAAGTATTTTTTCACAAAGAGGGCTGTGGATGCATGGAATGGCCTTCCGGAGGAGGTTGTGGAGTCAAAAACAGTGGTGGAATTCAAGCATGCATGGGACAGTCATAAGGCAATTCTAGGGGGTGGGGGTAGGAAGAAGTAGGCTGCTGGTTAACTAGGATCTGCAGCTTATCCAATAGGTAGGGAAATGGGCAGACTGGGTGGGCCAAGCGGTCCTTATCTGCCGACAAAATCTATGTTTCTATGTTTCTAAGTTCCTGAGAGTAATCTGCAAATATTTGTAGTCTATGACCTTGCTATGTTAGATTTTGTCTTTCCCTGGCCGTTTGCGTAATATATTCCCTGCCAGTGAAAGCGTGCCAGAATTGTTCTTGATCTGGCAGATGGTGCCTGCTTTGAGGCAAGAGATCAATGTCCCCTATTTATTTCAATTGGGCCTTTCCATCTGGTGACCAGAAGCAAAGGAATAGTAGATTGCAGAAAGCTGGAGGTGCAGGTTCCCTCACATCCTTCAGGGAACTCCACAAATATCAAAATGTTTTGGCGGCTGAGGTTTTCCAGGTCCGCCACCCTTTGCCACAGCTGCCTGATTGTGTTATCCTGCTCCCCGATGTATGCCATTATTCTGTTAAACTTATTTTCATTGTCAAATATTTTCTGTTCCTTTGTAGTTGTCCGTTGAGATAGAGATATAAGGTCGGCAGCAGTATTCTGTGAGTTGATCTCCACCTGTTCCATTTTTGCCAACAGTTCTTTAATCTCCTGCAGGTTGGTATCAGAAGTGTCTGAGAAGGCCATGCTGCTCTGCAGTGAGGGATTGCAGGCCCAGAGGCATACAGAATCACAGTTCAAAAATCCTGTCTCCTTCCTTCAGAGGTAGAAGATGCTTCACCCCGTTGTATGCAGCAGGTAAGGATGTATCTTGGTATTATAGGTTGTTGTAATTTGTTACGGTGTTTGTACTGTTCTTTCTTGTTTATTCAATAAAATATATCTAATTTTTAAAAAAATAAGGAAGAGATTCAATTTTAATCTATGGCAGGGTAAGCAGCAAAGATTTCCCTTGTAGGCAGGTAAGGATCGGAAAGGGATTTTTCATGGTCAGAAAAGAAATTCCATAAAATCAAACCGTACATCATTTTTTAAAATTTCTATATGTGTATGTCTGTGTGTAAGGAGGGTAATTATAAAGGGAAAGAACCCCGGGCTGGTGACGCTGAGTGTTGAGGTACTGGACACCACACACCGATGACCCAGGTTCGGGAACAGACTTGGGTTATTCAGGGGTCAGCAGAGGAGGTAAGGATTGAGCGTCTGGAGGACTGCTCTCCTTTCTTGGGGTGGGGGGGTTTGTATTCTGTGCACCTCAGCACAAGAGGCTTTCGAACTGCATCCAGGTGCACTTGGCCGCCTCCGCGGAGTATCCAGGTGCACTTGGCCGCCTCCGCGGAGGTGGAGATGGATGCTGTGCCCACTGCATGGGTGCAGGGACAGGGGAGAAAAAATGGAGGAAAATGTCAGCATCCCGGCAGGACCCATGATGGCCCTGAAGGGCCAGAACATGTACCCCTCCAAAGGGGGGGGGTGCATAGCCCCTGCCAGGTCCATGGAGGAGGTGACAAATAATGTTGTGATTAAAAAAATAAATAAATAAAGGGAAAGAATAATTAATCTTTTTTTTTTAATTTTGAGGGAGTTTTGTTTTTATAGCCTCCCTGACTTTTTTGTAAGTTAATAAGGCCTCCACGAAGGAGTATCTTTTATGGTATATGAGACATCAAGAATTAGGTTTGGGTGAGAGGACTGCAAGGCGAGGCTGTGCTTTCTATGTGCCTAGATCTCACTAGAGGTGTCTCTTATACCAGAAGAGACACACCTCTGCAGGCTGTCTTACCTTATTATAAATTATTCAAGTTTGGCTCTAGTAATTTATAATAGGTTTAAAGCCCTTGATTTACTTATGCCGCCCTCCCTTTAGCACTGAAGCAAAGCACCCTCCCCTAACACTCCCCCATGCGAGCGCATTGCACACAGGATACGTTGATCTGTGGCTCTGCACACTGATTGGCTGTCATCACGTTAGTGATCTGAATAGTGAGTAAGAGGGCTGGCCATGTTTAAAATGGAAGTTAGTCATTTTTAAAAAAGACATTCATATGTTAGTATGCTGTTTTCTGATTACCAGCACTTTTTAAACCAGTGTCAGTGATCTCACAAGGCACAGCTGCTGACCAATCAGGATGCGGTAATTTTCCTGCTTATTCTATAAACATGTCTAACACCCAAGATTGTATCCAAAAAAGTTGTAGGATTAAACAATAACAATATGCCTCATAATGAAAGTATTTTACCAGTTTTCTGAAACAAAAAAGGATTGGAACTAGAAGGACTCAGATCCCATAATGTTCCCCAAACATTTAATTTCTGGACTTTCCATTCTTCTGAATTTTTTTTAACCAGGAGAGACACACTAAGCTAATAGCTTATCTACAGGTGAGACCTGAGAGCACAAGGAAGTTAAGTGACTTGCTTAGGGTCACACAGCATGCAAGCGGGGGCTGTGGGATTCAAACCCAGGTCTCCAGGTTTGTGGCTCAGAGCCTTAAACCACTGCATTATACTGCCTCTTCATTTGCATTTGCATTTGAATTAATTTGCATACGGATAGGCTCTGTATCCCTTACACTTAATCTGCTACTGCTGCTTTTGCATAATGCTCTTCCAGTGACATTAGAATCATTGACATGACAACAGGGTCTGACTGATACTGGGTGAGACCGATTCATGCATTTTTGCAAAGTTTGTTTCCTGACGTGCCAAAGTGTTGCAAAAAAAATCACCTTTTCTCATGTATAAAAAATAAATAAATAGTGGAAAAATTGCAATTTTACAGGTGAAAATACCTCTTTTCACATAAAACTTACTATTTTCACTTGAAAATCACTATAATTAATACCAGAAACAAACAGTTTGGTTTTCCAACTATTTCACCTATGTGAATGTGCTCAAATCCTCCTACAGTTTGGGATAATGTCACGAAAATGGGAATCCAATTGGTTTTCCCCTGATTTGCTTAATTTTCAATTGCATAAAATAATCCCCCAGCTCTGTCTTTGATTTAGTAAGCAAAAGAGTAAGAGCAGGACTTTTATAACGTTGTAGTACAATTTTCAAGCACACAGTATGTGCTACTTACAGCATCGCTGTCAGACCACAGATATTGCAGTCTGTCACTAGTGCCGTGAGTTGCTCCTCAAAAATAATAATGCATCATTATAATGGCAAATGTATAATTTTTGTGCCGAAAGGTGAGGAACATGTCACAAATGGGTTAAAAGGTTTAACAGTAGGGCGTAACTGTTCCCTGTATTCACTGTTGCCTGCACTCCTCCCTCTCCTTCCCTTTCTTTGAAGACTGACACCCCTCCCACTGCAGCTCACTCATTGCGAAGTTCTGGTTCGGTTCACTTCCCTGTTATTTCATTTCCCTCCTTGCCCCCCTCTCACCCTACCTGATATAATGTTCGCTCTGTTGACTCTGACTCCTTCTCCATCACTTGCACCAAAACCTCTGCTGATCAGTCAGTTTTTTTTCCTACAAACTGTACGGTACTTAATCTGGTCCTCCCTTCAATCCCACTTTTGTGCTGCCTCCTAACCTTCAGTTTTGAATGTTCTTCTCTCTACCATCACCATTTCTGCCTGCTCCTGCACTTAACTCTTTCATAGGCACTCTCTCTCTTTATTACTTCCCCCATGCCCCTGTTTATATTGCTGCTTCTCGCTAGTTTCAGTTTGGACAGCTGTGCACAGTATGCATTTCATTCATTACCTGCTTGCTGTTCCCACTGTAGCCTATGCAACCTTGTAGTCTCTCATCTTCAATCCTTTTACAAATTGGTGAAAAACTGTATGTTGTACAGCGTACTATCTGTTTTTTTTCTTTATATATCCATGTTACAGTGACTGCTCCTGATTATACTGCTGTAACATTGTTGCTTTTTATGTTTGCTTGTGTGTGATGCACTCAAGAAATATAATGAGGTTAGTAAAGCATTGCAGAGGTATGGCAGTGTTTTGCTAATCCAGCAAATGCTTTCAGGGGTGCGTCCTTCAGCCACCAATCAACAGAGAAGCTGCCAATGACGGCAGTTACAGAGCGAGCACCGGACTTGAAAGAAATCTGCTGCTCCAATCAGGGACAGTTTCATCATCCCTGACTGCAGTGGAAGCTTCCCCCCATGCAACCAGGCACACAGCAGCAGAGAAGACTCCAGCCATATGCATTACAGTGTACAGTAATGTGCATGGCTGGAGTTACGAGCAACCCATTTGCTGAGTGTGCCTTTCATGGTGAAGCATATCAATAAATCAAGTTAATTAAACATAATAAATGAGCCGCGCTGTGGCTTTGCAGATTGGTGGCTCCTGCCACCCACCACAAAGTCCCCTGAAAGCCAACATCAGGGTGGCGGCATGCCCCCACCCCACCCCACTATTGTAGCATGCTGGGAGCCCACCCCAGTGTGCCCAGATAAATGTTTTGTTTTACTTTCTGACACCGGGATCACCACTTTCTGAGTCAGATGCCTGCCTCCCATCTTTCATTGCCAACAGGGGTGCCCATTCCCCCTGTTGGCATCACGTATGCCCACCCTTCCCCAACTCATGTAGCACACTGAAAGCCCACCCCAGTGTGCCATAATAATTCTTAAATCTTTCTGACACCAGGATGCCACCCCTCCCAGTGTCAGATGCCATCCCTCCAAGCCCGTTCTTTCTAAGCTGACATCAGGGTGCCCAATCAGCCCCCCCCCACACACACACATATATTAGTTTGGCACACTGGAAGCCCACCCCAGTGTGCCTAAAAATAAATATTTACCTGTAAATAAACAAAACTGTCCCCAACATCTTTTTGTTTTGTTGTTTACCTTTAAAGAAAACGGTCCCTCGTCATCTCCCCAGTCCCCATCCCCACCCACCCTCTGTGCACCCTCTGCACCCCTCACCCCATACTACCTCTGAAGGTCAGGAGCAGTGATCTTCTGTGGACCGGGAACTTCTGATGTTTCCGATGCTGGGATTTCCACTCCCGGTATCGGATGCACCCCCACATGGCCCTATGTTCTCAACCGACCTCAGGTTGCCCATCCCTGGGTCGGCATTGATCCTCCCTCCCCGTACTCTGGCCCACTGAGATCCCACTACAGTGTGCCAAAATCTGTTTTGTTACTATTGCACCTGAAAAAGAAAACAGTCCCATGATGTCTTTTTTTTTTAAACCTGAAAAAAAGAAAACTATCTCTCGTCGTTCCCACCAGCCTCCCTCCCCAACCCATACCCACCCTCTGTACACCTTACCTCCCTACATCCCCCCATGCATACTTTCCTCCGGAGGTCAGTGACAGCGATCTTCTGTGGACTGGGAACAGGTCTGCTCTCTTCAAAGACCAACCAGGAACTGAAGGAATGACAGTAAGCCCTATAATGGCAGTGAATGGGGTGTTTTCAATTTAGGTTGATATCTCAGCCAGTGTTGCAGTTTTGGTCCCACATTTTCAACATGGGGTTCTTGGACTCCATTTTGTGAACACTGACACTGTCATTTCGTTTCTCGGTCCCGAAAGGTGATTTTGCAGTCGCTGAGCAGAATCACCTTTTGGGTTCAATTAACAAAATGACAGTGCTATTGTTCATTAGGTGGGGTCCCAAAAAGCCCATTTTGCAAGTTTGGTGATAAAACTCAAAAAAATGCATTACGAGCATGTGTTGCGCAGTTTCTACGCACGCTCATAACTTAGCCAATTTTTAATATTTTCACTCCAGATTTTCAACATTGCCATTTTTCAAACCTCCTTATGAACAGTATAGCTGTCATTTTTCATATCCTGCCCAAAACAGGTTTTCGCACCTGTGGGCAGAATGGCACAGTCACTGTGTGTAATCAACTTTCTGGATGGTGTACTGAAATGATAGTGTCATTCTTCATGAGGTGGGGTCTCAAAACCCGTGTTGAAAACTTGATGAAAAAATTCCACAAAATGGTTGTTACGGACGCGTGTTGCAGAGTTTCAACGCTTGCTTGTAACTTCTCCAGTTTTTCATATTTTCACTCCAGACTTTCAATATTGCCATTTGTTCACACCTCCTCAAAAACAGAACAGCTGTCATTTTTCACATCCTGCCCAAAATGTGTTTTCGCACCTTTGGCCCAAATGGCGCAGTCACTGTGAGAAATCACCTTTCGGGATTGAGAAATGAAATTATATTGCCTCTATTCATGAGGTGGAGTCCCAAAAAGCCCATGCTGAAAATCTGGAGTGAAAATACCAACAAACACCCTGAGCGTTAGGGTTTTCAACCATAATGCCCCACCCTGTAGAGACTGACAGGCATCGGAGTGTGACTTGGGGTCGTCGGCTGTAATGCTCACACCATTCCACCCCCACCCTGCTGCCAGAGACAGGCATTAAGGTATGTCTTGGGGTCTTCAACCCTAATGCTCAGTCCATTCTCCTATACTGCACCCATCTCAGCTTATTTCCTTATGGAATGGGGTGAGCATAAGGGCCAAAGACTCCAAGGCATGCCACAACACCTATCAGTGTCTGCAGGGTGGGGTGAAGTGGAATGGCATGTGCGTTATGCCCGATGACCCAAATGCACCCCCCAATGCCTGTCAGTCTCTGCAGGGTGGGGTTGGGGGTTGGCTTTAGTTTGGTACTTCACTGCCATTCCAATTATGTATCTCTCTAACTCCTGCAGTACCAATGCCAATACCAGCAAGCAAACATTTGGTATTGGCAAATGCTTGTTTTAGTGTGCTACTGTATTTTCTCCCTTGACCCCCCCACCTTCCTGCTCACCTGTGGAAAAGAGCTATTGTGGCTCTGTAGACCTTTCCTGGCAACACTCCCTGAATAAATAACTAAGCATTTTGGCACATCAGCCCTAATGTAGGCATTGAACATAAGCAAAGCAAGGCATTTTAATTTTTATACTGTAGGGGTGGGAGCGCCAGTTGTGATCCAGTTCTGATTCTTATTTTTTTTTAATTATGATGATTATTCATCTTTTGTAATTAGGTAAGGCCCACTGGACCACAAGACCCATTTACAGGGGCACACTGGCAGCATTGGGGAGGATAAGTGACTTGCTCAGAGTCACACAATGTGTAACTAGAGATTGTGGGACTCAAACCCAGGTGTGCTGGATGTACCAAGCTTGTTCATAGTATGTTACTGTAGCCTCCGGGCTATACTTCCAGCCCTACTTTGATCTATTTCCAAAAAGTTCTGATTTACACTAGTTTTCCAAATCAGGTACAATTTCCAGGCTAGTCTAGAACTGGGTCCAAAGTAGATCTGGATTGGGTCAAATGACCAAATCATGTTACCCCTTTACACTCTTCATAAGCCCTTTCTTCATGTCATTAAATATTTAAAATAGTAATTTTGTGTTTTTAATAGATTTTCCATTTTGATTATAAAATCATGACATCATTCTAGGCTAGACAGGATTGTTTATTTCTAAACATTCCAAGAACTCTTCTTTCACATGTGGTTGTTTCATGCAAACAGTTCTAAAAGTCTACAATTCTAACTTCAGTTAGTAAAGTCCATTCATCATACAGGGGATTCTAAATTTTTCTACAATGCCAAACAATTTTATTTTAAATTCAAGTTACATTTTTCAAACAGAAATCTTCAACATGATTTATAATATGATTATATGTGAGGTTCCTCTGTCTCTTGTGGTTTTAAGAGTTTCCCCCAAGTGTTTTGTGTGCCAGAACTGCTTAACTTCACTTTGCAATTCTTTCACCCATGAAACTCAAGAATGCTATCTTATATAAGTTTATGGGTCCATTTGGAGGGCCTCTTACAGATATAAGAGTGTCACCTTGTGCATTCATAGGACCAGAAGACTGTGAACCAAGGATGAGCAGTTTTCTGGTCCTAAGAATGCATGAGGTGATACTGTTATATCCATAAGAAGTCCTTCTAAAAGACGTATAAAATTATTATAGATCACTAACTGTATTCAATAAAAAAAATCCTATTTTTTAAATTTATAATGATGATGGCATGAACAGTCAGTGAGAACCCCATCACAGTGGCTCAGAATATAAGAGACTCTTACAGTAATAAGCGTACATCATGCCCAACTGAAGAGAGGGCTGTGATTGGTTGTGGATGCTCCAGCAATCAATAATAACCACACAAGACACAGGAACTGCACATATACCAGAGATGAAGATTTGGGCTGGCAGTATAGCCTAGAGGTTAGAGTAATGAGCTGTGAATGAGCTTGGTACATCCAGCAGATCAGAAATAAAAATAAATGATGCTGTAAAATCAGTTACATTCTCAGGACAGGGTCAGAACTGAGTCACTTAAAAATCTGAACCTGGTCAATGCAATGAATTTTGTTAAATCAGAGTCATGTCACAAGTAAAACTGATCCATTTGGG
Organism: Neoceratodus forsteri; assembly: GCA_016271365.2. NCBI lineage: Eukaryota > Metazoa > Chordata > Ceratodontiformes > Ceratodontidae > Neoceratodus > Neoceratodus forsteri. The sequence continues at coordinate 16,546,941 of CM028130.1, forward strand.
TTGAGGAGGTGAACAATTTGGTGATGGGGGATTGACCTTGAGACAGTTCTCCAATCCTTTGATTAGTGCCTATCCCAAGGCTTATGTCACGTCACAGAATACAGAAAACAACAAATTATGTGTTAGAACAAGAAATAATGGTCTTTTTTTAACATGGGCACAAAACATCCTATATTATGATTTGTCCAAACAGGTCACCTACCCATTGATTAATACCCAGTATATCCACAGTTGCCTTGCTGGACCACAAAATCCGGACAGACAGCAATGTAAAGTGACCTTTTCAGATCACTCAACCAGAGAAACACGTAAAACACTACAACCACAGCATCCTCATTAGGACAAATCCACCTAGTGGAGAACTACAACTGTGGCATCCTCAGAAGGACAGATCCATTAGGTGGAAGGACTATTTTATTACAGGTGCATGTTCATAGAGATTTATTTTAACATTCCTTTAGATAAATCTCTAACATGATGTTGCCCATGTTATAAGAGGATTAGCCCACTCCAGAGCATTGGATTACTGAGCATTACTCCATGCCTGAGTGGTTGAAGTCACTGAGTCTGCAGCCTCATGCCTCACAACCCCCAGCCTGGATTAATGCTCAGTAAACTCATGCTCTGTCTTGGGTAAATCTCTCCATATATAATACAATCACAAGACAGTAAAATAAGGAAAAGTGACAATCACCAGTACCAAAAGCTGATTCAAAACGATCACATTTGAGCCCCTTTTTAAACACCTCCACTGATTTGGTACTCATACCATGGCATGGTAAGGAGTTTCAAATGGAAGGGTCTGTCCCTGACAATTCACCATCTCCTGATAACATGAGGTGTGATCTTGTTATAGCCAAGAAAAACTCCTCGGTGATTGGAACCAGCAGTTGGGAGTATTTTTTTATTTACTTATTTAATTTTTGTTGACTGGGTAACTACACTAGATAAATTCTGTACCAGACTAAGAGGTCTTTAAAGTAGCCAGGCCCAAACCCATGCAGGGCTTTGAAGGATAACAAAGCAGTCTTGAAGGTGAGACTTGCACCTGTGTCATGAGCTTTGAAAACCCAGCTCTGTGACGTCAGGACATGAAAAGTTTCAAGAACTGATGAGGTCTTAAAGGGTGTGTTTTAATTCAAATGTCTTCAATTACAAAATCAAAAGAAAAGAAAAAATGAAGGTCTCTATTTTACATTTTTGGCTAGTTTTGTGAACTTAGTTCAACAGAGGCCAGTTACAATTTTTTTCCCTGGAAAACGGAAACTCTCTTTAAAGCGAAAGGGCCAAAAATTAGGAATATGGATGCTGCTGGATTCTAGTCACTTCTGCACTTATGAATACAGGTCTTCATATTTCTAGTACTAAAACAATTGCTTAAAAGTGTTTTTCTATGTTTACTTTGAATATTAAGAGAATGGAGGTGCAAAACTGTTATTTACATATTAAACAAAAAGATACTGGGAAATCAACACGTACAACTTGATCCAGAAAACTGGCCAGATAAGCACAAAATCCAGGCCACAGGGCTTTCCTTCCAGGATTTGGCTCCATATTCCCACATTCATATTCCCCAGTCACCCAGATACCCACTGGGAGGGACCAGGGGCATTCTGGGGGGAGACGCGGAGAAAGTTGGGGTGAACTCTGGGTGTCCAGGTCAGTACCAGAGTGTATTCCCTGATCTGCACTGAGAAGGAGATTGTGGGATACAGCAATCTTCCAAGAGACTGCTCTATTCCTGTTAGGGGTAGGATCCCCCAAACAATAATAAAGTGGCACAATATACCTCTCACCCCCTCCATGGCATCTCAGAAGGCATCATTAGGGGAGACATTCAGGTCCCACAAGAAATCATGGCAGTTTTGCTGTGAGGATGTGCTGACCTTGTGGCAGGGTTCACCCTCACATGGCACTGGCTCTATCCACACAGCCTTCACACCATGGAAACATATTGGTGACTTGCCCACCCTTTACCTTCCATGAAACCAATCACTTCCATAGGGTAGGATTGGCTGTTGAGGGGCAGTGCAGCTCTCTGAGGGTGCTGCAGAGTTTATGTTGCTGCCAGCCCTCCATACCGGCAGAGGGCATTTATTTCATTTTGTGGCTTGGGCTCCCTTGCAATAAGTATAAAAGAAAATCTTAAGATATACACATGCTTTATTTTTGCTCAGGCATAAAATGAACTAACTTTCTTACTTTCTTTCTTTCTTTCTTTCTTTCTTTCTTTCTTTCTTTCTTTCTTTCACAAGGAAAGACATACTATACTGAACAGCTCGCAGCTCATCTGCAGAAGTGTCCTGGGGGTAGGGATGTGGACAACCATTTATAGCAAATATAGTATATCAAGGAGCATTATCAAAAACTGAAGATGAATCAGTATAATAGATACTATTATAATATAAAAAAAACTGAGATAATTCAGGTAATAAAATTACTTTTCCAGAACAATGAACAGGTAATGAAGGAATCAGACTGCCAGGGCAAAACTAGGAGAGAGGGGAAGGAAGAGACTCATGGACAGTTGCAGGAAGGAGATGGATAGTCATTAAGGAGAGACTTTAGGGAGAAAAAAGAAGATGTAGAGCACACTGATAAGGGAAGGGAGGACCAGAGTTTAGGAAAGCAGTGTGAGAAAGCACGCGGACAAACAGTAGATTTTCTAAAAGGAATAGTGAGGAAATGAGAAATACTATTGTGCAGAGGGCAGTAGGAAGCTGAGGGAGAGGATAAGAGGGATGCAAGATAGGAGGGAAGGGAACCAAACTAGAATTTAGAAATAAAGGAGGCACAATGGGAAAGGTGCCTAGCATCAAGAGAGGGGAGAGAAAGGGTACAGTAGAGTGAGCAATGGTGGGTACAAGGGGAACAATCTGCAGCAAGATCAACAAAAATGGCGGACGTGATCAGTCCCCAAGCCGTACCTGTGAGGATGGAGTCAATAAGCTGAAGGAGAGAAGTGGAGTGGGATCTTCTAAACCCAAACTGAAAGGGGTGAAGGAGGAGAATTCAAGGAAGTAAGAGAGTTGTGACAGTACAAAGTGTTCCTGTAACTTGTCTAGAGTAGGATGATACTAGGATAGTAGCTACCAGAAGAAGAGGGATCACCACCTTTAGGGATAGGAATGACAGCAGTCTGCATCCAGGCATCAGGAACAGTAGCAGAGGAAAAAGTAAGAATGACAAGCAATTACTGGGCAATGCTATGGCAGTGGTTGACAGAAGAAGTTTAGGATCAAGGCAATCATGGCTCCCACTTTTGTGAGGATTAAGAATAAGCAAGGACTCAAAGGAAGCCGAGATGGTAGTAGAAGAGAAGGAAAACAAGAGATTTAAAGGAGGGAAAGGTAAAGAGAGGGAAGAAACATGCAGAACATGTTTCAACTGAAGTTATGTATTAGTTTTATGTAGTGCAAATAGTGTAAACTATCCATGGATCCAGTGAAGGACAAACACTATCTTAATCAACTATCTAAGCCTAATGGGTTGGATACATTCAGACAGAGTAATGGCTCAGTATGCACAACCCACACATTTAATACATAGGTGCTGGAACCGGGGGGGGGGGTGCGAATGGACGGTAGCCACTCCACTTTTTATTTCTGTATGGCAAAAACTAGTATAGAAAAAGTGCCCTTTGTACCCTCATAAGTGCCTTTTGATTGTCAGCCCCCTCAGCTTTTACCATCTTTCGGCACCCAATGCAATGGTCATCGCAACTGAGGATTAAACATTATGGTCAACATACATACTCATTTTATTTTTCCTCCAAATGATTACATTTACATAAGCAAAGATTAAGTAAGCTATGTTAGCCTTTGTAAATTTCTTTTTGTGTGTGTGTGGTCTTTTGATACTTTACAGTCTTGTTTAATGCTCAGACAGCCTAACGTCCCTCAAAGCAATTTGCATAAATCACTGTGGCTCCCAATCCATCATGGATTTGTGTACTTGCATTTTGTTTACTAACTTTATATTTTTCTTTATTTGGGAAGACTAAATGATTTATGTTATTCTGTGTGATATTAGGCAATGTAAGAGTGACTTTGTACAGCTGGGATCATGCAACAAAACCCAGCAATGGAGCTTCATTATACAGTACAGCACACTTTAAAATGATGTGCCCCAGTCATCTACTGTGATGATTTCAGCCTAGACCTCCATGGAGCAATTATGGTTTAGCTCAGAGCATTAGATTCACATTAAATCCTGATGCTTGGCATTTAATATGACGTGCCACATAAATAGTATTTTTGTTGCCAAGCAGTCTTTACAGAGTGAGACAGTGCAGAACTGTGTTATTAAATAATGATAAATTGAGATGTGTGTTACTGATCTGTAAAGGTTTATCAGAATGTGCAAACATTTCAAAAGTAATGGCATGCAAAAATTAGGCTGTAATAAAGTAGTCATCCCACCAATTGTCATTCATAATAAGGCTTCTACTTCTGGATTTACAGGGAAAGCAATGGCAGCACAGATTCTTCTTATAGGGAACAAAATACCTACTGTACATATGGATGGATATTTATAAGATGGGTTAGAAAATTGAAATTATTTTCTTATTTTTGTTGAGCATTTTTTCTGGTTTAATCACTTTTTTCCTGTTGTGATCTGATCTCCCCAAACTCCTCTCATCACACCCTTGCCACATACCCAGCCACAGAGTCCTTTCCAAGTTACTCTCCTTCCTGCATCTCACTTGAGCAGTTCTGTCAGTCTCTCAAAATAGTCCTCCAAGAATGGGTCTCCAGATTCTGCTCCTTGTGGACATTGTAGCTCCTTATCTGCACAGCACCTCTCTAGATTGAGGTTGCACAGTGTCAGGAATGGAGAGCTGCCCATGGGTGTGGAGACACACTGTGCATGGTAGAAAGGCAGATTTAATCTCCTAGGAGGTGATGATGTTTTCCTGATTTTACTACCCCCTCCCAATTGAGCATTCATGCTGTCACACTGTTGAATGACATCACTAATGAGGTGGTAGTCCCTGCGCATGCATCCTCACCTAAATTGTGCCAGTTCTTCTAACTGTACTGCTACCTGTGGTGACCCAGGTGGTGGTGGTGCTGCAGAGGTGCTACGTATAACCCTCCCACCCTGGAAGAGGAGAGTAACTGCTGGGGCACTCACTCCTTCTCCCCCTGATGCTGCCATCCTGTGAGAGGGAGAGCTTCCAGTGGGACACTCAGTCCTCCTCCCCTTGGCTGTGGCAGGTGTCAGCTCAGCTACTGCACTGGGTGGATGGGTTACAGCTTTCTTTTTCAAAGCTTTAATTAGTTTCTTACAAAACAAGGGATGGTGTCTTCAAATGCAATCACCTGCTTGTTTTATAACTGCAGGTTTGTGCCAGCCAGGTGGTGCTGGGGGCTCAGGCACTGGAAGCCTTACCTTGCAGCATGCCAGCTACCCAGGTTTGGGAATGAGCCTGGGCTGTCAGAGGCCGGCAACAGGGGGAAGGGTGGAGCTGGATGGAGCTGCTGATAGGCAAAGCTCTCCTCTCCTGGGTGGGGTTATGCCTTTCTCTGGCTGATGACTGCCACCTGGTGGAGCCTGGCACCAGCATGCGCCAGAAGGAGCCAAGCACTAGGCCTGGTGTGGGAGGAAAGGGGCCATTACAAGGGCCGTGGGACTAATGCATATGTGCACATGCATGCGTCCCACTCCTGGGGCCCCTGGGCACAAACAGGAAAATTACAGGTAGCAGGATGGCGACCAACTCCCTGCAGGCTCCACTCCTGGGCTGGGCATAAGGTTAGCCCTGGTAATTCCGGGTGATGGAGCTGGGGAGGTCGGTCAGATGGGGGCTGTCCGGTGTCAGAAAGTGTTAAATGATAAAAAAATAATTGCAGATTTGAATCAGTGTCCATTAGTATCAGCCTGTCTATTAGATGATCTAACAGTTCTGTGCATCCATCTGACTCGCGTCCAAATTTTCTGCAAAAAGACATATTTTGCTTCAAAGTGGGACTTTAAGTTGCAAATGGATGTGCCAATCGAAAATAGGGGGGAGTAGCACAAATGCATGAGTGCAGATGCACCACACAATGACTACATGTCGGCAAGTATCCCCATTATACATGCATTCTACCTAAAGCCATTGGTAGTTGTATTTATTTAATTTAAAACTATGACCCTGTGCGACATAAAAGTAGCTCATTTCTACAGGTGTCCTGGAATGGCAGAAGTACCAATAGCAATATTTCATGGCTTAAAATATGCAAAGAAGGGTAAGACAATAAGAGTTGGACAAAGATGGCTGGTGCATGTTTGTGAAGATTGTTTCCAAACAAATGCAAATGTTGGGTCCTCCCAATGGTCCAGCAGCCAGTTGATATGCTGCTTTGCCAGTGGCCCATGTTTGGAAGCTGACCCAAGAACTGGATGGGTGACCAGTGGGGGATGGGATGATGCTCCTTTGTGGCAGTGCTTCCTGTCTGGGTGAATTAGTGTTAAGGTCTACCACTACATCAACCCCTGCTTTGGACTAGGGTGCTCCCTTCTAAACATGGAGGTTGCAGTGTGTGTGTGCGGGCTGCGTGGCAGCTTGAGCATTGCACCCAGGTGATTCAAGGGTATAAAGAAGTGATGGAAAATCCCCTGGCTGTTGCTGTGATTGCCATGGCAATCTAGGTTCCCCATTTCATGGGGACCTCCACATGAAGGAGACCAATTTCAGTGAGGGGTGCTGTGGACAACCAGGGAGCCCCTAACAAAGGGTTGTTAAACCCGAAGCACCGAGGCAAGTAGTGGCCAATGAGAATATCCTACACTGGTGTTCAATTTATTTGCAATAAAGCCTTTACTTCTGTAAGAAGCTAATGCATCTGGCATCCTTCGGAGTGCAGGTACTTGAACTTGGTTGTGTGACTTTGGGCTAGATCTCCCCTCCAGCACCATTCCCTCCCGTGTGGTTTCGTAGCTTACATTTGATATTGGTGCTGAGGACGAGCCTGGGAGGTGGCATGGGATCTAACTAAACCCAATGACTGGGCAGACAACAACAGAGGAGAAACAGCTCTATAAACAAATGCAACATTTTACAAAACTGGCCATCTTCACATGAAATCATAAAAAGAAGTACTGCTGATAAATCACAAATTTTCAGGTTAAAATCACCATGTTTTTGAGCGGTCATGCAAAACCATTGTGAAAACCAGCAAATTTCATGGGGTTTTACCAATGTGTGAAAATGACTTCATCATTCCAATGCTACAAACTGGGATTTGCGTGATTTTCTGAGAAGAAAAAAAAAATCACCTAGCCCCAAAGAAAATACATTGGTAGTACAAATTATATATATTAAAATTGAAATTTCACAAATATCAGTGAGCTATTTTTAAAGTACAGTATTCAACTGACCTAATGTATGGTTTAGATAGCCCAAATAGTTAAATAGTTCATTTTTGAAAATGAAATACACACTAAGCTGCAGGTTATCTCCAGGTGCGACCTAATGGAAGGGGTAGCAGGGAAGTGAACAAAAAATGCAAAAATACAGATAACGCAAACATGGTAGTCTCATATAGAACAGAACAAATAAAATATTATAGCCATAAAATATAGAAAATAAAATATAAACATATGATATAATACTAAAATATATAAACAACATTGTACAGTATGTAAGGAAAACATTCTAGGGCATCGGGTGTGCTATATGGACACTTCCTTTGCATTGTCAGGCACAACACACAGCCAAGGGTTTTCAGCCACTGGGTGTGTCCATACTATATATCTAGTACAATGGGACATCCTGAAATGTATTATTCCTAATAAAGTAGTCCTAAAAATTAAAAATAAAACACTATATTTAATGAAAAGTCTGTCAGGAGAGGCTGCCTATGGCCCACTGGGTAGGGTATTGTGCTTCTGCACTGGCAAACCTGGTTTGGGATTGAGCTCAGAATGGCTGGGGGGGGTCTAAGTTGGTACTACTGTGCCACAGCACTCCATGAATGGAAGAGATGGTGCTGGGTTCCACTGCCACACTGACCCCAGGTGTGGGCCAGGGAGCTTGCCTTCTCCACAGGGGCATTGCTTCATGTATACAAAGTCTGTAGGGAAACTGCCTAATATCAACAGGAGGTGAGCAGGACTAGGGGGTGGGACCAAATATTGAAGAAAAAAGCCATATTTTCCAGACCACCTGTATGAGGCTGCTGGTACTCTCGGGCCTGGCTAAACCTGGATCCCCACTTGTTTGATGATGAGTAGAGCGACTGATTGAGTTGGGAGGTCACAGGTTAGGCCTGAAGTTGGATGGATAAGGCTGTCAAAGGAGCAAATGGATATTTAAAAAAAAAGTTCAGGCTGGCCCGCTGGCGCTGAGGGTTGAGATGCTGGATGTCACACCTCACGCCACGCTGGTGACCCGGGTTTGGGAATGACCTCAGGTCACCGGGGAGCTGGTATGGGATGGATACAGAGGGAGCTGGATTAAGCCCCCTAATGGCAGCTCTCCTCTCCCTTGGAGGTTGCCAACCCCCCCATAGTTCCGACGCCACTGGATGGAGGTCTGGGGACGATGCTGGTGGGAAAGGGCAATATGAAGGGAGGGTATCTAAGGCATTACATGCACATGCGTCCACATGTACATGCTCATGCTGAGATGAGGATGGGCAAAAAACTAGGGCACAAAAACATGAAAAAATGTAGCTCTATATATATAAGTTCTGTCAGGAAATCTGCATTGGCTGGTTTTGCTATGATAGTCAGACAGCCACATAAGGCTTTTGGCCAATGAGATTCTTGGGATGTTGTCACCTAGTTTACAAACGGACACACAAATATGAAATAGAAGAGTTTTACAACCAGGTGACCCAAGGGAAGAAATAATTACCGGGGGTCAGGGGTTATTTACTTCTTGTTTGGAATGAGGCCAGTGGATTTTTATCTTCCACTTGTAAAATCACCACATCTTCGACAGGCACCACTATCCCCCAGTACCGAAGTATGATTTCAGCATCAGTCCAAGACCTATTGTTGGACTTGAGCTAAAAGCTACTGCTGTGCGAAATTATCAAATCCTGAAGGAAAGGAATTTGGCATAATATGTGAAAACTGTGCCTAACTGTACAGCATTCCATCATTAGCAGGATTCAAGCATTTCAGAAGTAAAATGTATTTTATTGAATATAGATTAATCAGTCAATCAATCAATCAAAATCTTTATTTAACCAGGTGAACACCATTGAGCAATGCTCATTTTCAAGATGAATCTGGGCAGAATACATAGTCATTATATAATAAGGGTTACATACACAACAGTTTACAACAGAATCATGATACAAGTATAAATTGAGCAAGGGACAATGCACAATATTCAGGAAGGATAACAGTGCTAATTCTTAGAAATAATATATACAAAATGTACATGAGATATGCCGATCTGCATAAAATAAATAATATATACAACTTATACAAGGAGTATGCAGGGTGCATGAGAGAGGGGGATCTTTAGATTACGTATGAAGGAGAAGGATTTTTCATTGGGGGAGGGGTTAGTGAGACAGAAGCATAAACAGGCAGGGGTACCCATAAGGAGGCCACTGATTGCAGAGTACTGCTGGCATCATCAAATGGAATGAATATGGGCTCCAAGTTGCAGATAGAGGGGTTAATAATACAAAAGTTTGTTGATTCAACGCTCAACGATGCGGACTATAATGTCTGCTTCATTGAACATTGAATATGAACATTTATATAAACAGCAGTTTCCTTTTCCTCAACCCATGGAAAATTATTTGGCTCATTAAATAATGTGTGGAAAGTTATTCCACAGTTTACGAAGAAATGCTTTTCAGGATCTGTCCCATTAGCTCAGCAGTAGCACTAGCACTTGTGATATTGGAGACTCAGGATTGGAAGAGATCTTGGGGTGCCAGGACCAGCTGGGTAGAGAAGGATTGAACATCCCAGCAGATGATCTTCTCCTCTGGGGAGGGTGGGCTTTTTCCTCTGCCACTACACTGCCACTTGGGGGACCACAGGTGGTAATGTGGCTGGAGGAACAAGAAAGGGAGGTGGTGGCCCCTGGACATCGACATACAGGCTTGCTTGTGTACGCGTGTGCTGATGCAGTCAACTGCACCACTTCAGGAAGAAGAAAAAACAAGAAAATTGCCCTGGCACTAGGGGCTAGTATGCCCTGATAAATCCAGCCCCTACCTTGACAAGGAAGATCCTTGCAGGGCTTGAAGCCCAACTAGTGTCTGAGGAGCCCCCAAACCATGACCCTGCTTTGGGGTCCATAGCCCTGTGATGGCCCGAGGGATGTACTTGGTAAGAGGCAAATGGGGCCCGGGTGCCAGTATGTAAGGGAACATAACGAGAATGAACAAAAAAATTCATTTGGAATGCCAACGAATTTAGAAAGAAATTCTAAAAAGTATTTAGGAAGCAGAGTTGCCATTAAGCATGAATTTCCAGTGGCTGAATTCTATATTCTACACAGCTCTAGGCCATGCCCTTCATAAAGTGGGGTCCCCATCAACAGAATTAGAAAGTATTTTAGTGCTAGATGAGGCTGTTCAGAATATTGAAATTCCAATGGAACAGAATTTAGTGGAATTTTGGAAAATTCTGCTGAATTCTGTTGGTAGAGGAAATTCTGACATGTGGTATGCAAAATGAGTTTCACGGAATAATAATCCACAGTTTCCATAAATAGTGGATTATTTTTCCACAATTGGTGTAATAGTATTCCATGGTTTAAGTGATCCATGGAAAACAATGAATTTGTAGTTTTATTCCATGGTTTACATTGGAATGCTTTTCAGAATTCCACAGAATAAAAAAAAAAAATTCCAAAAAGCCTTTCAGAAGTGAAATTGTAATTTCACAACAATTCCAGTGGTGGAATTTTGCATTGTGCACAGCCTTAGTTGTAGATTACATCATTCATCAGTTCAAATCAGATATACAATATATAATCGTTCCACTGTAAAGTGTAAGAAATAAGATACCAGCCTGTCCAGTTGTGCTGATATATACAGTCTGGACACTTCCAGTGCACTGCAAAGCACATGGTGCAGCTCATTGCTTTCAACCACAGGATGTGTCTATATATCTAACACAACTGGAGACACTAAAGGGTTTTCTTCCTGTAATATATACAAGCAATGAGACTCAACAAAGTGGGCCTTATGCTGAGATAATTGCCCACCCAGGGGCAGCACAGTAAGGCCCAATGCTGAAAGTGGAAAAATTGTTCAGGTGCAGAAAAAAAAAGTTACAGAAAGGATGGTTTCCTTCTCCTTGTACAACTGAAAATTTTCCACATGCACTCAGTTTCCAAAAAGATTGTCTCTTTGAAAGGTTTTCCACAATATAAAGCAGTTTACACATTATTTCTTGCACAGCCGTGGAAGCATACTGTCTGCTATTAGCAGATAAAGCATATTTTTTCCACAGATGTGGGAAAAAAGAAAAATCTACCTGGTAGAAAAGGAAAACTATGTTACATAAAATGCTGAAAATAGCATTTTTCGCATGTGCAGGGTTTTTTCCCCACCAGGGAGTTGAACACAGGGAATTAGTCCCTGGTCTATGTGATGTCAGGCCCTATGAAAATCTGGCCTCTGATGTTTACATTAGGGATTATAAAATGGATTGCAAATGTCTTGCCTCCTGATAGGCTAAATAAGTTCGGAGTCCCATATCTTTATTCTCCACAGTTGCACAGGTCTGCGCACATTCCTGCAGCGGGATTTGGAATTTGGGCATCTCATATACAGAATTCATGAGTCACGTCACTCATTCCTGACTGCATTCAGAAACATGGCTGCCACCTTTACTAACATATAAAAACCTTCAACTAGGCTCTAAAAATAAAACTCCCTTAAGTTCAACAAAATAAGTAAATATTTGAATGTTTTTTTTCCACTCATGAGGCCCTCCTTACACACATACATTAAATAAAAAATCAAGTACTATTCAGAGATTATATTTCTGATGTCTGTTTGATGACCATGAAGAATCCCCTTCCTATCTTTATTAGTTTGCCAGACTTACTCTCTCTGCTTCTTACCCTGCAGCAGAAAAAACTGAGGTTCTAGGTCCCCTTGAGGCCTTTGTGTGTGTGTCTTTGTGTATATGCAGAGGGATTTTGCAGAATTTTTAATTCATGTATTCCATGTTACCATTTCTTGTTTATGTGTGTGTGTGTGGGAGGGAGCATTCTACTAGTGGAATACTGCAGAGTTTTGAATTTTTGCATGCCATGGTAAACAAACACACCATGTCTTGAATATGTAGAAAGCCAGATGATTGACAAGTGAAAACCATCTGTGGAAGGACTATTTTACATTTTTAGCAATATTTAATTATACTTTTTGTGTATTTTAAAACTTTTGAAGTGTTTTTTTTTTATCTTGCCTATGCACTTATTTTAGAAGTATAATAAGATACTTCAGAGTGTTGGTTGTGCTGGTTTTACCACACTTATAGGGGCAAAAGACACTCTGCCTATGTCCTCATGCCTTCCAACCTCCACTACCCCCCCCCCGGATGTGAAGACAGCTACAGCACAACATACGCCCCATCATGTCTTTTTGCTTTTGTGGTGAATTATGGTTTCATTCTTGGTTGTTTGATTCAAGAGAACTAAAATAATGTAAAAGGATTTAAACATGCAACAGGGTAATAACTGTGTAGTTACATGTTTGTTGCATGCAACTACAATGCAGTTGCCAATGCATTTACAGTGTAGTTACATGGTAACTACTTTTTAACTAATTCCTGCTAGAAATCTTTCCCGTGCTTTTCATTTCACATGTGATATGTGTTAGTGCTTTGTTTATCAGGGGATGGCAGAAATGTTGCACAATGGCCACAGCATTTTCCTGTCTTTGGATGCCATGTTGACATCCATCAACCCATCAACAAAACAGGCAGTTGGTGCTCGCTCCCACTGCTAGTATCTCCCACGTGACCTTGCCACTACACCACACTTTGTAGAGAGTGCTCAACCCCCTTAGCAGTAAACCCCCCCCACCCGCCAAACACAGCAGTTAATGAAAACCAGTGGCGGGTGCTCAATTCTGCCACTGGTATCCCCCCACTCCCCTGCCTGATCAGTCTCTTAAATCTAATTCTAGGGTGCCCTTCCATGGTACCACCAAACAACACCCCCCCCCCCGACACTGGGGTACTCAATCCTCAGTGTCAGACCCTGTGAAAAAAAAAAGAGTCCCTCATTATTTGTTTTAACCTAATAAGATGGAAAACATCCATTGATGTTTTCTGGCCTGCCACAACCCCACTCCCTCCACCCCAATCCCCCTGTCCGAGCCCACCAGCCCAAACACCCTCATTGCTCACTTACCTAAGAAGGGTGTCATGAAGTAATCCTCTCATGATTGCTGAAACTCCTCTACCTATGGCACCCAGCCACAAACTGACTGAAAACAAGGTAAGTCTGATTAATTATTTTTAATGCATCTTGAAATTTTGCTCATAACTATGTCATTTTTAACATTTTTGCCTGAAATTTTCAACATAGCCTTTTTTTACCCAACCTCATGATCAAGGTAGGTGTAATTTTCAAAATTCCCTCTGAAACATGTTTTCACAGTCATTCAGTGAAATCAACTTTTGGATGGGATTTTAAAATGTTCCCCATCTCTTTCATAAGGTGAGGTCTTGAAAAGACTGTGCTGAAACTTTGGGTTCAAAAGTGTAACAAAAATTAAAAAAAAAAATAATGAAAGTATGAAACATGTTGAAATATTTCAGTATCTAGGCTTAACTTTGATTGTTTTTGTGTGTGTGTGTGAAAATGTTGACCCCTAATATTCAAAACAGCACTTTTGTTACCCCACCACACTTACATGACAGGTACCATTTTTCAAATCCCCCCAAATGTCTTTTCACAATCATGTTGCAAAATGACATGTTGGCCAGGATTTCATAAAAGACACCTGTCATGTTCATAAGGTTGGGTCACAAAAAGACAAATTATGTTGAACATTTTGGCCAAATCTCAAAAAACACCAAAGTCAGGAAGTAATGTTGACTTCTTTCAATTCTGTCTCATATCATTCAGATTTTCTACTTTTTAAACACATATTTTCAAAATACTCAATTTGTTACCCATCTCATGAACACAGCAGGTGTCATTTTCAAATCCCGCTCCCAAACCTTGTTTTTCAGGTTGTTATACAAAATTACATTTTAGATGCCATTTGATAAATAATACCCCTTCATGTTTATATCTCGGGGTATTAAAAATACTATTTTGAAAATGTAGAAAAGAACAACGTTATGTGTGAACCTCTTCATTTCCTATTCATGACAATTTTACTATTATAATTTGTGTCATTAATTTGTTAATCTTAACTGCTGCACTGTCTATGCCACATTTATTTATTTTATTTTTATTTTACTTAGTTTTTGTTAACTGGGTAAGTGCACTAGACAAATTCTGCCTATTTTCGGGCACGACCCGGGAGAGGAGGATACAGATGAATGCCAACTGACTTTGAACCAGATTAAGCTGTTGGTGGTATTTTTAGTGAATGAGGGAAAATTTGGCCAGGACACTGGGGAAATTCCTCTACTCTTTTCGATAATTGCCATGGGATCTTTTAACATCCACCTGAACTACCACCAATCCAGGCAGATGGGACCTCGGTTTAACGTCTCATCTGAAAGACAGCAACTCAGAAGTGCATCACCCCTCTCATGCTGCACTACAGTATCAGTACTGGGATATTAACCCAAATGCCAGATGTGGGAACTGAACCCACAAATAACTACACAGTAAATACAAGCAAGTGTACATTTGGTTTCGGCCAATACAGTACTTGTTAACGTTTTGGAGGTGCAGTTTAGCAATCTGATTGAAGACTTCTCAGATGGACTCTGGGAGGAAAGAAGTTTTTTTTTGAATGGCCAGAAATGAGTTGTAATGTAGATTTCTTCTTCTGTCATGTTTAAGAACGGAGAGGTAGTGTCCTCCATCTTGTTTGGAATTGTGATTTGACTGTAGAGCAATCAGGTGGAAAGGTAAGATGACAATGTCACTACTAACATTTTATTGACACTGAAATCACTTTTTTTGAGCTTACATTAGTCATTTTATTGAGAATAAAATGACAGTCGGGAGTTTGCTGAGGAATAAACTGCAACCATGGCTTGCCATTTGAAGACATGCTCTTGGGTTGCACAAAAACAGCTTAATCTGGTTCAAGGTCAGTTGGCATTCATCTGTATCCCCCTCCCCCTGGGTCATGCCTGAAAATAGGCAGGATTTGTCTAGTGCACTTACCCGGTTAACAAAAACTAAATAAATAAATAAAATAAAATAATCTGTTATAAAAATGGATATTTTGTATACTAGGTGGTTTTAGGATATTAGGATTTTCGGATATTGGTCCTCAAATCCCGATGTCCTAAAAATATTTAGGTTTTTAGGATAGCAGATTATTCAACATCACATCTGATATCCTAAAATCTGAAACACAACGTAATGAACCTTACCAAATACCGCCATAGCCTCACCTCCCTCCTCCTGCCAGCACCCAAAGTTTAACATTTTAAAAAAGGAAGTCACATGGCAGAGCACTAAATTGCATTTCTAATTTGCTGCTTCTTGGAAGTGTGACTGACCCCGCAATCAATTCAACCCCCAGCAAAAGCCACAATTGTACCCTACCGATCCAGCCCAGTTCTGCAAGTGCCCTCCAAATACACCCACTATCCCCCTACTGCCTACTCCCCCCAGCACCCATAATTTAACTTTAAACAAGCATTTGTCAATGCCGAATGTTGATTGCGTTGGTACATTCAGCTCGCTCACTGCCCCTCTGTCACTCACTCATTTTGTTTCTCCCAGTGCTGCAGGCTGCTGTTTTGTACTGGGCTCCTGCCTGTTTTGGCACATTTTTCTGCCCACAGAGAAATCTGCAGCTGTCCTGACAGAGCTTCGTTGAACTTGCTCACTCCCCCTCTCTCACTCTCTCATTCCGTTTCTGCTGGCGCTGCAGGCTAGCCTTTCCTACTGGGCTCCTGCCTGCTTTGCCTCCTTTTTGTGCCCACAAAGAAATCTGCAGCAGTCCCAACAGAGCTCCTTTGAGCTCATTCACTCCCCCCCCCCTCGTTCTGTGTCTCCCGCTGCTGCAGGCTACCCTTTTGTACCTGGCTCCTGCCTGCGTTGGTGGCTTTTTCTGCCCACAAAGAAATCTGCAGCAGTCCTGACACAGCTCTGCTGAGGTCACTCGCTCCCCCTCTCTCTCTCTCACTCATTCTGTTTCTGCCAGTGTTGCAGGCTGGCCTTTTGTACTGGGCTTCTGCCTGCATTGCCGCCTTTTCCTGCCCACAAACAAATCCGCAGCAGTCATGACAGACCTCCATTGAGCTCGCTCACTCCCCCTCTCTCACTCACTCATTCTGTTTCAGCCAGTGCTGCAGGCTGCCCTTTTGTACTGGGCTCCTGCCTGCGTTGGCACCTTTTTCTGCCCACAAAGAAATCCGCTGCCGTCCTGACAGAGCTCCGTTGAGGTCACTCACTCCCCCTGTCTCACTAGCTCATTCTGTTTCTCCTGGCGCTGCAGGCTGCCCTTTTTGTACTGGGCTCCTGCCTGCATTACCACCCTTTTCTGCCCACAAAGAAATCCGTAGCAGTCATGATAGAGCTCCGTTGACTGGCTCACCCTGCTTCCTCAGTCGTTTTTCTGTTTGTCCCACTGCTGCAGGTTGCCCTTTGTACTGGGCTCCTGCCTGCATTGGCACCTTTTCCTGCCCACAAAGAAATCTGCAGCAGTCCTGAAAGAGCTCAGTTGAGCTCGGTCACTCCTCCCCTCTCTCACTCACTCGATCCTAATCTGTTCCAAACACTGATTTCCGAAAGCGACTGTGGTATTCTGTGCCGGAAGCACAAAAACACATTTCAGCAGGATGTGAAAAATTACAGCTGTACTGTTCATAAGGAGGTGTGAAAAAATGCCAGTGTTGAAAATCTGGCATGAAAATATTCATTTGCAAACTTACAAGGGTGCGTGGAAACTGCACAATGCACGCTTGTAACACAGTCATTTTATGGCATTTCATCACACAATTTTCAACATAGCCATTTTAGAACCTCTGCTCATGAACAGTGTCAGTTTGATTTTCTTAATGTGTCCCAAACACTGATTTCCCACAGCGACCGTGCTATTATGCACCGGAAGAGTGAAAACACATTTTGTCCAGGATGTGAAAAATGACAGCTGCACTGATCATAAGGAGGTGTGGGAAAATGGCAATGTTGAAAATCTGGAGTGAAAATATTGTGCAGTTGTGAACGTATGAGCGTATGTGGAAACTGCGCAACGCACGTTCGTAACACACTCATTTTATGGACGTTCATGACCAAATTTTCAACATAGGCATTTTAGAACCTCTGCTAATGAACAGTGTCACTGTCATTTCCATAATGTGTCCCGAACATGGATTTCCCACAGTGATTGGCTTATTTCATGCGAGGAACTGCGAAAACATTTAGGCAGGATGTAAAATGACAGCTGTACTGCCTCATAAGGAGGTGTGAAAAAGTTACTGAGCAGTGTAGCAACTGCGCAATGCAGCCTCGTAAAACAGTCATTTATGTTTGTTTGGCGCAAGCATGCTAGTGAACGCTTTGGGAGAGTAGCCACTTTGGAGGTGTGCCTCTCTCTCCTTTCAATCCAGTGCTCTGTTGAGCAGGCGTGGTGGTCCTGCACCAATGAGTGCAGGAGCTCTGTATGACAGAGGTGGTCTCTGCTTCAAAGAAAATCACCGCTGCCATACCGAGCACTGCGTCACGCCACCCCCCCTTGCGTCACGTGCTCCCCTCCGCGCGGCCACGCCGCCCCCAAAGCTTTGGTGCCATGCTGGGAGCCCATCAGCATGGCAACGTTGTTCCACGGGGGGTTCTAATCCCCTTCGGCTCCACAGCCCCCTGTCATCCTGCTGCATGCTGGGAGCCCACCCCAGCGTGGCAAATGTCCACTTTGTTTTGCTAACGGGTGCCCAATCCCTGGGACTGGGAGATGCGCCCGCGGGACCGTTTTTCTTTACAGGTAAAACAAAAACGGCCGATGTGGGACGTTTGCCATGCTGGGTGGGCTCCCAGCATGGCAGAAGATGGACTGGGGCGCCGAGAGCCGACAGGGGTGGGCACCCCGCCGGCAAACCACGCTGGGGCCAAGGAGCCGACGGGGTGCCCAATCCCCGTCGGCCTCGGCGCCCCAGCCTTCTTTCTTGCCATGCTGGGAGCCCACCCCAGCATGGCAAACGTCCCACATCGCCGGTTTTTTGTTTTACCTGTAAAGAAAAACGGTCCTGCAGCGCATCTCCCAGTCCCCCTCCCACAACCCGCACCCACCCACTGTGCACCCAGTTTGTTTCCACACCCCCTTCACCCCATACTTACCTCTCTGACTCCGCGACGATCTTTGGTGGACCGAGAACACGTCTGCATTCTTCAAAGGCGTCCGCGAACTGAGGAAATGCCGGTAAGCTGTATAATGGGCTAGATGGGGGGGGTTCAACTTTATTGCATATCTCAGGCATTTTTTGGAATTTTTGCACCAAATTTTCAACATGGGGTTTTTGGGACCCCTTCTCATGAATGATGTCACTGTCATGGCGTTATTCGGGCCCGAAGGGTGATTTCGCAGTCACTGCATGAAATCACCCTTTGGTCCTGAATAATGCCATGACAGTGACATCATTCATGAGAAGGGGTCCCAAAACCCCATGTTGAAAATTTGGTGCAAAAATTCCAAAAATTACTGTTTTATAAGCGCATATAGTTCTTACACGTATCGTAGGTTTGCGAATTTTCAATATTTCTACTCCAGATTTCAACATTGCCATTTTTACCACACCTTCTTATGAGTAGTACAGCTGTCATTTTTCACATCTCACCCAAAACGTGCTTCCACCCATGTAGCGCACAATGGCTCAGTCGAGTGTGTGAACTCAATGTATGGGACACATTAAGAAAATCACAGTGACACTGATCATGAGCAGAGGTCTTAAAATGGCTGTGCTGAAAATTTGGTGAAAGAATTCCTAAAAATGACTGTTTTATGAGTCTGCGTTGCGCAGTTCCTACGCACGCTCGTCAGTTTGCGAATTTTCAATATTTTCACTCCAGATTTTCAACATTGCCATTTTACCAGACCTCCTCATAAGCAGTACAGCTGTCATTTTTGACATCCTGCCCAAAACATGTTTCCGCCCATGTAGCACTCAATGGCACAGTCGGTGTGTGAACTCAATGTATGGGACACATTAAGAAAATCACAGTGACACTGTTCATGAGCAGAGGTCTTAAAATGGCTATGTTGAAAATTTGGTGAAAAAATTCCTAAAAATGACTGTTTTATGAGTGTTCATTGCGCAGCTCCTATGCACGCTCGTAAGTTTGTGAATTTCCAATATTTTCACTCCAGATTTTCAACATTGCCATTTTACCACACCTCCTTATGAGCAGTACACTGTCATTTTTCACATCCTGCCTAACGTGTTTCCGCCACATGTAGTGCACTACATGGGTCTGTGTGCAAAATCAATGTATGGCACACAGTAAGACAATCACAGTGACACTGTTCATCAGCAGAGGTTTTAAAATGCCAATGTTGACAATTTGGTGAAAAAATTCCTAACAATGACTGTTTTACTAGTGCATTGCACATTTCCACACACTCCTAGGTTTGCGAATTTTCAATATTTCCACTCCAGATTTTCAACATTGCCATTTTACCACACTTCCTTATGAGCAGTACAGCTGTCATTTTCACATCCTGCCCAAAATGTGTTTCCACCTATGTAGTGCACAATGGGGGTAACAAAAAGGTCATGCTGACAATTTATTATGCAAATACCAGCAATCGCAGAGGGCATTAGGGTACAGCACCATACATGCCAAACACCACTGCAAATACCTGCAAGCGAACGTTCGGCATTGACAAATGCTTGTTTGGATTGTTTCCACCAAATTTGCAACACAGGCTTTTTGAGAGCCCACCTCATGAACACTGGCACTGTCATTTTGTTAATTGGTCCCGAAAGGGGATTCCGTGCAGTGACCGCGAAATCACCTTTTGTGGCAGAATAACGCTGTGACAGTGGCAGAATTCATGAGGAGGGGTCCCAAAGGAGGTAAGTATGGGGTGAGGGGGGTATGGGGAGGCAGGCTGCGCAGTGGGTTGGCGCGGGTTGTGGGATGGGCAGGAGACCGTAAGAGACCGGTTTTTTTTACAGGTTTAAAAAAAAACATTGCAGGATGTTTTTTTCTTTACAGGGGCATTAGGCACACTGGAGTGGGCTCCCAGCATGTGGCCTGAATGTTTTGGGGGGGTGTGCAGCCGATGGGGGATCGGGCACCCCCATTGGCACAAAAACAGGGGGGAGCAAGGGTCAAGGGGGATTGGGCACCCCCTCGGCACAACTCTCCTGCTACTCTTTTGGGGGGGATCATGATGCCGACGGGAGTGGGCTCCCACGTCGGCACATCAAACCGGAAGGGGGAACATAATGCTGACAGGAAGTGGGCCCCCCATTGGCAAGTCAACTAGCACCGGGGATGAAAGCTGACTGGGATTGGGGCCCCAGTCAGCAAAAACATGCTGCTGTGGGGAGGGGAACATGCTGCCGAGGGGGACTGGGCATCTCCTCAGCACTGGGGTCAGATTAATATTGCTTGTGAACATGGCGGCAAGGCACCGCCGTGTTCACAAACAATATTACAGTAGCAAAATTCCACCCAGCAATGATGGGTCGCTCCCTCATTGCAGTGAATTGCTGATGCTGCATTGACGAGGCGGCCCCTGATTGCAGCGGCTGAAACGTTTCAGGGTTGTGGTATGCTGGGCTGAACTAGTGTCATCAGCAGCATGCCACAGCATTGGGGAAAGCAGGCCAAGCTTTACAGACTGTGGGGGCATTGGCCACAACAGTGCCGCACCTCCACAAGCTGCTTCTGGACAGCTGCCGCAATATGTTTCTTGCGCATGCACACAAAAAAACATAAAAAGCGGTCTCATGGCAGAGCACTGGCTTGTTCTTCTTATTGGATGTTTTGCAATACTCTTCCCTCAAATCCATCTCACTGGCACAAGTGACAGCAGTACTGTATCCCACCCAGTCTAATTCCACAAGTATCCCCCAACACACCCTAGCCCCCACTTCCCTCCTCACCTGAGTACCCAAAGTTTAATTTTAAAAGAAGGCCCCATGGCAGATCACTAGCTTGCTCTTCTAATTTGATGCTTTGTGTGACAGTGGCACCTAAATCAGTCATCTCCCTTGTACCAGACACAACAGTACCCTTCCACACCCAACCTTATTCCACAAGTACCCTCTCCTGACACACCCACTAGCGACCTCAGGAACCCAAAGTTTAACTTTAATAGAACAAAATCAATCCCACGGAGAAGCAGCCTACATTTTTCTTCATTCAGGTAAGATGAATGAAATTACACCCTCCTAGAGTGGTAACAACTAATTGGCTGACAGTCGGTTGATAACGTGTTATTACTATACAAGGATGAAATTTAATTCATCAAACTGAATGAAGAAGCGTGCATGCTGCTCCTCTGTGGGACTGCTTATCACTATTAAACTTTAGGTGCTGGGGTGGGAGGTGGGGTTTGGTGGGTGTGTTGGGAGGGGGATACTTGTTGAATTGGACTGTGTGGGATAGGGTACTGTTGAGGCTTGTGCCAGTGGGATGATTGATTCAGGTGGGGAGGTCAGTCACACAAAGTGTCAAATTGAAAAAGCAAATTATTGCTTTGCTGTACGACTGCTGTTTTTTAAAGTTAAACTTAGGAGGAGGGAGTTGGGGACTAGTGGGTGTGTTGAGAGGAGGGTACTTGTGGAATCAGGCAAGGCTGTGTAGGGTGCTGTGGTGGCTTGTGCCGGGGAGGTTGATTTAGGGGAGACTGTTGCACAAAGTGGCAAATAAGAGGAGCAAGCGTGTGCTCTGTCATAGGATAACTTTTTATTAAAAATAAACTTTGGGTCCTGTGGTGAGGAGGGATGTAGGGGCTAATGGTTGTGTCAGGAGGGTGGTACTTGTTGAATCGGGCTTGGTGGGATAGGCTACAGTTGTGGCTTGTACCTGAGAGGGGTTATTACTTTGGGGGGGTTGTCACACAAAGTGGCAAATTAAAAGAACATAAATTAAAAAAATTAAAAGAACATTAAATTAAAATTAAAATTAAAAATTTTAAATTAAATCAAATTAAAAGAACATGCCCTGCTGTGGGATAGATTATTCTATTTTAAAGTTAAACTTTGGGTGCTGGCTGGAGGATGTGGGTTACAGGGTGGTTTACGTGGGGGCACTGCAGGGTCCATGGAAGGGTTATTTATTGCAGTGTCAGTTGCATCAATAGAATAGTCGGATTTTAGGATATCTGAATCTTAATCCATTTCCAATCTGATGCGAGAATCAGATGTTGGAGTTGGATTCTGATTATCCTAATTTCTGACTGTCATAACTCAGCTTGGAAACTGAGGTATCCAAGCAGCCCTAGCCCATACGTATTATATTCTTAAATATTTGTAAAAAGTTAGAGAAGCCTATTATGTATTACTTTTGTAATAAAAAGTAAGAAGTAAGTGTAATAGGAATGCATATTGTTTTTTATGCTGTTCTAGAAGACTTCATTACATGCTTTTGGCAGTTATAAATTAGTTTCATTTATTTTGTTTCCTGGGTACTTGTGCTGGCATGGATGAAACTTCTTCAGGCATGATTCGGTCTGTATCTCATACAAAGATTAAATTAACAAACATTTCTCAATGCCAAATGTTCGCTTGCAGGTATTTGCAGTGGTGTTTGGCACTTACGGTACTTTATGTTCAGCAATTTTCATTGCAATACTGGATAAAATAATGGTCTGCAGTTCATAAGGCTGCACAGGGCAAGGCCAAAGGAAACAACCATATTTAGATCAGGCATGTGAAAACAGCACCCCCCCCCCCAATTCAGCAGAACAACATTTATAAATAACAGACTGAAAAGACTGCAGGGCAGGGCCAAAAGAAACAACAGTTATTTAGACGGGGGCAGGCATGTGAAAACAGCAAATTGCCAAAGGACTATTGACTTTCATTCCCAGCAGCAGTGCATTCATTGACAGCCTAGTTGAATAAGTGTCCTAGTATAAAACTAGCAAAACAACATCACTCTTCACACAGACCAGATTAGAAGCAGCAATGTACAGAAGAGACAACAATTTGTTATATTTTTTTTAAACAGTTGAGTAGCTCCTCTGTAAATCGGGCTCACAAGTAGTCAACTAAGTAGTAAGTAGGTGTGAACAAATGACAATGTTGTAAATCTGAAGTGAAAATATTAAACATTTTCAAAGTTACGAGCGTGCATGGAAACTACGCAACACACACTTGTAATGGTCATTGTGCGGAATTTTTTCACCAAATTTTCAACACAGGCATTTTGGGACCTCTGCTCATGAACAGTGCCACTTTGATTTTTTTAATCTGTCTCGAATGTTGATTTCCCACAGCAACTGCTCCATTGTGCACCACAGGTTCGAAAACACATTTCGGGCAGGATGTGAAAAATGACAGCTGTACTGTTTATAAGGAGATGCGAAAAATGGCAATGTTGTAAATCTGGAGTGAAAATATTAAAAATTCTCGAAGTTACGCACGTGCGTGGAAACTGCGCAACACATGTTTGTAACGCAGTCATTTTGTGGACATTTCTCACCAAATTTCAAAATAGGTATTTTGGGACCTCTGCTCATGAACAGTGTCACTGTGATTTTCTTAATCTATCGGGACATTGATTTCCCACAGCAACTGTGCCACATGTGTGAAAACACATTTTGGGCAGGATGTGAAAAATGACAGAAGTACTGTTCATAATGAGGTATGAAAAAATGGCAATGTTAAAAATCTGGAGTGAAAATAATAAAATTCTCGGAGTTACGAGCCTACGTGGAAACTGTGCAATGCATGCTTGTAACACAGTCATTTTGTGGAATTTTCTCACCAAATTTTCAATATAGGCATTTTGGGACCTCTGCTCATGAACAGTGTTACTGTGATTTTCTTTTTTTTTTTAATTCAATATACTTTTATTGACATATAATAAACTTCAGTACATACATGGGCAACAAGTAGGCAAACAAACATAACTACCCCCCCCAATAAGGCACATGAAAAACATGAATTGAAATACATCCGCTAGTATCTCCACCCCCTAGACCCAATCCACCCTCCACCCCAACCCACTCCCATAAGGCGTACACACGCTCAGCCATCAGATTATGTTAATAACAAGATTTTCATATTAAGAGCTATCATGGCTTCCATAAAGTAAGTAGGGCATCCAAGGGACCCCACCTGCTCTGATAAATCTGCAATCTATTATTCATGGCTAAAATGTGCTTCTCTAGCTGAAGGGCAAACAGCATTTCTTTGTACTACTCAATGATTGAGGGGACTGAGTCATCCATCCAGTGTCTCAGGATAATTAATTTAGCTATTGCTGAGATCAAAGCCCATCGCTTTTCTAACATTAGGAATGCCCTTGGGAATAAATTTGAGAGGCAAATCTCTGGGGTAATGTTGAGTCCAAGCCCAGCAAGGGATCAAGCTTATTTCTGATGGCTTGCCAACATTTCTGGACCGAAGAACAGGTCCACAACATATGGTATGATGTCCCAGTATGGTTTACACATCTAGGGCAATCAGGGAAGGGCCTACTTCCCAATCTGCATAATTTGAGTAGCGTAAAATATAAATTATGCATAACATTAAATTGCATCAGTCTCAATCTATCTTGCTTGACAAACCTGTACAGGGTCTGCCAGATCTTAATCCAGAAATGCGGTTCAACCCTAAGGGAAAACACCTGCAACCAATAATGACACACTCCTTGTGCCAGCCCCAAATCAACCGTCTTGATTGTTTTATATATTGCGGACACAGCATGAGGTTCCTTAGCTGCCCTCAGAAGCTTGTTGAAGGCATCAGCTGACCCCTGACTCATTCCCCCTGGACCCAAATGGGCAAGGATGTCCCTCTTGAGCTGTTCATACTTGAAAAAGGCTGTAACAGGCACTTTAAACCTATATCTAAAGAGAACAAAAGGAATTACTCTACCTTCCTCATATATATCCCTAAGCTTTATGTTACTAAGGGAGGCCAAAAAAACCAGGGGAATGGGCTTACACCCAATCTGGAAGTGGGGATTCCCCACGACAGGTTGCTCCAACGAAACGTGCCAGTTATGGGATAAATGAGTTTGCAGCTGATGCAAGGCCTCAATGGACCAGCCTAACGGTTTCGGAGAGGTTTTGGAATTGCTTTAGGAGTAGTATATAGCAGGGCAGGAGGGAGCAACAGTGTTGAGCTGCTAAAATTGTTCAATGTCTAACCATAAAGGCACATATGCTTGTCGCTCCTCTCTCAACATTTCCCTTGACCAGTGAGACATCCTAGTCAGATGATGAGCACAATAATATAAAAAGAAGGAAGGGCTGCTAGGCCACCCTGCTCCTTGAGTGCAGCTTCAAATAAGAACACCTGACACTCTTACCTTCCAAAGGAAGGCAGTTAGCATTGATTTAACCTACCAAACCATTTTTAAGGGATAAACAGACCCAACATTCCCAGGGGGTATAGTATTCGGGGTAAGATATTCATCTTTACAATATTTATTCTTCCCCATAGAGAAAGAGAGAGACCTCCCCATCTGTTTAGGTCTAGTTTAATTGTATTCAATAATTCTGTAAGGTTTAGTTTAAGCATGGTAGGGATCTCTCTGGCAATCTTAATCCCAAGATACATAAGGGACTTAGGTTCCCATACTAAATTGGTGTTTTCAAGCACTGACCGGGAAGTATTATTATTTAAAGGGAAGACTTTTGTCTTAGATTCATTGAGTTTATAGCAGGAGACAGCAGAAAACCACCCTATCTCGGCCAGGAGCTCTGGAATGCCTGTTGCTGGATATTGAAGGTGTAAAAGAAGGTCATCTGTGTATGCAGAAAGGGAGTATCTTTGTGATCCTATTTCAACACCCTGGAGCTTGGGGGAAGTTAACAATCTCCTAATCAGGGGTTCTAGATAAAGGTTGAATAATAGTGGAGAGAGGGGGCAGCCTTGCCTGGTCCCCCTCTGGAGTAGAAAAGGAGCAGACAGAGTCCCATTAGAGCAAATCCGGTCTGATGGGGATGTATATAGTAATCTGATCCATCTAAGAAAGCCCAAGGGGAGACCCAGGTAGGCTAGGGTTTCAAAAAGGAAGTTCCAGAAGACTCTATTGAAAGCCTTCTCAGCATCCAAGGATACCAAAACAGAGGGAATGCTTGAATCCTTGGATGCCGAGAGGATATATATTAACTTTCACATATGGTCCACTGAGGACCTACCCTTCATGAAACCTATCTGCTCCCTACTAATAAGCATGGGAAGTAGCGGACCCAATCTCATGGCCAAAACCTTAGCTAAGATTTTGACATCAGTATTAATTAAGGAGATAGGCCTATAACTTTCCGGGTATATGGGATCCTTTCCAGGCTTGGGTATAAGGGTAATTATCGCATTGAGGAAGTTGGATTCCGGCATCCCCTTGGCAAACCAGTAATTATAAACTTCCACCAAAAGGGGAGCAAGCTCTTGTGAGTAGCTTTTGTACAAGTTGTTGGAAATGCCGTCAGGGCCGTGGGACTTATCCGGTACAAGTTGCTCAATTGCTGCTACCACTTCCTGCACTGTGATTAAATTCCCAAGATGTTCACCTTCAGGGGTCCTTAGCTTAGGAAGATCAGTGGCATCCAAGTATTCAGCTATATCCCGAGCTACAGGCTTTCCCTCCTGAGCTTCAGAATACAGCCTTTGGTAATAAGAATGCAAGGCCTCAGACACTTCCCTAGGGGATGTCACCAGGTTATCACTGGTAGCCGATTTGATGCAGGGAATGGCTCGTGAAGCTGCTGCTTGCCTAAGCCAAATAGCCAATAACCTACCAGCCTTCTCACCCGCATCAAGATATTTCATCTTAGTGCATCTCAGGGCAAGCTCTGCCTTTTTGTACATGAGATCAGAGTACTGACTCTGCAATTGGTGCAAAAGTACCCAGTCCACGTCTGGGGAATGTCGAGATAGGGTACGTTCCATGGTCCGTATCTGTAAGAGCAAGGTTGCCAGCCTATTCCTAAACTGACGACATCTCATTGCTGACAGCCTAAGGCATTCGCCCCGAGGGAGCACTTTAGAGCTGCCCAGATCATGTCAGTCCTGATAGTGGACCCCTTATTATCTAGTAGGAAGTTGACCAAAAAACTTTTAATATGTTGGAGAGATTCCAACTTTTGGAGCAGCTGGTTATTCAATTTTCCAAAGGACATCCCTTTGGATACTTGGTCCAAAGAGATATGTAAGGGAAATAGGAGCATGGTCTGAGATAACTCTCACGTGTATATCTGCGTACATTACTCCAGATAATGCGAAATAACTCAATAAAAAAAATGAATACGGGAGAAGGATTTATGAGAGGGCGAGAAATAAGTATACTAACGTTCTCCGTGATGGAGAACTCTTCATACATCCAAGAGATCAGCACCAGTCATAAGGTCACGTAATGCCCTCTGCAAGGGGGACAAACCCCATTTCCGGGAGTCAGATCTATCTGTATCTGCGGAGGGTACCACATTCCAATCCCCTCCCAAAATAGTTAAAATGGGTGGATCAGTGACAAGAAGGCCTAGTAGGTGGGTGAAAATGTGAGGAGACTCAGAATTTGGTCCGTATATGGATCCTAGGGTAATCTGCCACCCTTCCAAGGACCCACTTAGTATTATATATCTGCCCTCTGGATCCCAAATTTCCTTGTCTAGCTTAAACAGAATTTTTTTATCTATTAATATCACAGCTCCCCCACTAGACATGGATTTTTCCGCTCCATAGGCCTGTCCAACCCACGTTTTGAGAAATAGGTTAACATCCTGTCTACGGAGATGTGTCTCTTGAGACAGGCAACTCAGCTTGTAATTGATGTAGGTGCCTGAGGATAACCTGTCTCTTGCATTTATCTTGTGCACCCTTGACATTCCAGCTTACAACTTTGTAACAATTAGCCATCTTTGGATTTATCAAACAATACTAAGAATGACATGAGCCATTTTGATACCTGGGGTCCCAACCTGATCTGACTGAGCCCGATGAAAGTACAACTTCAAAGAATAAAGTAACACACTGACTTACCCCCATTCCCCATTAACTACTAAGGAAGAAAACTTATCTATCGTGTTGTCCCATCATCCCAACCCCCACAATTCCGTATATCCCCAACAATATTCTATCCCTACCACCCCAGTTTTAATTAACTGCACCACAATCCACTCTCAGGTGAGTGATGTCCTAAGCATAGATGCGAATTGCACCAGTTACCTCAATCTCTCTCCATCTCCCCCGCCCCGCTACATATCCGACAGTTATAATCACCATCTGAATTCCCCCAATGGAACAACTTCTTAATCTATTATATGCGTAGTATCCCCCTAATTAGGCTTATCCTCTACAATGGTTGCCATAGCATAACATAACAGCAACAAAAAGTCGACCATATGCTTATGGTTCTTGAAATACTGAGGAATTCCCCCAATCCTTTTAAAATGAACTTATATCCAGTATCCCACTGGGTCCCCAGACTCTGAACACACAATGAGAGAGAAGGAAAAAAAAAAAAAAAAACCCTCCCCATCCAGGAGCGATGGAAAATGAAACATGCTTGGTCCCTATTTTAAGTTCAGTCACACCAGCATAATTAGCTAGAGGTGCTACACAGCTGTACTCTTGCAATAGGCCCAGCAATCAGACAGTCCAGCTCTCCATCGACAGTCCACAATGTTGCATCAAGTGCCCTTTCAAATATCCTCCATAAAAGGGGAACCACACCGTCCTCGCCACGTCGCTGCACTCTCTCCGTAGGAGGGGAAAAAGAAGTTAACTATAAAGCAGAAGGAGGGAGCTACTACTCCACAAATATTCAATACCGGTGTTATCAAGGGGTTCAAATTATATTCAGCCACAAACCCCGAAGATGTCAGCCCTGTCTAACCCTGACAACTTCTTTTCCATTCCAGTTCTGAACCACTATGCACAACATGCATGCACTTATAATCGTTTGGGTCCTTTCACTTGAAAAGGTCTGGGAAGAGGTTTTTGAGTTCTTGCTGCGCTTGCTCTTGCGATTCGAAAGAGACCCATTTTTCCCCCGCCTTCACCTGAAGGACCGCCGGATACTTCATGCGAAATGGGGTTCCCGCCGCAATAAGCTTTGTCACTATGGGATGCATTCCTTGCCACTTTACCCGCACTGACTGTGGCAGGTCCTGCGTGATCCGGATTTTGTGCCCTTCCCATCGAACCTCTTGTAATTTGCGCACCTTCGCTAGGACATGTTGCTTGTCTAGGTAGTTAAGCATCTTGCAGATAAGGGGCCTGGGTGGGGAACCAGGTTGTGGAGGAGGGTGAAGGGCCCGATGTGCCCTCTCTATAATATAGGATGCACCATTCGGAGAGGGACCGGCGATTCTCTCACATAATTTTTGAAGGAAGAGAATAGGCGCAACACCTTCTTCTTTTTCAGGTATTCCGATCACCAGCAAATTGTTTCTTCTGCTTCTTCCTTCTAAATCCTCGATCCTCTCTTCGAGCTTCTTAATTCGTTTTCCATAAAGTGACATGGTCAGTTCACTCTTATCGTGTTTTTTCTCCAAGGACACCAGCTTAATTTCTGAGTCCGTTACTCGAGTAGTCAAGAAATGAACAGAGGCTTTGACCTGCTGAAGGTCATCATATATCTCCGTGAGTTTCTCCTGTAGAGGCTGCATCACCTCTAGAAACTGTTCCTCCGAGAGAGCACTTGTAGCGATGACGGTTTTACTAGAGCCCGCTGTCTGATGCTTCGGGCGCTTTGCGGCCTTGTCTTTCTCTGGGGAGGGCGCAGGTGAATGCCTCGGAGGTGCCTTTTTCATATATACCTCCATTTCTTGATGCCAGATGCTGCAGCCTTGAGTGTTTACCTGGTGAAATACTGAAACTTTGTAGTATGTTTACACCAAAAAGTCGTGCCAGGGAGCTGAATTGTGAAGCGGAGGCATGGAGATATGGAGGGCTGCTGCTGCTTCTCAGGCTGCCATCACGTGACCCCTACTGTGATTTGCTTAATCTGTCCCCCATATTAATTTCCCACAGTGACCATGCTATTGTGTGCCATATGTGCAAAAACACATTTCGGGCAGGATGTGAAAAATGACAGCTGTACTGTTCATAAGGAGGTGTGAAAAAAATGGAATGCTGAAAGTCTGGAATGAAAATATTAAAAATTCTCAAAGTTACAAGCGTGTCTAGAAACTGTGCAATGCCCACTCATAATGCAGTAATTTTTTTGAATTTTTTCACCAAATTTGCAGCATAGGCTTTTTGGGAGCCCACCTCATGAACAGTGACACTGTTGTTTCATTAATCAGTTCCAAAAGGTGATTCTGTGCAGTGACCACGAAATCATCTTTCGGAACCGAATAACGAAATGACAGTGACTGAGTTCATGAGGTTGGGTCCCAAGAACCCCATGTTGAAAATCTGGAGCCAAAAGTCACAAAAATGATTGAGATATCCACCTAAGTTAACCCCTCCCCATTTATGCCATTGTACAGCTTACTGGCATTTCTTCAGTTCACAGTTGGCTTTGAAGAGTGCAGACGTGTTTCCACTCCACCGTAGATGGTTGTACCGGGCTCCAGAGATAAGCGTGGGTGGGTGTGTGTGTGTGTGTGTGTGTGTGGAGTTAGGACACACAGAGTGTGGGGGAGGTTTGGGGAAGGGGGGCACCACAGAGAGCGAGGGACCATTTTCTTGTTTACAGATTAAACACACACACAAAAAAAAAACTTTGCGGGATGATTTTCCTTTTTTGCAGGTACATTTGGCGTGCTGGGGTGGGCTCCCAGTGTACCACCTGGGTGTTTGGAGGTGGCTGGAGCTGACAGTGATTGGGCACCCTGTCGGGAAAGACAAAGGGTCTGTGTTTGGGGGGCATGATGCTGAGGGGGTTTGTGCACCCCGTCAGCAGACAAAAATTATATAGGGGACATGATGCCAACAGGGATTGGGCTCCCCATTGGCAAATGAACTGGGGAGGTTGCATGCTGACAGGAGATTGGACACCCCCAACGTCGGCTTTCGGGACTACAGACATGCAGGAGAAACAAAAGGGTGATGTCAATATGCTAAATACACACACAGTCCCATCACTGATTGCAGCAGTGCTTTTCTTTCAGTTGAAGACCACTGCAGCCAAACTGCTGTCATAGACAGGTTATGGACCCATTGGTGCAGTACTGTCGCACCCGCTACACTGAGCACCACATTGGACAGGAGAGTCACATACCTCCAAAAATTAGTACTGTAAACGTTCCTTGTGTATGCACACAAGCAAACTCAAGAAGTTGTGTATATCTGGTACAACAATGGAATAAATGTGAGTTTTTCTTATGACAACACATTTTTGTTTGTGGGGGGAGCAATATTCGTGCAACAGATGAATTTATGCCCTGGATTTATCACATTTCTATCTGATGCTGATAAAGGGAGCTACACTATGCTCATGGAAGGAAAGTTGAGCTTAGAGATTAACTAAAAATGTGTATAACAATACCTAGTTACTTTTAAGTGAAAACAAGTAATATTGTTACAGTTACTTATTACTTTTTTGCTTGAAATTAACCCAATACCATTTCTAGTTAAAAGCATAATGGGAGGGCTTCAACCCCGAGGTTCGATGGGCAGAGCAACGTCACTCCACGATCAAGCTTAAAAGGTTACTCATCCTGGACTCTCCCAGGATTGGTTTTTTCATTTTGGCCAGAGGTGCCGCTCCTCCTCCCTGCTGTGCTGGTTTGTGCTTGCTATCATCCTTGTGGTTGACTCGGGTTGTTCCTTTGCTTGTGCCATGTTCCTTTTCCCTCACCTTCTCTCTTGTGCCCCCCAGCTCTTCCCCACCTCTCATTTTGTCATTCTGCCGCTCTCGTGGCCCTTGGCCATGCCGCTTGTCCCCCCCCCCCGCTCCTCCCGATTCCCGTCTGTCTCCACCCACTCGCTTCCCTCCTTTTGCTTTACTTTCCTGCCCTTGCTCCCTTCCTCGTACCTCGATTCAAGATAGTGCTCTTTCCTCCTTGTCTTGTCCTGGGGTCCTGTATGGTGCCCTGTCTCTCTTAACTATCGGCTCTCCTTCCCTGCGCCATCAATTCATGTGTGAGCCACTGTGTGCTGCTCGCTGTATGTCTCTCGCTTTCTCTCTCTTCACCATGCTGACACATACTGCAGGGAGCTGCCAAAAGGAACTCAACCTGGACTCCTAGCCGCCACTCCTTTACTGGTGCACTGCAGATTCTCCATCGAGCTGCGGAACCGTAGCTGTGCAGGTAGACCTCATTTTGTTGTGCTATCTAACTTATTCCCTGTGAGCCATAAAATAAAAAATAAAAAATTGCACTCAGTAGCTCCTTTTGTCTTTGGGGCAGCTTGCCTTTCACCTTGACTGCAGCTCATGGGAAACCACTGTTTAGCCATGCACATCTCAGTCCTTGAGTGTTTACCAGTACACTGCTGATTCTGGTGTGTTGCGGAGTTTGTTTTTTTCTGTGCTCAGTTTTGTCTATGACACCACCTGGCACAAACCCTTTGTGTACCTCTCTGGCATGGTTTTCTTCTACCACTCTGCTTTCATAGTCTGTTGCTTGGTTCCTATGGCTTTTGCCCTGCCTGCCCTGTGTGT
This sequence comes from Neoceratodus forsteri, assembly GCA_016271365.2. Classification (NCBI taxonomy): domain Eukaryota; kingdom Metazoa; phylum Chordata; order Ceratodontiformes; family Ceratodontidae; genus Neoceratodus; species Neoceratodus forsteri. The sequence goes on from CM028130.1 coordinate 16,579,738, forward strand.
TTATTTCATTTTCGAGCACAGAGACCAACTTGCACAATTCTGTTCCATGCTGATTCTGGAGGGTTGTTTGTTACGAGCAAGCGATCAACCTATTTAACCCATACCGACTGACCTCTACATGGGTCTCCTCCTTCTCATCGCCTCCTTGTTCTGTGTCCCCCTCATTGCCTACTCTGCTCAACCTGTACATTTCTTCTGGGTTTTTTTCGCCTCTTCTACCATCACCGTACCCCTGTTCCAGTGCTCTCCTGCAGTTCCTATCAACATTTGTCTTCTCCTGCCCATCTGGGTATCCCTCACTCATCCAACATTCCTGTCGAGTTATTCCATCACCTTTCCAGGATTCATTTCCTGTCACACGTTCACTCATCCCAGTGGTCTGCTATTGATATTTCTTTGGGCATACATATCACAGCTCATATGCCACCGAATCCGACTCGCCATACTGCAGTTCTCATCCCACACCAGCTGGGTCCAATGCGACCCTATTGACCTCCTTACCATCCTTCGTCCTTTCATACACTGCTTTCCAGTACCTGCCTCCATGGTGTAGATCCGCCATCGTACCACATCCGTTCTTATGTTACCTTCCTCAGCCTAGTGTCTATTCTCGTCCTGGCCGTCATGGATTCTTTCCACCCATGGCTTCCCTCCTCATCGTACATCATCCAGTTTGGCTCCTCTTGCTTGCCCTTCCTGAGCTCATACCCTCTAGTTCGCATACCCTCTGATTTCTGTCATGTCTCATTGCTCGCTTCGCTCTGTAGAGCATCATACCTTCATTCAAGTTCATTTTCAAGTTCATGCCTGTCTCCTCTTATTCCCTTCTCCTGGCAAACCACTACCTCAGCTTCTATCCCTCGCTCATCTGACCTTTTCCATCCTGGTCCTCTAGTTCAGCTATCACTAACCTCTCATTGCCTCCAATGCCCTGCCTTCTCTCAACGCTCCGCTACATCGCCTTATCACTCAACCTGTCTCTGGCTGACTCATTCCAGTTCATTTAGCCCTGTCAGCTCCTTGATGCCTCACACTGACCTGTTCATCTATTTCTATTACTCAATCTGTCTGCCTTGGCTGACCTATTAATATACCTCGGCTGGCTCCGTATGTCCTGCAATCGAGATGCCTACTTCCTCACACTGATCTATCGAGTGTTCTACCTTCCTACATGTTCAACATACATGTTCATAGGTGTCAGTGTGGCTCAGTTGGTAGCACATCCGCCTCTGGACCAGAAGGTTGTGGGTTCTTGTCCCACACCGGGACTGGACTTGCACCTAAAAAATCACTGGCATCTGAGTGCAGTATTGGGGTGTGCTGTACTGCTGGGGCGTGCCGTCCTTTGGATGAGACGTTAAACCGAGGTCCCTTCTGCCCAACCTGGTGTTGTCCCGGTGGGTGTCCGGGTGGAAGTAAAAGAACCCAGGGCACTCTTTGCAAAGAGTAGGGAACATTCCCGGAGTCCTGGCCAACATTCCCCTTCCCATAAACTGGTTCATGCAGTTATCCAGGCTGTGTGTGAGTGATGATGTGCGATATGGCCGCCACCACACATTCAGTCACTTCACTACCAGTCTAGCATTGCTTGTAAAAGCACTTTGGGATACACTGTGTATGAAAAACACTATATAAATGCTGATTCTTCTTCTTCTTCTTCATTCCTGTTTCTTCTTCTTCACGTGCCGTACTGGCCATCAAGGACTTCCTCCAATCAAAGCCTGTAATCGATATTTCTTTCGGGTATACCTATCATGACTCCTATGCCCCTTCATTGACCTGCAGCCATCCTGATGTATGTATCCGGTTCATGACTCTGGTCATCATTCACTCCTCCTTACCTCAAGGTTTATCTATTTACATTGCTTACTCGAGCATTCCTATCATTGAATCCGATGCAACCTCATCGAGTACGACCTCAGGGTCTAATTATTCACAGCACATAATCAAGCATGCCGTATCAGCCTCAGTGTCTACTTGCTCACATCGCTCAATCAAGCATTCCTCTCATTGGGTCTTCTGCTACCTCATCGACATGCCACCCTGCTGCAGCGATCATCATCATCAGTCTTCATCACTGCCTCATGTTTCTTCTTCAATCTATGCCTTCTTTTGGGGTTTTTCCCCTATCCCATCATCATCTTCCTTACTCATATCCTTCTCTTTAATGAATCCTTCTCTTTACCAATATACGTTTTTTGATCAAATGTCATCCTCAAATCAAATGTCATCAGCCTGGAGGGAAGGAGACCTAGGCCTTGGATCAGCAGAGGTTTCCTCCTCAGAGGGGGGTTTTCCTCTCCTCCATGCCAATGGTCATAATATGAGTTAGTTAGTGCTGTCTTAGGTTACTTAGTTAGGTTCTGCTGTTAGATGGAGGCAGATGGTGGCCCTCGGCTTTCCCCTCTCTCATTAGGAAGTCCACCCTCATCTTCTCAGAATTTATTCATTCATCAATCTCACCTCTTCGATGCACGACACCTTTGGGTATTCTTTTTGGGCTTCTTTCTAACCTACCTTTAGCTGACACAATCATTCCCACGGCACCTGTGGGGGGGGGCCCTCCTCTAGGGTTCCTTACATAGTACCCCTACAGGGTGGTATATCCCATGGATAGAGAGGCAGAAAACCACAAAGTAAATCAAGTTACACAAGCATCATATCATATCTCATCTGGTTGCTTAAGCTCATCGAATGAGAGGGCTTGAAGTCCAAAGTTCAATGGGTGGAGCAACATCGTCACTCTCCCTTCAAGCTTAAAGGGTCACTCATCCTGGACTCTCCCAGGATTCATTTTTTTGTTGCTCACCATCCACCCTTCCTCCTCCAGCGACTCATCTCTCTTACCCGTGGGCTTCTTCCTAACCTACCTTTAACCAACGCAATCATTCCTGTGGCACCTGTAGGGGGGAATCCTCCTCTAGGGTTCCTTGTATCGTACCCCTACAGAGTGGTATATCCCATGGATAGATAGGCAGAAAGCCACAAAGTAAATCAAGTTACACAAGCATCATATCATATCTCATCCAGTTGCATAAGCACATCGAACAATATAACAAGTGACTGCTCCCCATCCTTTCATAAAACACATTATTACCACACAGTACATGTCATTTTCATGATAAACATGTTAGTTCTCATTTTATCTCTGTATCGTTACTTGCTGTTTTTTTTGTATCGTTTGTATTAGTCTGCTCTGATGTATTGTAAACAACACTTGACCTCAAAGGTACTTTCTGAATAATCTAGTCTATAGAATAATACATGGGGGAAGTGCATAACATATACAGTAATGGATGAAAAAGTGTGCTTAATGAGAAATTAATGGTTTCCCGAGGTGTGGGATGCTACATAAACCCCGAGGGCTATTAAAGCATCCCACACCAAGGACAACCATTAACTTTGAATTTAAACACACTTCCTCATCTTTTATTATCTATAATTGCTTGGCAGCAATTTTTATCAGTCCTGAGCCCTGAGTCTGACACACACACACACACACACACTGACTTTCTCACACACACTCGCACACACACAGGCACACACTCTCTCTCTCTCTTTCTCTCTGTCAGAAAAGAGTTTCTTTGGGAGGAGTATTTTTTAAGTCTTTTTTTCTTCTGTGTCACTACATTTGCCTTTCATTTTGTTGCAATAGCGGTTACCTCTGAGAAGCACCGCGGAGCTGTTACTCGGTGGTGAAGCACTTTGGAGCCGTTTGTAGGTGGAGAAGCCCTTCAGAGCATTTCATTGGGAATTGGTGTGTGGTGTGAGTTCTGGACAGCAGGATCAACCAGAAAAGTTGTTTTTTAATAAAAGAATATGAAGGCGACTCCCAGTGTGGTGGCTCCTCGGTAAGCAGGATGAGGAGCTGCCATGTTTGAGACAATGTTTAGCCCACCCATGGGAAGAGGAGAGCCAATCATACTAACATACTAAAGTGCAAACCGAATACGCCTAACGGTCTTGTTGTCTGCTCGTCTTGGTCAGCCCCACCCTGGGAGCTGAACTTGCTCTCCCTTCTCCCTCTCTGGCTTCTCCCTTGCCAGTCCCAGATAGTCTTGCTGCATTGGTTTTTGCTTCCAGAACCCTTCCCCTGTACTTGTCCTACCCCCTCTTGAACCCCTCCACCGTTTCTGCCTCCACCAGCCCCATCGGCAGTGCATTCCATGGCTCCACCACCCCCCTCTCTCAGTGAAGTAGCACCTCCTCCTTTCTCCCTTGAATCTCCCCCCTCCAACTTCCACCCATGCCCTCTAGTTGCTCCCACTTCTTCCTTCAGAGCACCCTGACTGCTCCTCCCCTATTTACCTCTTTCATGTACCTGAAGACCTCTCTCATGTCCCCCTGGTCCTTTCTCTCTTCCAATGTGTACATATTTAGCTCTTTGAGCCTCTCCCCATAGGTCCTAGCCCCATAACTCCAAATCATTTTGATTGCCCTCCTTTAGATCCTCTCCAGGAGTTCAATGTCCCTCTTTAAATGTGGCCTTCAAAACTGCATGCAGTACTCGAGGTGCAGCCTCACCAAGCAGTTATACAGTGGGAGTATCACTTCCCTCCTTTTGGAGGTGAGCCCCCTAGTGATGCATCCAAGCATCCTGTTGTCCTTAGCAGCTGCCCTCCTACAAGTCTCTGAGTTGTTCCTCTTGACATCCACCACCACCCGCAGGTCCCTCTCAGCCATTGAGACTTGTAGCATCCCCACCCCAGGGTGTACACTTGGCCCGGGTTTATGGCTCCCAGGTGCAGTACCTTGAATTTCCTTGCATTGAACTGCAGCTTCCGCTTTCTAGACCACCTTTCCAGAGCCTGTAGGTCCCCCTGTAGGGCCACCCTCCCCTCCTCCCTATCCACCACTGCCCCCAGTTTTGAGTCATCCACAAAGAGACTAATCTCACTCCTGATACCCTTCCTTATGTCAGAGATGTAGGCGTTGAACAGGAGGGGCCCAAAGACCGATCCCTGAAGGACTCCACTAATGACCCTCCCTGGGGATGAGACTATCCCACCAACCATGACCCTCTGGGTCCAGTTCTAGAGCCAATTTCCTATCCATCTGATCATCTGGTTCCCCACCCCTATTTCTCCCAGCTTATCCAACAGGCCCCCATGAGGAACAGAGACAAATACCTTGCTGAAGTCAAGAAAGAGGACGTCCACTGGTCTACCCAGGTCCAAGGCACTCATCACCCAGTCATAGAACTCCACAAGGTTTGTCTGACATGATTTCCCCAGGATGAATCCATGCTGTCTATTGTGCAGGCACCCCAACTTTTCCAGGTCCCCCATAGTCTCTCCTTGGCAATGCCCTCCATCACCTTGTCCACCACCCATGTCAGGCTGATGGGCCTGCAGTTCCCTGCCACCTCCCTTGATCCCCCCCCTTGTGGATAGGCACTATATGTGCCACCTTTCAGTCCTGGGGTACCCACCCTGTCCTCAGAGAGATGCTGAAGAGCTCCACCAGGGGGTTCGCTAGGACATCCACCAGTTCCTTCAGCACTCTGGGAAGTAATTTATCCGGCCCTGGTGCTTTCTTTGTCTTAAGGGACCTGAGGGCTTCCCTCACTCTCTCTCTGCCATGATTTCCACCTCTGCTACCTCGTCCCCCTGCTTTGCCTTCCCCCCACCTGCCAGTGAAGCCCCCCTCCCAGACCCACTGTTCATGAGGGTCCCCCTCCTCCTAAGGAGCCAGTATGGCGCAGTGGTCTAAGGCTGCGAGCTGTAAATCTGTGACATCCAGCAGACCAGACCTGGGTTTGAATCCCACAGCTTCCACTTGCATACTGTGTGACCCTGAGCAAATCACTTAACTTCCTTGCGCTCCCAGGTCGCACCTGGAAACAAGCTCCAGCTTAGTGTGCCTTTCCTGGTTAAACAATTTTCCCTTTCCCTTTCCTCAGTTTCACTGTCTCCTCCCATGTATGATGCAACCCCCCCCATTTTCCTTGGTGAAAACTGAGGCAAAATACTCATCTAGTACCTCAGCCTGCTCTCCCGGGTCTTGTGCCCATCTCTCCCATTTTAACCCTGCTAATCTGCCCCTTCACCCTTCGTTTTTCCCCAATGTATCTAATGAACCCCTTGTTCCCTCTCCTAATTTCCCTGGCCAGGTTCTGCTCCTTCCTTGCCTTAGCCGCCCTCACCACCCTAGTGGTCCTTCTGGCCATCAGCTCGTACTCCCCTCGGTCCCTTTCACTCCTTTAGCACTTGAATTGCCTATAGGCCATGTTCTTTCCCCTCACCACCTCCTGAACCTCCCTGGTCCACCAGCAGGGTTTTCTGGCCCTACCGCATTTTTCTCTTACTCTTGCGCAGGTGCTGGTAGCATCCTGCACCCCCCTCCTGATGATTTCCCACCTACTTTCAGCATCCATGTCTGGCCCAATCCCATCCAAGTGCTCCTTAAGGATCCTTCCCATTTCCTAGAAATCCACCACCATGAAGTCAGTTACCTCCGTCTTTGTGTAGCCTTCTACCCCTCCTAGGTTCAGGCAGACCCAGACCATGGCACGGTCAATGGGTCCCTTACCTCCAGGCCCCCAATCTGGTCACTGTCTGCCAGGACCACATCCAATATCCACTCCTCCCTGGTCAGTTCCCCCACCTGCTGAGTTAGGAATGTGTCCTGAAAGACATCCAACAACCTCTGTACACTGGCCACCGAGGATGTCATAGTCTCCCAGTCTGTTCCTGGCATGTTTAAGTCCCCCAACACCACTGCCCTTCCCCTTCCCAATCTGCAGTGTCTCCCAACATCTGCCACCAGACTCTCCTCCAGCTCCTCTGCCAGCGGAGGGGGTCTATACACCACTCCTATTTCTACTATCTTGCCCCCCCTTGTTATCAAGGTGACCCAAATCGCCTCCACAGTTCCCTCTGCCTCTTCCACTCCTCCTATGGCAATGCAGTTTTTGACTATCATTGTTACCCCTTTTCCCCTTCCCTCCCCCCTGTCCTTCCTGAACATGGGTTCAGATGTGGTTCTTTCTTGACTGAAGTGGTACATGTTTGCCGTTATAACCCATGGGTTATAACAGCAAATAACTGGTTCAGCCTATGGGGAAAATTGCTGACCAGATGTTATAAATAAATAAAACATTTCCACATATAATCTGACTCTCATCTTGATTATTTGTCATCTTGATTATTCTTATTTTTAGAATATTCAATACCAGAGAAAGGAAGTGTGTCCGGGAACCCCAGGTCCAAGCATGTGAGCTTGTATCTCAGTGGTTAGGGCACTGGGATGGTATTCTGGGGGCCAGCGTCAGTTTCCAGTAGGTCACATTATTTCTTTCTCAATATGATTTGTCACAAATAATGTGGAACTAGAACACAGAGTATGATGGGCCAGACATAGAGCTGGATTTTGAAAGAATTGCATATTTGTGCCGTGGCTGACTGTTAGACCACAAAAATGTCATCTAACTTCATGTTGCAAGTGCCACATGTACAGTTGTTTCTTTTAAAGCTGCCAGTGTTTATGTTCTTACAGTAACTGCTTAGGTTGTTATATGTTAAAATTAGGCATGTATGTTTTAATGAAAAGTTTGCTGTTTGAGCCGAATGTCTAATGTGACCATGCTTCAAGGAGTCATGTTTATAGGACTTCTGCTTTAGGTCCTTGTGAGTTTTTTATTGGGGCAATGTTACAGTACTTTGTTTTGTAGGAAGGTTCATTTTACTTTGTTACTTTGTTAACAAGTGGTGAAAGTATGTGTGATATCATATTGCGGGTTCAATTACTCTGGTTTATGTAGTTTGGCTCTAGTTTTCCTTTGTAGGCATTAACTGTATGTTTGATATTACTAGGGCTGTGTAGAATGCAAAAATCCACCACTGGAACTGGTGAAAATTGCAATTCTGCTTCTGAAATGCTTTTCGGACTTTCTTTTTAAAATGTGTAAACTATAGAAGAATTTTTTGGGATCATGTAAATGTGGTATATTTTTCTTTAGTTTGTGAAAAAAGAATCTAGAGTTTATGTAAACTGCAGATTATTTAATCCATTAAATCCTCCCCCGGGTCGTGCCTGAAAATAGGCAGGATTTGTCTAGTGCACTTACCCGGTCAACAAAAGCTAAATAAATAAATAAATTAATTAAAACCATTTCACATGCAACATTTTGGAAATTTGTTACCGAGGAAATTCCACCAAATTTTTCAAAATTCTGCAGAATTGCATTCCATCAGAATGTGAACATTCCACACATCCCTAGATATTACTGCATTAGTTCTTTCTGTAGGACATTTGCAAAAGATTTGTGAATTACCTGGGGGGGGGTACTTTGTATTATAGGCAGGCTGGGACATGGCCATACCAGGCTATACTCTGTTCAGGAAAGACAATGTTGGAAGGAAAGGACGGGGTGTGGCAGTTTATGTGAGGGAAAGCATAAAAGCAATGGAGACACAAGGAATACGTCGGCAGAGGATATATGGGTCACCCTGGAGATGGTGAATAGACCACCTATTTGTACTGGCACGATCAACAGACCTCTGACACAGGGGGGAGTTAATGAATATACTGGTGGAAGCCACTGGCAAACTGGCACAAAAGGGTGATGTGCTGCTGGTTGAAGACTTCAATCTACCAGATGTAGACTGGCACCTCCGAGCTACTAATTTCAGCTAGGAGCAGGCACATCCTGGATTCACTGGGAGTTTCTCAGCCAACTAGTCAATGACCCCACTCATGATGGGGCTGTACTGGACCTGGTACTCACTAACAAGGAGAATGTTACAGATGTCAGAGTAGGAGACCACCTGGGGACCAGTGATCACTGCACAGTGGGGTTAGTATAAGAATGGGTGCGGAAATGAATCACACAAGGGAGAGGGTCCTGGACTTCAGTTGGGCAGATTTCATAAAGATGGGTGAATGCCTCAAGGATGACCTGACAGGGGGGATGACCTGGGGAGGTGGAGAAACAGCGGGTGAAGCAAAAAGGGGGCATAGTCAAGGCAACAAACTACTACAGCAAACAAGTGAGCAAAGGAATGAGAAATAAAGAGACTGCTGTGGTTCTCAAAAGAGGTGGCTGAAAAGGTAAATGCTTACAAGGTAGCATTCAGACGGTATAAGAAAACAAATAATAAGGAGGATGTTAAGGTGTAACAGGGGAAACAGAGGGAAAAATAGAATGCAGTAAGGTGCAAGAGGGCATGACCTAAAGAGAGTATAGCCCAGGCAATAACAAAAGGTGAAATATCCAAAAGGGGGTTGTAACCTGCGCACACAAGTTTAAGCGAGGGTGCACTGCTGAATGGGTGGCTGACCCGTGGTTGAACAACACAGTCCTTCAAATGTAGCACCACTCCTGTAGCATATACCAACTAAAGACTTCACCAGCCAGTATCCATGCAGCCAAATGGTTTATTTGCCAAAATAACAAAATCATGTACCCCTTGAGGAAGGCTAACGATGAAGCACTGGGGCTGTGAGCACACTGGTGAAGTAATTTGACTTTAACCTCCTGCTACATGATTTTGTTATTTTGGCAAATAAACCTTTTGGTTATATGGACATTGGCTGGTGAAGCCTTTATTTAGTATATACTGCAGGAGTGGCTCTACATTTGGAAGACAGTGTGAATAACAAAAGGCAACAAGATACTTTTTAGCTATGTAAGCATGAAGAGGAAGACCAGGGAAGGGATTGTAAGGTTAAAAATGGAAGGGGAGACTGTGCAGAGGGGGGCCAGGAAAAGGCAGATATCCTGAACAAATACTTCTGCTCAGTGTTCAACGAAGAAAGGGAGGGAGAAGGGGAGGTGCCAAAAAGTAACAGAAGCTTTGGAAGGGGGTGGTGAACACTAGTCCTTTTTCAGAGGACAGTGTCCTGAAGGAACTCATGAATTTGAAAATTGACAAAGCAATGGGGCCAGAGAAGGCGCATACAAGGGTATCGAGAGAACTCAGAGAGATACTGGCTGCACATCTGACACTCCTGTTTAACAGCTCACTGAAAACAGTTGTTCTGAAGGACAGGAGGAGGGCAGATGCAGTCCCACTTCACAAAAGTGGTAGCAGGGAGAATGCTGGCAATTATAGGCCAGTTAGCCTGGCATGGGAAGTGGGAAAATTAATGTAAATTCTGCTGAAGTAAAGGATTGTGGTATATCTTGAATCTAATGGGTTACAAGACCCAAGGCAGCATGGATTCATGGGGGAGGTCATGTTGGACGAATGTGATAGATTTCTTTGACTGGATGACCAATGAATTCGATCAGGGTGGAGCAGTGGATGTGGCCTACCTACATTTCATTAAGGCTTTCAACACAGTTCCACAAGGAGACTAGCAAGCAAGCAGGGTAGAAGCGGGTCTAAAGATGGTAAACTGGGTAAAACATTGGTTGGGGATAGGCAACAGAGGGTGATGGTAAACGGAGTTCACTCTGAGGAAGGGAGAGTGACCAGTGGGGTGCATCAGGGATCAGGACTGGGGTCATTCTTCCTTAATGTCTTTATAAGTGACATTGTAAAGGGGTTGGAAGGGAAGGTTTGCCTCTTTGCTGATGACACCAAAATCTGCAACAAGGTGGACACTTCGGGGGGGGTGAAAAGGATGAGCAGATCCCTGAGAAAACTCAAGGAGAAGTCAAGGGTATGGCACAGCTGAGTTTCAATGTGAAAAAGTACAAAATAATACACTTAGGGCACAGACACCCATTGAGTTTACTATATGTATAAATCTGTGTTGAAAAGTTTACTATACGTTAACTCTAAGATTTTTGGTATATAATTGTTTTTTGTATGGAAATCCTTGAATTGTGAAGAGTCACTCATATTCTTTTGTGAAGCCTGCATTTCAATTCAAACAATACGTCAATATATTCCTGCAAAACAAGGGGGAGGTGATAGGACTGAGACCACAAAGAAATGCATTGCTCATTTCTTTGAAGGAGACAAGTTGTATTTTACCAGCACTGCACTATAATTCTATGACTGTGCAATGAAATTGATGCTCCTATGAAAAAGGTAGAAATAAGACCCATAAATGCTCCACTGAAATACACTGCCCACATGGGATGTGCATTGCATCTGTAATTTTTCTGTCAGTTCTGGAAATGAAGGGCCCCAGGGTTTACTCAGCAGAAAGGTGATGTAAGATATTGTCAATCAATCTAAATAAAAGATGGCTATTTTCTCAGTCATATCCTGCTTGCCATGTTTTATTATGTCTCATAAAATGCATTTTATTACATGTGCCTATGAGTGTAATAAGTGAGAGGTAGGAGTGCTTTCATTTGCTACACTTTTGCCATAACATTTGCATCTATATTGTGGTGCACAGTGACGTGCTGACTTAGAATATGGCCTGAAGAACTCTCATTGTGTGATACCTTCAAAGAAAGCTATAGAGAAAACCGGAAGCTGACATTTCCATTTTGAGCCTGTTTATTTGTCTTCACTTTCAGAGCTGCAACTGCTGCATAAAAAGTCAGCATCATAGTATGATGATATTTTAAAACCTGAATGGAAAAGGTCAGATTTTTCACCTGCGACCTATACCGTTCAGCAATCTCGTCTGCATTTGGAAATGCTGCGTACACCACTGCCAAATAAGAAATGAAACATTGCTGATTTCTCCAGCAGTACTGGAGTTTATGTAGGGTCGCTCTAAATATTCTGAATAATAATCTACAAAATCCACCTTACTGCATTAGCTACCATGTTCTCAAGGAATGAATTCTGGAGTTATCGATGTTCAGACGGGTGGACTGATTCAGCTTCACATGAGGACTTCCCCATCCCCTCTACTCACCTGTCTTGAAGTGACTCTGAAAATCACAGAATTTTTATTTATTTTAATTTTATTTATTTAAACATTTGATAACTGGGAAAAGCACACTGAGCAGAGGCTCGTTTCCAGGTGCCACCTAAGAGCGAGGGGGAGGGAGTTACAAACAGTATACATACATAGACTAGATACATGAGAATATTACATACAATCACATAATTTTGTACATGGAGTTATTTACATTTAGCCGCATATATATGTATACAGTTATTTACAGTTACGTGAATCTAATAATATACACTTCGGAGGTTTTGAAGTTTAAACCATGTTCATTTGGCTAAAGGCAGACTAGATGCAGTTACAGGTGGGAAAGGGGGTTGACAAAGTTGAGATTTAATGGAGTTGTGCGAGGGTGAGTTTCTGAGGGGCTGGGGAAGCTGGTTCCAAATGTAGGGGAGATGGTAGGAGAAGATAGATTTGCCAGCTGATGAGGATGTTTGAGGAAAGAGAAGGAGTGGGAGTCCCTAGAGCAGAGCGAGTGAGGAGAAAAGGCTGCAGGGGTTAGTTTCTCAGCCAGGTAGGGGGGCAGTAGGTCGAACCAAAATTTGGAAATAGAAGAAATGGAGTGGCAAAAATGGCGATGGGAGAGGGGCACTAACCCGAGGGAGGAAAGGAGCATGCAGTGGTGTGTTTATAAAGGGGAAGTTGTTGCAAAACGACAAAAAGCATGGAATAATGAGTCAGTCCTAGATAGTGAGGTGGAGGGGGCAGTGTTGTACACAATGTCCACATAATCAAAGATGGGAGTGAACATTTTTGTTAACAGTGTGCATCTAACAGGTAATGAGAGGGAGTCACGGTTTCTGTAAAGAAGACCAAGCTTCAGGTGGAGCTTTAAAGTGATGGCATCTAAGTGGATTGAGTAGTTTAGCAGGAGGCATAGCCATAGTCCTAGGTATTTATAGGAAGAGACAGTGTTTAGTGTGTTTCCATCCAGGGTTGTGATTACATGGGGGCTGGGTATTCTTGCCAGTTTTGGGGCTGACCTGAAGGTCATGGAAACAGTTTTGGAGGTATTTATTTTGAGACTGTTTGCACAAACCAAAAACTGCATGTTGTTGTAGTCATGTTGTAGTAGAGAATGGACATCACTTAGAACAGGGATGGATGCAAAAAGTATAGTGTCATCTGCATACATATGTATATGGGACATTGTACAGACTGCGGGGAGATCATTGATGAAAACGGAGAATAAAATTGGACCTAGGAGTGACCCTTGGGGAACACCAGTGAGGATGGGAAGAGGAGGAGACATGGAGTTCGCGATCCTGACTGACTGTTGCCTATTTGTAAGGTAGGATTCAAACCACTGTACTGCAGACAGGAGAGTCTGGCTCCCATAAGTTTGTCAAGAAGCAGAGGGTGGGAGACAGAGTAGAAGGCCTTAGCCAAATCAACAAAAAATAGCATCAGTTAGTTAGCCTTGGTCAGAGGCAGATTGGATATGTTCAGTGACGCGAAGGAAGGAAGATATTATTGAGTGGTGCTTCCTAAACCCAGATTGGTTTAGGGAGAGGTAATTTGTGAACCTAAGAAAGTCAGTTAGTCTGGTCTGGACAAGAGCTTGGCAAGGGATGGGAGGAAGGGGATGGGACTGTAGTTTCTGGGGACTGGCAATTACTCGTGACGCATCTCTTACTTGACTTGGTCTAGTCCAATGACCCAGTTCAAATCTGCCAGTGGCTCCATCTGGTAATGTAAGTTTTTTACTGTCCCTTTCCCCACACTCCAGTCCCATACCTCTCTACTCTGCTCCTCAAAATTGCTATACCTTGCCTATGTATTTCCCTTAGTTGCTGAAATATGACTAGCTGTCTGCCTTGCCGGGGACTGTTGCATTACAGTTGATCCCTTATGAGCTGCTAGCTCTAACATGTACTTAAAATTTGACATGCAACTTGTCATTGTGTGCATACTGCTCTACTGCTTGTATATAGTGCCTACATTCTTCTTAACTCAGTATAAATTTACCTCTAGCCACTTTCCTGTTCAATGTGAATATTTTGTTGCATTTCATTCCCCCCCCCCGGACGCATCTGGAAATGTGCTGCTAGTTCAGCTCAGTATGTCTTTCCTGGTAAAATAAATAAATACAATTTTAGAAGCTTTAGTCCTGTTACAAATGTGAACAGTTGATAAAAAAGAAATATAACCTATTTTAAATATTAAACAGAATAAAGAAAAGGCTTTAAAGGGAAGTAGGGACAGCCTGGTTTTATCATTTAACCCAGTCAATGTCTGCCTCTAACCCTGTTTTGTCCCAGTCAGGAACATTTACATGTTTTTGGTAAATCAGAGTAGCGCAGAAACTTTTGATTAAAGATTAGAATCAAGAACAGAAACAGGTCACAACTGACCCTTAAATCGCTAGCTGATTTAGGAAATTTAGGGGGCTGTTTAACAAGTCCAAGATGTTTTAGGAGTATCTTGGAAAAAACATGAATGTTAGTTTTGTTTTTCCCCAGTTTTCCCCATGTCTTACTCCAACACTGAGATCACACTGGCTTCACACACCATCTGGCCCTGGAAGAGGGAGGGGTAACAGGTGGGGAAAACATTTGGAATCTAAGTTGATGTCCGTGCCACTCCATGGTTGGCCAAGAGTAGATATGTGAAGGCTGGGGCACTGTCCCAACCTTGATGGGATCTGAACATCTCAGCTCAGTGTTGTGACATAGCTACCATCTCCAGCATGAGATATTACAGACCACTTGTGAATAGAGATATAGTGAATTTTTAATTTGCAAGTGAAGTTGGTGCGAAGTCAGGGAACTTCCCAGTCTCCCAACTACACACCAACTTTGCCAGCTGTTTCTGTGTAGGGAGTTCACCCTCTGGGTTATACTCAGCCACCCCCTTCTCATCATGACACAGGATTTACAAAAAATAAGGCCCTCACTTCCCTCATTCCTCTTAGTACCTGGCAAAGTGTTGTGAAAAAAAAGTGTAAACCCAAGCACTATCTGAATCTGCCCCCCCACAGTCCCCCTCCACGTTCTGCTAAATCATGATATAAATCCCCCACTCTTCATTACCCTCTTGCCAATAAACTTCCATTCTTCTCCTGAAAAGCCTCCAAACCCCAGTACTGCTACCATTGGGCAGACAACAAACCCCATAAACAGACATATTTCGCCACCACATTTCATCAGTACTACAGTTTGGATTTTCAGTCAGTCACATCATGATTCAGCCACAGTGCACCACTTGTGACTAGGGCTGTGCATGGACCGAATATTATTTCCCAAATACCATGAATAGTAGCCTTCCTGAATATTCATATGGACCTTCCAGGTAGTGAATTATCTGGCCACTATTCGGGAAGCAGAATTCAGTGGGTGAGATTTTGAAGTCTTGCAGAGCTACGTTGGCCAATCTGAGGCTCTTTGTGGAGTTCACAGCCATGCAAGCCATGTGATTTCCATAGTCTGAGTTGGTAGAGGACAGGAGGCAGTCATGTCTGAGAGCTAGCTAGCTCTGCTGTATTTTTGAGACCTTAAACTTAAAGAAAAAAAATGGTTTGCTAAAAAGGCTTTTATTGATTCAGTATTAAAATCTGATTGGGGTAAGATAAGGTAAAGTTTGTCTTTTCTGACTGCATTTTTGTATTTTTGTCCCTTATAGCTGGGCTTGGTTACAGGGACCAGGAGTGTGTGTGTTTCTGCCACACCCATCTCCTGCTGCTTTCGGTTTCATGCTGCTCCAGTGTGATTGCTTGCTGAAGCGCATTTTCTGTTTGCTCAGAGGCTTTTCTGTCAGGAAAGTCAGGCTTGGCTTTTCTGAGGGCATTAATTGGAAACCTGTTTCTGGGCTCAGTAACAGGTAAGGTTGTTCGCTGACTATCCCCACACCAACTGCTCTCATTTCCACACAAATTGAGTGGGACGTTTTTTTTTGTAAAGCAAGTTTTTCATCTCTGTGTTGTTGTTTTTTTTTTGTGTGTTCCAGTTTCAGGCTCGATTCCTTGCATGACTGAGGATGTCGGCGGCCCCACCGACATCCCACCATGCACATCTTTCTTGTGTCTGCATGTAGTATTTTTAATTTTTTTGTGAGGTTGCAGTATGCAGGCGCACGTCTGTGTCAAAGCATTGTTTTGTGTTTTAAAACTGCCACAGTTTCTTTCATTGGGTCAGGCTTGACTCATTGAATTGTTCCTGTTCATCTAATTCCAGACTGTTTCCTGACTGAGGAGGGTGCTGGCTGACTCCGCCTCCTGTAGCTCACTACACACATGTAGCCTGTGCATGCGCAATATTTTTTTTGTGTGCAAGGCTTTGCCCTGAGTGTGTATGGCTGTCTGCACACAGTGTCTCAGTGGGTCAGACGTGGCTCGCTGAGTTGTCACGCGTTGTGCCTGTTTTACAGTTCTGGGCTCAGTTCCATGTGCTGTACAGAGAAGGCTGGCGGCTGGCTCTCCCTATTAGTCCCACAGCAGTACATGTTTTATTTGCTGCTTATTTGGTATATTGAGTGAACTGAATTGGGTTTCATTTTTTTATTCGGGGTGGTACTGTTCATTCAAAGCAGTTTCACTATCAGCATATTACATACACACACAGACATTACTACTAGTAGTATATAGTTAGCTGTGTTACTATACTTCAGTTCTTACAGCATCAACAAGTGACAGTCATCATATGTGATAATCAGCAACCCCATGAAAGAGCTTGTTCCAGGCCCAACAAATGCTCTGCATCAGAGCAAGGGTGAGAGACAGTCTTCTGGACATATTCAGCAGGCCAAAATATTTTTCTCACATATCAAGTCTTTAGCCTCTGGTACTGTAGCAGTGGGAGTGGGGAAATCAACCCTAGTCACAACACTGCTACCGCTGTCACGCCAGTAACACCCATCCATTTGCTACCCCATCATTCTATGGACTAGTAAGGGGGCATTACAGCTCAGTAGATCCCCTGTTGAGGAAGCAACAGCCGCTATTGACAGTCTTCCAGCAGCTCTCACTGTAGCTGTTACACCCCTAGTCAGTGCATCCCTACCACCACCTGTACCACAATTGCAGTAGTCAGTGCCACCAGTACCGCTTTTGCTGCCCCAGTCACAGAAACCACTGTGACCGTCACCATTGCTGTGACAAGTGGCTCCACTGACACTGTACTGCTAGTACTGTAAGCACTGCAGTCACTGTGACTGTCAACTGCTACTCCCATTGATACAGCACCACTACCTACTTCCCCAGTGTCTAAGACCATGACTACCCCATTCATGCCATTCCAGCACAGTCCTCATGCTGATCGTGTGCCTGATGTAGTAGGTGACACACCAATACCATGTGAATGCAACATGCAGTTAAGTGGTGCAGTCAAGGAGGAGTAATGTGCTGCCAATTCAGTGCTGTGGACTTTTCAACCCAGTTCTTACTCTGGTTGGCTACTCAGTGCACTAATGGTCCGTGTATGATGGTGGATCAAAGATATCAAAACTCAAGTACCTTGCTTTATGTAACTGACAGCTCTGTGTTGGTACTTGTGTTGTGGGCATGTTTATGGAACACCGTGTTCATACAGTAGAAGGTGGTTTAATGGTGCTGTTTAAATGCTTTTAATATTATTCTTAACACTTTTCCTGGTCAATTACTATCAAATAAATAATACATGGGGCCTGAATAACATGCGCTGCATTACTGCCAGCTCTGTGTTGCTTGTTAAGGTGTCTTTGAGGTGCTTATGGAACACCAGGTTCTTGGAAGACAGTTTAATGGTGTTTAACTGCTTGTAAAGGTGTTCTTTACAAAGTCACCTTTCCTATGCAAATTCCAGTAATTAAAGGATTACAATTAACGGGCTCCAATTTTTCCAATAGGGAAACCATGCCATTTGCCATAATAAAGGAGTGTTTATTTCAGCAAACACATGCACACTTTCCCTCACTCTGCGCATGCATGCACCCGCCACAGTTCCTCATTTCCCGTCTGCTCACCGCTTGCCTTCTGCCTGCAAAGTCAACCACCAGTGGAACTCGGCGGTAAGATAGTTTTGAAAAATTCTGCTTATTTGCAGCACAAGGGGGGAAAAACCTTTCAGAACATTTTTACAATGCAAGACATGACAAACATGCGGACCAGCCGAAAACAGAACCAGAGCGTGGCCGCACCAGAACGGTTGGTATTTTATATAATTGCTGTGGCGAAAAAGGGGAGATCCAGCAATTACATAAAATAAAACATGAGGTGGTGTCTGTAAACTCAAAGTTTACACATCTCCTCAGTGTTAGATGCTTTAATAAACCCCTCAAGCTTCACTCTCGGGGTTTATGTAGCATCTAACACCTCAGGTGGGGAGTGTAAACTTCTTGTTACACACACCACCCCATACTTTATTCTATTTTTAATGCACGCCTAAGGGGAGTAAGGCACAAGGCTGAAGGCTGAGTGTATTTAAGCCCATAGGAAGTGCATTCAAATCCTTTAATGCACACCCTAGAGTGGCTTATTGTGCGTATAAAATGGCTTGCTGCTCTTTTGTATTAATTGTAAAATGAAACATTTTTAATATTTTTTTTCC
The DNA here is from genome assembly GCA_016271365.2 of Neoceratodus forsteri. Taxonomy (NCBI): domain Eukaryota; kingdom Metazoa; phylum Chordata; order Ceratodontiformes; family Ceratodontidae; genus Neoceratodus; species Neoceratodus forsteri. The sequence goes on from CM028130.1 coordinate 16,598,067, forward strand.
AATAAATCATTGGTTTTAATACATTTCAAATAACAAAAAATATACTAAACTAGACCCTGATTTGTGTAGGTAAGGAGGCTTGTTTCCCTTGGCGATGAGATCTAGCACCTGGCCATGTGGTGCTAGGAATTTAATGTATGGTCCAGTGATGCCTCCTGACCAATGAAGTTTCTAGATTTTTTCTTGCCATTTTATAAACAAAATAAACCTACAGTGCCCTAGTTTTTTGTTTATATTTGACACACTAATCCTCCACCTGTGACACAATCAGTTGCAGCAGAAAGGATTCTGATAGCATAAGCAGAGGATTAAGCTACCAGGCGTTGACAAGCAGCCACAGTAGATGAAGTTTAATCCACAGTGAATCTGTTTTTATAATATTGGTCATATTTAATTGTATTTATTTATTTATTTAAAATTACTATACTAGGTACCCTATACAGAAAGCATCAGTTCCATTTATAGATGCAACCTGGGGAAGAGAAAGGTGAATAGGAGGGGAGGGAATACAGGTATACAGTAAAATGAATACATTGCAGTAACAATAATTCACTCTTCAACTATAGTAGCATCAAATAATTGAACTCCAGAAGTGTGCAATATAAAACATGACAAAAACTTCACCCTTTAATTAAGGCATAGAAGCATAGAATTTGTTAGCAGATAAGGACTGCTTGGCCCACCAAGTCTGCCCCTTTTTTCCCCTGTCTATACTTTCACCACAGACTACCTGATCTCTGGCTACCTCCCATCCCTCCACTACCTGTTTCCCAACTAAGATTCTCTTATGTTGATCCTATGCATGCTTGAAGGCCATGACAGTTTTCACCCCAGTACCTCTGCTGAAAGAGTGTTCCAGGCATCCAACACTCTTTCAGTGAAGAGGTACTTCCTTGCATCCCTCCTAAATGTTCCCCCTTCCAGCTTCATTGAATGTCCACTCATTCTTGTGCACCTTCTCCCCTGACAAATACTCCCCTCCTATACCTTGATCAGCCACATAACAGATCTTCATCACATTCCCCCCTCCCTCTTCTCTACCAGTGCGTACAAATTGAGATCCCGTAGCTTCTCCTCATGGGGCTTGTGGTGCAGTGCCTCCTCTGGACAGCCTCCACCCTGTCTATATCCTTCTTGAGATCTAACCTCCTAAACTGGACATAGTACTCCAGGTGGGGTGTCACCAATGACCTATACAACAGCAGCACCACCTCACTTTTTGTGCTGGTGATACTCCTGCACCCCAGCATCCCACTGGCTGGCCTACTGCCTTGTTGCACTGCCCTGTCACCTTGAGGTCATCAGAAATGATTACTCCCAGGCCTCTTTTCTGTTTGGTGACCATCAACACCTCTTCCACCATATTATACTCTGCCTCTGTGTTTCTGTGCTCTAGGTGCATGATTTTGCATTTTTTCACCTAAAAGCTCAGATGCCATACCCTTGATCACTCCTCACGTTTTCTCAGGTTTCTGCAAATTCTCTCCACCCCTTTAGAGTGTCTACTTTATTGCAGAATTTGGTGTCATCTGCAAAGAGGCACACTTTCTCATCCAGCTCCTCTGCAATGTCACGAACAAAGACATGAAAGAGAACTGGACCCAATACTGAGCCCGGGGGTACCCTGCTGGTCACCCTGCCTTGACTGAGTAAATTCCATTTACCAACACCCTCTACCATTTATCCATCAACCAATTTTGTACCCAATTTACCACCTACCCCCCCCCCAAATAAAACTGTTCTGGTTCCAAATAAACCTTCTGCTTGGTATGGTGATTAAGGCCTTGCTGAAATCTCAGTAGGTCATGTCCACTGCCCCATCCCAATCTATTGCTCTGGTCACCCAGTCTAAGAACTCTATTAGGTCCATCTGACATGCCCCCCCCTTCCCATCCCTGTGAATCCATGCTGCCTCGTGTCTTTTAACATACTGATTTCACTCCCTCCTCCTTGACTCCCTCTCAACAGCTGGTCTATCTCCTTTAGCCAATAGCTGGTTCAAGGCCTACCTCACTGGTAGAACCCAGTCAGGCAGGATCTCTGACGTCATTTCCCCTACCCTCCTGATTAATACTGGAGTCCCTCAGGGCTCAGTGCTAGGGACCCTATTATTCTCCATCTTCCTAAATGACCTTCCATCTTTCTGCTCCTCTGTCACCACCATACACAAATATGCTGATGATACAGTCTTGTATGCATCTGGCTCTTGCCCAGCTGAGGTTACATCCAACTTGCAGCAAGACTTTGACAAGGTTCAGCTCTGGTTTGCTTACCATCAACTTTTTTTCAATGCCAGGAAGACTGTCTCCATGACCTTTGGCACAAGGCAGAGACTCTCTAGGTTTCCCTCCCTGCTCACTTTCCACACCCTTGATGGGACTTTACTTGAGGACACATCCTCCTTCAGGTACCTAGGAATTTGACTGGATCAACACCTAAAATTCTCCAGACATATTGACGCCATCCAAAAATAATTGCGCCCCAAGCTTGGTGCCCTGTTCAGGAACCATAGTTGTATCCCCTCTATGGCTAGGCATGAACTTGTTCAGAAGATGATCCTGCCAATCTTCAACTACTGTGCTATAGTCTACTATACTGCTCCCAAGTCCTCCCTGGCCAGATTGAATACCATCTTCAATTCCTTCTGCCATTTTGCCCTTGATGCTCCCTCTCACACCCACCACTGTGATCTCTGTCATGCCCTGTCCTTCTCCTCTCTTACAAACAGACAACTCTCCCACTGTGCTAAATTCACCTTCAAACACTGGCTGGGTGAACTCCCTTCCTACCTCTCCCCCTCATTTATAACACCCCTTACTCCCTTAGATCATCCAACTCCCGAACTCTGGTGGTCCCCTGCAGAGCCACCCTCATCAACCAATCCGTTTACTCACCACCTCCCAAAAATGTGGAATTCCTTCTCCCCTCAAATTCATCATTCATCCTCCTACTACTCCATCAGCTCTGCCTTAAAAACTTCCTTGTACCAAGCTGTTCCTGCTACAACCCTCCCTAACTCCCCCTCTAAGCCCCTGACAAACCCTACCCCTCTCAGTACCCATGCAATGCCCGTGCTGCAGCTCCACCCCCACCCACCTAAAAACCAGCATTCCTTCCCTTCCTCCAATTCCTTCCCTTCTGACCTTCCATTGTTCTCTTACTGTGATTTCTCTATCATCCAAAGTTGTACCAAGGACCATCCCTACCCTATCCTTCCACCATTAACCCAACTCTTCCCTTCACTTCTCCACATCCTGAAGGGCTGGAATCCCGTCCTGTCTTCTCTCTCACTTTCACCCTTTCTTGTTTTCTTCTGAAACCTATTCCCTCTCACTGCCTACAACCTGCATCTCTCTTATTGTACTCTGCCTCTTGCTGCCACAATCCATCTGCTCCCTTCCTGTCATGCTTGACCCCTGCCTTGTGCAGGCAAGGTCCTCAACATACAGGAGGTGTCAGGCCCCAGCAGACCTTTCTCCTCCTACTTCTTCCTTCACTTCCTTGTTCCACCCCCTTCTACCCCCACTTCTCTGCCTACCAACATACCTACCTCTCTCTCACCTTCCCTTCTCCCCCTTATGTAGCCCTAGCTATGGCTGACCCCTAGTCTCTACTGCACTTATAGTTAACTTGTACTTCTGTTATGGTTGACCCCTAATCTCTACTGCACTTGTAGTTAACTTGCACTTCTGTTATGGTTGACCCGTAATCTCTACTGCACTTGTAGTTAACTTGCACTTCTGTTATGCCTTAGCCAACCTGTTCTGCCTGTGCTTTCTCCTCACTAACTTCCTTATATCAAACTACAACAATTCTGTTCAGCCATTTTTTAGCTACACAGTTATGTTTCATTTAGTGTATGCCTAAATGTTATTTTGTGTTGTTGTATCTATCTAGTCCAAAAGCATTGGTGTAGTATCTATCTGGTTCAAAACTGTTAGCATCCTACTGTTTCATTACTTCCATACAGTCTGCACAAATTATTTGAATGCAATCTACTGTAAATTTATATTGTGTATCAAATCTCTGTAAATTATCCTCGTGTTTCCCTACCCCCCAGGTCGCACCGGGAGAGGAGCAGCTTGTTGCTCAGCGTGCCTTCATGATGAAACATTTCAGTATTGCTCTGGTCACCCAGTCTAAGAAATCTACTAGGTTCATCTGACATGCCCCCCATCCCGTGAATCCATGCTGCTGCGGGTCTTTTAAGATGCTGATTTCAAGATACTCCACAATCCTTTCCTTCAGTAGTGATTCCATGAACTTCCTAACACTGATGTCAGACTGACTGGCCTATAGTTGCCAGCCTCCTCCCTGCTACCACTTTTATGAGGCAGGACTACATCTGCTTTCCTCCAGTCCTCTAGAATTACTCCTGTTTTCAGTGACTTGTTGAACTGGGCTATCAGAGGTGCAGCCAGTACCTCCATAAATTCCCTCTACACCCTTGGGTGTACCCTGTCTGGACCCATAGCTTTCTCCACTTTCAGTTTTGCTAGTCCTTTCAATACTCTCTATTCAGTAAATGGACTTGTGTCTACCTCCTTTCCCCCAGTGCTGCTGATGATTTTATGGGATCCATCCTCTCTCCCTTCCACCATGAAGACTGAATAGAAATATATGCTCAGGATGTCTGTTCAGAATGTCTATGTTTTCCTGATCCTCTGCACAGTCCCCTCTCTCCCTTTATAACCTCACAAACCCTCCTCTTGTCTTCCTCTTCTCACTTATGTACCTAGGAAAGGTCTTGTGCCCTTTAGTTAGTCTTCTTTGGCTATACATTCCTCAGTTTGCACTTTGCACTTCTCACAGCTTTCCCTGCTTCCCTCTGCCTTTCCTGGTACACTTCCCTATTGTCTTCCTTCTGCATATCTTTGTACCCTCTCAACGTTACCTTTTTAGCTTTTACCTTTTCAGCCACTTCCCTTGAGAACCATAGTTGTCTCTTTTTAATTTTTTTCTTGCTCACTTCTTTGAACAGAGGTTTGTTGCTTTTACTATGCCCTCCCTTAATTTGGCCCATTGTTCCTCAACCACACCCTGACTTTTTTGCCCCTGCTAGGTCATTTCTGAGACATTCACCCATTTTTTATTTTAAATCTGCCCTCCTGAAGGTCAGCACCCTTGTCCTAGTGTGGTTTAGTTCTGCTGCTGTCCTTATGCTGAACCACACCATAGGGTGATCACAGGGCCCAAGGTGGCCTCTCACCTTGATGTCTGCAGCACTGTCCCTGTTAGCACCAGATTCAATATTGCCCCAATAGGGTGTCTGACTAGTTGCCTGAGAAATGCTACTTCAGGAAGTCTAGGATGTTCCTGTTTCTAGCTGAGGCCATGGCTAGGAGGCTCCAATCTGCATCCAGTAGATTGAGGTCCTCTGACAGCAGCACCTCCCCTTTTTCTGCCATTGGGCTAATGGCTTCCTACAGTGCTTTGTCTGGTTCTTCCAGCTGTGTTGGAGATCTGTAGATCATCCCAGTGTGAACAGAGACTCTGACTTCTGTCTCCAGGCTGACCCACAGTACCTCCCCCCCTTTCACCGCCAGTTTCCCTGCATTTCTATCACTTTTATACTGTTCTTTACATACAACACCACCCCTCCTCCTTTCTTCCTCACCCCATCCTTCCTAAACTAAGTATAGCCTGGTATGGCCATGTTCCAATCATGGTTCCCTATGCACCACAGCTCAGTAATGGTCACAAAATCCAAGTCAGCCTCCGCTATGATTGCCTCCAGGTAAGGAATTTTATTTCCAAGACTCCTTGCATTTGCACACATCATGACCTTCCACACCTTTTCCCCATTTTGCCTAAAGCCCACGTTCTTTACCTTTTGCCCTGCCTCCTTTTCCTCTCTCTTTTCACAACTTCTGTTCCCAACCCCTTTGTCTACTACCACTATGCTATTTTTTTGTGCCCTGCTCCCTGGAGGATTCTCCTCCCCTGTGGTCCTCCCTTCTTTCTGCTTTAGTTCCGGGGGGCAGTTTCTGCTTCACTTTTTACTTCTGCCTTCTCCCTCAGCTAGTTTAAAATGTTCATCAAAGTAACATTAAACTGTCCCATGAGGGTTGTGGTTCCCTTCCCAGATGGATGCAGAAAATCATCTCTGTGAAGAGCCTAATCCTTCCAGGTTGGTCCCTGATCCCCCAATGTAGCTGAACCCATCTTCTCTACACCACTTGTCAACCATGAGTTGAAGCTCCTGGTGTGGAGAACCATATCCATCCTTTCCCCAGTTGTAGCAGTCAGCACCTCAGTGAAAGGTCACTGTGCATGACATCTGCCTAAGACCCCTCCCCAGTTCCCTGAAATCCCCCTAAACAATCTCAGCCCTGTCACTAGTCAGATCATTAGCCCCCATATGGACAATGATATCCCGCTCCCCCCTACTGTTCTGTTGCCCCAGTGAATCTTAGGATCCATATTCCATCCCTCCAAGCCAAGGTGCCAGGTAAGCACCTTAACATCCTCTTTCCTTCCCTCCAATCCTGTTCCCAAATCCACCCCCTAGCAATCAAGCCTTCCATCAAAAGTTACTTCCTCTTCTGCTGGGGTCCTCTGCCTCTCCCCCTTGGGGCATCCCCTATGGAGGACCCCCACATCCTCCCTTGCCACTACCCCAGGTGCCTGCTCCCTGCAGCATGGTCCTGCCAGAATGATGAATAAGTTATATAGTGGCACCGGCTGACGAATGTGTTTCTGACCCACCAACACCACCCTTGTAGACCCCACCACAGTCCTGCCTGCCTTCCTTTTTCTATGCACCCTCTTGGGCAACAGTGGTAGACACATTGGGCCCTGGGTTGGGGAAGAGATCCTTTAGATCCTAGCCAGCTTGGCCTGGAGTCCAGTGACCTCCTTCCTCAACCTAAAGAGGTGCGTGCAGATGGAGCTGCACCTCAATTTCCAGAAGGTCTCTTGAAAAACTGCAGCTGCACAACCATAGCACTGCACCATTCCCAAAATCCCCATTGCCTTACTCTCTACTACTGTTGGAAATTACTTGTAGTCTTACCCTAGACAGGATGTTTCTCGTGTCCCCTATTTACTTTACCCCTTTTTGACCTTTACTCTAAACAGGGTGTTCCTTTGTTTTTCTCTTTTTGTTTCACCTTACCCCTTCATAATCTTACCCTAGATAGGGTGTTCCTTGTTTTGCCCTTTTTGTTTTACTTTACCCTTTTATACTCTTACCCTAGATAAGGAGTTTCTTGTTTCCCCCTTTTTGCAATACTTTTTTCCTTACTTGTTACTGTAACCCACCCCTTACACCTCTCTGCCTGCCTAATAGTTAGCTTTCCCCTTTGAGACTTTTTTTAACTGTTTACATTCCTATACCCTAGATAGGGTGATTCACAATTTACCGCACAGCAGGTACTTACTGTTTGTAAGGACTGTTACTTCCCTGTCACTACCCCCTTACCCTCCTCTAGTACGTCCTAAAAAGGCAACAGCAAGTAAACAGGTACTGTACCATGCGCGTTAATGGGGCAGCCACGTCCCTGCATGCCAGATACCTGCTGACGCCTAAGACACCAGTCCTGTTCCACTCACAATCTGGAACACAAGCATGATGGGACACGCTGGGACTGGATCCTTTTTTTTCTCTCCATAGGGCTGCTTAATCTGGCCAGAGTGCTGGTTGGGTCTTTAGGCCCTACCACTTCCCCTCGACCTGCCACTATCTCCTCCCAAGTCTTTCATACCAAGTTTCCCCATGGCTCACCCCACTCTGTGTTGGGGCTGGGGAAAAAAGGGTAGTCATCCCCACCTCCCAGAGTTTGGATACAGTTGACAGGGCCTGGGGTGATAGCATGGGTCAAGAAAGGTGCGCAGGGCTTTCTTAGCACACAGCCCCCACTTTTCTGTGTTTTTTTTAGTCCCTGTCCCTAAGTCTGGCATAGGTAGAATGATGTGGCCATGTGATGTGAAGACATCACACATACGCTATTACTAGTGTCCAGCAATAACTGGAAAAACTGAAGTTGCGACATTAAACTCAAAATGCACATCACTCACACTTCAGGATGCTGGTCTTTCTTGGTCACAACATCCTGTAAAATACCTAGGTATCTTTATTTCTACCCAATGGAGGGAGTGGGTTCATTTAAGGGAGATGTAGGTGCACTTTCATGTTGTTATTGATGTCATAGAATGTAAAGCATAAACAGAAACACAGACAATGACATCATCAAAATAAGCACAAAACACCGCACCTCAACACTGTACAATAACAGCTTCAATAAAATACAGCACATTTATTCCCCAACACTGCACATTAACCAAAACTAATGAAAAAACAACGAAATAATCAACTCTCATTGTACTGTATCTGCACTGTTGAATGAAATTGCGGAAAGACTTTTTACCAAGCATTTCCAGAAGATGGCTAGTGATGTCATCCAGCAGAAAGCTCTCTCATCCAATAGAAAGATCTTTTAGAGACACAGTAGCACTGCTATTCATAACCTATGTAGTTTCACTCACAAGGGTGGGGTGCGCACATATATGGACTCCAAACAAACAGAAGAGTGAAAGGGATTTATGTGACATTGGCGATCACCAAACAGCGATCACTGTTAGGGCGAAGGCACATTGCCAAAAAAATATTTCAGTGATGTACTTCTCGTCGCACAGCAAAACAGTGCCTTGGAGTTGGAATTTTCTGCTTTATGTGGGGGCTGCACCCCCGTACCCCCATACTTAAGAATTCTCAACTCTAGGGGGTTGCAAACGTGGGAAAACAAATTTGGTCCAGGTGCAACAAAATGTACCTGTGCCCGGACCCATACCCAGCATCATTCCCACCCCAACCCTGAACCCACCCACCATGCCATGGAAGCAGCTAGGTAGCTCATCTTGGCACCAACCCCTCCATCTCCTCCCACCCCACGCTCGGTGTGCTTGCAACCTCCCCCCCACATGCATACGCATGTAGCGACAGGATGTCACTATTTCACCCACCCCCCATCCTGTTGCCTACCTTCCCCAGTTGCTCCGATGACAGGTGCTGAGATTGAGTCACCCTTTCGGTAGGCGCTCAGTCTCGGTCACCAAAGTCATGGGATACTTAATGAAAGAGATAAGTGCCTTAGCTGGGAATGGTATTGCAGGTAGCCCGAGTTCAAATCCCAACTATGACCCTTTTTCATTGTCTCGTCTGTTTGTTTGGATTCCATATATGTGCACATGCACCCTTGTGAATGAAAATGTATTTGACTGTGCAGTACGAGGTTCTGCATTGGAGAAAGAGTAAGGTGCTTCTGGGAGTCCCAGGTTTCCAATTACTTTACAATGCCCCCTGACGAATCACCCTGTGGGGTTGAAGCACTGGGGTTATTGTTTCTGTTTGTTGTCCATGTTCACAGGAATACCAAATGCAGTGAGCCAGTTTTTGCTAGTTTGGGCTCAGTTATCAAAACTCAGAGACATAGACTCACTGAGAGCAAGCTTTTTTGTTTTATGCATTATGTGTATGGGATTAGCCTCCCTAGTCTGCACCAATCTCTCATCTCTGTGTGCACCAGGTTTACAGTTGCTTTAGTGGTGCAATTAGTAGTGCAACCACAACAGTATTCTTGGTGGCCTGGGTTCAATTCCCTGCTAAATAGCTAGATTTCACATTTTCTTTTCATTTTCTATCATTTCTGTACCAAGTCATGGAAGCTTGAAGTTTTTGAAAGTTCTCACTGCCATGCCATGCCTGCCTTGAAATAAATTATCTTCATACAGTGCTGTGCTATTTACCATCAGAAACAAGTGGTAGCACCATCCTAATACATCCACAGTATAACGGGTAACCTTAGCGGAAAAGAATAAAAATTGTTAGTGGTAGCCATTTTTAATGAAATGAGTCATTTATTACAAAATTAGGTGTAAGAGCTGTATTATCAATATCGGAGAAAACTATACATGAACTAAGCATGAATTTGAGGATGTTGGAAATACATTCTTGCCAGAAAAATGACACGATTAATCTTTTTACTGACTAACAAATACTGATGCTTTAAAATGATTCTGTAAGCATGATAGGACACTCCTGAGTTTACGTATTATTTCACTAAAATACCACCAACGGATTAGGGAGGCAGTATAGTGTGGTGGTTTAAGGCTCTGAGCTGCAAATCTGGAGACCTGGGTTTGAATCCCACAGCCCCCACCTGTATACTGTGTGACCCTGAACAAGTCACTTAACTTCTCTGTGCTCCCAGATCACACCTGTAAACAAGCTTTAAGCTTAGTGTGCTACTCCTGGTTAAACAATTGGGGAAAAAAAAAAGATTAATCTGGTTCAATGTATCAGTTTGCATCCCCACCTGGAAAGAGGATGAGAAATATACAGAATTGCATAGCCCTCCTTTCCAGGTAAACAAAAGCAGAATACATTATTCTACTATGTCAGCATACCTTATGTTGGTTGAAAGCTCTTGATTTTACTGTGGGCAGCAACTCACCACTCGGTATACTAACAGAGTATAATACCCACTTTGTTATGTCTTATTTCTTACATATTTTACGACATATATCTTGATTGGGAAAAAGGCAAATTGAAGAATATCTATATAGGTTTCATATAATAGGACTTGGGAGGAGATTAGAATATGAGCTTTCTTTATGTTGGGAACACAGATGTGGTGAACCATTTTGCCATTAAACTTTCATGGGGATGGGGAACTCTCCCTATCCCTTGTGCATGCAAGGTTAATTACAGAATGACAATTAGCAGGTGCAAGACATGGTGGGCCAATGAGCCTTTTCTGCAGACATATTCTATGTTTCTATGTTCTTAAAATACTACAGAAGGTGGAATGAGGGTGGACAAGGTTACCTCTTGTAGCTTCTGCATAGGCTGAATATTATCCTGTTAGTAACTGTAGACATGCTAATTACAGCAGTCATGAAAGAACAAGGCATTGTGTAAACCGTCTTTTTTTGGTGGTAACCTGCCAATACCAGAAACATAGAAACATAGATTTTGTTGGCAGAAAAGGACCTTTAGGCCGATGCAGTCTGCCCCTTGTCCCTGACTGTTTCATCACCACTGATCCTAGTTGGTCATAGTTGTCATTTTCTCCCCTGTTCCTCTACCTAATATGCCCCTGTGCCTATCCCATGCATGCTTGCAGCTCCTCGCAGTCATTGCCCCAACAACCTCCTGTGGCAGGCTGTTTCAGACATCCACCACCCTTTCTATGAAGGAGTGTTTCTACACATCTCTCCTAAACCTCCCCCTCTTAGCTTCATTGCATACCCTCTTGTTCTAGTGCCTTCTTGAAACAGAGCTTCCACTTATACCTTGTTCATTCCTACGAGGTACTTGTAGGTTTCAGTCATGTCCGCTCTCACTCTCCTCTCTTCTAGGGGAAAAAAATGTTGAGTTCCTGCAGCCTTTCCTCTTATGGCTTCTTGTTCAATCCCCTCACCATTTTGGTCACCCTCCTCTGTTCCGCCTCCACTCTTTCAATTTCCTTGTGAAGGTGAGGCCTCCAGATCTGGACACAGTACTCCCAGGTGGGGCCTCACCAGTGAGCCATACTGTAGCATCATCACCTCCCTCCTCCTGCTGAAGGATGGATGATGTGCACATCTAGAAGCATGTTTTGTAAAACTTTTGTCCTGTAAAATGGATCGCACTACCAGCTTTGTGTGTCTTTATTTACAAGGACCAGTGCAGCAACAGATCCATCTCCTCTCTGCGTGTGAAGTCATGTGGCATCACAAGCTGTAGCTGTGTAAATGATTACATTATACAAAGCTGAGGATTATGAATTTACAAGTATACAAAAACAGTAAGAGCAGACTACATCCAAGGAGCAAATACCCTATCATTAAAGGTGTAAACTTAGTAATAATGAATAAAGGGAACAGGAGTGAAGGAAACATCTGATCTAAGCTGAATAGTTTACAAGTGCAATGAGTTTCATGGAATTCACATGAATTTTGTGTATGTTCTGCAAATAAAGTCAGAATTTCTAATTTCTGTTAACTTTACAGTTTGTAATTGGCTTTAAACTGTTGAGTGTCTGACACAATAGAATCTGCTTTACTGTATTCTCCATCAATTGTAAAATATTACTTTGTATATGACTGACTTCAGAAGTACAATACTTTTTAGAACTTGAGAATAGAGCCCGAGTAGATGCCTATAAATATTCATTGTATTTTCATTTCTGTTCTGCCATTGGCATCTTTGTGACCTGCCAGTGTCTCTAAATATATGTACCTACCTTTTTGCCCAGGCTCTATTTATAATCTGCCTGTTGACATCACTGTAAACTGTCTGGATACCTTGTTTGTATGTAAGTTTTGCCTCCTCTTGCCCTTTTCCCTGGGTAGCACCTGGAAACTTACAATAGTAAACAAAAACTAAATAAATAAATAAAACAAGCCTCAGCTTAGTGTGCTTCTCACAGTTACCAACTTTTAAATAAAATAAAAATATTTGCTATGCAGTATGTACATGTTGGATACTTATGGACGTATAAATCTGCCAGCAGAAGAAAGTCTTCTGGTCTATTGGATCTGCCTCATATGGAGCTCATGCATCTTTTATTATATGTCACTCTGTCCCCTTCCCCTGACACTTTTTTCCTTCCTTTGCCTCTATCTCATCCCCTTTGGTTAATGAGCTTTTGTAGGCAGCAATACCAATCCATAGCGGAAAATTGACAATTGGCTTAGCATATCGATCACCAAATTTGGACATCAATGTAAATAATTTATACAATGATGAACTTGAGAACAAAGAAATTGACAGTAATTATATTCTCATGTGGGACTTCAATCTCCTAAACATTGACTGGGATGCAGCAATCAGTTCAAATATGTTAGAAAACAGATTTCTAAATTCAATAATAATAAACAACTTAGAACAACTGGTTAAGGTCCCCACGAGTACAAAAATATGTTGGATTTATTTCTTACAAATTATGAAAAGGCAATATTAACATCAAAGTCATACATCCCCTAGGAAAATCAGACCATAATATGGTACAGGCTGATATCTCTATTAAACACATAACACACACAATGGCCGGGATATTCAGAAGGGTTGCGCATGGACTGTGTAGTACGGTACGGGGTGCACACCCATTGGCTCACGCTGTGGACCAATGGGCATACAGCCCTACCATACAGTGTCAGTCGGCGGGCAGTGGGGTGGCAAGTGGGTGGGAAGCTGCCACCTGCCACTGACCGGAGGGGCGGGTGAGTGGGTCTCAGTGGGTGAGTGGTGGGGAGGGTGGTACTGCTAGACCACCAGGGTTGGATTGGTGTGGCATTCGTTTTTTTACTGACACCCGCAATCGGGCTGCAAGAGGTCCACTGGACCACCAGGGATATAGGACTAATTCTATTATAACATATGCCCGTGATCGGGCTGTGAGAAGTCCACTGGACCACCAGGGATATACAGTAGGACTGCTATTATTTTAACATATGCCCGCGATCGGGCTGCGAGAGGTCCACTGGACCACCAGGGATATTGGACACATTTTATTACAACATATTCCCGCAATCGGGCTGCGAGCTGTCCACTGGACCACCAGGGATATTGGACACATTTTATTACAACAAATGCCCGTGATCGGGCTGCAAGCAGTTCACTGGACCACCAGGGATATTGGACACAGTTTATTACAACATATGCCCACGATCAGGCTGCGAGCGGTCCACTGGACCACCAGGGATATAAGACGATTTTAATATTCAATGTAAGCCTGTGATTGGGCTGCAAGCATTCCACTGGACCACCAGAGATATAGGAAGATTTTAATATTCAACATATGCCAGAATCGGGCAGTGGGGCACTTTGCCGTGATGTGCAGGGGGCGTCGGTCCCCGATGGCTGTAGCCTGGCAGGGCGCCAGGTGCAAGTCACCGGGGATCGGTGCACCTGCATGCAAATGGGGCCATAATGACATGCAAATGGCTCCATTTGTGCCTTGTGTGGATTATGGCCCCACTTGCATGTGCATTTTTGAATATCGCGGGTGTTGCGCCTAGCGCAATGGAACTTGCGCTATGCACATCCCCCTGCTCCACTCTGGCCACTTGTGCTGGCGCAGTGCCACTGCACCATGTGCACTGTGGGTGGCCAGGGTGCGATATTCAAAGCTACTGTGCCATGGTGCAGCTCTGTTGAATATTACCCTGTCAACGCCCCTGTGCAGCCAAGTTGCGCTGCGCCCAGGCTTGTGCCACAACCTGGCACAGTCTGAATATCCAGGCCAATGGGTGTAACACTTATCAAAGATTATTTTAGGGCAGATTATGCAAAAATAAAACACTATCTAGCCACATGGAACTGGGAAAAGGAGTTAAGAAATCTTCCTCTAACCATAATGTGGGAAGAAAGAAAATAAAAAATCATATGGTGTACCTATCAATGGGTGCCACATAGGAAAAAATATAATAACAATTGCAGGATTGTGGAACAAAAACACAAACTGTAACATAAGGAAAAAGAATAAATTATATAATAAATATCAAAAATGTCCAACACTGAGTAGGTGGACCTTCTATAAAAAAAGCAGTAGATAAAACAAAAAGCTTAATAACAAAAGGAAAAAAAACATATGGAACTAAATTTGGCAACTTCTGTAAAAGACAATAAAAATAAATTAATTATATTGGCTCATTAAAGGGAAGCAATAAGAGTATTGGTCCACTGAATACAAAGAATGGCATAATTATGGGAAATAAGGAAATGGCTAAGGAATTTAATGACCACTTTATAAGTGTGTTTACAAATAAAGAAAAAATAACTAATAAACAAACTTCAAGTACAGAGCCACTGATACCAGTTCAGAATACTGATATCCTAGAAGCCATAATAGCCACCAAAACAAATAGCTGAGCTGGCCCTGATGGGATTACACCCTAATTTCTTAAAGAAGCGAGTTCTCAAATTATTGGTCCATTAACACTGTTATTTAATACGTCGTTGAAGGAGGGTACGATACTTCAAGAATGGAATGAGGCATTTGTTACACCAATTCATGAAAATGGTAATAAGAATGATGTCTAAAATTACAGACCAATTAGTTTAACATCTATATTGAGTAAAGTAATGAAAAAGATACTAAAGAACAGAATTATTTCTCACTTGCAGGATCATGAGCATATAGACATCACACAACATGGTTTCTTTCAGGGTAGGTCGTGCTTAACTAATCAGCTTCAATTCTTCAAACCTGCCAGTTCTGCACTAGATAATGGACTATCGTTTGATGTGTTTTTTTCTTGATTACTCCAAAGATTTTGACATGGTCTCACATAAGATATTAATAGAATGTATGACTGACTAAAATTTCCATCCAAATATAGTTAGATAGGCAAATTCATGGTTATCAAACAGAAAATAAAAAGTGGCTATAAGAGGATATACATCACCATGGGAGCCAGTTACTAGTGGCGTGCCTCAGGGATTGGTTCTGGGACCCATGTTATTTAATATTCTGGTTACATCTATGCTGCTCTTATACAATATCTGGCTCTGCAAATATGCAGATGATTGTAAGGTAGGGGGGCATAATAACAGATCAGAAATCAATTGAACATTTTCAAAATAATCTTTATCACCTAGAGGATTGGGCAAATAAAAATAAATTGAGCTGTAATGAAACTAAACGTAAGGTCACGCACTTGGGCAGAAATAATCCAGGGTATAGTTATAAACTAGACAACACTGTAATACAAACTACTGAACATGAAAAATATCTGGGTGTAATTATTTATCAGAAATTATCCTTTGAAACTCACACAAATACAATTGTTGAAAAAAGTCAAAAAATACTTGGTTGTATTCTGAGAAACATTAAAAGTAGACAATCCGAAGTACTTATGCCACTATATGTTAGTTTGGTTAGACAACATATGGAGTACTGCTCACCATTATGTGCTCCAGCTCTCAGTAGACAGCAACAATTGATTGAAAAGGTACAAAGAAAGGCTACCAAAAAATCTCATAATTTGAAAAACCTAGATTACTTCACAAGACTGAAAACACTGGGTTTGTACTCCATGCAATACAGGAGATGAAGGGGTGCTCTATGTCTCGCCTGTACAGCCCTGTATAATGAGTCAATCCTAGAAACCATTGGACTAGTTAAATGCAAATCAAATAATACTACTAGATCCCATAAACTAAAACTGAAGGGCGATCATTACAAAACTGTTAAACATAGTCAATGGTACTCCCAACGACTAGTATAGCATTGGAACTCTTTACCGAAAGATGTAGTAGAAAGTGAAACCATGGCTATTTTTAAAAAGAGACTAGATATATACATGGGTAGTAAAAAATGTGATTAGCACCCTTAGAAGGTTGCAAGTTTCATAACAGGCCCCCAGGCCTCCTAAACTCGTAAACTATCTATGATTCTATGATAAATCTCCCAACCATTTTCAGGTTCACTGCCTCCTCTGTTTGCCCATTCCACCCTGCCACCACTCTCTACATGACAAAGGTCTTCCTGGCCTCCTTCTAGAAACTTCAGATTGTAAATGTGTCCCCTCATGTTCCTGTTTTCACTGATCCTAAAACATTCACTTGGGTCCACCTTGTTCTTAACTTAAGGGTCACTATCATGTCCCTATGTTTCTTTCTTTCCTGTAGCAAGCACATATTAATATTCTAGATCCTCTGCATGTACAAGAGCCACAACAGGCCCTGAATCATTTATATGGCTCTTGTCTGTACAGCCTCCAGCAGACTGATGTTCTTTTTGTGGCAGGAGTCCAAGTACTGCCTGTGCACACAGTATTCCATGTGGAGCCACACCATGGATCTGTATAGTGGCATATGACCTCTTTCCTTGTGCTGGTGAACCCCTGACTGAAGCAACCCAGCATCCTATTTGCCCTGCAGCTGCCTTGTTACATTGCATAGAGGGTTTCTTCTCTTCCTCAGACACCATGATGGTTATGTCTCCTAACCTGTGCTTGACCCTGGGGTTTTTGCTTCCTAAGGGCAAGGCCTTGTGCTTTTTTGCACTGAACCCCATTTGTCAGATTCTAGACCATCTTTCAACTTCACTAGCTCCTTTCTCAGATCTCTAAATCCCTCCTCCGCCTTGTGGATGTGCCAATGGGGTCCACCAGATCCTTTGAGTGTATCCTGGGAGCAGGTATAGGGTACAGGATACTCCTCATCTACCATCCACCCAGCGTTGGTGGGGAATTCCTGAAGGAGTTTGCAGACTTCATTGTCAGTGTGGCACTAGAGTCCCCCAGTTGGTTAATTCTGGGGGACTTCAATGCCTGGGTCGATGATGAACTCTCACAATTTGGTCAAAATCTCCTCCAGCTCATGACTATGCTGGGCCTTACACAGGTGCTTACCTCTGTTACTCATATAGGGGTCACTCATTGGATCTTGTGTTCCTCCTGGGGATGGAGATCATGGACTTGGAGTGGATCCAGTCAGTTGGTCAGACCATCACACCATAAGGTTCAGTTTTGGGGCTCTCTCCAATGGGCCTGCCCCTACGGAGATGATTCAATACTGCCCTTTAAGGGGCATCATCCCAGAGGGTCTATCGGCGGTGCTGGACCTATCAAGTTTGTTAAGGGAATGTAGTTGTCTAGGGCATCCAGTATTTGCCTATAATAAGGTGGTGGGGGATGCCCTGGACTCAATTGCTCCTGTTTGTGTTTGACCACTTACCCTTCGCCCAAGGACTTCTTGGTTTGATGGGTCCTTGAAGGAGTTGAGGAGAGTAGGTCGAAGGCTAGAGAGAACCTGGTGGAAGTCTGGCTTGGAGGTTGGCAGACTTAGATTAATGGAACATTATAAGGGCTATCAATCAGCAATCACCCGTAAGAAGGCAGAATTCCTGTCCAGGGAGATTGCTTCTGAGCAGAATTGACCAGCTCAGCTCTTCTGGACTGTAGATAGATTGTGCAGTCCAATCTGTCTCCGGCCTGGAAGAGACTTTTTACAGATGAAGTCTGATAAGCTTGCTCTATTCTTCGCAGATAAGATTGGCAACATCAGGTCGGGTATCGGCCCGATTCTCCCTAGGAGGGATTGTGGAGGTCAACGGGAGGTGACAAGCACCTATTCTGTCTGCACTGACTTTAGCCAGCCAGAATTTCTGGACATTGTGAGGATTGTCCAGACTTTGTGACCAACCAGCTGTAGTTTGGATCCAGGCCCTATGCCCCTCTTGGTAGGTTGCGTAGATGTCATCTTCCTGATCCTTGGTGAAATTGTTAGGAGCTCCTTGGAGAAGAGGGTCTTTCCTGATCCCCTTAAGGGGGCGGTCGTATAACCACTCCTTAAAAAACCTCCTCGGATCCAGACTGTCTAGCTAACTACAGGCCTGTCTCTAACCTACCCTTTGTGGGTAAAGTTATTGAGAAAGTGGTTGCATTGCAGGTGGATGACCACCTTGTAACCCACAATGTGTATGATACTCTCCAGCCTGGGTTTAGGAAGAGACACAGCACCAAAAACTGCCCTTGTCCGGGTTTTAAATGATCTCCTAATTGTGACAGATTGAAAGGATCATTCTATCTTAGTCCTTCTTGACCTCTCAGTGGCATTTGACACTGTGGACCATGGTGTGCTTTTGGAGTGCCTACGGCTCCTCTGTGGACTGTATGGGACAGTCATTAAGATGGTTTTGATCATTCTTTGTGGACAGATCTCAGAGGTTTGATACTGGAATTTATTCCTTTGATGCCCTCCCCCCCTGTCCTGTGGGGTGCTACAGGGCTACATATTGTCACCCATGTTGTTCGCAGTGTATATGCTGCCATTAGGGGATATCATTAGGTGATACAGTTTGAGTTTTCACTGCTATGCAGATGATACTAAACTGTACAGTATATGTTCTTTATGCCTGTACAGGATGATGCTGTCTCTGTGCTTAACAACTGTCTGGCTGAGGACCCTGGTCATCCAGAAGTGGGTTTGGGGCTAGACAGGCCTCAGACTTATGGCTGGGTGGTGTCCAGCTCACTAACTCAGACTGGGTGCATAACCTGGGCATTATTTTTGATAACGATTTGACCCTGAAATCTCAGGTGTCAGCCGTTGTCAAATCCTCGTTTTATCATCTGAGTAATATCACCCAGGTGAAACACCTGGTTCCTCTGGATGACTTTCCTACATTTGTCCACGCCTTCATGACCACCCACCTTGATTACTGCAATGCCCTCTACCTAGGGTTCCCAGGGGTTGATAACTGTTGCTTGTAACTAGTGCAGAACTCAGCAGCCAGGCTTTTGACTGGTACATCTAGGACTAGTTATATTACGCCTGTGCTGCACAAACTGCACTGGCTGCCTGTACAGTGGTGGATCACCTTTAAGGTTGGTTTACTGACCTTTAAAGCCCTACAAGAACAGGGACCCTGTTACCTGCAAGATCTTCTGACTCCCTACTGCCCCTCCCACCCACTCCGACCCACTGACAAGGGATTGCTAGAGATTCACAGGGTTCAGTTAAAAACATTGGGTGCACATGCCTTTTCTTTTGCTGCCCCTACCCTGTGGAATTCCCTACCTCATTGGTTAAGGGAACGCCTGACTGTCTCAAGTTTTTAATCTGAGTTTAAAACCTACCTGTTTCATTTAGCATTTTCTGATGATTTTTAAAGTCTGCAGCTGTCTATTCATGTCATGATCTGTTTTAAATTGATTTGATTTTATGATTACAAAGTGCCTTGGTTGCCCACCCCACAATCCATCCACCCCAGGGCATGGCCTTCATTTGTAGGACAGGTCCCATAGTGCCTTGCAACATCCTGCAATCTTCTACTTCCTACTGAAGAATACAGGAACTTCCTGTCCCATAACAGGAAGGGCAGGAGCTGTTGGTCAGAACTGTGTTGGTATAGTTGATAATATAACTTTTACATGAATTTTAAGGTATCTTTGACGAATATTGTCTTGCGCCTTCTGCTGGTATAGTGGGTACAGGGCTAGACTGGTATAATTAGTATAGATAGTACTGTATTATCTTTTGTTTCATTAATAGGTAGTGCTAGCCATGGGTAGGACTGTGGGATGCAATAGTTGTTGGGTAGCAGTATGGATGAACATATTGTGGGGTGTAATGGTTGTGGGGTAGCGGTATGGATGAACATATTGTGGGGTGTAATGTTGTGGGGTAGCGGTATGGATGAACATATTGTGGGGTGTAATAGTTGTTGGGTAGCGGTATGGATGAACATATTGTGGAGGTTGGGAGGGTGTCCAATCTGCCACAGGCTGAGGAGGCTTTAGGATGAGGTGCAGTGGCATGGTAGAGAGCTGGAGAGGATGGAGGGGGGGAATTCTAGGACAGGTGGGCATTCACCAGGGAGTAACATGAGGACACCACATGGGAGGAACAATGGGTTGAGGGAAGTGTTGGGGGGCAGCAGCGGGAGCAAACTGGACAGGAGGCCTAACAGTGGAGGGTGGACTTGAGTTGGGCCTAGCAACAGACGGGGGACTCAAGTCAGGATGGAGGAGACAATGCATAGTAGGACAGAGGGGGTAGGAAATAGGTTTGCTGTACTATTGACACTGGTGGGAGAGGAACAGAAGGAGGGAGGGCTCCAGGAGGGGACAGGAGAGGGAACATGAGGAGACTGCAAAAGGGACGGTACACAGGAAGAGGAGGGGAAGAGCGGCAATACTGGTGGTGGGGGCAAGAGGGTCATTGCAGAGGTGGGGGAGGTGTTCAGGGCAGATGGGGGAGGTGGAGGATAGTGAGCGAGCAGTAAAGGGGAAGGGGATTGGTCAGAGGTGGAAAGAGGGGAACCGCTGGAGTGAACGGTAGAGCTTCTAATATGGGGGACTCTTGAAATGGGAACCTGGGTGGTAGGGTGGGGATGAGAGTGAGGAATGAAGAAGGGGGTGTATTGGTATTGGAGGACTCCATACTTAAGGGGATCACATGGGGCAGCAAGGGAGAATGGCATAGTTGCATATGGGTGGTGTCTATACCAGGGTTAACAGCAGACAGTGTGGGGCAGTCAATTCTAAAGTGCGCATGAGGGGTAGGAGGAAACTGCACATAGTGGTGCATGTGGGGGTGAACGACCTGGTAGGGGAGACGGTGGAGGTAGTGAGAGAGGTTTGATGGCGTGGACAGGCTGTGCGAGGTGATAGGGGAGTCGGTGGCCTTCTCAGAGGTGCACCGAGTACCGTATGCGAGTACAACAAGGAAAGGGAGGATTGGGGAGTTCAACACATGGTTGGGGGAATAGTGCCAATCCAAGGGGTACAGGGTAATGGGTGGATGGGGCAGAACCTGGGACAATAACAATCTATATGCAGGGGATAGGCTGCACTTGAGTGAGAAGTTAGAGGGGTATATAGCATCAAAGGTGGATTTAAACTAAGTGGGGGGTGGCGAGTGGACAACTGTTAGGCGGGGATCCCGAAGAGAGGAGCCAAATGAGTTTACCCCCAAGCTAGCAGGGAAGGATTCAGGGAAGTTGCATGGGGGGGGATAGGAGGGAGGAGAAGCATGGAAAGGAAGGGAAGGGACAGGATGTAGGGCGGTCTCACTGAATGCAAGAAGCTTGGGTAACAAATCAGCTGAGTTACAGGCACTCTTGGCAGTGAGGAGGGTAGATATTGCAGCCAACACAGAAATGTTGGCCGC
Organism: Neoceratodus forsteri; assembly: GCA_016271365.2. Taxonomy (NCBI): domain Eukaryota; kingdom Metazoa; phylum Chordata; order Ceratodontiformes; family Ceratodontidae; genus Neoceratodus; species Neoceratodus forsteri. The sequence continues at coordinate 16,619,674 of CM028130.1, forward strand.
AGAGTACCGGGACTGGGATCTGGCAATCCCAGGGTATAAATTGTACAGGAATGACCATGGATGGGTTGGGGGGATGGGGTGGCAATCTATGTGAGGGATGGGATCAAATGTACAAGGGAAGAGTGGGAAGAAAGGAGAATGGAGGTAAATTGGACTCCAAGGGTAGGAAGCTGAGGTTTGGGGTCGTGTACAGGCTGCCATCCCAGGCAGAGGAGCTGGATAGGGAGTTAGCAGAACAAATCAGGAGGGTATGTAGGAAGGGGAACGTGGTCATCGTGGAGGACTTCAATCTGCCGGGGGTTTACTGGAGCACCCCCTCCAGTGCTAGGGAGCAGATGCTGCTGGACGTGATCCAGGAAGGACTCCTGACACAGCTGGTCACTGGACCTACTAGGCTAAGTAACACGCTAGATCTGGTACTATTGAATGGTGAGGCAGTAAGGGAAATAAGGGTGGAGGACCCACTAGCTGATAGCGATCACCAAATGGTGTGATTTACTATCACGATGAGCAGGGAGTCAGGGGGGCTCATTAACAAAGGTGTTGGACTTCAGGAGGGTGGACATCAGGAGGATGGAGGAGATACTGAAAGGAAAACTTGAGGGCATAGGGCCAGGGATGGAAGTGGAGCAGAAATGGGACATTATTAAATGGGGGATTACAGAAGTGACGGAAGCTTGCACCAAGTTACAGAGTAAGAGGAGCAGAGCAAGGAAACCATGCTGGTTGAACAGCAAGGTGATGGAGGAAGTGAGAGCAAAGAGAGCTGCGTACCAGAGGTTCAGAAGGACGGGGAAGGACGAGGGCAGGGAGAAGGATGCAAGATGGTCCAAGGAAGTGACCAAGAGGGTAAGGGAAGCTAAGGCCTCAAGGGAGTTAAGGTTAGCACAGGGAATTAAGGGGGGGAAGACTTTTTCAGATACATCAGAGAGAAAAGGAAGTGCAGGGATAACATAGGATAAAGAGGGGTGGGGAGTGAGCGGAAAAGGGGAGAGGAACAAGTGGAAGGACTAAATGAATACTTTTTCTCAGTGTTCACGCAGGAGAAGATGTGACCACTACCACCTTGGACTGGGAGGGTGAAGAAAGGGAAGAGGAAACGGATGGAATGATTGAGGGAAGTACAGTATTAGAGGGACTGAGGGCACTAAAAATGGGCAAGGCACCAGGGCCGGATGGTATCCACCCCAGGGAGCTGAGGGAGATGGTGGAGGTGCTGGCAGAACTTCTGGTGGATCTGTTCAGCACCTCACTGGATAAGGGATGTGTGTCTCAGGACTGGAGGATGGCCCATGTGGTGCTGATACACAAGAGCGGCCCAAGGGACAAACCAGGCAATTATCGGCCAGTCAGTCTCACTTCCGTAGTGGGAAAGCTTATGGAGATGATACTGAAGGAGAGGCTGGTGTAATTTCTGGAGGACAGTTACCTCCAGGAGGTGAGGCAGCAAAGAAACATAGAAACATAGAATTTGACAGCAGATAAGGACCGCTTGGCCCACCCAGTCTGCCCATTTCCCTACGTAATGGATAAGCTGCAGATTCTAGTTAACCAGCAGCCTACTTCTTCAGACCCCCACCCCCTAGAATTGCCTTATGACTGTCCCATGCATGTTTGAATTCCACACTGTTTTTGACTCCACAACCTCCTCGGAAGGCCATTCCATGCATCCACAACCCTCTGTGAAAAATACTTCCTAAATTACCTCTGAGCCGCCTCTTCTATCTTCAAATTGTGCCACCTTGTTCTTGCACATCTCTTTTTGAAAGATGCTACCTCTTGGACTTTGTTGATTCCCTTGAGGTACTTGAAAGTTTCTATCATGTCCCCCTCTCTCTCCTTTCTCGAGGCTATACATATTCAGCTCCTTAAGTCTCTCTTCATATGTCTTCCGGTGCAGACCCTGCACCATTTTAGTTGCCCTCCTCTGGACAGCCTCCATCCTGTCTATGTCCTTGCGGAGATTGGGTCTCCAGAACTGCACGCAGTACTCCAAATGGGGTCTGACCAGCTGTCTGTACAGAGGGATAATAACTTCCTGTTTTCTACTGGTGATGCCTCTCCCTATGCATCCCAGTATCGCCCCAGCCCTCCTTGCTGCTCTCTCACATTGCTTGCCCACCTTTAGGTCATCTGATATGACTACCCCCAGGTCCCTTTCCATTTTTGTTGTTGTTAGTATCTCACCCCCCATTGTGTACTCTTCCCCTGGGTTTTTGTTTCCCAGGTGTATTACCTTGTACTTCTTAGCATTGAATCTAAGCTTTTGCTGTTTGTTTTTTGTCCTGTTTGGTTTTCTGTACTGTAGTGCCTCCCTATATTTGGGTGTGTGTGTCTCGGGTGCTTTATCTTTAGTTCTTTGGTGGCATGTAGCTTTTGGTTTAGTGTGGTGGTTCAGAATCACGTGATGGTCTGGAGAGGTTTTTGAGAGTGTGCTGACTTTTGTTGGTGCAGCAGAGGTGGCATGGTGAGGATGGTGTACAAGCTCGGGGAGCATCATGAAAAAAGCATGGTGAGTATAGTCTTTGGAAATGGCGGGCTGGATTTTCAAAGCCCGGAGTTAGTCGCAAACCCCGGGTGCATCAAATGTATGGCACAGCAGGCTGGTGGCAAAAAATGGGATTTTCTATCCCATGCATCAAATTGATTCACACTAGACCAATTTTCTTTGGTCAAGGATGCATCAATGCTGGAGCTCCCAACGTGCAGCTTGTGGTCAAACATTGCAACAAACTGTTATAAGGATGTTGAAATGTGACAAATGCATCTGAGATTATAAGAGTTGATGCAGTTGAACATCCAACATCCGTGCAGCTGGAGCAACACAAGGGATTGATGAAAAGGCTTGCAGCAAGCCCTGTTAGAAGTCATTTTATTATGCTGCAAATTGTATTTAAAAGGTACCTTTGTAGGTGTGGGCGTAAGTGTGGGAATTATGGTTTATTGATTTGAGAATTTTTACAGGTGTGGTAAATAGTTAATTGGTTTGGTAATTGGCTGGTAAGTAGTGTTGCTCTATAGGGTTTGATGTACTATAAATATATACTTTTAATTTGTGTAGATATACACTTTTGTTTTATTATCATAGGTATATACATTAAATTGTGTTATTATGTAGATATATATTTTTATTTGTTTTATTAGTGTATGTTTATACCTTTAATTAATAATTTACTTGCAGGCATACAGGGAAATAACTTATGCCCGTTTGTATGGGAAAAATTCCTATTCATGTAATATATACATACACACACACACACACTCTCACTCTGTTAAGTGTTTATTCTGAGACTTGAGTACTGCATAATTTGCACTGTAAATTAATTGTTGATACAGGAAAAAACTACACTTGGAGCATGTTCATCAAATCCTAAAGGGCAAACCTTATTAGATTTATGCAAATTCAACATAATTAGATTGAAGTCTCTAAAAGTTATGCCTTATTTAAACAATGCTTTAATGCCATCTTTCAAAAGGATTAACAAATTCATACAGTATGTCAGTAGCGCAGAAGGTAGCACACTTGTCTCTGGGACCAGAAGATTAGATGGTCGTGGGTCCCTGCTCCATACCAGACACTTGGGGTAATACCCAGAACTGAAACTGTTAGTTGTCTTTTGAAAATATGCCTGGCAGAAAGGGTTCTGGACACCTGAAAATCCTGGGTGTCAAGCTTATTGAGAGGAGCTGTTAACCAGCCTTCTTTGTATGAGAATAGCGGGACTTTCTTGAGTAGTGCAGCCACAGCTGAAGTTGTGCTATGGGTTGGAAAGGGAGTAATGAGTCAGCGATCTAGTGAGTCAGCAGTCTGCCTGTCTCTCTCTATATTTCCTATCTTTCTGTCTGTCTATCTATCTATCTATCTATCTATCTATCTATCTATCTATCTATCTCTATCTATCTAATATAGCCTAAATTTATAAATTCATAAAGTGGACAAGGGTGCCCACCCTGGTACCACTTATGTCTACCCCCCTGCCCTCCAGGTCCCCCGTCCCCTTCACAAAATATAGGTGGTGGCACCCAAAAATATTCCAACACTAGGGTGCCCAATCCCTAGTGTTTGCTAAGTCCCCTGTAAAAAAAAAAGAAAATCCCTCATTGATCTGTTCTTTTTAACTGAAACCAGTAGCCCGATCTAACCCCCACACCCCTAGCTAACCCACCCCAACCCTCCAATCTGTACCCACCACCCCACCCAACCCACACACCCTCACTCATCGGAAAGTGTCCCATGGTGTAGATCCACTTTCCAGCTGAAAATGCATCTTGCTGTGGGAACCAGTGACTGTGATATAATTAAACAAGGTAAGTCTGATCAATGTATTTCAGTGGATTTTGAACATTTACTCATAACTTTGTCATTCTTGTTGTTACACCAAATTTTCAAAATGGCCCAAGTCATGAACAAGCTAGGTGAAAATTTTCAAATCTATACAGAAAGGTGATTTTGCAGTTGCTGGTTCAGGACAGATGTGAACATTTTCACCTACTGGTATGTGGAAAATTTGGTGTAAAAACATGGTAAAATGACAAATTTGTGAGTGAGCACTGAAATATTTCAATGCTCAATCATACCTTTGCTAATTTTCAATATTTTTCCACCAAACATTCAACATGGCCTTCTTATAGGACTTCACCTCATGAACAAGGCAGTTGAACATTGTGTTGAAAGGTGATTTCTCAGTCACTCTGAAAAATCAGGCAGGATTTGAAAGTTTCACCTACTGGGTTCATGAGGTGGGGTCATAAGAAGACTCTGTTTAACATTTGTGTACAATTCTGGTAAAATGATCGAGTTATGAGTGAGCATTGAAATATTTCAATGTTCACTTGTAACTTTGCTAATTTTCAATATTTTGACTCCAAACTTTCAGCACAGCCATTTTTATGTTCCCCATAAACAGGACAGGTGACACCTTTTCAAACCCTGTACAAGACATGTTTTCACATTATCATGAAAGTTTGGGGTCTCCATCTAAAGCAATTTAATAGTTATTAAGAAATGTTGTGTATAGTGCCAGCCTTTACCCCAGCAGGTGGTTCTCTGTGATCCTATGCTGGCGAGCTGAGTTCAGGGGCAAGCTCAGTGAGTAAGCTGGAAGGACGAGGCTTGTGAGAAAGATCTGTTACATGACACCACTGCCTGGCCTGTGAAGGCAAGATTCAGGGTTGATAGCATGGACCCAATTACTATACAGTGAAGAGAATTCTTCTCTTTGCATAGGCCCTGCACCTCTACACCCATGGGTGCCAGAGGTCTCTGTGTCTGGCCGAAATATATACTTTTTGCTCTGTGCATCTATATCTGCAGCCATATGGAAGTGCAGGGCCCAGACAATCCTTCCCTTCCACAGTCCACCAGACAGCCAAATTAATTCTTGACATCCATCACTGGATGGCAGACAGAGTTTTTTCTTGATGCAGGGCCCAGAGGGACCTGCATGAGTGAGGATAAGATTCTGCTATCTCAAAAGGATAGGAAATTATTTGCAAAAAAACAAAAAAAGGGCATTAATGCATCAGATAGGGTTCAACTTAATGCCACAAAAGTATGGAAATATAGCATTAGGGATACCAATGACACAGATGACACAAATGTAGTAGCACTGATGGGCTGCCTTTATGAATTTTTGTCTGTAGCATGCACACCACAAGACATGCACACTCACTTGTCACTCCAGATAGAAACCCACAATAATAAAATCACAATGCTGCTACTGCATACAGAAGCCCAGGCTCCTGCAGCCACAGATACAAATCAATACCCTAATTTCAAGAGTTCTTTTGTCTGCAGATGTGCAGGCCCCTATAGGCATCCATGCACACTGTAAGACATACACACAATTGACAGGCCTGCACTTCTGCAGTCACAGGTATAAGACATGCACACAGACCTCTGGCTGCAGAAGTGCAGGTGCCACAAATTCCAGGATACCAAAATTGCATCAGTACTTCTGTAGGCATAACAGCAGGCTCCCAATTGGCCTGTGCCTCTTCAGCCTCAAGTGTAAAATATGCACACAGACATCTTGTTTCAGAAGGGTAGGCCAGAAGTACTGCTGCATTGTGGGTACCATGATTTCAGCATCAAATTCAGAAATTGTTCAAGTGGGTAGCAGTTTTTCGGTTACTGGACGCAGCTGCATATAGAAAACCATGCTCTAGTGGATCATACTATCTAGTGAGGTACCTCTTACAGTGTGCATGTGTACCTCTGGTTTCAAAGCCATAGGCCTCACAGGGCCTTCTGTCTGCAGTAGCGCAAGCCCCCATGAGGCCTGTGGTTCTGCAGTCACACATACTCATGCACGCTGTACGACATACTTACGCACACAGGTGTGGCTGCATAAGTACCGGCCCCTATGCAACCACGGATACAAATCTACAAAGGTAGCACATCAGTGCTACATCATTTGTGTCATCTAGAAACGGATATCTGTTCTTTGTCTTACTTGAAGGTTGTCTGTAGTTTTCCGGTGTGGTCTTGTATTTTGTTGCCTTGGGGGGAGGTATGGTTGGAAACCCTAACACTGTATTTCACTACTTTTGTGGCATCAAGTTGAACCCTAACTGGAACACTAATGCCGTTTTTTGTGTGAAATATATGTGTGTGTGTGTATATATATATATATATATATATATATATATATATCCACAGTTTTACATATTTTCAATATTTCAAAATCAGGCCTATTTTAATTTCATTAAAATGCATTTTAGCACAAATGGAATGTGTGTGTGTGTATGTGTATATATATATATATATACAAGGGATATGCAATGGAAGTAAGTGTAAATAAATGATTTATCTGCACAAGAGCAGTTTGACCTCGGGTAACCTCACGAGTGGTGTAAGCCTTGAGTGAGGTGTCCGAGGTCAAACTGCTCAAGTGCAGATAAATAATTTATTACATGAGTTTTCCATTGCATATTCCATTTATGCAATTCTCTTGTTTTTGCTTTTGTAGGGGTCATTTGTTAGCCCAAAAAGTGAATACAAATTGAGTTTTCTGCCATTTTTGCTGATTAAAGAAAATCTGAAAGGAATCTAGAAATGAAACACCTCTCATGTCATAGATATTTTTATGTTGAATAACATTTGTGCTCATAGTACCACACTATCATTTTTTGTTTTTAAGTTATTTGCATTTGTTTGATGAAAAAGTGCACAAAAAGTTAATTTTCTGCTGTTTTTCACTGATTATGAAAAAACTAAAAAGTATCTATAAATGAAACACCACTCATTTTGTAGATATTTCTGTGCTGAATAAACTTTGTGCTCAAAGTACCATGCTATCATTTTTTCATTTTAAAGTTATTTACATTTGTTTGCTGATAAAATGAAAATAAAAATGAATTTTCTGCTGTTTTTTTGCTAATAACATAAGCACTGTGTGGATGAATGGCTGATGACATAAGCACTATATACGTAAATGAAATTTATGTACACAGTTACTCAGATAAATGGATTTATCACACTCTGTTTATCTCCACCCCATTGCATATATATTATAGGGGCACATTCGCACCCCTATATTTAGGGTTATGAAGGCACTGCTATGCTAAACTTGAAATTTTGTGCGTTAATAACTTTGGACCTGTTCAACGGATTTGCATAAAATTTGGTATGCATGGTAAGGCATGGTAGATCGCTTGATCTGCCAAATTACGTTTTGGTCAGACGTATGGGTTTTGCGCACCAAAACGCTGAAAAATGCACTCTTCACCAGTTTTGTGGGCAGTTTTTTTTATTTTGTCTGTGGTGCCGTGCAGTTGTCATGTGGCGTGCTGGTCTGTAACTTGACACACAGAAAGAGCATGGGTCAAGGAACATGCCACTTTTTGTTTGGTGAAAAAATATTAATCAATTCAAAAGATATTAAACTTTGTAGCCCCATTATAAGTCTATGGAAATATTTATATGGATATTTGATCATGAGGAATGTATTGATCGTGACGGCCGCCATCTTGTTTTCAGTTTGCAGTCGGAAAAAAACAAATAGCTAAGGGGTGACTTCTGAAGTAAAACTATGATGGATTTTGCTTAGGGGGCTTCCATCTATCAAGCCATGCCTGTGGTTTCATGTACTTTTATCAAATAATAGACTTTTAAACTTTTGAATTCCTTGATAGTGGCTTGCTAATGATCTTTGATCATGAGCCTGCAAATTCTTTGATTGTGAGATTCTTTGATTGCTATCATTGTTCATGAGGGAGAGACGAGATGGCCAGATTTTATGGTTGGAAAAAATCAAATATCTCAGCCCAGGGATGACTTGTGAAGTCAGACTAGGATGGATTTTGCTCAGGTGGCTTCCCTCTATCAGGCCATGCCTGTGGTTTAATGAACTTGTGTCAAAAAATGGAGTTTTAATGTTTCTAATTCTTTAATCCTGAGCCTGCAAATACTTTGGTTGTGAGCCTGCAAGTTCTTTGATTGTTAGATTCTTTGATCGTGAGCTTCATTCACGAGGTTGGGACGAGATGGCCAGATTTGGAGGGACCAGCTAGCCCAATTTTCATGACCAGATGTCCCCTCATGATCAAAGATGATATTTGATCGTGAATTCATGATCGATTCTCGCGATCAAATAATTTTTAAAGGTGCTAAAACTTTAAAATTAAATATCTCGGAAACAGTCTGGTCTTTTAACTTGAAATACGGATGGTGTTGACGGGATGTCCTGTAGATGTGGATTATGGTGTTTAGGTGTTGGAAAATTAATTTTTGCAGAGATATTGCATGGCACAGTTTACATTTTGTGGATAGCATTCTGCATTGTGGTAGTGGCTTGAAATTTATAGGCTAGCTAGTCTTACTGCCACGAAGGTATTTTTCAGTGGTTAGGTGAATAAAATGTAAACAGGTGTAGAATTATGCCACTCCAATGAATGAAAATCTCAAACTTTAAAATTAAATACCTTGGAAATGGTTTGGTCTTCTAACTTGAAATTTGGAGGGTGTTGAGGGGATGTCCTGTAGATGTGAATTATGTTATTTAGGTGTCAGAAAATGAATTTGCTGTGGAGATATTGTGTGACGCAGTTTACATTTTGTGGATAGCATGCTGCATTGTGGTAGTGGCTTGAAATTTATTGGATAGCTAGCCTTACTGCCACAGAGGTTCTTATCAATGGTTAGGTGTGTACAATGTCAACAGGTGTGGAATTATGCAATCTGATGAATGACAATTTGTTTCATTTCAAGCTGGTGGAAGTGTGGGGCCTGAAGGACCACGCGCTCCCATCAATACACCCTCCTGCCAATACATATGATATTCAGTCCTTGTACTGTTATGTTAGGCAGAAATTTGCAAGTTGGTGGGAGTGCGGGCTCGACCAACTTCTTGCGACAGTATGATTTTACTATACTTTCTCAAAGAGTAACGAAATTCTTTGCAAAAAACTGTGTTAATGCATCATTTAGGGTTAAAGCACAAAAGGTCAGGAAATGAGACCTTTAGGGTTGCCACCTACCCCCCAACCCTCATGTACCCCCATTCTCCCCAGACTGATAGATGCCGGGGGGGGGGTGTCATTGGGGTTGTGAGGCTTAAATGTCACCCCATTCTTTTTTACTGTGCCATGTCAACATGATTACACATGGAATGGGGTGACATTTAGGCCTCACAACCCCAATGACTGTCAGTCTGGGGAGGATGGAGGGCTACATGAGGGCGGGGGGTAGGGGGCAACCCTAAAGGTCTCATTTCCTTACTTTTTGTGCTTTAACCCTAAATGATGCATTAGCGCAGTTTTTTGCAAAGAAGGTGTGTATGTATATGTGTGTGTGTATGTATATATATATATATATATATATATATATATATAGTACCCATACTGAAAACATATGTTTCTTCAGCATAGATAATTGCTAGTTTTGAGGGAGTATTTTGCATAGCTTACAACTCTGTTAAGAGCAATGATAGTGGCTATATTTCGAATGTTTTTGCTCTAAGATTTTGTGCAGCAAATTATACAGTGTACACACCGCTTTAGTTCTAGTTCAAAATGGGAGGTGCTGCGGAGGTACTGTAGGCAAACCATCAATTTGGGGGTGGGGCTTATAGAAACATAGGAGAAGTGAGAAAAAAAGACCAAAGAACCATTATCAGTTTGGGTTTGTTCTTCTCTAGAGGTATGTGGAATTAAGCAATAAGGTATGACTAGGGGTTACATTAAAAGTCTGTTAATCACCCCCTAAGGGTATAATATGGCACAAGGTGCAGCTGAGTGCCATATTGCCCCTAGGGGGTGATTAACTGACTGTTAATCTGACTCCTGGGGGTGCCTTATTACTATTATAAAAAAATGATTCCAAAGGAAAAGTGTTAAAAGTGTACTTTTTGAATGTTTTCCTCACTTTGAGGGAGATTTTTAATAAAATGGTTCTTCCACCAACAGTTTAAGAATGCTGGTTCAGAATCAGAATGCATCATTCCAATCATTCAGCATTGCTAAAGGATGGAATGCTGTCAGAAAGAATTTACGTGCCATGGCAATCAGGCTGTACATGACAGTGTAACAGGGACTAATGTAAGGCTGTTGGAATCTTAACAGCCAATCATATTGCAGCATTTCTGAGACCTTTTTATAATATGGAATTCTGCCAGTTGGATTCATGCAGAAGGGAATTCCACTTCTGAAGTACTTTTTATAATTTAATTTCAAGTGCTGTAGAATTACATAATGCATTTTAATCTAAGCTGTGGAAAAACTTTATTTGGACCACATAAACTGTGGAAAATAACTCACCTTTTGAGATTTCAAAAATCTGTAACCAACAGAATTCCACAGAATTTGTCAGCACTAATTTTCTCCCTTGCATTTCATGAGATTTTGCCACAGCTGGTTGCAAATGTGATTGTTAAAGTGTGCCTGATGTCACAGGGGAAACTTCTGAAGAAAAAAATTTCTAAACACAGTTCAGCTTATGTTCCATTTCATTTCTGTCTATACCATTCGATTTGTTTATAATATTATAGATCTAGGGAGCGCTCCCGACTAATTGGAGCGCTCTTTACCCTGCAGAGCATCTCACACACAGATGCCCTCAAAACAGACACATTCTGGGACAGTTTAAAAAAAAATATATATATATATAATCGATTGTGCTCAATCTATAATAAATTAATATGTCCCCTGTCGCCACTCATTGCAGGATAACAGTGGTTTCACTTACATTCTGCTCGAGCCAGAACAGCTCAGCTTCACTTTGCTGTTCTCTCTTGAGCAGAACATGCATGAACATGCATGAAGCCACTCTTATCCCACAATGAGTGACTCTGGCAGACATTTAATCAATAATTCCCGACAGGGTGTGTGTTGTGCTGGGATAATGTCACGTCTCAGGTGGTTGGGCACGAGACCGCAGGCTGAGTGCATCCAACAACTGAGGTGTGATGTTATCCCAAACGACACACACCCTGGAGGGCATTATTGCTATTATACAATGGCTCGTTGTTATATATAAAATAACAAAATAATTTCAAAGAATGTTTTTATTAGTGTGGAAAATATTTTTGTTTCTTAAGAGGAGATGCAAAAAAAGGCATCTAGCACCAAATGTTCATCTGCATTGGTTCACAGTGAGGCTGAGACTAGAGCCGTGATGTTGTGCTGGGATAACAGCACGGGGCCAGCCCAAGACTGACCAATCAGAGTCCAGGATTTTTTCTTGCCATTGTATAGCGCATATTATAACATGGAATCTGGATTATGGCCCTCTACACATACAAATACACAATATTGTAGATGGAATCCAGTTCTGGTACTCATTAGAGTTAAGCAGGCAGTGTTCCATCACCACTCAGTGGATAGTGCGTCTCTCTAGATCAAGCTCTAAAGATTCAATCCAGAACATGGCTGTGTGAAATTAGCAGATTCTGATTTTGCAGAATGTTCATGAAATTCCTTGAAATTTTACAGAATGTTTTGATATATTTAGTCGGCCAACACTTGGTAAGTCATACAACTAGAAATTTGAAGTTTGGCATGCATACTGTGTGGAACAGGCTCTAAAATGTTGCTGAGTTTCTTCACATGTGAATTAGGTGCAGGGAAGTTATAGGGGTTCAAATCTGGCTATTTATTATTCATGTTAAAATTTCTGAACATATTTCTATGCTTACAACTTTGCCACCTTTGGAGCTAAATAACTTGAAAATGTATGTGCACACTTTCTTGGAAGAGGATTAGAAACTGCTAAACAGAGGGGTAGTTGGTTACATAAAGGACTTCAAAATTTAACAATTTAACTATCTGTTAAAATTCTGTTTTCAAAATATTGTATCTCCACTGCGGTTGCAGGTATAGACTGAAGATTTAACATGCATCCGAAAGTAAATATGTCCTAGGGCCAGATATTCAAAACTTTGCCTCAGGACTAAATTAGCACTGCCTGGCATGCTAAATTAGCCCAGAACCAAAAGCCCACTGTATTCAAAAGGAATAGCCCTGGGGCTAAACCTGCTGAATATAGAATGCAAAGGAAGCAGTGCGAACAGGGATGTGAGCGCAGTGCTAAAATATCCTGGGAACTAAGACAGCTCTGAAAATAGCAACAGGGAAATGCAAAATGCAACAGCAGCTCAGTGGACACAGAGGTGGAACAAGGCAGAGCTAAAGTTGGAGGACAATAGGTGCCTTTACACACAGGTCTATGTAACGGAATAACTGTTACGGAAATAGTATTCCGTTACATCCCTTGTGTGTAAAAAGCATTTGTTTTGTTCCCTTGGTGAAAATTCGTCCAAACCGCAATCTCTGCTTCTTGCGGTTTGCACAACGTGGTTTCATTTGATCGGGCTGTGTAAAACAGCCATTCCAGTACCACTGCAGAAACTGCCATTACAGCAGCAAACTCTGGGAGAGCCGAAACAAATGGAGGAGGGATTAGCCGGAATACTCGCAGGGGTGTAAAAGGAAACCCGAACGCAACAGAGTACATCAGCGCCACACAGATAACGTTTATTTCGTTTTACAAACTTGTGTGTAAAAGCGCCTAACGTGTCTGATAGCAAAGAAGTGTTGCACAACAACTGCAAAGAACAATGCAGGCCACACAGTGCAGAACTGTGCTATGCTGATGAGAGGTTTGCCTGGGGCTACCCGATTGCACAGTGCTAATACTTTAGCCCATTGCAAATAGGTTAGCCCGGGGCAAACGTTTGCTATATTCAAAGCTTCTATGCAAATTAGCCTACTTAGGTAATCTGTGGGCAAATCATCACATTTGCATCCCATTATGGGCTGCTTAGCATACATGTCCATGTAGTTTGCCTGGTGCTATTGCATGGAGCATACAGCTCCACCTTTCGGTCTGAATGGAAGTACAGGCTGGAAGCTGCAGGCCAGGGTGTGCTCACAGTAACTTCCTGTTGGTGGGAATGGATGTACAGGCTGGGTGCTGCAGGAAATGTGTGCTTGCAGGCACATTCAGTGCATACCACTCGGCCATGCAGAACTGCAATAAGGGATACAGTCGTGCTGACTGAGGGGCAGTGAGGGACACCATTCCCAAGAACATACCTCTCAACCCCTTGCCTCAGAAATCAGGGATGAAGCTTAAAAAATCAGGGACTATGGACCAAACTCAGGGACACATCCTATGCATTGATCATATCCATCCAGACAGCTGACAGAATGAGGGGAACAGTGTAAGATGCAGTGTCTGAGGAACAACAGGCCTGTAACATTATTGTGTGACAGTATTTGGAGCATACAATCCCCACTGTTCAGTCACAAAAACACACAGTACATGAGGGACAGGGTGAACATTTGAGGCAAACACAGGGAAATCCCTTAAATCCAGGGACAGTTCAGAAGTATGCTCCAGAGGGTGAGACACAGACTCACACATGAGACGCCCATAGTACAAGAATGCTAATAATTACCCTGGTAGTCCAGTGGCCCCCCACCCCCCATAGGATGCAAATACCTGTAATTTCCCTGGTATTCTAATGGTCCCCCACCCCCATCATGATCCCCAACCCCCATATGTTGTAAATATATTATACTTCACTGGTAGTCTAGTGGTCCCCACCCCCCATCATGATCCCTGACACCAGATGCCATACACACAACTGTTCCTAGTATTGGTCAGTAGCCCCCACCCCTTATCCAGCAGTGCCGACCCCCCACTCCCCCAACTATCCCTAAATGGAGCCAGGACTGGCTTAACTCACTGCTCACCTCCACAGCCAGCCTGACAGAGTGCTGAATGAGTGCATACCAGGAGTAACGAATGAGTGCTCATTCATTACTCACTGGGTACATGCTCATTCAGCACTCTGTTTGGGGATGGTTGAGGGGGATTGCACTGCAGGGTGGGGGCGGGGAAACCACTGGACTACAGGGGAACTCAATTGTTGTGTACATGGCTAATACAATCGAGGATCATGATGGGAGATGGGGGCAAGACTACCGGGGAACTATTGCAATATTTTTGGAACCTATGGGTGTCAGAGATTGTGCAGTGGGGGGACCAACAGACTACCAGGGAAAAAAAATATTTTTGGAACATTTGGGGGTTGGGGATTGTGATAGAGGGTAGGGGGACAACTAGACAACCAGGGAAAAAAATATTTTTGGAAGATACGAGGGTTGGGGGATCACCAGACTACTAGGGAAAATAAATATTTTTGGAACATACGGGCGTCAGGGATCACGATGAGGGTGGGAGAACTACTAGACTACCAGGGGAAAAAATATTTTTGGAACATACGTTGGTAGGGGATCATGATAGGGGGTGAGGGGGCCACTAGACTACCAGGGATATTCCTTGAAGTAATTGGAAGTTACACATTGACTTACTTTGAGTAACACCACAGCATTACAGAATGCTTTTTGCAGGCGGTAATTAGGGCCGCACTACAGGTGGTGCAAAGACCGGTAGCGCTGCACTGATCTTTTGAATATGCCTGTGTGCTGGTATTCATGGCCACTGCCCTTACTCCCTCCTCTGAATACATTAACTATTAGCATCAGCGCACAAAAATACAGCACTGGCGCTAAAAGAGCTTTTGAATATTGCAGTCCAGTGCAAATCCGGTGCTATTCCAGTACTATGGATTTGCGCCGGGTACAAAGCTTTGAATATCTGGCCCCTGGAATCTAATTAAATTGGATACATGTGATTTAGTATGTTAAAATTTATTGTGACTACTTTAGAAATTAATAATTGACACTGGCCCCATGGCGCCAGGTGATAGGGAATCACCTGGCATGCTGAAGACTTGGGTTCATGCCTGAGCCCAGGATGACAGGAGTGGTGGCAGAGGGAGGGCTCAAGATTGTTTTATGGATGCTCTCCTCCCAGGGGGAAGGCAAGCGTGCATCACCCTTTGGCGGCTCCTGGTGGCTGGTTCTGGCATTGTGCATTGCAGCATGGGTGACCACATGTCGCATGCACAAACACCAGAATGCCATGGTGTGTGCTCCTGTGGGGCAGGAACAACCAGGAACAAGAAAAATGGTAGCCCAAGCTGCCGGATAATGGTGGCCCACCTTCCATCACCACGAAGCCAGGAGCCCTATGGGCACACAACAGTCTCCCCTTCCAGTACCCTCCACAGGTTGGGGAACCCCGTGATGAAAGAATACATTGGGTCAGTTCAGGGGTAGCACCTGAGGGAGCAGCAGAATGTGATCAGAGGAGCAGTGTGATGGGGCTTTGACATCTGAAGGAGCAGGCAGCTGGGCTGACAAGGGGGCATATAAACAGATGAAGCCAAAAAAAAAAGAAATTAGTAATTGGCAAAATTTTCTCAATAATTCATGGACACATAGTAGGTAATGCCACTAGAATTCCACTTGTGGTATTTAACTTTCACAAAGCACTTATCACCACTGAATTACTTTACCAACATTAGCGCCATGGCCCTGCAATGCCGCTCCAACACTCCTAGGATAGTGATCCCCAGCATCTTGCCCCATCATGACTAAAGATATCCAGATTCTTCTGTCACATTGGCTTAAATCACATCCACTTATAAGGCTTGGTGTCATTTGTTGCCACTGTTTCCCAATAATATACATTGTTATCTATAGGGTTTTTAAAGAGACAGCAAGTGCAGAAGCAATGCTACATATGCATGTGCTTCCACAAGTCATTAAGTCAGTGAGCTCTAGTGGTTAGCTGGCATATTGCAAGAAGACAGTGATGTCCAGTGATGTCCAGGACTCTTATTCATGGTTTTTCACTCAAGATAGTGACCTGACAGTTGGCATCACTATATGTTTACTATGCAGCCTCCAATGAGCACTACCTTATTGCCAGTTTCCCCAGCCTTTACCTTCCACTACAATGACAACTCAAGTGTATGACTGGGCAAAATTTATGGACATGGCTTTGACAAAAATATCACAACATTCCACAATTTCACAGAAGTTCATGAAATGCAACTTTAATTACTAATTTTATTTTGAAATCTTATTGGTTTTGCTCCCTGCTGGCAGCTCATCTCTTAGGGATATACCCTGATCAGGCAGAACCTAGCCATCATTCATCTCCCATAATTTTCTCCCTCCCACCTCCACTGATAGGGGTGGTGCCTCAGTCAGTCTGGCACAGCCACAGCTTCCGCTGTGGCAGAAGCAAGCTCCCTGGCCCTGTCATAGTAGTCACTGTGTTGGTAGAACCTGCTGCCAACCCCCCCAACCGAGTTGCACTGCCGAGCAGCAGCTGTCTTGGCTATAGCATGCCTCCTGATGTGACTTCCCCAGCTCACTTCTGAACCTGGTTCATCAGCATGGCAGCCTCAAAGCTTAAAATTTAGGGTCAATGAACCCAACCAAATTGATGATATTCCGTTCCCTACTTCTAAAGTTATAGGGGCTTTAAATTCTGCAGTTTAAATAATTGTGAAATGTAATTTTACAATTTCCAAACGTTTGGAGGCTTATAACTCAGTCACCTTTAAAGATAAAGATTTGCAACTTGGTAAATTCATCATTACAAATTTGGTACCATTTGGACAAAAACTTTGTAAATTAGATGCGAAAAACTGAAATTTCAATGTTGGTGAAATTTCATGACATTTTCATGGAGGCAATATCAGAATTTCAACAGAATTTTGCCAGTGAAAGATAAATTCTGCCCAGCCCTAGTCTAGAAGCACCTGTCCATGTTTTCCATTGTACAGCTGTGCCTGTATCTGTCAGATCTGTTGAACTCTCTGTTAGATGGTCAAGCAATTCTGTATAACTAAGTTGCATCTGAATTTGCATTAAAAATGATACAGATTGAATTTGTCTCATTTGTTTAGGAAAATTGCAACAAAGTGTTCTTTTTTGTTGCAAACAGATACAACTTTGACAATAGCGTGGACAAACAGATGTGTATGTGGGCATATGTAAGTGTAGCCCATAATTTCATCTGTGCCCACACTTTTGGAAATTTGATGCTATCATTTACAAGATTTTAATCTTAGATATCTATTTAATCCCATCATCCCCTATTTTTTGTTGTACATCCTGCTTTTCAGAACCCCTTCACACATGTACATTAAGTGCCCTTTTTGCTTTTATAATTTATTTACTCAGGATACCCAGCTGAGACACAGCACCTTATTGCTTGGTTCTTCTCTGACAGGGTGTCGCCATCAGGCAGGGAATTCCACCAGTGAGCCATATTCCGGCTGACAGTGGTCACCATTGGGAATCCGGAGAGCATTCCACCTGGTTGGGGCGAGTTTAGACCAGTGGAGGTGGCGAAGGTCACTGAGGTTGCTTCCAAGCTGCAGTTCACCTTTTGTGAACTGGACCCGGTGCCAAGATTGTCCAGTGTTTCTTATTGGAGGGGGTCTTTCCTGATGTCTTGAAGGAGGCATTGGTGCCCCTGCTGCCCACTGGGACTTCCTGCCAGCCTTTCTGCCCCCAGGACTTGACCCTCCTTGGTGCAGTCAGTGGGGGGAGGCTGTCAACCCCCATCTTACACAGGATCTGGTTTGGGCTGGTGATCCCAGCTGGTTGGGGAGCATGGCCTGCGAGTACCCACCTCCATCCAACCAGCAGAATTTTCCTCTGAGTTTCTTCCACAACACAGAGGACGATGTGCAAGGATGCCAATGGCAGTGCTGCGTACGGTCCTGTATGAGACACTCCAGTTGACTGTCCCACCTCTGTCCCTCCATTGCACAGCATTGGTGTGCCAGCCTCTAGCCTCTGTTAGGAGCCAGGCTAACACCGACCACTGTTCCTCTCCCTCACTGAAGGAGGAGAGGTATCCTGGGGATGCTCATTCCTCCTCCTCCATGGCTGACCCATGGCAACTCGCTTGCAACACGAACACGGGTCACTGGCATGGCAGGAGGTAAAGCACTGATACCTCAGCCCTTCAGGCCACTGGGCTGGCTTGGTACCTGAATTTTTGGAGGGATGGCTGACTGAGATCTTCTAGCTGGAGAACCCGCTTACGGTCCAGAGGGCATATAGAATTACCACACAAAGAGGGTGTCTTCAGGCAGCAGTTGGAAGGAATCGAGCATGGACTATCCTAATGGTACTGGGGCCCATGAAGGATGTGACTTGGTACTATAGGAAGCAAAGCAGAGAGGCTCAGTGAATTGGAAGGACACACCAGTTCAAATTTCCCGGACCTCAGCTTCACCACTCAACAGCGATGGAAGGGGCTTGATGGGGTCCAGTCACTCACAACTCTGTCAGATCGGAGTCCACCATGTGCTTCTCATGTCTGCAAGCCTGAAAGATGTTTATGGAGGTACTACAAGGCTTAGCAATTTTCTGATGCCATCAAGGTAGGCAAACTGCTAAGTAAGATTGAACGGGAATATAATGCCCATAAGGAAGGTTCAAATTCAGAAGTCGAGAAAAAACAGTGAGGGTCTGACCTGAAAAAATAACATTCAGCAGAACAGAGCAATTTTAGGTAGCTGCTGTAAACACTGATCGTGTAATCCACTGAATCCCCTTAACTGTAGACATTTTTGGCATTTGCTTGGAGATCTGGATTACATTTTATAAAAACGGATGTTTAACATATTACTTTTTATAGGTTTGTTGCTTAGGGGAATGGGCTCGCTGTGTGATGGTTTCACACTCTGTGTAGCGCATGAGACATACTTAATGGACTGGAGTATGATAAGCTTACATAGATAGATAGACAGACAGACAGATAGACATGGCATTATAATATGAGAATTTCTAAACGTAAGGTTCTAATTAATATCACCTGTACCTACTGGTTTGAATTCAATTGATGTAGCACCACAATAATTGTCAGCTCCTCATTTAAATGTTAACTTAAGAAAGGCCTATCTTAAGGTCCACAAAAGTTCAGCAAATAGTTAATTTACATTATTTAAAACAATAATATTGAAAGTGTACTACTGTAGTGATTACAATGTTTCAAGGTTACACTGAATATATGAAGATCTGTGTAGCTCTGTAAACTGCTTAGCAAGTATAATTATCCTATCCTTACCAGTATTAAGCGGGATGAGAAGCTTATATTAAGGGTGCACTATGACACTCAGGTTGTACTATCCACGCTCATGGCAGCAATAGCCTTTTGGTAGATTTTTCAGGTTTACATACTTTGAGATAATCAGAAGTATGGTCTTTCCTTATGGAAACTGTTGTTTCACAATATGCCTATGTACTTAGCTGTTGTATTATGTTGTACCACACTGAAATAAAATTCAATAAAATATAAGTTTTAAAAAAGATCTTGTGTGCTGAACCTCCAGGGCAGTGGTAGAGCTACCGCTCACTGTGCCAGTGACCCAGGTTTGGGAACAAACCCGGGCATCAGAGATTCAGTGGGAGGGAAGGTAGGATTAGGCATCCCACAGGACAACTTCCTCCTCTGGGAAGGGAGTGTATCATGGCCCATGTTTTCCCACCAGCTGGATGACCATGGGAAGTTGTAATGGAGCTCAGCAACTCACAGGGAAAGGACCATTGGACTGAGTGCATGGATTGGCTGTGCTGGGCTCTGCTGACACACAGTCATGTTGCATGCTCCTAGAGGGGTGGGTGGGACAAAATAAAATGGGAAACTGAGGTGCAGGCAAGGGAGGATAAAGCCTCAGCATGCCCACCGCATCCACTGCCAGAACCAAGACACCTTTCAGAGGGGATACAACCAGTCTTCACCTCAGCCACTGGTGGCCAGATGGACCACAGGATAGAAATGCAGAAAGAGCTAAAGGCATACCCAGCCCTGGGGGATAAGCCAGGTGAGCAGCACAGTGGTGTGTCGCAGAAGGGCTGTTGGTCCCACCCAGATGCATGGCATGTTCTCAGCAGGACAGTTTATGGGCATCAGGCTGAAGGCTGAATGAGGTTCCTGCATGGCACAG